>JARGYO010005626.1:152885280-154294030 GCA_029206835.1 Rana muscosa | reverse complement strand
CAAACAAGGAGAGGCAGACAGTCAGGAGGCAATAAAAGAGGGCAAGCAGGCTCTGTGTCTGGGGGCAACAGTGCTGGTCGTGGACGCGGTGCATTGTCATCAGCACATGGCCATGGGACACGCTTGTCCTTCTTTTCGGCAGCTGGACATGTTGAGCCACATCATGCCGAAGACTTGGTAGAGTGGATGACCAAGCCCTCCTCCTCCTCCTCATCCTCTCTCACCCAGGCTCAGGGTACTGGCAAAGCAGCTGCCAAAGCGTCCTCTTCCCTGGTATCAATGTCAGACTCATCATCAGTCACTCCTTCCCTAGACCCACCATGTCCTCCTCCTGAGGAGTCCCCCGAACTGTTTGAGCACAGTGTTGGGTACATGCTCCAGGAGGATGCCCAGCGTTTCGAAGGGTCTGATGATGAAACCCAGCTAGAGGAAGGCAGTAGCGTGAGAGCAGACAGAGGGGATGCTCAAGAAGGACACCAATCTGGCAGTCATGTTCCAGCAGCTGCAGCATACTGCCAGATTGGCTCCAGTGATGAGGAGGGAGGGGATGATGAGGTCACTGACTCCACGTGGGTGCCTAATAGGAGAGAGGAGGAGGAGGAGGATGAGGAGGAGGCACATCTCCAACGAGGCAGGATGCCCTTTGGTGGCCAGCGTAAGGGCAGTACACCGACGGAATCACACCGCAGAGCTCCGCCTGTGCAGGGCGCTGCCTTTGCCCGTCATTCAAAAAGTTCTTTGGTGTGGGCCTTTTTTGAGGCTAGTGCATCATATCGCACAGCTGCTGTTTGCAACATATGTCTCAAGCGTATATCGCGTGGCCAAAACATCAGCCGCTTGGGTACCACATGCCTGACCAGACATATGTTGACCTGCCATGCAGCTCGTTGGCAAGCCTACCTCAAAGACCCACACCAAAGAACAAAGCGGACCTCTCCTTGCACCGCATCAGCTGGGATCTCCAACCCCACTATAACTTCAGTCCTCTCTGAAACATGCACTGAGAGGAATGAAGGTGTAGAATTAGGTGTGTCACAGCCAAGTACTTGCGGCCACTCTGCTAGCAGTACACCGACGTCCGATTCTAGCAGGCAAATTTCCCTGCCCCAGCTGCTGGACCGTCGAAAGAAGTTCACTCCCAGCCATCCACATGGCCAGCGGTTGAATGCTAGCTTGGCTAAATTGCTAGCGCTTCAACTGCTGCCTTTTCAGTTGGTAGACTCGGCCCCCTTCCGTGAGTTTGTGCAATGTGCGGTTCCTCAGTGGCAGGTTCCCAAACGCCACTTTTTCTCACGGAAGGCTATTCCGGCTCTCTACCGGCATGTGGAAGGCAATGTCTTGGCCTCGCTGGACAGGGCGGTCAGCGGTAAGGTGCATATTACCGCTGACTCATGGTCCAGCAGGCATGGACAGGGACGTTACCTTTCTTTCACGGCCCATTGGGTCACTCTTTTGGCAGCTGGGAAGGATGCAGGACAAGGTGCAGTAGTGTTGGAGGTTGTTCCACCGCCACGCCTCCAAAATGCTACTACTGGTTGTGACACACCTCTCTCCTCCACCCCCTCCTCTTCTTCTTCCTCCATGGCCTCTTCCTGTGCTTTGTCCTCTGAACCAGCGGTGCTCCGTAGGTGTTCAAGGGGCTACGCAAGTACGCAGGCAAAAAGATGCCATGCCGTGCTTGCGCTGGTGTGTTTGGGGGACAGAAGCCACACTGGGGCAGAGGTTCTGTCTGCTCTGCAGGGCCAGGCCGAGAGGTGGTTGACGCCACGCCAGCTTAAGCCAGGAATGGTGGTTTGCGACAATGGCACCAACCTCCTCTCCGCCCTCCGACAGGGACAACTGACCCATGTGCCCTGTGTGGCTCACATCCTTAACCTGGTGGTGCAGCGGTTCTTGGGCAGGTACCCGGGCTTACAGGATGTCCTGAGGCAGGCCAGGAAAGTCTGTGTGCATTTCCGCAGATCTTATAATGCCAGTGCTCGCCTGGCTGAGCTGCAAAAGGAGTTGAACCTGCCCAAGAACCGCCTTATATGTGACATGCCCACCAGGTGGAACTCAACGTTGGCCATGCTGCAGCGGCTGCACACGCAGCAGAGGGCCATCAATGAGTACCTGTGCGACTACGGCACCAGGACAGGGTCAGGGGAGCTTGTTTTTTTTTCTCCACGCCAGTGGGGCATGATCAGGGATGCATGCACTGTCCTGGCACCATTTGAGGAGGCCACGAGGATGGTGAGCAGTGACAGTGCATGCATCAGTGACACTGTACCTCTTGTCCACCTGTTGGAGCACACGCTGCGTGGAATAATGGACAGGGCTCTTGAGGCAGAACAGAGGCAGGAAGAGGAGGACTTCCTTGCCTCTCAAGGCCCCCTTTACCCAGACAGTGTTCCTTCTGCCCCACCCATCGCACAGGAAGAGGACGAGGAGGAGGAGGAGGAAATAGGAGGATGATTGTGTCAGCATGGAGGTGGAGCCTGGCACTCAGCAGCATCAACAGCAGCAGTCTTTTAGGGATGATTTACAGTCCCAAGAAACCCGTGGACTTGTACGTGGCTGGGAGGAGGTGGCTGCGGATCATGTCGTCTTTAGTGACCCAGAGGACTCCGGACCGAATGCCTCAGCTAACCTACGCTGCATGGCCTCCCTGATCCTGCAAAGTCTGCGGAAGGATCCTCGTATTCTTCGGATCAAGGAGAGGGACCATTACTGGCTGGCCACTCTCCTTGATCCACGGTACAAGGGTAAGGTTGCGGACCTTATGTTACCGTCGCAGAGGGAGCAGAGGATGAGACAACTCCGGGAGGCCTTGCAGAAAGGTCTGTGCAACGCGTTCCCAGAGACTGGGAGGTTACAAACTCCTGGTCCTGGACAACGAGTTGCTGAGGCTTCGGCCAGTCAAAGAAGGAGCGGTGGGGAAGGTGGCCGTCTGACCGATGCGTTCAGACAATTCTTTAGTCCGCAGCCCCAAAGTATGATCGGTTCCAGCAACCATCGCCAGCGTCTGATAAACATGGTGCAGGAATATCTAGGGGCAAGGTCAGACTTGGACACCTTCCCCACCGAAAATCCTCTGGCTTACTGGGTCTTGAGGATGGATCACTGGCCAGAGCTTGCACAGTATGCAATTGAGCTACTGGCCTGTCCTGCATCCAGCGTTCTTTCGGAACGCACATTCAGTGCTGCTGGAGGATTTGTCACGGATCACAGGGTGCGCCTGTCCACCGACTCGGTTGATCGACTGACTTTCATCAAGATGAACCAGTCTTGGATCACCACCAGCTACCACACACCTGATGCTGATATAACAGACTAATTGATTTTAACATGTCACATCCCTTCAAGACTGATGCTGATGCTGAGTGCCTGTGCTGTTATGTTGACTGGCTATCCTCCTCCTCCGAGTCCTCAATGATACGATTGATGATGATAGCTTGGAAGATCATTTTTGTTTATGGGTGCCGCCACCAGTGCCTAACGCCCAATTTTTCAGCCCCTGTTTAACAGGGGCGTGTAATTACAATTTTTGAAGCAATACTTTGCAACAGGGCTCATTGCTGTGCTCCAAGTACAGTATCTGTGAGGGGTTGCAGTGTTGTGCCACCAGTGCCTAAGGCCCAATTTTTCAGCCCCTGTTTAACAGGGGCGTGTAATTACAATTTTTGAAGCAATACTTTGCAACAGGGCTCATTGCTGTGCTCCAAGTACAGTATCTGTGAGGGGTTGCAGTGTTGTGCCACCAGTGCCTAAGGCCCAATTTTTCAGCCCCTGTTCAACAGGGGCATGTAATTACAATTCTTGATCTAATAATTCACAGCAGGGCCCATTGCTGCACCCACCAAGAGTAACTCTGAGGGCTTACAGTGTTGTGGCAACGCCACCACCACCACCACCACGAAAGGCCCAATTTTTCAGCCCCTGTTCAAAAGGGGCATGTAATTACAATTCTTGATCTAATAATTCACAGCAGGGCCCATTCCTGCACCCACCAAGAGTAACTCTGAGGGCTTACAGTGTTGTGGCAACACCACCACCACCACCACCACCACGAAAGGCCCAATTTTTTAGCCCCTGTTCAAAAGGGGCATGCAATTACAATTCTTGATCTAATAATTCACAGCAGGGCCCATTGCTGCACCCACCAAGAGTAACTGTCAGGGCTTACAGTGTTGTGGCACCAGCACCACCATCAAAGGCCCAATTTTTACTACCACTGTTCTACAATTATATGTAATTACAATTCCTGATATAATAGTTGACAGCAGGGCGTTCCAGCACCAACCAAGAGTAACTGTGAGTGCTTACAGTGTTGTGCCAACACCAACAACTATGGGGCCTATTTCTGCAGAGTATATACGGCAGGTCCCTACTTTCAAACATCCAACTTACAAACGACTCCTACTTGCAAACGCAAGAAGACAACAGGAAGTGAGAGGAAATCTACCCCTAGGAAGGAAAATTCTCTCCTGTAAGAATTAATATGGGAGAAAGGTGTCTCCTCTGTACTGATGCTTTATCACCAATCCTTGTTTCAAGAAAAACACCACATTTCAAAAACAGTTGTCATTGGGACGGAAAGTGAGGTGAAATGTTCTGAACAGGGGCACAGACAGCAAAACAAATGTTACAGGGGTGATAACCCTTACCTATGTTTTCCAAAAAGTTTAAAAATAGATTTTTGGGCTGGAGCTACACTTAAACAATGTACCTGTTCAAAATTACAAACAGATTCTACATAAGAACAAACCTACAGTCCCTGTCTTGTATGCACCGCCTGTATACGGCTGTTCAGAGTATATAGGGCCTTTTTTATTTTATGTGCGGGGTTCCCCTTAATATCCATACAAGACCCAAAGGGGCTGGTAATGGGCTGGGGTAGGGGGGGGGGGGGTCATGGGGTAGCTATGCCATTTTTCTTAAAGATTTTCATCCATATTACCGGGACCAGACATTACATTAAAGCCGCAAGCAGTTTTAAATGGCTTTTTTTTCCTTTAGAAGTGTCATTTTGTGCAGGGACAGTTCTAAACACGGGAAACACGTGGCACTTCACAGGCATACTTTAGACACCCCCCAGGTACGATATTTAAAGGAATATTTGACTTTTTTTTTTCACTTTATGCATCATTAAAATGACTGCTCCCGAAAAACGACCGTTTTTAAAACTTCTTTTTGCATTGATACATGTCCCCTGGTGCAGAACCCGGGTTCCCAAACCCTTTTTAGGACAATAACATGCATAATAGTCGTTATAATTAGCACTTTAGAATTCGAACGTTCGCATCCATTGTATTTAATAGGGTTCTAATGTTCGTACGAACTTTCGGTCCGTTCGCGGGTTCTGGTGCGAACCGAACCCGGGGGTGTTCGGCTCATCACTACTTGTGGGTTCGTATCTTGACTTTCAGGGCGGTAGGCAGGTCGTATCTGTTTTACAGTGCGTTCTTGCCTGTTCGTTTCTGTTTTTCAGTTCGTTATTCATAGGCCTTGCTGTTCTAAAGTGCGTTCTGTTCTGTACGTTCTGATAAGACGACCGTTTCTTATTAGCCATGTCGCCTGGACGTTCTCGTCGTCGAGTTCGTGCTGTGCGTGCGCTTGGTGTTGGTCTGCTTGTTTTGGACCAAGACCAGTCCATGAATGGTGTGAGGAGGAGTTCATGGACCAAGAATTGGTTGCTCCAGCAGGACCAATTCTGCCATATGCCTCTGCTGCGGGAAAACGTCGAGAATAATTCTGAGGACTACAGGAATTTTCTGCGGATGTCTGACCCCGTTTTTCAGGAACTGTTGGCTTTGGTGTCCCCCTATATTACCAGGCAGGACACCGTTATGCGGGAAGCCATCAGTGCTGAGCAGAGGCTCATCGCCACGTTACGTTACCTGGCGACAGGGAGAAGTCTTCAGGACTTGAAGTTCACCACAGGCATCTCCCCCCAGGCTCTGGGCCTCATAATCCCAGACACCTGTTCTGCTATTATACAAGTCCTGCAGGAGGACTATATTAGGGTAAGTTTTCTCCATTAACATCACATTTTATGTATTACATGTATGCTAATGTATTGTATTTCTTTCATCCTTCCCTAATTACCATGATTGTAATATGCTGAGAATGTCCCCTTTGTCCCCATGCATGCTGGAAGCTTTAGATTGCCCCTTTTTTCTCCTCCATAAATATTTCCCTTCACTAACTTTTCCAGCAGGGGCGCCTGTTGCTCCAAATGTTTGGGGGTCCCACCCCAATTTATGAACTAAACTTCCTCCTTTTTTGCTCAGGTGCCTATTAAACGCCCCCAGTTGTCCCCTCTAATGCAGCCATTTGGTTCCCTCCAATGCAGCCATTTTCCCCCCAGCCCTGCACTTACCTTCTTGTGGTCAGCGCCATCCTTCTTCTGTCCTTGATGTCTTCTCCTTCCCTTGATGTTGCATCAGCCAATCATGTTACCATTAAACAGACTTGGTGAACATGATTGGCAGAGCAGCCTGCCAGTGTTTCCCCAAGGAATGCCCACCCCCCCCTGCGTCCCCTATTTTACTTTTCGGAAGCCAATTACATCCCTCAGGTTGTAATGTGCAAGACTATTTTACTACCTGTTTCTGCTATGCAATTTGAATCCCCTAAATGCCGCAATTATTCATATGTCGGTCGCTAAACAAGAGGCCATCCACCTGAATAGTGGGCGGCATAGACAATACATAGGTTCATGCAACGCATGAACCTATGTATTGTTCTGAGTGATGGGCACAGGAGAGAGGGGGCAGTGCTCCAGCGCCCACTCTGGACGCACCGCCACTGCAATGCTATCCTGTGGCCAAACACATTTCCCCCCCCCAAAATAATTTAGTAATGGCCCATCAGAGGGGGTGATGAATATGATAAATGAGCCTTCCATTATCCTTTTTTTAAACACCTTAATAAACGTAGAATTTGATTGATGTTGGCCTTGATTTTTTTTTAATCAAATTTCCTTGTAATGTCTGACTTTGGTATTCTAATATTATTTCATCTTGTTTCACTCCACAGCTTCCTTCCACGCCACAGGAATGGCAGACTGTGGCATCGGAGTTTGCCACGCGGTGGGACTTCCCCAACTGCGGTGGTGCCATAGACGGGAAGCACGTCCGCATCGTGCCGCCACCCCATTCTGGGTCCTACTACTACAATTACAAGGGGTTTCATAGCATTGTGCTGATGGCGGTGGTGTCAGCACGGTATGAATTCCTCTATGTTGATGTAGGGAAGAATGGCCGGATGTCCGATGGGGGATCCTTCATCCAGACGGAGTTTGCCCTCCGTCTCCAGAGTGGCGACCTTGCATTGCCACCGGATGCAGGGAATATTGAAGGACTCCCCTTTGTTTTCTTGGCTGATGAAGCCTTCGGACTCGGACGGCATCTTATGAGGCCATTTCCACAGAGGACCCTGACCCCAGAGAAGAGGGTGTTCAATTACCGGCTGGCCAGGGGCCGAAGAGTTGTCGAAAATGCCTTTGGCATAATGGCCAGCCGGTTCCGCCTTTTTATGACTTCAATACACTTGGCGGACTACAAAATAAACTATGTCGTATTATGCTGCTGTGTGCTACACAACTTTCTGAGCCAAAAATCAAATTCCTATATGGCCTCAGTTTTGCCAGAGGCTGGACTTTCCCCTGCAAATCCCCTGCCGGGCCTGGAATCTGCCCGTCCTGGCTTGCCCTCCCAAAATGCCCGTGAGGTTCGGGACAAATACATGGAGTATTTCACGGGTAGGGGGGCAATTCCTATGCCAGCCTATGTCTAAGGATCCCAATAAAAAGCTTGTTTAAACCTTTAATTATTTGTTCTTTCCTGTCTCCTAGTTTGTCTTTGTGCATTTGTAGTGCCAAGTGTATTTTACTTTAGAAAATAACAAACATTTCACTATGTAACCTTACAAAATAACCAAATAAGCTTAGAGGGTATTATAAAAAGAAGCTACACGTTGTTTGTGGTCAAATATTTTACTCTGTGCACATTCTCACCATTTTTAGTTTTTTCTGATTTTTTGGGTTGGCCTGGCCCCAACCCAGCAATTTTTTGCTTATGAAAATACAAAAATAACAGTTGCATTACAAAAATTACAACATTGGATACCTCTGAGCAATCTGAGACATTCACTTACACAAACTATGTCTCTATGTGCCCGTCCTAATATGGGGTCCTGCCACCCCTTGCCCAGGCAAAAATTGAATATGCACACATTTGGGATTTTTTACATCTATGAAGTTTACAATCCTGATCCCTATTGTCAACATGTGCTATCTGCCATCAGGGGTGATCAATGGATGTGTTTTGGGGGTGCAACCCCTTCCTCAGTTCACCGACTTTAGATACGAGGAAGGGGTTGCACCCACAAAAGACGTACATGGATATCCCCTGATGGCAGATAGCACATGTTGACACACTGTGTGCAGATTCAATTTTTGGCTGGTTTGATTGTCAAAAAAATTCGAATAGTTGCAAAAACAAACATGTAAAAACAAATGTGTTTGGATGGCTTATTGAATTCTCCCCAAAACATCGAGAATGTCTTTAAATGTTTGTTCCATCACATGGATTCTTTGTTTAATAAGGTCCAGTTCCGTGCTACATTCCATCACTTGCTGGATGAGGCGGAGGGCACTGTCAGCAGAGAACCGTGTACTATCCTTCACAACATTTATATCCCCTAAAAACAAAAAACAAAAGGTATTATAACTCTGCAGGCCTACATCTCTTACCTGAAGCTGTGGTGACAGATACTGACCTGTTGTGGTGACCAGATCCACAACGTCATCCACCTCTCCTTCCTGCACTTCTCCTTCCTCCACCTCAACTTCCTGCACATCTTTCGGTTGTGGGTCTTTGGGAGTTTGGGGTTGCTTGGAAGTTGTGAGGTGCATGTGCTCCCTGGAGTGTCCTCCTCCCAGTCTTCTCTCCCCTATGAGAAGCAAACAAAAGGTCAATTTATCACACTGTAAATCTCAATGTTAAAATAAAAACAGGCTAAATTGATTGGAAGTGTGGTACAAGTGTGTGTTTGGGCGGAATTTAAAGAAGAATGCATTATTTATGACCAAGAATATGCTTAGTATTCACCTTTGGATGTAATTTATTTGACATGGAGGCACCACAAAAATTCTCGTATGCACCTGTGTGGGACACCCAAAAAAGGCGGGTCTGGTGGCCCACACTATAGTGCTCCAAAGTACAGATGTGGAAGCAGCTGCTGAGTGTCCTCTCCTTTACACTGATAAAAGTTTGCATTTCATTCTCTTTACAAACACATCATCTAGACGAAAAAATACGCCACAATTTTGGAGCAAAAATGGCAGATGTATAATTACTTTTGTGGCTCTAAAATAAGCCAAAACCGCGGATAGTGGCCGAACAAAGTGTCGGTAACGTAACGAACGATTACTGTGCCCAACATAGTTCAAAATATTACATTTTGGAAGCGAGTCCAATATGAGAAACCAAAATAAAGAGCAACATGTCAGTTTAGAAAAAGATTAATATCAGAAAAGTCTACATTTTACTTACTTTTAGTGAGCATTCTCTTTATGCTCCTCAACTGCTCTGGCTCCCTCAGTTTGAGGTCTGACCACCTCTTTCTGAGCTGCTCATTTGAGCGTTTCACCCCGAAATTCGCCTTCAGACTCTTCACGACTTTAGTGAGAATTTTGGCCTTCCTTCTATTTGGTTTGCTATACGGCCCATGCTTGGCATCATAATCAGCCTTGAGCAAGATGTCCACCATCTCCGCCATCTCCGCCAAAGACATATTCGATGCCTTGAATCTCCTCCTTGATCGTGACGTTTCCTCGGTCTCCGGGCTTGTCTCCTCCTCGTTAGTTGCGGAATTATCAGACACCTGCTGTAACTCCGCCATATCTGTCTGCGCGCCGAAAGAGAAGGGACGGGGAAAAGATGTTAGTTAGAACGTCATGGGCGGGCGATGTGTGCGGAGCGACGTGTTCGTATTTTGACGCATGCGTGGTGTGTATATAGCAAACACACATGTGACTATAGTACGTTCAGTGTGCGGAGAGAGGAGTTCAAGTGACGGACGTGCGAACGAAGGTATGTGATTTTGTGACTTGTACAAATTGTTGGCCTATACTGTCTTGAGAATGTTGGAGGATATATATGGTGACTAGCATGTTAAGGAGGTTAGACTGTTTGCCTCACATTAGTTATATATAATATATTTAACTTGCAGATACAATATGAATGTCTTTATAAGCGACAAGGATTTCCTGGCGGAATTTATTGACCGGGTAAGGGAGCTGCCCGCTCTGTGGGAGACGAAAAACCCCATCCACAAAAAAAGAGGGGTGAGAAAAGCAGCGCTGGAGAAGCTGCTCCCATTTGTGCATACCAAGGTGCCCACAGCCACAGCAAAACAAGTGGACACTAAAATTGGGAGCTTGAGAGGTACCTACAGGACTGAACGCTCTAAGGTGCTGGCTTCTCAGAGGTCAGGAGCAGCAGCAGATGATGTGTATGTCCCGATTTTGTGGTACTACAACAGGATGTCCTTCCTGGATGACCACATTGAGACAAGGCCATCACTCTCCACTCTTCCCCCCAGACTTCCCTGCAGCCAACCTGAGCCTTCTCTGGAGCAAGAGGAGGCAGCCATCCTGGATGATCCTGATTTGGCCATCTGGATCCAGGTATAGTATTTTTCGAAAATGTATTGGGATAAACTTAATGTTTGACAAATATGTCAAGATGACAAACATAAACTATTTTGGATTGCACAAGTGAAATCAAGATCTGTAGACATTATTCTGGACTTAATTGGGTGCTAAATAGTCAATCTGATGTAGTGGTAAATTTAAAGCAAGGATTTATGGATTTACATTCTAATTGCTTCAATCAGGATTACAAAGTTTGATGCAAAGATTAAACGAACATATTAAACTATGTCCCTTTTTCATACACAGGATGAAATCAGCCAGGAGGAGGGTCTGGAAACTGTCAGGCAGGAGGAGGAAGGGCCCAGTGGCAGCCAGGAGGTGGCAGGGCCCAGTGGCAGCCAGGAGGTGGCAGGGCCCAGTGGCAGACAGGAGGTGGCAGGGCCCAGTGGCAGCCAGGAGGTGGCAGGGCCCAGTGGCAGACAGGAGGTTGCAGGGCCCAGTGGCAGACAGGAGGTGGCAGGGCCCAGTGGCAGACAGGAGGTGGCAGGGCAAAGGAGAAGCACCAGATCCCAGGTGCCTCCCATCCGGCTTCACAAAAGAGGCAGGAGGGACAGGAGCACGAGTGAGGCAGCAATGGCCCTTATTCGTGAGGCCCATGCCACCCTCCAGGAGCCCACATCCCCTGAAGAGGCCATTGCCGGCCTAGTGGAGGCTAAGTTCAAGGTGATGAGCATGGAGCAATGCCTCCTATGCGAGCCCCTGCTCATCACCTTGCTCAACAAGGGGGTGATGGAGAAAATTACCACCAATACCGCCATATGTGAGGTGGCACAACTGACCCAACCTCAACCTCCACCTCCCCCTTCTTCTTCTGCCCCACCCCCTTCTGCTACACCTCCCCCTTCTTCTTCTGCCCCACCCCCTTCTGCTACACCTCCCCCTTCTTCTGCCCCACCCCCTTCTGCTACACCTTCCCCTTCTTCTTCTGCCCCACCCCCTTCTGCTACACCTCCCCCTTCTTCTTCTGCCCCACCCCCTTCTGCTACACCTCCCCCTTCTTCTTCTGCCCCACCCCCTTCTGCTACACCTCCCCCTTCTTCTTCTGCCCCACCCCCTTCTGCTACACCTCCACCTTCTTCTTCTGCCCCACCCCCTTCTGCTACACCTCCACCTTCTTCTTCTGCCCCACCCCCTTCTGCTACATCTCCTCCTCCTCCTCCTGACAGGAGTACCCCTCCAGTGGGCCAGCCTCCAGCCAAACGAAGAAGGAAGGCTGCAGGGAAGGCTTCAGGGAAGATTGCAGGGAAGGTTGCCAGGAAGAAGAGGAAGTGATGGCCTTGCTTCATTGTGGTCGGACAGAAGGCAGCCTGTTGTAGTACCACAGACTTGGGACATATATCTCACCTGCTGCTGTTCCTGACCTCTGGGAGGCCAGCATCAGATTGTGTTCAGAAATGTTGGCCTTCTCAAGCTCCCAATTTTAGTGTCCACACAGGGTTGCTGTGTGCTCTGGGGTCCCTGGGATGCACAAATGGCAGCAGGTTCTCCAGCGCTGCCTTCTCTTTATTTTATTTTTAAACATGAATAAATGTGATTTTTGTTTACGTTCATACTTGACTATGTGTATTTGTAAAAATTAAAAATCTAGCTTTGGAGTAAGCAGATACATTTGACTGACAAAAAAAGGGACAGATAACAACCCCCCAAAAGAATAACTAAATCTGATTATCAAAAAAACATGGTGGGAAATTTAACTAATGTAGAGTCCAAAATTAAATGGGAGATCACTACCAAAACATTGCGAAATTATAATTAACATCATTTTTAAAAATATTACCATTTAAATTATTCCTAAAAACTTGCACGATATAATACACATAAATCTTCTTAAGAGCAGCATGAAAAAGGTTAAAAAATAAGTCATAACTCTGTGTGAATATCAGCAGCAAAAGAAGGTCACTCGTTTTGATTAATGTAACATTCTAACGAAGATTTCAATGCAGAACATTTAAACGATGCAATATTTTTGAGCGTGACGAATGTGCTCTCTCCATTACGAAGGCTTGTTTTACCAGAAGATGCGCTCCCGTCTCATAGTTGCTTGTGAGCATGCGCGCTTTTGGAAGAGTCGTAAAAGCACACACACGAACCATTTTCTCGTCACAAAACAGCCCGATGAGAAACACAACGAGGAAATCTGGAATCCTGACGAGAAAATAGAGAGCAGGTTCTCTATTTTCTCGTCGAGATTCTCTGCAAATTTCTCGTCGTAAAACCATACACACAAACGTTTTTCTCGACAAAAAAGCTCTCGCGGCACATTTCTTGCCGGTTTTGGACGAGAAACTCGGTCGTGTGTACGAGGCCTTACTGTGAAAAAACCTTTCCGCATTTGGAGGTGAAATCTCTTTTCCTCTAGACGCAAAGAGTGCCCCCTTGTCCTTTGTGTTGATCGTAAAGTGAATAACTGAACACCAAGTTCACTATATGGACCCCTTATATATTTGTACATGTTGATCATATCCCCCCTTAATCTCCTCTTCTCAAGAGTGAATAAATTCAGTTCCTCTAATCTCTCCTCATAGCTGAGCTCCTCCATGCCTCTAATCAGTTTGGTTGCCCTTCTCTGCACTTTCTCCAGTTCCCCAATATCCTTTTTGAGAACTGGGGCCCAAAACTGAACTGCATATTCCAGATGAGGTCTTACTAATGATTTGAACAGGGGCAAAATTATATCTCTCTCTCTGGAGACCATACCTCTCTTAATACAAGAAAGGACTTTACTCACTTTGGAAACCGCAGCTTGGCATTGCATGCCATTATTGAGCTTATGATCTACCAAAACCCCCAGATCCTTCTCCACTACGGATCCCCCCAGTTGTATTCCCCATAGTATGGATGATGCATTCATATTCTTAGCCCCCAAGTGCATAACTTTACATTTATCAACATTAAACCTCATCTGCCACATAGTCGCCCAATTAGACAGAGCATTGAGGTCGGCTTGTAAATTGGCGACATCCTGTAAGGACGTTATTCCACTGCATAGCTTGGTGTCATCTGCAAAGACAGAAATGTTACTTTTGATCTCAGACCCAATATCATTTATAAACATATTAAAAAGTAAGGGTCCCAGCACTGAACCTTGGGGTACACCACTGATAACCTTAGATCATTCAGAGTAAGAATCATTAACCACGACTCTCTGAATTCTGTCTTTTAGCCAGTTTTCTATCCATTTACAAACTGATATTTCCAATCCTGTAGACTTTACCTTACACATGAGCCGTGTGTGGGGAACTGTATCGAACGCTTTTGCAAAATCCAAGTATACCACGTCCACTGCCACCCCTCTGTCCAAGGTCTTACTTACCTCTTCATAAAAAGAAATCAGGTTTGTTTGACAACTTCTGTCTTTCATGAATCCATGCTGTCTGTTGCTTAAATATTTTTTTTCCAGCAAGAACTCATCTATGTGGTCTTTTATTAATCTCTCCAGTATTTTCCCAACTATAGAAGTTAAACTAACAGGTCTATAGTTACTTGGTAAACACTTAATTCCCTTTTTAAATATAGGCACCACATTGGCCCTGCGCCAATCCAGTGGTACTATTCCTGTCATTAATGAGTCCCTAAAAATTAAATACAATGGCTTTGAAATTACAGAGCTCAATTCTTTTAGGATCCGTGGGTGTATGCCATCTGGTCCAGGTGCTTTATCCACCTTTATTCCATCGAAATATTTCTGGACCATATCACTTTTGAGCCATTGTGGATTTGGGGCTGTGTCACTACCACCCCCATTTTGGACATGAGCTCCCCCATGCTCCTTTGTATACACAGAACTGAAGAAAGTATTTAATAAATTAGCCTTCTCTTTGTCCCCAGTCACCCACTCTAGATTATTTTGTAAAGGGCCTACATGCTCAGACTTGACCTTTTTACTATTAATATATTTGAAGAATTTTTTGGGGTTTGTCCTACTATCTTTTGCAATCTGTCGTTCATTTTGAAATTTTGCATCCTTGATTTCCTTTTTACATATTCTGTTATATTCTTTGTAACATTTAAATGACACTAGTGTTCCCTCATTTTTATATTTTTTAAAAGCTCTTTTCTTATAGTTTATAGCTTTTTTAACTTGGCAGTGAGCCACGTAGGTTTTATTTTTAGCCTTTTAAACTTATTGCCCATGGGAATATACTTTGCAATGAGTTCACAAACAGTCTTTTTGAAGAATTCCCATTTCTGTTCTGTGCCCATTGATGCCAATATTCCCTCCCAGTCTAAGGCCTCGTACACACGACCGATTTTCTCGGCAAGAACCAGCAAGAAACTTGCTGGCAGAGAGGTCTTGCCGAGTAAATCGGTCGTGTGTACGCTGCTATCGGGTTTCTCGTCGAGAAAACCAACAAGAAACCTCGACGAGAAAATAGAGAACCTGCTCTCTATTTTCTCGTCGAGATTCTCCTCGGCATGTTTCTCGACGAGAAAAGTGAGTGTGTGTACACTTACCTGTCCTCCCGGAAGCCCGCGCATGTTCGAAATGAATTCGACGCATGCGCGGTAGCTTCCTAGGCATACGTAGGGTAGACCAAGATGGCGGCGACGGCATCGAATGTGACGAGCGCATGCTCGACGTAGTCGATGACGTCACCGCGTACACTACTTTCAAAGAACCGCGGGTTCTTTGAAACGAGCGTGTGTACACTCGGCCGGGACAAGTTTCTTGTCCAAGAATCTCGTCGAAAAAAACGACATGTTTTTTTCAACGAGAATCTCGGCCGTGTGTACGAGGCCAAAGTCCTGGAGAGCAGCGCTCATCCTTGGAAAATTTGCTCTCTTGAAATTAAGTGTTTTTATCTTTCCTGTATGTGATTTTTGCTTACAACTAACATCAAATGAAATCATGTTATGGTCACTGCTACCCAGGTGTTCCTTTATCTGAACATTAGTAATACGCTCTGCATGGTTTGAGATTGCATCTCTGGGGACAAGGGAACACTGCATCTCTGGGGACAAGGGAGCACTGCCTTTCTGGGGACAAGTAGCGCACTGCATCTCTGGGGACAAGTAGCGCACTGCATCTCTGGTGACAAGGAATCACTGCATCTCTGGTGACAAGGAAGCACTGTATCTCTGGTGACAAGGAATCACTGCATCTCTGGTGACAAGGAAGCACTGCATCTCTGGTGACAAGGAAGCACTGCATCTCTGGTGACAAGTAGCAAGCTGCATCTCTGGTGACAAGTAGCAAGCTGCATCTTGGGGACAAGGGAGCGCTGCATCTCTGGTGACAAGAAGAAAGCTGCATCCCTGGTGACAAGGGAGCGCTGCATCTCTGGTGACAAGTAGCAAGCTGCATCTCTGAGGACAAGTAGCGCACTGCATCTCTGGTGACAAGGAATCACTGCATCTCTGGTGACAAGGAAGCACTGCATCTCTGGTGACAAGTAGCAAGTTGCATCTCTGGTACAAGTAGCAAGCTGCATCTCTGGTACAAGTAGCAAGCTGCATCTTGGTGACAAGGGAGCGCTGCATCTCTGGTGACAAGTGAGTGTTGCACCTCTGGTGGCAAGTAGCAAGCTACATCCTGGTGATTAGGGAGCACTGCATCTCTGGTGACAAGTACCAAGCTGCATCTCTGGTGACAAGTAGCAAGCTGCATCTTGGTGACAAGGGAGCACTGCATCTCTGGTGACAAGTAGCAAGCTGCATCTCTGGTGACAAGTAGCAAGCTGCATCCCTGGTGACAAGTAGCAAGCTGCATCTCTGGCGATAAGTAGCAAGCTGCATCTCTGGTGACAAGTAGCAAGCTGCATCTCTGGTGACAAGTAGCAAGCTGCATCTCTGGTGACAAGTAGCAAGCTGCATCTTGGTGACAAGGGAACACTGCATCTCTGGTGACAAGTAGTAAGCTGCATCTCTGGTGACAAGTAGCAAGCTGCATCTCTGGTGACAAGTATCAAGCTGCATCTTGGTGACAAGGGAGCGTTGCATCTCTGGAGACAAGGGAGCACTGCATCTCTGGGGACAAGGGAGCACTGCATTTCTGGGGACAAGTAGCAAGCTGCATCTCTGGTGACAAGTAGCGCACTGCATCTCTGGTGACAAGGAAGCAATGCATCTCTGGTGACAAGTAGCAAGCTGCATCTCTGGTGACAAGTAGCAAGCTGCATCTTGGTGACAAGGGAGCGCTGCATCTCTGGTGACAAGGGAGCGCTGCATCTCTGGTGACAAGGGAGCACTGCATCTCTGGTGACAAGGGAGCACTGCATCTCTGGGGACAAGTATCAAGCTGCATCTCTGGGGACAAGTAGCAAACTGCATCTCTGGGGACAAGTAGCAAACTGCATCTCTGGTGACAAGTAGCAAGCTGCATCTCTGGTGACAAGTAGCAAGCTGCATCTCTGGTGACAAGTAGCAAGCTGCATCTTGGGGACAAGGGAGCGCTGCATCTCTGGTGACAAGAAGAAAGCTGCATCCCTGGTGACAAGGGAGCGCTGCATCTCTGGTGACAAGTAGCAAGCTGCATCTCTGGTGTCAAGTAGCAAGCTGCATCCCTGGTGACAAGTATCAAGCTGCATCTTGGTGACAAGGGAGCGCTGCATCTCTGGGGACAAGGGAGCACTGCATCTCTGGGGACAAGGGAGCACTGCATTTCTGGGGACAAGTAGCAAGCTGCATCTCTGGTGACAAGTAGCGCACTGCATCTCTGGTGACAAGGAAGCACTGCATCTCTGCTGACAAGTAGCAAGCTGCATCTCTGGTGACAAGTAGCAAGCTGCATTTTGGTGACAAGGAAGCGCTGCATCTCTGGTGACAAGGGAGCACTGCATCTCTGGTGACAAGGGAGCACTGCATCTCTAGTGACAAGGGAGCACTGCATCTCTGGGGACAAGTAGCAAGCTGCATCTCTGGTGACAAGTAGCAAGCTGCATCTTGGTGACAAGGGAGCACTGCATCTCTGGTGACAAGTAGCAGGCTGCATCTCTGGTGACAAGAAGCAATCTGCATCCCTGGTGACAAGGGAGCGCTGCTTCTCTGGTGACAAGTGAGTGCTGCATCTCTGGTGACAAGTAGCAAGCTGCATCTCTGGTGACAAGTAGCAAGCTGCATCTCTGGTGACAAGTAGCAAGCTGCATCTTGGTGACAAGGGAGTGCTGCATCTCTGGTGACAAGTAGCAAGCTTCATCTCTGGTGACAAGCCGCAAGCTGCATCTCTGTGACAAGGGAGCACTGCATCTCTGGGGTCAAGGGAGCACTGTATTTCTGGGGACAAATAGCAAGCTGCATCTCTGGGGACAAGTAGCGCACTGCATCTCTGGTGACAAGGAAGCACTGCATCTCTGGTGACAAGTAGCAAGCTGCATCTATGGTGACAAGCAGCAAGCTGCAACTTGGTGACAATGGAGCACTGCATTTATGGTGACAAGGGAGCACTGCATCTCTGGGGACAAGTAGCAAGCTGCATCGCTGGGGACAAGTAGCAATCTGCATTTCTGGGGACAAGTAGCAAGCTGCATCTCTGGGGACAAGGGAGCACTGCATCTCTGGTGACAAGTTGCAAGCTGCATGTTGGTGACCCAGGAGAGCGCTGCATCTCTGGTGACAAGGGAGCGCTGCATCTCTGGTGACAAGTGAGTGCTGCATCTCTGGTGGCAAGTGGGTGCTGTATCTCTGGTGACAAGTAGCAAGCTGCATCTCTGTTGACAAGGGAGCACTGCATCTCTAGTGACAAGGGAGCGCTGCATCTCTAGTGACAAGGGAGTGCTGCATCTCTGGTGACAAGTAGCAAGCTGAATTTCTGGGGACAAGTAGCAAGCTGCATCTCTGGGGACAAGTAGCAAGCTTCATCTCTGGGGACAAGGGAGCACTGCATCTCTAGTGACAAGGGAGCACTGCATCTCTGGTGACAAGGGAGCGCTGCATCTATGGTGACAAGGAAGCACTGCATCTCTGGTGACAAGTAGCAAGCTGCATCTCTGGTGATAAAAAGCAAGCTGCATCTTGGTGACAAGGGAGCGCTGTATCTATGGTGACAAGGGAGCACTGCATCTCTGGTGACAAGGAAGCACTGCATCTCTGGTGACAAGTAGCAAGCTGCATCTCTGGTGATAAGTAGCAAGCTGCATCTTGGTGACAAGGAAGCACTGCATCTATGGTGACAAGGGAGCACTGCATCTCTGGGGACAAGTAGCAAGCTGCATCTCTGCGGACAAGTAGCAAGCTGCATCTCTGGGGACAAGTAGCAAGCTGCATCTCTGGGGACAAGTAGCAAGCTGCATCTCTGGTGACAAGTTGCAAGCTGCATCTTGGTGACCCAGGAGAGCGCTGCATCTCTGGTGACAAGGGAGCACTGCATCTCTGGTTACAAGTGAGTGCTGCATCTCTGGTGACAAGTGAGTGCTGCATCTCTGGTGACAAGTGAGTGCTGCATCTTTGGTGACAAGTAGCAAGCTGCATCTCTGGTGACAAGGGAGCACTGCATCTCTAGTGACAAGGGAGCACTGCATCTCTGGTGACAAGGGAGTGCTGCATCTCTGGTGACAAGGGAGCGCTGCATCTCTGGTGACAAGTAGCAAGCTGTATCTTGGTGACAAGGGAGCGCTGCGTCTCTGGTGACAAGTGAGTGCTGCATCTCTGGTGACAAGTAGCAGGCTGCATCTCTGGTGACAAGAAGCAATCTGCATCCCTGGTGACAAGGGAGTGCTGCATCTCTGGTGACAAGTAGCAAGCTGCATTTCTGGGGACAAGTAGCAAGCTGCATCTCTGGGGACAAGTAGCAAGCTGCATCTCTGGTGACAAGTAGCAAGCTGCATCTCTGGTGACAAGGGAGCACTGCATCTCTGGTGACAAGGGAGCGCTGCATCTCTTGTGACAAGGGAGCGCTGCATCTATGGTGACAAGGGAGCACTGCATCTCTGGTGACAAGTAGCAAGCTGTATCTTGGTGACAAGGGAGCGCTGCGTCTCTGGTGACAAGTGAGTGCTGCATCTCTGATTTAGGCTGCATTCACACCTGGGCATTTTGAAATCATGTTCAGAATTGCAGCCTGAATCTTATGCCTTGTACACACGATCGGATTTCCGATGGAATAAAATCTGATGGACTTGTTTCATCGGAAATTCCAATCATGTGTGGGCCCCATCTGACTTTTTTCCATCGGAGTAAAAAAATAGAACATGTTTTAATTTTTTCCGATGGGAAATTCCGATCGTTTGTGTGGAATTCCATTGGAGAAAAATCCACGCATTCTCAGAATCATGTCGACGCATGCTCGGAAGCATTGAACTTAATTTTTCTCGGCTCGTCGTAGTGTTTTACGTCACCGCGTTTTGGACAGTCGGAATTTAGTCTGACAGTGTGTATGCAAGACTGATGGAAGTCAGCTTCATCGGAATTCCGACGGAAAATTCCATTGCATTTTATTCCATCGGAAATCCGATCATGTGTACAAGGCATAAGTGTGCTTTGTGTATTTATTCCAGATCTGTGCAGTAATCCAGTGTGAAACTTTTCCTTCCTGTAATAAAGACCGCTCACTGCTGCTCTCTCTCCTTCTGCAGGGTCACTGGTCTTGTCTCCGCCCACTCCTGTAGTTTTCTGCAGGCAGCTTGTAGTAGGTGGAGCCTGCTGGGGCCCTCCCACAGCTCTTCTCTCTGCACAGACTATGTACAGCAAAGTGATGATGTCACTGCTATTCTTACAAATTAATATATGGCTTTGCAAAGGAATTGGGTCAACACAAAGGCCATTTATATTCTTTGTGTCTATTGAGTGATACACTATATTACCAAAAGTATTGGGACACCTGCCTTTACATACACATGAACCTTAATGGCATCCCAGTCTTAGTCCGTAGGGTTCAATATTGAGTTGGCCCTCCCTTTTCTGCTATAACAGCTTTAACTCTTCTGGGAAGGCTCTCCACAAGGTTTAGGAGTTTTTCTATGGGAATGTTTGACCATTCTTCCAGAAGCGCATTTGTGAGGTCAGGCACTGATGTGATGGCCTGATTAGCAGTCTTTGCTCTAATTCATACCAATGGTGTTCTATCGGGTTGAGGTCAGGACTCTGTGCAGGCCAGTCAAGTTCCTCCACCCCAAACTCGCTCATCCATGTCTTTATGGACCTTGCTTTGTGCACTGGTGCGCAGTCATGTTGTAACAGAAAGGGGCCATCCCCAAACTGTTCCCACAAAGTTGGGAGTATGAAATTGTCCAAAATGTCTTGGAATGCTGACGCCTTAAGATTTCCCTTCACTGGAACTAAGGGGCCAAGCCCAACCCCTGAAAAACAACCATAATCCCCCTCCACCAAATGATTTAGACCAGTGCACAAAGCAAGGCCCAAAAAAGACATGGATGAGTGAGTTTGGGGTGGAGGAACTTGACTGGCCTTTGGGATAAGTTAGAGTGGAGACTGTGATCCAGGCCTTCTCATCATGCCTGACCTCACAAATGCGCTTTTGAATGGTCAAATATTCCCACTGACACACCCCTAAACCTTGTGGAGAGCCTTCCCAGAAGAGTTGAAGCTGTTATAGCTGCAAAGAGTGGGCCAACTCTATATTGAACCCTACGGACTAAGACTGGGATGCCATTAAAGTTCATGTGCGTGTAAAGGCAGGTGTCCCAATACTTTTGGTAATATAGTGTATATTTAAATGTAAAGCTTTTGGATGAGAAATTAGATCCAATGTTAGGTCCACTTTAGGTGACTCGTCTTGCCTTTACCAGGCATCCACCCACATGAAAGAGAGATGGGGACGGCAGCGGCTTGCCCATAAAATCTTCATATACGCATTTACGGTTCAAATTACACCAAGACCATTGTAACTGAGCCTAATTAAAACAAAACTTTTTTTTTCTTCTTCTTCTTCTGTTGAACTAAGGAACATCTTGGCCTAATGTGATTGAAGAACTGTACAAATGACTCAAAACCAGGAAATAATTTGTTGAAACAGATGTTTGTGTATTCGGCACAGATGTTTCATGATAAGGGGCTTTACAAAGGAAGACAAGCGTGGTAAACGGGCATGCAGAGCCGGAGAACAAAACTACAAATAAACAGCAAAAGGAAAAACAAAACTATACGTGTCAAATGCTGTCACTGTTACAGGACTTGACGGGATGTCATAGGGCGATGGGTGGAAGAACGGGGCACAGGTTGTGCCCAGGCAAGGGTCGGCGGTGGACGCACACCTAGAGGTCACATTAGGCAATTCATAGAGGTTTAAAGGGATTATCTATTTTACAAACAATTCCACCAAGCATGTGAAATCGTTCAGTGATCTAGTGATGCTATCCAGTTAATGTATGCTAAAATAGTTTTAAGTATTTTCAGGCACTTTTTGTTTACACGGAAAATTATTATTTTTTTTCTAGAAAATTACTTAGAACACCCAAACATTATATAATTTTTTTTTTAAAGCAGATGCCCTATAGAATAAATTGGTGGGTCTTGCAATTTTGTATGTCACACGATATTTGTGCAGCAACTTTTCAAACGCAATTTTGGGGAAAAATAAACTTTTTTGAATTTGAATGCCAAAAAAACAAAAACACAATACATGACCCAATTTGTTTGTAAAATATAAAATATAAAAGATGATGTCACGCTGAGTAAATAGATACCAAACATGTCACGCCTACGTAATGGTGACAAAAAACTAAAATTTTACTATCCATAGGCGATGCTTTAAAAGCTTTTACAGGTTACCATAAACGTGATATATATATATATATATATATATATATATATATACTATATATATATATATATATATATATATATATATATATATATCATACCATTGCCAGGAATACAGCATCCATTATTGCCAGGAATGCAGCACCCACCATTGCCATGAATGCAGCACCCACCATTGCCATGAATGCAGCACCCACGTTGCCAGGAAAGCAGAACCCACCATTGCCAGGAAAGCAGCACCCACCATTGCCAGGAATGCAGTACCCACCATTGCCAGGAATACAGCACCCACCATTGCCATCAGTGCAGCCAGGTTGATGCCTATCCATCTGCAGCCTTGGAGGGGACATGGAGATGGGCAGGACGAGCGCCAAAAGATTACATACAGGAGAATCTCCTGTTTAAACAGTGGCCTCTTTAATAGAAAGTCCCGCCTCCTTTGATGGACAGAACAGTCGTCCAATGGCAGCGCAGGAGACGGGACTTCCTATTACAGAGGCCGCCCGTAAACAGGAAATTCTCCTCCTGTATGTATGGCACTTGTCCTGCCTTCTCCCTGTCCCCTCCAAGACAGCCAGCATATATATCTTTGGTGGCCCCGGCGCTGGTAGATCGTCGGGGCCACAAAAGATATATACTGTATGTCCAAAAAACCAGGAGGGCTGTTAAAAACCAGAATGCAGGCCGCGATTGGCCCTTGGGCCGGTCTTTGGACATGCCTGCATTAGGATAAAAGCCCCCCAATACTTACCTGAGCCCCATCTCGATCCAGCGATGTTTCAACGAGAGACTCAGCTGTCCGGGTCTGAACCGCAGCTCTGTGTCTGAATGGACACACAGTGCTCCGGCTCGGCTATGGTGCCCCCATAGCAAGCAGCTCAACAGAAGTGTGGGGCCAGGAGATCCAAAGAGGGACCCGAGAAGAGGAGGAGCTGGGCTGCTCTGTGCAAATCCACTGCATGACATATTTGTTATTTTTAAACAAAAAAAAAAAAAACCTTTAGAATCACTTTAATGTACAGTTTATATTCAATCATAGTAAAAACGTGTACATTTTACTATCATGTGTCCAAAATCCATTATTGTATAATGACGGCAGAAGGGTGGTTCTCTTATTCTCTTAATCTGGGACAACGTCATATGTCCCTGGGACAGGGCTCATCCCCGATCTCGGTAAAGAGCCAGTGACGCGGCTCTTTACCCATGTGAACAGCTGTGTCCAATCACAGCTGTTCACACATAAATAAGGAAATGCCAGTTATCAGCTTTCCTCTCCTCACACTGACAGCGTGTGAAGAGACGAGAGACGATCAGCAGCATTTATTTGCAGGGGAGATCTGCACAGAAAATCAGTGCCCTGGTTATCAGTGCAGCCCCACCAGTGCCCATCAGTGATGCTAGTCAGTGCCCAGCAATGATGCCAGTCAGTTCCCATCAGTGATGCCAATCAGTGCCCATCAGTTTTGCCAGTCAGTGCTGCCTTTCAGTGCCCATCAGTGTCTGTTCATCAGTGCCGCCCATAAGTGCTCATTAGTGCCGCCAATCCGCGCCGTCTGTCAGTGCCAATCAGTGCCACCTATTAGTGCCTCCATCAGTGCCACCTCATCAGTGCTTTTCACTGCCGCCTCATCACTGCCCATCAGTGCTGCCTCATCACTGCCCATCAGTGAAGGTGAAAAAATACTTATTTACAAAATTTTCTAACAGAAACTAAGAAAAACATTATTTTTTTTCAAAATTGTCAGTCTTCTTTCTTTTTTAAGCAAACCTATCAGTGCCCATCAGTGCCACCTATCAGTGTTCATCAATGCTGCATATCAGTGCAACCTATCAGTGCCCATCAGTGCTAAATATTAGTGCCTCCCTATCAGTGCTACCTCATCAGTGCACTTTAGTGCTGTCTCATCAGTGCCGCCTCATTAGTGCCCAATGGGTGCAGCCTATCAGTGCCCGTCAGTGCCGCCTCATCAGTGCATATCAGTAAAGGATAGAAAATTACTTATTTACAAAAAACGTTTGAAAAACGTTTAGAAAAAAAAAAAAAAAAAACAGTGGTGATTAAATACCACCAAAAGAAAGCTCTATCTGTTCCAAAAAAAGATAAAATGTTATTTGGGTACAGTGTTGCATGACCGTGCAATTGTCATTCAAAACGTGACAACACTGAAAGCTGAAAATTGGCCTGGGCAGGAAGGGGGTGAAAGTGCCCGGTATTGAAGCGATTAAACAATGTTGTCTGGAATGAAGTAATATCACTTTGGTTGGGATTTCCTTTAACGCAGCTAATTACACCTATTAGGGTAAATGATTTGGAAAGCGCAATTATGGTCCAATAATTAAAAGTTCTTGCATGATTTCCATCCTAAGAGTACCTTACATTATATATCTTTCTATACAACTCTAAGGAGATTGTATATATGTAATGTATAGGCTTTCAATGTTTTTTAAAACATGCAAAAGAAGTCAGCTTGATGTAAACCATACCAGCAATGTGTGTTAAAGTTTAAAATGTTATTTCAATGTATAATTTATAATGATATAGATACATGGGGGCAGCCATATTTGCTTATTGCATACTTTTTTTGGACGGAATGTTAAACAGTACAGCCTCCTACACACAATCGGATTTTCCGACAGGAATTGTGTGATGGCAGGCTGTTGTCGGAAAATCAGACCATTTGTACGCTCCATCGGACAATTGTTGTTGGATTTTCCGCGGACAAATGTTGAATAGCATGCTTTAAAATTTTCCGCCAACAATTGTGTGTTGATGGATTTTCCGAGCGTGTGTACACAAGTCCGTCCGACAAAAATCCAAAGTACAAACACGCAACATTAGCAGAAGTTGCCCAAAGGGTGGCGCTAAAGAGCTGAAAAACCACATAGTTTTGTGTTTGTTGGCCGACAATGCTTTGCCGTTTGTATGCAAGACAAGTTCATGGCCAACGACCTTCGAACAAAAGTCCTACGCTTTGTCCGCAGAAAATCCGATCGTGTGTATCAGACTTAAGAACCTTTGTCTGATTTTAAATGCTGACTTTGTCTCTGTAGAATTTCCCCCCCATTTTCGGTTATGTCTGACATCCATCTGACAGGAAGTCAGATGAAATCTCACTTATAAGCATGAGCAAAATTGACCCATTTTTTTATCCCTAAAATTTGGCAAAATCCATTGATTTCAATAGGGAAGGCAAAACATGGTGATCTGATTTTTTTACAGGTTTTTAAAGCATGTACAGCATTGCCTATGCACATGTGGTGCATACACAATGCAGTGTACACCCCAGGCTCATTTCTGCGCGCATGCAAACTTAAAGAGCCGAAAAAGCTTGTGAGTATTTTCCATTGTGTTTTAAGTATTTTTTTGTATTTTGTTGGTTTTTAAAGCGATAGTAAACCCGCTTGGTTATCTTTACATACAGGTAAGCTTATAATAAGGCTTACCTGTAGGTAAAATGAATATCTCCTGAACCTGCACCGTTTAGGAGATATTCACCCTGGATGCAGCCAGTTATGTCACCGGCGCATGAGCTTCGATCTGGAACCGAGGGCTCCCATTTTTTTTTTATACCAAAAACATGTAGCAGAATACATATTGGCCTAAATTTATGAAGAAATTTGATTTTTTACATTTTTTTTTTTATTGGATATGTTTTATAGGAGAAGGTAAAAAATATATATTTTTTTCAGAATTGTCTGTCTTTTTTTGTTTATAGCGCAAAAAATAAGACCCGCAGAGGTGATCAAATACCACCAAAAAAAAGATCTATTTGTGGGGAAAAAAAAGGACATCAATTTTATTTGGGTACAGCATCGCAGGACTGTGTAATTGTCAGTTAAAGCGACGCAGTGCCGTATCGCAAAAAATGGCCCGGTCATTGAGCAGCCAAATCTTCCGAGGCTGAAGTGGTTAATTAAATGGTGTTTTTGGTTTGTGGCGCTCAGATGTAGTTCTGCTTTAAAAGAGATCCAAATTTCAGATTACTATAAGGAGGAATTCTAGGTATGGTGCCTCCAAAAGCTGGAAATCAATGAAGTAGACATCATTGCTACTCCAGTGATCTCTACTAGCTTCCATGTCCAGCGCCAAGTGGCTCCTCTGCTGCATTCTGAACACAGGAGGTAGGACGATTGGCACAGGCGCCATTCAGGAAATGCTTTGCATTTTCTGAATGAATGCAAAGTGTTTGCTGATTGGGCAAGGTGGGCAGTGTGACGTCACCAGCCCACCCCTTCACCTTGTTCAATCAGAGAAAGAAAAGCCCGGAGAAAAAATGAGAAAAAGGAATGAGTGGAGGGCTGGCATAGGCATGAGCACAGGGTGTGCCAGGTGTGCCCAGGCACTCCCTAATCACCCTGTGCAGCACAGATTCCCCCTACTGCCCTGGCTCCCATATTTCCCCCCGCAGCGCTGCCAGCTTCCCTCCTCTCCTATCGGCTGTTGCTGCTGGGATGTTTAAGGAGCGGGGAAGGGGCCAGTAAATATGTAATTTACTGGCCCCTTCCCTTTCTGTATGAACATCGTGAGTTATCGGTAGTGTGTGTTTGGGTTTTGGGGTGCAAACTCTAATGCAATAGGCTGCGCACACCTATGAGGGCTGGCATGACTAGGGAAACAGGGTACAGGATGTTAGAAGGATTAGGATTGGGAGAGAAGTTTAGTGGGAGGGGGAGTAAGTAAGAAAAGGTGTTGTCCCCTCCCCCAGGTCACCATAGTGTGAGGGAAAGTTCCCGCCCACCCTCCCCTGGTTATGTCTGTATTGTCTGGTTTGTGTTGTTGTTTTTCTCTTAACAGGTACGATGTGTTCTGGATGTCGTGGCAGTGGCGGGTGTTGGTCTTTGCGGATGAAGGAAGATACCTTGGAAGGAATGAGTTCAGGACCTATCGCTGGTATGGGTCCTGATGGTTGGATTTCAGCTAACGGAGGTTTAGCTGAAATGTGTTGGTAACGGGTGCACTGCGGTCCGTGGTTGTCTCTGAGCCAGCATGTCGGCTTGAGGCCTAAAATCATATGAGAGGTACCACAGTGCAATATTTTACCAGATGGTTGTGGAGGTTCCCGCAAAGACTAACGCTAGGATTTTGATATTATTTTGAAAATATATTTGTTTAATAAATAAGGCTGCTACGGCCTATGTTTTACTCCAATTTCAGTGTGGTCTCGTTAATATAGGATTATGGGTAAGAAGTGGGAGTAATGCTTTCCATTTAACCTAAGGTGACCAGATTTTTAAAATGAAATCCGGGGACATATTTTTTTTTTACTAGTAATGGCGGCAACTCTCTGCCCGTCGCCACCACCCGCCTCACAGCCTGTCAAGTCTTACTCTCCGGGCCCCGGCTACTACTGGGGGAGGAGCGGAGGAAGATTACTCCGCCAGGGAAGGCAAGGAGATAAGTAGGCAGGTGGCTGGCCGGGACTTGAGCCAAGGCAGAAGAATGGGCATGTACCCGAAACTGAAGAAATATTCCCTCCGCTCCGACCAGCACATGATCATCAGAAAGGGGCACAGATAATGGAAAAAAATACACCCCCCCTAAGCTAGTAGGAGCAGCAGAGCGGGGGTGTGTAATTCAGAATTTTATTTTTTTAATTCTGCACTGACTGTCCTGTTCAAATCCAATCCGGGGACAAAACCGGGGACAGACTTGGTCCGGGGACAGTGTCCTCAATCCGGCGACTGTCCCCTGAAACCGGGGATGTCTGGTCACCCTAATTTAACCAGAAAATGCAAAGCATGCTTGGAATGGTGCCTGTGCAAAGTATCCAACCTCCTGTGTTTCATATGTAAAGTTCCATTGGTCCAAGCTGGACCAGTGTAACTATGTATAAGTGGGGGGGGGGGGCATTTACACAGAACCATGTCCAAGTTCAAAAGTGTGTGCATTTGTGCAATGCTTGGTGCAGAACATGTGCAGCAGGACTGGTCGAGGAAGGTCGAGGAAGGTGTGTTCCCCACTCCTGGTCACATTTATTGTGTGTCTTCCGGCAGCATGTGTGCAGGGTCTGTGCAGGATCTCCTTCCAATTCCTTAAATTGCCTTCAAGATGAACTATTGTACATAACTTGCTTTCCAGGGAAATGTGTTCACTCCCAGCTTTCCACAGAGCGCTTAAACTTTCCCTTCAAAGCCGTAATAACTGTGAAGACCCCAAAAAAAAACAAAAATCTTAAACAGATTATCATGCTTGTCAGTGACTTACCAGATGCTGAGGCTGAGCTGGAAAATTGCCAATTGCCTTTTAATGGTTCTCAGGTGAAGCGAGTTGGCCAGGAGCCCAGTATGGTTAATGCCATGCGGGAGGGTGCATTCCTCTCTCAATTGTGTCCAGTGGACTTTACAGTGATGGTGGTCATTGTAAAAGGTCAGCGTGGAAAAGAAATACATTGGAGGTCAACAGTTTCATTGTTCACTACAGAGACAGCTAAGCTAACTGTGAAATATAAAATTGAAATAAAAAATGTAGGCCCAAAAATTTTAAGAAATTCTCTAAAGAAATAGGGACATCTTGTAATTTAAACAGGCAGTAGGGACTTGGTCAACCAGAATTTTGTGTTTTCCTCTAATTTTTCAGATCTGGAAATTATTGTTCTCCTAAAATTCCTGGAATTATACAGCCTGATGTGCTTGTGATAGCGCTAGACTGAAAGAAGTGAAAGTTGGTCTCTGATGGATCTGCAGAAAAATCTGTTCCGTAAAGCAATTTTTCCTTCAAAGAAGCAGATCCGTGGTTGAAATATAGTAGGGGTGGACAAAATGTAACTCTCAATACTGTTATTGTTACTGCTATTACGTTCCCCTGCGTGGGAAACAGTGGAGGTGTGTCCATAGTGGGCGCAGGAGCCCCGCCCCCTCTCTCCTACACCCATCAATCAACAATACATAGATTCATGCAGTGCATGAATCTATGTATTGTCGCCGCTGCCGCCCACTATTCAGGTGTTTGGCCCCTTGTTGAGCGCCGGCCATCTGAATAACAGCGGCGGGTGTGTTTTGGAAGCACCTGATTAGAGCGAGAGGCTCTAATAGGCTTCCCGATTAGAGCCTGTGAGCTCTAATCGGCTTCCAAATGGCTAACCAGCGGGCACACTGCGGTGCGTTCCCTGGTTAACAGTGCTGTGTTAGGGAATCGCTTACCTAACACTGACCTCCCTCTCAGCCAATCAGGTTCACTGGGTCTGGTTACCGGTCACCTGATTGGCTGAAGCGGTAGGCTTGGAAGGATGAGAGGAGGATTGGGCGGTAGAAGAGTCTTCCTCATGGAGGAAGAAATGGAGGAGACCGCTCGCCGCCTGCCGCCGTCACCCGCTGCTGACCCGAGACAAGGTAAGGGCCGAGCAGACGGCAGGCATGCGGGGGGCAACGTTTGAGGCACTCTGGCAACACTTGAGGCACACTGGCAGCATTGGGCACATGGGACACTGGCAGCATTTGGGACACTGGCAGCATTTGGTGACACAGTCGCAGCATTTGGTGGCACAGCGGCAGCATTTGGTGGGCACAGCGGCAGCATTTGGTGGGCACAGCGGCAGCGTTTGGTGGGCACAGCGACAGCGTTTGATGGCACAGTGACAGCGTTTGATGGCACAGTGACAGCGTTTGATGGCACAGTGACAGCGTTTGATGTTTTTTTTTTCAAATTCTTTTCAGTTTATTTGCGCCCCCCAATTTTTTTTAGCACCAGCCGCCACTGGTGGGAAACAACCACTCTTTTGCTTATTGTGTTATGATTGTTTTCTTTTGATTCGATAAAAATTATTGTACCAGAAATATAGTAGGGGGTGGGCCCTGTTCTGGTCTCGGCTGCTACCTCTCTGATAACAACAAAGAAAGAGCTCGCTGGACAGTACATTTCTGGATATATGTCTGAGCACCTGGTACAAAAGGATACAGAAGTTCATCTCACTTGAAGGACTTTTTGAAACATTTATTGGTTAAGAGAATCAAATACAGTCAACACGTTTCTTTCGAAAAAAGCCTCCCCTTTTTCAGAGCTTGAGCACTCTATTTTATTAAAATCACAACAGAATGCGCTAGGGGACCTGTGTAAAGACTTGATGAAGCCACCTGCCTTTAGTGCTGTCAGAAGACATAAGTCTTCATCAAGCCTTTACACATGTCCCCTAGTGCATTCTGTTGTGATTTTGATTAACATCGACTGCTCAAGCCCTGAAACAGGGGGAGGCTTTTTTTCATCCGAAACATGTTGGCTGTATTTGAAGGGTGTCCAACCTTTTGACCTTCCTGGACCACAATGGAAGAAGAGGAATTGTCTTGGGCCACATGTAAAATACACTAATAATAAGGATAGCTAATGAGCACAACAAGTTGGGTGGATCACAAGTTTATGATCACTGCTATAGATAATGTACCTAAGTAATAAAACTTAAGTTTTTGTAAAAAAAAAAATATATCATAAAAGTAAAAAAGGTCAATATAAAACGAGTGTGATATTTGATGCTGTTTTCGATAAACTAACACATCAATATCTGGTTGGATGGATGGAGTAGCAATTCTCAATGAATTTTCAAGGTGCTCATCAGATATTGTGGTTTTCATTTTGCCCTTTGTGTGCTTCATCCTTAAAAATAGTTGCTCACAAATATAGGTGCTGCGGAAAACTGATGACATAAATAAGGCGTGATTGGGAAGAGTGGGATATATCTCTTTTGGAAGATAAACCTTTTAAAAGTCCAGTAAAGAGCCACTGTCAAATTATTCTTTGGCCACATGTGTTTTCTAAGTGTAAATGCATTTTTACCAAAAATCCACCCCCCCCCCCCAAAAAAAAAAACATTTACGTAAATTTACGATTTTGTGTTGGGCCGCATTCATAGCTATCTTGGGTTGTAGGTAGACATGTGCACACTGAAATATTTTGTTTTGGAATTTCGTTTTCGGCCAGAAAATAAATTTATTTAGTTCCTCCCGAAATTCGTTTTTATTTTAATTTTTTCGTTAAAAAATGCATTCGTCCAAAAATCCGATTTAATTAAGGTCGAATCTGTCATTGAAGGCTTATGGTGTCTGTCGAATGTTCATTGTCCCTAATCGCACACTCCTTTCCTTCGTTCCCCTTTCTTACTTTTCTTTATGCACATTTTTGTTGGCACACAGTCCCCTCTATTCACTATGACAGTGTTCCCTATGTTGGAGCATTTTTATTGTTTGCAACACAGCTTCACTATCACATATCATTGATAGCGTTCACAATGTTGGAGTATTTCCATGTCTCCAACATAGCTTCACTATCATATACCCTAGGCTTTCTCTTCTTTTCTTTCCCCCCCCCCCCTTTTTTCAATCCCCCCACGACGGTGCTTTTATGTTGGAGCATCCTCATTGCCCTCAACAAGCTCACCATCACACATTTACTCTTTTTCATTTTTTCAATTTTCTCACTTTTCATTGATAGCGTTCTTAACGTTGGAGCACTTTATTGCTTTCAACATAGCTACACTATCACATATTTTAGTTATTCTGTTTATTACCACCCCTTCTCATTTACATTCACTTTTTACCCTTCCACTGCTGTACATAGGGTCCATCACCCTTCAGAAATTTAACACACAAATTCTTTGCATTTCACATTCATTTTCAGATGGCCCAGGAGTCTTTCTGCATGTGCCCCTTGACCCTGGTGAAGATCACATGTTTAGCTCACACAATGATGCCTGCCTCCTTGCTGCGCCACCTGTTATGCCGCCTCAGCTCCCATGTCGGACTGTGTCCCCAGCCGCCTACATGCCCCCTGCCGTGCCCATACCATCACCCGACCTGTAAGTATGGGCTGTTGATTTAAGTGCATATTTCTCTCCCCCTTATATATAATTTTTCCCTAACAAGCCTAACATATCATTTGATACAATGTTCTTGTATTATAGACATCCATTAACTATTAGCTCCTGATGAGCGGCATGATAGCCACGAAACGCATTGAGCTTCAGATGCCAAATAATATTTACCATGCAGTTCTACCTCATGTTTTTACTGTTTTACTCAATTTATTTACGAACAAATGCTAATGAACTAACTAACCATGTTGGGTGATGGAATACGTACCATGGTGTCTTATGTATTTTACTGTATAATATTTAATAAATTTACATTATCTGATTTACTAGCTCTGTTTGGCTTTCAATCCCCATGCTTCATATATGGTCCCGACCATTTTCTGTCTTCTGTCGAATGTTCTAAGAATCGACAGAGCAGCTAAACTGTACGATGTCGCAATCGTACATTTCCGGTCGAATGTTCCGCCTACAAGCTATAGAAGAATTCTAATGTTGTATGACTAGTAATAATTATATTTATAAATTATTATTACTAGTCAACCAACATTCAAATTCTTCTATAGCCTATGGGCCGAGCATTTGACCAGAAATGTACGATTGCGGCATCGTACAGTTTAGCTGCTTGTCGAATCTTCTTAGAACTTTCGACAGACACCAAAAGCCTTCAATGACAGATTCGACGTTTGTATGTTTTTCGCTGCTTCGTCAAATCTTCGTTGTTCATGTCGAATGGTCTACCCCAACACCGTCTCTATAATGTCGAATGTCAAATCTTTTCTCTCTATGTCAAATCTTTTCTCTCTATGTAGAATAATCTTGGACTAATAGAGTTAAGGTTAGGCACATTCGACCACAGGTTCGATAGACACAGATTGCTATTGTCAGCGTCATGTCGAATCTCCTATCTATACGTTACACGCAGCACGCCAGCTCAGGAAACGCGTCGCATACCAGTGACGTCATCGCTCCCTGCCTGCCAGGAAACTACCATCCAGGCCGGGCTCTGTTGTCTCCCCACCGCCGCTGGCTTCTCCATCTTCAAAGCGGGACTTGATGACATCCAGCAGCACAGCGCCCCAGCAGGACAAAGCACAGCATGACTGACCTGACGACTACTCCTTTTATCCATGGAATTCGTACAATGCCTGCTTTTACCAGGTAAAATGTGAGTTGCATGTACTTTCAGTTTCTATTAAATTGTTTTAAAACGTCTACCCTCAGAGGCGCCTCTTCCCTTGCTTCTTTCTCTACAGTACTGGAACAACGGTTTCTGTTTCTCCTCTGATGGCAGCCCTGAGAGTGTAAACGTGCCTCTCCCCCTTCTTTTACCATTTTTTCGCCCCTGGCCCCCATTATCCTGCTCACACACCCCCAGAGCTTGGACTCTACCTTTATTGCTTGTACATTGTACTGTACATTCACCGTCCGATCCTATACTAATGGGATACCAGTGATTTGGACTTATGCACATTTTTGCTTGTGTCCTATCTATATCGAACTGTTGTATCAACGAAAATGAAAATAAAGCATTTTTTTATGTCGGATCTTTCGGATTTCGGATTCTGCGCGTTCATTTTTGTTTGTTAAAACGATAACGAAATTACCCGAAATTCGGACGAAAATGCATTCGGACGAAAACGAATGCACATGTCTAGTTGTAGGTTGGACACCCCTGCTCCTAACCATTAAATATTGCACCTCAGTACACATCCTGAGATTATGCCATACACTGTGTCCCAAATTCTCAACTCCAACCTTCTTAAAGCACAGGCACATGTACTTTCGTTTTAAGACGTATCCCAGAACACCTAGCTCTAATAATACAGATTCTTGATTATTGGGAACAAATAAAGATATATTCACATGGCCGCTTGTGTGTGGATAGTTTTCTTGAATTTAAAAGCTGCCTCTGGATGACGCCATACTCTGTGCTTTGGCCACATTCAAACTGGACCATAAGCTACAACATGAAACTGTGAGCTGGTTCTCTGTCTTGTCTATTTACCTAAAAGTCATTCCTTCCCACCTCCACTGCATATACAGTACTTATCTTTCTTTCACTCCCACGCTGTTCTGTTCATTTTGTGAATCATAGGGTTATATCTGGTACTTTGAAAAATGGGGGAGCACGTGACTTTTTCACTTCCTCCCATGAAGCAGCCTTGGTGGTCTGAGTGGCCAATTGCAAGACCCAATCAATGTCCTCAGTGATGAACTCAGGCATGTTTAGACATGATTCTGATGCTGCCTGAACTATTTCATTAGGAAAGATGTCTCTGTGGAAAGCCAATAATATGCATAGAGGCAATCCCCACCCTGCAGTGGTGCCCCGTGCTTTGGGACAGGCAATGCAGTGACAACTTCCTGACAGGTTCGGAACCAACCGGAGCTTATTCTTGTCCTTAGCCCTGTGTACATTTTATCAAATACTTCTAATGCCGTGTACACACGATCAGACATTCCGACAACAAAACTGTGGATTTTTTCCGAAAGATGTTGGCTCAAACTTGTCTTGCATACACACGGTCACACAAATGTTGTCGGAAATTCCGAACGTCAAGAATGCGGTGACGTACAAGACGTATGACGAGCCAAGAAAACTTAAGTTCAATAGCCAGTGCGGCTCTTCTGCTTGATTCCGAGCATGCGTGGAATTTTGTGCGTCGGAAATGTGTACACATGCTCGGATTTTCCCACAAGTTTTGTTGTCGGTAAATTTGAGAACCAGCTCTCAAATTTTTGTTGTCGGAAATTCCGACAGCAATTGTCCGATGGAGCCTACACACGGTCGGATTTTCCGACAACAAGCTCTCATCGAACATTTGTTGTTGGAAATTCCGACCATGTGTATGCGGCATAAGTGTTTTGGTCCACCCAACCTGACTTAAATACATTTTTGCCGTGCCACAATGCTAAAACTAAAATCAGCGTTTAAAGAGCTGTTTCATTATGGGAGCAGTCCACCCAAAACCTATATTTTTAGCAATGAGAAAGCTTACTTTTTTTTTTGTTTTCATTTAGAGTAAAAGGAGGGTTATAACCCCTTTTGTTTTGTTTTTTGCAATCTGTGTCCCATTGGGGAGATTTACCTTCACATCCTGTCTCATAGCCAAACAGTGAAGTGAGAGGAAATCCCTGCAAATTAAGGGAATCCATTGGAGTCTCCCAGGCTCCCAGAACTAGTGTCCCCATTGGAAGTGTTCCCCTCTATTACTGTTCTGGGGACAACCCAAAATTTTTGATTTTTTTTTACTTTAATTTTTGATGATATTGGTAAAAAGGACAAATAGAGAGGGTGAATCTCCCTAACGTGGACACAGACAGCAACAAAAACAGGTGTTCTAATGCCTCTGCACTCTGTCCAAAAAAATGTGACTATAGTTTTACCCCCTTCATGACCAGGTCATTTTTTAGCTATTCAGCACTGAGCTAATTTAACTGGTGATTGTGCAGTCATGCAGCACTGTACCCAAACAAAATGTATATCATTTTTTTTCACACAAATAGAGCTTTCTTTTGATGCTATTTGATCACCACTGGGTTTTTTTTATTTTTTGTGATATAAATGAAAAAAGACAGAAAATTTTGAAAAAAAAAACAATATTTTTTACTTCCAGCTATAATACATATACATATATATATATTAGGGCTGTTACTGATTAAAATTTTCGTGTTCGACTAATAGATTTTTTTTAATGGATTAATCGACTAATTTTGATTAATTATAACGCACATACAGTTTTTGTAATTTATTTTATACTGTAATATCCACATCTCCCCCCATACTGTAATGTCCACATCTCCGCTCATACTGTAATATCCACATCTCCTCCCATACTTTAATATCCACATCTCCCCCAATGTAATATCCACATCTCCCCCCATACTGTAATGTTCACATCTCCCCCCATACTGTAATATCTGTCGCAAAGTACGATTGATAGGTGCAGCGGAGTCAATTCAGATCAGACGTTGTGGAGTAACAGGAACTGGCTTCTTTATTGGAACATGACCACATTAGCAAAGATGTCACCTCACATGGTAAGAAGAACACAGACGGGAAAAAGAACCAACAAGTACATCACTATGTACAGGAAATACAACACATCATAGAGAAATACATAGCATAGCATATCACTGAGCATCTTGTGTCCTTTTTCTGAACTGCAGTCAATAGGCTAAGCTGAAGGTTTGTTGTATCTCCAACACCCCTTCTCAACAACTAAGGCTTAGTCTGTTAAACCCATCTTCTTTGTAAGCCTTGAATGTCTTTCAGCGGTCAGGGGCTTTGTAAGGATGTCTGCTGTCATATCCTCGGTTGGGCAATAAAGTAACTCAAGAAGACCTTGCTCTTGCAGATCACTAAGAAAGTGGAACTTCACATCAATGTGCTTGGTTCTTGAATTAACTCCTTCCATGTGTGCAAGTACAATGCATCCTTCATTGTCCTCATAGATTTCTGTTGGTCCCAACTGTGGTTGACCCAAATCTGTTACTAGCTGTCTCAGCCATATAATTTCTTGGCTTGCCTGCGCTGCAGCAATGTATTCTGCTTCAGTAGACGACAGTGTAACAGAGAGTTGCTTTTTACTAGTTCAACTGATGGCACCTCCTGACAGAAAAAATAAGTAGCCACTGGTAGATTTTCTGTCACTGGGGTCTCCTGCCCAGTCAGCATACACATATCCTGTTAAGGTGCTTTCATCACTTGGTGGTAACTTTAGCTTGTAGTGCGAAGTCCCTTTAAGATAGCGAATGATTCACGTTACAGCATTCCAGTCCTTTTGACTTGACATCGAAACCTTTCTGCATAGGATTCCAACAGTTGCTGCAATGTCCTGCCTTGTAGCAGTGGTAAGGTACAGTAATTTCCCTATTGCTTTCCTGTATTGAGTATTAGTAGGTAATGGGTTATCTTGACAATTCATCTCCTTTAGGTAGTTGGTTTCCATGGGAGACTTTACTGGTTTGGCTTCTTCCATTCCAAATGTTTCAATTATTTCTTGTATTTTGTGTCTTTGGTTCAGAAGAAAGCTGCCATCTTCCTCTCTCTTAATCTGGATGTCGAGGTAATTCTTTATGTTGCCGAGGTCTTTGGTGTCAAAGTGCTGATTTAGTTTTTCCAGTATTTCTGCTTCATCCCCTCCTTGCTCAAAGCAAATCAGGATATCATCCACATAGATAAGCATATAGACCCATCTGTTTGCCAATTTCTTTGTGTATAAGCAGGGGTCTGCTTTACTCCTTTGAAAGTTTTGATGTGTAAGCACTTCATTTATTTTTATATTCCACGCTCTGGCTGCCTGATTTAGGCCATATATACTCCTGCGAAGTTTTCACACTAGGTCTGACCTTTGTTCATCTTTGAATCTTGGCGGCTGTTCCATGAAAATTTCTTCTGTTAAATCGCCATGTAGAAATGCGGTTTTCACATCAAAATGTTTCACTTGCATTTTCCTTGTGACGGCTACTGTCAGTAAAGTCCGTATTGTAGTGTGCTTGACTACTGGTGCAAACGTCTCATCATAGTTCTCTCCGTATTTTTGAGAATGTAAAAAGGGGGCGCACCATTGTAGCCCACTTTCTTGGGACGGCGGCCACCCAGCCTGGTAATAGCATAGGAAAGGGTTAAGGATATATGTTACTGTATGTTTGAGCTAATGGTGTACTGTCTCTTTAAGATGTGCATTCAGTTTCAGATGATCCAATAGGAAACCATGGAAGTTTCCAGTGTCCCTGAGGAGATGATAAAAGGGGCTGCTGAGGGTCTCTACTTCCTCTTTAGCAGCAGCTGACCTACACGTGAAGAAGCTGCAGCTGTCCCCTCACAGAAGATTCACTCAGGTTTTCCTGCAGCATGGAGGACTTAGTGCGGGCTTTTGTGGAGAAGGCAGAGAGCCAAGGAGAAGAATGGATGCGCCGCTGTCTGGAATTACCTGACCTGGAGCCCCATAGCACGGTCGGAGCAGGGGAGATGCAGCCACAGCCAGCTCAGCCCTCCCCTCTGAGAAGGTCCAGGAGGAGCGTGCCTCCGGAGCGTCCGGCGGTGGGGGGAGGTGAAGAAGGAGACGCCAGGCGGACGGGAGAAGCAGGGAAGAGCGGAATGGCGGAGGTGTTGGCAAGTCGGTCGGGACAGAAGAGGCGGACCTGTTCTCAGTCGCCTGCCAGGAGAAGAGGAAAAGGTCCATCAGCGCCGCGGGAGGAGCGGCCAGTGCGGTCGGCACTGCCAGCATCTGCAAGCAGCCTGCAAGCGACGGCTGTTCCACAGCGGTCGGCTCCACAGAGTGCCATAGTTCCTGGTGTGCTGTTTAACAGCCCTCATTCAGGCATCAGCGTGCCAGCTGCGGGGGCATCACCAGCTGGACAGGGTGAGTTAACTAATGCTGCTACAAATGACATTCTGGCTTACCTGTCTGCTGTTTCTCATGCTCTTTCTGCTGCTGGCATTTCTTCTCCTGTCCTCCCTTCTTCTCTGGCTATTTCCCCCTTTTCTGCACAGGCTTTTTCTGCACCTGTTGTCATAACCCCTGTGTCCTCTAGTCAGCTGGGTGGTACACATGCTGCAATGCACAGTCAACATATCCCTGTCAGTGAAGCTGTTACTAGACACATGTCAGTGCCTGAATCTTGTTTAAAAGGAGCCATGCCATGTGAGATTTCTCCGTTGGGGTACCACCTCCCTATGGCGGTGAAGGACAAGATATGGCGGGGGGAATACGTGGATTTATTGTCCCTTCTTCCCGCGACAAAAGATTTTGTTTTAAAATCTGATAGGAAGGATCAGGAGGAGGAAAGGCGCAGGGCAGTGCCCCGCTCTTTTAATAACTGGCTGCAAGCCTTTTTTGTATTTGCCAGTGTATTGGTGGAAAAACGCCCTGAGGTAAGCGGAGGCCTGTTTCAGCATTTAGATCATGTGCTGGAGGCCTATAAGAGCTTTGGCGGATTGGGCTGGTATGCCTACGATGAGTCATTTCGCCAGAAGCTGGCGATCCATTCATCCTTGCAATGGGGGATGAAAGACGTGGGCCTATGGCTTAATCTGATTACGCCACAGAGAGCGCCTACTACGCGTCAAGCCCCTGTTAGCACGGTCAATTCTGTGTATCGCAGGGGTTGTTGTTTTTTGTTTAATGAAAGTCAGCGTCGTTTCAACACCTCTTGCAAATACAGGCATGAGTGCTCTTTTTGTGCGGGCCCCCATCCTGTGCTGCGCTGTTTTAAGAAAACAGCTGGTTCTGCTCCGCCTCAGCGTGATATTTTTCCCAAGAGCCTGCACGCCAGTGAGGCTGGAAAACATGCGCCCTTGGCTGGATCTTTACCCAAGCAGGGAGAAAGCACATTTACTAATTGAGGGATTTTCTGTGGGTTTTCCGTTGCCACCGTTTTCAGGTTCAGGGTGTAATATCGTGGCCAACCTTAAGTCAGTTGACCGGTTTCCAGAGGTGGTAAGGGAAAAAGTTTCCAAAGAAATTGCAGAGGGTCGCATGGCAGGTCCATTCCAATCTCCTCCGTTTAGGGATTTCCGCATTTCTCCGCTCGGGGTAGTACCTAAGCGCGAGCCAAACTCGTTCCGTCTAATACAGCATCTTTCATTTCCTAAAGGTGGATCGTTAAATGATGAAATTGATGAGTCTATGTGTTCTGTGGCTTATGCGTCTTTTGAGGAAGCGATTGTGAAAATAAAAACCTGCGGCCGGGGAGCTCTACTGGCCAAAGCGGATGTGAAGTCGGCCTTCAGGCTTTTGCCGATCTCCCCGGCAGCTTTCAGTTAATTGGGATTTTATTTTGAGGGTTTTTATTTTTTTGACAAATGTCTTCCTATGGGGTATTCTTTATCCTGTAACTACTTTGAAACTTTTTCCACGTTTATTCATTGGGTTATGTGTTTTGAGTCCGGTCAGGATTCGATAGCACATTACTTGGATGATTTTTTGTTTATCGGTCCAGCGAACTCTGATCTTTGTTCCCGGCTCCTGCGTTTGTTTGGCGTGGTGGCAGGGCATTTTGGTATTCCGCTGGCAGTCGAGAAGACGTGTCATCCTGCAACTTCCATGGAGTTTCTTGGTATTTTGATTGATACGGAGGCTCAGGAGTTCCGCTTGCCCCAGGCAAAAATTGACAAGATGCGGAGTCTTATTGCGGTTTTTTTGAGGAGACGCAAGGTTATGTTGAAGGAGATGCAGTCCTTGTTGGGCCTCTTGGCTTTTGCCTGTAAAATCATGCCGGTGGGAAGGATTTTCTCTAGGCGCCTGTATTTAGCAACCTCAGGTTTGAAATCTCCGTTCGCCCATGTCCGTTTGACGGCATCACTAAAGGATGACTTAGTGGTTTGGGCAGATTTTCTGGATTCTTTTAACGGGCGTTCCTTTTTCCAGTCTGATTTTATTTTTGCCCCTGATTTCAGGTTGTTCACAGACGCGGCTGGCTCCAAAAGTTTTGCAGCAATCTGGGGATCGCACTGGAGTTGCGGGGTTTGGCCAGAGGCCTGGGTTCGACAGAAGGCCACTAGGAATATAGTATTGTTGGAGCTTTTCCCGGTTTTAGTAGCAGTGGCGCTCTGGGGAGAATCCTTTGCCAATCGACGGATTCTAGTAGAAACTGACAATAAAGGGGTGCTTTTTGCGATCAATTGTCTTTCTGCTAGCTCTCCTTTGGTGATCAAGATTCTGCGTCACCTCGTTTTCTTGTGTCTAAAATTTAATATCTGGATTAAGGCTAAGTACACGCCCGGAGTCTTGAATATAATAGCTGACTCTTTTTCCCGTTTCCAGATGCAGCGTTTTCGGCAATTGCTTCCGGGAGCGGACGCAGAGGGAACACGGTGCCCGGCATATCTTTGGGAGCTGATTTAACGCGGGTGGGTGAAGCCATTAAATCTTCAGTTGCTCCCCGTACCTGGGCAGATTACTCCGCCGCATGGAGGAAGTGGATTCTGTTTGCCGGGATCTCTGGTTTTGCTTGGGAGGCTCCCGAAGAGGAGGCGGTGCTGGCCTTCCTGGCCTTTTTGATGGAGGGACGGCCTTCTTATGGGTTTTTGGTAAAAACCTTAGCAGGAGTCTCCTTTTTCTTCAGGGTGAGGGGTCTCCCGCCCTGCTCTAAATTTTTTACAGTTAAATAGGCCCTGAAAGGCTGTCGGAGGGCAACTTATGCCCCGGATGGCAGGCGGCCTATCGGTCTGCCGCTTCTCAAGCGCCTTTGTGAAGCCACGCTTGGGGTTTGTTTTACAGAATACGAAGCGTTACTATTCCGGCTGGCTTTTGTGTTGTTTTATTTCGGAGCCTTCAGGATTTCTGACCTGCTTCCTGGGTCCAAGAAGAGCTCTTCTGGTATGCTGTCAGAGCATGTGCTAGTTGAACATGGTTTGTTACGCCTTTTTTTAAGGCGCTCGAAAACTGATCAACTGGGACGTGGGGAGTGGGTAATGTTGCAGGCGGAGGGTGATGCTTCAGTGTGCCCAGTGGCACTGGTGACCGGTTTCCTCACGGCGCGTCCGGTGGGATCGAGGCATTTTCTTGCTCATATGGATCGGTCACCCTTAACTAAATATCAGTTTTCATACGTTTTTAAACGTTGTCTGGACCAATTGGGTTTACATGATTTTAAGTTTTCCTCCCACTCCTTTAGAATAGGAGCGGCATCTGACGCTGCAGTTAGGGGTTTGTCGGCCAAAGCCATTATGGGTTTGGGGAGGTGGAGGTCCAATTGTTTTAAGCGTTATGTTAGGCCTAACCTGTCACTTTAATTTCCTAGGTTTTCAGCATTGCGTTTGGATTCTGGGCCACTCATATATACACTGGGCAAGGAAGCGGGCGGCTCAACGCAAGTACTCTGTCAGCCTATCTTTACAGCCGGAATCATTCGCTCTGTATTGGAAAGGTATAAGAGGTCTGAAGTGGCAGCATTTATTTTTTCATTTATCTCAATTGCATCAGTTTTGGCCCCCGCCTTCAATCCTAATAGTTCATTTAGGGGGCAATGATTTGGGTTCAGTTCGTACTCTGGACCTGTTATTCATGATAAAACGGGACCTATATAGGTTCCATCTGTCTTCCCCGGCTACAATCATTGTCTTTTCGTAAATTGTTCCCCGTTTCGCTTGGCTGTCTTCCCCGTTTCACCGGGTACTGGAGAGGATGAGGAAGAGGGTCAATTGGGCGATGGCTAAATACATGCCACTGTTGGGAGGTTTTGCTTATTGGCACGTGGATCTCGAGGGGGGCATCCCGAGTTTGTTTAGGCAGGACGGGGTCCACCTTTCGGATGTAGGTGCCGATATTTTTAATCTCGGTTTGCAGAACAGTATCGAAAGGGCCGCGTATTTGGGGTAGGCCGGTCTAGTTTCACTAGTCCGGCTGGTGGCATGTTTTTCTGGTTTAAAAAAGGTTGATTAGCCCGAGTTCTGAAAACTGGGCAAAGGTTTTGCTGGATATTTGTTTTATTCTGAATGTTGAATTATTATTTTGAATATATATTTTAAAACCAATAAATTACCGCGGCCAATTTTTGCCAAAACTTATGGTGTATGTGTGTTTTATTAAAGGTTAATAAGGTTGTATCCGGGGAAATTAGGTATTGGGCAAAGTGGGGCCATGTAAAAAGGGGGCGCACCATTGTAGCCCACTTTCTTGGGACGGCGGCCACCCAGCCTGGTAATAGCATAGGAAAGGGTTAAGGATATATGTTACTGTATGTTTGAGCTAATGGTGTACTGTCTCTTTAAGATGTGCATTCAGTTTCAGATGATCCAATAGGAAACCATGGAAGTTTCCAGTGTCCCTGAGGAGATGAGAAAAGGGGCTGCTGAGGGTCTCTACTTCCTCTTTAGCAGCAGCTGACCTACACGTGAAGAAGCTCCCTCCCTCCCTCCCTGTCGCGGTATATTTATGTGGTCGGGTCACCCCGGAATCCGGGGGGGGGGACATGTTTTTCTGGTTTAAAAAAGGTTGATTAGCCCGAGTTCTGAAAACTGGGCAAAGGTTTTGCTGGATATTTGTTTTATTCTGAATGTTGAATTATTATTTTGAATATATATTTTAAAACCAATAAATTACCGCGGCCAATTTTTGCCAAAACTTATGGTGTATGTGTGTTTTATTAAAGGTTAATAAGGTTGTATCCGGGGAAATTAGGTATTGGGCAAAGTGTGGCCTGCGGTCCCATAGCCCTTGGCTACTAGTCTTGCTTTGTGCCATCTGCATTGTATTTCACTTTAAAAGTCCATTTACAGCCTATGGCTTTCCTTCCGGGTGGTAGTTCTGTAAGTGTCTATGTTTTAGTGTCATGCATGGATTTTATCTCTTCCTCAGCAGCCTTTATCCATTTGCTTGCTTCTTGTTCTGAAAGTTGAGATATGTCTTCCCAGTTTGCAGGTTCGTTGATATTGGCAGTACTTGCTTTGTATGAGAGACGTATAGGTGGTTTACCTTTGTTTTCTCTTGTTGAACGTCTCGTTTTTGTGTCTGAGCCTTCTTGTGTCTGCTCTTTAGTACTGGTTGAGTCTACACTCACTTCAACTGTTCGGAAGTTACAGAGATGGGCTGGTCAATGTCAGTTTTCTCTTTTATTCTTGCTTCTACTGTTGTCATTAAATTGTCTCTTAAATATTCAACAAAAGTTATGCTGTTGCTAATGGTAACCTTGTCTGTTTTGAGATTTAGGATTCTGTAACCCTTGACATTGTCACTGTATCCAACAAAGATACCTTCAAATGCTCTGTTTTGGAGTTTGGTGTGTTTCTCTTCAGGAATGTAGATGAATGCTTTGCATACAAAAACTCTTAGGTGTTTTAAACTTGGCTTCTCATTGTGCCATAGTTCATATGGGGTTTTCTCCACTGTTCTGGAAAGAAGTCTGTTCTGCAAATATGTAGCTGTCATAGCTGCCTCACCCTAGTATTTTTGTGGTAGTCCAGAATCTGTCAGCATACATATGATCATTTCAGTCAGAGTTCTATTCTTTCTTTCAGCTACTCCATTTTGTTCTGGTGTATACGGGACTGTCTTTTGATGTTGTATTCCATTCTGTTTTAAGTACTCTTGTATCTTACCTCTTGTGAATTCACCTTCATTATCGCTCTGAAGTATGAGAGGCTTCCTCTGAAACTTGTTACTTGTCTTTATTATATAGTCTTGTAATTTTTCGAAAACTTCACTCTTGTGTTGCATTATGTAGGTGACTGTGTATCTTGAATAGTCGTCTATGAAAGTCACTATGTACCTGTTGCCTCCAGGTGTTGGTGGGTTTAGGGGACCGCACACGTCACTGTGAACTAAGTCAAGTGGTCTTGAAGCTCTCTTCTGACTGACTTTGGGAAGTGTTGCTCTTGTAGCTTTGGGTTTAATGCAACATTCACACTTAAAAGTAACTGGACAAGGGGATACTATCAGATCCCTTGTCAGATTCCTCCTCTGTAGTTCCCGTATGCATTCTGGGTGTCTGTGAGCTAGACGTCTGTGCCATATATGTATACAGTCACTGTGCTTGTGTGTACATAGTCTCCCCTTTTCCTTCACTGTGTCGAGGTGATATAGATGATCATCCAGCTTGGCACTTGCTATTGTCTGTTTGCCGTTTAGAATAGAACACTTGTCACCTTGGAATTTTACAGTGAGTCCTCTGGCTGTTAGACGCTTCACAGATAAGAGTCCTCCTTCTAGATTAGGAACATAAAGCACATCTTTCACTGGTATGGCTAAATTGTGTCCCGCATCATCAGGGCATACAAGGGTTCCATGCCCATATCCTTCTGCATGTATTTTGCTTCCATCTGCGAGATAAATAGTTTCTTTGTTGTTCAGATCAAGTTCTGTGAAGAAACTTCTATCACTCGTCATGTGACTGGTTGCTCCTGAATCGATGCACCAGCCTTGGCATTTATTGTTGCCTGTCGCTTTAAATGTGGCATTCCAGTTACCTTCCCTTGGATCATTGATTGTGGTTTTGACCCTTTGTTTAGCATAAGAGGGACGCTGTCTCATTTGCTCTGCTTTCCATATAGTACAGTCTTTCTTTATGTGTTCCTGTTTGTGGCATCTGAAACACACTCTGGTCTCTTTCCTGTGTAATCTTGCGTCTGTAGCTTTAAGAGCGGTGCTGGTGTCGGTTTCTGTGGAGTCATGCACTAATTCCTTTCTTCTATGATACTCATCTATGAGCCTGCTTTTTACAAATGCTAGCGTCAGATCTGTCTTAGGTCTTGTCTCCAGTGCATTGATTAGTGCAGTATATGTATCGGGCAAACTGCATAACAACATGGCTGCAATGTGACTGTCTGTTATATTCTCCCCGATTGATCTGAGTTGCGCAATCACTTCCAGCATTGTGTTTATATGCTCCTGCATGTCCTGTTCTCTGCCAAGTCTCATTTTGTAAAGTTTTCGCAGCAGAAACAGCTTGCTGTTTAAACTGGATCTTTCATGCAGTCTTTTCAGTACATCCCACATGCCTTTCGCTGTGTCCTCATTGCATATATGAATGAGCAGGATCGTCCTTCACTAGTAAGCTTATGGTGACCCGTGCCTGTCTGTTTTTTTTGTCCCAGTCCTGATTATTATCCTGTGGCCTCTCTGTAGTGGTAACCTCCCACAAGTCATCTTTGGATAATAGCATTTCCACTTTAAACTTCCATAGCTGATAATTGTCATTGTTCAGCTTGGCCACTGAGAGTTGAAGCTCTGAGTTTCCAGCCATTTTATCCCTCCTTTGTATATAAACAGTCTTACTTGTCTATAGGAGATGTCACTGGAAAGCTTCTTTATGTCGATCTCCGCATCAGCCACACTGACTTCTGTTCGAGGCTTTGTTCTGCCTGGGCCTCACCTGGTCATAAGACTTTATCCGGACACTGAGCCCATAACCTGTCGCAAAGTACGATTGATAGGTACAGTGGAGTCAATTCAGATCAGACGTTGTGGAGTAACAGGAACTGGCTTCCTTATTGGAACATAACCACCAGGTTTTACTGGCCTAATATGAGAGGGGAGGTAGAGAGTTACTGTCACTCCTGTTTAGCCTGTATTCAGCAAAAGACCTTACCAGTCAGGGCTGCTCCCATGGGCCATTTGAAGAGCCAAGAGCCTTTAGAGTTGGTTTGCATTGACTTCCTGTGCCTGGAACCTGATACAGGTGGAAGAAACAGCATTCTGGTGGTGACTGACCATTTCACTCGTTATGCACAGGCCTACCCTACCAAAGATCAGAAGGCGAGCGCTGTGGCTAAAGTTCTTGTCGAAAAGTTTTTTGTGCATTATGGATTGCCTGTACGGATTCATTCTGATCGAGGAAGAGACTTTGAGAGTCGACTGGTTCATCAGCTGTGCACTCTGCTGGGCATAAATAAATCTAGAACCACGCCATACCACCCCCAAGGGGACCCTCAGCCTGAAAGGTTCAACCAAACTTTGTTGAATATGTTGGAGACTCTACCTCCGCAAAAGAAGCAGCATTGGGGAAACCATATTGCAGCCATGGTACACGCATAAACCAGTACTGTGAGTGACGCCACTGGCTATTCCCCCTACCGCCTTATGTTTGGAAGAGAAGCTCGCCTTCCTGTTGACTTGGCACATCAATTGATAATACTCTTTTGACATCTCACAGAGGCTATATTGACAGATTACAGAAGAACCTGAGGCAAGCATATGAAAAAACTATGGAGTATGCTTCGGCTAGGGAGTCAAGAAATAAAAGGAACTTTGACTTGAAAGTGAGAATACAAGACTAACAACCAGGAGATTGTGTGTTGTTGAAGAACTTGGGGATACCTGGGAAACACAACCTTATGTTATTTCCAAACAGCTTCCTGGGTTGCCGGTTTACCAAATCAAACCTGAGGGAGAAAAAAGGCCTCTGAAGATGTGGCATCGAAATCACTTACTTCCATTGTCTGATGCAGTTAGAGTGCCTCAAGTACCTTTGTCGTCTCCTCCGAAGCCGACTCCACCCAGGACTTGCTCACAGTTTCCATCCCTGCTGTCCTGCCAGAAGAAGACAAAGAAGAAGATGAGGAAGAAGAAGAGTATAAAGAGGATTACGTACCACTGCAAGTTTCTAGTCCCCCTTTATCGTCAGGGAAAAGCAGAAATGAAGAAGAAGAGGAGGAGGAAGATGTAGTGGCATTGCGCATTTGATTGTGGCTTACAGAGAATGACCCGGATTCTAGTATTCTGAAAGAAGGAAGAGGGATAGTGTCCACCAAAGTGTCAACCAAGGTGTCACCTAGAGGGACAACCGAGATGACTAAGACTACATGCAGGTCTCTCAGCCCAGAGTTGGAAATTTTGCCACCTTTCAGAGAAGCCAGTAGGATCAAAGCCGAGAGTGTCAGTCCGACCTCCGAGAACGAAACTAGGGATTTTTTTTTTTTAAATCAAAGTCTTTTTATTGAACAAAAAGAGATAATACATACATTAGGCCATCGTGACAAACGTCAAGAGTATTGTACACAACCAATGACGGACAGCGCTGGACATCGGGATCGCCGCGGGACACTGGATTTCACCGCTGGAATGTTTATTTATTTATTTTTTTAAATAAAGGACTTTTTCAAGGTGTTTGTGTGTTTTTTTAAACATTTTTTTTATGCTTTCTTCGTGAAATGGTAGGGGTACAATGTACCCGTTACCAATTCACATAGGGGGGGGGGCGGGATCTGGGGGTCCCCTTTGTTAAAGGGGTCTTCCAGATTCCGATAAGCCCCCCGCCCGCAGACCCCCACAACCACCGGGCAAGGGTTGTGGGGATGAGGCCCTTGTCCCCATCAACATGGGGACATCCTCCCCATGTTGAGGGCATGTGGCTTGGTACGGTTCAGGAGGGAGGGGGGGCCGCTCTCTCGTCCCCCCCTTTTCCCCTGCGGCCGGCCAGGTTGCGTGCTCGGATAAGGGGTCTGGTATGGATTTTTAGGGGGACTCCACGCCATTTTTTTTTTTAAACTTGGGGTGGAGTTCCCCTTAAAATCCATGCCAGATCTGAAGGGCCTGGTAATTGAATTCTGGGGAACCCCCACGCTTTTTTTTTTTTCTCAATGACTTTTGTATGTATTGCCGGGAGCCGACAATTCATTAATAGCCGCGAGTCAGTTTTAAATGCATTTTTTTTCTTTCAAAAATGACATTTTTTGCAGGGACAGTTCTAAGCACGGGAAACATGCGCCACTTCACATGCATATCATACACACCCCCCAGGTACGAAATTTAAAGGAATATTTCACTTTTATTTTTTCATTTTAAGCATTATTAAAATCACTGCTCCCGAAAAAACGGCCGTTTTTAAAACTTCTTTTTGCATTGATACATGTCCCCTGGGGCAGGACCCAGGTCCCCAAACACTTTTTAGGACAATAACTTGCATATTAGCCTTTATAATTAACACTTTAGATTTCGAACGTTCGAGTCCATTGTATTTAATAGGGTTCTAAAGTTTACACGAACATTTTGTCTGTTCGCAGGTTCTGGTGCGAACCGAACAGGGGGGTGTTCGGCTCATCCCTGATAAGGAGGTGAAGTCATGCAGGGAAGGTAAATGTAACTTGTCTGAGGCTATTGTCCACACTTTTCTATATTGGTACAAAAGGGTCCTGCGGTCAGGTGACCTACCCTCCCCCTCCGATCCCCCATTATCGCTACTAAGGAATCTAAAGTTGTCCGAGACCACTTCGGGCACAGGAAACAGAGAAATCTTTCCTTGTCTACTTTGTCTATGTGAAAGATTTGCGACAATTGGGTCACAAGATAGTATAGGTTAAAGTCAGGCAATGCCATACCGGCAAGATCATTGGAGTTTTTAAGCTTGTGCCACGAAAGTTTATGCCTGTTGTTACTCCAGACAAACGGCTTGAGAAGAGCTTCCATTAATTTGAAATGCCTAAGCACCAGATACACAGGTGAGTGCCAGAGCATATACAAAATCTTTGGCAACAGAACCATTTTTATGAGGTTTATGCGGCCCATAACCCCCAATGGGAGGCGGGCCCATACCTGTGTCTTCTGCTTGAGTATATTGTATAGCGGTGTTATGTTGAGTGAGACATAGTCTGCCGGGTCTCGAGTGGTCCTGATTCCAAGTATTTAATAGTATCCACCCTCTGCAGTGGGAGCATGGCTCTGTCTCTGGGTGGGGGATAACTATCCAGGGGGAGTATTTGGGATTTGTCCCAATTAATCTGCAGGCCAGAGAAAGCACCAAAGCGTTCAATTAAGGCCAGAGCCAGTGGTAGTGAGTTGCCCGAGTCATCTAGATACAAAAGGGTGTCATCTGCATATGTGCTGATTTTTTCCATGACCTCCCCCCTATGCAGTCCCACTATCCCTGGGTGAGCACGAACCGCTATGGCGAGTGGTTCTGCCACCAGTGCATACAGCAGTGGTGACAGAGGGCACCCCTGTCTAGTACCCCTAGTGAGAGAAAATTGTTCGGAGGGCCAGCCATTGGCCATAACCTTTGTAACTGGGTTCTGATAGAGAAGCTGAACCCATTTTATAAATCTGGGTCCCAAACCAAATTTGCCCAAGCAGGCCCACAGGTATTGCCACTCGACAGAATCGAATGCCTTGGCAGTATCCAAGGCTACAATCACCCTGGACCCTGGATTGTCGTGTACAGTCTGTAAATTAATAAACAGTAGAACTCCACAGGAAGGCCATCAGATCCCGGGGCTTTAGAGTTAGGGAATTCAGCTATGGCCTTAGAGATCTCATCCTGTGTTAGTGGTGCCTCTAGCTCTGCAGTCTGTGATTCAGTCAACTGAGGGATCTGTATCTCGGCCAGAAAGGATTCCATTAAGGAGAGGTCATCCAAAGCAGTGGTCGTCTATAGAGAGGCAAAAAACTCCCGAAACATCATTGTGACTCGAACAGGTTCGGTCACAAGGACGTTTTCAGGGGATCGGAGGGAGATCACCACACAATGGACAAGGTAAGCCAGCAACTTCCCCGCCCTCTCTCCATGTTCAAATGATCTCTGCCTAAAAAAAATAGTTTTTGTTTAGATTTTTCATAGTGTAACTGATCTAGAGCCCTAGAACACAGTTTAAGGTTGCCAGCTCTTTCTATAGTGGGGTCGTCAAGAAATTTCCTCTCTGCTGTCAGCAAGTTTGCCTCTGCTGTATCCACGGCCACTGCAGTGGTGTGTTTTAGTCTGTTAAGACGGGCAGTGAGAGTCATGCGGGCTTGTTTTTTAAACGCTTCCCATACTATCTGCGGCTGGGGGGAGTCCTCATTGGTCACAAAATATTGCTCCCAGTCGGTCGCAAGATCATCATCCTCTGGCAACTGAGTTTGCCAGAAGGGGTTCAAGCGCCATGATGTCGGTGGGCGGGTATGTGGCAGGGAAAGTTCAGCCCAGTAGGGGCAGTGGTCAGAGAGCGATCTGGGGGAGAAGCCCACATTTGTCAGCCTAGGGAGGAGTGATTTGGAGAGAAGGATGAAATATATTCGGGACATAGAATGATGAGATGAGGAGTAACAGGAGTAGGCCCGAACCGCGGGGTTCCTGAATCTCCACGTGTCTACTAGATCAAAGTCACTGAGAAGGCGTGCAAATCTCGTTGGGTGGGCGGGCGCTAAAGAGGGCGAGGGCCCTGTCATTCTGTCAAGGATGGTGTCCAACACATTATTGAAGTCACCTAGCCATATAGCTGCCAAAGCTGGGTGTAGTGCCATAAAGTCAAGGCCCTCGGTCAAAACAGTGGATTGGAATGGTCGTGGTACATAAAATGCTATCAAGAGTATCACATCCCCATGTAACTTGGCTTTTAGAAAGATATATCTACCCATCGGGTCTATTACTGAATCCTGGAGCTCAAAGTGCGTAGTTTTAGCAATTAGCAGGGAGGCCCCTCTGGAATGTGTGGTGTGAACAGAGTGATAGGCCCACCTTATCGGAAACTAGGGATTTAATAGATTTTTTTGGTGAACCTTTGCCAGTTCCTGAAGCAAGTTGTCCTGCTGAGAATAGAGATGGTCAGGAACCTCCCTCTGTTCCTCTTGAGGTAATTGATATTTCTCACCCCCTGCCAAGTTTTGAATCCGCAGTCATGGACCTTCCAGTGGAGCCTAGTAGCCCTGACAGTGCCAGGGGAACAGCAGAGAATCCTGTTCAATCTGCTGAGAAGTATTCTCTAGTTCAACTGAGACGAGATGTGCATCCCCCAAGAGACTCACTTACGATACTTTGGGAGAGAATTCTGATGAACTAAATCATACTATTCGTAGGCAGGCTCCAATTTCTAACCCCCCTACTGTTAATTGGGTGGGGGGCGACTCTGCTCTGAACTCTGACACCAGTGGGTGGGACATGGCAATTGCCCTGGCCAGTTCAAAAACTGAGTTTGAATTAACTGAGTGTTTATAGATGGTTTAAGCAAAACCCAGAGGTGTATCAATACCTGTTAAATGTAGACTGTGGTTGATGTTGTTATGAATTTAATAACCTTTTTTCCTCCTCACTAAGTGTTAGGATGGATATTTCCATGTCTTTGGGGGCCAAAGAATCTAAGTGAGGGGAGTGTGTAGCCAAGGTTAGCTACTGTGCTTATAAGTTAGAGACAATTTCTCTATTGTTAACATGGGGTTGGCTCTCTCTAGTGTATGTTGGACTCTATGGGTGTTTCTTTTCTTCCTGCATAAGGATACAGAGCAAAGCATTGTGAGATGTGTAGTTCAGAATGCTGAAGTGAATTCTATCCTCTAGCACCTACCTAGGTAGAGGGTGATACACCAGAACAGCATATTTGCATAGGAAAACCTATGAGAATTTTATGCATTACAGAGGCTGCATCAGGAGGCTGCATCAGGAGGAATGATCATTATTGGTAGAGGAGTGAGTCTTCAGAGTCGGTTCACACAGGGGCGACTTGGGATCCAACTCGAAGTCGCCCAAAGTCACCACAAGTCGCGTGATTGAGAAAGTCAATGTAAGTGAATGGAGTCGTCTTATTGTACACTACTGAAGTCGTTCCGACTTCAGAAAAGGTTCCTGCACTACTTCAATCCAACTTCTAGGCGACATGTACCCATTGATTTCAATGGAAGTCACCTCCAAGTCGGATCCCCTGTCTTAACTGAAGCAACAATACAGGAAGAGAAAATTGTTTTCCAGGCAAACCCCTCCCTCCCCCCTCCCTCTGATTGTTATTTGATTGGCCACTGGAAATCCCTGGAAAGCCCCCTGTCCTGGAGGCAACTTGAAGTCGCCTTGTAAGTTGCCTGGGGTCGTGCTGTGGTGCGCGCTCAGGTCGTGTTCAGGTCGCCTCGGCCAGTCGTGTCGCCCCTGTGTGAACCGGCTCTTAAGGTGTGTGGGAACTGTTGTGAAGTTTTAATGAAATCTCACTCCTGGTGTCCCAGCGGGTAACTCACCAGATTTCATCTATAGCTGGAATAACACTTTTGGCTGGTCTGGCCCATCAATATGCGCTTACACATAATAGAAATATCCTCTTTAAAACCTGGAGCTGCAATAGATGCGGTCTTCACTGAAAACCTGTATATAGAGGTAAACAGCTGAAAGGCTTCCTTTATTACAGCTCATTTAATCACTTCCAGGAGTTCAGGGTTTTTGGAAGTGGCTGCTGTTCTGAGATCCCTCGCAGCACTGACTAATCTTTGTGTGTATTTGGACCAAATGTAGCGAGACCTAACGGAAGAAGGCTATTCATTCAAAGTTGTCAGCACATCTTTATAACAGAATAATTCTTCTTATCCTGCCACATCCCGTCCAAACCCCCCCCCCCCCCAACAATGAAAGGATAACTCAAAGAATGAGGCCCTGCGAGGGTCTTTATGTCACAGTGTAAAGTACACAACTCAGATCACGTATGCTTTGTGCCATGTGTTCAATTAAGGAAATACAACTGAAGGAGGAAGCAATACCATGCTGTAGTCTAAAGACTGGCTTCAGTCATCCATTTCACATTTTGCTCCTGCAGCAGTGGCGTCACTAGGGTTGGTGTCACCCGGTGCGAAAAAAAATGGTGTCACCCCCCCAACAACTATAGTCCCCCCTCAGTACAGACCTCCCTCCACTAACTACAGACCCCACTCCCACAGTATAGATCCCTTCCCTCAGTACAAACCCGCTCCACTAAGTACAGACTCTCCGCCATCAATATAGACCCGCCTCCCTCAGTATGAACCCCCACCTCAGTGCAGACCGCTCCATCAGTACAGACACCCCCACCTCAGTGCAGACCCCCTCAGTTACAGACACCCCCCCTCAGTTACAGACACCCCTCAGTACAGACACCCCCCTCAGTACAGACACCCCCCTCAGTAACAGACACCCCCTCGTACAGACTCCCCCTCGTACAGACCACCCCTCAGTTACAGACACCCCCTCAGTTACAGACACCCCCTCAGTTACAGACACCCCCTCGTACAGACACCCCCCTCGTACAGACACCCCCCTCAGTACAGACACCCCCCTCAGTACAGACACCCCCTCGTACAGACTACCCCTCGTACAGACCACCCCTCAGTTACAGACACCCCCTCAGTTACAGACACCCCTCGTACAGACACCCCCCTCAGTACAGACACCCCCCTCAGTACAGACACCCCCCTCGTACAGACTACCCCTCGTACAGACCACCCCTCAGTTACAGACACCCCCTCAGTTACAGACACCCCTCGTACAGACACCCCCCTCAGTACAGACACCCCCCTCAGTACAGACACCCCCCTCAGTACAGACACCCCCTCGTACAGACTCCCCCTCGTACAGACCACCCCTCAGTTACAGACACCCCCTCAGTTACAGACACACCCTCAGTTAAAGACCCTCCCCTCAGTTACAGACACCCTCCTCAGTTACAGACACCCCCCTCAGTATAGACACCCCCCTCAGTACAGACACCCCCCTCAGTACAGACACCTCCACCTCAGTGCAGACCGCTCCATCAGTACAGACACCCCCACCTCAGTGCAGACCTCCTCAGTTACAGACACCCCGCTCAGTTACAGACACCCCCCACAGTACCAGACACCCCTCGTACAGACACCCCCTCAGTTACAGACACCCCCCTCAGTACAGACACCCCCCTTGGTACCAGACCCCCCTCAGTACAGACACCCCCTCAGTTACAGCCCCCCTGGTGCAAACTCCCCCTAGTGCAGACCCCAGCAGTACAGACACCCCCTCCCCCCATCAGTAAAGATGCCCCCCTTACCTTACAGACCTCAGAACAGAGCGGCAGATACACACAGCGGTGTGTCTCTCGAGCGCGGGCTCCTCCTCCTCCTCTGTGGATGTAAACAGAGAGGAGGCAGAGGGGGCGGCGGCTTCCTTCCGCTCCGCTGAGGGACACAGCCGCAGCGTGAGCCTAAGGCACAGGGCAGCGGGCAATGTCAGTGTGGTGCCGCTGCGCTACCCACGGGTGTCACCCCTCTGGTGGGTGTCACCCGGGTGCGGCCCGCCCCCCCCGCACCTGGCTAGCAACGCTAGTGTCCTGCAGTACTATAGTATATTAATTGTGCATTTTTTAGTTTTCAGTTTAAAGTAAAACTTTACTTTACTTTACCAGACGGTACCATTTAAATAAGCCTTTCTCAACCTTTTTCATTGTTGAGATAAATAACTTTCTAGGAACCCCTGTTATCTACAGTTCTTTGATTAATAGCATGAAGATCATTGGGAAGAATGATCCCTACATTTGTATTTATTGGGAAGAATACCCTAATAGATATAGCTAAAAAAATATTCTGGTGTCAATGGCTACTTATCTGGGAAGCAGAAGCTTCTCATTGTTCAATAAACCCCTAGCTGGAGGAACATTTGGGTTCCACGGAACCCTGATTGAGAAAGACTGCTTTAAATGATCCCCTCTCCCCAAGGCCTTAAATGCCGCGTACACACGATCGTTTTTCACGTCGTTAAAATGCCATTTTTAAAATTGGGCATTAAAAACGATCGTGCGTAGGCTCCAGAGCATTTTTAACGACATGAAAAATGGGCTAAAAAAATGAGAACCTGCTCTTTTTTTTCACATCGTTTTTCACAACGTTTTTTTTAACGACGTGAAAAACGGTAGTGTGTATGCTTTTACGAGGGGAAAAAAAACCGCGCATGCTCAGAATCAAGTATGAGACGGGAGCGCTCGTTCTGGTAAAACTAGCGTTCGTAATGGAGATAGCACATTAGTCACGCTGTAACGGACTGAAAAGCACGAGGCTGAAAAGCGCGAATCGTCGCTCAACAAACTTTACTAACATGAAGAGTGGCGCCATTCGAACGGAACTTCCCCTTTATAGTGCCGTCGTACGTGTTGTACGTCACTGCGCTTTGCTCGAGCGTTTTTTTTAACGAACGTGTGTATGTAAGACAGGCTTGAGAGGAAACAAGAAAAATCACGTTGAGAAAACGTTGTTTTTGAAAATGACATTAAAAACGATCGTGTGTACGCGGCATTAGGCTGTCCTCTCCATGCTCCTGGCAGATCAATGCTGCACAGTCTATGGAGAACCACCACTGAAAATTTTCCCAGCTGGCCCTCTAGTCACAACGGTAACGGAGATTTCTTGTTCATACATCACGGGACACAGAGCAGCATAGTCATTACTATGTGGGTTATATAGAATTACCTTCAGGTGCTGGCACTGGCAACTTCCAAAACAGGAAGTACCCTCCCCTATATAAGCCCCTCCCATCCGGGAGTACCTCAGTTTTTTGCCAGTGTCTAAGGTGTTGGCCAAGGTTAACATGTATTCATCTGGGCTTGTGTACAGGTTCTCTGGGCCATAGCAAGCTATTCCGGATCCGACCAAAAAAGCTTCATAGCTAAACGGTCGGTACCCGGGCCTTGCAGAGAAGAGCAGGGTTTTGCCTGTAATGCCTCTCTTAGGAGGGCTGGACCCTGGGATCCAGAGCTCTGGTCATACCCAAAACCAAGAGGCTATCTGTGCAGGGTGCTATACAGGTCCAGGGGAGTGGAATCCTTGGGAACCCGGTCCCTGAAGGTCTAGTACAATGCCTGCCGTGAGAGGTGAAGTTTGGGCTTCTGTGGACCAAACAAAGTCCTGCGGCGGGGAAAAGGTAAGTGGGGGCCCCTCAGGAACTTGGTTCTATTGAGGGGACCCCCAAGCCTAGTATGTCTTTCTGCCTGTTACCTAAAGGGTATTCCCGCTAATAGCTGTATATGCCTAAGAAATCCTAGAAATGTTTTTTCATAAGGGAAGTTTTAAAAAACTGTAAACCTGGAAATGTTTTTCATAAAGGAGGTTTTAAAAAAAAAAAAAAAAAGACAAAAGTGCGGTACCTGTGTTTGTCCACTAGAGGCCGCTGTGGAACGTCTTTTTTCTTGGGACTATTCCTTCCATGGTGAAAGTCCAGGCAGATGAGTGAGCTCTCTATCAGGGAAGCTGCATTCCTCTGTCATGCGCGCGCACACATGCTTTCTTTTTATAAGGTTTAGCTTCAAAAAAGGGGGCGGAGCCTGGCGGATGACGCGCTCTGTGCGCCCAGCGCTTCTGCGCATGCGCGGGCGTCCCAGCAAGATAAAAGGACTCAGTCCACGCTGCTTGCTATGGACACAGAGCATGAAAAGGAGCTGGTAGCATGGTATAGGGGCTTACAGCGGGCGGTTGATACAGGCATCCCCAGAAAGACGCATTAGTAGACACCCACTGATGTACATAGCAGCAAATTGCATTAGACTATTTCAGTAAGGGGTGTATTGCGGCTGGAATACCTCAGCTTTGAACTAAGGAATATGCCGCCTAAAAAACTCCGAGATATACCTCTCAGGAAGTGTAGGGGGTCTCCATCGGGCTCTGAGGATCTGGAGCAGTCATCTGCACCCTCCTCCCCTGAGAAATCAGAGGTTAATACCCATAAGGAACCCCCGGGAGTGCCAGGTACTGCGGCTGTCCTCAGTCCACCTGCTCCTGCATATATAACAGAGGAGGTTTTTTCCTCAACTCTGGAGGGATTGGAGCAGAGATTGGCTGCATTGATCGCTTCTTCTCTACAGGAAAGAAAGCGTGCCAGATCTCCATCACCTCCATTAGAGTGCCTGTTGGCAGAGCAACAGTCCCAGGAAGGGACCGACCTACCTGAAGGGGATCAGGAGGAGGTTAGCTCTGTTTTTGAGGAATCGACAGTAGATGAACCATTTTCAGCATCACAGACTGAAAGATTGTGGGTCCAGACCCTAACTGACATGGTTCGATCTGCATTTAAAATGCCTCTTGTTGAACCATCAACTACTGCTGTCTCCTCATTGGGGTCGCTAAAAGCTCCCCAGGTTAATTGCTCCTTTCCAATACATCCATTATTGGAAGGACTTATATACCAGGACTGGGAACATCCTGATAAACTATTTGTTCCACCTAAAAGGTTTCCGGTGATCTATCCCATGGAGGAAAAGTTCACCCAGAGATGGAATGTTCCTACGGTGGATGCAGCCATCTCTTCTGTGAACAAATCACTGACATGTCCAGTAGATAATGTTCAAATGTTCAAAGATCCAGTGGATAAAAAATTGGAATCTTTATTAAAATCTGCTTTTTCCACAGCAGGGGCTGTTACACAGCCAGCAGTGGCAGCTATTGGGGTCTGCCAAGCTTTAAAGGATCAAATGAAAATGGTCCTGAGGGATTTGCCAGACCAACAGGCCCAGGCTCTGGCTGATCTGCCTAGAGCATTATGCTTTGCGGTTGACGCCATCAAGGATTCTATCCATCAGGCCTCCCGCCTCACGCTGTCTTTGGTACATATGCGTAGGCTTCTGTGGCTTAAAAACTGGTCTGCTGAAGCTCCCTGTAAGAAGCTCTTAGTTAGCTTCCCATTTCATGGGGAACGCCTTTTTGGCGAAGACCTGGATAAGTATATCCAGAAGATTTCCAGTGGTAAAAGTACTCTCTTACCGAGTAAGAAGAGGTCTAGGGGTCCATCTTTTAAGAGGACTACCTCTCCTATCCCTGCGACGTCTGCTACTAAGCAGTTCCGACGGCCTCCTCGGTCAAACTCAGGAGGTAAAAATCAGGGACAGCCACAGGGTAATAAAAAGCCCTGGATCCGAAGAGGTACTAAACCAGCCTCCAAGTCAAGCCTATGAAGGGCTGCCCCCACTCAAACGGGTGGGGGGAAGACTTCAGTTGTTCGCAGAGACCTGGCGGGAGACGATCAAAGACAGATGGGTGCTCTCTGCGATAACTCTGGGATACAAGTTGGAGTTAAAAGAGTCTCCTCCGTCCCATTTTATGTGGTCAGGCATGCCAAGAGACCCTCTGAAAAGACGGTCTCTCCTATTGGCGTTAGAACAACTATTGCTCCAAGGAGTAATTATGGAGGTTCCTATGGAAGAGTGGGGGTTGGGTTTCTACTCAAACCTTTTCACAGTCCCGAAGCCAAACGGGGACATAAGACCCATATTGGACCTAAAGAGTCTAAACAAATTTCTAAACGTCCGGTCTTTCCAGATGGAGTCGATCCGATCGGTCACCGCTGCCCTACAAGGGGAGGAATGGTTAGCCTCGATCGACATCAAAGATGCTTACTTGCATGTTCCCATCTTTCCAGGTCATCAAAAATTCCTACGCTTTGCAGTAGAAGGGCGCCATTTTCAGTTCAGAGCCTTACCATTCGGTCTGGCCACAGCACCACGAGTGTTCACAAAATTCTGGCCCCACTGTTGGCCGATCTAAGAACACGGGGTGTAACGATAATGGCATACCTAGACGACCTGTTGTTGATGGACCACTCAGTTGCCAAGCTAGAAGTGGTAATTATTGATACAATCAAGTATCTAGAATCTCACGGTTGGGTCATCAGCCTGGACAAGTCAGCCCTACAGCCAGTGAAAAACCTGGTATATCTAGGGCTACGGCTGGATTCAGACCAGAGGAAGATTTTCTTACCTCTAGACAAGGTATCCTCTTTGAGGGGCTTGGTCCGTCTGCTTTGTGCAAAAAGACAGCCGTCCATACGCCTGTGCATGAGGCTGCTAGGAAAGATGGTAGCATCATTCGAAGCTGTGCCATACGCCCAATTCCACTCAAGGAATTTACAAAGGGCCATATTGTCAGCCTGGAACGGAAAAGTTCAGGCTTTAGACTTCCCGATGGCTTTGTCCCCTTCCGTTCGGAAGAGTCTCTGCTGGTGGTTGATCCCCCAGAATCTCCAGAAGGGAAAACCCTTCAGCCCGATATCTTGGAAGGTGGTCACTACAGATGCCAGCCTTACAGGCTGGGGGGCAGTACTGGAGCAATGGTCTCTCCAGGGCAGATGGTCAAATGTAGTAAAAACCCTGCCCATCAATCTCTTAGAGATACAAGCAGCCCGGTACGCCCTAGTAGCCTGGACATCCAGACTCCAAGGGTCCCCTGTCAGAATTCAATCAGACAATGCCACAGCAGTGGCATATATCAATCATCAGGGAGGCACCAGGAGTCGTGCAGCCCAGAGGGAAGTAAGTCACATCCTGGAATGGGCAGAAAAGCATGTCCCATGTATATCAGCTGTCTTCATTCCAGGGGTGGAGAATTGGAAGGCGGACTTTCTGAGTCGCCAACAGTTATGCCCAGGGGAATGGTCCCTTCATCCCGAGGTCTTCCGAGCAATATGTCAGCGGTGGGGAACACCAGATGTAGATCTGCTAGCATCCAGATTCAATGCAAAGGTGGACAGGTTTGTCTCCCGGACAAGGGATCCCCTCGCTTGCGGCTCGGATGCTCTGGTGTTCCCTTGGGATCAGTTCAGACTGATATATGCATTCCCTCCGCTACAATTGTTGCCTCGACTCCTTCGCAGAGTCAGGTTGGAGAAGAAGCCGGTGATCCTGGTGGCTCCAGCGTGGCCCCGAAGGGCCTGGTACGCGGAGATCATCAAAATGTCTGTGGGGAGTCCTTGGACCCTTCCACGTCGTCCGGACCTGCTTTCGCAAGGACCGATATACCACCCTTCCTTACTAACTCTAAGTTTAACGGCCTGGCTATTGAGTCCCACATCCTAAAGAAGAGAGGTCTCTCTAACTCTGTGGTATCAACTATAATCAATGCCAGGAAGCCTGTATCCAGGCAGATCTACTATAGAGTTTGGAAGGCGTACATCACTTGGTGCGAGGCCAGAAAATGGCATCCACGTAAGTACGTTATAGGCAGAATTCTGGACTTCCTGCAGTGGGCTGTAGACAGGAAGTTTGCCTTAAGTACTATCAAGGGCCAGGTTTCGGCCTTGTCAATACTATTTCAAAGGCCCCTGGCTATGCATTCACTTGTCAAATCCTTTATGCAAGGTGTGACTCGTATTATTCCACCGATTAAGGCTCCCATATGCCCATGGGATCTAAATTTGGTTCTGTCGGTTCTGCAGAAGCAGCCATTTGAACCTTTGCGGCACATTTCCTTGGTTCTACTCACCAGGAAATTGATATTTTTAGTAGCCATATGCTCGGCTAGAAGAGTGTCGGAATTAGCCGCCATGTCCTGTAAAGAGCCATATCTGGTTATCCATAAGGACAGAGTAGTATTACGTCCTCACCCAGCCTTTCTTCCTAAGGTGGTATCGAGGTTTCACTTGAACCAGGATGTGGTTCTTCCTTCTTTTTTCCCCAAACCAAGCTCGGTAGAGGAAAAGTTATTGCATTCTTTGGATGTAGTAAGAGCAGTTAAAGCTTATCTAAAAGCCACTGCTCAGATTCGTAGAACGGATTCTCTGTTTGTTCTGCCGGAAGGCCCCAGAAAGGGTCAGGCAGCATCAAAATCTACTTTAGCCAAGTGGATTCGACAGGTCATAATACAAGCCTATGGCTTGAAAAGTAGACCGCCTCCGTTCAAAGTTAGGGCGCACTCCACGAGAGCAGTTGGAACTTCATGGGCAGTGCATCACCAGGCCTCCCTGGCGCAAATTTGTAAGGCCGCAACATGGTCTTCAGTACACACGTTTACTAGGTTCTACCAGGTGGACGTGAGAAGTCAGGAGGATGTCGCCTTTGGGCGCAGTGTGTTGCAGGCCGCAAAAGATCCTCATGCCTGATGGCGCCCAGCTTATGTATGGTGTATCCCCCCCTCATGTGGCATTGCTTTGGGACGTCCCACATAGTAATGACTATGCTGCTCTGTGTCCCGTGATGTATGAACAAGAAAGTAGGATTTTTAAAACAGCTTACCTGTAAAATCCTTTTCTTGGAGTACATCACGGGACACAGAGCTCCCACCCCTCTTTTGGGGACACGTATTGCTTTGCTACAAAACTGAGGTACTCCCGGATGGGAGGGGCTTATATAGGGGAGGGTACTTCCTGTTTTGGAAGTTGCCAGTGCCAGCACCTGAAGGTAATTCTATATAACCCACATAGTAATGACTATGCTGCTCTGTGTCCCGTGATGTACTCCAAGAAAAGGATTTTACAGGTAAGCTGTTTTAAAAATCCTACTATCTCATTACTATGTAGAAGTAATCTATCATTAAAAAAAAAAATCTCTCCCTATCTCTTAAAACAATGACTGTGTATTCTAAGTGTTACCAAAGTCAGATTTGAATTTTTTTTAAATAACAAACATGTTATACTTACCTGATCTGTGTGTCATGGATATGCATTAATGTCTGTCTGCCATCTTACCTTTCCTCCTCATGTGTTCATCTTAGAGGCCAGAACCCTTTTCACCTGGCTTCCTTTATAATCTCCTCCCAGCCTGACTCCACCCCAGGCCCTATCACAGAACACTATATTAACCTGTGCACTGCAAGCCTGCTTTGCTGATCAACGTGTTTGTTAGGCATTGTGTGTTTGGGTTCCTGCCTGCCGTGTGCTACGGCTGTCTCTCTGTTACATATTTGGCTTGTCCCCGACTATTCCTGTCTGCTCGTGACCCTTGACCTTCGGCTCGTTCTTTCGTTATCCTTGTCTGCTTGTGGCCCCTGACCTTCAGCTTGTTATTCGTTTCTCTCATATCTTGTGCTGCTGCTTCCCCTCTTTTCCCCTTATCCTACGGGGCATGAGCTAGGAAACTCCAGGGGCCGCGACCCGGTCCCAGCCTGCAGCATAACATCCTCACCACTAGAGGCTCTGGAGAAGACCTGCTGGGTCTTAGACTCCGCGCCCTGGGGAATCTTGGCTCTAGCTTCCGTTAGGATCCCGGTTGTGCTCCTCTGGTCCCACTTTCCACAACCACCCAGTTTCCTATCCGCAGAAGCCAGCCATAGGGTTCACTACCTTGCGGTGCACTCCTGTCCCCCTACGGTGTGCATCTGTCACCTGGCCACAGGTGACCTTGACAGTTTGATCAGCCATGAACCCGGCTGACATCCCGCTCCCCGCGGATGATCCATTGCAGGGCATAGTTTGCAGACTTGAAACCCAGGAATCAAATCAGACTCAGGTGATGCGATTCCTCCAGGATCTGGCTTCTCGATTCCAGCAGCTTCAGGCCTCCTTGGGAACCCCGAATCCGCAACCTCAAGTACAACCAGCGGCTGTACCTATCGCACCAGTCGCAGCCTCACACTCACTAAGATTGCCAGCTCCGTTCCGTTTCTCTGAGGACTCCAAGGCCTGCAGGGGGTTTCTCAGTCAATGCACAATTCATTTTGAGCTTCAGCCTCAAAGCTTCCTGTCTGACCGGGCTAAGGTAGCCTATATCATTTCCCTCTTCTCCGGTGAAGCTTTGGCCTGGGCTGCCCCCCTGTGGGAGAGGAATGATCCGGTGGTTTCCAGCCTGTCCGATTTCTTGAAGCTCTTTCGTAATATCTTCGAAGAGCCGGCTCGGGCTTCTTCAGCGGCTAGTGCTGTCTTATGTCTTCGCCAAGAATCTAGTTCAGTGGGGCAATATGCTCTTCAGTTCCGTATCCACACAGCTGAATTGAGCTGGAATAATGAGGCCCTGGTCGCTACCTTTTTACAGGGCCTCTCTGACCGAGTGAAAGACGAATTAGCGGGAAGAGCCATTCCCGTCGGTCTGGACGATGTAATTTCATTATGCAACCAGATCGACATTCGTTTTCAAGAGAGGTCCTTAGAAAAAAGACGCCAGCACTCTCTGGGTCCTAGCCAGTCTGAGCTCCCCTCCCTTCATCCCGTGGAGCATCCTCTACCTGCTGAAGAACCTATGCAGCTGGGCCGGACCAGACTAACCCCCGAAGAACATGCTAGGCACAGAACTCTGGGCTTGTGCCTCTATTGTGGGGGCAAGGGTCATTTTCGTGACTCCTGCTCGCTTCGTCCGGGAAACGCTCAGGTCTAATACATTTGGAAGGTGGAGTATTGGACCCAGAAACATCACCTTCTCGCCTGCTCTTGCCGGTGTTCCTTCATGTAGGCACTTCTCCTCAGTCAACCCTTGCATACCTGGATTCCGGGGCTGCCGGCAATTTTATGGATTGGAGAACTGCTTCTTCTATGAAGCTTACCCTTTCACCTCTCACTACCCCATTGCCTCCCTTGGCTACAGCTCCACTCTCCACATGTGGACTGAGTCTCTGGGCAGATCCTGGCCTGGGGTTCCTCATGTTTCTCGTCGTGTCTTCTCAAGGTGACCCCCAAGGAGAGTCTTCCGGTTGCTGCCACTTCTGTTTCTTCTGATCTTCCTGCTGCATACAGCGATTACCGAAATGTGTTCTGTAAGAAATCAACTGAGGTGCTTCCTCCCCACAGGTCTTTTGACTGTGCTATTGATCTTGTCCCCGGAGCAACTCTACCCAGGGGTCGTACCTACCCTCTGTCCATCCCAGAGACCCAGGCCATGTCTGAGTATGTCGCAGAGAATCTGGAGAGAGGTTTCATCTGGAAATCCTCATCGCCTGCAGGGGCAGGGTTTTTTTTGTTGCCAAAAAGGATGGTACCTTAAAGTGGTTGTAAACCCACGTTTTAAACAAAGACCTACAGGTAAGCCTAGATTAAGGCTTACCTGTAGGTGCATGAAATATCTCCTTAACCTACACGGTTAAGGAGATATTTGTATGTAAATGCGGTGACGCTGACGTCACCCCATTCACAAATTCGGCTAAGTCGCAACATTCGACGTCGTAGCCGAATTCGACAGCTCACGCGCGCATGCGCGGAGTCACGTCTTCGCCGCTCCGGCCAATCACAGCGCCGGAGCGGCGCTGTGATTGGCTGCAGCGGCGATACCCGGAAGTAACATTCCGGCTGTCGCCGCAGCGATGGATGCGGCTAGAGGAGGGACACGGACGACTTCGGGGGCCCCGATCGAAGGTAAGTGGTACATAATGAGCTAGTATGCTAGTCATACTAGCTCATTATAGCTTTGTCTTGCAGGTTAGTAAAAAAAAAAAAAAAAGATAAAAGGGTTTACAACCACTTTAAGACCCTGCATCGATTATCGGGGGTTTAAATGCGGTTACTATTAAAAATCGATACCCCTTACCCTTAATATCTGAGCTATTCGATAGGTTGAAGGGTGCCTCCATTTTCACCAAGTTGGATCTCAGAGGCGCGTACAATCTCATTCGAATACGGGAGGATGACGAATGGAAGACTGCATTCAACACTAGAGACGGGCATTACGAATATCTGGTGATGCCTTTTGGTCTGTGTAATGCTCCAGCCGTGTTTCAAAACTTTGTCAATGAAATCTTCAGAGATCTGCTGTACCAGTTTGTTGTCATCTATCTGGATGACATTCTGATCTTTTCTGAAAATCTGCTCGTCCACAGAAACCATGTCCGCACTGTACTTCAGCGTCTTAGAGAGAACAATCTCTATGCCAAGCTGGAGAAATGTTCCTTTGAATGTTCTGAGGTCCTGTTTTTGGGGTGCTTTGTCTCATGTTCGGGTCTTCGTATGGACCCTGGGAAGGTCTTGGCTATCACCAACTGGCCTCTTCCTGCTAGCCTCAAGGCCACACAGCGCTTTCTTGGCTTCACTAATTATTATAGGCAGTTCATAAGGAATTACTCTTCCATTGCCGCGCCTATTATCGCTTTGACCAAGAAGGGTGTGAATGCCAGAGACTGGCCTCTCGAAGCTGTCTCTGCATTTCACAACCTGAAACAGGCCTTTGTTTCTGGCCCCCTCTTGAGGAGACCAAATCCTGGGAATGCATTTTTTATTGAAGTGGACGCTTCCTCAATGGGGGTGGGAGCTGTGCTTCTTCAAATCTTTGAGAAGAGACGCCAACCATGTGCGTTCTTCTCCAAAAAAAATTCTCAGGCAGAGAGGAATTATGCCATCGGTGATCGGGAACTTCTCGCAATTAAATTGGCGTTAGAGGAGTGGCATCATCTCTTGGAGGGTTCCCCTCACTCCATAACGATCTTTACCGATCACAAAAATTTACAGTATCTACAGAATGCTAAACGTCTGAATCCTAGACAGGCCAGGTGGAGTCTCTTCTTTGCCCGTTTTAATTTCACGATTACCTACAAACCTGGTTCCTGCAACGGTCGGGCTGATGCGCTCTCTAGGTCATTTGACACTCGGGACGAGGAGTCCGCCCCTGAACCTGAGCCGATCATTCCAACCTCATGCATTGTTGCCCACTCTACCACCCTGAAGTCAAAAATTCCGCCTGGTAAGACCTTTGTCCCCACTGAGCTAAGAGCTAAGATCCTTCATTGGGGACATGATTCCAAGGTGGCAGGTCATTCTGGATTCCTCCGATCCTTCCTACACATCAGTCGTCACTACTGGTGGCCTAATCTCCGCTCAGACGTCAAAGACTACGTTAAAGCTTGTCATGTCTGTGCTCAGTCCAAATCCTCCACACAAGCTTCTGCTGGTCTCCTCATGCCCTTGCCCATTCCTAAGGAACCCTGGGCCCATATTGCCATGGATTTTATCACCGACCTCCCACTGTCTGAGAATAATACAGTCATTTGGGTGGTAATCGATCGGTTCTCCAAGATGGCTCATTTTGTTCCTCTTCCTGGTCTTCCTTCTGCCCCTGCCTTGGTTCCCATTTTCATTCGAGAAATTCTCCGCCTACATGGGGTCCCTTCTCATATTGTTTCCGACAGGGGAGACCAATTCACGTCTCGTTTTTGGAGAGCCTTTTGCAAATCCCTCAATATTGTCTTGGATTTTTCTTCTTCTTACCATCCCCAATCCAATGGACAGACTGAGAGGGTTAATCAGGAGTTAGAGGTCTTTCTTCGCACCTTTGTGTCTTCTCACCATGACGATTGGTCCTCTCTACTCCCGTGGGCAGAATTCTCCCATAACAATCATGTGAATACCAGTTCGCAGAAGACACCCTTTTTCACAGTTTATGGAAAACACCCTCAACTTCCTCTTCCCATGATCTGTTCTCCAGACATTCCAGCTTTGGCTTCGGTTCAGGAGTCTCTCAATTCCGTTTGGGGTCACGTTCATGATTCCCTCCGGGCAGCTGCTGAAAAATTCAAAGGCTTTGCTGACCGCCGCAGGCGTAAATCGCCTTCTCTTCAGCCAGGGGACAAAGTCTGGCTCTCTACCAGGAACATCAAGCTCCGAGTTCCTTCTCTGAAGTTTGCTCCACGATTCATCGATCCATACACGGTAACTGCTAAACTGAATCCGGTTTGTTTCTCGCTCCAGATTCCTAAGAGCCTTAAAATCACTAACTCCTTTCATGTTGCTCTTCTAAAGCCTTTAGTCCTCAATAAATTCTCTCGTCCTCTCCCTACCGTGGCGCCTGTCTCTGAGGATAATCAGGAGTACGAGATCAGTCAAATTCTGGACTCCCGACTCTGTAAAGGCGTTCTTCAGTACCTCGTTCATTGGAAAGGGTTTGGTCCTGAGGAGAGGTCTTGGATCACTGCATCTGAGGTCTTTGCACCTCGTCTGTTAAAGGAGTTTCATCTGAAGTTTCCCTCTAAACCTGGGCCCAGGCGGGGAAGGGGGAGGCCTTTTAAGAGGGAGGGTACTGTCATGGATATGCATTAATGTCTGTCTGCCATCTTACCTTTCCTCCTCATCTGTTCATCTTAGAGGCCAGAACCCTTTTCACCTGGCTTCCTTTATAATCTCCTCCCAGCCTGACTCCACCCCAGGCCCTATCACAGAACACTATATTAACCTGTGCACTGCAAGCCTGCTTTGCTGATCAACGTGTTTGTTAGGCATTGTGTGTTTGGGTTCCTGCCTGCCGTGTGCTACGTCTGTCTCTCTGTTACATATTTGGCTTGTCCCTGACTATTCCTGTCTGCTCGTGACCCTTGACCTTCGGCTCGTTCTTTCGTTATCCTTGTCTGCTTGTGGCCCCTGACCTTCAGCTTGTTATTCGTTTCTCTCATATCTTGTGCTGCTGCTTCCCCTCTTTTCCCCTTATCCTACGGGGCGTGAGCTAGGAAACTCCAGGGGCCGCGACCTGGTCCCAGCCTGCAGCATAACATCCTCACCACTAGAGGCTCTGGAGAAGACCTGCTGGGTCTTAGACTCCGCGCCCTGGGGAATCTTGGCTCTAGCTTCCGTTAGGATCCCGGTTGTGCTCCTCTGGTCCCGCTTTCCACAACCACCCAGTTTCCTATCCGCAGAAGCCAGCCATAGGGTTCACTACCTTGCGGTGCACTCCTGTCCCCCTACGGTGTGCATCTGTCACCTGGCCACAGGTGACCTTGACACTGTGCAGTGGTATTGCACAAAGTGGCCCGATCCTCTTCTTCTGGGGTCACTGACAGCGATCTTGGCTCCTCCTCTTCTTTTTAGGACAACCATAGCCAGCCTCTTGCTATGGGGAGAAGCGTAGTCTGTGCGACCTGTGTGTCTATGAAGCTGCGCTCCATAGACTTACACAGCGGGACTTAGGGCTGCCCCCCCCACTTCCTCTTCAACACTGCATTTGATTGACAGCAGCAAAAGCCAATGGCTCCCGCTGCTTCTCGAATGCTGTGTGAAGAGTAGGGATGAGCCAAACAACCCCCGGTTCGGTTCGCATCAGAACATTCGAACAGACCGAAAGTCTGTGCGAACTTTCGAACCCCGTTAAAGTCTATGGGACTCGAACGTCAGAAATCAAAAGTGCGAATTTTGAAGGCTAATATGGAAGTTATTGTCCTAAAAAGGGTTTGGGGACTCGGGTCCTGCCCCAGGGTACATGTATCAATGCAAAAAAAAAGTTTTAAAAACAGCTGTTTTTCGGGAGCAGTGATTTTAATGATGCTTAAAGTGAAAAAATAAAAGTGAAATATTCCTTTAAATATTGTGCCTGGGGGGTGTCTACAGCATGCCTGTAAAGTGCCGCGTGTATCCCGTGTTTAGAACTGTCCCTGGACAAAATGAAATTTCTAAAGGAATAAAAGTAATTTAAAACTGCTTGCGGCTTTAATGTCATGTCTGGTCCCGGCAATATGGATGAAAATCATTGAGAAAAATGGCATGGGTACACCCCCCAGCCCATTACCAGCCCCTTTGGGTCTTTTATGGATATTAAGGGGAACCCCGCACCCAAATTAAAAAAGGAAAGGTGTGGGGCCCCCAGGCCCTATATACTCTGAACAGCAGTATACAGGCGGTGCAAACAAGACAGGGACTGTAGGTTTGTTCTTAAGTAGAATCTGTTTGTAATTTTGAACTGATACATTTTTAAAGTGTAGCTCCAGCCAAAAAAATCTATTTTTAAGCTTTTTGGAAAACATAGGGAAGGGTTATCACCCCTGTAACATTTGTTTTGCTGTCTGTGCACCTCTTCAGAAGATTTCACCTCACTTTCTGTCCCAATGACAATTGGATTTAGAAAATTTGGGGTTTTTAGTGAAACAAGGAACACTTACAGGAGAAAATTTCCCTTCCTATGGGGTAGATTTCCTCTCACTTCCTATAGTCTCCTTCCGTTTGCAAGCAGGAGTCGTTTGTAAGTTGGATGTTTGAAAGTAGGGGCCTGCCCTATATACTCTGCAGAAATGTGGGTCTTAGGTGTTGCCACAACACTGTAAGCCCTCACAGTTACTCTTAGTGGGTGCAGGAACAGGCCCTGCTGTGAAATATTAGATCAAGAATTGTAATTACATGACCCTGTTGAACAGGGTCACAAAAATTGGGCCTTTGGTGGTGGACGGTGTGGTGGTGTTGCCACAACACTGTAAGGCCTCACAGTTACTCTTGGTGGGCGCAGGAACGGGCCCTGCTGTGAAAATTTAGATCAAGAATTGTAATTACACGCCCCTGTTAAACAGGGGCAGAAAAATTGGGCCTAAGGCACTGGTGGCGGTGCCCAGAACCAAAAATTTTCTTACAAGCTATCAGCATGATCATTGAGGAGGAAGAGGATAGTCACTCAGCAAAACAGGATAGTCACTCAGCATCAGCATAGGCAGTCTTGAAGGGATCTGACATTCAAAAAAAAATTATTTGGTTTCATCAGCATCAGGTGCTTGGTAGCTGGTGGGGATCCAAGACTGATTCATTTTTATGAAGGTCAGCCGATCGACAGAGTCGGTGGACAGGCGCACCCTGTGATCGGTTACAAAGCCTCCAGCAGCACTGAATGTGCGTTCCGAAATAACTGGATGCAGGACAGGCCAGTAGCTCAATTGCATACTGTGCAAGCTCTGATCCATCCTCAAGACCCAGTAACCCAGAGGATTTTCAGTGGGTAAGGTGTCCAAGTCTGATCTTGCCCCTAGGTATTCCTGCACCATGTAAAACAGACGCTGGCGATGGTTGCTGGAACGGATCATACCTTGGGTCTGCGGACTAAAAAATTGTCTGAACGCATCGGTCAGATGGCCACCTTCTCCACCGCTCCTTCTGTGACTGACCCAAGCCTCAGCAACACGTTGTCCAGGACCAGGAATTTGTAACCTCCCAGTCTCTGGGAACGCGTTGCACAAACCTTTCTGCAAGGCCTCCCGAAGATGTTTGATCCTCTGCAAGATAAGGTCCGCAACCTTACCCTTGTTACGTGGATCAAGGAGGGTTGCAAGCCCACGAATACGAGGATCCTTCTGTAGGATTTGCAGGATCAGGGAGGCCATGCAGCATAGGTTTGCTGAGGCATTTGGTCCGGAGTCCCCTGGGTCACTAAGGACAACATGATCCGCAGCCACCTCCTCCCAGCCACGTACAAGTGCATGGGTTTCTTGGGACTGTAATTGATCCCTTGAAGACTGCTGCTGATGCTGAGTGCTAGGCTCCACCTCCATGCTGACACAATCCTCCTCCTCCTCGTCCTCTTCCTGTGTGATAGGCGGGCCAGCAGGAACACTGTCTGGATAAAGGGGGCCTTGCGAGGTAAGGAAGTCCTCCACTTCCTCTCTCTGTTCTGCCTCAAGTGCCCTGTCCATTATTCCATGCAGCGTGTGCTCCAGAAGGTGGACAAGAGGGACAGTGTCACTGATGCATGCACTGTCACTGCTCACAATCCTTGTGGCCTCCTCAAATGGTGACAGGACAGTGCATGCATCCCTGATCATGACCCACTGGCGTGGCAAAAAAAAACAAGCTCCCCTGACCCTGTCCTTGTGCCATATTGGCACAAATACTCATTGATGGCTCTCTGCTGCGTTTGCAGCCGCTGCAGCATGGCCAACGTTGAGTTCCACCTGGTGGGCATGTCACAGATTAGGTGGTTCTTGGGCAGGTTGTATTCCTTTTGGAGGTCAGCCAGCCAAGCACTGCCATTATATGACCGGCGGAAATGCACACAGAGTTTCCTGGCCTGCCTCAGGACATCCTGTAAGCCCGGGTACCTGCACAAGAACCGCTGCACCACCAAGTTAAGGACGTGAGCCAAACAGGGCACATGGGTCAGTTGTTCCTGTCGGAGGGCGGAGAGGAGGTTGATGCCATTGTCGCAAACCACCATTCCTGGCTTAAGCTGGCGTGGCGTCAACCACCTCTGAGCCTGCCCCTGCAAAGCTGACAGAATCTCTGCCCCAGTGTGGCTCCTGTCCCCCAAGCACACCAGCTCAAGCACCGCATGGCATCTTTTTGCCTGCGTACTTGCGTAGCCCCTTGAACGCCTACGGAGCACCGCTGGTTCCGAGGACAAATCAGCAGACGAAGAGGCCATGGAGGAAGAAGAAGAGGAGGGGGTGGAGGAGAGAGGTGTGTCAGAATCACCACTAGTAGCATTTTGAAGGCGTGGTGGTGGAACAACCTCCAACACTATTACACCCTGTCCTGCATCCTTCCCAGCTGCCAGCAGAGTCACTCAATGCGCCGTGAAAGATAGGTAACATTCCTGTCTATGCCTGCTGGACCATGAGTCAGCGGTAATATGCACCTTACCGCTGACCCCCCTGTCCAACGAGGCCAAGACATTGCCTTCCACATGCCGGTAGAGAGCCAGAATCGCCTTCCATGAGAAAAAGTGGCGTTTGGGAACCTGCCACTGAGGAACCGCACATTCCACAAACTCACGGAAGGGGGCAGAGTCTACCAACTGAAAAGGCAGCAGTTGAAGTGCTAGCAATTTAGCCAAGCTAGCATTCAACTGCTGGGCATGTGGATGGCTGGAAGTGAATTTCTTTCGGTGGTGCAGCAGCTGGGGCAGGTAAATTTGCCTGGTGCAATCGGATGTTGGTTTACCGATAGCAGATTGCCCGCAAGTACTTGGCAGTGACACACCTAATTATACACCTTCATTCCTCTCAGTGCAGGTTTCTGAGAGGACTGAAGGTATAGTGGGGTTGGAGATCCCAGCTGATGAGGAGCAAGGAGAGGTCCACTTTGTTGTTTTGGTTAGGGTTTTTTTGTACGCTTGCCAACGGACTGCATGGCAGGTCGACATATGTCTGGTCAAGCATGTTTTGGCCACGCGAGATACGCTTGAGACATATGTTGCAAATAGCAACGGTGCGATCTGCTGCACACGTCTCAAAAAAAGCCCACACCAAAGAACTTTTGGAATAATGAGCAGAGACAGCAGCGCCCTGCACATGTGGAGCACTGCAGTGTGATGCAGTCGGTTGGCTGCCCTAAAGCTGGCCCCTGGAGGGCATCCTGCCTCATTGGAGATGTGCCTCCTCATCCTCTCTCCTATCAGGCACCCACGTAGAGTCGGTGTCCTCATCATCCCCTCCCTCCTCGTCACTGGAGCAAACCTGGCAGTATGCTGCAGCTGGAGGAACATGACTGCCAGTTTCCTGTCCTTCTTGGGCACCCCCTCTCTTTGCTTACGGCGCTGTGATTGGCCAAGCATGCGGGTCATAGTGCATGCTTGGCCAATCATCGGCCAGCAATGCACTGCATTGCCGCAGTGAATTATGGGCCATGACGCACCACTCTAATTTGTCGCGAACGGCTCATATTGTTCAAACTTCGGCGAACGGCCGAACAGACGATGTTCGAGTCGAACACGAGTTTGACTCAAACACAAAGCTCATCCTAGTGAAGAGGAAGTAAGGGGAGCAAAAAAATGCAGCCCTGAACGGCACTGATCTCTTTTCCCTTCTCTTACTCTTCACACAGGCAAGAGCAGCACAGGGAAATTGAAAACGTTTTTTTACCTTAATGCAAACAATGCATTAAGGTAAAAAACGTTTTTAGGTTTAGTAACACTTTAACTTCCCTCATTGGCTTTAGGAGAAAGCCAAAAGCATTATGCAGTACACAGTGGGGGAGATTTACTAAAACTGGAGCGCCCAGAATCTGTGCATGGTAGCCAATCAGCTTCTAACTTCAGCTTGTTCAATTAACCACTGAGCCTCTTTCTGAGATTTGGCATTTACAAGTTAAAAACATTTTTTTTTGCTAGAAAATTACTTAGAACCCCCAAACATTATATATATATATATTAACCCCTTCCCTGCCAGTGACATTTATACAATTTACAATTTACCACTGTGTAAGAATTTTATAGGATATTTCCTTGTATTTGGAGCTTAAGGAGCATTTGTGTGTTAGGATACATGCCTTTTCCTATTGCATTTCATTTATTTTAATTCCCAGGTCGAGTTCCCATTTTTCCCTATGTTTGCTATTATCTGTGTGTGTTCATTGGTTTAACCAAGAGTACGCCATAGATGTAGTCTTCGAAATCTGGGATCTCTCGAAGTATATGGTTTCCAAGTGTGACAATAGGAGGCAGTATGATGACTTGTATTTACTATTTACCAAGAAATCTTTCATCTGAATGTAGAGCCAAAAGCCAGGAAATGATTTGCCAAACTCTGTCTGCAATGTTTCAAATGTTTTGACCTTGGAGCCCGAAATGCAGTGGGAGGCAAGTAAATTCGGGATTTTCTTCTGGTTTAGGCCAGGAGTGAAATCAGGGTTATTGGAGATTGGTGTCAGAGGGCCTGGAATTGTGGCTAATTTATGTGGTACAGCTATTTTATGCCAAACATTAACCACTTCTCTACCGCCCCCGTCAAATGACGGCAGGACGAAGAGCCTCTCGTTCTGGGTGGACGTCATATGACGTGATTGCCTTCCTGAGCCACTAGGGGGCGTGTGCGCTGCGTCACTGGGGACCCGATGCGCGTGCCCGGCGGCCGCAGTGTCCGCCCGGCACCCGCGATTGCCAAGTAACCGAGCAGGACCGTGGATCTCTGTGTGTAAACACAGAGATCCACGTCCTGTCAGGGAGAGGAGACCGATGGTGTGTCCCTTGTACATAGGGACAACGATCGGTAACCTCCCCCAGTCAGTCCCCTCCCCCCACAGTCAGAATCACTTCCTAGGTAACACAATTAACCCCTTGATCTCCCCCTAGTGTTAACCCCTTCCCTGCCAGTCACATTTATACAGTAATCAATGCATTTTTATAGCACGGATTGCTGTATAAGTGTGAATGGTCCCAAAAACGTGTCAAAAGTGTCCGATATGTCCGCCGCAATATCGTAGTCATGATAAAAATCGCAGCTCTCCACCATTACTAGTAAAAAAAAAAAAAAATGCAACGTGTTCCCCTATTTTGTAGACGCTATAACTTTTGCGCAAACTAATCAATATAAGCTTATTGCGATTTTCTTTTACCAAAAATATGTAGAAGAATACGTATCGGCCTAAATTGAGGAAAAAATATGTTTTTTTATATATTTTTTGGGGATATTTATTATAGCAAAAAGTAAAAAATATTGCTTTTTTTTTCAAAATTGTCGCTCTATTTTTGTTTATAGCGCAAAAAAATAAAAACCGCACAGGTGATCAAATACCACCAAAAGAAAGCTCTATTTGTGGGGAAAAGATGATAAAAATGTAATATGGGTATAGTTTTGCATGACCGCGCAATTGTCATTCAAAGTGTGACAGCGCTGAAAGCTCAAAAAATGGCTTGGGCAGCAAGGGGGTTTAAGTGCCCTGTATTGAATTGGTTAAGCATGTTTGCTACCAGTGGGTGGTTCATTTTCTTGGTTGTTTTTGAATGTAACGACCACAGATAGAAGAGTTTGATGTGTGGCTAGTTAGTGTTCTAACTGAACCCAGTCTTTATTTGCACCATGGCAGTGCCAGTCTATTATTCTGGTGATATGAGAGGCTTGGTGATATTTTTTAATGTCCGGGAGGCCAATACCTCCTTTGCTCTTAGGTAGAGTGAGGAGTCAAAATTTTATTCTTGGTTTTTTGTCTGCCCAAAGAAAGGGTCTTTGTATTTTGAGGAGTTTAGTGAAGAAAGAGTCAAGGATCAAAATGGGTAGTGCATTGAAAAAATAAAGTAGTCTGGGGAGAACTGTCATCTTTAGGATTGAGGCTCTAACGAACCACGAGAACATTTTTGGGGTCCATTTTTGGAGGTCTTTTGTTATTGAGTTCAACAGAGGTATGTAATTGGCATTAAAAAGGGAGTCAATATTATTGGTTAGGTTTATCCCCAAGTATTTGAGTGTGTTTTGTTCCAATTTGTATGAGTATTTTTCTTTTAACAGGTTCAGTTGGTCTGGCATAAGGGTAAGATTAAGTGCTTCAGATTTGGTTTGGTTTATTTTGAAGTTGGAGATGGACCCAACTGTTTAAAAAAAAAAATGAGGTTAGGGATGGATGTGTGAGGTTGTGTGAGGAAGAACAAAAGGTCATCTGCGTAGGCGACTAATTTATATTCTTTTTTGTCTACTTTAAATCCGTGGATATCTTTGGACAAGTTTATAGCTCTTATTAGTGGTTCTAGGGAGATAATAAAGAGAAGTGGTGAAAGGGGACAACCCTGGCGTGTACAAATTATGAATTTTTATTGGGTCGGATAGAATATTGTTTATTTTGATTTTAGCTTGTGGGTTTTGATACAGTGCTGTTATCCATGTTAACATATTTTCGCCTAGTCCTATATGTGTACATGTGGTAAGCATATAATCCCAAGAAACTCTATCAAAAGCCTTTTCAGCATCAGTGGATAGTAGTAGTCCTTTGGTCTTAAGCCTCGTACACACGATCAGATATCCTATGGATTCTAATCCGATGGTTTTGTCCATCGTCAATCTGATGAAGCTGACTTCCATCAGTCTTGCCTACACACCATCAGTCAAAAAACCGACCGTTCCAAACGCGGTGACGTAAAACACTCCAATGAGCAGTGAAAAATGAAGTTCAATGCTTCTGAGCATGTGTCGACTTGATTCTGAGCATGCGTGGGTTTTTTATCTGATGGACTTGCCCATAGACGATCGGAATTTGCTATCGGTTTTTGATCCATCGGAAAAATTTAAAACATGTTCTATTTTTTAAAACCGATGGAAAAAAGACCGATGGGTCCCATACACGATCGGTTTGTCCGATGAAAAAAGTCCATCGGACTGTTTTCATCAGTAAAACCGATTGTGTGTACAGGGCTTTAGAGTTTCGGGCAAAGTGGATCTGGTTCAGGGCTTTGGTGATGTTGTCACGGGCTTCCCTTCCTGACATAAAGCCTACTTGTTCTGGACCTATGATTTTTGCTAAAAGGGGTTTTAATCTATTGGCTAGGATTTTTGCTAGGAGCTTTAAATCAACATTCAGGAGCGAGATGGGTCTAAAGTTGGCACAATCTGTTTGATCTTTGTCGGGTTTGGGGACTACTGCAATATGTGCCATAAGGAAGGAGTTGGAATACAACCATATCTTTAAAATTTGACCCTCCCAAACATTCCACCTTCAACTGGAGACTCAACGCTGTCTTACTGACTGACCAAATAATACAGGATGAAATCCATGACGCTATCAAAACTTACTTCAGAAATAATTCAGACGTTGATACCAACCCCCTAAACAACTGGGAAGCCCACAAAAGTGTTATTAGAGGGGAACTTATAAAGTGGGGAGCTAGAAAGAAGAAAGAAAGAGAAGGGGAAATCACCAAACTATCCAACCAAAAGAACTGACACCATGTAGGGCCTCCCTGAAGCAAATACTGGATCTTAAAATGAAAAAGTCCCTCATTTTCAAGAAGAGCATTTTTTATGAACAAGGGGATAAAAACGGGAAACAATTGGCCAAAGCGCTTAGAGACGCAACAACGGCGGGTCACATACATGCCATACGCAACAAAGAAGGTAAGCTAAGACACAAACCTGAAAAGATAGCAGAGCTCTTCCATAAGTTCTATACCAAATTATACCAATGGTTTTCTACTCGACAGCCTGCATTATATACTTCATCATAACTTTTTTTCCTTCAATGACTCCCACTTCCTCTAGGTGCAGGGCGTAGCGATGGGGACATGTTGTGCCCCATCCTACGCCAATTTGTACCTGGGGGAGTGGGAGGAACACCTCCTAGGCGACGAGGACCTCGTCGAATATGTGAACCACATCAAAGTGTGGCGACGATATATCGATGACGTCCTCGTCATCTGGGAGGGACCAGAAGATGTACTTTTACGATTTTTTGATTGTTTAAATCAAAATGGTTACAATCTAAAATTTACGATGACTCATGACAAACAAAGCATTACTTTTTTGGATGTTCGACTTTTTGTCGATTTAGGAGGATACCTATGCAGCACCCTGTTTCGAAAAAACACTGCTGGAAACACAGTGCTTCATGCCGATAGCTTTCATCCTACCCCCTTAAAAAATTCCATACCTTATGGACAATATCTGCGCCTTCGGCGCAATTTTTCAAATGACACCCTCTTCTATGAGGAAGCTGGACAACTCCAGACTAGACTTCTAGCAAGAGGCTACAGCCGATCATGCTTACGCAAAGCCTACAACAAAGTGATTAAAAAATCTAGATCAGAACTTTTATTCCATCAAAAAGCCAAAAAAGACTATAATTCAGAACAAATTAGAATCATTATGCCGTTCTCGCGACAGCATGACGCAATAAGGGACATAATACAAAAACATTGGACCATACTCACCGATGATCCCAAACTTAATAGATTTTTCCCTGACTACCCTTCTATTATTTACAAACGTGCAACCTCAATTAAAGACCTTTTGGTTCAGAGCGAGTACAAAAGCGCTCAAAAAAGAGATACACACTGTATAGCCTTTGGCACTTTTCCGTGTGGACATTGTTCACACTGCCCACTCATGAGAAGGGAGAAGACTTTCCGCATCCCCAATGGAGAGATATTCAAGCCCTCACACTTCACCAATTGCCAAACGCGTGGCGTGGTTTATCTGATGGAGTGTAAGTGCGGAGCGTTTTACGTGGGTAAGACGAAGCAAGAACTTTGGCGACGTGTATCCAAGCATACATACAGCATGGAGATCGGTAATCGATATCTTCCTATCGGAAGACATGCTGTAATAAAACATGATTATAAAGTACCCAGAGTTTCATTTGTCGCACTCGATCGTATTCATATTCCTGAAAGAGGAGGCGATTGGAACAAAATTTTGCTTCAACATGAGCAAAGGTGGATCTTTAGACTGCAGGCCACCATTTTCCCAGGGCTAAATGACTCCTTATCCTTTGCTCCCTTTTTGAAAGGATTTGCTTCAGGAAAAACTCAATAAAGCTTTAGGATTTTTCAAAAAATCCAAAACCACCTGAAACTAAGAATTAACTTTGCTTTGTTTGTCCATCCTTCCCACTGCTCCTCTCTCTCCCTTCCCCCACATGGGGATTACACCACAATGTTCTCATAATTATGCGTTGTATTTGTTTGATTTGATTCACCTTTTTTCCCCCATGCTCTCAATATCTTTTTAGATAATATAATATGGAACAATAAATGATGTATGTTTTTTTAAGGTTAATGGCCCCATGTAATTTCCATGGGCTTATATGATTGAAATGTAGTAATTAATTTATGTTATTTTCTTTTTCCTTAGTTGCTCTAGGTTTTTCCTATTCACCCCTGGTCGGTTGTGATCCGTGTAATGGAGCCGCTGATATAATAAGTTTGCAGCTTCTCCAGCAGGGGGAGGGAGGCGCAGGGACCTGTGCTTCCACAAATGCTCCAATGGGTGGCAGCAGGTCTGTCCACTATGTGAGCAATCTCCTTGCTGGGCGGCATCTGCGATTGCTCCCGGGTGTTCTTGTGCCTTTTTTCTGTTATTGTGGTTTAACACATACAATTGGGGGGGGGGGGGGGAAATTGTATGTAGAGATTCTTGGGGAGCTGGGGGGGGGGGGCTTATTCACATTCTCCTGTCACCATTTTATAAAGGAAGGGAAGGGAATGGGAAGGAAAAATAAGAAAAAGGAAAGGAGAAAAAGAAAATTTTATTTTATTTTTTATTTTTTTTACATTTATTAGTTCACTTTCACACCTGTATCACAATTCCATTTCACACACATTCATGCAATTTTGGTTTTTTGTTTTCATCTTCACCACCTTTTTCAACAACATACACAGCACCATATCCACTACACTCATCGCATTATTCATATATTTCATTCACCACAATGTTATATATTGACAGTTCTAATCTATTAAATACCAATACTAAAATAATATTTTAATCTTAGCTTCTAATTAATTAAAATTGGCACTTGAGCTATGATACTCATTGCTTCATGATTTTTTGAACAACAATCAAATAATCAATCAATATGTATAAACATTATTACATACATGAATAATTAGGTAGTATACTCCTTTTTGGGGGAATGATTATCTGTCTGCTCAACACACTAAGATTTTATTTTATTATTATATGAATGACACGATGCTAGGCACTGTGTATTTATGCTTTTAATGCTTTGCCGCAGGTGTCAGCTCCTTCCTGTGTCTTTCCCCTTTTGGGATTCTCATCCCATGTGGTGAATTCTTGTAAGCTGCAAGCTTTCCCAGTGGCGTTCCGGCACGTGGGGAACCCACACGGCCAGGAGGTCACTTTGGAAGTCCATGGGGGCATCTCCTAGTGGAAACTCTGGTAAAAAGTATCCAATGTCTACACACAACAAATTGGTGATTATGTTATTTATATATATATATATATATATATATATATATATATATATATAATTTTTTGAATTTCTGTACCACTTAGGTGGAAACCTTTGAAATTTACTATGTATACCTCTGAAGAAGACCCGTGAAAAGGGTTCAAACGCGTTAGGAATTGCTACATGCTTTGATATACAATGTGTCAAGCTGTATGACAATTTTTAGTGTTTGCAATTGTGTAGTACTTTCATTACATATTACCAGAGCTCATATCTTAACTTGTCATTGATTATTTTAATTTTAATAAACAATCCCTTTTACACATACATTGTTGTCAACTCTTGAATCCAGCTGCCCAAAAACCCCACTGGGGGAACATCCCATCATACCAAATTATATAACCTACCAGATGAACACAAACCCTCCCACATTACACTTTCGAAACAAGAGACAATCCAAGAATTCCTAATAGACAGCAAAATCCCTACCCTTAACCTAGAAGATTCGAGTAAACTGGAAGATCCCATTACTATCACAGAAATACAAGCAGCCATCAAAGACTTAAAAACAGGGAAAAGCCCAGGTCCGGATGGATTTACATCCCAATATTATAAAACTTACACCCATTTACTTACCAAACCTCTTTTGGCAGCTTTCAACTTTCTAGCAAAGAACCAAAACAATTCCAACTCCTCCCTTTTCTTCTCGTTCCCCCAAACTGCTCCTTACGTTCATCTTCTGAAGAGATGGGCAGGGACCGCCACACAGACTACAAAAGGGGGTGGACTAGCATCCTGTTTTTCAGTGGTTTGATCTACTGGCCTCTACATCATTATTGTGTCCTGTAGTGACATAGGGACCAGAGAAAGAAACCACTCACAGAAGGGAAACAAGAATCTTAAGCCCTGTACACACGGCCGAGAATCCCGTCAGGAAAAAAATTTCGGTTTTCCTGACGAGATTCCTGGCAAGCTTTTCTTGCCAAGCCGTGCATACAGACAGCCATTCAAAAGAACCGCCGTTCTTTTGAATGGCAAGAACGCGGTGACGTCATCGACTACGACGAGCATGCGCTCGTCACATTCGATGTTGTCGCCGCCATCTTGCTTCACCCTACACTACCCTTGTAAGCTACCGCGCATGCGTCAAAGTCTCATTGAGCATGCACGGGCTTACTGGAGGACAGGTAAGCTTGTAGCCTCATACACACACACAGTTTTCTCTTCGGGAAACAGGCCGATGTGAATCCCGACGAGAAAATAGAGAGCAGGTTCTCTATTTTTCTCGTCGAGATTCCTGGCAGTTTTCTCGACGAGAAAACATACACACGAACGGTTTTCTCGGCAAAAAGCTCTGCCAGCAGTTTTCTTGCCGAGAAAACCGGCTGTGTGTACGAGGCTTAACACTAATGGAAGTGCTGGATTCTGAATATTCTTCAGGCAGAGGTTTTTCTTCATTTATTTTAACAACAGAGTTATTCAAAGCAGAATTCTTACGTTGGTCCAGCTTGGTTACACCTAAACCTATTTAACTTACATCCAGGGGTCCATTGGAGATACAGAAATTCTCTGTGCTACATACATTCAGCGCTGGTCTCTTCCATTTTCTGCTGAACTGACTTGCTATTTGAATACTGTACACAGGGGGTCACCGTCATCCCTTCCGCCATTCAGAGAACATCCTGTATTTTTTTCAATAAGGCATTCTCTGATTGGACGAGGTGGAGATCAGGATGTCTCCCTCCCTTCCTCTCCATTTCATCGAATTAAAAAATTTCTTGTTTTTTTCAAAAAATAATAGTCTCTGAATGGCAGATGTTCTCTGAATGGTGGAGCACTTGTTCTTGACGTCACCATGTATCAGCTGGCTGGCTTGAATTTTGAGTTGCGGCTGTTTGAATGTACCATTCACTGTCTTTGTTGGATGTCAGTGCCTAAGAAAACTTTTCAATACATTTTTAAACTGGAGTACTGCACCATGAAGCCTCTCTTTTCTGTCATATGATTTATCCCACTGCTGGAGAGTTCCTGGATAAGGATACCGTTGCAACTACAGGATAACCATACCGCGGGAGAGTTTGCTGTATTACTAGGATCCCTGCATCGGATGAACCCATGGAGGAATATCTCTGTTCTAAGTGATGATCCCCTGATGAGTGTGTTTGAACACTATAATTTGAGATCCAGCAAATCTGGTAAGTGGCGTTGTTTGCTTTATTCTCTGGATAGAAGTATCAAGTGATTTCTTTAGTGTCCCTTAAATTCTGTCACCATTGGAGCACCGTGTTTTGGACTTTTATTGTGTTTTAAAATTTAGTGTCATTACACACCATTGTAAATTATTCCTTTCATATTAAGGAAGTTATATATATTGTTTGGTTGCGCACTTTTTCTCTTTATATAGATGTTCTCTGAATGGGGGAGATGCCAATTGAGTGATCTCCTGTGTTCAGTATCCCGAAAGCAAACTACTTGAGAAGCAGACAAAAGAGAGCAATTCTTTTTTCAGTGAATAATAAATGTTCTCTCATTCAATGAGGAGGAAAAAAGGGGAGGAGGTCATCATAATCTCCACCTTGTCCAATCAGAGAACACCTTGTTGAAAAAAATGCAAGATGTTCTCTGAATAGCTGAGGTGCTGAACAAGTGACCCCTTGTGTTCAGTATATAAAAGGCAAGCTGCTTGAGTAGAGCCTGGAAGAGACCCATGCCAACTGTATAGGCTACTACGGTGAAATTCTGCATCTCTAGCAGCCTATGATGTGAACTATAGGTTCATTGTATCATTCCTATACTTCAGCTTTAAGTAGGGTGACCAGACATCCCCGGTTTCAGGGGACAGTCCCCGGATTGAGGACACTGTCCCCGGACCAAGTCTGTCCCAAGTTTTGTCCCCAGATTGGATTTGAACAGGGGTTGGGGCAATTTCAAAGACAGTCAGTGCAGAATAAAAAAAAATCTGAATTGCACACCCCCGCTCCACTGCTCCTCCTAGCTTAAGGGTGTGTGTATTTTTTTCCATTATCTGTGCCCCTGTCTGATGATCATGTACTGGTCGGAGCGGAGGGAATATTTCTTCAGTTTCGGGTTTCATGCCCATTCAGCTCCGCTCGCATGTTCTTCTGCCTTGGCTCAAGCCCCGGCCAGCAGCCTGCCTGCTTATCTCCTTGCCTTCCCTGGCAAAGTGATCTTCCTCCGCTCCCCACACAGTAGTAGCCGGGGCCCGGAGACTAAGATTTGACAGGCTGTGAGGTGGGTGGCGACGGGCAGAGAGTCGCTGATTGCCGCCATTACTAGTAAAAATAACAAAATGTCCCCGGATTTCATTAAAAAAATCTGGTCACCTTAGTTTAAGGTATGGCTTCTTCCATCTTCCGCAATTAGAGGAGCTTTCATTAGGGATTTCAACTACATCCATCCCTGGTCTGTTGCTATGTATTTCAGATTCCGATTCCCTGTGCCCCAGTTTCCCCTGCATTTGCCCTTAAAATTCATTTAATCCCACCATTTTGCAGCTTTTCTAGCATTCAATGGATTAAAATGGAGGCTGGCATTGCGCGTCTGCCTTTACATTGCTATGATTCCGCTGACATCTGGATTTCATGTCGTTTTTGGCATGTGAGAGCTTTGCAAGGGGGATAAGGAGACAACCAGTGCTTGTGTATTTTTTATTTTTATATGCAGAGTTGGAAGTCAGCAGCTCGGCCCTGAACAGAGAACACTAAAACCAAACATGAAAATCTTATGGATCTATTTTGCTTTAAAAAGAAAAAGTGAGAACTAAGCAGCATACCTCCCACTGCTTCAGATGGCCGAAGATGTGCACTTCTCTCAATAAAACGCAGGCTTTATTTGTAATACCTAAAACAGATGCATTTGTGATTAAAGGAGAGAAAAAAAAGATAGTTTTGGCCTTGGAGGAATAGTTATGTTCCAGAAAAGAGAACTTTTAAAGTGTAACTGCATTTTTATTGCATTAGGGTTATTTAATGACAGTCTTATACATGTCCTGACCCAGCAAGATAACAGTTGCTTGGACTTGTTGATGCCACATAGATTTTTGTCAAAATTTTCTCCGCCACGATACTATGTAGAACTCTTAACTTGTTTTTTGATGCACCGTTTGGATTTAAAGTATATCTAAAGCCCAAAATGTTTTTAGTATGTGTAGCGGCCTCCTCTCTCTCCTCTTTTTATCAGCTCGTCTGTCTCTTGTCTAGGGGTACCCTAGAGGAGAGAGTGCGGGGTCACCACGCCAAGCCTTCACCGCAGATGTTTGTGTGGTGTAAGCAAAGTTCTTATTTTACCTTCGGGCCGGTGTTCTGCACCTGGAACCTCCAAAGAGAGTTACCTTGAACAATGTCTGCCAGAAAACGAGTCCCACACCATTAAAGTCCAACACTCCTTTATTCTTCTCTTTGCAAAAGTGAACACAATCAGTTGGACTCCCTTAGGGAACAGAACAGACAAGGAGGTGTGGATGCGAGTAGGCCCAGACACAATGAACTCTCCACTTTCCTTCCTGAAAGTGGGATGCGGTCTCCGAGCGAGGGGGGATTTCCTTCCAGGCGGTCTCCGATGAGAGGCCCACCTGTCACTGGCAATATGCTGCACCAGGTCTTTAAGCGAGTATCTCCCACCGGTCTATTACGCCTTCCGGATTCGGGTACCCACTCCCGGGGTTCCCTAGGACCTCCTTCCCTCACGGAACTCAGTGGTGGGCACTGAGCTCCAGACCTCCATTCCGAGTACCTCACCCCAGGCTTAAGGTGCCTGGGATGGAACACGACCTTCGAACGTCCTCTAGGCCTAGGCCGCCTAGAGGACCGACAAGAACCACCGCCCACAGGCTGAAGGTGCCCGGGACTCGACTCCCGCCACCAAAAATGGCTGCCCCCTTTATACCCCCTCCCAGCAAGCACGGCGTGTTCCCCGCCCCACCATACAACCGCTGAGAGAGGCCAAAAAGAGGTACACCACCACTACATATGAAAGTGCAATAGCCATCATATTTTTTTTTTCTTTGCTATGTGTCCTACTAAGGAGATTTCACTTAATTTCCTGTCCAAACACAGGAGCGTGCACAGAGCGGGTAATCAGATGAGCCAGGATCAGGGAACCAGAAGTCAGCATTGTCAGGAGCAGGAATCAGAAGAGATGTCAGCCAGGCCAAGTTATACACAGGAAAAAAAAAAAAGTAGCGCTATTACAAATATAAATAAAAACACCCAGTGGAGTATGGTGCTACACCAAAAATTCAAATGACAAAAGTCCAAAACATTATTGTGATGTAAAAGTCTCTGATGAGTGAAATAAAACAAATTCTTGACAGAAATGTAATAATCCCAATATCTTGAAAAAATTGAGGATGACCACCACCGATATGTAGGAGGCTTACCAGAATATGTGAACCCAAACAGACGCTTTTAGATATGTATCCCTTATTGAACCGATCCTGTGCAGGTGAATCCACGGGAACGACACTCTCAGCAAGTATGGTGTAGAGATGAATAAGGAGCTTGGAAGATGGTAGCCCAATTATGGTAAACCAGGATACCAATCAGGTAAAACTATAAAAGAAAAGAGAAGGGCACATAGCATAATACCGTCTAAAAATGAAATTTTAATGTAGGTAGATACACTTACATCAAGATGGTGAAACAAACGCTTGTCACATAGTGGCAGCAGTGGAATCATCCAACGCGTTTCGCAATAAATTGCATCGTCTGGGGTGATCATCCACTGCTGCTTCCACAACATTTATAGAAGATATGACCCCAAAATGAAAAGACCTCACCTGAGAGTTCATTCAATCAGCAACCACTTCTTGTGTGGTCCAAAATGGCGCATGGGCGTGCGCTTCAAGCCTCCATATGAAAAGAATCCCAAGTTCTGTGATAGGCCCTTATAAGAATGGGGTAGTGTGTAATTATGCATAATGTGGATTGGGCACCTGAATAAATGAAGACCGCCCCATGCATAGTAATAAATGTGATGTGAATGGCCAATAAAAAACAAGGGGTGGCTAACTATAAGATGACTTATTGTGACTGGCCTTAACATCACATATGGGCGAAGCATAACCTCCGCTCTATCACACTATAAGAATGGACAGAACGTCCATGCGTCACGGGGGGTTGGCACATTTTCCCCGATGTCTGCCGACGTCAGAACGTACCCTACGTCACGTCAGTTCGCATGGAGCGCACCGCGCCCAGGTATGACGCGCGGGATCACATGATGCGCTCCACGTCTACGGGACCAGGGGGTCCTTGAACACTCCCCAGCCTGCGCTGGCGTGACGACGCATTCTACGCTATCTGTAATTACATGATGTGCTCCCACGTGACAAATGTCACGTGACGCGCATCAGCTGCTGGATGCGGAAGCAAATATGCTCTACACTACCCGGGAATAAACAAATATGTCCCGGATAGTGAAAAAATTGTTAAAAAATGGTTGGAACGGTTCACTGAACCCATATCAAGGTCAGGACAAATGATTGTACATAATAAAATGTACTTAAAAGCATGATGCGCCCAAACGGGACAGCCCATTCCGTGGAACGCATCAGCTGACCAAAATAAGGAAGTGGACATAATCCCAATTCCCTGTGAGTCAGCGAAACCAAACTGGACAATTAAACTAAGCGCAAAACACCTATGAATGTGGAGCGCACAAAGTGCATGAACCTACTTATTAAATCTTTAATAAAATAATAATAAAATTATGATAAAAAATTGTGTATAAAACAACCGAGAGAGGTCCATGTAATAAAAAAATCAAGGATCATGCAGGATCCAAGTTATACACAGGAACACAGCAGGAACACACTAAAGATGTTGACAATGCAAAAGGCACAGAGGGAATCCTGCTGTTTAAATAGCCAAAAGCTGCTGGCTGAAGGCTGGACTAATGAGGCAGGTAATAGTAACCAGGTAAGTCACTGTGGAAACACTGAGGGCCAGTTCACACCAGACGCAGTTCCGTTCAGTTTCGTGTCCTTTTTTTCTGCACAAAATGCATGCACAGTGTTTTCCATGTATTCCAATGGCTCTAGGTGGCTCTAGTTCACACCATGCAGTCAGTTTCCGGTCAGATTCTGCACCGGAAATTGACCGGAAACTGACTGCATGGTGTGAACTAGAGCCAACAAGAGCCATTGGAATACATGGAAAACACTGTGCATGCATTTTTAGTGCAGAAAAAATGCGCACAAAACTGAACGGAACTGCGTCTGGTGTGAACTGGCTCTGAATGTCTGGTAATTAACCAACAGCTGAGCAGCCTCTGTGCACTAAAGAAAGAGCTGCTAGTAAATAGCAGGATCACAGCCCTGACAAACTCATTCCTAAAGATCACAACAAAGACTTTGTTAGTGTCTCTAGTGTTAGTGTCAAAGCTGTAGTCACGTGGCCCCTTTATCAGTATTGTGAAACAAAAAAACAATTAACAAGGCTAAGTTTAAAACAACCTATCCCTACACACTGTCAAAGGGCAGATGGTAGTAAAACCTGTACCCCCCCCCCCCTACAAGTTTGTCTCTAACAGCTTGTAAACAGCTGCTGTGGGTTTACTATAGAAAGCGTAACACAGCCAAGATTCAGGTGCAAAGGAAAGTGAAAGTAAAGAAGATTTCAGTGGCTCTTTTGTGAATGTTGAAAATGAATTTCTCCACAATGCCTATAGCTGTAGAGGTGATTGAAGGCTTGTTTTTAGTGTTTGTGTCAATTGGTTTTGGACTTGTGACTTGTGTTGATGACATCAGCTTGACATTGGCTTGAGGTGATTTCAAGATTGATTACCACCACAGTGACCAGTTGTGCAAGACTGCAGAGGGGTTGCTACATTGATAGTTGAATGATACAGCCAAGACATTTCTTTCTTTGGTGTTTTATTTTCTGTTATGTGGGAGATATTTCTGATCTGCCATAGTATATTGTCCTAAAAATATTAAACACACATGCAACAGTTCTACCATCTATTAAAGTCTTAATAAAAGTTAGGCTATTTGCCCTCACTGTGGCTTTGGTGCGTGGGTATGTGCACCCCTGTTCTTGGTTAAGTACAAGTGTATGCTACATAAAGGGAGATTTGAATCTATAAGACACAGTAGGCATCAGTTTAACCGCTTGCCGACCGGGCCATAGCCAAAACATGGCTACAGCACGGTCGGATAACTCTGGGAGGGCGTACTATAACGGGACTCTCCGTGCTCGCTGGGTTCATGGGACCTGGCGCGTCACGGATCGTGGTAAATGGCCAATGACAGCGGCCGTTTACCACGTGATCGCTCCGTCCAATGACGGAGCGATCATAATAAAAAAAAGCTGGGGTCATCCAGAGGTTCAACTCCCTCCTCTCCTCACACCGATACAGCGTGAATGGAGCGGAGAGAGAACGTGTGCTTAACTGTGAGTTTTAACAAATTTAAATTGTGCCCAGCAGTGCCATACAGTGCTACGTCAGTGCTCTTTTGTGCCCTACTGTGCCATCAGTGCCACATCTGTGCCACCTATGCCACTACAGTGCCACCACAGTGCCACATCAGTGCCCTACAGTGCCACATCAGTGCCACCAGTGCCACTACAGTGCTAATCTGTGCCATCAGTGCCGCATCAGTGCCACTTTCCAAAATGCAGTCATTTTGTGGGCGTTTCCATTGTCCTGGTGCTCCAGGGCCTTCAAAAGTGTAATAGGTTGTTGAGAAATGAGATGTGTAATCTATGCTACTAGAACGTCTGAAGGTGCTACTTCAATGTTGGGCCTCTGTATGTGGCCAGGCTGTGTAAAAGTCTCACACATGTGGTATCACCATACTCAGGAGGAGTAGCAAAATTTATTTTGGGATGTTATCTGTGGTATGCACATGCCGTGTGAGAGAAATAACCTGTTAATATACCCAATAAAGGGCATATTTTTTTGTGCGAAAAAAAAAATCTTCATTCTGCAAAGAATTGTAGGAAAAAAATGACAACTTAAAAAAACGAACCATGCCTCTTACTAAATACCAAAAAGGGGTCCTTTGGGGGGTATTTGTACTTTCCTGGCTTGCCAAGCCTCGTACACACATGAGCGGTTTTCTTGGCAAGAAAACTGCTGGGAGAGCTTTTTGCAGAGAAAACCGTTCGTGTGTATGTTTTCTCGTCTGGAAAACTGCCGGGAATCTCAACGAGAAAAATAGAGAACCAGCTCTCTATTTTCTCGTTGGGATTCTCGTCGGCCTGTTTCCCGACAAGAAAACCGTGCATGTGTACGAGGCTACATGCTTACCTGTCCCCAGGTAAGCCCACGCATGCTCGATGAGACTTCGACGCATGCGCGGTAGCTTACAAGGATAGTGTAGGGTGAAGCTTCAGATGGCCGAAGATGTGCACTTCTCTCAATAAAACGCAGGCTTTATTTGTAATACCTAAAACAGATGCATTTGTGATTAAAGGAGAGAAAAAAAAATAGTTTTGGCCTTGGAGGAATAGTTATGTTCCAGAAAAGAGAACTTTTAAAGTGTAACTGCATTTTTATTGCATTAGGGTTATTTAATGACAGTCTTATACATGTCCTGACCCAGCAAGATAACAGTTGCTTGGACTTGTTGATGCCACATAGATTTTTGTCAAAATTTTCTCCGCCACGATACTATGTAGAACTCTTAACTTGTTTTTTGATGCACCGTTTGGATTTAAAGTATATCTAAAGCCCAAAATGTTTTTAGTATGTGTAGCGGCCTCCTCTCTCTCCTCTTTTTATCAGCTCGTCTGTCTCTTGTCTAGGGGTACCCTAGAGGAGAGAGTGCGGGGTCACCACGCCAAGCCTTCACCGCAACGTGTTTGTGTGTTGTAAGCAAAGTTCTTATTTTACCTTCGGGTCGGTGTTCTGCACCTGGAACCTCCAAAGAGAGTTACCTTGAACAATGTCTGCCAGAAAACGAGTCCCACACCATTAAAGTCCAACACTCCTTTATTCTTCTCTTTGCAAAAGTGAACACAATCAGTTGGACTCCCTTAGGGAACAGAACAGACAAGGAGGTGTGGATGCGAGTAGGCCCAGACACAATGAACTCTCCACTTTCCTTCCTGAAAGTGGGATGCGGTCTCCGAGCGAGGGGGGATTTCCTTCCAGGCGGTTTCCGATGAGAGGCCCACCTGTCACTGGCAATATGCTGCACCAGGTCTTTAAGCGAGTATCTCCCACTGGTCTATTACGCCTTCCGGATTCGGGTACCCACTCCCTGGGTTCCCTAGGACCTCCTTCCCTCGTGTAACTCAGTGGTGGGCACTGAGCTCCAGACCTCCATTCCGAGTACCTCACCCCAGGCTAAAGGTGCCTGGGATGGAACACAACCTCCAAACGTCCTCTAGGCCTAGGCCGCCTAGAGGACCGACAAGAACCACCGCCCACAGGCTGAAGGTCCCCGGGACTCGACTCCCGCCACCAAAAATGTCCGCCCTCTTTATACCCCCTCCCAGCAAGCACGGCGGGTTCCCCGCCCCACCATACAACTGCTGAGAGAGGCCAAAAAGAGGTACGCCACCGCAACGATGGCTCAACCCCGGGCCCAAAGTGACAGCGCCACCTGGTGAGCCCCGGGGAACCATACATCACAGTTTTCCCCACCAGATTCAAAAATAGGGATGCATATACCCGCTACATATAAAAGTGCAATAGCCATCATATTTTTTTTTTTCTTTGCTATGTGTCCTACTAGGGAGATTTCACTTAATTTCCTGTCCAAACACAGGAGCGTGCACAGAGCGGGTAATCAGATGAGCCAGGATCAGGGAACCAGAAGTCAGCATTGTCAGGAGCAGGAATCAGAAGAGATGTCAGCCAGGCCAAGTTATACACAGGAAAAAAAAAAAGTAGCGCTATTACAAATATAAATAAAAACACCCAGTGGAGTATGGTGCTACAGCAAAAATTCAAATGACAAAAGTCCATAAAAAATTCTAGTGATGTAAAAGTCTCTGATGAGTGAAATAAAACAAATTCTTGACAAAAATGTAATAATCCCAATATCTTGAAAAAATTGAGGATGACCACCACCGATATGTAGGAGGCTTACCAGAATATGTGAGCCCAAACAGACGTACGTCTGAAGGGTCACATCAAGCTTTTAGATATGTATCCCTTATTGAACCGATCCTGTGCAGGTGAATCCACAGGAACGACACTCTCAGCAAGTATGGTGTAGAGATGAATAAGGAGCTTGGAAGATGGTAGCCCAATTATGGTAAACCAGGATACCAATCAGGTAAAACTATAAAAAAAAAGAGAAGGGCACATAGCATAATACCGTCTAAAAATAATAGGTTGTTGAGAAATGAGATGTGTAATCTATGCTACTAGAACGTCTGAAGGTGCTACTTCAATGTTGGGCCTCTGTATGTGGCCAGGCTGTGTAAAAGTCTCACACATGTGGTATCACCATACTCAGGAGGAGTAGCAAAATTTATTTTGGGATGTTATCTGTGGTATGCACATGCCGTTTGAGAGAAATAACCTGTTAATATACCCAATAAAGGGCATATTTTTTTGTGTGAAAAAAAAAATCTTCATTCTGCAAAGAATTGTAGGAAAAAAATGACAACTTAAAAAACGAACCATGCCTCTTACTAAATACCAAAAAGGGGTCCTTTGGGGGGTATTTGTACTTTCCTGGCTTGCCAAGCCTCGTACACACGACCGGTTTTCTTGGCAAGAAAACTGCTGGGAGAGCTTTTTGGAGAGAAAACCGTTCGTGTGTATGGTTTCTCATCTGGAAAACTGCCGGGAATCTCAACGAGAAAAATAGAGAACCAGCTCTCTATTTTCTCGTTGGGATTCTCGTCGGCCTGTTTCCCGACAAGAAAACCGTGCATATGTACGAGGCTACATGCTTACCTGTCCCCAGGTAAGCCCACGCATGCTCGATGAGACTTCGACGCATGCGCGGTAGCTTACAAGGGTAGTGTAGGATGAAGCAAGATGGCGTCACCGCGTTCTTGCCATTCAAAAGAAAAGCTTGTCAAGAATCCCGTCGAGAAAAGCAAAGTTTTTTTTTTGACGGGATTCTCGCCCGTGTGTACAGGCTTTAGTGTCTCAAAAATTAGATGGGGTGTCAGTACATCAGGTGTGATCGGGTGTGATCAATTTTCAATGATTGGCACCATAGCTTGTAGACTCTATAACTTTCACAAAGACCAAATAATTTACACTGTTTTTTTTTTTTTTTTTTTTTACCAAAGATATGTAGCAGTATAAATTTTGGCCAAAATTTATGAAGAAAAATTACTGATTTGCAAAATTTTATAACAGAAACAAATAAAAATTCATTTTTTAACAACATTTTTGGTCTTTTTCTTATTTATAGCGCAAAAAATTAAATACTCAGTGGTGATTAAATACCACCAAAAGAAAGCTCTCTTTGTGTGAAAAAAAAGACAAAAAAATTGTATGGGTACAGGGTTGCATGACTGAGTAATTGTCATTCAAATTGTGAGAGCACTGAAACCTGAAAATTGCTCTGGTTAGGAAGGGGGTTTAAGTGCCCAGTGGGCAAGTGGTTAGGTATAAAAAAAATATCCAGGTCTCCCTTCCTAGCCCCCAGCAAAACCCGCTAATCTAGAACCCTCCCTTCCCTCACACATACCCCTAGTTGCTTACTTACTTTTATTTGACTAACTTCCCACCCCTAGGTGCTTACTTACTTCTCCGGACTAACCTTCCTAACGTGTTGGAGTATGGCCTTACTCAAGTCTATGGGGCGTCACTGCTCTGGCACACTCCTGGAAAGATTTTGGCCCAGAAGAGTGTTAACAAAGGAGGACATTACCTTGTCAAGAGAAGGTAAGTTAGCACCTGAGTAGGGAGGTTAGTTTAGAATAGGTTAGGGGGCTATAAAGTGTGAGCTACATTTTTATTAAGTGAAGTTGTCCTTTCAGGCTGGTCATACACACCATACACAATCTACAGAAACAAACAAACTCCTTCATCTACTCTATACAGAGTTGGTGAACAAATCCCTCTCCCTGGGTCCATTGTATTCTGCCTAGCTCCTTTAACTTTTCAATCGTGGGTGTGCAGCGGGAGTTGGCCAAATGGGCCACCCAGTAAGCAAATTTCATCAGGAACCAGTCAAAATTTGAACAGTGTATAGCCAGCTTAAGGTGTAACTATACTTTAAGTCGCTAATTTTTCCCTTGGGATTTTAACACCTCTGGGTCCAATAGCTAATTGAATACTGCTGCTGGAAAAAGGTACCAAAATCTCTATTGGACAGTCCACAGTTCTTCAGTTCTTTTTTATTTTTTATTTACATCAATCATCATATAAGGTATTATGCCGACTAATGTGGTATTTTAGCCAGTTGTGTAAGCAGGATACTTCAAGTGAAACTAAACCCACCAATTTATCAATCTCCCAAAATAGATGCTTATGCTCTCGTCTGAACTGTCAAGACTTAGCTATCCCACCAAGCAGCTATCACGGTGTCCCGCCAATCATAAGCAGCCGAGAAATTTTCAGCTCCACAGCCAAACATATAGAAAGGTTGTGTAGCTGAGGGGCAATTAATTCCTCAGCCACTTTTGATTGGCGGGGCACTGCGACATCTTCCTGGTGGGATAGGTCAGGTGGGTTCGGACTAGGATGCGAACATATCTGAGCTCATCCATACTGCATATCAAACAGAGGCTAAGATGGTAAATTCCTTGGCTATAAAGAATAGGAGTGTAGCGCTTACCCCTTAGGGGGCCATTGAGAATGTGCACAGGTTCTCCCAAAACACGCAGACAATAAAAGCTCACTCTAGGGGATGTCTTTTTAGGATTTATTGCTGAAGAACTTCAACAGGAGAGGTTTAGAGCCACAGGATATTCCAAAATGATCAGTATCATGATAGGAGGACAAACTTTCTCACTAATCTTCTAAATCAGCTTTTCTGGAGGTAGCAGGGAATAGCCAGTATATATAGGACCCTAAAGCAGCAGTCCACAAAGCCACTTCTGGGGCTTAGTTCCCTTCTGGCACTTGGACAACTAACATTCCACAGCAAGATCTTTACTCACAGTGTCCCACAGCTGTCTGTCACCTAGTATTTACAGGTAGATCCTCAGTTTGGGAGATAAAAAGATCCTTCTCCAGTCCCGAGACTTCAGTGTAGTGCTCTCCAGCAAATGTAATCCCCAGGCAATCTTCCCTAGACAGTCAGCCCAGCAGCTGCTGAGGCCAGGACTGCAATTTATTATCTCTCTGGTAGTGATGAGCCGAACACCCCCGGGTTCGGTTCGCACCAGAACCCGCGAACGGACCGAAAGTTCGCACGAACTTTAGAACCCTATTAAATACAATGGATGTGAACGTTCGAAATCTAAAGTGCTAATTATAACAACTATTATGCATGTTATTGTCCTAAAAAGGGTTTGGGAACCCGGGTTCTGCACCAGGGGAAATGTATCAATCCAAAAAAAAGTTTTAAAAACTGCAGTTTTTCGGGAGCAGTCATTTTAACCACTTCAATACAGGGCTTTTTGTACCTATTCAATACCGGGCCTATTTTGGCACTTCTCTCCTACATGTACAAATCATCATTCTTTTGCTAGAAAATTACTCAGAACCCCCAAACATTATATATGTTTTTTTAGCAGACACCCTAGGGAATAAAATGACGGTCATTGCAACATTTTTTCTTGCACAATATTTGCGCAATAATTTTTCAAACGCCTTTTTTTTTTAAAAAATGGTTTCATGAATTAAAAAATAACAAAACAGTAAAGTTAGCCCAATTTTTTGGGAACATATGAAAGATAATGTTACGCCGAGTAAATAGATACCTAACATGTCATGCTTTAAAATTGCGCACACTCATGGAATGGCGCCAAACTTCGGTACTTAAAAATCTCCATAGGCGACGTTTTAATTTTTTTTACAGGTTACCAGGTTAGAATTACAGAGGAGGTCTAGTTCTAGAATTGTTGCACGCGCTCTAACGCACGCGGCGATACCTCACATGCGTGGTTTGAACAGCGTTTACATATGTGGGCGACTTACGTGTGCAATCGCTTCTGATCGCGAGCTACCGGGGACAGGGGCGTTTTAATTTTTATTTTTTTAAATTTATTTATTTATTTTACTTATTTATTTATTTTTTTACAATGATTTTACTTTTTTTTTTTTTTTGATCACTTTTATTCCTATTACAAGGAATGTAAACATCCCTTGTAATAGGAATGTGTGTGACAGGTTCTCTTTATTGAGAGATGCAGGGTCAATAAGACCCCACATCTCTCCTCCAGGCTGGAAAGCATGAGATCAGTGATTTTTTTTTCACTGATTTCATACTTACAGCCGCAATGGCGGCTTTGTTTACATTTGAGACCCGGGCGTGACGTCATCACATCGCGCCCGGGCCTCCGAAGATCATAGAGATGACTGGTGACCATCTGGTCACCAGTCATCTCTATGTTCATCACGTGCCGGAAGATTCGCTCCGGGTCCCCGATCGCACGGGGGAGCCCGGAGAAGCATCGGATGGCGGCGGGAGGGGGGTGTCCCCTCCCGCCGCCTATAAGAACGATCAAGCGGTGGAACCGCCGCTATGATCATTCTTATGGTGCACAGAATCGCCGGCACTTCAAAAGGATATCTGAATGATGCCTCTAGCTGCAGGCATCATTCAGATATCCCCCTACAAAGCCGAGGACGTCATATGACATCCACCCAGGATGGGAGATCCCATCTGTGGACGTCATTTGTCTATGGCTGGGTAGGGAAGTGGTTAATGATGCATAAATTGAAAAAAAAAGTCAAATATTCCTTTAAATATCGTACCTGGGGGGTGTCTAAAGTATGCCTGTGAAATGCCACGTGTTTCCTGTGTTTAGAACTGTCCCTGCACAAAATTACATTTCTAAAGGAAAAACAGCCATTTAAAACTGCTTGCGGCTTTAATGTAATGTCTGGTCCCGGTAATATGGATGAAAATCTTTAAGAAAAACGGCATAGCTACCCCATCACAGCCCCCCCCCCACCCCACCCCAGCCCATTACCAGCCCCTTTGGGTCTTGTATGGACATTAAGGGGAACCCCGCACACAAAATAAAAAAGGCCCTATATACTCTGAACAGCCGTATACAGGCGGTGAATACAAGACAGGGACTGTAGGTTTGTTCTTATGTAGAATCTGTTTGGAATTTTGAACAGGTACATTGTTTAAGTGTAGCTCCAGCCCAAAAAATCTATTTTTAAGCTTTTTGGAAAACATAGGGAAGGGTTATCACCCCTGTAACATTTGTTTTGCTGTCTGTGCAGTGTGCACCTGTTCAGAACAGTTCACCTCACTTTCCGTCCTAATGACAAATGTTTTTTGAAAATTTGGGGTTTTTATTGAAACAAGAATTGGTGATAAAGCATCAGTGGAGAGGAGACACTTTTTTCCCCATATTAACTCTTAACTATTATACACACGATCGAGTTTCACGGCGGTGAAAACACCGCCGTGAAACCCGACGAGAAAAACGAGGACCGGCTTGGTCCCATACACACGGCCGTTTTTCATGACATGTTTTCTCTTGGTCGAGAAAACCGGCCGTGTGTAGGCTCCCTAGCAGTGTTTCCCTATGGGAAAACTGGCGCGGAAAAAAATGCAGCGATTCGCGACGAGAAAAATTAGAGCATGTTCTAATTTTTCTCGTCGTGATTCTTGCCGTTTTTCTCGTCAGGAAAAATGCTGGAAAGCCTACACACGGCCGTTTTTCTCGTCCAAGAGAAAAAATAAAATTTTTCCTGACGAGAAAAGTGTTCGTGTGTACGCGGCATCACAGGAGAGAATTTGCCTTCCTAGGGGTAGATTTCCTCTCACTTCCTGTTGTATCCTTCCGTTTGCAAGGAGGAGTCGTTTGTAAGTTGGATGTTTGAAAGTAGGGGCCTGCCGTATATACTCAGCTGAAATTTGCCCCTTACATGTTGGTGTTGCCACAACACTGTGAGCCCTCACAGTTACTCTTGGTGGGCGCATAAATGGGCCCTGCTGTGAATTATTAGATCAAGAATTGTAATTGCATGCCCCTGTTGAACAGGGGCTGAAAAATTGGGCCTTTGGTGGTGGTGGTGGTGGTGTTGACACAACACTGTAAGGCCTCACAGTTACTCTTGGTGGGCGCAGGAATAGGCCCTGCTGTGAATTATTAGATCAAGAATTGTAATTACATGCCCCTGTTAAACAGGGTCAGAAAAATTGGGCCTTAGGCACTGGTGCCACAACACTGCAACCCCTCACAGATACTGTACTTTGAGCACAGCAATGAGCCCTGTTGCAAAGTATTGCATCAAAAATTGTAATTACATGCCCCTGTTAAACAGGGGCTGAAAAATTGGGCCTTAGCCACTGGTGCTGGTGCCACGACACTGCAACCTCTCCCAGATACTCTAGTTGGAGTGCAGGAATGAGCCCTGCTGCAAAGCATTGCATAAAAAATTGTAATTACATGCCCATGTTAAACAGGGGCTGAAAAATTGGGCCTTAGCCACTGGTAGCGGCACCCAGAAACAAAAATGTTCTTGCAAGCTATCATCATCAATTGGATCATTGAGGAGGAGGAGGAGGATAGTCAGTCAACATAACAGGAGAGTCTCTCAGCATCAGCATCAGTCTTGAAGGGATGTGACATTTGAAAATAAATTAGTCTGTTATATCAGCTTCAGGTGTTTGGTAGCTGGTGGTGATCCAAGACTGGTTCATCTTTATGAAGGTCAGTCGATCAACCGAGTCGGTGGACAGGCACACCCTGTGATCCGTGACAAATCCTCCAGCAGCACTGAATGTGCGTTCTGAAAGAACGCTGGATGCAGGACAGGCCAGTAGCTCAATTGCATACTGTGCAAGCTCTGGCCAGTGATCCATCCTCAAGACCCAGTAAGCCAGAGGATTTTCGGTGGGAAAGGTGTCCAAGTCTGACCTTGCCCCTAGGTATTCCTGCACCATGTATATCATACGCTGGCGATGGTTGCTGGAACTGATCATACCTTGGGGCTGCGGACTAAAGAATTGTCTGAACGCATCGGTCAGACGGCCACCTTCCCCACCGCTCCTTCTTTGACTGACCGAAGCCTCAGCAACTCGTTGTCCAGGACCAGGAGTTTGTAACCTCCCAGTCTCTGGGAACGCGTTGCACAGACCTTTCTGCAAGGCCTCCCGGAGTTGTCTCATTCTCTGCTCCCTCTGCGACGGTAAGATAAGGTCCGCAACCTTACCCTTGTACCGTGGATCAAGGAGAGTGGCCAGCCAGTAATGGTCCCTCTCCTTGATTCGAAGAATACGAGGATCCTTCCGCAGACTTTGCAGGATCAGGGAGGCCATGCAGCGTAGGTTAGCTGAGGCATTCGGTCCGGAGTCCTCTGGGTCACTAAGGACGACAAGATCCGCAGCCACCTCCTCCCAGCCACGTACAAGTCCACTGGTTTCTTGGGACTGTAAATCATCCCTAAAAGACTGCTGCTGATGATGCTGAGTGCCAGGCTCCACCTCCATGCTGACACAATCCTCCTCCTCCTGTGCGATGGGTGGGACAGAAGGAACACTGTCTGGGTAAAGGGGGCCTTGAGAGGCAAGGAAGTCCTCCTCTTCCTGCCTCTGTTCTGCCTCAAGTGCCCTGTCCATTATTCCACGCAGCGTATGTTCCAACTGGTGGACAAGAGGTACAGTGTCACTGATGCATGCACTGTCACTGCTCACCATCCTTGTGGCCTCCTCAAATGGTGCCAGGACAGTGCATGCATCCCTGATCATGCCCCACTGGCGTGGTGAAAAAAATCCGAGCTCCCCTAACCCTGTCCTGGTGCCGTAGTCGCACAGGTACTCATTGATGGCCCTCTTCTGCGGGTGCAGCCGCTGCAGCATGGCCAACGTTGAGTTCCACCTGGTGGGCATGTCACATATAAGGCGGTTCTTGGGCAGGTTCAACTCCTTTTGCAGCTCAGCCAGGCGAGCACTGGCATTATAAGATCTGCGGAAATGCACACAGACTTTCCTGGCCTGCCTCAGGACATCCTGTAAGCCCAGGTACCTGCCCAAGAACCGCTGCACCACCAGGTTAAGGACGTGAGCCACACAGGGCACATGGGTCAGTTGTCCCTGTCGGAGAGCGGAGAGGAGGTTGGTGCCAATGTCGCAAACCACCATTCCTGGCTTAAGCTGGCGTGGCGTCAACCACCTCTCAGCCTGCCCCTGCAGAGCAGACAGAACCTCTGCCCCAGTGTGGCACCTGTCCCCCAAACACACCAGCGCAAGCACGGCATGGCATCTTTTTGCCTGCGTACTTGCGTAGCCCCTTGAACGCCTACGGAGCACCGCTGGTTCCGAGGACAAAGCACAGGAAGAGGCCATGGAGGAAGAAGAAGAGGAGGGGGTGGAGGAGAGAGGTGTGTCACAACCAGTAGTAGCATTTTGGAGGCGTGGTGGCGGAACAACCTCCAACACTACTGCACCTTGTCCTGCATCCTTCCCAGCTGCCAAAAGAGTGACCCAATGGGCCGTGAAAGAAAAGTAACGTCCCTGTCCATGCCTGCTGGACCATGAGTCAGCGGTAATATGCACCTTACCGCTGACCGCCCTGTCCAGCGAGGCCAAGACATTGCCTTCCACATGCTGGTAGAGAGCCAGAATCGCCTTCCATGAGAAAAAGTGGCGTTTGGGAACCTGCCACTGAGGAACCGCACATTGCACAAACTCACGGAAGGGGGCAGAGTCTACCAACTGAAAAGGCAGCAGTTGAAGCGCTAGCAATTTAGCCAAGCTAGCATTCAACCGCTGGGCATGTGGATGGCTGGGAGTGAACTTCTTTCGACGGTCCAGCAGCTGGGGCAGGGAAATTTGCCTGCTAGAATCGGACGTCGGTGTACTGCTAGCAGAGTGCCCGCAAGTACTTGGCTGTGACACACCTAATTCTACACCTTCATTCCTCTCAGTGCAGGTTTCAGAGAGGACTGAATGTATAGTGGGGTTGGAGATCCCAGCTGATGCGGTGCAAGGAGAGGTCCGCTTTGTTCTTTGGTGTGGGTCTTTAAGGTAGGCTTGCCAACGAGCTGCATGGCAGGTCAACATATGTCTGGTCAAGCATGTGGTGCCCAAGCGGGGGATGTTTTGGCCACGCGATATACGCTTGAGACATATGTTGCAAACAGCAGCTGTGCGATCTGATGCACTCGACTCAAAAAAGGCCCACACCAAAGAACTTTTTGAATAACGGGCAGAGGCAGCACCCTGCACAGGCGGAGCTCTGCGGTGTGATTCCGTCGGTGTGCTGCCCTTACGCTGGCCCCCCGAGGGCATCCTGCCTCGTTGGATATGTGCCTCCTCCTCATCCTCCTCCTCCTCCTCCTCTCTCCTATTAGGCACCCACGTGGAGTCAGTGACCTCATCATCCCCTCCCTCCTCATCACTGGAGCCAATCTGGCAGTATGCTGCAGCTGCTGGAACATGACTGCCAGATTGGTGTCCTTCTTGAGCATCCCCTCTCTCTGCTCTCACGCTACTGCCTTCCTCTAGCTGGGTATCATCATCAGACCCTTCGAAACGCTGGGCATCCTCCTGGAGCATGTACCCAACACTGTGCTCAAACAGTTCGGGGGACTCCTCAGGAGGACATGGTTGGTCTAGGGAAGGAGTGACTGATGATGACATTGATACCAGGGAAGAGGACGCTTTGGCAGCTGCTTTGCCAGTACCCTGAGCCTGGGTGAGAGAGGATGAGGAGGATGAGGTGGGTTTGGTCATCCACTCTACCAAGTCTTCGGCATGATGCGGCTCAACACGTCCTGCTGCCGAAAAGAAGGACAAGTGTCCCATGGCCACGTGCTGATGGCGATGCACCGTGTCCAAGACCAGCACTGTTGTCTCTAGACACAGAGCATGCTTGCCCTCTTTTATTGGCTCCTGACTGTCTGTCTCTCCTTGTTTGCCTTCCAGACATTCTAATGGCCTGCAGGGAAATGGGAAAACCAGCAATAAGGCCTAGCTTCAGGAGTATATTTTGCAGGAATCACACTACGCCTGCTGTAGGTGCTGCAAATGCCTGTTGGTGTAACACACCAGGAAAACGCAGCAATACAGGCTAACTTCAGGTGTATAATGTGCAGGAGGCACACTCCGCCCGCTGTAACTGCTGCAAATGCCTGTTGGTGTAACACACCAGGAAAACGCAGCAATACAGGCTAACTTCAGGTGTATAAGGTGCAGGAGGCACACTCCGCCCGCTGTAAGTGCTGCAAATGCCTGTTGGTGTAACACACCAGGAAAACGCAGCAATACAGGCTAACTTCAGGTGTAATATGATCAGGAGGCACACTCCGCCCGCTGTAAGTGCTGCAAATGCCTGTTGGTGTAACACACCAGGAAAAAGCAGCAATACAGGCTAACTTCAGGTGTAATATGATCAGGAGGCACACTCCGCCCGCTGTAAGTGCTGCAAATGCCTGTTGGTGTAACACACCAGGAAAACGCAGCAATACAGGCTAACTTCAGGTGTATAAGGTGCAGGAAGCACACTCCGCCCGCTGTAAGTGCTGCAAATGCCTGTTGGTGTAACACACCAGGAAAACGCAGCAATACAGGCTAACTTCAGGTGTAATATGATCAGGAGGCACACTCCGCCCGCTGTAAGTGCTGCAAATGCCTGTTGGTGTAACACACCAGGAAAAAGCAGCAATACAGGCTAACTTCAGGTGTAATATGATCAGGAGGCACACTCCGCCTGCTGTAAGTGCTGCAAATGCCTGTTGGTGTAACACACCAGGAAAACGCAGCAATACAGGCTAACTTCAGGTGTATAAGGTGCAGGAGGCACACTCCGCCCGCTGTAAGTGCTGCAAATGCCTGTTGGTGTAACACACTAGGAAAACGCAACAATACAGGCTAACTTCAGGTGTAATATGATCAGGAGGCACACTCCACCCGCTGTAAGTGCTGCAAATGCCTGTTGGTGTAACACACCAGGAAAAAGCAGCAATACAGGCTAACTTCAGGTGTAATATGATCAGGAGGCAAACTCCGCCCGCTGTAAGTGCTGCAAATGCCTGTTGGTGTAACACACCAGGAAAACGCAGCAATACAGGCTAACTTCAGGTGTAATATGATCAGGAGGCACACTCCGCCCGCTGTAAGTGCTGCAAATGCCTGTTGGTGTAACACACCAGGAAAAAGCAGCAATACAGGCTAACTTCAGGTGTAATATGATCAGGAGGCACACTCCGCCCGCTGTAAGTGCTGCAAATGCCTGTTGGTGTAACACACCAGGAAAAAGCAGCAATACAGGCTAACTTCAGGTGTAATATGATCAGGAGGCACACTCCGCCCGCTGTAAGTGCTGCAAATGCCTGTTGGTGTAACACACTAGGAAAACACAGCAATACGGGCTAACTTCAGGTGTATAATGTGCAGGAGGCTTAGCAACAATGACACTGACACTGTCCCCTGCCTATCCTTCTCTCTCCCTGCACACAAGGTTCATCAAAGTATATGACACTGACACTCTCCCTGCCTATCCTTCTCTCTCCCTGCACACAAGGTTTAGCAAAGAATATGACACTGACACTGTCCCCTGCCTATCCTTCTCTCTCCCTGCACACAAGGTTTATCAAAGTATATGACACTGACACTCTCCCTGCCTATCCTTCTCTCTCCCTGCACACAAGTGTAGCGGGGTGTTCCCCTTTAATACAGAGAGACAAGAAGTTCCAGGTGAGAGGTGAGTCGGGAGGAAGTAAAGAGACATTATGGAAGTGAAAGCAGAGGAGAGAGAGACTACATCTCCCAGTACATCTTGCAGCACCCAGGGTGCATTGCTCCAGAACAGAGACTGCTGGGGGAGACTTTATAAAGGGGAGGCGGAGTTTTGGTCGGTCTCTTTGGACCCCCCTCTCCTAGCAAGAGGATGTCTGTGCTGAACTGCTGTGTGCACAAGGCCTGAAGCCCGGGCCGTGTGCTCCTTTCCAAAGAGCCCTCTGCCAGCCTAGCAGAGCCTTAGAGACATCTAATCCTCCTTGCTGCAGTACACCAGAAGGATTGAAGACTTGGATGTCGGTGGATTCCTGTTCCTAGACGAATCGATGGAGGAAACGGACTTTGACTTGCCCGGGTGGTGAGAGCTGTTTAAAGACAGATACCTTTATCTTTACTATTCGTTGGGATTACAAAGTTGTTCTTCAAGTGCACCACCGAAAAGATTGCTAGCGAATATTGTTTCACTGAACTTCCATTTAGATCAGTCAGGCCTGACTGCATAGGTAGACATTGCTGGGTGTTAGTCTACCCATGAGGGGAAGTAGCTGTAAAAGGGCAGCGCTAGAGTTGCATAGCAATACTTAATTATTCTGATTACTCTGTTTATCTTTATTACTGTTTATTGCAGGGATCTGCAACTTGTTATACTGTTGTTTATTACTTGCCCATTAGCCTCAGTAAAATATCTGGGTAAAGTACATTTGGTGTCAGTTCCGCTTACTTTAATAGGAGTTTTAAAGTATATTCTGTGTATGTTTGTTATAGGACTGCGTCACCAACAGTTGCGGTCACGCGGTCCTATCCCTCTATCACCAGCTGTGCCACGGGAGGTTAGAGCCGATTGCCAGGGGTTGACAGCAGTGCACTACAGGGCCCAAATCAATATCAGCGGCTCTCTTAACTGGGGGTAGCGCTACACAAGGTTTAGCAAAGAATATGACACTGACACTGTTCCCTGCCTATCCTTCTCTCTCCCTGCACACAAGGTTTATCAAAGAATATGACACTGACACTCTCCCTGCCTATCCTTCTCTCTCCCTGCACACAAGGTTTAGCAAAGAATGTGACACTGACACTGTCCCCTGCCTATCCTTCTCTCTCCCTGCACACAAGGTTTAGCAAAGAATATGACACTGACACTCTCCCTGCCTATCCTTCTCTCTCCCTACACACAAGTTTGAGGTACAAATAGCACTGACACTGTCCCTGCCTATGTAACTCTTTCCCTGCGCCGGAACACACTACACAAGGCCGCCGCGCTGGCGGCCTTTTATAGTGTGGGGCGTGTGCTAAACCCCCTGAGCTATAATTGGCCACAGGCAACCTGCCTGTGGCCAATTATGGCTCTCCTAGCTGCCGGCGCTGTGACTGGCCAAGCATGCGGGGTCACAGTGCATGCTTGGCCAATCACAGCGCCGGGATTGCACTGCGATGGGGCAGTGTATTGTGGGGCGTTCGCGTCACTCGAATTTGGCGCGAACGGCCCAAATCGTTCGATGTTCGCCGAACGGTCGAACAGCTGATGTTCGAGTCAAACGTATGTTCGACTCGAACACCGAGCTCATCCCTACTCTCTGGTCATCTACAAGGGGCAACAGCCCCCCAGGAGAACTCCCTTGAGGGAAATAACAATATGCTCAGGCCTCCTTCACATTTATCACCTCTCCAGCCACCTTCTGGACACCTCCTTCCAGGGATTGCCTGGGGCATGATAAAATATTCAACTGGTCATTTGAATGTCCCAACCCTAAGTTCTGAAAACTTCTTCCAAAGGTAGGGGGAAGTAATCACACTCTCAGGGCAGGAAACCATGAACAGACCTACACAATCATTCACTGCTCCATTCACTACAAAAGAGCCAAAAACAAAATTAACCTAGCAACCTAATGAGAAGAAGGCGCTACAGGAGTGTTAGATCCTTTTTCAGGGGGCTGAGCTGAGGGTTATGCAACTGAGATGGCTGCCTTGGGCTCTTCAGCAGGAGAGGGGTGCAAAATGCAACTTGCAACCTATGCTGTTAAAGTAATTCACTCCTTATGGAGCCTTTGTCCTTTTCGGAGTTAAACAACTATGTCCCTGCACTGCCAGGGTTACATCTCAATAGAGTTTCCACTGCTACTTGGGATCATTAGGCCAGAGGCAGGGGTATGAGGATCAGTGTGTCTATACTGGTAAAAGGGATGCGTTTCTGGGGTTCTGGGGCTCAGCAATGTTCATTAATTACTTTAACCACAGCAGAACAATGATATTGCTATTTATGTCAATTATAACACTTCATTTTAGATAAATAAGTTTAAAAAGTATTTATTTTTAAACTGTCCATGTTTATGTGCCCATTTGTGGTTGGCTCTGGTTGGGATAAAGAATGTAACCAGTTCCAGAGCCATATTCACATTTCAGCTATGGGCCTAATCATTTGGCAATAACTTTGTTATTACAGAATAAAGAAGTAATACACAGGCTTTTTTGGGGGGGAGGGTGGAGGCAAGCAAGCCTTTTTTGGTTGTATTGACTTTCAAGAGTTGTTTAGTTTCCTATATAAAAAAGCAGAGTAAGGGCTCTTTCACACGGAGGTCCGTTCAGGTCCACCTGTCAGTTTTTTAGGCGGACCTAAAACGGATCCTCCATGTACCCCTATGGAGGCACGGATGTCAGCGGAGACATGTCCGCTGACATCCGCTCCGCTCCGCTCCGCCAAAGTGTGACGGAGGAAAACCCTATTTTTCCTTCCGTCGGCGGAGCAGATCGGATGACAACGGACTCTACGGTCCGTCGTCATCCGATTCCCCATAGGGGAGAGCGGCGCTCTGACAGGGCGGTCCCTGCACAGTGTGCGGGGACCGCCCAGTCATCCGTCGGCTCAGCGGGGATCAACGGAGCGATCCCCGCTGAGCAAGCGCAGCTTCACGGGGCGGATCTGCACGGATCCGCCCCGTGTGAAAGGACCATTAAGCCAGAAAAAAACAAGGAAACGATAAACACTGCACTTTTTACAGTGCAAATACTAATATTATTTTATTATTATTCAGTGATCTTTAATTTTTACCTAACACTAATTTTTACTTTACAAAGCACAAAATACAAAATACAAAAATGAAGGAAAACATTATATTGTCATAAGTATTGGGACACCTGCCTTTAACAGCTATAACAGCTTCAACTCTTCTGGGAAGGCTGTCCACAAGGTTTAGGCGTGTGTCTATGGGAACGTTTGACCATTCTTCCAGAAGCGCATTTGTGAGGTCAGACACTGATGTTGGACGAGAAAGGCCTGGCTCGCAGTCTCTGCTCTAATTCACCCCAAAGGTGTTTTATCGGGTTGAGGTCAGGACTCTGTACAGGCCAGTCAAGTTCCTTCACCCTAAACTCGCTCATCCATGTCTTTATGGACCTTGCTTTGGTGGAGGGGAGATTATGGTGTGGGGTTGTTTTTCAGGGGTTAGGCTTGGCCCCTTAGTTCCAGACAGTGAAGGGAACTGTTAAGTCGTCAGCATACCAAGACATTTTGGACAATTTCATGCTCCCAACTTTGTGGGAACAGTTTGGGGATGGCCCCTTCCTGTTCCAACATGACTGTGCACCAGTCCTTAGTGTGGTGACTGCACTTGTTTTCTTTTTTCGAGCTTAGTTTGTTTTTTTATCTGGTAATACTGCGAATAACACTCTTCCTGTCCCTGGGTCTTTCTCCACTGTATTTATGGAGGGAGCTATGGTTGCCACCCTGACTGCTCTCCTGATATGGGCTACAAACATGTCTATTAAAAAGAATTTGATCAGAAAGGGTGAGTCGGGTAGACAAATTACATATATTTACACTCCTGGGGTCTTTATCTCATAATAATAACAACAAAAACATGAAACAAAGAAGTCAGACTTTGTATATGCCATTGAGAATGAATGAATAACACAACAATAGAATATAATTAAAAATCACCAATTTTTATTACAAAAAGCAATGTATAAAATTATCAATAGGTTATACAATAATAAACTTTAAAAAATGGGAAAGGCGTGAAATTAGGTTGTTACAATAAAGTAAACAGTCTACGTGTTTCACAGGGTTTTCCGATTCATCAGGAACATTTACACCTCTACAAGTAATCTGCTATCATTAAGAATAAAGTTGTGTTGAAAAGAAAAACAAAAATAAACAAAATACAAAAAAATACACAATCTTACATTTAGAAACGCTATAATCCAAAATATATAATTTCACAAAATATAATACTACAAACATGCCCATATCTTTTTTTTTCCCCATACTTTATTACAGAAAAATGTACTGTACATGGTAAATTTAACGGTAAGAGTTCTGGTAGCGAGAGCGGGCTCCAGGTCCACCGAACATCTTGGACTTGCATCGACGAGGATTTGCAACTAGAAGGGTCTTGTCATTCCGAGTAAGAATATCTTTGATTTCCTTCTTGTAGGCTTCTTTAACATATTTTTGATAATAAGGCACCAATGATTTAGAAATAGCCTGGCGAATTGCATAAACTTGAGCGACATGTCCACCACCCTTTACATGGACTCTGATGTCAACAGCAACATATCACACCTTGCCCAAAAGAAGAACAGGCTCCAGAAACTTGTACTGCAGAGTTGCAGGTTCAGTCATCTCCAACGGTCTTCCATCAACTTTGATGAGCCCATTGCCACTTTTGCAGTGGGCAACAGCAGTTGCAGTTTTCCTATGCCCCAAAAACCTGGACGGACAGCAAAGAACTCTTGGCTGGCATGTTTCTTCCTGTAATGGGGAGCAGTGAGAAAAGCACATGTCCATATCTTTTCATTTCCATTATATGGGGGCAGGGCAATGGTAGTTTACAGAAGATACTTAGAAAGGAAGATATTTTTCTGTGCAGCTCACAGGAAGTCACAAGGACATTGCAATATTGGCAAGATCAACAGGTATATACTGTATTTTTTTTAAATGTTCTTCCCTTTAACCACTTGCCGCCCGCCCTATAGCGGATTGACGGCGGCAAAGTGGTTTCAAAATCCTGACTGGACGTCAGGGGGCGCGCATTGCACCGATCGTTGTTGCAGGGTGTCAGTCTGACACCCCGCAACACCGATCTAGGTAAAGAGTCTCCGACGGAGACTCTTTACCACGTGATCAGCCATGTCCAATCACGGCTGATCACGATGTAAACAGGAAAAGCTGGTCATCGGCTTTTCCTCACTCGCGTCTGTCAGACGCGAGTAGATCGGCTGCTCCTCTGATGGGGGGTTTGTGCAGCGCAGCCCCCCCCGAGGATGCCCACACTGGACCACCAGGGATGCCACTGGACCACCAGGGATACCACCAGGGATGCCCACCAACAGGTATGCCTTCCTAGACCACCAGGGATGCCATTCTGTGCCCCTAATGGATGCCAATCAGTGCCCACAATGGATGCCAATCAGTGCCCACAATGGGCATCACTGATTGGCAGGCATTATTGTTTGGCACTGATTGGCATCCATTAGTAACACATTACAGTACAGTGCCACCGTGCCGCCTATCAGTGCCCATCCGTGCTGCCTATCGGTGCCCATCCGTGCCGCCTATCTGTGCCCATCCGTGCCACCTATCAGTGCCCATCCGTGCCGCCTATCGGTGCCCATCCGTGCCGCCTATCTGTGCCCATCCGTGCCGCCTATCTGTGCCCATCCGTGCCGCCTACCGGTGCCCATCCGTGCCGCCTACCGGTGCCCATCCGTGCCGCCTATCGGTGCCCATCAGTGCCACCTCATCGGTGCCCATCAGTGCCGCCTTATCAGTGCCCATCAGTGCAGCCTCATCAGTGCCCATCAGTGAAGGAGAAAACTTACTTATTTACAAAGATTTGTAGCAGAAAAAAAAAGCAGAAAAAAAAAATCGCAGAGGTGATCAAATACCACCAAAATAAAGCTCTATTTGTGGGAACAAAATGATAAAAATTTAGTTTGGGTACAGTGTAGCACAGCCGCGCAATTGTCATTTAAAGTGCAACAGTGCAGAAAGCTGAAAATTGGTCTGGGCAGGAAGGTGTATAAGTGCCCAGTATGGAAGTGGTTAAAAAAAGACAACTAATGCAGTCTTTGTATTTGTGTTCTTGGGTTTAGTTGTCCTTTAAAGTGATATTAAAGGCAATTAAAAAAAAAAACATTTCATACTTACTGTGTAATGATATCCCATCTCCACCTCCAATAACAGACAGACCAGGTGCTGGCACCCATCCATCACATATTCCAATGAGCAAATAATAAAAATTTTGATTGGTCGCTTGTCCAGTAAAATCACCTTTATTTCGGCAAGTCCATAAAAACATGTCCAAAAACACAAATAGAGGGGAACAGCATCACCAGCTAAAGCTCCCTCAGCACTTAGTCATAGCTTACATACAAATGTCCACTACAGAGATATATATACACATATGCAACAATTACCGTATTTATCGGCGTATAACACGCACCCTAACTTTAAGAGGGAAGTTTGAGGAAAAAAACTTTCCACAGCCCCCTGCGCATAACACGCAGGCACAGTTTATCCTCTATTTTCAGGGTAAAATACAGTACTTGTGATTGGAACAATCTGTGTGAAATAATTGGTTTGCGGCTGCCAATAATTGGCAGATGACCGCCCTTGTTTAGGGATTCAAATGCAGAAACTACCATATACTGTATATCAGATATAAAACATCGTAAGAATAATATAAAGAACAGACTGAATACAAATTAAAATTGGAGCCCAATTTTCAGAAAAAGTTTGAAAAAAATCATGGTCACCAGTAGCAAAAGTTTGAAAAAATGTCTATCAAGGTCACCAGTAGCAGAAACTTAGGATGCACTTGGTTGAGCCATATAGGTTTCAGTGTGCTCTGTGTAATTGTTTTGTACAGAGCAGCCCAGATCCTCCTCCTCTCGGATCCCCCTGCCGGCGCTCGTGGTCCCTCCCTCCTGCCAAGTGCCCCCAGAACAAACAGCTCTTTAGGGACTCTCTCTGTTCATTGGCTGAGCCAGCAGTGGGAGCCAATGGTTCCTGCTGCTGTTAATCACAGCCAGTGAGCCAATTAGAAGAGAAGGGAGGGTGTCTGAATGGACACACAGAGCAGTAGCTCGGGAGCAAGCCTACTTGGGTAGCAGCTACTGCTCTGTGTGTCCATTCAGACACCCCCCTTCTCTTCTCCTTGACTCACTGGCTGTGATTAACAGCAGCGGGAACCATTGGCTTCCACTGCTGGCTCAGCCAATGAACAGGGAGAGTCCCTGAAGACCCAAGGCTCTAATGCACATCACTGGATTGCGATGGGGCTCAGGTACGACACAGAAGATTTTTAACCTTCATGCATACATTGCATGAAGGTAAAAAAAACTTGAGCCTTTAGAACCACTTTAAATTGTTTGCCTGGAGTTTTGCTTTAGCTGCAAAATGTGCACATCTGATTGCAGCCATAAGACCCCCAGCCAAATGATGCCCAAGTACAAAATGATTTGAATTCTCCTCCAAAGCGGTAATTGCATCTTCTGGCAACATTTGTGTATTATGTTTTTTTTGCAGTGCTCAAACTACTTAGCAAGCTCTGTCACACTTACCTTTTGCTTAGCCATCTCCCAAGGGGTTCAGCTGTAACTAGTAAAAAATTCTACACACTATAAGGAACATGGATTGGGTTACATTGTAGCTACATGTGTTATTTGGATTGAACAATTAATCAAGGCCAATGCTAAACTTCATTTAGAAAACTATAGATTGTTGCAGGGCCCGTGCCAGCGAAAATTCGAACATTCCGAAATACAATTGTCACGTTAGCAGACATCAACAGTTCAGGTGGATTTTTTTTCTGCTTATTTGGGCAACTTACCGACCTTCAACTGCTGAGTGAGTATAATGCCGCGTACACACGACCATTTTTCTCGTCGGGAAAAATTTCATTTTTTTTCTTTGACGAGAAAAACGACCGTGTGTGGGCTTTTCATCATTTTTCCCGACGAGAAAAACGGCATTAATCACAACGAGAAAAATTAGAACATGCTCTAATTTTTCTCGTCGTGATTCACGGCATTTTTTTCCGCGGCAGTCTTCCCATATGGAAACACTGCCGGGGAGCCCACACACGGTCGTTTTTCTCGACCAAGAGAAAAAATGTCGGGAAAACCGGCCGTGTGTAGGGGAACAAGCCGTTCCTCGTTTTTCCCGTCAATTTTCTCGACTGTGTTTTCACCGTCGAGAAAATCAATCGTGTGTACACGGCATAAGACTAGCACTAAGGAATGCTGGAAGTTATAGTTCCCCAACAGTTTGAGTATGGTGGGCAGCAAATAAAAATAAAAAGAAAGCTACAATGAGTTTATAAGAGAAATGTTAGTCACAATATGAAGTAAAAGGTTCAGAACATAGAAAAAAGTCAAACGTTGTGAAACCAGGTGCTGGACAACAGAAACATGGGGAAGGAGACATGTCCCTCTTTTATAATTTGTTTACTTTAACTTTCTGTTGTTATGTTGAATGTTATGTTGCACTATCCCCTCCAGTCAGCAGAGGGAGAACTATAGCCAGAAAAGCCTATGGATTCCTATGCAGAACGCTGAGGATTAGGGATGAGCTTCGAGTTCGAGTCAAACTCATGTTCGACTCGAACATTGCCTGTTCGCCCGTTCGCCGAACAACGAACAATTTGGGGTGTTCGCGGCAAACTCGAAAAGTCTATGGGAGAAATCTAAAGTGCTAATTATAAAGGCTTATATGCAAGTTATTGTCCTAAAAAGTTTTTGGGGACCTGGGTCCTGCCCCAGGGGACATGTATCAATGCAAAAAAAAGTTTTAAAAACGGCCGTTTTTTTAGGAGCAGTGATTTTAATAATGCTTAAAATGAAAAAATAAAAGTGAAATATTCCTTTAAATTTCGTACCTGGGGGGTGTGTATAGTATGCATGTAAAGTGGCGCATGTTTCCCATGCTTAGAACTGTCCCTGCAGTGTCATTTTTGAAGGAAAAAAAGTCATTTAAAACTCACTCGCGGCTATTAATGAATTGTCTGCTTTTATCAATACATAGAAAAGTCATTGATAAAAAAATAAAAAAAAATAAAGCGTGGGGGTTCCCCCAAATTCAATTACCAGGCCCTTTAGGTCTGGAATGGATATTAAGGAGAACCCCGACGCAAATTAAAAAAAAAATGGCGTGGGGTTCCCCCTAAATATCCATACCAGGCCCTTGAGATCTGGCATGGATTTTAAGGGGAACTCCATCCCAAATTTTTAAAAAAATGGCGTGGAGTCCCCCAAAAATCCATACCAGACCCTTATCCGAGCACGCAACCTGGCCGGCCGCAGGGGAAGAGGGGGGGACGAGAGAGCAGCCCCCCATCCCTCCTGAACCGTACCAGGCCACATGCCCTCAACATGGGCAGGATGTCCCCATGTTGATGGGGACAAGGGCCTCATCCCCACAACCCTTGCCCGGTGGTTGTGGGGGTCTGCGGGCGGGGGGCTTATCGGAATCTGGAAGACCCCTTTAACAAATGGGACCCCCAGATCCCGGCCCCCCCTATGTGAATTGGTAAGGGGTACATTGTACCCCTACCATTTCACGAAGAAAGTGTCAAAAAATGTAAATAAAAACACACACACCTTGGAAAAGTCCTTTATTAAAAAATAAAAAAATAATAATAATAAAAAAACATTCCAGCGATGAAGTTCCCCATCAGGTCCGCCCCCTCGGTATGTCCGACTCGCCTACGTCATTGGCCTGAGCGGGGAACTTCCTTCACTGTGTAATTTAAATTTACACAGTGAAGGAAGTTTCGCTCAGGCCAATGACGTAGGCGGGGTCGGACATACCGAGGGAGCGGACCTGATGGGAAACTTCATTCGCTGTGTAATACATGTATAGACCCGCCCCTTCTCATGTTCCGCATCAGGTCCGCTGAGCGGACCTGATGGGGAACTTTAGAAGGGGCGGGTCTATACATTTAAAACACAGCGCAGAAGTTCCCCATCAGGTCCGCACAGGCACAACCAATGACGGACAGCGCTGTACATCGGGATCGCCGCGGGACACTGGATTTCATCGCAGGAATGTTTTTTTTTTTTTTATTATTATTATTTTTTTTAATAAAGGACTTTTTCAAGGTGTTTGTGTGTTTTCATTTACATTTTGTGACACTTTCTTCGTGAAATGGTAGGGGTACAATGTACCCCTTACCAATTCACATAGGGGGGGCCGGGATCTGGGGGTCCCCTTTGTTAAAGGGGTCTTCCAGATTCCGATAAGCCCCCCGCCCGCAGACCCCCCCAACCACCGGGCAAGGGTTGTGGGGATGAGGCCCTTGTCCCCATCAACATGGGGACATCCTCCCCATGTTGAGGGCATGTGGCCTGGTACGGTTCAGGAGGGAGGGGGGCCGCTCTCTCGTCCCCCCCTCTTCCCCTGCGGCCGGCCAGGTTGTGTGCTCGGATAAGGGTCTGGTATGGATTTTTGGGGGGACTCCACGCCATATTTTTTTTAAAATTTGGGGTGGAGTTCCCCTTAAAATCCATGCCAGATCTCAAGGGCCTGGAATGGATATTTAGGGGGAACCCCACGCCATTTTTTTTAAAATTTGCGGCGGGGTTAATATCCATTCCAGACCTAAAGGGCCTGGTAATTGAATTTGGGGGAACCCTCACGCTTTTTTTTTTTTTTTTTATCAATGACTTTTCTATGTATTGATAAAAGCCGACAATTCATTAATAGCCGCGAGTGAATTTTAAATGACTTTTTTTCCTTCAAAAATGACACTTTGTGCAGGGACAGTTCTAAGCACGGGAAACATGCGCGACTTTACATGCATATCATACACACACCCCAGGTACGAAATTTAAAGGAATATTTCACTTTTATTTTTTCATTTTAAGCATTATTAAAATCACCGCTCCCGTAAAAACGTCTATTTATCAAACCTTTTTTTTGCATTGATACATGTCCCCTGGGGCAGGACCCGGGTCCCCAAACACTTTTTAGGACAATAAATTGCATATTAGCCTTTATAATTAGCACTTTAGATTTCGAACGTTCGAGTCCATTGTATTTAATAGGGTTCTAAAGTTCACACGAACATTCTGTCTGTTCGCAGGTTCTGGTGCGAACCGAACAGGGGGGTGTTCGGCTCATCCCTGCTGAGGATCATGAGATTGAAGTCCAGGCAGTAAGCCATATTGTGGAGCTTATGAAACCTTTGCACTATAATTCCCAAAAGACACTGGGCATGGAGGAGGAGTGGAGCTGCTTTTCTAAGACGATTCAGTTAGATTTGCTCTCTTGGCACTGAGGGAATCCATGTGAGCACACCTGCCTTAGTGCCCACAAAATGACAGAAGGCCAATCCAGCAGGGAGCAGAGACACCCAACACAGAGCCACACGGACCACAGCATTGCTTTAGTTTTGTATCATCAGCAACACTGAGATTGAGCTAGTTCTACCAACCTCTATATCATTTGTAAATAAATAAAGACAGAATTGGTCCCAGGACAGATCCTTGGGGTACCCCACTTACCACACCAGACCATTTATAAGTGTAGCCCACCAGGGGCGTACCTAGAGCATTTGGCACCCGCGGCTGATCCAATATCTGGCACCCCCCCACGGTAAAATGTAAAAACACCCCACTGTGCCCCCTGCATCCTTCAATATCTTTGTCACTACTGTGTACCCCCTCTCCACAACTGCACCCCTGGACCCCTTTACATTACACAGCACCCCACAGCTATGGAGCCCTTTACATTACACAGCACCTTGCACCCCTTTACATTACACAGCACCCTGCACCACTGGACCCCTTTACTTTACACAGCACTCTGCATCTCTGGACCCCTTTACATTACACAGCACCCTGCACCACTCGACCCCTTTACATTACACAGCACCCTACAGCTCTGGACCCCATTACATTACACAGCACCTTGCACTCCTTTACATTACACAGCACCCTGCATCTCTGGATCCCTTTACATTACACAGCACCCTGCACCACTGGACCCCTTTACATTACACAGCACCCTGCATCACTGGACCCCTTTTACATTACACAGCACCCTGCATCACTGGACCCCTTTTACATTACACAGCACCCCTTTACATTAGACTGCACCTCTGGACCCCTTTACATTACACAGCACCTTGCACTCCTTTACATTACACAGCACTCTGCATCTCTGGACCCCTTTACATTACAAAGCACCCTGCATCACTGGACCCCTTTACATTACACAACACCCTGCATCACTGGACCCATTTTACATTACACAGCACCCTGCATCTCTGGACCCCTTTTACATTACACATCACCCCTTTACATTAGACTGCACCACTGGACTCCTTTACATTACACAGCACCCTGCACCACTGGACCCCTTTACATTACACAGCACCTTGCACCCCTTTACATTACACAGCACCCTGCACCACTGGACCCCTTTACATTACAAAGCACCCTGCACCTCTGGATCCCTTTACATTACACTGCACTTCTGGACCCCTTTACATTACACTGCATTCCTTTACATTAGACTGCACCTCTGGATCCCTTTACATTACACAGCCTTTGTACCTCTGGACCCCTTTACATTACACTGAAAGAAAATAACCCCCTGGGAAACTTGGGACTTTAAAAGTGACTGACAAACAAATAATATCAAGTACAAAAATATATAAGAAGGGCTTCCTGCCAGAAACGTCGGGTTAGGTGCTACGAGCCACGCCTACAGGCATTCAGATTTATCCAATCTACCACCTGGTCTTGTAATATATGTATCGACAAGTTTTTATTACTATGTGTTTAATTCAATAAAAATATATTTTTGTACTTGATATTATTTGTTTGTCAGTCTCTTTTAAAGTCCCAAGTTTCCCAGGGGGTTATTTTCTTTCTTCCAATTAGGGATGTGGTGACTGTCAAACCTTTTCTGTGTCTGGTGGAATATTCTTTCTTTACATTACACTGCACCCCTTTACATTAAACTGCACCTCTGGACCCCTTTACATTACACAGCACCCTGCACCTCGGACCCCTTTACATTACACTGCGCCTCTGGACCCCTTTACATTACACTGCACCTTTACATTAGACTGCACCTCTGGACCCCTTTACATTACACAGCACCCTGCACCACTGGACCCCTTTACATTACACAGCACCCTGCATCTCTGGACCCCTTTACATTACACATCACATTGCACCCCTTTACATTACACAGCACCCTGCACCACTGGACCCCTTTACATTACACAGCACCCTGCATCACTAGACCCCTTTACATTACACAGCAACCTGCATCTCTGGACCCCTTTACATTACACTGCACCTCTGGACCCTTTACATTACACTGCACTCCTTTACATTAGACTGCCCTCTGGACCTCTTTACATTACACAGCCCCCCACAGCTCTAGACACCTGTATGTTACACAGACACCCCCCTAACAGTTCTGGACCCCCTGCATGTTACACAGACCCCCCTACAGTGCAGACCCCTCCCCCTACAATACAGACCCCCCTACAATACAGACCACCCCTACAATATAGACCCCCCCTACAATACAGAACCCCCCCTACAATAGTGCAGACACTCCCCCCCGCAATACAGAACCCCCCTACAATAGTGCAGACACCCCCCCTACAATAGTGCGGACACCCCCGCTACAATACAGAACCCCCCTACAATGGTGCAGACACCCCCCTACAATACAGAACCCCCCCTACAATAGTGCAGACACCCCCCCTACAATACAGAACCCCCCTACAATAGTGCAGACACCCCCTACAATATAGAACCACCCCCCTACAATACAGAACCCCCCCTACAATACAGAACCATCCCCCTACAATACAGAAACCCCCTCCCCTACAAAAGTGCAGACACCCCCCTACAATACATAACCCCCCCTACAATAGTGAAGACACCCCCCCTTCAGACCCGTAATGATCAGCGCGCCTCGTGCTGCACACACAGCACTTGTAGATTACACAGAGGAGGGGGAGGTGGCTTTGTTCACTCTGCTCAGCTGTGACTGTGAGACAGTCACAGCCGAGACTTATCAGAGCCGCGGCGCGGCCACGAGAGAAGGGGATCATTGCGGCCGTGTCCCGGGTGTGCCAACGGGTATCACTCGGGTGCGGCGCCTACCTGTCACCGCGCCATGCCGCCCACTAAGTCCTCTTCGGTCACGGAGGGGGGGCCCCGGCCTGACACCCCCCCCCAGTGTGTGGCTAAGTCCTCTTCGGTCGCGGAGGGGGGCGCCGGCCTGACACCCCCCCAGTGTGTGGCACCCGGTGCGGCACGCCCCCCCGCTCCCTACTTAGTACGCCACTGTAGCACATCCCCGTAGGAGCTGCTGGTTTAGATTTGGGCCTTGCACGTTACCTCACCATTCGTTGTCTAGGGGATGAGAGTCTGTATAAACTTCAATGTCCACACAAGTTATAATCCTTTTCGTTAGGCTTTATTTCACACAACTTGCACAGGTAGAGGGATGGAGGGTTAGGGGAAGGTTCAGGCACACACAGCAGATCACTGGGGAAACTTCTAAGCTTCAAAAAGTCACACTCACCACTCTCCTTCAAGTGGGTATTGCCCACGCGGATAGGCCCCTCTCATTAGCCTAGCAGCTGGGATGATGCACAAACAAAATGAAGAACAACAGTCTCTGCCACAGACTTTAGTACGATATAGATGAGCTGTTCAATAATCCTATGCCACAGGATTTAGTTACAGAAGATCCAGCCTTACAGTTTTAGAGCCTTTAAGCCAACCCGGCACACTGTAAGGTAACGTAAGCTATGGTGCATTCTCCAATAAGGTCACCAGGCCTTCCCCGAGACACCAGCCTTTGGCTTGGTCATCTCCAGGACAGGTCCTCCCCTGGTTTCCTCCATTTAGTGGCTTCCTCCCGCAGGACAGACAGCACAGGATCACCTTCAAAGTGCAGGCCCCAGTCAGGACAACTAGGCCTACCCGGCAGAGATGCAGCCTCGGCCAACGTGGCTCCACGGCTGAAATTTGAGTATCACATACCTCGAGCCAGGAGGGCCACAAGGCTAAGAGCCCCGAAAAATGGCGTCTGCCCCTTAAATACCCTTCCCCGGAATGCCCAGCGGGGAGACCACTCACACTGAGCTGTTCCCGGGGAAAAATACCCAATACACTCTGGCCTGCCTGTTTTCCAACACTGACCTGTGGTGGTAATGCCACCTTCAGGCAAACAATGGGAAAATTCCTCCAAGCACAGCCATAGACGGAACAGAGGCTGATTTAGCCTTAATCATCAAAGACTAAACTAACTACCAGCTCAGATACCCACTAAATTTAAACATAGCGCCTGGTCATCAGGAGCAGGGCGCTACATAAGCAAATTCTTGGATATAGTCTATTATCATCCCCTCCAATAATTTACAAACTATTGATGTTAGACTGACTGGCCTGTAGTTTCCAGGGATATATCTCACCCCATATTGGTACCACGTTGGCTTTTCTCCAGTCAACTGGTACTGTTCCAGTCAGTGAACTGTCCATTAAAATTAGGAACAATGGTCTAGCTATCACCTGTCTGAGCTCTTTAAGGACTCTCGTGTAAGCCATCTGGTCTTGGTGATTTATTTATATTACGTTTTTCAAGTTTTTTCCTGACACTGGCTTCTGTTAGCCACAAGGGTACATTCTGTGGTGCATTATTAACAATACAGTCTTGGTTACTATATCTCCATAATGTAAAATAAATAAAAATGCAACAGGGATGGTGATAGCCCCTGATAATGGTCACGACAGCTGTGCAGACCTGAGATTTCCAGAGAGGTTCCCTGAGAGATATTAAAATGATCAAGTAGTTTAAAACCCATGTGAACTTTCACATTAAATCAGCTAAATACATTCCAAGTGCATTAAAACAAAGGCTTTGTATTCTTAAAAAGAAAAAAAAAAAACAGCCAATTGAATAGAGTATAATATAATAGAACAGATTGTCCAGGCAGCATGCTGCAGTAAACGGCCCTTACATAATTTTTCCTCTTCACTAATGTGTGCTGATGAGGCTGCAAGATTGATGGATACTGATGAGGCTGCACTGATGGGCACTCATGAGGCTGTACTGATGGGCACTGATGAGGTGGCATCGATAGACACTGATATACGGCACTGATATACACTGATCTGCTGTACTGATGGGCACTGATTGGCACAAATATGCTGCACTGATGGACTTTGATATGCTGCACTGATGGGGCTGCACTGATTATCAGTGTAAATGTCCCCTGTAACTAGAAAGCCAGTTATCAGCTTTCCTTTCCTTAGACACTGACAGCGCTGAGGAAAAGAAATGCTGATAACCAGCATTTGTGTACATGTGATCAGCTGTAATTGGACACAGCTGATCACATGGTAAAGAGCCTGCGTCATCAGCTCTTTACCCTGATCGGTGATGCACTGAGGGACACAGCTCACCACCGATCGCTGCACTGCACACATAAGTGGCGCGATGAAAACGTCATCATATGATGTCCAGTCAGGATGGTAAAACCACTGCCTGCCCGTCATTCTGCTATAGGTCAGGCGGGAAGGTGTTAACCACTTCAATACCATACACTTTCACCACCTTCCTACCCAGGCCAATTTTCAGCCTTCAGCACTGTCACACTTTGAATGACAATTACTCATGCAACACTGTGCTCAAATTAACTTTTTATAATTTTTTTTAAAACAGATAATCACCACTGGGTTTTTTTTTTTTTTTTACTATATAAATAGAAAAATACCCTTTTTTCTTCTTTTCTGCTATAAAATTTTGCAAATAAATAATCTTTCAGGCCAAATGTATTCTGCTACATCAGTGTGTATTATTTAGCCTGCGTGAAAGTTATAGAGTCTGCAAACTATTGTATAAACTATTGTATATACAGTTGTAGCGCTACCCCCAGTTAAGAGAGCCGCTGGTTTGTTTTTGGCCCTGTGTGCAGTACCGCCAACCCCCGGAAATCTTACTCGACCCCCGCTGGCACAGTTAGTCTAGGGCTATACTTATACCACATTCAATTGTATTGCATGAATGAATCTCTAAGCTGTAAGACAACACACTAAGGCGAGAGATTGATTATAATGGTTTTACTCTTCTAGTAAATAGCATAGGAATAACATCACACATGCAACTGGCATCAATTCAGCACACTATAATGGCACTGCGCGGTATTACACCACGTGTGGCTATTATGGTGTGCGCGCCCTATGGCGCACTAAACAATATACTATCTCCCCACCCGAGTCAGGCCTGACATGGAGTAAATCTCAGTCACTTCCTATAAGGAATTCTTCGCATGCCAGCTTTCGGTGGTGCACTTGATGAAATTCTAATTTGTAATCCACAACAGGCAGTAACTTGGAATAACTATACTGGAGGGGACACTTCAACTCTGTCCTGCTACCGGTCCCCCCTGTGGAACAGCAGATAAACGAACTGTGGGCCTATGCAGTTCTATAGGCCTGAACACGACACAGTCTACTGGTCTGGGCAGGTGCCCGCTCACCACTCCGGACGCGATCCCAGTCTGGGACTTCCACCTGCTGTGTATCCGCACACAGCGTCTACAACGATCGGGTCCCCGATCCAACTGATGTCCTCACTCGACAAGACAGGATCCACCCAGGCTCCGCAGTGGGGTGGAAGGCTCTTCGGAAGTCACGCAAGGCCCCAGGCTTCGGGCCTTGCACTGCAGCAGATCCGCACAGGAAGACTGGTTGCTTGCAGCGCGGTGTCCAAAGAGGCCGAGCTCTGCCTCCCCTCTTCCTTAAATAGCCCCTCCCATGAGTCTCTGCGGTGGAAACTTTCACCCTGAGGCCGGATAGGGTTCTGGGTAACGTAGTTCCGGGGGCCTTAAAGGAGACCCCGCTACACACTCCCCCCACTTAAACTCTTTGGTCCCCAAAGATAACATAACCTTAAATTACTGAACGTACAACATCAATCAAAGTTTCATATGATGTCGGCAGAGGAAATTCCCTCCAAAACCAAGGTAGCGAACTCCCCTGCCCACAGGACACACTATCATCAGTATCCTGTCTAACTGTGCCAGAGAGTGAGTTGGGGTTGCCTCCCACCAAATGAACGGTGGGAGAGTCAGGGTTCTCCATACTCCTTCTGGCAGTGACCACAGTGTCTTCAGCACTCCTCCCTATTTGTGGGTAGGTTAATCTCCTAGGAGGTTTTACGGCTCTTCGCTTCCTCTGTCCTCTTGGACTTTCTGTTGAGACAGGTTCTTCTTCTGCAACTGACTTAGAATTTACTTCTGCTTCAGGAGCACTGGACTCCGGGGCAGGGAGGTACAGGGACTCCCTTGGATCTTCTTCAGGTGGTAGGTCACAAGCACTTTCCCAAGCATCTGACCAAGGACTGGACGGGATGAACTCCGTAGCTTCTGCATTCAGTGTTTGATCTTTGGTATCTTCGTCAGGTGGAAGATCAATAGCTGAAGTTGCCGGGGCCTGGGAAGGCCAAAGCCAACCAAGTTCTTCTCAGTCATCTTCACTTATCTCCGAGTCTTCTGTATCCTCGGTTCGAGGGGTCTGAGACCAAGTGTTTGGTCTAGGAGTGTCCATAATGGACGTTGGTCCAGGGGAATCCATCATAGGGGGTATCCGAACCGCCTCAGCTAGTGGGAGTAGGTGGTTCCGATGCCAGGTCTTTAAAGGCCCCAACTTCCCTTCTGGTTTAAGTCTGTAAACGGGTAGGCCCGGTAGTCTTTTGCAAACAACATAAGGTTCAGGTCTCCATCTGTCTGCAAGCTTGTGTTTTCCAGGGATTCCCAAGTTCCACAGCAACACTCTGTCTCCTGGTTGTAGATCTTGGATCCTAACTTTTAGATCAAAATTTCTCTTGTTGCGGGCCCCCCTTTGCTCCGAGGCCGCCTGGGCCTGTTCATAGGCCACTTTCAAATTACGTCTGAGTCTATCAACATATCCCTTGTGGGAAGCAGCAGAACAATGGTCTATGGAGGTGCCAAAGGCCAGATCCACTGGCAGTCTTGCCTCTCTCCCGAACATGAGTCTATAGGGTGAGTATCCTGAAGCGTCGCTGATAGTGCTACTGTATGCGTGCACAAGGGCCGCTATGTGGTTGCTCCAATGTTGCTTCTTTTCACCGCTTAAAGTTCCCAGCATGTTGAGCAGGGTTCGGTTGAACCTCTCCGGCTGAGCATCACCTTGTGGATGATAAGGGGTAGTCCTTGTCTTCTTAATCCCCAAGGTATCCAGGAGCTTTCGTATCAGTTGACTTTCAAAATCCCTTCCTTGGTCTGAATGGAGCCGTTGTGGTAGCCCGTAGTGTATGAAGTATTTCTCCATAAGTACCTTGGCCACAGTGGAGGCCTTCTGGTCTTTGGTTGGGAAGGCCTGGGCATACCGGGTGAAATGGTCGGTTACTACCAGAACATTTCCTAGTCCACTCAGGTCGGATTTGAGGCAGAGAAAATCAATGCATACCAGATCAAGCGGGCTTTGACTTTGTAGATGGCCCATTGGGGCAGCTTGATGGGGCAGAGTCTTTCTCTGGATGCATCGTGCACATGAGTGGCAGTATTCTTCAACTTCAGCCCTCATACAGGGCCAATAGAAACGGTCCCTAACGAGTTGGAAAGTCCTTTCCGCCCCTAGGTGGCCATGGTTGTCATGCAGGGCAACCAGGACTGTCTCTCTTTACTTCTCCAGCAAGAACAGCTGCCATTTGTCTTCTAGGTCATCAGAGGGGCCCCTTCGGTAGACCACTCCCTGATGCACCTTTAACTTGTCCCACACTTTCTTCAACAGGCGAGCTTCCTTTGAAGGGTGGCGTGAGAGCCTATTCGGGTCCTGATTCTCCAGGGCCTCTTGGACCAACCTCCCAATAGGGTCCTCCAACTGGTCGGATCTTAACTCCTTCTTAGACAGTCTTGGTAAGTTATCTTCCTTAAGTTGGGTTACTCCACAGTATTGCTTGGGAACTCCTACAATGGTAGCCCCTATCTCTTCTGCTCTTGAGCCGCCACTGGCTTGAAGTTCAGCCCCTTGACAGTGGGCCCGCACCCCGTCGGGTGCCACTTGGGCCCAGTCTTCTGTACTGCAAATGGGGACGTGAGATCTTCTAGACAAAGTGTCTGCATCTCGGTTTCCAGCCCCAGGTCTGTACTTCAGGCCGAAAATCTAAGGCGGACAGCGCCGCCAGCCACCTGTGTCCTGTGGCATCCAACTTTGCTGTGGTGAAGAGATAGGTGAGGGGGTTGTTGTCTGTTTTCACTGTGAATTCCACCCCATACAAATAGTCTCTGAGTTTGTCAACTACCGCCCACTTAAGGGCCAGGAACTCCAACTTATGGGTGTGGTAATTCTTTTCGGAGGGAGTCAGACTTCTGCTCACATACGCAACAGGCCTCAGTTGCTCTTCATGCTCCTGGTACAGCACTCCTCCCAAACCATCATGACTGGCATCTACATGAAGTTCATAAGGCTTCTTAGGGTCTGTGTAGGCCAGGACAGGGGCAGTGGTTAATGTCTTCTTCAACATCTGAAAGGCATTCTCACACTTCTCATTCCACTGGTCCTTGACCGACTCCCCGGGCTTTCTGGGGCCTGTGTCATCCTCTTCCCCCTCCGTCTTTAGCAGCTCATTCAGAGGCCTGGCTATCTGAGCAAACCCCTCCACAAACCTCCTGTAATAGGAACAGAACCCCAGGAAGGATCTGAGCTCTGTCACAGTGGTGGGCCTGGGCCAGGAGGTAACTGCCTCCAATTTTTCGGGGTCTGTGGCTACCCCATCTTCAGACACTATATGCCCCAGATAGTTGACTGATGACTGATAGAATTGGCACTTTTCAGGTGAGAGCTTGAGTCCTTCCTCACTCAGTCTCTTCAAGACTTTCTCCAGTCTCTCCTCATACTCTTCCAAGGTTCTTCCGAAGACAATGATGTCATCCAAGTATACGAGGACTTCGATGAGGTTCATGTCTACCACAGTCTTCTCCATGAGGCGTTGGAAGGTGGCTGGAGCTCCAGACAGACCCTGAGACATCCGGTTAAATTCAAAGAACCCCACTGGGGTTATGAAAGCCATCTTCTCTTTGTCTTCTGGGTGCATAGGGATCTGATAGTACCCGCTCTTGAGGTCCATAACACTGAACCACTTGGCTCCAGACAAGCTCTGTAGGGCATCCTCTATCCTTTGATCTTTGCATTGTCCCTTTTGACTTTCTTTCCTCCATTTCTCTTTGGGCTTAAGTCTCTCTTGGGCCTGGTATGCATTGATCTCCCTCCTTTTGGTGGGAGTAACTACCGGCTGAGGGACACTACTCTCTTTCTTTGGGGTACGTTCCTTCTGAGGAACTTTGCATTTCTTCTGAGGGGTCTTCTCCACTCTTTTCATGTGCTTCTCATTAGAGTTGAGTGGACACCTGGATGTTCGGGTTCAATGGGTTCGGCCGAACTTCGGAAAAAAGTTCGGGTTCGGGACCGAACTTTAACCCGAACCCGAACCCCATTGAAGTCAATGGGGACCCGGACTTCTAAGGACTAAAAAGGCTCTAAAAAAGTAATGAAAAGGGCTAGAGGGCTGCAAATGGCAGCAAAATGTTGATAAGAGCATGGCAAGTGCTCTGCAAACAAATGTGGATAGGGAAATAACTTAAAATAACATAAAAAAATAAAAAAATAAAAACCAGCCAGCAGCACCACGACACTTTGACCTTCTCCTCATATTTTCCAAATTTAGGATCTTGCCCTAAATGGGTGTTTTTGGAAGAGCAGAACACACCCACAGTACGTAACCGCTGAATCGCACAGCTACAGAACTGCAGAAAATGCTATTCAAAAAAAATGTTGTTTTTTTAGTATAGCACAGTAGAAGAAAACTATATAGAAATTGTTTATTTCACACACCTCCACATATGTATAACACACTGCAAAATATTTTTTGTGGCCCTAAATGGCGTTTTTTGGAAGACCACAACACACCCACAGTACGTAACCACTGAATCGCACAGCTACAGAACTGCAGAAAATGCTATTAAAAAAAAATGTTGTTTTTTTAGTATAGCACAGTAGAAGAAAACTATATAGAAATTGTTTATTTCACACACCTCCACATATGTATAACACACTGCAAAATATTTTTTGTGGCCCTAAATGGCGTTTTTTGGAAGACCACAACACACCCACAGTACGTAACCGCTGAATCGCACAGCTACAGAACTGCAGAAAATGCTATTAAAAAAAAAATGTTTTTTTTTTAGTATAGCACAGTAGAAGACAAATATATAGAAATGGTTTATTTCACACGCCTCCACATATGTATAACACACTGCAAAATATTTTTTGTGGCCCTAAATGGGTCTTTTTGCAGGCGTACATTAAAGTGCAAATTTATTTTTTATTTGTTTTGCCCTAAACTGGTCTTTTTTTGCACGAGCAAAATAAAATGCAAATTTTTTTTTTTTTTTTGCCCTTAATGGGTCTTTTGGAAAAGAGCACAATAAAGTGCCTTTTTTTTTGTTGCCCTAAATGGATCTTTTTCCAAGAGCAGAATACACCCACAGTATGGAAACGGTGTATCTCTCAACACAATATATGCAGTGCTGGTGCACTGAGCCTGCAGATAAAAGGTAGATTTTCTCTGACACTGGGCTCATGGCAGTGTAAAAAGACTGCACTGCAACACAAACAGGTAAACCTATGCAGATCGCTGAGTTATATCTCTGAATCTGGACTCCTATTCCTATATAATATATCTCTCTCCCTGAAAGCACCAACAGGAACCTGGCCCTACACTACACTGTCTCTCTATCTTTTCCCTCAGATTCCAGACTCAGGACTAACTCATGTATTTTTCAATCTCTCCCTAAAAGCAGCAGCAGCAGACAAGATCCTCTCCCTATCTATTCTGAAGCAGAGTGACGTGTGTGCTGTGTGCCTCTAGCTTATATAGAAGCTGGGTCACATGTTGCACTGACCAATCACAGCCATGCCATTAGTAGGCATGGCTATGATGGCTTCTAAGGGCACACCAGCTAATCAAAAGGTGATTGGCTGGCCCCTGAAGCATTTCTAACTGCGCCATTAGATTGCCGAACCCGAACCCGAACCCGGACTTTCGCGCAAAATCCGGGTTCGGGTTCGGGAAAAAGTTAAAGTTCGGTACGGACCCGAACTTTACAGTTCAGGTTCGCTCAACCCTACTTCTCATTCAGTTTGGAGCTCACTGGAGATGATGGGCACCTGGTTGACTCGTTCACCGGGGCCCGCTGAAGTTTTCCGGCGGCTTGCGGTTATTCATCTTTTTTTTCTTTGGGCTGGCACACACTTTGGCGAAATGGCCAGCTCCTCCACAATTGAAACAAATCACATCCCCCCAATCTTCCAGGGATGCGGGCGCTGAGGAGTTGGGAAACAGCTCCCTTCTTGGACTTTCCCTCTCTGGCTCCCTTGACTTCTTTTCCATCAGGGAGGTCAGCATCCCCAACACTTGGGACATCTGCGACTTCAAGGTATCCACCTCTGAGTCTCTTTCCAGGGTCATGGCCGTCCTGACCATCACTGGAGGAGGATTCACCGTCTCAACTGGTTGGCTCCTCTTCTTCTTCTCCAGCATAGCTTCTTCTTCTCTGACTACTCGGATCAAGTCAGGGTACTCCAGGCTCTTCCCGTCCTGTCTTGTACGTAGCGCCAGTGCGATGGGGTCCAGGGGCTGAGATCCTCTCATCACCTGTTGAACACGGGCCTCATCCACCTTCCACGGATCAATCCCCTTCTTAAGGATCATCTTGTGCAGTATCTTATCCAGGTGCTTCATGAACTCTGACAGCTTCTCTCCTGTCTTCTGGTAGCAATGCTCCAGCTGATAAGTGAGTTCAGTGATTTTCTCTGTTCCACCGAACACATTCTGCAGGATGTCCAGATAGTCCTGCACATTACAGTCTGTCTTACTCATCTTGAGGTTGCGTATAGCCTCTAGAGCAGGCCCCTTCAAGCTCTCAGCAATTCTCTGCTTCTTTCTGTGGTCTGGGACTTCCCATTCTTCTAGGGCCTGAGTGGCACCGTCTAACCACTCCTCAAACCCCTCTTCACCCGAAGGTACAGGTTTCCTTCCTGAGAATATTCTAAGTTTTCTGTATCCTGACATCTGGTAATCTGTAGGATCTTTCTTGCACTGGGCTACAAGTTCCCCCAGGACCGCGCACAACTCTGCGCCAAGAATGGTGGATGGCGACCCGGGACTTTCCCTTTTTAAGTGTCTTGCTTCTTTTGGGGTGGGTGATGGAGACAGTTTCGGTGTCTGAGACCGTTCTCCTGGCTCAACTGGCAGCGCGTGTTTCAGGCTATAAGTCTGGTCATCCATAGCTTCTACACTTGGGTTCCTAAAACGCTCTGGGACTCCATCCTTCCACTCCACCAATGCGTGGGTCAGCGAGGAATTTGTCCTGACATCCACCACCCATGCTTTCTGATATGGTGACAGTGACATCACTAGCTGCTTCACCGCTTCTTCTTGCCAGATCCCTGGGAGTTCTATGACTACAACCCCGGCTGGATCTATGTTGACAGTTTTACACCACTGTCCTACTTCTAGTGGGTTCATGCTGGTACTTTTGGCGCGCTACTTGCTGCAACAGGATCCCGGACTCGTGTAGCGCTACCCCCAGTTAAGAGAGCCGCTGGTTTGTTTTCGGGCCCTGTGTGCAGTACCGCCAACCCCCGGAAATCTTACTCGACCCCCGCTGGCACAGTTAGTCTAGGGCTATACTTATACCACATTCAATTGTATTGCATGAATTAATCTCTAAGCAGTAAGACAACACTAAGGCGAGAGATTGATTATAACGGTTTTACTCTTCTAGTAAATAGCATAGGTATAACATCACACATGCAACTGGCATCAATTCAGCACATTATAATGGCACTGCGCGGTATTACACCACGTGTGGCTATTATGGTGTGTGCGCCCTATGGCGCACTAAACAATATACTATCTCCCCACCCGAGTCAGGCCTGACATGGAGTAAATCTCAGTCACTTCCTATAAGGAATTCTTCGCATTCCAGCTTTCGGTGGTGCACTTGATGAAATTCTAGTTTGTAATCCACAACAGGCAGTAACTTGGAATAACTATACGGGGGGGGACACTTCAACTCTGTCCTGCTACTGGTCCCCCCTGTGGAACAGCAGATAAACGAACTGTGGGCCTATGCAGTTCTATAGGCCTGAACACGACACAGTCTATTGGTCTGGGCAGGTGCCCGCTCACCACTCCGGACGCGATCCCAGTCCGGGACTTCCACCTGCTGTGTATCCGCACACAGCGTCTACAACGATCGGGGCCCCTGATCCAACTGATGTCCTCACTCGACAAGACAGGATCCACCCAGGCTCCGCAGTGGGGTGGAAGGCTCTTCGGAAGTCACGCAAGGCCCCAGGCTTCGGGCCTTGCACTGCAGCAGATCCGCACAGGAAGACTGGTTGCTTGCAGCGCGGTGTCCAAAGAGGCCGAGCTCCGCCTCCCCTCTTCCTTAAATAGCCTCTCCCATGAGTCTCTGCAGTGGAAACTTTCACCCTGAGGCCGGATGGGGTTCTGGGTAACGTAGTCCCGGGGGCCTTAAAGGAGACCCCGCTACACAGTATATTTGAAAATGTATCAATCCTGATGTAGACTGCTAATCTAATATCTTGAGGCCCTAAAAAGCCAGGACAGTACGCATTGTGGGTTTTTTGAAGTGACTACTGTCATTGGTCACATTGATCATATGGTACCTGGGCCGGCCTGGTACAATAATCTGTCTTCTGCTATGTCCTGTGGACACAGAGGGTAACAGATCATATGATGTCCATTAAGGATAACACTGCTGGTGGTTAAAAATTACTTAAATAGCATTTTCAGTTTGTGGTGCTGGAACACAGTTTAGTTCAAGTTTAAAGAAAAACTATAATCGTCCTGAGTCAATTTATTTATTTTTTAATATGATGCACTGATAGGCCGCACTGATGTGCACTGATGAGGAGGCACTGATAGGTGGCACTGATAAGCACTGATAGGCTGCACTGATTGGCACTGATAGGCTGCACTGATTGGCACTGATAGGCTGCACTGATGGGGCTGCACTGATAATCAGGGCATTGATGATCAGTGCCCTGATTATTAGTGTGAACGATGGCCTGACAGCCTTGCTGGTTAGCGGCTCTCCTTTCTTTCCACAGACACAGCGTGGGAAGAAAGGAATGCCGATAACCTGCAAGTCTGTTTACATGTGATCAGCTGTGATTGGACACAGCAGTAACAGAGCACGTCCAATACGCACGCAGGGGGTGGGGTTTTGGGAAGATGTCTAATGACACCCTCCCAGAACTGGATGACCATGCTGTAGCCATCATTTGGCTATAGTGAGGTCAGCAAGCGGTTAAACAAAGCATTGTGGTCATGGTCAAGTGTAGGGATGAGCTTCGTGTTCGAGTCGAACATACGTTCGACTCGAACATCGGCTGTTCGATCGTTCGACGAAGATCGAACGATTTGGGCCGTTCGCGCCAAATTCGAGTGACGCGAACGGCCCACAATGCACTACGCCATCGCAGTGTCATCCAGGCGCTGTGATTGGCCAAGCATGCACTGTGACCCCGCATGCTTGGCCAATCACAGCGCCGGCAGCGAGGAGAGCAATGATTGGCCACAGGCAGGATGCCTGTGGCCAATTATTGCTGAGGGTGTTTAGTACACGCCCCACACTATAAAAGGCCGCCAGCACGGCGGCCTAGTGTAGTGTGTTCCGGAGCAGGGATAGAGCAGCATAGGCAGGGACAGTGACTGTTATTTCTTTCTTGCTTAACCTGGATTCCTTTAGTTTAGGGAAAGAGAAGGATAGGTAGGGAGAGTGTCAGTGTGTTTTGTGCTTGTGCTATAGTGTGCTTAAAAAAAACATTTATTCTAGGGACAGAAAACTGTAGGTAGGGACAGTGTCAGTTTCTTTCACTCTGCAAGTCCTTGTTTCCAGGGACCTGGAAGGACAGTGAGTGAATTGTCCTTGTGCTATATTGTGCTTAAAAAAACATTTATTCTAGGGACAGAAAACTGTAGGTAGGGAGAGTGTCAGTTTCTTTCACTCTGCAAGTCCTTGTTTCCAGGGACCTGGAAGGACAGTGAGTGAATTGTCCTTGTGCTATATTGTGCTTAAAAAAAACATTTATTCTAGGGACAGAAAACTGTAGGTAGGGAGAGTGTCAGTTTATTTCACTCTGCAAGTCCTTGTTTCCAGGGACCTGGAAGGACAGTGACTGAATTGTCCTTGTGCTATATTGTGATTAAAAAAAACATTTATTCTAGGGACAGAAAACTGTAGGTAGGGAGAGTGTCAGTTTATTTCACTCTGCAAGTCCTTGTTTCCAGGGACCTGGAAGGACAGTGAGTGAATTGTCCTTGTGCTATATTGTGCTTAAAAAAAACATTTATTCTAGGGACAGAAAACTGTAGGTAGGGAGAGTGTCAGTTTATTTCACTCTGCAAGTCCTTGTTTCCAGGGACCTGGAAGGACAGTGACTGAATTGTCCTTGTGCTATATTGTGATTAAAAAAAACATTTATTCTAGGGACAGAAAACTGTAGGTAGGGAGAGTGTCAGTTTATTTCACTCTGCAAGTCCTTGTTTCCAGGGACCTGGAAGGACAGTGACTGAATTGTCCTTGTGCTATATTGTGATTAAAAAAAACATTTATTCTAGGGACAGAAAACTGTAGGTAGGGAGAGTGTCAGTTTATTTCACTCTGCAAGTCCTTGTTTCCAGGGACCTGGAAGGACAGTGACTGAATTGTCCTTGTGCTATATTGTGATTAAAAAAAACATTTATTCTAGGGACAGAAAACTGTAGGTAGGGAGAGTGTCAGTTTATTTCACTCTGCAAGTCCTTGTTTCCAGGGACCTGGAAGGACAGTGAGTGAATTGTCCTTGTGTTATATTGTGATTAAAAAAAACATTTTTTCTAGGGACAGAAAACTGTAGGTAGGGAGAGTGTTTTTTTTCTTTCACTCTGCAAGTCCTTGTTTCCAGGGACCTGTAAGGACAGTGAGTGAATTGTCCTTGTGCTATATTGTGCTTAAAAAAAACATTTATTCTAGGGACAGAAAACTGTAGGTAGGGAGAGTGTCAGTTTATTTCACTCTGCAAGTCCTTGTTTCCAGGGACCTGGAAGGACAGTGAGTGAATTGTCCTTGTGTTATATTGTGATTAAAAAAAACATTTTTTCTAGGGACAGAAAACTGTAGGTAGGGAGAGTGTTTTTTTTCTTTCACTCTGCAAGTCCTTGTTTCCAGGGACCTGTAAGGACAGTGAGTGAATTGTCCTTGTGCTATATTGTGCTTAAAAAAAACATTTATTCTAGGGACAGAAAACTGTAGGTAGGGAGAGTGTCAGTTTATTTCACTCTGCAAGTCCTTGTTTCCAGGGACCTGGAAGGACAGTGACTGAATTGTCCTTGTGCTATATTGTGATTAAAAAAAACATTTATTCTAGGGACAGAAAACTGTAGGTAGGGAGAGTGTCAGTTTATTTCACTCTGCAAGTCCTTGTTTCCAGGGACCTGGAAGGACAGTGACTGAATTGTCCTTGTGCTATATTGTGATTAAAAAAAACATTTATTCTAGGGACAGAAAACTGTAGGTAGGGAGAGTGTCAGTTTATTTCACTCTGCAAGTCCTTGTTTCCAGGGACCTGGAAGGACAGTGAGTGAATTGTCCTTGTGTTATATTGTGATTAAAAAAAACATTTTTTCTAGGGACAGAAAACTGTAGGTAGGGAGAGTGTTTTTTTTCTTTCACTCTGCAAGTCCTTGTTTCCAGGGACCTGTAAGGACAGTGAGTGAATTGTCCTTGTGCTATATTGTGCTTAAAAAAAACATTTATTCTAGGGACAGAAAACTGTAGGTAGGGAGAGTGTCAGTTTATTTCACTCTGCAAGTCCTTGTTTCCAGGGACCTGGAAGGACAGTGACTGAATTGTCCTTGTGCTATATTGTGATTAAAAAAAACATTTATTCTAGGGACAGAAAACTGTAGGTAGGGAGAGTGTCAGTTTATTTCACTCTGCAAGTCCTTGTTTCAAGGGACAGAGAAGGACACCTGAAGGTAGCCCTTATTGCTTTTTTCCCATCTCCCTGCAGGCCATCTATTAGAATGTCTGGAAGGCAAACAAGGAGAGGCAGACAGTCAGGAGGCAATAAAAGAGGGCAAGCAGGCTCTGTGTCTGGGGGCAACAGTGCTGGTCGTGGACGCGGTGCATTGTCATCAGCACATGGCCATGGGACACGCTTGTCCTTCTTTTCGGCAGCTGGACATGTTGAGCCACATCATGCCGAAGACTTGGTAGAGTGGATGACCAAGCCCTCCTCCTCCTCCTCATCCTCTCTCACCCAGGCTCAGGGTACTGGAAAAGCAGCTGCCAAAGCGTCGTCTTCCCTGGTATCAATGTCAGACAAATCATCAGTCACTCCTTCCCTAGACCCACCATGTCCTCCTCCTGAGGAGTCCCCCGAACTGTTTCAGCACAGTGTTGGGTACATGCTCCAGGAGGATGCCCAGCGTTTTGAAGGGTCTGATGATGAAACCCAGCTAGAGGAAGGCAGTAGCGTGAGAGCAGACAGAGGGGATGCTCAAGAAGGACACCAATCTGGCAGTCATGTTCCAGCAGCTGCAGCATACTGCCAGATTGGCTCCAGTGATGAGGAGGGAGGGGATGATGAGGTCACTGACTCCACGTGGGTGCCTAATAGGAGAGAGGAGGAGGAGGAGGATGAGGAGGAGGCACATCTCCAACGAGGCAGGATGCCCTTTGGTGGCCAGCGTAAGGGCAGTACACCGACGGAATCACACCGCAGAGCTCCGCCTGTGCAGGGCGCTGCCTCTGCCCGTCATTCAAAAAGTTCTTTGGTGTGGGCCTTTTTTGAGGCTAGTGCATCAGATCGCACAGCTGCTGTTTGCAACATATGTCTCAAGCGTATATCGCGTGGCCAAAACATCAGCCGCTTGGGTACCACATGCCTGACCAGACATATGTTGACCTGCCATGCAGCTCGTTGGCAAGCCTACCTGAAAGACCCACACCAAAGAACAAAGCGGACCTCTCCTTGCACCGCATCAGCTGGGATCTCCAACCCCACTATAACTTCAGTCCTCTCTGAAACATGCACTGAGAGGAATGAAGGTGTAGAATTAGGTGTGTCACAGCCAAGTACTTGCGCCCACTCTGCTAGCAGTACACCGACGTCCGATTCTAGCAGGCAAATTTCCCTGCCCCAGCTGCTGGACCGTCGAAAGAAGTTCACTCCCAGCCATCCACATGCCCAGCGGTTGAATGCTAGCTTGGCTAAATTGCTAGCGCTTCAACTGCTGCCTTTTCAGTTGGTAGACTCGGCCCCCTTCCGTGAGTTTGTGCAATGTGCAGTTCCTCAGTGGCAGGTTCCCAAACGCCACTTTTTCTCACGGAAGGCTATTCCGGCTCTCTACCGGCATGTGGAAGGCAATGTCTTGGCCTCGCTGGACAGGGCGGTCAGCGGTAAGGTGCATATTACCGCTGACTCATGGTCCAGCAGGCATGGACAGGGACGTTACCTTTCTTTCACGGCCCATTGGGTCACTCTTTTGGCAGCTGGGAAGGATTCAGGACAAGGTGCAGTAGTGTTGGAGGTTGTCCCACCGCCACGCCTCCAAAATGCTACTACTGGTTGTGACACACCTCTCTCCTCCACCCCCTCCTCTTCTTCTTCCTCCATGGCCTCTTCCTGTGGTTTGTCCTATGAACCAGCGGTGCTCCGTAGCCGTTCACGGGGCTACGCAAGTACGCAGGCAAAAAGATGCCATGCCGTGCTTGCGCTGGTGTGTTTGGGGGACAGAAGCCACACTGGGGCAGAGGTCCTGTCTGCTCTGCAGGGCCAGGCCGAGAGGTGGTTGACGCCACGCCAGCTTAAGCCAGGAATGGTGGTTTGCGACAATGGCACCAACCTCCTCTCCGCCCTCCGACAGGGACAACTGACCCATGTGCCCTGTGTGGCTCACGTCCTTAACCTGGTGGTGCAGCGCTTCTTGGGCAGGTACCCGGGCTTACAGGATGTCCTGAGGCAGGCCAGGAAAGTCTGTGTGCATTTCCGCAGATCTTATAATGCCAGTGCTCGCCTGGCTGAGCTGCAAAAGGAGTTGAACCTGCCCAAGAACCGCCTTATATGTGACATGCCCACCAGGTGGAACTCAACGTTGGCCATGCTGCAGCGGCTGCACACGCAGCAGAGGGCCATCAATGAGTACCTGTGCGACTACGGCACCAGGACAGGGTCAGGGGAGCTTGGTTTTTTTTCTCCACGCCAGTGGGGCATGATCAGGGATGCATGCACTGTCCTGGCACCATTTGAGGAGGCCACGAGGATGGTGAGCAGTGACAGTGCATGCATCAGTGACACTGTACCTCTTGTCCACCTGTTGGAGCACACGCTGCGTGGAATAATGGACAGGGCACTTGAGGCAGAACAGAGGCAGGAAGAGGAGGACTTCCTTGCCTCTCAAGGCCCCCTTTACCCAGACAGTGTTCCTTCTGTCCCACCCATCGCACAGGAAGAGGAGGAGGAGGAGGAGGAGGAGGAGGAGGATTGTGTCAGCATGGAGGTGGAGGCTGGCACTCAGCATCATCAGCAGCAGTCTTTTAGGGATGATTTACAGTCCCAAGAAACCAGTGGACTTGTACGTGGCTGGGAGGAGGTGGCTGCGGATCATGTCGTCCTTAGTGACCCAGAGGACTCCGGAGCGAATGCCTCAGCAAACCTACGCTGCATGGCCTCCCTGATCCTGCAAAGTCTGCGGAAGGATCCTCGTATTCTTCGGATCAAGGAGAGGGACCATTACTGGCTGGCCACTCTCCTTGATCCACGGTACAAGGGTAAGGTTGCGGACCTTATGTTACCGTCGCAGAGGGAGCAGAGGATGAGACAACTCCGGGAGGCCTTGCAGAAAGGTCTGTGCAACGCGTTCCCAGAGACTGGGAGGTTGCAAACTCCTGGTCCTGGACAACGAGTTGCTGAGGCTTCGGCCAGTCAAAGAAGGAGCGGTGGGGAAGGTGGCCGTCTGACCGATGCGTTCAGACAATTCTTTAGTCCGCAGCCCCAAAGTATGATCGGTTCCAGCAACCATCGCCAGCGTCTGATAAACATGGTGCAGGAATATCTAGGGGCAAGGTCAGACTTGGACACCTTCCCCACCGAAAATCCTCTGGCTTACTGGGTCTTGAGGATGGATCACTGGCCAGAGCTTGCACAGTATGCAATTGAGCTACTGGCCTGTCCTGCATCCAGCGTTCTTTCGGAACGCACATTCAGTGCTGCTGGAGGATTTGTCACGGATCACAGGGTGCGCCTGTCCACCGACTCGGTTGATCGACTGACTTTCATCAAGATGAACCAGTCTTGGATCACCACCAGCTACCACACACCTGATGCTGATATAACAGACTAATTGATTTTAACATGTCACATCCCTTCAAGACTGATGCTGATGCTGAGTGCCTGTGCTGTTATGTTGACTGGCTATCCTCCTCCTCCGAGTCCTCAATGATACGATTGATGATGATAGCTTGTAAGATCATTTTTGTTTATGGGTGCCGCCACCAGTGCCTAACGCCCAATTTTTCAGCCCCTGTTTAACAGGGGCGTGTAATTACAATTTTTGAAGCAATACTTTGCAACAGGGCTCATTGCTGTGCTCCAAGTACAGTATCTGTGAGGAGTTGCAGTGTTGTGCCACCAGTGCCTAAGGCCCAATTTTTCAGCCCCTGTTTAACAGGGGCGTGTAATTACAATTTTTGAAGCAATACTTTGCAACAGGGCTCATTGCTGTGCTCCAAGTACAGTATCTGTGAGGAGTTGCAGTGTTGTGCCACCAGTGCCTAAGGCCCAATTTTTCAGCCCCTGTTTAACAGGGGCGTGTCATTACAATTTTTGAAGCAATACTTTGCAACAGGGCTCATTGGTGTGCTCCAAGTACAGTATCTGTGAGGAGTTGCAGTGTTGTGCCACCAGTGCCTAAGGCCCAATTTTTCAGCCCCTGTTTAACAGGGGCGTGTCATTACAATTTTTGAAGCAATACTTTGCAACAGGGCTCATTGCTGTGCTCCAAGTACAGTTGCTGTGAGGGGTTGCAGTGTTGTGCCACCAGTGCCTAAGGCCCAATTTTTCAGCCCCTGTTCAACAGGGGCATGTAATTACAATTCTTGATCTAATAATTCACAGCAGGGCCCATTGCTGCACCCACCAAGAGTAACTGTCAGGGCTTACAGTGTTGTGGCACCAGCACCACCATCAAAGGCCCAATTTTTACTACCACTGTTCAACAATTATATGTAATTAAAATTCCTGATATAATAGTTGACAGCAGGGCGTTCCAGCACCAACCAAGAGTAACTGTGAGTGCTTACAGTGTTGTGCCAACACCAACAACTAAGGGGCCTATTTCTGCAGAGTATATACGGCAGGTCCCTACTTTCAAACATCCAACTTACAAACGACTCCTACTTGCAAACGCAAGAAGACAACAGGAAGTGAGAGGAAATCTACCACTAGGAAGGAAAATTCTCTCCTGTAAGAATAAATATGGGAGAAAGGTGTCTCCTCTGTACTGATGCTTTATCAGCAATCCTTGTTTCAAGAAAAACACCACATTTCAAAAACAGTTGTCATTGGGACGGAAAGTGAGGTGAAATGTTCTGAACAGGGGCACAGACAGCAAAACAAATGTTACAGGGGTGATAACCCTTACCTATGTTTTCCAAAAAGTTTAAAAATAGATTTTTGGTCTGGAGCTACACTTCAACAATGTACCTGTTCAAAATTACAAACAGACTCTACATAAGAACAAACCTACAGTCCCTGTCTTGTATGCACCGCCTGTATAGGGCTGTTCAGAGTATATAGGGCCTTTTTTATTTTATGTGCGGGGTTCCCCTTAATATCCATACAAGACCCAAAGGGGCTGGTAATGGGCTGGGGTAGGGGGGGGTCATGGGGTAGCTATGCCATTTTTCTTAAAGAATTTCATCCATATTACCGGGACCAGACATTACATTAAAGCCGCAAGCAGTTTTAAATGGCTTTTTTTTCCTTTAGAAGTGTCATTTTGTGCAGGGACAGTTCTAAACACGGGAAACACGTGGCACTTCACAGGCATACTTTAGACACCCCCCAGGTACGATATTTAAAGGAATATTTGATTTTTTTTTTTCACTTTATGCATCATTAAAATGACTGCTCCCGAAAAACGACCGTTTTTAAAACTTCTTTTTGCATTGATACATGTCCCCTGGTGCAGAACCCGGGTTCCCAAACCCTTTTTAGGACAATAACATGCATAATAGTTGTTATAATTAGCACTTTAGAATTCGAACGTTCGCATCCATTGTATTTAATAGGGTTCTAATGTTCGTTCGAACTTTCGGTCCGTTCGCGGGTTCTGGTGCGAACCGAACCCGGGGGTGTTCGGCTCATCACTAGTCAAGTGTACAACTTCATCCAGCTGACATATTGGTGGGTGGTCAAGGCATAGTAAAAATAGGTGTTTTTACCACCCCCCGACCACAAGTGTTAGTCTTTCGAGTTGAATAGATGCCGTTCGCACTTTGTACTTTGTACTTTGTACTTTGTACAAAAGACTTGGGTCATACTTAGAATGAAAAGGCATCATGGGACTGTTCTCTAATGTAAATATGATTTTCTTTTTCATTCTCACTGTAATAAAGAAAGGAAATGTAAAAATAAAGAAAAATCACAACACATTATTTTTAAAGGAAATGTGTCGTGGGAAATATAGAGGCTTCCATTGCTTGTCTCTCCTTCTAAAATGACTGTTTGTCTGGCTGTCTTGCTGACGTAAGAGATAGCCAAGTAATGCCTTGTACACACGACCGGTTTTCCCGTCGGAACAAACTCGGATGGTTTTCCCGAAGGAATTCTGTTGGAATTCCGCTCAAGCTGTCTTGCATATACACGGTCACACCAAATTCTGACCGTCAAGAACGCGGTGACGTACAAGACATACGACGAGCCGAGATCAATGAAGTTCAATAGGCAGTTCGGCTCTTCTGCTTTATTCTGAGCATGCGTGGTTTTTAGTACGTCTCTATCTAATTCTGTCAGAATTTCCGATTGAAAAAGTCCAATGGGGCATACACACGGTCGGAATATCCGATGAAAAACTCACATCAGACTTTTTCCATCGGAAATTCCGACCATGTGTACGTGGCATTACTAGCATTTTCAGTAGGGCGGGGCACTGCAGGCTGCGTATTACTCTCAGTACAGGTTGAATGATAAAGCCTCTTAGCAGTTGCTTTCTTCTCAGTTCACTTACTGTAAAATTGTCATGTTTAGAGTGTCCCTGTTCAGGCCGGCCGATGTGAAGGACAGTTTACAACTTCTCCGGGTGGTCTGTAAACAGGATCAAATTAATGGTAGATTTATAGAAGTGTTGAAGACGAGTTTGTACACTGAATATGTCATATGTTATATATGATCGTGGAACCGCTAATTCCTTTTCTATTAAAGACCTTCTCTTTGAAGCATTCACATAAAAGTGTCAGGAATAATTTAATATTACACGGATCTGGTTTAATGAGGATTTAATGAAAATCTAAAGAATGGCTGGTGGATTCTATTTATCCATCAGGATATTAGGTGAGCTATTTGAGATATTATTACAGCATTTTGTGAGGTTGTCTTTTATAGCACATTGTAAATGTAAACACCATTGTATCCCCTTAGAAAAAAAAAATTCTGTGTATAATATACAGTATCTCACAAAAGTAAGTACACCCCTCACATTTTTATAAATATTTAATTCTATCTTTTTATGTGACAACACTGAAGAAATGACACTTTGCTACAATGTAAAGTAGTGAGTGTACAGCTTGTATAACAGTGTAAATTTTCTGTCCCCTCAAAATAACTCAACACACAGCCATTAATGTCTAAACCGCTGGCAACAAAAGTGAGTACACTCCTAAGTGAAAATGTCCAAATTGGGCCCAAAGTGTCAATATTTTGTGTGGCCACCATTATTTTCCAGCACTGCCTTAACCCTCTTGGGCATGGAGATCACTAGAGCTTCTCAGGTTGCCACTAGAGTCCTCTTCCACTCCTCCATGACAACATCACGGAGCTGGTGGATGTTAGACTGCATTCACACCTGAGCATAGCGCTTCGAGCGTTTTTACCGACGTTTTTACCGGCGTTTTGTCACGCGAATTTGCGCCTGTCGAAACGCTCGTTGTCGCGCTAAACGCTTGAATCGAGCGTTTCCATTACATTCTATGACTCCTAAAACGCCCAAATCTGCCCGAAAAAAGGGACCGGAACTTGTTTGAGCTTCAGGCGTTCGGCTTCAGGTGTTTTGGAGTGGAGATGTGAACCATCTCCATAGAGAATAATGTTTTTTTCCCCTCTAGCGTTTTGTAGCTTCAGGCTACAAAACGCTCAGGTGTGAATGCAGCCTTAGAGACCTTGCACTCCTCCACCCAGGGCCACTGATAGGGGGGGACCACCAGTCCTCCTGTAGGGGGCTCAGGCACACAGGGGGGCCCAAACAGCAGGGGGAATTAGTGTGGTTTGGTGGAGGGGCAGTTACAGAAGGATGCCCTGTGCAGCTCTCTGCAGCAGCTGAAAGCCAGTTTCTCCCCCTCCTGCCGGGTTTCAGCTGCTGCAGGGAGAGACACAGACACAGGGCATCATTCCTGTAATTTCTTCCTGACACTGATTTCCCTCCCTGTTCTGTCTGCTTCTGCCCCCCCCCCTCTGTGTGCCCCCTTGTCACTGTGAATATAATTTTTTTTAATGTAGAAAACAAATAAAAAAGGGCTAATTCACACAGGTTCTCTGTTATGTTTGTGTCCACTAATGATTTTAGTGTATTTTTTGTGAAAATGTGGTCTTGATATATTGGGGGGGGGGCCCTGCCAGGTAGGCTGTACGGGGCCAGTAATCCATGTCCTTAGTCTGCTTGTCTTCAGCAAACTGTTTGCAGGCTTTCTTGTGCATCATTTTTAGAAAAGGCTTCCAATTTTATGCAGTGTGCGGCGTAGGGTCTGAGCACTGACAGGCTGACCCCCCACCCCTTCAACCTCTGAAACAATGCTGGCAGCACTCATACCTCTATTTCCCAAAGACACCCTCTGGATATGACGCTGAGCATGTGCACTCAACTTCTTTGGTCGACCATGGCGAGGCCGGTTCTGAGTGGAACCTGTCCTGTTAAGCCGCTGTATGGTCTTGGCCACCGTGCTGCAGCTCAGTTTCAGGGTCTTGGCAATCTTCTTATAGCCTAGGCCATCTTTATGTAGAGCAACAATTCATGTTTTTAGATCCTCAGAGAGTTCTTTGCCATGAGGTGCCATGTTGAACTTCCAGTGACCAGTATGAAAGAATGAGAGCAATACCACCAAATTTAAAGTGGTCGTAAACCCAAATTTAGATTTTTAAATAAAATAACCACCTGCAAGAGAAAGCCATACTAGCTCATTATGCATTACTTACCTTAGATCAAAGCCCTCAAAGCCGTCCTTGTCTCCCCCTCCGGCCGCAGTCATCTCTCCTGGAAGGTTACTTCCGGGTATCGCCGTTCCAGCGCTGAGATTGGCCGGAGCGCCGAAGACATCAATCCGCGCATGCGTGCGGGAGCCGTCTAATCCGGCAACGCCGGATTTGTGAATGGGATTTACAGGGCACCTGAGCCGTTGTCTGCGGCGCGCATGCGCCGTAGACAACTGTGTAATCCCATTCACAAATATCTCATAAACCGTGCAGGTTTAGGAGATATTGAAAACATCTACAGGTAAGCCTTAATCTAGGCTTACCTGTAGGTGAAACTTCCGGGGGAGGGTTTACAACAACTTTAACACACCTGCTCCCCATTCACACCTGAGACCTTGTAACACTAAGGAGTCACATGACACCGGGGAGGGAAAAGGGCTAATTGGGCCCAATTTGGACATTTTCACTTAGGGGTGTACTCACGTTTGTTGTAAGTGGTTTAGACATTAATGACTGTGTGTTGAGTTATTTTGAGGGGACAGCAAATTTACACTGTTATACAAGCTGTACACTCACTACTTTACATTGTAGCAAAGTGTAATTTCTTCAGTGTTGTCACATGAAAAGATATATAATAAAATATTTACAAAAATGTGAGATATTGTATATATTCTGTATCTCTGTAGTGGACATTTGTATGTAAGCTATTACTGAGTACTAAGGAGCGTTAGCTGGTGATACTGTTCCCCTCTATTTGTGTTTTTGGACATGTTTTTATGGACTTGCTGAAATAAAGGTGAGTTTACTGGACATGCGGCCAACCAGAATTCTTTATTTTGCTCATTGGAATATGTGATGGATGGGTGCCAGCACCTGGTCTGTGTGTTAGTGGTGGAGATGGGAGACTGACCTAGAGCGGTGTTCACACATATCATTACAGTGTAGGTAAAAATGAAATGTTTTTTTTTTTTTTCTTAATTGCCTTTAATATCACATTAAAGGACAACTAAACCCAAGAACACAAATGCAAAGTATTGTAGCTTGCAGTCTTTAAATGTGAAGACTGCATTCGTTGTCTTTTTCAAGCGAAGAACATTTTCAGAAAATACAGTATAATACCTGTTGATCTTGCCAATAATGCAATCTTCCTTTCAAACTATCTTCTGGAATCCAGGGATAGCTGATGCAACACCAAAGATACCCTCACCACAGGCTTACCAGAATGCCAACGAACCCTTTACCCAGGGTGGTCAATATTCACTCAACTAAACAGTAGAGATGGACTCCATAGCAGGAGCAGGGACATCAGCACAGGTCACTTTTGCCAATAATAAGGAATGCGTCAAACAGCCAGATGGATCCGACAAGCTCACAATGAATCGTGGGATATGCAAAGTAAAGGCTCAACATAGTGTGATATTGTAAACCTCCATTATTTATTAAAAAGAATTGCACTTACACTTACATTTTATCAGATGTAATGTCATCAGGTGCCCCTGAGGACGTCACATCTGACTAAATGTGTAAGGCGCAGACACGCACACACACACACACACTACCACGCATGTGCAGCTGAGTGTCGGACATCTTTGTCACTAGGGGAAGACCTGTTTCTCATCTTTGGCATTTTATTACAAGCTGTTTGTTATCAATATACTATGTTAAAGGGGTTGTAAAGGTTTGTTTTTTATTTTCTAAATAGGTTCCTTTAACCACTTCTCTACTGTGCACGAAAACCCCCTTCCTGCCCAAGCCATTTTTCAGCTTTCAGCGCTGTCACACTTTGAATGACAATTGCACGGTCGTGCGACGTGGCTCCCAAACGAAATTTGTGTCCTTTTTTTCCCACAAATAGAGCTTTCTTTTGGTGGTATTTGATCACCTCTGCGGTTTTTATTCTTTGCGCTGTAAACAAAAGAAGAGCATCCAGTTTGGAAAAAAACCACTATTTTTTACTTTTTGCTATAATAAATACCCATTTTTTTTTTTTTTATAAAATTTTCCTCAGTTTAGGCCGATACGTATTCTTCTACATATTTTTGGTAAAAAAAAAAAAATCGCAATAAGCGCGTATTGATTGGTTTGCGCAAAAGTTATAGCGTCTACAAAATAGGGGATAGATTTATAGCATTTTTATTTTTTTATTTTTTTATTAGTAATGGCGGCGATCTGCGATTTTTTATTGTGACTGCGATATTGCGGCGGACACATCGGACACTTTTGACACATTTTTGGGACCATTCACGTTTATACAGCGATCCCTGCTATAAAAATGCATTGATTACTGTATAAATGTGATTGGCAGGGAAGGGGTTAACCACTAGGGGACGGGAAGGGGTTAAATATGTTCCCTCAATGTGTTCTTACTGTGGGGGGAGGTGACTGACTGGGGGAGGTGACCGATGGTTGTCCCTATGTACAAGGGACACACCATCGGTCCCCTCTCCCTCACAGGACGTGGATCTCTGTGTTTACACACAGAGATCCACTTTCCTGCTCGTTTCCCGGGCAATCGCGGGTGCCCGGCGGCAATCGCGGCCGCCGGGCACGCGCACCGCGGCCTTGTGAACGCGGCGGGCGCGCGCGCGCCGCTGGCGGCGAGCGCGCGCCTCCTAGCTCATTTTAAAGGGAGGACGTCATATGACGTCCTCCCAGAACGAGAGTATCCTCCGCCCGCCGTCAATTGACAGTGGGCGGGGGACAAGTGGTTAAGCTAGTGCATTGTTGGTTCACTTATCTTTTCCTTTGATTTACCTTCTAAATGTTTTTTTTCTTTGTCTGAATTTCTCACTTCCTGTTTCTCCTCACTAAACTTTACACCATCATCCGAGTGATGTGGAGTCAGCCAGAACAGCTTACTGAGGAGGAACAGGAAGTGAGAAATTCAGACAAAGAAAACAAAGAAAAAAATAATTTAGAAGGTAAATCAAAGGAAAAGGTAAGTGAACCAACAATGCACTAGCTTAAAGGAACCTATTTAGAAAATAAAAAACGAACCTTTACAACCCCTTTAAGTCTTTACCTTGCATATCCCACGATAGACTCTAAGCTTGTCGGATCCATCTAATAAAAGTTCCTAAATCTATCCTGTAGTTTGCAGACGCGGTAACTTTTGCGCAAACCAATCAATATATACGCCTATTGTGATTTTTTTAACCAAAAATATGTAGAAGAAAATCTATCGGCCTAAACTGATAAATAAATTAGTTTTTTTTTATAATTTTTTTTGGAATAGGTATTATAGCAAAAAAAAGGACGTCAATTTTTAGGAAAAAAAGGACGTCAATTTTGTTTGGGTACAACATCGCACGACCGCGCAATTGTCAGTTAAAGTGACGCAGTGCCATATCGCAAAAAATGCTCTGGTCATTAAGGGGGGAAAACCTTCCATGGGTGAAGTGGTTAAAGACACAGTTTCAGTTTATATGCCCTGCACTTTTTTTTATTTATAACATTACTGTAGCGGGGTCTCTTTTAAGGCCCCAGGACTACGTTACTCAGAACCCCATTCGGCCCCAGGGCGGAGGTTCCAACGCAGAGACTCATGGGAGGGGTTACTTAAGTGAGAGGCGAGGCGGAGCTCGCTCTCTTGGGACACGGCGCGTCAAGCGACAAGTCATCCTGTGCGGATCGGCTGTGAAGAAAGGCCTGAAGCCTGAGGCCTTGCTTGAAGTCCGAAGAGCCTTCCACCATACTGCGGAGCCTGGGTGGATCCTGACCCGTCGTGATAGGACGTGAGTTGGATCGAGGACTCGATCGGAGCAGACGCTGTGTGCGACACACAGGAGGTGGAAGTCCCAGGCTGGGATCGTGCCTGGAGTGGTGAGCGGGCACCTACCCATATCAATAGACTGAGTAGTGTTCAGGCCTGTAGACTGCCTAGGCCCGCTGTTCGCTCACCAGTGTTTCTTGGGGAGTCCGGTAGTCGGGACAGAGTTGAAGTACCCCCCCCCCCCGTTTTGCCCTGTTATTTCAAGTTAACACCCAATGTGGATTACAAATGGTTATTTCTTTTAAGTACACCAACGAAAGCTGGCCGGTGAAGAAACCTTCATCCCTTAGGGGAAAGCGACTCAGTTCCATCCCATGTCAGGCCTGACTTAGGCGGGGAGTTTAGAAATTTTGTGTTACTACGCCATAAGCGAGCGCACGCCATAATAGCTCCGCGTGGTGAACATTGCGCGGCGCCATATTATTGTGCTGCACCTAGTACATTGATTGATGCAGGGCTCTGCAGGCCCATGTATATGTTGCATGTTATACCATGAATCCTTCATTACCAGTAAAGCTGATATATATCTTTTATATTCTTGCCTCAGCGTGTTGTCTGACTGTTTAGAGATTATTAAGTACAATACACCTGAGAGTGATAGGAGTTTAACCCTAGACTGACTGTGCCAGAGTGGGTCGAGTAAGATTGCCGGGGGTTGGCAGTACTGCGTGCAGGGCCCGAAATCAAATCAGCGGCTCTGATTAACTTAACTGGGGGTAGCGCTACACGTGGGGGCTCGTTAGTCCGGGATCCTGTTGCAGCAAATAGCAGCCAAAAAGTACCAGCATGGACCCACTAGAAGTAGTGAAGTGGTGCGCAGCAGTCAACACAGATGCAAATGGGGCAGTGATCATAGAACTCCCAGGGATCTGACAAGAAGATGCAGTGAAACAGTTAGTGATGTCACTGTCCCCACAACAGAAGGCATGGATAGTGGATGTCAGATCAGAACCTCCTTTGACATATGTACTGATAAAATGGAAGGATGGAGTCCCAGAAGACTTCAAGAAGCCAAGCATAGAAACAGTGGATAAACAAACTTATAAGTTAATACGCGCCCCACCCAACCTAAAAGATGTAAAGAAAGAAGAGAGTCCCGGGTCGCCGCAGGGCACCCTCAGCACAGAATTATGCGCGGTTCTAGGGGAAATCATAGCGCAATGCAAGAAAGACCCGGCAGATTATCAAATATCAGGATACCGGAAACTTAGAATGTTTTCAGGAAGGAAATCTGTACCTTCAGGCGAAGAAGGATTTGAGGAGTGGTTAGACGGTGCAACTCAGGCTCTGGAGGAGTAGGAAGTCCCAGACCACAGGAAGAAGCAGAGAATTGCTGAGAGCTTGAAGGGGCCTGCTTTAGAGGCCGTACGCAACCTCAAGATGAGCAAAACAGACTGTACTGCGCAGGACTATCTAGACATTCTGCAGAATGTGTTCGGTGGAACAGAGAAGATCACTGAACTTACCTACCAACTGGAGCATTGCTATCAAAAGGCAGGGGAGAAGCTATCAGAGTTCATGATGCGCCTAGATAAAATACTGCACAAGATGATCTTAAAGAAGGGGATTGACCCGAAGAAGGTGGATGAGGCCCGGGTCCAACAGGTGATGAGAGGATCTCAACCCCTGGATCCCATCGCACTGGCGCTACGTACAAGACAGGACGGGAAGAGCCTGGAGTACCCTGACTTGATCCGAGTAGTCAGAGAGGAAGAAGCTATGCTGGAGGTGAAAAAGAGGAGCCAACCAGTTGAGACAGTGAACCCTCCTCCGGTGATGGTCAGGACGGCCATGACCTTAGAAAGAGATGCAGAGGTGGATACCTTGAAGTCGCAGATGTCCCAGGTTCTGGGAATGTTGACCTCCTTGATGGAAAGGGGGTCGGGGGAACCAGAGGGGGAAGGTCCGAGGAAGGAGTTGTTCCCGAATACCTCAGCGCCCGCATCCCTGGAAAATTGGGGAAATGTGATCTGTTTCAATTGTGGGGGAGCTGGCCATCTTGCCAAAGTATGTGCCAGTCCCAAGAAGAAGAGACTGAATGGCCGCAAGCCGCCGGAAAACTTCAACGGGCCCCGGTGAAGGATTTAGCTGGGTGCCCATCATCATCAAGGAACTCCATACTGAATAAGTAGCACATGAGAGAAGGGGCCAGGACCCCACAGAAGAAACCAAGGGTTCCTCAGAAGGAACGTACTCCAAAGAAACACAATAAAATCCCTCAGCGGGTAGTTACACCCATACAGAGGAGAGGGATCAATGCATACCAGGCTCAGGAGAGACTTAGGTCCAAAGACAAAAAGAGAAAGGAAAGTCAAGAAGGGAAATGCAAAGATCCAAGGAAAGAGACCCCTTCGAAGCAGTACCCAGAGAAACTGGTGGGTCCCTCTCCAATTGTATCCATTCAAGTAGAGGGGATCTACACAAGAGCCCTGTTGGATACTGGAGCGCAGGTGACCCTGTTGTATTGAGACTTCTACGACAGGCACCTAAGTCACCTACCCATCCAGAAGATTGAAGACTTGGAGATATGGGGAATTGGAACAGAGAAGTTTCCTTATGATGGCTATCTACCCATAAGACTGACATTTGACCCATCCATAGCTGGAAAGGGGGAAGTGTTCGACACCTTGGCTGTGGTGTGCCCCCGACCGCCTGGAGCTAACAGGAGTTCCTTGATAATAGGAACCAACACGGATCTGGTCCGAAGACTTTTGGTCCCACTAACAAGAAGGAAGAACCTCCCAGTCACGGAGATTCATCCAATGTTGAAGACCGCCTTCCAACGGCTGATCTTAGAGCAAAAGGCCCCGGAAGAGGGGGTAGCGAAGGTCTGGAGACTAGGAAAAAAGGGGATAGTGCTGCAACCCGGTGAAGTAACCTGCTTGAAGGCCACAGTGAAACTCACTTGGGAGCAGCCGGGCCCTTTTGTGATGTTGGAACCCGACCCAAGAGAAGAACCTTCGGGCTTGGAGGTAGTCCCGGAAATGGTCCCGGTGAGGGCCCTGAAGAAGGCCCACTGCAAGGTGCCTGTGAGTGTCAGAAACACCACGGATGGTCCCATGGAAGTCCCAGCCAGGCTGTTATTGGGCCGGGTGAGCACAGCTACACCAGTTGCCTCATCAGATGTGGGGAAGACAGATGGAGAGAGTACAGTGTGGGAGAAGCTTTCCATGGAGTATCCAAACCTGCCCAGGGCTTGGAGTAGGAGAGCCCGGAACCAGTTGACTCGGTGGGAGAGGATCTTCTCGCATGATGAGTTTGATGTGGGGTGTGCTAGGAGTGCCACCCATCGAATCCGCCTCCAGGAAGACAAGCCCTTCAGAGAAAGGGTTAGGCGGGTTCCATTGGCAGACCTTGAAGATTTGAGGGAACAGCTTGCTGAGCTCAAGCGAACAGGTGTGATCCAAGAATCTAGAAGTCCGTATGCCTCCCCCATAGTAGTGGTCCGGAAGAAGAACGGGTCACTAAGGTTGTGTATTGACTATAGGACCCTCAACAGGAGAACCACTCCGGATCAGTATACCACTCCGAGGATAGAAGATGCCTTGCAGAGCTTGTCCGGAGCCAAGTGGTTCAGTGTTATGGACTTAAAGAGTGGGTATTATCAGATCCCGATGCACCCAGAAGACAAAGAAAAGACGGCTTTCATAACCCCAGTGGGGTTCTTTGAATTCAATCGGATGCCTCAGGGTCTGTCTGGAGCTCCAGCCACATTCCAAAGACTCATGGAGAAGACTGTGGGGGACATGAACCTCATAGAGGTCCTTGTATACTTGGATGACATTATAGTCTTTGGCAGAACTTTGGAGGAACATGAAGAAAGGCTAGAGAAGGTCTTGAAGAGACTGAGTGAAGAAGGACTCAAGCTCTCACCTGAAAAATGCCAATTTTACCAGTCTTCAGTCAACTATCTGGGACACATAGTGTCCGAAAATGGGGTGTCCACAGACCCTGAAAAACTGGAGGCTGTCACCTCCTGGCCAAGACCTACCACCGTAACAGAACTCAGGTCCTTCCTAGGATTCTGTTCCTATTACAGGAGGTTCGTGGAGGGGTTTGCTCGAATAGCGAGACCCTTGAATGAGTTGCTGAAGACGGAGGGGGAAGAGGATGACTCGGGCCCCAGGAAGCCGGGGGAGTCAGTCAAGGCCCAGTGGAATGAGAAGTGTGAAGGCGCCTTCCAGATGCTGAAAAAGAGCTTGACCACCGCCCCTGTTCTGGCCTATGCAGACCCAAAGAAGCCTTACGAACTCCATGTGGGTGCCAGTCATGATGGTCTGGGAGGAGTACTCTACCAGGAGCATGAAGGTCAACAGAGACCTGTTGCGTATGTGAGCAGAAGCTTGACCCCCTCTGAAAAGAACTATCCCACCCATAAGTTGGAGTTTCTGGCCCTCAAGTGGGCCGTAGTAAACAAACTTCGAGATTACCTATATGGGGCAGATTTCACTGTCAAAACGGATAACAACCCCCTTACCTACCTGTTTACCACAGCGAAGCTGGACGCCACAGGACATAGATGGCTGGCGGCGTTGTCTGCCTTCAGTTTTAGCTTGAAATATAGACCTGGGGCGGGAAACCGAGATGCGGACGCCCTGTCCAGAAGGTCTCATGTTCCCACCCACAGTAGTGAAGACTGGACCCAAGTGGCACCTGACGGGGTGCGGGCCCTTTGCCAAGGGGCTGAACTCCAAGCCAAGGGAGGCTCAAGAGCAGAAGAGATAGGGGTCACTATCGTAGGAGTCCCCAAGCAGTACTGTGGAGCAACCTTACTGGGGGAAGACAACTTACCCAGACTGACCAAAAAGGAGTTGAGATCCGACCAATGGGAAGACCCTATGGGGAGATTGGTCCTAGAAGCATTAGAGAATCAGAACCCAAACATACTCCTACGTCACCCCTCGAAGGAAGCTCGCCTGTTAAAAAAAGAGTGGGACAGGCTACAGGTGCATCTACCGAAGGGGCCCCTCTGATGACCAAGAAGACAAGTGGCAGTTGTTCCTGCCGGAGAAACACAGGGAGACGGTCATGATTGCTTTACATGACAACCATGGTCACCTGGGAGCGGAAAGGACTTTCCAACTTGTTAGAGACCGTTTCTATTGGCCCTGCATGAGGGCTGAAGTTGAGGAATATTGCCATTTATGTGCACGATGCATACAGAGAAAGACTCTGCCCCATCAAGCTGCCCCAATGGGCCATTTACAAAGTGAAGGCCCGCTTGACCTGGTGTGCATTGATTTCCTCTGCCTCGAACCCGACCTGAGGGGACTAGGAAATGTTCTGGTAGTAACCGACCATTTCACCCGGTATGCACAGGCTTTTCCAGCCAAGGACCAGAAGGCCTCTACTGTGGCCAAAATACTCGTAGAGAAGTACTTTATACATTATGGACTGCCACAAAGGCTCCATTCAGTTCAGGGGAGGGATTTCGAGAGCAAACTGATACGAAAACTCCTAGATGCCTTAGGGATCAAGAAGACCAGGACTACTCCTTATCATCCTCAAGGTGATGCTCAGCCGGAGAGGTTCAACCGAACCCTGCTCAACATGCTGGGAACTTTAAGTGGCGAAAAGAAGCAACATTGGAGTAGTCACATAGCGGCCCTTGTGCACGCTTACAACAGCACTGTCAGCGATGCTACAGGATATTCACCTTACAGACTTATGTTCGGGAGAGAAGCCAGATTGCCAGTGGATTTGGCCTACGGCACCTCTATAGATCATTGTTCTGCTGCTTCCCACAAGGGATATGTAGATAGACTTAGACACAACTTGAAGACGGCCTATGAGCAAGCTCAGGCGGCCTCGGAACAGAGGGGGGCTCGCAACAAGAGGAATTTCGACCTAAAGGTTAGGATCCAAGACCTACAACCAGGAGACAGAGTGTTATTGCGGAACCTGGGGGTCCCTGGAAAACATAAACTTTCAGATAGATGGAGACCAGAACCTTATGTCATTTGTAAAAAATTACCGGGCCTACCCGTTTACAGACTTAAACCCGAGGGGAAGTTAGGGCCCTTGAAGACTTGGCATCGGAACCACCTACTTCCGCTCGCTGAAGCAGTTCGGTTGCCTCCCAGGATGGATTCTCCTGAACCCATGTCCATTCCGAACACCCCTAGACCCAACACTCGTCTCAGACCCCTCGGATGGAGGATACAGAAGATTCAGAAATGAGTGAAGACGAGGGAGAGGAAATTGGCTGGCTTTGGCCTTCCCAGGGCCCAACAACTTGTGCTATTGATCTTGCACCTGATGAAGATACCGAGCATCAGACACTGAATGCAGAAGCTACGGAGTACATTCCATCTAGTCACTGGTCAGATGCTTGGGAGAGTGTCGGTGAACTATCCCCCGAAGAGGACCCAAGGGAAGCCATGTATCTTCCTGCTGCAGAGCCAGATGCTCCTGAATTAGAAGGAACCCCCGAGTTGGTTCAGGGGCGGATCCAGAGTCTTTTCTCGGGAGGGGCACTGCCAAAAAATATGTTTTTTTTGTTGGAAATTTATCGGGGAAATGGCTGGTGTCGGCGCTTCAATCATCCCGGCACCATGGTTGTTATGGTGTCAGGATGATTGAAGCGCATTATTTCTATTATTACATTGTAATATAAAATTAAATAGTTCAATGCAGAATCAGTGGGAGTTCCCAGTGTGTCACTTGCCACCGTCGCCTGCAATTAGTGGGAGCCCTGAGCGTGTCACTTGCCAAATGTTGCGGATTGTCACTTGCCACGTCACCTGCCACATCTTGTGGATTGTCACTTGCCACACCTTGTGGATTGTCACTTGCCACATCACCTGCCACACCTTGCTGATTGTCACTTGCCTGCCACCAGATGCAGATTTTCATTTGTCACCTGACACAATTTGCGGATTGTCACTTGCCATGTCGCCTGCCACACCTTGCGGATTTTCACTAACTTGCCTGCTAAGGTGTAGTTTAGGTTGTCTCTTGCTGTGTCCCAGACTCCCAGAGTCAGGCAGCAGAGAGATAATGTAATCTCTCTGCTGCCTGCACAGTGAGGGCAGAAGTCACTGCAGGAATGCAGGGCAGGCACGGGCGGTGAGAGATGATCTCATCTCTCTGCTCCCCCGCTCCTGGCTGCCACACTGAGCCTGCTCTCTCACTCTCACCTGCGCTGCCAACACACTGAGCAGCATGGTCTGCCAATGAACCGCGCCGCCCGCCCACAAACCGTGCCGCAAGCGGAGCCGCCCGCTTTCTTACCCGTCTGTGGAGCCGCACGCTATCGCACCTGCCCGCAGAGCGGCCCGACGTGACTCAATGACGTCACTCGTTGCTAGACGCCAAACGTGCAGGGAAGAGGCTCCTACCCACCTCCTCCTCCGCTCCTGGTATCGTGTCAGTGCGCCGCGTAACTACATTAGACGAGTCTCTCTCTCTGCGCCGCTGATCGGCTGATGTGAGAAACTGAGAGAGAGTCTCAGAGAGGCAGCGGCAGCCGCAGAACAAGTACTGTATATACTCGATTATAAGCCGACCCAAATATAAGCCGAGGCACCTAATTTTACCCCAAAAAACTGGGAAAACTTATTGACTCGAGTATAAGCCTAGGGTGTCCATCTGCATGCCTCACTGTGCCTCACTGTGCCCATGCCTCACTGTGCCCATGCTTTACTGTGCCCATGACTAGACTGATGTTTAACATGGGAGTCTATGGAAGGAGTGCCTGGCTTTGAAAAATCGGTTCTCCCCACACTTATAGAGGAGATATTGGGCTACATGTGTACCAAGATTGGGGTCCAGGAGTCCTACGACCGGCCGGTAGCCGGTCCGCAAAGTCACCGGAGAAATTACCGTTTAACATTGGAGTCTATGGAAAGGGTGCCTGGCTTTAAAAAATCAGTGCTCCGCGGCCGTAGGTCCCCCAGACACCAAACTTTGTACACTTATAGAGGAGACATGGGGCTACATGTCTGCCAAGCTTGGGGTCCAGAGGACCTACGGCCGGCCGGTAACGGGTCCCCAAAGTCTGGGAGATCAGGCGCAAAAAAAAACAACAGAGCAAGCAAGTGAGTGTGACAGATGGTCTCGGGGGGGGGGGCAATTGCCCTGTTGCCCTCCCCCTGGATCCGCCCCTGAGTTGGTTACAGAAGAAGAATCTGTTCCCACAGAAAGTCCCAGAGGACAGAGGAAGCGGAGGGCAATAAAACCTCCCAGGAGATTAACCTACCCACAAATGGGGAAAAGTGCGGAAGACACTGTATTCACTGCCAGAAGGAGTATGGAAGACCCTGACCCTCCCACTGTTCATTTGGTGGGAGGCAACCCCAGCTCACTCTCTGGCACAGTTAGACAGGATGCTGTTGTTAATGTGTCCTGTGGGCAGAGGAGTTCACCGCCTCGTTTCTGGTGGGAATTTCCTCTGCCGACATCATATGGAGAATTGATGGATGTTGTTAAATGTGTAGCTTGAAGTTATGTTATCTTTGGGGACCAAAGAGTTCAAGTGGGGGGAGTGTGTAGAGGGGTCTCTTTTAAGGCCCCAGGACTACGTTACCCAGAACCCCATTCGGCCCCAGGGCGGAGGTTCCACCGCAGAGACTCATGGGAGGGGTTACTTAAGTGAGAGGCGAGGCGGAGCTCGCTCTCTTGGGACACGGCGCGTCAAGCGACAAGTCATCCTGTGCGGATCAGCTGTGAAGAAAGGCCTGAAGCCTGAGGCCTTGCTTGAAGTCCGAAGAGCCTTCCACCATATTGCGGAGCCTGGGTGGATCCTGACCCGTTGTGATAGGACGTGAGTTGGATCGAGGACTCGATCGGAGCAGACGCTGTGTGCGACACACAGGAGGTGGAAGTCCCAGGCTGGGATCGCGCCTGGAGTGGTGAGCGGGCACCTGCCCATATCAATAGACTGAGTAGTGTTCAGGCCTGTAGACTGCCTAGGCCCGCTGTTCGCTCACCAGTGTTTCTTGGGGAGTCCGGTAGTCGGGACAGAGTTGAAGTACCTACCCCCCCCCCCCCCGTTTTGCCCTGTTATTTCAAGTTAACAGCCAATGTGGATTACAAATGGTTATTTCTTTTAAGTGCACCAACGAAAGCTGGCCGGTGAAGAAACCTTCCTTTCTTAGGGAAAAGAGACTCAGTTCCATCCCATGTCAGGCCTGACTTAGGCGGGGAGTTTAGAAAGTTTGTGTTACTACGCCATAGGCGAGCGCACGCCATAATAGCTCCATGTGGTGGACATTGCGCGGCGCCATAATATTGTGCTGCACCTAGTACATTGATTGATGCAGGGCTCTGCAGGCCCATGTATATGTTGCATGTTATACCTTGAATCCTTCATTACCAGTAAAGCTGATATATATCTTTTATATTCTTGCCTCAGCGTGTTGTCTGACTGTTTAGAGATTATTAAGTATAATACACCTGAGAGTGATAGGAGTTTAACCCTAGACTGACTGTGCCAGAGTGGGTCGAGTAAGATTGCCTGGAGTTGGCAGTACTGCGTGCAGGGCCCAAAATCAAATCAGCGGCTCTCTTAACTGGGGGTAGCGCTACATTACTATTACTTATGTAGCGGACACCCCAAAATTGGGGGTCGCTATGTTCTAATTTTAGGGGTAGTATGTGCCATAGTTGGCTCAGGTTCTCTAATTTTGCTAGGTATGGACTCTGTTCTGCTGTGTTGCCTGGTGTATGGTTCCCTTTGTCCTGTGGTGGCGCTGTTGCCTAGGTCTCAGGTTGAACCACGGGTGGCATTGTGGTGTTATTGGGTGTCCTCTCTCGGCTACCGTGTGGTGGGCGGGGTTTTGCCTGCTGTGCATGCCGGGAGAGGGTACATAAAGGGCAGACGCCATGATCTAAGGAGGAGTGTGCCCCATTGGGGTGGTGTGCTGGGGGGATTTCAAGTAGGACCCCTGGTGTTAAAGTCGCGCCCTTTGGCCCTGCTGGCCGGAGGGTGCGTGAACCGGCCGAGGAGTCTCAGGCACCTTTAGCCCGAGGCTACAACGTTCCAGGTAGGCCCAGTACCTTCAACTGGGTCTACAGCCAACACACTGGAGTCCAAGGGGGCCCATGGGAGCCCATGTGAGGGTGGCCCGCTCTGAAAGAGAGGAAACCGGGGGAGGACCTGTCCGATGGATCGGTGATGGAGTTCACGATGAAAGAGAGGCCTGGTTACCTATCAGAGGAAGGATTCGTAAGTTGCAGTTGTGACAGCAGGAAGGTAAAGTCACCTGGTTGCATCCAGGGGGGTAGATATATTTCGCCCAGATTCAGGCTTTACGCCGACTTATACAACTAGGTGGAGAGTTGTATAAGCCCAGCTAAGGCTAGTGGGCTCATGGATGACTCATACCTCTAGGGAGAGTGTGGGGCGTCGTACAGACAGGGAGTTGAAGAGACCAGCTGAAGCTTGTCAGCTCATTTAGGCCTCTATAAGAACTCCCAGCTTCATTAGATGTTAGCTCATGCCTGGAACCAGACCTGTGTGGACTGTCTAGGGAGAGTGAACCCCTGTGCGGTGAGGCAAAGCCTGTGTGGCTATTTGTTTGGACTTTTACTAAACCAGGGACTTAGGGACTAGGACAGCACTAGGCTGATCCCAGTTGTTAGTTAGGAAACCTGTATGTTTAGTCAGAGGTCAACTTGACCAGGATTTATTTTGTTTATGTTTCTTTTGCTTTGCTGTGTTTTTGTCACTGTAAATAGAAAATAAACCGCACCTTTTTGATTTTGAAAACCACAAGCTCCGTCTGCTGGGCCTGTTTTTGTGTGGGGAGCCCATCTCGGGGGTCACCCACACCCGCTGCCGAGCTAACCCCCTCACAGTATAGCCCCTGTAGTGTGTCCCACTGACACCTATGGTCTCTACTAATCTACGGGGTTTTGTTCAGAAGTCATAATTCAATCATTAGGGATTCTGTGGCAGAGGATCTCTAGGACTTGTCCGTGAAGGGGACTAAATTCAAGTAGCAACTGTTCGTGCTTCACTCCGGCTGCTAGAACTGTAAAAGGGATCTATCCGGGTGAGCAAAATTCATACTCAGGCTTGAGTAAAGAATAGGGTAACTGGGTGCCTCGTGCCTGAACCTATCTTCCTACCTACTTTGTCGCTATCTTCAATCTGTTCCCAAATCTGTTTGAGCAAGATAAAAATAAACTCGGCTGTTTGGAGTTTGAACACTGTTTGTACATTGAGTTTCTTTGGGGAAAGAACACAGACTTTTCCCTACAATCTAGGGATGAGAACCAGTGAACGGGAGGTAACTCGCTGCAGGACCCAAAAATAAAGAACACCGCTCAACCTTCTAAACCAGGAGGATCCGGGCATGTGGCACGGTGTGCCTTTATCCCTGCAAGGAGAAGGTAGGCAGGAGAAAAGGGTCCGTTTGCTACACTTAAAAAAAAAAAAAGTATAGTTTACAACCACTTTACATAAAGTTTAAGCCTACTTGTAGTACACACTGTACACACGCTGTAATCCTTACACTCATAAAATTCTACTCAACTACTGTACCACAAGTGAGAGTTTCACAGACACCCATTGTGAGGGGGCACTGGTGCTCTGAAAGGGTAAACAGGGAGACTAATGCTCTGTGAAAGAAGAGGGGACAGGACACTGTGGTGTTAGTAGATTACTCACCTGTACATCCTCTGCATCCCACGCCACAGAACCATTTCTGGGACAAAGTCCTCTAACATCCAAAAGGAAGATGTGCCAAATTCCCTTGAAATTTAGACTGAATTAGATACTCAAAGGCTTTGTATTCCAGCCTGATGCTTCAGAACCCCTCCCTGTCCATGCTATCACCTTAGTTCCTGGCAGCAGCCTGGGAAGCCTCAAGTGATCTTTAAAAAAGTATTTTGCCGCGTACACACGATCGCGATTTCCGAAGAGAAAAGTGCGATGTGAGCTATTTGTCGCGAATTCTGACCGTGTGTATGCTCCATCGCACTTTTTTTGTGAGAATTTCCACCAAGAAAAGATTGAGAGCAGGTTCTCTATTTTCGTGATCGGGAATCGCGATCGTCTGTATGCAATTACGACGTGCAAAAAACACGCATGCTCAGAATCAAGAAAAAGAGCCGAACTGCCCATTGATCTTGGCTCGTCGTACGTCTTGTACGTCACCGCGTTTTTGACGGTTGGAATTTCAGCCAAGATTTGTGTGACTGTGTGTATGCAAGACAAGTTTAAGTCGTTTTCCGGCTGAAAAAATACAGTGGTTTTCTTGTTGGAACTCGCGATCGTGTGTACGAGGCATAAGAAGAAGTTGCTCCAGCCATTATCAGAGGTCTGACACCCCTGGAAGTTTTGGAGGAAGAGTGAAATAGCAGTTGAGAGAATTCAAGACATTCCCTTCATCTTTCAAAACTCATGCCACAGGAACTCAAAGAGATCCCTATTCTGACAAGACTTTCTGTGATAGATCAAGTCTACATCAAAGAATCATCCTACAGAAGTGTCAGTGAAACAACACCTTAATACCTACTACTGATGGTTACATAGTAGGAAAGGTTGAAAAAAGACAAAAGTCCATCAAGTGCAACCGCCTGTGGAAGGGATGAAAGGTGTGTACCGCTCCAAGCTGTGCAGCTCCAAAGATTGCTCCCGCCCTGATACTGAAACAGGTGCTGGCTCTGCACTGATGCATGGAAAAGGAAAGAGCCCTGGACTGCCGCACTCTGTATAAACGATTTATTTTCAAAATTCCAAAATTAAAATCCAAAGTTAATACATGGGTTCAAAAGTCCAAAATCAAGCAAAAACAGAAAACTGACATGCAGGGGTGGATAGTTGACGCGTTTCACATCAAAGATAGGGAGTTCCACATCCTTGCCGCTCTTACAGTAAAGAACCCTCTACGTAGTTTAAGGTTAAACCTATTTTCTTCTAATTTTAATGAGTGGCCACGTGTCTTGTTAAACTCTCTTCCGCGAAAAAGTTTTATCCCTATTGTGGGGTCACCAGTATGGTATTTGTAAATTGAAATCATATCCCCTCTCATGCGTCTCTTCTCCAGAGAGAATAAGTTCAGTGCATGCAACCTTTCCTCATAACTAATATCCTCCAGACCCTTTATTAGCTTTGTTGCCCCTCTTTGTACTTGCTCCATTTCCAGTACATCCTTCCCGAGGCCTGGTGCCCAAAACTGGACAGCATACTCCAGGTGCGGCCGGACCAGAGTCCTGTAGAATGGGAGAATTATCGTTTTATCTCTGGAGTTAATCCCCTTTTTAATGCATGCCAATATTCTGTTTGCTTTGTTAGCAGCAGCTTGGCTTTGCATGCCATTGCTGAGCCTATCATCTACTAAGACCCCCAGGTCCTTTTCCATCCTAGATTCTCCCCCCAGTGTATAGATTGCATTCATATTTTTGCCACCCAAATGCATTATTTTAAATTTTTCTACATTGAACCTCATTTGCCATGTAGTTGGCCACCCCATTAATTTGTTTAGATCTTTTTGCAAGCCACATGCTGCGGGGAAGTTATTGCCCTGCTTAGCTTAGTATCGTCCAAATACGAGATTGAGCTGTTTACCCCATCCTCCAGGTCGTTTATGAACAGAACCCTGGGGAACTAAACTTTTAGTTGGTGTCCAGGAATTTACTAGATTGTCCACCACAATATGAATGTTCATGAGTTCCTGGACTATGTAACTAGCGACTCTTTTTTCTGTAAATGCTGCAGAGTTGTTCACAGTCAGCAATTCAGGTTAGTCATGTCATTGATGTAATTACACCTGTCAACTGCAAAACAATTACATAGCGAGTCCTAGTGAGTGCCCAAAAGACATACTGTAGGTTCTTCAATAGGGATGAGCTTCGAGTTCGAGTCGAACTCATGTTCGACTCGAACATTGCCTGTTCGCCCGTTCGCCGAACAGTGAACAAATTGGGGTGTTCGCGGCAAATTCGAAAAATCTATGGGAGAAATCTAAAGTGCTAATTATAAAGGCTTATATGCAAGTTATTGTCCTAAAAAGTGTTTGGGGACCCGGGTCCTGTCCCAGGGGACATGTATCAATGCAAAAAGAAGTTTTAAAAACGTCCGTTTTTTCGGGAGCAGTGATTTTAATAATGCTTAAAATGAAACAATAAAAGTGAAATATTCCTTTAAATTTTGTACCTGGGGGGTGTGTATGATATGCATGTAAAGTGGCGCATGTTTCCCGTGCTTAGAACTGTCCCTGCAAAAAATGTCATTTTTGAAAGAAAACTGACTCGCGGCTATTAATGAATTGTCGGCTCCCAGCAATACATACAAAAGTCATTGATAAAAAAAAAAAAAAAAGCGTGGGGGTTCCCCAGAATTCAATTACCAGGCCCTTCAGGTCTGGAATGGATATTAAGGGGAACCCCGCCGCAAATTTAAAAAAAAATTGACGTGGGGTTCCCCCAAATATCCATTCCAGGCCCTTCAGATCTGGCGTGGATTTTAAGGGGAACTCCACCCCAAATTTAAAAAAAAATGGCGTGGAGTCCCCCTAAAAATCCATACCAGACCCCTTATCCGAGCACGCAACCTGGCCGGCCGCAGGGGAAAAGGGGGGGACGAGAGAGCGCCCCCCCCCTCCCTCCTGAACCGTACCAAGCCACATGCCCTCAACATGGGGAGGATGTCCCGATGTTGATGGGGACAAGGGCCTCATCCCCACAACCCTTGCCCGGTGGTTGTGGGGGTCTGCGGGCAGGGGGCTTATCGGAATCTGGAAGACCCCTTTAACAAAGGGGACCCCCAGATCCCGGCCCCCCCCTATGTGAATTGGTAAGGGGTACATTGTACCCCTACCATTTCATGAAGAAAGCGTAAAAAAATGTTTAAAAAAACACACAAACATCTTGAAAAAGTCCTTTATTAAAAAAAAAAAAAAAAAAAAAAACATTCCAGCGGTGAAATCCAGTGTACCGCGGCGATCCCGATGTCCAGCGCTGTCCTTCATTGGTTGTGCCTGAGCGGACCTGATGGGGAACTCCCTCTCAGTATTTTAAATGTATAGACCCGCCCCTTCTAAAGTTCCCCATCAGGTCCGCTCAGCGGACCAGATACGGAACATGAGAAGGGGCGGGTCTATACATGTATTACCAAAGTGAGAGCAGTTCCCCATCAGGTCCGCCCCCTCGGTATGTCGGACCCGACTACGTCATTGGCTTGAGCGTGGAACTTCCTTCACTATGTAAATTTAAATTTACATATTGAAGGAAGTTCCCCGCTCAAGCCAATGACGTAGGCGGGTCCGACATACCGAGGGGGCGGACCTGATGGGGAACTGCTCTCACTGTGGTAATACATGTATAGACCCGCCCCTTCTCATGTTCCGCATCTCGTCCGCTGAGCGGACCTGATGGGGAACTTTAGAAGGGGCGGGTCTATACATTTAAAATACTGAGAGGGAGTTCCCCATCAGGTCCGCTCAGGCACAACCAATGAAGGACAGCGCTGGACATCGGGATCGCCGCGGGACACTGGATTTCACCGCTGGAATGTTTTTTTTTTTTTAAATAAAGGACTTTTTCAAGGTGTTTGTGTGTTTTTTTAAACATTTTTTTACGCTTTCTTCGTGAAATGGTAGGGGTACAATGTACCCCTTACCAATTCACATAGGGGGGGCGGGATCTGGGGGTCCCCTTTGTTAAAGGGGTCTTCCAGATTCCGATAAGCCCCCCGCCCGCAGACCCTCACAACCAACGGGCAAGGGTTGTGGGGATGAGGCCCTTGTCCCCATCAACATGGGGACATCCTCCCCATGTTGAGGGCATGTGGCTTGGTACGGTTCAGGAGGGAGGGGGGCCGCTCTCTCGTCCCCCCCTTTTCCCCTGCGGCCGGCCAGGTTGCGTGCTCGGATAAGGGGTCTGGTATGGATTTTTAGGGGGACTCCACGCCATTTTTTTTTAAATTTGGGGTGGAGTTCCCCTTAAAATCCATGCCAGATCTGAAGGGCCTGGAATGGATATTTGGGGGAACCCCACATCAAATTTTTTTTAAATTTGCGGCGGGGTTCCCCTTAATATCCATTCCAGACCTGAAGGGCCTGGTAATTGAATTCTGGGGAACCCCCACGCTTTTTTTTTATTTTTTATCAATGACTTTTGTATGTATTGCCGGGAGCCGACAATTCATTAATAGCCGCGAGTGAGTTTTAAATGACTTTTTTTCTTTCAAAAATGACATTTTTTGCAGGGACAGTTCTAAGCACGGGAAACATGCGCCACTTCACATGCATATCATACACACCCCCCAGGTACGAAATTTAAAGGAATATTTCACTTTTATTTTTTCATTTTAAGCATTATTAAAATCACTGCTCCCGAAAAAACGGACGTTTTTAAAACTTCTTTTTGCATTGATACATGTCCCCTGGGACAGGACCCGGGTCCCCAAACACTTTTTAGGACAATAACTTGCATATTAGCCTTTATAATTAACACTTTAGATTTCGAACGTTCGAGTCCATTGTATTTAATAGGGTTCTAAAGTTTACACGAACATTTTGTCTGTTCGCAGGTTCTGGTGCGAACCGAACAGGGGGGTGTTCGGCTCATCCCTGTTGTTCAATCCTAGTTCAACGCTATATGCAGTGACATGCCTTTTACCGTATTGTAAAATGTCTGTCACTGCAGGGACTCACTGGAAACAATTGTTTCCTATGTGCCCCATTCACACTGCAATGCAGCCCAGTACTGCACTAAAAATGCAGGCGTGCTTCCTTTTATAGCAGTGCACATGGGCGTCCATAGAATTTTTTTCAGGGGGGGGGCGTCATTTTAAGGTCACCCATACAATATAAAAAGATGTACATTCTCTAAGCTATATGTATATGGGCATGGACTGGTGGTATGCCTGGCCTGAGTAATTTCCAATACAAGTGATGCTGAATTATCTCTTATATAACACATACAGTGGGTACGGAAAGTATTCAGACCCCTTTAAATTTTTCACTCTTTGTTATATTGCAGCCATGTGCTAAAATCATTTAAGTTCATTTTTTCCTCATTAATGTACACACAGCACCCCCATATTGACATAAAAACACAGAATTGTTGAAATTTTTGCAGATTTATTAAAAAAGAAAAACTGAAATATCACATGGTCCTAAGTATTCAGACCCTTTGCTCGGTATTTAGTAGAAGCACCTTTTTGATCTAATATAGCCATGAGTCTTTTTGGGAAAGATGCAACAAGTTTTTCACACCTGGATTTGGGGATCCTCTGCCATTCCTCCTTGCAGATTGTGACGGATCTCGGATACCCCAGGTGGGCACATCCGCCAGACCTGTGTCTCCTGTCCTCCAAACGCACCCGCAGCCTGCAGATACGCCATAACCAGCCCTTAACCCCTCAATCACGAGACAATCCACACAGGTGTTGAGGGTTAAACATGCAGAGCATCAACAGTTTATTAAATCCAAAACATACACTTTTACACACAGTTAGGGGCACTCCCCTTAGCCTTGTCATAGAGGGGGGGTAGGGGACAAGGAAGAACCAATGGGAACTGAACATTGAAACAGAGACTACAGTTAAACATAAAGGGATTATGGTAAGCAGGCAGCCCTTCAATACACATCCCCTGCGGAGAGATGTCTGCAGTCCAGACCATTGTCTATGTGCCATGAACCAACACAATTAAGCACAGCAACAAGAGGGGGGGGGGGGTGGGGAAGAAGGGATGTAGCATTACATTACATTATCTCAATGCCAGCTTGTCCAGACGTCTCTTAGTCTCTTATGGGCCATAGTATGTGGGTAGGAGGCCCGCCCTCAGTCCCTTCCAAAGCACACAGTGACAGTGGGTTCTGTCACACAGATGCTCTCCAGTTCTGTCAGGTTGGATGGTAAACGTTGGTGGACAGCCATTTTTAGGTCTCTCCAGAGATGCTCAATTGGGTTTAAGTCAGGGCTCTGACTGGGCCATTTAAGAACAGTCACAGAGTTGTTGTGAAGCCACTCCTTCGTTATTTTAGCTGTGTGCTTAGGGTCATTGTCTTGTTGGAAGGTAAACCTTCGGCCCAGTCTGCGGTCCTGAGCACTCTGGAGAAGGTTTTCGTTCAGGATATCCCTGTACTTGGCCGCATTCATCTTTCCCTCGATTGCAACCGGTCATCCTGTCCCTACAGCTGAAAAACACCTCCACAGCATGATGCTGCCACCACCATGCTTCACTGTTGGGACTGTATTGGACAGGTGAATATATGAGTGTCAGAGCAAAGGGTCTGAATACTTAGGACCATGTGATATTTCAGTTTTTCTTTTTTAATAAATCTGCAAAAATGTCAACAATTCTGTGTTTTTCTGTCAATATGGGGTGCTGTGTGTACATTAATGAGGAAAAAAAAATGAACCTAAATGATTTTAGCAAATGGCTGCAATATAACAAAGAGTGAAAAATTTAAGGGGGTCTGAATACTTTCCGTACCCACTGTATATCTTTTCAGTGGAAAGCTTTATGTGTTATATAACAGAAAATTTAGCTTCACCATGTATTGGAAGTTACTCAGGCCAGGCATACCACCAGTCCATGCCCATATACATATAGCCTAGAGCACAGGTGTCAAACACAAGGCCTGCGGGCCGAATTCGGCCCTCCATGCAATTTCATGAGATCTCCAGCCCTCCTCTGGTCCTCCTCCAGGCCCCTACATTCAGCTTTCAAGCAATGCATCCAGCTTCTTCCCAGCAGCAGCATACGAAGGGGGGTGCACTGTGATGTAAGGGAGAGTGGGTGACTCAACTTCTGATGGTGGGGTGGCTCTTGACATCTAATGTAAGGGGAGGGGATGCGCTGGACATCTAATCTTACAGATACAACCGGCCCTCTTGAGGACAATCATAATGCTGATGCGGCCCACAATGAAATTTAGTTTGACATCCCTGGCCTAGAGAATGTACATCTTTTTATATTGCAATGTATTGCAATACAGTTGGTGCCGCCAATATTGTATATCTATCGTGCTCCCATCGCCGAGATTCTCGGCGACAGGAGTGCCGAGATCTCGGCAACAGGGTGGCGACACGTGTCGCGCTCGCTGCAATAGCAAGAGGGAGACGCGACACTGTATTCAACGGGATCCGACGTGGATTCCCGCCAATACCAGGCACTGCGTTTGGTATGAATCCTGAGCGGGAACTCCACGCCAATTTTTAAAGAAAAAACCGGCGTGGGTTCCCCCTCCAGGAGCATACCAGGCCCTTGGGTCTGGTCTGGATTTGAAGGGGAACCCTACGCCGAAAAAACGGCGTGGGGGTCCCCCTCAAAATCCAAACCAGACCCTTATCCGAGCACGCAACCTGGCAGGCCGCAGGGGAAGAGGGGGGGACGAGAGAGCGCCCCCCTCCCTCCTGAACCGTACCAGGCCACATGCCCTCAACATGGGGGGTTTGGTGCTCTGGGGGCCCCCAGATCCCGGCCTCCCCACCCTATGTGAATGAGTATGGGGTACATCGTACCCCTACCCATTCACCTGGTGGAAAAAAATGGCAATAAAAACACAACACAGTTTTTAAAAGTATTTTATTGCACAGCTCCGGGGGTCTTCTTCCGACTTCGGGGGTCTCCGGTGTCGTCGCCGCGCTCACCGGTTCTTTCTTCTGCCGGGCCACCGCTATCTTCTTCCAACTCTTTTGCTAGCGGGGCCCGGTCTTCTCCGTCGCCTTCTCCCCTCTTCTCTCCGGTTCTTTCTTTCTTCCGCCGGGCCTCCGCTAACTTCTTTTAGCTCTTTTGCTAGCGGAGGCCCGGTCTTCTCCGTCGCCTTCTTCTTCTCCCGCTCTCCGGTTCTTCTCCCGCTCTCCGGTTCTTTCTTCCGCCGGGCCTCCGCTAACTTCTTTTAGCTCTTTTGCTAGTGGAGGGGCCGGTCTTCCCGTCGTCGCCGTCGGCGTCTTCTTCCCTCTTCTCCTCCTCGATGTTGACTCGTCGCTTCTTCTCGCAGTAATGCTAAATCTTCGGTCCGCAGAGATTAATATAGGCTTCTCATGACGTCACAGTCACATGCTCCGGGTGGCCCCGAAGCATGTGACTGTGACGTCATGGGAACATGTGACTGTGACGTCATGAGAAGCCTATATTAATCTCTGCGGACCGAAGATTTAGCATTACTGCGAGAGGAAGCGACGAGTCAACATCGAGGAGGAGAAGAGGGAAGAAGACGCCAACGGCAGACCGCTACAAGAAGTTAGTGGAGGGGCCGGCAGAAGGACAACGGAGAGCCGGACGAGACGACGGGGAAGACCGGGCCCCGCTAGCAAAAGAGTTGGAAGAAGATAGCGGTGGCCCGGCAGAAGAAAGAACCGGAGAGCGCGGCGACGACACCGGAGACCCCCGAAGTCGGAAGAAGACCCCTGGAGCTGTGCAATAAAATACTTTTAAAAACTGTGTTGTGTTTTTATTGCCATTTTTTTCCACCAGGTGAATGGGTAGGGGTACGATGTACCCCATACTCATTCACATAGGGTGGGGGGGCCGGGATCTGGGGGCCCCCTTATTAAAGGGGGCTCCCGGATTCCAATAAGCCCCCCGCCCGCAGACCCCGACAACCAACGGCCAGGGTTGTCGGAAGAGGCCCTGTCCTCATCAACATGGGGGCAGGGTGCTCAGGGGTGGGGGGGCCGCAGGTCGACCCCTGCCCCAGAGCACCAAACCCCCCATGTTGAGGGCATGCGGCCTGGTACGGTTCAGGAGGGAGGGGGGGCGCTCTCTCGTCCCCCCCTCTTCCCCTGCGGCCTGCCAGGTTGCGTGCTCGGATAAGGGTCTGGTTTGGATTTTGAGGGGGATCCCCATGCCGTTTTTTCGGCTTAGGGTTCCCCTTCAAATCCAGACCAGACCCAAGGGCCTGGTATGCTCCTGGAGGGGGAACCCACGCCGTTTTTTTCTTTAAAAATTGGCGTGGAGTTCCCGCTCAGGATTCATACTAAACGCAGTGCCTGGTATTGGCGGGAATCCACGTCGGATCCCCGCCTATCGGCAATGCGTGTCGCTCATCGTGAAAGGAACATTTTTTTCCTTTCCCGATGACGAGACAGCTCGGCGCTGGCTCTCGCGACGGAGCTCATAGGGTGTCAATCTCGCCGCTAGAAGCGGCGAGATTGACACAATATCGGCGGCACCTACTGTACATCTGTTGTGGCCATATTTTGATCTAGATGAAAACAGCCTATACAAAGTGAAGAGGATAAATTATCTCTTAACATACACAGACATATCTTTCAAGTAATAGCTGTCCAACTTTCCAGCAATAAATAAATCAAAATGCTCCTCCTAGCTGCTGTTACCTGTGGTTATTCTTCTATTGCTTGCCACTGTATATGCTGCTCACTTCAGTTCAGGATTTCCTGTGATGTGATGATGAGTAGGCACTGGCAGCGTATCACTCGGCAGCTCAGCCACTGACTGCACTTAGTGGGCGGTGCCGGAACCGGACGGATCTACACAACATGTACACATGCAGGCAGCCAATTATTAAAGAGGAGCGGCGGAATGGCTGAGCTGCCGAGCCATCTCATTCGATGATCGGGCTGGGGTGAGGAAGGGACATCAGATGTGTCAGGACAAAGAGCAGCCGGCTGACTCAGAAAAAAGTCAGCGGCGGCCACGGCGGACACTGCAGCTGGCAACTACAACACCTTCCTGACGATTCCAGGGGGGGGACTTCCCCCCCTTGCCCCTACCTGCAGACGCCCATGGCAGCGCACCGACCCAAATCTCACGGCAATGTCGGGCAGCCCGTCACAGTGGCCGACATTGCAGTGAATGAAGTATACGTTTTTTCTACACTTTAAATAAAGCTAGTACAAAACAATGAAAAGAGCAGTGTGAAGCGCTGAATCTTGAATCACACTGCCCCCCTGCAACGCAGAGAGGCTGGAGAGGTGAATTGCTCTGGCTGTTTTGCGATTTAACAGAGTGATATTGTGAATTCACTCTAAGCTGCAATTCAGCTGCATATCTATCTACCAAGATACAAGATGACAGCCAGCACAGACATGCAGTGCTGCTTCATATACTGTATCCAAGCCAGTTATCATTTTTACCTTTAACTGGATGCTGGAATGGCCAGAGTTATATACTAATGTCTGAGAGTTGGAGATTGTGACGGTATAGAAGTAGCCTCGTCTGAACATTCCCCTATACTGGACCACACTCATTCACATGGCTGGCTAAATAGTGGGAATGTTTACTGGGTCCTTCTAGATACAATAATGATAAGCAACAAATTGCATGCTTGAAAGATGACATGACTAGGAGAGGGCCTGTGGTGATGAGCAAATGAGACTTGCTGAGGATGAGGGTGAGGGTGAGGATGAGGGGAGTGACCACTCGCTTGAACCTCCGTATGAAAGAGGGGGATAAAGAGCCCCTCAGAGTACAGACTCTAATCCGAGGGAACATGCTGATTGTATTCAGCTGTAGTTTTGAAGTGTGACCAACAGGACCAGGTAGTCGAGAAATTCTCCAGTCTCTCTTGAGAGATGTGGATCAGCTCTTCCATGTCGCAAATTCTAGAGATGGTCGTAAACCATTCTTTAAGTGACGGTATATGGCAGGAGCGCCAGTGTTTGGGAATGCACAGCCTGGCAGCATTCACCATGTGCATAGCTAGGGATTTGAAATAGTCCTTCCTCGAGAGAGAAGTGTGATGCAGGAGAAATTGTGCTGGTGTGAAGTCCAAGGTGTAAGTGGTGATTGAGGCGATGCATCTGTGTACTTCCCTCCAAAAGGGTTGGATGTGTGAGCATTCCCACCAAATATGTATCATGGAACCCACCTCTGTATTGCATCTCCAGCATATATTGGAGGTTGAAGGAGCAAACTTATGAAGGAGAGCTGGGGTCCTATACCATCTAGTGAGCACTTTATACCCATTCTCCTGGATGGCAACGTTCAACGACCCCCTGTGTGCGTATTCGTGAATTCTCGTCCATTCAACTGGTGTCAGGGGGGTAGGTAGATCTCTGTTCCACGAGGCCTGCGATGGCGAAAGGGTGGAATCAGTAGGTTCTAAGAGTAAAGCGTAGAGCAGGGAAATAAGGTGCCGTTGGGGGGTTCTACGATAGCAGAGGGTTTCAAAAGGGGTAAGTGGTCTTGTCCAGCTGCCCTGAGCTGCATGTGTGGATAGAAAGTGACAAATTTGTCTGTATGTCCAAAAAGGGGAAGGTAGAGGTGTTGGAAATGAGCCTGAGGTCCTCTATCGAAGCGAGCTTACCGTCAGTGTATAGCTGTAAAGCAAGGATGTCCTGATACGGCCATTCTTGTTTGAGGAAAGTAGGTGACTCGCCAGGGATAAAGTCGGGATTCCCTCTCAGCGTAGTCAGCGGGCCCGGGGTGGGTGAGAGGGAACCTCTGGAGGGGGACCACCTAAGAAGCGTTAAGGAAGTGTGGATGAAAGGATGTGAGGTCAGGGGCTGTGGCCATTGTTTCGGGGATAGCCATGGGAGAAGATGTAGCGGAATGGGTGAAAAAGAGTCTTTGATAGCAGTCCAGACCTTTTCAAGGGAGTGGATGGACCAATCCGCGATTCTCGTAAGGTGACAAGCCACGTAGTATTTATACAGGTCTGGGAGAGCAATACCCCCTTTAGGCTTGGGCAAGGTGAGTCTGGCGTATTTGATTCTAGGGGGGGGAACCTTTCCATAGAAATGCCGAGCAGGCCTTCCGATAAGAGGAAAAGAATCCTGCGGGTATATGCATCGGGATGGTTTGGATCAAGTATAATATACGTGGCAGGACAATCATTTTGATCAGAGCCACTCGGCCAAACCACGAGACATTCAGTGAGGACCACTCCAAGAAGTGGTCTTGGGCTTTTTTCAGGGCAGGGTGGAAGTTAAGGGCATACAAATCTTTAAGGCAGGGTGGGATCCGAATCCCAAGATAGGAGATAGCAGTCTTTTCCCAATGAAATGGGAGAGATTCCTGACAATGAAGAACTTCCTGTGGTGGGAGGGTGATATTCAGGGCGTGGGACTTTGTGTAGTTAATTTTTAGGTTTGAAATTGTACCAAAGGCTTCCAGGTCATGTAGGAGAGAAGGGAGGGAGGTTCGCGGGGATGTGAGAGAGAGCAAGATATCATCCGCGAAGGCGGCCACTTTAAAGTCTTTGCCTTTGACTATCAAACCCCTAATGTCCGTGTTTTCTCTAAGTTTGTTTAAGAGGGGTTCTAAGGAGAGAATGTAGATCAGGGGGGAGAGGGGACAACCCTGGCGAGTGCCATTGCTGATGGAGAAGACGTTCGACAGGTGGCCGTTAACTCTCACCGCCGCCGTGGGGTTCGAGTATAATGCCATTATGGAGGTGAGCATGCGGTCCTCCAGACCCACCCCTTTTAGGACCTCTCGCATGTAGTCCCAGGCCACTCTGTCAAACGCCTTCTCCGCATCAAGGGAAAGCAAAAAGCCTGGTGTTTTAGTTGAGGTGAGCCAGTGATGTAGGTTGAGGGTTCGTATGGTATTGTCCCGCGCCTCCCTACCCGGGACAAAACCCACTTGATCATTGGAGATAAGACCGGGGATTAGAGGTATTAACCTGCTGGCAAGGATCTTGGCATAAATTTTTATATCGACATTAAGGAGTGAGATCGGCCTATAATTCGCCACCTGGAGGGCATCCTTCCCTTCCTTAGGGATTACAGTGATGTGTGCCTCTAATAGTCTATTAGGTCGGTCTTGCGGATTGGCCAGGGCATTAAACGTCTGTAAAAGGTTGGGGGCAAGGATGTCTGCAAAGGACTTATAGTACTGGAGGGTGTACCCGTCCGGGCCCGGGCTTTTGCCCAGCTTCATTTGTTTCAGGGTTATCTCCAGCTCTCCTGTCGAGAATTGTCCCTCTAAGGATTGTGCTTGTTGGGGGGAAAGGGGTTTAGGGCCATATTGAGCGAGAAAGTCTGCGATGAGCGTTTGACGTGTCTCCCCCGATGCTCGGGGTGGCAGGGCAGGGCGAAGGTTATAGAGCTTTCGGTAGAAAGACTCGAATTCTTTCGCGATGTCCTCACTCTTGGCTAGGAGGGTGCCCTGGGGATCGCGTAAGGCATGTATGGTGGACGAGAGTTTGGCCTTCTGGACCGACCGCGCTAAAAGGCGCCCACTCTTATTGCCATGTTCATAAAAGACCCTCTGGCCAAGAATATAGCGTCTTCTCGTGCGTTTACCCAATTCGTCTGTAAGAAGTGTGCGGAACTGAGTTAGTTCCTGAAGGGTGTTCTGGGCATGTGTTTGTTTGTGGGACAGCTCTAGTGCTCTAATCCTTTTGATAAGAGCATTCACCTTCTCCTGATAAGCTTTTTTGGCCTGTGCATTCAGGGCAAGCAGTTCTCCCCTTACCACACATTTGTGGGCTTCCCATATGGATATTGGAGAAATGTCAGGATTAGCATTCTCCTGAAAATAAAGCTTGATGCATGAGCGGATCCGTTCCAATGAGGTTGGATCCGTCAAGCAGGAAGGGTTGAACCGCCATACTTTAGTCTTGGGGTACGTTTCCAGGAACGATAGTGTAACTGTGATGGGATGGTGATCCGATAAGAACATCGGTTCAATGGAGGCATGTTGGAGGGCGGGGAGGTCGGTCTGGGATAGAAAAAAAAAATCGATTCTGGAGTATTTCTGGTGGGGGGCCGAAAAGTAGGTGTAGTCTTTGGTTGAAGGATAGAGGGTGCGCCATGTGTCATGAAGGGTCAAGGTTTGTAATTGGGCTTTAATTTGGCGTAATGCCTTATAGGGCAGAGATGTCGTGGCAGTGGAGGTATCTAGGAGGGGGTTCAAGGGCACATTAATGTCGCCTCCCAGGAGGACCAGGCCGCTCTGGAATGAGGACAGAAGGGCACATGTCTTGCGGAAGAAGGAGACCTGATGTTCATTAGGGCAATATATGTTAGCCAGTGTAATAGGCTTAGTTGCATATGTTCCCCTAATAAAAATGAATCTGCCTTCAGGATCCACTAGGGAGTCAGTCAGGAGGAAGTTGGCGTGTTTTGAAATAAGGATCGAAACTCCCTTAGATTTGGCCACCGGGTTAGTGGCGTGTAGGGCAGAGCGATATATGTGATTAGTCAGTTTGGGGATAGCATCAGATCGGAAGTGCATCTCCTGTAGGAAGATAAAGTGAGCCTTATGTTTGGTGAGCGAAGCTAACACTTGTGACCTTTTTTCAGGTGCATTCAGGCCTTTTGTGTTCAATGAAACACACTTCAGAGTCATTGGGATATTAGTCTTAGGGGGGTTCTGCATTATGAAGAGTTAGGGAGAGGTGAAAATGAGTGTCTGGTTGTCGAGTAGGTTAGGATCTTCCTATAGAGGATGAATGTGAGGGTCACTCCCCTAGGGGAAGGGAAAGAAGGGAAGAGGACACACAGAAGGGGAAGAGGGGTAAGGAGAGAGGACACACGGGTGAGGAAATCAGGAAGAGTTGGGGGTAGGGAGAATCAGGAGGATCAGAGTAGAAAAAAAAAGGGGGGGAAAAAGAAGGGTAGGGGGGATCAGGGCCAAGTACCCAAGGCGGGGTAGAGAAAAAAAAAAAAAAAGGGGGGGATATGAGAGCTAAATGTAAGGGGATAAATATGGGAGAGGAGAAAGAAAAACCAGAGGTGGACTTAGCTAGGCTATCCACCTGTAGGAGTCAAGGGGAAATCTGGAATGTCAGCTACGTCCCAGTGAGACCGCTGTGTGGGGGTAGTAGTGTGAGCGGTAACCACAGCCTAGCTGTGGACCGGGGGTCAAAGTGGAGCGGATGAGGGATCCCGCTTACAGCGAGAGCCCAAGAAGCGTAGCGGGGAGCCTACCATAAGGAACAAGCTACAGAAAGTTCAAGTATCAAGTGCATAGGAACAATACACAAATCAACATAACATAACACATATAACCTTCTCCAGCTCGCAGTGCTGGAATCAATATAAGCGAACCATACTATTTAGAAAGTAAACCTTTTAAAGTATATTCAGGAGAACTCAACCGAGAAATCCACAGCCCGTGAGGCATGCTGGGGAGAGGATACCCTCTTCAAAGACTTACGTTAAGCCACTCTATGGTGAGGGGGAGGGGGGGGAGTAGGGGGGAAGGGGTAGGGCAACGGGTACAAGGACGGGGGGGAGGGAGGAATGGGAGGGGGAGATATGGGAGGGAGGGGAGGAAGGAGAATGAGGGACAAGGGGATGAGGCGGGGGAAGGGGCAGGTTGGGGGGAGTGGGGACAGGAAGAGGGGAAGAGGGGGGAGGAGAGGGGAAAGAGGGGGAAGGGATGGCTAGGAGGATAGATGTGGAGGGGGAGAAGAGGGGATTAGGGGGAGGGGGAGACGAGGCGAGGGGGGGGAGAAGAGGTACGGGGGGAGGGGAGAGGGGGTGAGGAGGGGGAGGGGGAGGGGGGGAGAGATGGGGGGAGAGGGGGGGGAGGGGAGGGGAAATGAGGGGGAAAAAAGGGAAGGGAGGGGAAGTGATGTGGGGAGAAAGGAGGGGGAGGTAGGGAGGAGAGAACTAAGGGAGGGAGGGAGGGGGGGGAAGTGGGGGGGAGGGGGGAAGAGACGGGGGGGGGGGAAGGGAGGAAGGAGTGTAGAGGGGAGAAGGGGAGGGATGAGGGGAGGAGAAGGGGAGAGGTGGGGGAGGGAGAGTCCAGAGTGAGTTAGGATGACGGTATCTCGACGTCTGCCTTCGCATCGGGGGGGGGGGGGTGGGGTTCCCGGAACTTAGTGGTCTTTGGCATCTCCCAAATCCCACCCCGCCCGACCGATGCCCGGCACACCGTATATGTATAACAGGGGTCAAGGGAAAACACGTGCGAATAAGGGACATATAATAGCACTGGTAATGTTAATGAGAGACAAAATAAAGTAATATTTGGGGGAATAAAAATAAAACATAGATTGCGGATACATTGCCTTCAGGAGTTTAGGATCGTCGTCCGTGAAAGAAGTGTCCCAGGGGGGGATGATGTGTTCGTGTTGCAGGCCGAGGTGTCGGGCAATATAGAGTTCAGTCCTCCCGTTTCCAAAAGGGGGGATGTCTGTTCGGGCCCGAATTGCAGAGAGATCCTTATGCCTTCTCGGAAAGGGTCTCCGTAGCTGTGTGGGTAGGGGCCAATGACAGAAACCCAGGCCTACTCCTGGGCACTCTTAGGGAGCCTCTCCCGGGACGGGGACATGTCGTGGGGGCGTCCATATCTTCCGGAGGACAGAGAGTTTCAACTTTTAGTGCAACCTCCCAGCTTTGGGGGATCCGGACGTGTACAAGGGACTAGGTGCTCTGGGGTAAAAAGGCGTAGGTAGCTTTTTCGGGGATACGCACTTTCCACATCCGCCACCTGAATACGGCAGGCCCTAGGCCGTCCGCTGGGTTACAGGTTGTGGAGCTATTGGGTGACTCCAGATGGAGAAGCGTTGTATGGAGTCCCAAACAGGGAAAGAAGGTCGCCGTGAGGGCCATTGGGACGAGGGGTTGTCAGCTATGGGGTGCAAGAGACCGGGGTGGGAATGGCATACCTATATCAGATGAGGGTCTGAGGGGTCTCTGGGAGAGTGGTAGTTCAGTGAATAACGCTTACACATACCGGGGGGGGAGGCATACTCACGGGCTGCAGGTCTCAGTATATCCAGCAGACAATTAGTCAATAGGTTTCTCGCATCACATCCGCGGTGGTGAGGGGCTATGTTGTTGCAGGTCCCGGCGTGAGGAGCGGACATTCGGTGACATCGGTCCAGGTCTACGGTGACGCGGTCTCTGGCGTGCAGCTTTCGGTGACGGGTGGAGCAAAACAGGAAGCCAGGGTTCCGCTGGGAAGTAAAGCGCATACCAATCCGGTAGTTCCAAGTCAGGCAGGTCGAGTTGATTACAGAACGCCTGAAGATCCTCCGGTGTGCGAAGCAGGGCAGAGCGCCCCCTTGCAGATGCAGACAGGCCAAACGGGAATTTCCAGCGGTACTGGATGTTTCTCGCACGCAGAGCATCTAACAGTGGTCGTAGTGCCCTTCTGTTTTGAAGGGTAATCTGTGAGAGGTCCTGGAACAGTTTCACCTCCGCGCCATTATAAAGAATACGTCCCCTTTCCCTCGCCTTGCGGAGAATCTCTTCCTTAAGGGGGAAGCTAACTATACAACATATAATGTCTCTGGGGGGTTCGTTATCTCGGGGTATGGGGCGGAGAGCGCGGTGGGCCCTTTCCATATCAATGGGGGAGTCCGCAGGGCGCTCAATCAGGTCATTAAAGATAGCGCTGACGGTTTGCTGTATGGCGGTGGGGTCTACGGATTCGGGGACCCCCCGTACCCTAACATTGTGCCTCCTTCCCCGGTTATCCAGGTCTTCCACGTGTCTGTGGAGCTCAAAAACTTGGGCAAGTTGGGAGTCATATGCCGACTGTACCTGGCGAATGGCCGCCGCGTGCGTCTGGGTCGTCTGCTCCACGTTATCCACTCGGTGGGCGACCGCGAGCATTTCGGCCTTCAGGTCTGCTATGGCAGCAGTGACTGTGTTTTTGATGTCCGTCGCAACTTTCTCCAAGTCGAATAGGCTGGGGGGGAGAGCCCCGTTGGAGCTGGGAGAGGATGTACCCGGCATATTGGCTGAAGGCGGTCTGTCAGGCGAGGCCGCGGCTTGGGCCTGTGCTGGCGCGAGGATCCGCAATGGCGCAGAGGCCTGTGTCTTTTGGGACCGGAATATGTCCGGTATATTCCTCCCCGAGTGGGTCTGAGAGTCCTTGAATGTGCGAGAGGTGGACGAGCTCCTTGTGGCTCTGTGCATAGCAAGATTAGGATGGTAGGCTCCCGTTTAAGGTGATAAATCAGCCCGGTCGCACAGGAGCTCTCAGGTTAGGCGTCCATCTCGGTCTCCGCTCAGGCCACGCCCCGACAGGTGCGTTTTACCTGCAGTTGACCTCTTTCTAAGCTGCATCAACTTTTCCAAGCTGCTTTTGCATTCCTAATGACTACTATGGGGACAGAAGCAGTTCTGATGTAAAAAAAGTGATACCGCTAAGGACTGGGAATTTTCGTTCAGATATATGGAAACAGGATGTCCTCAAAGGACCCAGTGATGGATTATAGCTTGATTATGTTTTAAGCATTGTTTGGTTAGCAATTTGATTGACTTGATCATTTATGAGTTATAGTAGTTTAACCACTTAAGCCCCGGAAGGATTTTCCCCCCTTCCTGACCGGGCCATTTTTTGCGATACAGCACTGCGTCACTTTAACTGACAATTGCGCGGTCGTGCGACACTGTACCCAAACAACATTTATGTCCTTTTTTCATCCCCTCTGCGGTTTTTATTTTTTTGCGCTATAAACAAAAAAAAAGACAGACAATTTTGAAAAAAACACAATATTTTTTACTTTTTGCTATAATAAATATCCCAATTAAAAAAAATAGGTGCCGCATGCCTGACGCCAGCGGAGACAGACATGCCCTGCTGAAGCTCCGTGACTCTCGGGACTCCACAGCCGAATAAAGCGCCCGTTCAGCTCTGTTCCCGGGGGAACCAGGTGTGGGAACAGCTGGTGAGACAAAAGAGTCTATTTATGTTTAGAAGGGGTGCCCGCTTGAACAGGAAAAAATCTAAATTAAAAGTCAGTCAGCCCAGAGCAGCATTGAAAATGGCGCCACCCCCTTCTCCTCACACAAGCACCTCACGAGCTGCTAAACAAAAACAGCAGAAACAGCAGAAGCAGCAGTCCCAGGCTGCTCTTGTGGAGAATGACACAGATAATGATAATGACTATGAATATAATGACCCAGTACAGGTTACCAACACAGATACCATTAACCCAAACATGTTAAAGCAGTTTGAAAAGATGCTTCAGAAGGCACTCAAGAAAACTTCAGACCACATCACTAACAGTTTGTCAAAGGAAATTAGGGAATTAGGTCAGCGCACTTCTGGCCTAGAAGATAGAGTAGATGACATGGAAATTGATGTACAATCCCACCTGCATGAACTAGAGGATTTAAAGGCAGAAAATCTCATCCTAAACTCGCGTTTAGAAGACTTTGAGAATAGGGCCCGTCGTTCACACTTGCGCATTCGTGGAATTCCTGAGGCAATTATTGATCTCCAGTCCACAGTAACTGCCCTATTTCAGGAGCTGCAGCCATCAATCACTATTGACCGCCTGGAGATAGACAGAATTCTTAGGGCTCTGATCCCTCTCAAAGCTACAGGACCATCGCGCGACATTATAGTGAAACTTCACTATTTCCGAACAAAAGAACAGCTTCTTGCCGCAGCCCGTATAAAAGACTCTCTTATATTCCAAGGCAATCCATAACAAATTTTTACTGACTTGTCTCCAACTACGGTTGCTAAAAGACGGGCACTGAAACCCCTCCTTCAGATCCTACAGCAAAACCAAATATTATATCAATGGGTTTTTCTATTTTCCATACGGTTTACACATCTAAGTTCAAAATATAGATGTAAATCAGCTGACGAATTGAAAAAGGTACTACAGGACAGGGGAGGGCTGGGCCAGGGGGCAGGGTGGCCATTGCCTCCCAGGCCGCCCTAACTTATGTTCAAAATGGCCAGCAGCCGCTGCCTGCTACCATTTTCTTTTTTATTCTGGTCTAGGAAGTCGGGCTGGGGGCATGGCCATGGCGGCCGACCACTAGCTCTTGCATTCCGGGAGTTGTAGTCCGCGCTCAAGCTTCTGGTGAGTGGAAAACACAGCAGCGCAGAGGAAACTACAACTCTCTGGGACCGGATTCTTGGAAGCAGGCAGAGGCAGGGAGTCGGGAGGCAGGGCTGCAGGGCTGGGCGCTGGCTGCAACTTGACCCCAGGATCAGGAGCGTTACCCCCCCAGGAGACCGTGGCGTGCAAGGACCTGCTGAGCTGAGATCGCTGAGGTGAGAGACCCTGACACCCCTAGCTGACCCCCCATCTCCCCCACCATACACCCCATGTAACCTGCCCCAGTGATCAGGCTTCATTGATGGGCACTGGAGTTGGCTGCACTGATAAGGACTGGTGAGGCTGCATTGAAAAACCAGGTGGGCCATGGATGGTGAGCTGATTCAGCGGTTCAGTGGGCCACTTGACTGGACTTGCCCCCAAGGCCTAAGGCCGCCAGCTCTCCCCTGCTACAGGACCTTCACCTATTGGACAGATCATTCTCCTTGTCAGATACTTTACACAAGCAAACTGCATCCTACAAAGCAAATTAAACTTCTATCTCCAAAAACAATGGAAATCATCACAGTCCTACTAAATGCTTTTGCTTCAACTCGCCTGACAGGAATCCTGCAGACACTATGGACTGAGAAACAGCTTTTTTATGTTTTATTTTGGAACTTCTCTCCACGGGAGCTCTAGGATTGCTAAATTTTCCTTTCCCCCCCCCCCCCCCATTTTTGTGAAGGCCTACCGGCCATTATCAGCACTATTACTTATAGTTCATCCCTATTCAAGCAAGTTCGCTGTTACATTTTTTTTTCTCTTGAATCTACCCTACACCACATATATCAATTTTTTTTTATATATAGACGGGTGGTAAAAAAAATTCTTCATTTTTCTTTTTTTCAATAACTGATTAACTGGCTGCTGCAGTTCTAAAAGCTAGTTACTGCTCTCCCCACTACTCTGCCCTGGGTTTCTATTCCTATCTGTTTTTGGAGGGGCTTCCTTGGATAGATTTTTGGCCTCCGGGTTTGTATTTTCTACTCGCCCAGTACGCCGTATTTTTAATTATTCTCTGCATACTTGATTTATCATTAAATGCTTATATGATTCTTCTTCCTATCTTTTCTTTTTCCATCTGTAGCGCCCTCCTCACCTCCCCTCTCTGCATCAGATCGTTTCTCTTCTTGTCTAGGGGTACCTTAGAGGGGAGGAAGCGGGGACACCACGCCTGGCCTTCACCACAGGTGTCAGTGCGGTATAAGCAAAGTTCTTTCTCTACCTTCGGGTCAGTGTTGTGCACCTAAAACCTCCACATGAGATTACCTTGAACAATGTCCACCAGAAAAGAGCCCCACACCATTAAAGTCCAACACTCCTTTATTCTTCTCGAATGAACAGCATATTCAGTTAGACTCCCTTGGCTTTACAGAACAGAAAAGGAGGTGTGGATGCGAGTAGGCCCAGACACAATGAACTCTCCACTTTCCTTCCTGAAAGTGGGTTGCGGTCTCTGAGCGAGGGGGAATTTCCTTCCAGGCGGTCTCCGGTGGGAGGCTCACCTGTCACTGGCAATCTGCTTCACCCGGTCTTCAAGTGCGGAGCTCCCCCCGGTCCATTACGCCTTCCGGATTCGGGTACCCACTCCAGGGGTTCCCTAGGACCTCCTTCCCTCGCGGAACTCAGTGTTGGGCACTGAGCTCCAGACCTCCATCCGAGTACCTCACCCCAGGCCAAAGGTGCCTGGGATGGAACACGACCTCCGGCTGTCCTCTAGGCCTAGGCCGCCTAGAGGACCGACACGAACCACCGCCCTCAGGCTGAAGGTGCCTGGGACTACCCCGTGACAAAGATGGCCGGCCCTTTATACCCTCTCCCAGCAAGCATGGCGGGTTCCCCGCCCCACCATACCGCTGCCGAGGGAGGACAAAAAGGAGGCATGGCACACAGCAATGATTCAACCCCAGCCCATGGCGACAGCGCCACCTGCAGGGCTGCAGGAAATTACACATCACTGGTGTCTCTGCCAGTTAAATTTACACCCGGGAAAGTACATACCCGCTACACTCTCCCCCTGGTGATTTGACACTGGTCCCCAGTGTCTGGAACAAATCATACCCTCAAGGGCTGGCATGATCCAATCCAGAGACTGACTAACAATTGTACAAAAATATAAAACTTTTGAAAAAAAAACGGATCAACTATAGCAATCGTGTCTGAGCCCTATATAAAGAGGAAGGGAAACAACAACAGTTAACCATAACTTTGAATCACATATTCACATTATACTTTTCCCACCCAACCTGACTGAGATCCACCCCATTCTCAGTGATCTTGATGAGATGCTCTCCTGCAGAGGGAAAAACAAAATCAACACACATAAACCCTGACACATATATTCGTGTGAGAGAAAAGAAACTTCTCTGTAAAGAAATCCCTTTCCTCCAAGGAGTGAGTGTGTGTAAAGTGTTTAACGTTGCGCAACACTGCCACCTGGTGACAGCATCCTAGTAACTGCACTCGTGGAACTTTTCCTCTTCTCTTTGGCCTTATCTACCCCAGAGTCCATGATCTCTTACTGGAAAAGTGAAGAACAAACCAGGAACAGGTCTTCATTTCTCTGGGCAACGAAAGCAACAGGCCCCAGAAAGTTCAGCAGCATAACAAGAACGGAGTCTTTTCTCTCCTACAGGTAGAAACGATGATGCGGCAGAACAAGCGGCTTCAAGTGCTGGTCCATGGTCTCCAGATGATACTCTACATCTTCTCCTTCCTTGCGCCAGATCAGCACCTTGTCTGCATGGATGTGCCGTCCTAACATCCATTCTGCCTTACAGTCCTTAAAATGTTGAGAGACTTTGGGAGAGCATGCCAGGTACCTGCGTGTGTGTGGAATCTGAAGGTGAGTCCACACAAAGTCATTGTACCAGGGCTCCCGGCACACTTCCACCTCATAGAGCAGTTCCTTGGACAAGTATGGATACTCCCATCCGTACTCTGCAGCAACCTTCTGGCCAAATAGGCGTTGTAGTCTGGCCAAAGGAGGCATAGTAGCTCTGTCCCCTTCGCCAGGCAACACTATTGAGTCCGGGTGGCGAGGGACCTTGACCACATCTGGTCGGGGCATTGGTGCCCGCAGTAACAGTCTCTTTTCCCCGGTCTTCGGTACAGATGTTACCGGGGATGTAGAGGCAGGCCGGGGACGGGACTTCTCTTCAGGCGCTGGTGCCTCCACCCGGGGTGTACTTTCCCCTGTAGACATGGGTGGATCCCTGGTTCTCCGGGATGAAGCGAGAGGTACTTTGTCCCAGCCCTTTTCTGCAAACAGTTCATCTATAGCAACGTTGTCTCCCATGTCCGAGAGCGACTCCAGGTCAGAGGTGTCACACTCCTCCGCGGGTAGGTACCCTGTAGTGGAGACTGAGCTTTCACCTCTTCCCACACACCAAATCTCTCCGCCAGGCTTACCTCGGCCTTTGCTTGAATCGGGGCGTCCAGAACTCTTGTCGACGGATCCATACCGGCCGGGCGTAAGCGGGCGCGACGGTCCACCACAACCGCTGGTCGGGGCTACCATACCGGTCTTTCTCTTTGGTGGTGGACACTGCGAGACAGTGATGACCGAGTCAGCATCCTCGGATTTCTCCCGTTGAGTTTTTACGACCTCCTCCGCGGTCATTGTAGTGTGAACAGGGGTGGCTGTCAAAGCAGTGATTCCTCCTCTCTGAGTGGTGTTGCCTGCAGCACGGCCGGGGTAAATGTTCCTTGGTTTCTCCACCGCTGGATCCACTTCAAACAAGAACTCCCCACAGGCCTCACATCGCCCGAATGGCTTCAGTTGGCACACCAGTCCTGAACACCCGGGACAAATCACACCCAGGGCCTCATCGTCCATGCACGAATACAGGGCGAATCGACCACTTGGATTTAGCCGGATCCCTGTATCTGTTACCGGAGCAGCAGCAGTCAATGTCGTGGTAGAAGGGTGAACTGGAATCCACAATGTATGTCCGAGCATGGCGACCTGTTGCTGATCCATCGCACACTGCAAAGTTTTTGTGCCAACGTCCCACGTGTAGTCCTTCACACGTATTGGACTCCTCCCCTTTGCTCCAGTTTGCGGGCTTTTCTTCTTTTTCTGTTTCTGAGTCACGCCCACAAACTAAGCGATGGGGGTGTGCAAATAGAAGCCCCCACGTGTAGTCCCTCACACGGCTGAGCTTCCCCCTCTCCTCGCTCTTCTGCGCGGGCCTTTCCCTTCAATGGGTCATGTCCACGACTTCGAGCACAGGGATGCACTTCGGCCAATGAAGGCCTGCCCACTCGCGTAACTCCTCCAGCAGACACGTTCAATTCCGTGGTGTACAAACACTATCCCGGACGAGCCCCCACATGTAGCGCCCTCCTCACCTCCCCTCTCTGCATCAGCTCGTTTCTCTTCAGGGGAGGAAGCGGGGACACCATGCCTGGCCTTCACCACAGGTGTCAGTGCGGTATAAGCAAAGTTCTTTCTCTACCTTCGGGTCAGTGTTGTGCACCTAAAACCTCCACATGAGATTACCTTGAACAATGTCCACCAGAAAAGAGCCCCACACCATTGAAGTCCAACACTCCTTTATTCTTCTCGAATGAACAGCATATTCAGTTAGACCCCCTTGGCTTTACAGAACAGAAAAGGAGGTGTTGATGCGAGTAGGCCCAGACACAATGAACTCTCCACTTTCCTTCCTGAAAGTGGGTTGCGGTCTCTGAGCGAGGGGGAATTTCCTTCCAGGCGGTCTCCGGTGGGAGGCTCACCTGTCACTGGCAATCTGCTGCACCCGGTCTTCAAGTGAGGAGCTCCCCCTGGTCCATTACGCCTTCCGGATTCGGGTACCCACTCCCGGGGTTCCCTAGGACCTCCTTCCCTCGCGGAACTCAGTGTTGGGCACTGAGCTCCAGACCTCCATCCGAGTACCTCACCCCAGGCCAAAGGTGCCTGGGATGGAACACGACCTCCAGCTGTCCTCTAGGCCTAGGCCGCCTAGAGGACCGACACGAACCTCCGCCCTCAGGCTGAAGGTGCCTGGGACTCCCCTGTGACAAAGATGGCCGGCCCCTTTATACCCTCTCCCAGCAAGCACGGCGGGTTCCCCGCCCCACCATACCGCTGCCGAGGGAGGACAAAAAGGAGGCACGGCACACAGCAATGACTCAACCCCAGCCCATGGCGGCAGCGCCACCTGCAGGGCTGCAGGGAATTACACATCACTGGTGTCTCTGCCAGTTAAATTTACACCCGGGAAAGTACATACCCGCTACACATCTTTTCTATCTTTTCTTCTAGAACTCAGCTCCTCCCCATGGTAAGTATATTTAAATATTTCACATATATATTGTATGTTTATATTGATTTCCTGATATGTGAATGGCCCCCTTAAATGTCTTATCTTTGAATGTGTAAGGCCTCAACATACCTCAAAAGTGCACAAAAGCATTTCGCTCACTAGCTTTAACAAAGGCACATGTAATTTGTCTCCAAGAGACCCACTTTACTAAAAATTACGCTCCTAAATATTTTGGCTCTTTGTACCCTCAGGTTTTTACAGCTTCGGCTGACACAAAGCAGCGTGGAGTACTGATAGCTTTTCATCGCACAACTCCCTTCTCACTTCAGACAGAGATCAAAGATCCTGAAGGGCGGTATCTCATACTTACTGGGCATATAACTGACTATCCAGTTACTGTGGTGTCATACTATGCCCCAAATAAAACCCCTTCATCCTTCCTCTCTCACTTGTTACAGGAAGTTGAAACTCATAAAACTGGCACACTACTAATTTGTGGAGATTCGAATCAAGTCCTTTATCAATTTTTAGACAAATCCCCTATTCCTAGCACACCTATCACATCACAAAAACACATTTCAACAATTACTCCAGCAACATCACTTATTAGATACCTGGCAAGAAGCAAACCCAGCTAAGCGACAATTTACTTTCTACTCACATCCTCACAATTCACTCTCCCGAATAGACCACATACTTATAAATGTACCTATGGCCCCTGAACTTCTCTCTTCCTCCATTATACCCTTCACATGGACCGATCATAGTGCAGTGTTAGAAAGTGATATATCTTCCGCGCTAATAGTGAGTAATAGAAAGTGTAACCAGTGGTGTGATGCGTTCTCTAGCAGCAAATCTAGCAGTGTTCACTGTACACAAAAGATAAATAAATAATATGAAGTGATTCGCGCTTGAAGAAATCCCATATGGGACTAAACACAAAATAAATCAAAATAACTGATAATATCAAAAAATCCGTAAACATAAAGACAAATGAAAATCGTGTCACAAAGTCTCTGTTTCTAGTGTGCAAAAGAATAACATTAAACTGTGAATAGTTGTGGGTGAGTTTAAATGGTAGTCCTAATAGAGTGGGATTCCTCCCTTATGACCGGCTGTTGGTCCTCAACTGGTGGTGGTATGGTGGACTGAGTGTCTCCTCTCTGTCTGTGTGCGTGATTGCACTACCAGGACAAACCTCTTCTCCCTGCCCAGTCTCCCAGAACTCTCACCTTAATACTTGAATAATTTGCATGTATTGTAGATGTCTATGGAAATTATTCCTCCCACTTCTCTCTCCTTCCTCTCCACTGGTATAAGTGATAGGATGATCCGCCTATGGTGCTCCCGCTATTCTCCAAGTCTCCAAGTCTCCTAGTCACTTAGCACAAAGTGTCATAGCCAATGACACAGGGAGGGAAACGGAGAAGGAAAAAGCCTCCAATAGTGAAGTATTGTAAAGTAATTACTAGTTTATTAAATCTAAAAAGTGGACTCTTACAGTAAGCAAGACAAATCTGGGCATGTAAACAAGACGCGGCTGAAACAGCCGTCTTACTTCTCCTCCGGTCGCTTCCGGTCTGCGTCCGTCTCACGTGATCCCTACACCGTTATGTCACGTCTCACGTGACTTCATCAGGGGACGTGATGTAAAAATCCTCAGCACTCAATATCTCTTTATCTTCCTCAGAATTACAACAAGCACAGGTATCCCTTCCCTTTTCCTGGTCCACTACACATCTACCCTACCTGGGAATCAACCTCACGTCTCATATTACAAGATTCTTCTCAGCCAATTACCCACCTATGTTTGGGGTACATCTAAACCCTGTTTACCTAAGCATACTCGTTACCACCCTAAATGGTCTGTCTGGGATTTCCTAATTTATCTACCTACTACTACGCGGCCCAACTAGCACAATTAACCAAATACCATGCAACCTCCGAAATTCCTCTTTGGGCAACTCTGGAATCAATATATTGCGATTCTTATTCTATCTCCAATCTTTTATGGCTTAGACCTTCTGATCATAAAAGAATCACTAACCCATCGTTCGTGTGTATGGTTTCTCGTCAAGAAAACCGACTACAATCTCGACGAGAAAATAGAGAACCTGTTCTCTATTTTCTCGTCGAGATTCTCGTCAGCCTGTTTCTCGACGAGAAAATTGTGTGTGTGTACACTTACCTGTCCTCCGGGAAGCCCGCGCATGCTCGAAATGACTTCGACGCATGCGCGGTAGCTTCCTAGGCATAGGATAGGGTGTACCAAGATGGCGGCGACGGCATCGAATGTGACGAGCGCATGCTCGTCGTATTCGATTACGTCACCACGTTCGCTCCATTCAAAGAACCGCGGGTTCTTTGAAATGAGCGTGTGTACACTCGGCGGGGACAAGTTTCTTGTCCAAGGTTCTCGTCGAAAAAAACTAAGTGTTTTTTACGATGAGATTCTCGGCCGTGTGTACAAGGCTTTACTCTTGAAATATCTGATTGGGCTGCAATCTGGAATAATACAAAATCTTTCTCACAAAACATAGCAGCTTTGGAAACTAATTACAAAGTACTCACCCGCTGGTATTTGGTCCCTTCCAGAGTTGCAAAATTTGCCCCCAATTACTCCTCATTATGTTTTCGTGGCTGTGGTGATCTTGGCTCCTATCTACACACTTGGTGGGACTGTCCGGTAGTTCAAAAGTTCTGGAGTGATATATTTCTCATACTCTCAGCCTTGTTTGCAATATCCATCCCTCCAGTACCTTCAATAGCACTCTTAAATCCCAAACCGGCAACACTCACCTATAAACAATTTAAACTTTTATTGCAGATCACAACAGCCGCGAAACAGACCATAGCTAAAGCCTGGAGAACTGACAATTTGGTATTAAATGAAACCAAGCATTGAATTAACCAAGCTATGGTCCATGCCAAAATGGAAGCCATAATTCAATATAAAATAAATTCCTTTAAAGATATTTGGCAACCATGGATAACTCAGTTTTTTCCACCAAACTTTGATGACACCTTGTTGATGCCTTGATGTTTTACACTCTCTTGCAGTAACTATCTATAAGCAAATGGCTATTAATGCATTTATCCCCGGGGATTCTTCCTGTCACTTCCTCTTCTCCTTCTCTTCTTCTCTTATTCCTGCTCTTCCCCTTCTCTTTTTCTCAACTTGTTTATATGTTTTTTTTTGTGTTTTTATTTTTTATTTTTCATATATATAGGTTCAACAAGTATACCTACATATGTTCCTCTAATTTTTTTTTAGGCACAGATACTTGATTTTTAAGAGTTATATTGTAGCGATCGTCCTGTCTCATACCTTTTGAGGCTTTAATACATTTCTTTATCCTCCTTAGGTGTTTACCGTACACACGACCGTTTTTCATGATGAGAAAAAAAAAAAAAAATTATTTGGTCATTAAAAACTATTGTCTGTAGGCTCCAGTGCATTTTTCACAACGTGAAAAATGGGCATTAAAAATTTGGAACATGCTCTAATTTTTCTCGTCGTTTTTCACGTCGTTGTTTTTCTCGTCATGAAAAATGGCCGTGTGTAGGCTTTAACGACATGAAAAAAACGTGCATGCTCAGAATCAAGTGATGAGACGGGAGCGCTCGTTCTGGTAAAACTAGCGTTCGTAATGGAGATAGCACATTCGTCACGCTGTAACAGACTGAAGAGCACCAGGCTGAAAAGCGTGAATCGTCTCTCACCAAACTTTACTAACATGAGGATCAGCAAAAGCAGCCCAAAGGGTGGTGCCATCCGAATGGAACTTCCCCTTTATAGTGCCGTCGTACATTTCGTATGTCACCGCGCTTTGCTCGAGCATTTTTTTTCATGATAGTGTGTAGGCAAGGCAGGCTTGAGAAGAATCACGTTGAGAAAAACGTAGTTTTTTTCAATGACATTAAAAACGGTCGTGTGTACGTGGCATAAGGCTTCAATTGTAATTCTCATTCTGAGTCTACACTTTATTTAGACTAAGTGAAGTAACTCACTCTGATTATTGAGTGAAGCAATTGTCTCTTGATCCATGATATATATATATATGATTTCATATGCTAATTTTGAACCTATTGTTGTGATTACTGTGATTGTTGCTTTATTTTTTAATTTTTTTGTTATTATTTCTCTGTAATTTGATAAAATTCAATAAACAAATTTGAACAGAAAAAAAAAAAAAATAAAAAGTTCTTCCTCAGTTTAGGCTGATATATATTCTTCTACATATTTTTGGTAAAAAAAAAAAAAAAATCGCAATAAGCGCATTGATTGGTTTGAGCAAAAGTTATAGCGCAGGGATATGCAATTAGCGGACCTCCAGCTGTTGCCAAACTACAAGTCCCATGAGGCATAGCGAGACTCTGACAGCCACAAGCATGACACCCAGAGGCAGAGGCATGATGGGACTTGTAGTTTGGCAACAGCTGGAGGTCCGCTAATTGCATATCACTGTTATAGCGTCTACAAAAAAAGAGGATAGATTTATGGCATTTTTATTATAATTTTTTTTTTTTTTTTACTATTAATGGCGGCGATCTGCGGTTTTTATTGGGACTGCAACATAGCGGCAGACAGATCGGACGCTTTTGACACTTTTTTTGGACCATTAACATTTATACAGTGATCAGTGCTAAAGATAGCCACTGATTACAGAATAAATGTCACTGGCAGGGAAAGGGTTAACACTAGAAGGGAATCAAGGGGTTAAATGTGTTGACCACAAGCAGCACAGTGGTGTAGTGGTTAGCACTTTCGCCTAGCAGTAATAGGGTCGCTGGTTCAAATCCCAACTACGACACCATCTGCCTGGAGTTTGCATGTTCTCCCTGTGCCTGCGTGGGTTTCCTCCGGGTACTCCGGTTTCCTCCCACACCCCAAAGACATGCTGGTAGGTTAATCAGATCCTGTCTATAAATTGGCCCTAGTATGTGTATGTGTTTGTAATCGCGTCGGGACCCTTCGGGGTAAGACCGCGCTATATCAAGATACCTCTCAACTCAAATGTATTCCCTTATTGTGTGTTCTAACTGTAGGGGGGATGGGACTGCCTGGGGGAGGAGACTGATCGTTATTCCTATATACTAGGAACACACAATCTGTCTCCTCTCCCCTGGCAGAATCGGGATGTATGTGTTTACACACACACATCCCGGTTCTGGCTCTGTCAGGAGCGATCGTGGATGGCCGCGGACATCGCGGCTGCCGGGCATGCGCATCAGCTCCTCAGTGCCCCCTATACCCCTTAAAGCGGTCGCCGTAAAGCTACTGCGATTCGAGCAGGAGAGCCATTCTGGCGCCGTCAAATGAGGGCGGGCGGTCGGCAAGTGGTTAAGCCCTCGTTTACACTGAACATGGCTTTGAAATTGTGCAAGTTCATCTGATCTCACACGATTTCAAAGCCGCATTTCAGTCCGAGTTCGGGGGGCGACTTGAAAGACATCTGTGCGGGTTCATGCACAGATATCTATTGAAGTCACCAAAAGTAGTGCAGGAACTGCGATTGGGACGCTCCTATTGCCGGCAATAGGCTCCGATTTGACATGCGATTTGGCCTGTCGATGTAAACGGGGGCTTAGATTGAGATGTGTTTTTATTTCAAAAATTTTAATAAAGTGGCTGATGTGGCCATTTAAAAAACAGTAAATCAGCTTGGTGTCATAATTTGAAAAGATAAAAAGCAAGCTTTTGATGGGCCAATGACAACTGACATATCCTCTAGTCATGGAAAAATAATTTTTGAAAAAAAAGGCCTGAATCTGGCTGCTGGGAGAGCTTTTTGCCGTGAAAAACGTTTGTGTGTATGGTTTCTCGACAGGAAAACTGCCGGGAATCTCGACGAGAAAAATAGAGAACCTGCTCCCTATTTTTCTCATCGTGATTCTCGGCGAGTGTTTCCTGCTGAGAAAACCGGTCGTCTGTATGCTTACCTGTCCAAGTTAAACCCGCGCATGCTCGAAAAGACTTTGACGCATGCGCGGTAGCATACAAGTGTAGCGGGGTATAGTTTTCTACCCACAAACTATAGTTCCCAGCACGCTTTGCGGCACCCAGGGTGCAATTCCCCACGCAAGGACTGCTGGGGTGGACTTTAAAAGGGAGAGGAGGAGCCTCTCTCTTTCTCTTTGGACGCCACCCTCCCTGCAAGAGGATCCCTGCACTGACCTGCTGTGCGTGCAAGGCCTGAAGCCTGGGCCTTGCACTTGTTCCAGAGAGCCTTCCGCTCCACCGAGGAGCCTGCGTAGCTTCCGCTCCACCTGAGGTGCCACCATCCCCTGGAGAACCGAAGACCCAGGCATCGTGGGCACTGTGAAGCGACTCACAGTAGCGGAGGTACCGGACAGGAGTCGGTCCGGTCGGGTGAGAGAGCGCCAGCTCACAATTTCATCTGACTAACTTTGTTGCCTATTAACTTTCTTAGGCCCATCAGTGATTACAGTTATATTCTGGAGAGACTGTCTGCTGAACTGAGTTTATTAGTCTCTCCAGCTTTACCAAGTTAGCGATTATCGCTACCCCTTTGGATTACAGTTTATTTTTTATGTGCACCACCGAGTTTTGCTAGCGAAGATTCTTCAACAAACTATACCCCAAATTATAGTCAGGCCTGACTGGGTAGTATAGGACATTGCTGGGCATCATTTTTTGCTCACGAGGGAGGATAGCTGCAGCGGGGTTATTATACTGTCATTTCATTGCTGAATGTTATCCCTTTTGATGTGTATACTTATATTGCAGGGATCTGCATGAGACAATGTATATTGCTTACCCTTTTTAGTTTTACCAATAGTAAAGAAGTTATAGTTAAGTATATTGGTTGTCAGTGTCAATTACTGTGCTGTGTTATAAAGGGATTGTGCCATATAACAGTAGAGATAGAGTACTATTATACCACCCCCTTTCCTAACTGTGCCGCGAGAGGTTAGAGCCGATTGCCAGGGGTTGATAGCGGTGCACTACAAGGCCCAAAACAAACAAGTAGCCCTCTTAACTGAGGGTATCGCTATACAAGGTTAGTGTGGGGTGTAGCAAGATGGCGGCGACGGCATCGAATGTAACGAGCGCCGGCTCGTCGTAGTCGATGACGTCACCGCGTTCTTGCCATTCAAAAGAACTGCGTTTTTTTGGAGTGGCCATCTGTACACAGGGCTTGGCAAGACATGCTTGCCAGGAATCCCATCAGGAAAACAGGATGGTTTTCAAATAGACGGGATTCCCGCCCGTGTGTACAGGGCTTTAGAGTAGGGTTGCCACATCATCCCTTTAATCCAGGACACATATTAATTACACAGGTTCTGAGGCTGATTTAATGCACATAAGGCACCAAGTGAGTTTAATTACCACCCTAATCAGCCACAGAACCTGTGTAATTAATGTGTGTCCTGGATTAAAGGGATGATATGGCAACCCTACTTTAGAGCATCATTTGGGCTCCCGTTGGTGAGCTTTTTTTTTGCAGAGTTCGTCCTCATTGGAGTCTACCAAGCCACCTACAGATCTGAACATGATGTCACTTTGCTTTATAACAACAGTTCAAGGCTTGTCATTTCTTGCCATCTGGCGAGTGTATAGATTGGTGGAGGGACTTCAAGGTGAAAGAGCACTTATGCCGCGTACACATGATTGGAAATTCCGACAAGAAAACTGCGGATTTTTTTCCGACGGAATGCTGGCTCAAACTTGTGTTGCATACACACGGTCACGCAGATGTTGTCGGAAATTCCGACCGTCAAGAACGCGGTGACGTACAAGACGTATGACGACTTCGGCTCTTCTGCTTGATTCCAAGCATGCGGTTTTTTTTGTGCATCGGAATTGCATACAGACGATCGGAATTTCCGACAAGAACTTTTCTTGTCGGAAAAATTGAGAACCAGCTCTCAAATTTTTGTTGTCGGAAATTCCGACAGAAAATGTCCGATGGAGCCTACACACAGTCGGAATTTCCGACCAAAAGCTCACATCGAACTTTTCTTGTTGGAATTTCCGATCGTGTGTACGCGGCATTTGTAGCACTTTTGGCCTAAACGTGTATACTTTAATGATGGAAATGATCTACTCTCTGGTGAGTGGTTTGGGTACATTGGACTAATACAGCACATTTTGGATATTCTGGATCCATAGAAGGTCTATTTTTTTCCCGTCACATTTTCATATACGGGACTTTTTGTGTTTGTTTAATTAATAAACAGTTACCGTATATACTCGAGTATGAGCCAACCTGAGTATAAGCCGAGGTACCTAATATTACCCCAATAAACTGGGAAAACGTATTGACTCGAGTATAAGCCTAGGGGGGAAAATGCAGCAGCTACTGTAAGCGGAAAAGAGGTTCAACAATGCCCATTTGCACGCCTCACTGTGCCCATTGCCACCTCACTGTGCCCAACCTCACTGTGCCCTTTGCAACCTCTCTGTGCCCATTGCCACCTCACTGTGCCCAACCTTGCTGTGCCCATTGCCAGCTTACTGTGCCCAATGCCACCTCACTGTGCCCAACCTTACTGTGCCCATTGCCAGCTTACTGTGCCTATTGCCACCTCACTGTGCCCAACCTTACTGTGCCCATTGCCACCTCACTGTGCCCATTGCCACCTCACTGTGCCCAACTTTACTGTGCCCATTGCCACCTCACTGTGCCCAACCTCACTGTGTCCATTGCAGCCTCCCTGTGCCCAAGTCAGTGTACCTGAAACTCTTCTTAGACCGCAAGCGTACATTGTTTAAATATCGCGGCTTCCTCCTGGCCCCGTTCCGTGATAGCCGTTTCCAGCAAACACTGTGTTGAGTGTTCCGCCTATCACGGAGGTCCTCTCATTCTTGGACTCCCTTTCCCAGCAGGCGCTGTGTTTAGTGTTCCGCCAATCACGGACATCTTTTCTTCCTCGGACAAGAGAAGATCCATGATAGGCGGAACAGTGAACACAGTGTCTGGTGGGAAACGGAGTCCGAGAATGAGAGGACCTCCGTGATAGGCGGAACACTCAACACAGTGTTTGCTGAAAACGCCTATCATGGAACGGGACCAGAAGGAAGCCGCGATATTTAAACAATGGATGCCGCCCGCAGTCTAAGAAGATTTTCAGGTACACTGACACGAGTATAAGCCGAGGGGTGTATTTTCAGCCCTATAAAAAGGGGTTAAAAACTCGGCTTATACTTGAGTATATACGGTATTTCTTTTTTCCACTGGGAGGCGCTGCACTATATTATTTAGAGATTGTATATTCACCTTTTTATGTGCTAGCTGCCACATAATCTATTCAGCGCTCACTTTTATTTTATTGATTGTATAAAACAATTACATTTTTTTATATATTAACTACTAATGCCATCATTCCCTATGTAATTGAAATGAACAAAGGCAGACATGTTGATCTAAGCACTATTAAACTACAATATATTCAATTATTGCTTTTGGGTTTAGATACACATATGGGGAGAATTAGGCTAGTTTTCTCTTGAGAAGTACCATCCATAAGTCCTACACATCCTAGTTAGATAAATGGATTGCCAAATGGTTTAGAGAGTTGGGGACTTGTAAATAAACCTTCCACATATGGCATTTTATGACACTGACAGAACACACAGACTACACAATCAACACATTGTTAAGTCATAATCGGATGCTGTAAACCATGAAATATTACTCACTGTATACTGTTACCTTTTGATTTTCAGTTTTAACACTTCCTAGAGAATGTGGAGATACTCTTTAATACTGTTCCATACTTTGCATGTTAAACCCTGGACACAGTCAATTGTTGTACATTCTAAACCTGTGGATCAACAAAACCTCAAGTGAAACATGTGATCATGTATTCCCCGGAACTGGGTATATACTGTACTGTGTATATACAGTATCTCACAAAAGTGAGTACACCCCTCACATTTTTGTAAATATTTTATTCTATCTTTTCATTTGACAACACTGAAGAAATGACACTTTGCTACAATATAAAGTAGTGAGTGTACAGCTTGTATAACAGTGTAAATTTGCTGTCCCCTCAAAATAACTCAACACACAGCCATTAATGTCCAAACCGCTGGCAATAAAAGTGAGTACACCCCTAAATGAAAATGTCCAAATTGGGCCCAATTAGCCATTTTCCCTTCCCGGTGCCATGTGACTCATTAGTGTTACAAGGTCTCAGGTGTGAATGGGGAGCAGGTGTGTTAAATTTGGTGTTATCGCTCTCACTCTCTCATACTGGTCACTAGAAGTTCAACATGGCACCTCATGGCAAAGATAATGAAGTAGCGCTAATTGCTCTATATGTGCGTTGTATATGTAGTACAGTAAGCCTAATAAATAAAGTAAACCTACTAAATAAATAATGTGACACAAACAGTGCACAATAACTATTAAAGTGCTAATGAGCAAAAATCTAGGAAAATAAACTCATAAATATAACAATAAAAATGTTTTTATAGTTATGAATCGCAGTGTAACAAGTGCAATGTGACAGTGCTAAAGTCCGTATGTAAGGTGCATCCAACTATGAACTGGAGTTCTGACCAATACAGTTCTTAATCCAAAAAAGGTTCACCTCCAAAGCAAGCAAACAGAGATGGGAAAGGGAGAGGTAAGGGAGTCCGAGTTACAAATGGAAGGTAGGAAGTGCAAATATCCTTTTATGAATCCTCCCCCAGTAGTGCTAGCCTCTCACCTTAACCACTTGGCAACCGGCCCATAGCTGAATGACAGCTACAGGGTGGTTCGTTAATTCTGGGAGGGTGTACATTGACGTCCAGGAGAGGGCTGGTGGCCTTAGGCCTGGGAGGCAAGTCCAGTCAAGTGGCCCATTGAACCGCCAAATCAGCTCACCATCCATGGCCCACCTGGTTTTTCAATGCAGCCTCACCAGTGCCCATCAATGCAGCCTGATCACTGGGGCAGGTTACATGGGGTGTATGGGGGGGAGATGGGGGGTCAGCTAGGGGTGTCAGGGTCTCTCATCTCAGCGATCTCAGCTCAGCAGGTCCTTGCACGCCACGGTCTCCTGGGGGGGTAACGCTCCTGATCCTTGGGTCAAGTTGCAGCCAGCGCCCAGCCCTGCAGCCCTGCGTCCCGACTCCCTGGCACGCCCTGCCTCTGCCTGCTTCCAAGAATCCGGTCCCAGGGAGTTGTAGATTCCTCTGCGCTGCTGTGTTTTCCACCCACCAGAAGCTTGAGTGCGGACTACAACTCCCGGAATGCAACAGCTAGTGGTCGGCCACCATGGCCATGCCCCCGGCCCGACTTCCTAGACCAGAATAAAAAAGAAAATGGTAGCGGGCAGCGGCTGCCGGCCATTTTGAACATAAGTTAGGGCGGCCTGGGAGGCAATTGCCACCCTGCCCCCTGGCCCAGCCCTCCCCTGTTGACGTCCTCCCAGAATCGTGCGCCCCCTGGGGCACGCACACGGGAGTGTCCATCACCGCCGGGTCCGGAGGACCCGGCGCATCACGGTAAATGGCCGCTGATAGCGGCCATTTACCACGTGATCGGTCCCTCAAATGACCAAGCGATCACTTGTAAACAAACCGGCGTCATATCATGACGCCGGTTTCTCTCTTCCCTCTCTGTACTGATCGGTACAGTGTGAGAGGAGAGGGGGAGAGAGCGGATGGAAGCAGCGTTGTGGGCTGGATCTGTAGTGCCCACAGCGCTGCTCTGTGAGAATTGCAGTCACAGATCCATCCATCCATGCTTTGCCATCCCTGCAATACTCTGCTCTACGGCTTTACTATACTGCTATACTCTGCCATCCCTGCAATACTCTGCAATACTCTGCCATCCCTGCAATACTCTGCCATCCCTGCAATACTCTGCAATACTCTGCCATCCCTGCAATACTCTGCCATCCCTGCAATACTCTGCCATCCCTGCAATACTCTGCAATACTCTGCCATCCCTGCAATACTCTGCCATCTCTGCAATACTCTGCCATCTCTGCAATACCCTGCCATACTCGGCGATACCCAGCCATACCCGGCCATGCTCAGCTGTACTCGGACTCTGCCATACCCCGCCATACTCTGCAATACCCCGCCATACTCTGCAATACCCCGCTATACTCTGCAATGCCCAGACGTACCAAGCCATACTCGGCGATACACAGCCATACTCGGCGATACCCAGCCATACCCGGCCATGCTAAGCTGTACTCGGCCTCTGTATGTGGCCAGGCTGTGGAAGTCTCACACATGTGGTATCGCCGTACTCAGGAGGAGTGGGAGAATCTATTTTGGGGTATCATTTTTGGTATGTACATGTGTGTTAGAAATATTGTATAAATGGACAACTTTGTGTTAAAAAAAAAATGTGTTTTAACCACTTCCCGCCCGCCGGCCATCATATGACTTCCTTGAATTTGTGTGGGGATATCTGAATGATGGGAGCAGCTACAGGCATCATTCAGATATCAGCTTTTTCAGCCGGCGATTCCCTACACTATAAGAATGATCATAGCGGCTGTTCTGCCGCTTGATCATTCTTTACGGGCGGTGAGAGGGGACGTCCCCACCTCCCGCCGCCCTCCGGTGCTTCTACTGACTCACCGCTACGATCGAGGCCAGGGTCGTTTTTTTTTATTTTTTTTATTTCAAGCTTCCCAGCCTAGAGGTGAGATGTGGGGTCTTATTGACCCCATATCTCACTGTAAAGAGGACCTCTCATGCCATATTCATATTACAAGGGCTGTTTACATTCCTTGTAATAGGAATAAAAGTAATCAAAAAATGTATTTTTGGGAATAAAGTGTCAAACTAAAATAAATAAATAAAGTAAAATGAACAATAATTTTTATTTTTTTTTAAAGCGCCCTTGTCCCCGTGTGCTCGCATGCAGAAGCGAACACATACGTAAGTCCCGCCCGCATATGAAAACGGTGTTTAAACCACACATGTGAGGTATCGCTACGAACGTTAGAGCGAGAGCAATAATTTTGGCCCTAGACCTCCTCTGTAACTCAAAACATGTAACCAGTAAAAAAAATTAAAGCGTCACCTATGGGTATTTTTAAGTAGCGAAGTTTGGCGCCATTCCACGAGTGTGTGCTATTTTGAAGGGTGACATGCTAGGTATCTACTTACTTGGCATAACTTCATCTTTCACATTATGCAAAAACATTGGGCTAACTTTACTGTTTTGTTTTTTTTTAAAGCACAAAACTGTTTTTTTTTCCCAAAAGAAAACGCGTTCGGAAAATTGATGCGCAAATACCGTGCGAGATAAAAAGTTGCAACAACCGCCATTGTATTCCCCAGGGTCTTTGCTAAAAAAACATATATAATATTTTGGGGTTCTATGTCATTTTCTAGCAAATAAATGATGATTTTTACATGTAGGAGAGAAATGTCAGCATTGGCCTGGGTGCTCCACAACGCCTGATGTGCTCCCTGCATGTTGGGCCTCTGTATGTGGCCACGCTGTGTAAAAGTCTCACACATGTGGTATCGCCATACTCAGGAGTAATAGCAGAATGTGTTTTGGGGTGTAATTTGTGGTATGCATATGCTGTGTGTGAGAAATAACCTGCTATGATGATTTTGTGGAAAAAAAAAATCTTGAATTTGCAAAGAATTGTGAGAAAAAATTACAACTTCAAAAAACTCACCATGCCTCTTTCTAAATACCTTGGAATGTCTTCTTTCCAAAAAGGGCTCATTTGGGGGGGTATTTGTACTTTTCTGCCCCTATTGGGTAGGCGCTAGTGTAAATTTAGTTGTCTGAGTTATAGTTCAACTCAGAATAATTGTGCCAAATTAATGGGTCTCTGTTCCAGTTCAGCTGAGTTGCACATTTTCCACCTTCCTCTGGGTGTCATTGTCACCACAGGTCAAGGTTGGAACTGCAGCTGAGGAAAAAATGAAGATGTCTGGATAGCCGCACTCCAATCCAACGTGGCTTTTATTGGAAAAATAAAATAAAATAAAACAGGCACTACATGTCACAGCAACGGGGTAACAGGGACAGCTAACGCGTTTCACACTTAGGAGTGCTTACTCATAGCTTACTCATTAACTAGCTATGAGTAAGCACTCCTAAGTGTGAAACGTGTTAGCTGTCCCTGTTACCCCGTTGCTGTGACATGTAGTGCCTGTTTTATTTTATTTTATTTTTCCAATAAAAGCCACGTTGGATTGGAGTGCGGCTATCCAGACATCTTCATTTTTTCCTCATTGCCTTGTGCATTGCCAGCACCCTTGGTTCCTGGAGAGGTATTTGTTGTTGGGGTGAGTCTATTTGGAGCGGAAATTTTTGTTTTGTTGGAACTGCAGCTGGCTGGATGTATTGGGTACCTCTTGCCCAGGAGCAGCTCAGTGGGTTTGGTCACCCTGCTGTGCATTCTGGGAGGGGCTACTTAATGGGCAGACACCGTTTTGGCAGGGTCTTCCGATCCTGACCTGGCGGCCCTCCTGGCCTCAGGGATGTGTTAGCAGTTTTATGCCTTGGGGCATGCGGACCCCCCGTAGCTCCGTTAGTGAAAATAGGCCCAGAAGTTGCTGGGACCTACTGATCCAGAGATGGTCCTGTGTCACCTTGCCTGCGGGAAGGGACCGAGCAATTGAGGATTCAATTGGAGGATGCATCCGGATCAAAAATCTACCTCACAGTGCTGCCGGCCTGGCTGAAAGATCCTGGCACTGTGTGTTGTGTTTCGGAACTTAACCAAGTGTGTGGTTACACAAGTCTGTGGCAGAGACTTTTTGAACGAGCTCGCACCGGCTGCTAGGTCAGTGGGAGAGGCCTATCCGGTAGATGCTACATCCAGTGTGGAAGTTATTGGTCCTCTGGATAAAGGAAAATACCTGTGATCCGCAAAACCTAAGGTACGTGAATTTCCCCAACCCTCCATCCCTCTGTCTGAAGTTATTGAAATAAACCCTTGAGAAAAAGAGACTGAAGCCCTGTACACACGATAGGTTTTACCGATGAAAACAGTCCGATGGACTTTTTTCATCGGACAAAGCGGTCGTGTATGGGCCCCATCGGTCTTTTTTCCATTGGTGTTTAAAAATAGAACATGTTTTAAATTTATCCGATGGTTAAAAAACCGATAGCAAATTACTATCGTCTGTGGGGAACTCCATCGGATAAAAAACCCACGCATTCTCAGAATCAAGTCGACGCATGCTCAGAAGTATTGAACTTCATTTTTCTCGGCTCATCGGAGTGTTTTTCGTCACCGCGTTTGGAACGGTCGGTTTTTTGACTGATGGTGTGTAGGCAAGGCTGATTAAAGTCAGCTTCATCGGTTTTCCAATGGAAAAATCCATCGGTTAAAAAACCATAGGAAATCCGATCGTGTGTACAGGGCTTAAGTGTTTGGTGCAGACATTTTTTAACAGCTCTTCAAGGAAGACCCCTAGGACGGACGTAGTGAACAGTAAGGTAACGGCAGGCCCAAATCTTAAACCAGCGGCCCCTACGGGGGTATTGCTACATAGGGTCTCAAGAAATTAGATAGGCCGTCAGTACTACAGGTGTGATCAATTTTCAGATATTGGCACCATAGCTTGTGGATTCTATAACTTTCACAAAGACCAAATAATATACACCAATTTGTACTTATTTTTACCAAAGATATGTAGCAGTATAAATTTTGGCCAAAATTTATGAAGACAAATTACTGTATATACTCGAGTATAAGCCGACCCGAATATAAGACGAGGCACATAATTTTACCACAAAAAAATGGGAAAACGTATTGACTCGAGTATAAGCCTAGGGTGTCCATCTGCATGCCTCACTGTGCCTCACTGTGTCCATGTACATGCCTCACTGTGCCCATGCCTCACTGTGCCCATGACTAGACTGACGTTTAACATGGGAGTCTATGGAAGGGGTGCCCGGATTTGAAAAATCAGTGCTCCCCGGCCGTAGGTCTCCCAGACAACAAACTTTACACACTTCTAGAGGAGAAATGGGGCTACATGTGTGCCAAGTTTCGGGTCCAGGGGACTTACGTCCGGCCGGTATCGGGTCCCCAAATTCACCGGAGAAATTACAGTTTAATATGTGAGTCTATGGAAGGGGTGCCCGGCTTTGAAAAATCGGTGCTCCCCGGCCGTAGATCCCCTGGACAACAAACTTTGTACACTTGTAGAGGAAGAGTGGGGCTACATGTGTGCCAAGTTTACGGCCGGCCGGTACCGGGTCCCCAAAGTCCGGGAGATTAGGCGCAAAAAGGTGACTCGAGTATGAGCCGAGGGGGCATTTTCAGCACAAAAAATGTGCTGAAAAACTCGGCTTATACTCGAGTATATACGGTACTAATTTTGTTAAATTTTATAACAGAAACAAAGAAAATGCATTTTTTTACAACATTTTTGGTCTTTTTTCATTTATAGCACAAAAAAAATTAAAACCTAGAGGTGATCAAATACCACCAAAAGAAAGCTCTATTTGTGTGAAAAAAAGGACGAAAATTTCATATGGGTACTGTGTTGTATGACTGAGTAATTGTCATTCAAAATGTGAGAGCACCGAAAGCTGAAAATTGGTCTGGTTATTAAGGGGGTTTAAGTGCCCAGTTGTCAAGTGGTTAAGGAAAGACCCCAATGGGTCTAATGATGCATCAAGGAATACCGGTCACCGAACACGGTTGTTGTATCCTCCTCCAGATATCAGAGCTAGGGATCTCTGTGGCTGTTAATCCAGTTTCTCCGATCTTTTCTCCATTGGGGATGTTGTCTCCAGACACATGCAGTCAAGGGCAAGCAAAAAAACACTCCATAGTGTATTAAAGCTTAAAAATCTTGTGTTTATTGTTAAAACGACAAAAAACACACAAAAAAAAGGCTAAAAAGGCAGCAGCGACCTACGCCACGTCCGGCGCCTACTTTATCCCCCCACTGTCTTCTGGGAGACACGCAGGCCCCAGAAGACGGCAGGGACCAGTGGGATTGCGTAGCGCGACTCGCGCATGCGCAGTAGGGAACCAGGAAGTGAAGCCGCAAGGCTTCACTTCCTGATTCCCTTTCTGAAGATGGCGGCGCCTACACTCGAGAGCTGAGGGACAGATCGGCTTTGGGTGTCGACATCACGGGCGCCCAGGACAGGTAAGTGTCCTAATATTAAAAGTCAGCAGCTGCAGTATTTGTAGCTGCTGACTTTTATTTTTTTATTTTTTTTGGCGGAACTCCGCTTTAAGCTGGGTATACACTAGGAGAATTTGCATTCAACATTTTCTTTAAAGAATGTTCACTTGTTTTTCTAATCATTAGTGGGGTCAAATTGATGTTTGTTTTCAACCAGTGACGAGAAAATGCGAAGGAATTTTTTTCTCGAATGTACAAATTTCTAACAGTGTATGTGATTTTTGTTCGGTAAAGTCCATTCATTCCAAAAACGAATGTTAAAAGCAAATTAAATCTTTCAATTGACATTCAAATGTTTTGAGAGTGTTCTGCAAATTTTCGTATGGATTTTCCTAAGTATTTCCATACAAATGGTTGCTCTAAATTCTACTAGTGTATACCCAGCTTTAGGGTACATTGACAAAAACATTACAGCATTTAGAGTCCAAATCATAAACCATTGTGGTATTTAAGACAATTTTCTATCCATTTTTGGACTGAATTTTCTAAGCTGATAGTCCTTAAAGGGGTTGTAAACCCTTGTGTTTTTTCACCTTAATGCATCCTATGCATTAAGGTGAAAAAACACCTGGCAGTCACCGGCCCCCCAGCGTTTTACTTACCTGAGCCCCTTCATCTCCTCGGTGGGGACGCACCATCCTCTCCACGGAGTCCCGGGTCTTAATTTGATAGATTGATAGCAGCGCTGCCATTGTCTCCCACTGCTGTCAATCAAATCCAATGGCGCGGGCGCCGGGGGCGGGGCCGAGTCCGGCATTCGTGTCTATGGACGCAAATGCTGGACACAGAGACTTTGCCCGCAAGGTAACCCCCCCGGAAGAGCGCTTCTCCTAGGGGGTTATCTAATGCGGGGAGGAGCCACGAGAGCCACCAAGGGACCCCAGAAGAGGATGTTTGGGGCCACTCTGTGCAAAATGAGCTGCACAGTGGAGGTAAGTATGATATGTTTGCTATTTAAATAAAAATAGAAAATGATCCTTTAGTATCACTTTAATTTACAGTGTGTGGGGAACTATGCTAAATGCTTAAAGGGGTTGTAAAGGTACAATTTTTTTTCCTAAATAGCTTCCTTTACCTTAGTGCAGTCCCCCTTCACTTACCTCATCCTTCAATTTTGCTTTTAAATGTCCTTATTTCTTCTGAGAAATCCTGTCTGTAACTCCACACAGTAATGCAAGGCTTTCTTCCTGGTGTGGAGTGTCGTGCTCGCCCCCTCCCTTGGACTACAGGAAAGTCAGGACGCTCTCTACGTTGCAGATAGAGAAAGGAGCTGTGTGTTAGTGGGCATCCTGACTCTCCTGTAGTCCAAGGGAGGGGGCGAGCACGACACTCCACACCAGGAAGAAAGCCTTGCATTACTGTGTGGAGTTACAGACAGAAGAACAGGAAGTGAGGATTTCTCAGAAGAAATAAGTACATTTAAAAGCAAAATCAAAGGATGAGGTAAGTGAAGGAGGACTGCACTAAGGTAAAGGTAGCTTTTTAGGAAAAAAAAATTGTACCTTTACAACCCCTTTAAGATAATTCCAAGTGTACTGTATTCACAGCCACTCATTTAGTAACCTACTGAGGAAGCTCCATTTGGGGCATAAACGTGTACAGGAGTGGAACCTGCTGATGATGCCATCACGTTGCACATTTAAAGGCAGGCGGTGAGCTGGAGCGTTTACATGTGTAATGCTAGTTTCTACCTTTTTATTTGAGTGTTTTTATCCCTTTGGTTTGAATAAATAATTTATAAAGTGAGCATTATTAGTTGTGTAGCGGGGTATTCCCCTTTAATACAGAGAGACAGGACTTTCCGGGTGAGAGGTGAGTCGGGAGGCAGTGGAGAAGAGACATTACTGGAAGTGAAAGCAGAGGAGAGAGACTACATTACCCATAACCTCATTCGGCAATGTTTCCACCCCAGAGACTCATGGGAGGGGTTATATAAGGAGGAGGCGAGGCTAGGCTCGGCCTCTTTGGGACACGAGACTTCAGTGACTGATCCTCCTGTGCGGATGTGCCGGAGTGCAAGGCCTGAAGCCTGAGGCCTTGCGCAGCACCAAAGAGCCTTCCACCCCACTGCGAGCCTGGGTGGCATCTGACTTCGCTTGTCTACAACCTTGGTTGGATCGGGGACCCGATCGCTGGAGACACTGTGTGTGTGTGTGACACAGTCGGTGGAAGTTCCCGGACTGGGACCGCGTCCGGATGGGTGAGAGGGCGCATGCCCAGACCATATACTGTTGTTACTAATGTGCCTATAGACTGCCGTGGCTCACAAGTTATTTCTGATACTCTCACTGGAGAACCTTATCAGAGCTGAACTCAGAATTCATATAGTAAAGTGTTTATTTCATCTCTACCGTCCCATTGGATTACAAATGGTATTCTGTTAATGTGCACCACCTTTAAAGACTTGCCGGTGAAGAAACCATCATCCCCTATAGACTAAGTTTTAGATCTCTGAGCCAGGCCTTGCCAGCTAGTTAGTTAATTTAGTTACTGCGTCACAGGACGCCTAGTTAACGGTCGCCCACGCGGCGCACCTTTACTGTCCATTCTAAATGTATAGTGTGTTATTGCTGCAGGGCTCTGCAATTTATTATCTGTGAACTGTTACCACTGTTAACTTTTCTTACCAAAAGCTTGAAGTAAATTTGATACCCTTTTCATTATTGTCTTGGTGTCTGGGTTTACTCATACAGTATAAGAAAATATATATATTGCTGCCAATACTAACTGTGCCAGTAGGGGGTCGAGTACATTGCCGGGGGTTGGCGGAGCTGTTTTCAGGGCCCAAACTAAACTTGCGGCCTTCTTAGTTGAAGGTTTCGCTACAGTTGCTTTTTGTCGTTTTATGCCATTCTTGTTGCTGTGGCTTGTGCATGATGTTGGTGGGATGAGCTGTGGCCAAAGGAATATGTACCATTATGGAGAAGCTCTTTTGGAAGAGGGAAGCATGTTCACAGAAGATTGTTGGCATTGTTCATAACTAGGGTTGCCACCTTTTCTTCAAGCCAAACCCGAACACTTTAGTGGCGTATGGCAATTTTTTTTTGTGCTATACTCTATAGGATTTTAAAGACCTGGAGGAGAGCAATAATGCGGCACGCTTAGCACGCCGCGGCAAACAGTTGGTGTGGCCAATTTTAACAGGTGGCAACAGATTGGTGTCTGACTATCTCGGTTATTTGGGAAGCCACAGTCGGGTCTGAATAATGTGTCTGGGTTTTAGGCAGACTGAAATCCAGACACATGATTCAAAACCTGAGCTATTCAGGTGAACCTCGGACAGGTGGCAAGCCTAGGCGTCATAATACAGGGGTCAGTATCACCCCCCCTTTGTAATACAGGGGTCAGTGTTACAACCCCCCCCATAATACAGGGTCAGTGTCACCCACTTAATATAGGGATTAGTATTACGCCCTCCATAATACAGGGGCCCCCCATAGGGGAACCCATTAGATCAGAATCCCCTTATATCAGTGCTCCCCTTAGAGACCCAAAAAAATCAAAATTGAAAAAATGTAGCACAACCTCAATAATTGTGAATGATGGTGGAAACCCCCAAGGATAATCCAAGTATTAATACACTCCAATCTTATTTAAAGTGGTTGTAAACCCGATCTTTTTTTTTTTTTTTTTCTTAACCACCTGCAAGTCAAAGGCATAATGAGCTAATATGACTAGCATAATAGCTCATTATGCATCACTTACCTTAGATTGGGGCCCCCAAAGCCGTCCTGGTCTCCCTCTTCAGCCGCATCCATCGCTGCGGCGATAGCTGGAAGGTTACTTCCGGGTATCGCCGCACCAGCCAATCACAGCGCCGCTCCAGCGCTGTGATTGGCTGGAGCGGTGGAGACGTCACTCTGCGCATGCGCGCGAGAGCCGTCACATTCGGCTACGCCCAGCGATTGCTGGGAAGTAGCCGATTTTGTGAATGGGATTAACCCCACGAATGCGCCGTTGTCGACGGTGCGCATGCGCCGTAGACAGCGGCGCCTGTCATTTTTAGTAAATATCTCCTAAACCGTGTAGGTTTAGGAGATATTTCTTGCACCTACAGGTAAGCCTTAATCTAGGCTTACCTGTAGGTGCAAGTTGAAAAAGTGGGTTTACAACCACTTTAAACATACATATTGTTTAATCTCCACACACATACAACAGTGTATGGATAGTGGTGTAAATCCATTCCAAAATGTGTTGTGCTAATATCCAATTTATAAACACCTTTGGAGTTAGATACGTTGGATATTAGCACAGCACGTTGTGGAATGGATTTACACCTCTATTCATACAGTATATGTGTGTGGAGATTGAACAGTATATATTGTATGTTTAAATAAGATTGGAGTGTATTAATACTTGGATTATCCTTGGGGGTTTCCACCATCATTCACAATTTATTTTTTCACATTTGAATTAATATAATTATAGGGGGAGGTTGCACTGCATGTTTAAAAATGATTATAATTTTTTTTAGGCGTTTTTTGGGGATCAGAGTCCCCTATATGAGATTCTCTTTAGAGACCAGTCTCTAAGGGGGGTGTTGATGTAAGAGGACTGTGAAATACTGGGTGTCTCTAAGTAATCAACAGCAGTCAGAACCCCCCTCCCCACAGACTCCCCCCCCATTAGCTCAGATTCCCCTTCCCTTATATCGGTCCCCCCTCGATTAGATCAGGGACCCCCCATCAGTGTCCCCCTGTCCTGAAACACCCCCATTAGACTGCCTTACCGAGAGCCGCTTCGAGACAGGAAGTGTGGAAGCTGGAGCATTCACTCACAGGGCTGCTGTAGGAATTAATGGGGCCCCCACCCCCTGAGGAGAGAAAGAGGTGGGGGAGGGAGGTAAAAAAAGGGGGAGGTGAGAGAGAGAGGCAGGAGAGAGAGAGAGAGGCAGGAGAGAGAGAGGCAGGAGAGAGAGAGAGAGGGTCAGGAGAGAGGCAGCAGAGAGAGAGGGGCGGGAGAGAGAGAGGGGGCAGGAGAGAGAGAGAGGGAGAGAGAGAGGCAGGAGAGAGAGAGAGGCAGGAGAGAGAGAGAGTCAGGAGAGAGAGAGGGGGCAGGAGAGAGAGAGGGGCAGGAGAGAGAGGGGCAGGAGAGAGATAGAGGGTCAGGAGAGAGAGAGAGGGGCAGGAGAGAGAGAGAGTCAGGAGAGAGAGAGAGAGGGGGCAGGGGAGAGAGTGGGGCAGGAAAGAGAGAGAGAGATGCAGGAGAGAGGCATGTGAGAGAGGCAGGATAGGGAGAGAGAGAGGCAGGATAGAGAGAGAGGGGGCAGGAGAGAGAAGGGGGCAGTAGAGAGAGAACGAGGGGGCAGGAGAGAGAGAGGGGCAGGAGAGAGAGAGAGGGGCAGGAGAGAGATAGAGGGGCAGGGGAGAGAGGGGGGCAGGAGAGAGAGAGGCAGAATAGAGAAAGAGAGAGAGAGAGGGGGCAGGATAGAGAGAGAGGGGGGCAGGAGAGAGAGAGGGCAGGAGAGAGAGAAAGAGAGGGGCAGGAGAGAGAGGGACAGGAGAGAGAGAGGGGGCAGGAGAGAGAGAGGGGGGCAGGAGAGAGAGAGGGGGCAGGAGAGAGAGAGGGGGGGCAGGAGAGAGAGGCAGGAGAGAGAGGGGCAGGAGAGAGAGAGAGGGGGCAGGAGAGAGAGGGGGCAGGAGAGAGAGAGGGAGGGGGAAGGAGAGAGAGGGAGGGGGCAGGAGAGAGAGAGGGGGGCAGGAGAGAGAGAGGGGGGCAGGAGAGAGCGAGAGAGGCAGGAGAGAGCGAGAGAGGCAGGAGAGAGGGGCAGGAGAGGGAGAGAGAGAGGCTGGAGAGGGAGAGAGAGAGAGGCAGGAGAGGGAGAGAGAGAGAGGCAGGAGAGAGAGAGAGGGGCAGGAGAGAGAGAGAGGGGCAGGAGAGTGAGAGAGAGGCAGGAGAGTGAGAGAGGCAGGAGAGAGGCGAGAGAGGCAGGGGGCAGGAGAGAGGCGAGGCAGAGGGAGGGCAAGAGAGTGAGGGGCAGGAGAGAGAAAGAGGGGCAGGGGAGAGAGGGGGCAGGGGAGAGGCGAAAGAGGGGGCAGGAGAGAGAGAGGCAAGAGAGAGAGAGGGTGGGCAGGAGAGAGGTGAATGAGAGGGGAGGTAGGAGAGAGAGAGGGAGGGGCAGGAGAGAGGTGAAAGAGAGGGGGGCAGGAGAGAGAGAGGGGCAGGAGAGAGGCGAAAAAGAGGGGGCAGGAGAAAGAGGCAGGAGAGAGAGATGGGGGCAGGAGAGAGAGAGGGGCAGGAGAGAGAGGGGGCAGGAGAGAGGCGAAAGAGAGGGGGCAGGAGAGAGAGAGGGGGGCAGGAGAGAGGCGAAAGAGAGGGGGCAGGAGAGAGAGAAGAGGGCAGGAGAGAGGCGAAAGAGAGGGGGCAGGAGAGAGAGAGAGAGGGGGGCAGGAGAGAGGCGAAAGAGAGGGGGCAGGAGAGAGAGGCAAGAGAGAGAGAGAGGGGCATGAGAGAGGCGAACGAGAGGGGAGGCAGGAGAGAGGCAGGAGAGGAAGAGGGGTCAGGAGAGAGGCGAAAGAGAGAGAGAGGCAGGAGAGAGGCGAAAGAGAGGGGGCAGGAGAGAGAGAGGGGGCAGGAGAGAGAGAGAGGGGGCAGGAGAGAGGCGAGAGAGAGAGGGGCAGGAGAGAGAGGCAGGAGAGAGGCGAAAGAGAGGGGGGGCAGGAGAGAGAAGGGGGCAGGAGAGAGGCAAAAGAGAGGGGGGGCAGGAGAGAGAGAGGCTGACAGAGGTCAAAGAGCAGATGAGAGAGACTGACCTCGGTCCTCAGGATCATAACTGAAGATTTTTCCTGGACTATTTCTTTATTGATTCAATTATAGAATGTTTCTGGACTTTTGTCACATCTGCCTCTGAATATGGGGAGAAGCTGACTAATAAAAGTCACATGTCTATGTTTTGTCATAGTAATTTTGATATGACCACAGGATTTAGTTGTTTGGGTAGCGCTACGCTATTTTATTTATGTGTCTACTGTAATGCCGCGTACACACGATCGTGATTCACGGCGGTGAAAACACTGCCGTGAATCACGACATGAAATAAAATGAAAAACGAGGGAACGGCATTTTCCCCCACACACGACCGTTTTTCCCGTCATTTTTTTCTTTGTCCCTATGGGAAAACTGCCGCGGAAAAAAATGATGGAAAAAACGATGAGAAAATTTAGAACATGTTCTAATTTTTCTCGTCGTTTTTTCTGCCGTTTTTCTCAACGAGAAAAACGACATAAAGCCCACAGACGATCGTTTTTCTCGGCGAAAAAAAAAATGCAGTTTTTCTCGTCGAGAAAAGCGGTCGTGTGTACGCGGCATATGTTTTTACTTACTTTCTCATAAAAAGAGTATAGATTTCTTTGACAACTTTGATCCTTTATGCAGGGCTCAAAATTTTAAATCCTGAGCTACTAGCCAGACCTCAAGGGTTACTTGTCACCAGTTGCCGGGCCCAACCCCTACCATGCCCCGCCCCTAATACCGCCCCTAATCCCGCCCCTAAACACGCCCTCAAATTATCTCATGAAATGACACTTAAATGTTTTATGCAGAATTAAGTTATAAAAATAAATATTAACAACAACTTTATCCATGTCCAAAATTGCAGCCTGCCCGTGTCCGCCAATACAGCCTGTGTCCGCCAGTGCAGCCTGTGACGCCAATGCAGCCATCTGTCCCCAAATGCAGCCATCTGTCCCCAAATGCAGCCATGTGTCCCCAAATGCAGCCTTGTGTCCCCAAATGCAGCCATGTGTCCCCAAATGCAGCCATATGTCCTCAAATGCAGCCTTGTGTCCTCAAATGCAGCCATATGTCCCCAAATGCAGCCATGTCCCCAAATGCAGCCATGTGTCCCCAAATGCAGCCATGTGTAGGTCCCCAGTGGCCTACCTGTGTAAGAGAGAGCCCCCCCTGCCACCGCCGCCGATGTCTGGTTGATCAGCGCGCGGGGGGGGCGGTCGTGGGGCAAGGGAGAGGAGAGGAGGAGGAGCTGCTGCCGCCGCTGCATTGGTCAGCGCGCAGGGAACATAACAGCTTTCATTTCAATAGCTGTGTGTTCCACGCTGCGCGCGCCGTCACATATAGCCCCTCCCCCTTGTCCGGGCACTTTGATAGACAGATCACCTGCCCAATCCTGGGGCGGGTGATCTGTCTATCAAAGTGCCCGGACAAGGGGGAAGGGCTATATATGAAGACGTGCGACGGGGAACACACAGCTATTGAAATGAAAGCTGTTATGTTCCCCGCACGCTGATCAATGCGGTGGCGGCAGCAGCTAGCAGCTCCTCCTCCTCTCCTCTCCCTTGCCCCACGACCGCCCCCCCCCCCCCCCACTCCCAGGCAGCCCACACTCGCCCAGCCCTCAAAATCCTCTCGCAAAATGCGAGCAGGCGAGTGAAAATTTTGAGGGCTGCTTTATGAATCCATGTTGGATATCACTCATAGTTACATAGTTACATAGTTAGTCAGGTTGCAAAAAGACACAAGTCCATCCAGTTCAACCATAAAAAAATTGAATTATAATAATATCATACAATCCCATATACCTAATTCTATACCCACAGTTGATCCAGAGGAAGGCGAAAAACCCCAAAAGAGCATGATCCAATTTGCTACAGCAGGGGAAAAAACTCCTTCCTGATCCCCCGAGAGGCAATCGGATTTTCCCCGGATCAACTTTACCTATGAATGTTAGTACCCAATTATATTATGTACATTTAGGAAAGAATCCAGGCCTTTCTTAAAGCAATCTACTGAGCTGGCCAGAACCACCTCTGGAGGGAGTCTGTTCCACATTTTCACAGCTCTTACTGTGAAGAAACCTTTCCGTATTTGGAGATGAAATCTCTTTTCTTCTAGACGTAAAGAGTGCCCCCTTGTCCTTTGTGTTGACCGTAACGTGAATAACTCAACACCAAGTTTACTATATGGACCCCTTATATATTTGTACATGTTGATCATATCCCCTTTAATCTCTTCTTCTCAAGAGTGAATATATTCAGTTCCTCTAATCTTTCCTCATAGCTGAGCTCCTCCATGTCTTTTATCAGTTTGGTTGCCCTTCTCTGCACTTTCTCCAATTCCCCAATATCCTTTTTGAGAACTGGGGCCCAAAACTGAACTGGATATTCCAGATGAGGTCTTACTAGAGATTTGTACAGGGGCAAAATGATATCTCTCTCTGGAGTCCATACCTCTCCATACAAGAAAGGACTTTGCTCGCTTTGGAAACCGCAGCTTGGCGTTGCATGCCATTATTGAGCTTATGATCTACCAAAACCCCCAGATCCTTCTCCACTATAGATCTCCCCAGTTGTTCTCCCCCTAGTATGTATTATGCATGCATATTCTTAGCTCGTGATATTGTTTTTCTAGCAGATATTCTTCTACATATGTATGTGTTCCTTTAGTAAACCATCAAATATTTTTCCTTTTATAGATGTTATACTTACAGGCCTGTAGTTACTGGGTTAAGGCTTTGATCATTTTTCAATTATATGCATCACATTGGCCATACGCCAATCCATTGGTCCCAAGTTGATGATTAAAGAGTATCTAAAAATTCGAACAATAGCTTTGATATAACTAAGACCGATTCTTTGTAGATGGGTGTAAGACATCTGCTACAGGTGCTTTACTTGCCTTTATTATACTGTTTCTAATCCATATCAATTTAGAGCTGTCAGAAAGTAAATCTAGGATTAAAACATTTAGGCTGGGTTCACACTATTGCCGTATGCGGCTTTCAGCAGGGATCCGGTGCGTCCTGGTTCACCAATTCAGGTCCGAATTTTGGGCTGAATTCGGACCTGAAATGGACCAAAAGACACACAGGGTTCCTGTGCAAAGTCACACCGGAGCCGCAGTGGAGATATGTGAACCAGCTCCAGAGAGAGCCGGTCAAAATCTCCTGCTATTGCAAATTGGATGCGGTCAACCCGCATCCAATTCGCAATGGTGTGAAACCCAGCCTCAAAGTGCATGTCTGACCAAAAATGAAGTCCCAGATAGCAGTAAGGCTACTTTCAAATTTTTCCGTTGCAAAAACACGGTTAAAACGCAAATGCATTTTTACCACCTTTTTTTGTTGTGTTTTTGCCACTCCCGGTGTGTTTTGCACCTGTGAATAAAGACATGTAACTTAAAAACTGCACCAAAAGCACAAATGTGGGTGCGTTTTTGATGCGTTTTTAATACTCTCATCGCACACGTTCCCAGGTTGGTAACCATATTAGTGAGTGATCTGACACCTTTTTTTTCCATATAAGCCTGAGATGTTTGCATAGATTTACTAACTTTTGGCGGGACTTATGATGTCACACCTGTTAAAGGGTAGGTGGATCTTTGTTTCTGTCTTCTTTTGATTGGTTGATGGTTATTTAAATACTGTACACTGCTATATACAAAAAGGGGAGGTTGTCCCACGCCGGACGGTGAGGGACCAGAAGACCAAATGAGAGACACAGGTTCAAAGGGTAAGGATTGTAGAAAAATTGTGTAAATTTATTTAAAAATAAATCATAAAAAGCTCTCTTAGGGGAAGAGAGTAAACAAATGCTATGTATCTAACACGGTGGAAATGTCTGGCAAAAAAGCCAATCTCAACAAGGAGTCACAAAAACATACAAAACACGGGACAGACACAAACAACATAAACACAATACAAATATCGTCCGGACGCCAGTGGTCTTTATGTGGGTGGGTATGTCACGACCATAGGTCGTATAGTACTATAATGTCAAGTGATAAGACATAGAAATTAAAATATGGATCCCTGGGAGGCTTAAGCTCAAATGGGGAATGAGGGGATGGGAAAAATGGGGGGGGGGGGGGAGAAGGAGGGAACCGAGAAATCTGCCAAAGTAACCAAGTATGGAGAGGAATTCTTTAAATCTGCACTGTTCCAATTGAGGGACTGCAAGTATATGATCAGGGTCAAAGTATCAACTCCCATCCCCTCATTCCCCATTTGGGCTTAAGCCTCCCAGGGATCCATATGTGGATGTCTATGTCTTATCACTTGACATTATAGTACTATACGACCTATGGTCGTGACATACCCACCCACATAAAGACCACTGGCGTCCAGACGATATTTGTATTGTGTTTATGTTGTTTGTGTCTGTCCCGTGTTTTGTATGTTTTTTGTGACTCCTTGTTGAGATTGGCTTTTTTGCCAGACATTTTCACAGTGTTAGATACATAGCATTTGTTTACTCTCTTCCCCTAAGAGAGCTTTTTATGATATTATAATAAATAATTTATTTTTAAATATATTTACACAATTTTTCTACAATCCTCACCCTTTGAATCTGTGTCTCTCATTTGGTCTTCTTGTCCCTCACCGTCCGGCGTGGGACAACCTCCCCCTTTTTGTATATGCAGTTTCATACGACTAGAGAGACACTGTCCACACTGGGTTAACATCGTGAGTGAGCTATTATCTGTGTATACAGTACAATTATAGGGCCTCCCCCCTTTTTTTGTTTTGTTTTTCTTGTTTCCACTGTACACTGTTACCCCACACTTATCACATGCCTGACGAAGGGGTCCTGCGTGACTCCGAAATGTTGCACGTTTGGACGCTACCTTGTTGATCCATGGTGTGCTTGCAAATATCTCAATTTCGATGTGTTTTTGCTGCGCTTTTCCGTTCATTTTGATAGGGAGGTGCATTTTTGATTAATTTTTTTACCACACCAAACATGCACCAAAATGTGGCAAGCAGGACTTTGAAAAACGCAATGGTCCCACAACTAACCAGTGCGAAGGGTTCCATAGAATTTAATGGTCACGCATTTTACTTCCTCTTTTTTTTAACGCAGCCTAAAAATTGGACCGTTTTGGCTGATCATACACTTTAAGAATTGTAGACTAGTCTACTGCTGATGAAAAAATAAAAAAAACATAGAAAATCTTTATCCCGTACATCTAAGATGTAAAAAAAAATGGTGTAGTTATCAGCGCATTCCGAGAAACATTTATTGGGATTATCTGTTCACTATAATGCAATTGACTTTCCATTGAGGAATGTTAAGTGGGTTCTGATGCATACATTCCACCCCCAGCAATGGGGCCTGTATTGAGGAAAGTGGATTTGATCAAACAAAGTTTTAGGTTTTATAAAAATATATATAATAACTAATACAGTACATACATAACTATATATATACACTACTGTGCAAACGTTTTAGGCAGGTGTGAAAAAAAAAATGCTGTAAATGAAGAATGCCTTTAGAAATAGAAGTTCATATTTTATTTTAGCAATTAACATAAAGGAAAGCAAGTGAAGAGAGAAATCCAAATCAAATCAATATTTGATGTGACCACCCCTTGCCTTCTTCTAGGTACACTTGTGCACCCCCTAATTTAGATATGACCCATCCCTTCCTGTCAAGGCCACACCCCTTCCTGTTTAAGACCCACCCTGTCATCTTCGAAGGATGATGGAGAGAGAAATGCAGTGGGAGGAGGGACAGAGGAACGCCGTGGGAGGAGGGACAGAGGGATCCCATGGGAGGGACCTCTGGCGGCAGATGCCCCGGGTGCCCACGCTAGTTCGCCCCTGTCAGGCCAGTTACCGGAGCTCAGTGCCGGAACTTGTGGCACTGGGCTCCAGGATTCAGCCTGAGATGGCGACTCTGCATGCGGGTGTCGGGAGGGGACTTCTTTCGTGCGGGGGGCAGCTTTATATGCCACCCCCCCTGCAAAGCGATGCCCTAGGCCTGGGCCTTGTCAGCCTAGGCCAGGACACAGCACTGGGTACACTTGCACACAGTTTTTGAAGGAATTCAGCAGGTAGGTTATTCCAAACATCTTGGAGAACTAAGCACAGATCTTCTGTGGATGTAGGTTGCCTCAAATCCTTCTGTTTCTTCATGTAATCCCAGACAGACTCCACGATGTTGAGATCAGGGCTCTGTGGAGGTCAAACCATCACTCTCAGGACTCCTTGTTCTTCTTTACACTAAAGATAGTTCTTAATGACATTTTCTGCATGTTTAGGGTCATTGTCCTGCTGCAGAATAAATTTGGGGCCAATCACACACCTCCCTAATGTTATGGCATGATGGATAAATATCTGCTTGTATTTCTCAGCATTGAGGACACCATTGATCCTCACCAAATCTCCAACTACATTTGCAGAAATGCAGTCTCAAACTTACAAGCAACCTCCACCACGCTTCACTGTTGCCTGCAGACACTCATTCTACCACTCTCCAAACCTTCACCAACAAACTGCCTCCTGCTACAACCAAATATTTCACATTTTGACTCATCAGTCCAGGGCACCTGCTGCCATTTCTCTACACCCCAGTTCCTGTTTTCTTACATAGTTGAGTCGCTTAGCTTTGTTTCCATATCAATGGGCTGCAGCCTCTGATCAGTGTATTCTGACAGCAGGGAGTTTCCACCATCAGAATGCAATGTCCCAGCAGGGGGGATCTTCTATCCTCCCTGTGTGGATGAAGAAATCCGTTAACTGATCGAAAAATGGAAAAATTAAAACGTCACTGTTGTACTGTAAATTGATTAGGTTTTTTTTTTTGTATGGACAGGAATTTTAATATGTTTTTGTTTATATATCAATGTGTAAGACTAAATGCACAAATCACATGTATGGATTGAGCAAATGAAAAATAAAAGGATTTAAAAAAAACGGATCGAAAAATAACCACTGTGAGGGGGTTAGCTCGGCAGCGGGTGTGTGTGACCCCCGGGATGGGCTCCCCACACAAAACAGGCCCAGCAAACGGAGGTTGTGGTTTTCAAAATCAAAAAAAAGGTGCGGTTTATTTTCTATTTACAGTGACAAAACACAGCAAAGCAAAAGAAACATAACCAAAATAAATCCTGGTCAAGTTGACCTCTGACTAAACATACAGGTTTCCTAACTAACAACTGGGATCAGCCTAGTGCTGTCCTAGTCCCTAAGTCCCTGGTTTTAAATGTCCAAGCAAATAGGCACACAGGCTTTGTCTCACCGCACAGGGGTTCACTCTCCCTAGACAGTCCACACAGGTCTGGTTCCAGGCATGAGCTAACATCTAATGAAGCTGGGAGTTCTTATAGAGGCCTAAATGAGCTGACAAGGTTCAGCTGGTCTCCTCATCTCCCTGTCTGCACGACGCCCAGCCCTCTCCCTAGAGGTATGAGTCATCCATGAGCCCACTAGCCTTATACAACTCTCCACCTAGTTGTATAAGTCGGCGTAAAGCCTGAATCTGGGCGAAATATATCTACCCCCCTGGATGCAACCAGGTGACTTTACCTTCCTGCTGTCACATACCCCCCCTCTTGTTTTAACCTCGGGGTTGGAACACCAGCAATCAGGCATTCATGTACTCGAGACAAAGCATCCACATTCCCCATTTGAACGCCAGGGCGATGCTTTACTGTGAAGTTGAATTCCTGGAGGGCCAGGAACCACCTATTCACTCTTCTATTTGTTTCCTTGTTTTGAGCCATCCACTTTAACGGAGCGTGATCCGTAACCATGTCAAAGTGCCTACCTAGCAGGTAGTACCGAAGGGAATCTAGAGCCCACTTCACTGCTAAACACTCCTTTTCAACGGTGGCGTAATTTACCTCATGGGACTTCAACTTCCTGCTGAGGTAAATGACTGGGTGCTCTTCCCCGTTCCAGACCTGGGACAATACTGCTCCTAACCCCACATCTGACGCATCACTTTGTACGACAAAGTCTTTAGAGAAGTCGGGTGAGTACAACACTGGCTGGCTACATAAGGCTTGTTTCAAGAATTGGAATGCTGCCTCAGCCTCGGGGGTCCATTTAATCATGACCGACCCTTTCCCCTTCGTCAGGTTGGTTAGGGGCACAGCCTTAGAAGCAAAGTGGGGAATGAATCGCCGATAATACCCAGCGATTCCCAGAAAGGCTCGTACCTGCTTCTTGCTGTTGGGACGTGGCCAACTCTGGATGGCCTCGACTTTGTTGAGTTGGGGTTTTATTACTCCCCTCCCAATGGTGTACCCAAGATATTTGGCCTCCTTCTGCCCAATGGTACACTTATTGGGGTTAGCCGTAAACCCCGCTTCCCGAACAGAGTCCAGGACTGCTTGCACTTTTGGCAGATGTGAGGCCCAATCTGTGCTATGGACAATTACGTCATCCAGGTAAGCCGCAGCATACTTCCGATGGGGCCTCAGCATCTGGTCCATTTTCCGCTGGAATGTGGCCGGCGCATTCTGTAACCCGAACGGCATTCTTTTATATTGGAACGCCCCGTCTGGGGTTACAAATGCGGTTTTCTCTTTGGCCGACTTGGCCAGGGGGATTTGCCAATACCCTTTTGTGAGGTCAAGAGTCGTCATGTATCGGGCTGTTCCCAGCCGGTCGATCAACTCATCTATACGTGGCATGGGGTAGGTGTCAAATTTTGTAACTTTGTTCAACTGACGAAAATCGTTACAAAATCGCCAGCTCCCATCCGGTTTAGGCACCAACACGATGGGACTAGACCAATCACTTTGGGACTCCTCTATCACCCCTAAGTTCAGCATTTTCTGTACTTCCTCCCGTATTGCCTCCCGTCGAGCCTCTGGGATCCGATAGGGTTTTAACTTCACCCTTTCACCGGGCGGGGTAATGATGTCATGCTCTACCCCAGATGTTTGTCCCGGCAGCTCAGAGAATACCTCCTTGTTGCGAAGCACAAACTCCTTAACCTCCTGTTGTTGGGGTTGTGACAAGGTGGCTGCTATTCCAACCTCAGGAATCACGCAACCAGTTTGAGCTGGTGACCAAGTGTCTGCGACTAGGGACTCTCTATCCCTCCAGGCTTTCAACAGATTAACGTGATAGATCTGTTCGGGCTTTCGCCTTCCTGGTTGTCTGACCTTGTAATTCACTTCGCTCACTTTTTCCATTATCTCGTAGGGGCCTTGCCATTTGGCAAGGAATTTACTTTCAACCGTAGGGACAAGTACCAATATCCTATCCCCCGGGGAAAAGGTACGGGTCTTGGCTCCACGGTTGTACACTCTCTGCTGTGCCAACTGCGCTTGGGCCAAATGTTCCTTCACGATGGGCATTACCTGTGCAATTCGATCTTGCATCAGGGCGACATGCTCAATCACACTCCTGTGGGGAGAACTCTCACTTTCCCAAGTTTCCTTGGCAATATCCAACAGCCCTCTTGGGTGTCTCCCATACAGTAACTCAAAGGGGGAGAATCCCGTAGAGGATTGGGGCACCTCCCTAATAGCAAACATCAAATAAGGAAGTAAACAGTCCCAATCCTTTCCATCTCTATCCACCACTTTCTTCAACATTTGTTTTAGGGTTTTGTTGAATCTTTCAACCAGCCCATCGGTTTGGGGGTGATACACAGACGTACGCAATTGCGTCACTTTGAACAATTTACACAGCTCTTTCATAACCCGGGACATAAAGGGTGTACCTTGGTCCGTAAGCAGTTCTTTACAAATACCCACCCGGCTAAAAACAAGAGATAGCTCTTTGGCTATGGTTTTGGCCGAGGTATTTCGGAGAGGGATCGCTTCTGGATAACGGGTGGCATAGTCCATTATAACTACTATGTACTGGTGCCCCCTAGCGGACTTGATTATAGGACCTACCAAATCCATGGCGATCCTCTCAAACGGGACCTCAATGATGGGTAGAGGGACCAGCGGGCTACGGAAATGTGGCATCGGGGCCAACCTCTGACACACAGGGCAGGAGGAACAATAATTTTCTACGTCCTTCATCACCCCCGGCCAATAGAATCTCTGTAATACCCTCTCTCGGGTTTTCTCTGTCCCCAGATGACCTCCAAGAATGTGCCCATGGGCCAACTCCAACACCAACTTCCTGTAAGGTTTGGGCACCACAAGCTGCTCAACGGTTTCTTCTGCCCTTTTTGCCACCCGATACAGTAGGTCCTTCTCTACGCTGAAGTATGGGTAAGTGCAGGTATTATCTGGGTTCACTAACTCGCCATCTATTTTCACTACGTTTTCCCGTGCCTTTATTAGGGCGGGGTCTTTCAACTGTTCTGTGGCAAAGTTTTCCCTGTGAACCTCAAGATCAGAAAACTCCACAGACGGTAGGTTTTCGTCTGAGGAGGTGGGCTCCTCTCCAGTTTCTTGAGTCTCCCCTGCCAATACTGATAAGGGAAATTCCGGAGAGTCCTCACCACTCTCAGGGGAGTTCTGGCTATCACATTCCTGGTACATAGGGGCACCAGTGAGGGGCTCAGGATCATCCCACAGTTCCCAGAACTTCGGAAAATCCCTTCCCACAATGGCATCATGCGGTAACTGAGATACTAAGCCCACTGGATGAGAGAGGGTACCTTTGGGGGTCTCGAAACACACTGTAGTCACTGGATACTCTCGGGTGTCCCCATGCACACAAATAACAGCTACCTTGCTATTCCCAGAGACCTCTGTTTTAACTAACTCAGCCTTTATCAGGGTCACAAGGCTACCTGAATCCAGCAATACCACAACATTTCTACCATTAACACACATTTTGCATAAATGTTTCTCAGTTCCTCGAATGGCAGTGCATGCGACTGTCGCACACAGCGACTGACGTCTGCCCGTCAGAAAGTCACACTGCATGGGTTCCTCCACAACCGGGCAATTGGCTGCAATATGTCCCGCTTGCCGGCAGCGGTAGCAAACGATCCTTCTTGCCGCCTCTTGAGCCGCTGATTTCCCAGGCTGTTCTCGCCAAACTTGGGGTAGAGCTCCCACCCTCTCACTCTCTCCACCCTCACCCCTTGGAATCCTCTTATCCGCCCCTGGGGATGGTCTGGTCTTAGGGTGGAAAGTCCGAGTGTCTCTGGAAGAGGCCGTCAGGTTCTCTGTAGCCAAGTATTTCTCCACACGATCCACAAGACCATCGGCCGTCTCTGGGTCTCCATGGCTTACCCACTTTTGGATGGCAGTAGGAAGAGCTCTCAAAAACCGATCCATTACAACACGTTCCACAATCTTTGGTGCGGACAAAGTCTCTGGCTGTAGCCACTTTCTGCTCAGGTGAATGAGATCATACATTTGAGACCTGGGGGGTTTTCCAAGCTGGAAAGTCCAGTTATGCACACGCTGAGCCCGGACAGCCTGGGTGACACCCAGCCTTGCCAATATTTCAGCTTTTAGCATCACATAGTCTTTTGCTTGGTTAGGCTCTAGGTCATAGTAAGCTTTCTGCGATTCACCAGTTAACAGAGGAGCCACCAGTCCAGCCCACTGCTCCTCAGGCCACTTTTCTCTTTCAGCGGTCCTTTCAAATGTGGTCAAAAATACCTCTGGATCATCCTCTCCAGTCATTTTTGTCAATAAACGACTCACCCCAAAGGACGCGGTATTAGTGGGACGGCTTTCCTCACTGGTCTGCGGACGTTGCTGCATTACTGCTTCCATCTGTTGTTGTAGTCTCTGCTCTTGCTTCTGCAACAGGTCTATGAAGCGGGCTTCAGATTGCTGCTGGGCTCGTTGCTGAGCCTCCAGACTCTGTTGCAAAGTTGCGTTTGTCTGCTGCTGGGCTGCAAGGCTCCTTTGCAAACCTGCATTTGTCTGCTGTTGATTGGCATTTGCTAGAGCCAGCTGCTTCAGTATCTCCTCCATGCTGGCTTTAAAAAAAAACTGCCCGCATTCTCCACCAACTGTGAGGGGGTTAGCTCGGCAGCGGGTGTGTGTGACCCCCGGGATGGGCTCCCCACACAAAACAGGCCCAGCAAACGGAGGTTGTGGTTTTCAAAATCAAAAAAAAGGTGCGGTTTATTTTCTATTTACAGTGACAAAACACAGCAAAGCAAAAGAAACATAACCAAAATAAATCCTGGTCAAGTTGACCTCTGACTAAACATACAGGTTTCCTAACTAACAACTGGGATCAGCCTAGTGCTGTCCTAGTCCCTAAGTCCCTGGTTTTAAATGTCCAAGCAAATAGCCACACAGGCTTTGTCTCACCGCACAGGGGTTCACTCTCCCTAGACAGTCCACACAGGTCTGGTTCCAGGCATGAGCTAACATCTAATGAAGCTGGGAGTTCTTATAGAGGCCTAAATGAGCTGACAAGGTTCAGCTGGTCTCCTCATCTCCCTGTCTGCACGACGCCCAGCCCTCTCCCTAGAGGTATGAGTCATCCATGAGCCCACTAGCCTTATACAACTCTCCACCTAGTTGTATAAGTCGGCGTAAAGCCTGAATCTGGGCGAAATATATCTACCCCCCTGGATGCAACCAGGTGACTTTACCTTCCTGCTGTCACACCACCCATAGCCATCCAATAACCATCCATACTGTACACTATATGGCTAAATTAAGTGTCACCCAGCAATCTCCTGCAGTAGCACAAAATAGTGATTTTTGTGCTGGGAGATTTTTTTCCAGTCTCTGAGATTAAAGGATTTTAAAAGGCAATATTATTATTATTTTATTTATTATTAATAATAAACAGGATTTATATAGCGCCAACTGTTTGAGCAGCACAACATAAGGTACAGTTACAATACAATTCAATACAAGAGGAATTAGAGGGCTCTGGTCATTAAAGCTTACAATCTAAAAGGGAGGGTCAATTGATACAAGAGATAACTGTGGGGGATGAGCTGATAGAGAAAATAAAAGTACAGTTGTTAGGAACAGGCAGGGTAGGCTTCTCTTAAAAGAAGGGTTTTCAGCTAGGGAACGCCTAAAAGTGGACAGAGTAGGAGATAGTCGGACAGATTGGGGTAGGGAGTTCCATAGAATGGGAGATGCCCAGGAGAAGTCCTGGAGCTCAGCTTGGAAGAAAGAGACAAAAGAGCTAGAGAGCAGGTCTTGAGAGGTACAAAGAGAATGATTTGGTTAGTATTTTGAGACTAGGTTTTTGATGTAGCTGGGGGCACAGTTGCAGATGGCTTTGTAAGTTCTTGTTAGTATTTGGAATTTAGTTTGTTGGGTGAGCAGGAGCAAATTGAGCCTACCCTTTTTTTAAGCCAATTAGAGCCTCATGCTGCATACACACGACCGTTTTTAATGTCATGGAAAAAAACAAAGTTTTTCTCGACGTGATTCTTCTCATGCCTGCTTTGCATACACACTATCGTGAAAAAAAATGCTTGAGCAAAGCGCGGTGACGTACAACACGTACGACAAAACGTACGACGGCACTATAGAGGGGAAGTTCCATTCGGATGGCGCCACCCTTTGGGCTGCTTTTGCTGATTTTGTGTTACCGCGTGTTAGTAAAAGTTTGGTGTTAGCCGATTCGCGCTTTTCAGTCTCTGTGCTTTTCAGTCGGTTACAGCATGACGAATGTGCTATCTCCATTACGAGCGCTAGTTTTACCAGAACGAGCGATCCCGTCTCATAACTTGCTTCTGAGCATGTGCGTTTTTTTCCCGTCGTTAAAGCTTACCGTTTTTCACGACCAAGTTAAAAAATGGCATGTTTCTCGCCATGAAAAACGGTCGTGTGTACGCTTTAACGACGGGAAAAAAACGCAAAAAAATGAAAAAAACGACAGTTTTTCACGACCAAGTTAAAAAATGGCATGTTTCTCACCATGAAAAACGGTCGTGTGTACGCGGCATAAGGCTCTAATAATGTGCTTTTAAAAAAAAAAAAGAAACCCATTGGAATTCATATGTCTGGTGCCCTGCATGTGGATTAGGGGCCAGGCGCATGGATTAGGGGGGTATGAACGTGCCACCACTGGCAGACACTGAGTGGTTGGTAAGGTGGATGAGTCTGGCAGCAACATTCATGACTGACTGAAGGGGGGATAGCGTATGTAAAGGTAAGCCAATGACAAGAGAGTTGCAGTAGTCAAGGCTAGAGATGATCAGGGAGTGAACAAGGAGCTTTCTGCTGTCATTGGTTAGGAAGGGGCATATTTTGGAGATGTTGCGGAGGTTAAGGCGGAAAGGTTTGGACAGTGATTAGATGTGGGGGCCGAAAGGATAGTTCAGAGTCCAAGATTACATCTAGCACTCTGGCATGTGGGGACAGGTTAATGATTGTGCTGTCGATCTTGACAGAGAGTCAGGGGAAGGGGCATTCGGGGGAGGAAATATTATGAGCTTGGTTTTGGACAGACTGAGCTTGAGGAAGTGGTGTGACATCCAGACTGATAAGGCATGATTTAAATGTACCCTCAAATTTTCCTCTTCTCCTCTAGAGCATGTCCTTGCATTCTTTTTTCTTTTATCTTGCTCCTGTAAGGAGAAACAGCCTTTATTACTTGCCATCATTTGTAAAATTCCTGCAGGGGATAGAAGCTGATTGTAGGACTCCCTCACTGGCTTAGCTTCCTGGTTTGAAGACCAGTGATCCAACAATGTAGTCTGTGCCCATGCTGACCAGTCATGAAGCCAATATATGAATAAGTCCGTATGACGAAACTAGTCTGGGTCTGGCTGTGCGGCAATCGTGAAGTGTAACGTTTGAAGAATCACCTGTGAACTAACTACAGGTTAAGGATATGTGACGGGCGAGTGGAGGGTGAGATTATCGGCTTGTTACCTGGGTCCGCCGTGACCGCGATACACCTTAATACACCGCTGCAGTCCGCCTTGCTGTGTGAAGTTTTCATTGCTGTATTTTGCTGTGAAGTGCCTTTTTATATTTGAAGTGATGTGAGTACAATGGTTGAAGGTCACGTGTGCCTTTTTAATAAATGATTCACTGGCAATATTTCACTATTGGAACCACTTTTTATTTTTTGCATATTTATATGGAATTCCCCTGCACTGATTGAGCACCGTTCGAAATACTGAAGTTACTGTGTTTGGTGTGTTCAAGCTTGATTGCCTTAGCATGAGAGTGCTGGGCAGATTTATCTGGTGAGTGCAAAACTTATGGGAGAGGAGTCACAGTCACAGTGGTGTTGGTGGAAGAAAATTTGATTCAAGTTAATTAGACTATTTTGTCACTTTGGAGTTTAAACACTTGGAAACGCACAAAAAACTTTTTTTGGACTTGCTTTCTTTATTTTTATTTTTTTTGGAATGTGTTTCACAAACTATTTTTGATGACCACCTATGAACGTTGTACACATTTTATTGTTTATATTTAGTAAGATATATTGTGCACCTTCACGTGGTGTTGCTTTGATATTTTACACATTTAGAGGTGTACATATTTATTGTATATGTTTTAGCGCTACAATTTTTTTTTTTTTTTTTTTGTTTACAAAGTTTTATTTGGAAGTTTAAATGTACAGTTACACAAGGTGCTTATAAAGGTAATCAATAAAAAAAGAAAACATAGTTCTTATATGAAAATATTGGTTATATACAAAGTTATACGGTACAAAAATATAGTTCACGGGTGTAAGTCACTAATATAAAAAACAGGCAATATAGATCAAGATTACAAGAACTTGTGAAAGGGAGTTAATGAAACCTCAGGGTCAATTATTAAGTTATGTTGTACGCCAATATGACCATTTCCTTTCTGTGAGGGGGTTAGCTCGGCAGCGGGTGTGTGTGACCCCCGGGATGGGCTCCCCACACAAAAACAGGCCCAGCAAACGGAGGTTGTGGTTTTCAAAATCAAAAAAAGGTGCGGTTTATTTTCTATTTACAGTGACAAAACACAGCAAAGCCAAAAGAAACATAAACAAAATAAATCCTGGTCAACTTGACCTCTGACTAAACATACAGGTTTCCTAACTAACAACTGGGATCAGCCTAGTGCTGTCCTAGTCCCTAAGTCCCTGGTTTCAAATGTCCAAGCAAATAGCCACACAGGCTTTGTCTCACCGCACAGGGGTTCACTCTCCCTAGACAGTCCACACAGGTCTGGGTCCAGGCATGAGCTAACATCTAATGAAGCTGGGAGTTCTTATAGAGGCCTAAATGAGCTGACAAGGTTCAGCTGGTCTCCTCATCTCCCTGTCTGTACGACGCCCCACACTCTCCCTAGAGGTATGAGTCATCCATGAGCCCACTAGCCTTAGCTGGGCTTATACAACTCTCCACCTAGTTGTATAAGTCGGCGTAAAGCCTGAATCTGGGCGAAATATATCTACCCCCCTGGATGCAACCAGGTGACTTTACCTTCCTGCTGTCACATACCCCCCCCTCTTGTTTTAACCTCGGGGTTGGAACACCAGCAATCAGGCATTCATGTACTCGAGACAAAGCATCCACATTCCCCATTTGAACGCCAGGGCGATGCTTTACTGTGAAGTTGAATTCCTGGAGGGCCAGGAACCACCTATTCACTCTTCTATTTGTTTCCTTGTTTTGAGCCATCCACTTTAACGGAGCGTGATCCGTAACCATGTCAAAGTGCCTACCTAGCAGGTAGTACCGAAGGGAATCTAGAGCCCACTTCACCGCTAAACACTCCTTTTCAACGGTGGCGTAATTTACCTCATGGGACTTCAACTTCCTGCTGAGGTAAATGACTGGGTGCTCTTCCCCGTTCCAGACCTGGGACAATACTGCTCCTAACCCCACATCTGACGCATCACTTTGTACGACAAAGTCTTTAGAGAAGTCGGGTGAGTACAACACTGGCTGGCTACATAAGGCTTGTTTCAAGAATTGGAATGCTGCCTCAGCCTCGGGGGTCCATTTAATCATGACCGACCCTTTCCCCTTCGTTAGGTTGGTTAGGGGCACAGCCTTAGAAGCAAAGTGGGGAATGAATCGCCGATAATACCCAGCGATTCCCAGAAAGGCTCGTACCTGCTTCTTGCTGTTGGGACGTGGCCAACTCTGGATGGCCTCGACTTTGTTGAGTTGGGGTTTTATTACTCCCCTCCCAATGGTGTACCCAAGATATTTGGCCTCCTCCTGCCCAATGGTACACTTCTTGGGGTTAGCCGTAAACCCCGCTTCCCGAACAGAGTCCAGGACTGCTTGCACTTTTGGCAGATGTGAGGCCCAATCTGTGCTATGGACAATTACGTCATCCAGGTAAGCCGCAGCATACTTCCGATGGGGCCTCAGCATCTGGTCCATTTTCCGCTGGAATGTGGCCGGCGCATTCTGTAACCCGAACGGCATTCTTTTATATTGGAACGCCTGGGGTTACAAATGCGGTTTTCTCTTTGGCCAATTTGGCCAGGGGGATTTGCCAATACCCTTTTGTGAGGTCAAGAGTCGTCATGTATCGGGCTGTTCCCAGCCGGTCGATCAACTCATCTATACGTGGCATGGGGTAGGTGTCAAATTTTGTAACTTTGTTCAACTGACGAAAATCGTTACAAAATCGCCAGCTCCCATCCGGTTTAGGCACCAACACAATGGGACTAGACCAATCACTTTGGGACTCCTCTATCACCCCTAAGTTCAGCATTTTCTGTACTTCCTCCCGTATTGCCTCCCGTCGGGCCTCTGGGATCCGATAGGGTTTTAACTTCACCCTTTCACCAGGCGGGGTAATGATGTCATGCTCTACCCCAAATGTTTGTCCCGGCAGCTCAGAGAATACCTCCTTGTTGCGAAGCACAAACTCCTTAACCTCCTGTTGTTGGGGTTGTGACAAGGTGGCTGCTATTCCAACCTCAGGAATCACGCAACCAGTTTGAGCTGGTGACCAAGTGTCTGCGACTAGGGACTCTCTATCCCTCCAGGCTTTCAACAGATTAACGTGATAGATCTGTTCGGGCTTTCGCCTTCCTGGTTGTCTGACCTTGTAATTCACTTCGCTCACTTTTTCCATTATCTCGTAGGGGCCTTGCCATTTGGCAAGGAATTTACTTTCAACCGTAGGGACAAGTACCAGTATCCTATCCCCCGGGGAAAAGGTACAGGTCTTGACTCCACGGTTGTACACTCTCTGCTGTGCTAACTGCGCTTCGGCCAAATGTTCCTTCACGATGGGCATTACCTGTGCAATTCGGTCTTGCATCAGGGCGACATGCTCAATCACACTCCTGTGGGGAGAACTCTCACTTTCCCAAGTTTCCTTGGCAATATCCAACAGCCCTCTTGGGTGTCTCCCATACAGTAACTCAAAGGGGGAGAATCCCGTAGAGGATTGGGGCACCTCCCTAATAGCAAACATCAGATAAGGAAGTAGACAGTCCCAATCCTTTCCATCTCTATCCACCACTTTCTTCAACATTTGTTTTAGGGTTTTGTTGAATCTTTCAACCAGCCCATCGGTTTGGGGGTGATACACAGATGTACGTAATTGCGTCACTTTGAACAATTTACACAGCTCCTTCATAACCCGGGACATAAAGGGTGTACCTTGGTCCGTAAGCAGTTCTTTACAAATACCCACCCGGCTAAACACAAGAGATAGCTCTTTGGCTATGGTTTTGGCCGAGGTATTTCGGAGAGGGATTGCTTCTGGATAACGGGTGGCATAGTCCATTATAACTAATATGTACTGGTGCCCCGTAGCAGACTTGATTATAGGACCTACCAAATCCATGGCGATCCTCTCAAACGGGACCTCAATGATGGGTAGAGGGACCAGCGGGCTACGGAAATGTGGCATCGGGGCCAACCTCTGACACACAGGGCAGGAGGAACAATAATTTTCTACGTCCTTCATCACCCCCGGCCAATAGAATCTCTGTAATACCCTCTCTCGGGTTTTCTCTGTCCCCAGATGACCTCCAAGAATGTGCCCATGGGCCAACTCCAACACCAACTTCCTGTAAGGTTTGGGCACCACAAGCTGCTCAACGGTTTCTTCTGCCCTTTTTGCCACCCGATACAGTAGGTCCTTCTCTACGCTGAAGTATGGGTAAGTGCAGGTATTATCTGGGTTCACTAACTCGCCATCTATTTTCACTACGTTTTCCCGTGCCTTTATTAGGGCGGGGTCTTTCAACTGTTCTGTGGCAAAGTTTTCCCTGTGAACCTCAAGATCAGAAAACTCCACAGACGGTAGGTTTTCGTCTGAGGAGGTGGGCTCCTCTCCAGTTTCTTGAGTCTCCCCTGCCAATACTGATAAGGGAAATTCCGGAGAGTCCTCACCACTCTCAGGGGAGTTCTGGCTATCACATTCCTGGTACATAGGGGCACCAGTGGGGGGCTCAGGATCATCCCACAGTTCCCAGAACTTCGGAAAATCCCTTCCCACAATGGCGTCATACGGTAACTGAGATACTAAGCCCACTGGATGAGAGAGGGTACCTTTGGGGGTCTCGAAACACACTGTAGTCACTGGATACTCTCGGGTGTCCCCATGCACACAAATAACAGCTACCTTGCTATTCCCAGAGACCTCTGTTTTAACTAACTCAGCCTTTATCAGGGTCACAAGGCTACCTGAATCCAGCAATACCACAACATTTCTACCATTAACACACATTTTGCATAAATGTTTCTCAGTTCCTCGAATGGCAGTGCATGCGACTGTCGCACACAGCGACTGACGTCTGCCCGTCAGAAAGTCACACTGCATGGGTTCCTCCACAACCGGGCAATTGGCTGCAATATGTCCCGCTTGCCGGCAGCGGTAGCAAACGATCCTTCTTGCCGCCTCTTGAGCCGCTGATTTCCCAGGCTGTTCTCGCCAAACTTGGGGTAGAGCTCCCACCCTCTCACTCTCTCCACCCTTACCCCTTGGAATCCTCTTATCCGCCCCTGGGGATGGTCTGGTCTTAGGGTGGAAAGTCCGAGTGTCTCTGGAAGAGGCCGTCAGGTTCTCTGTAGCCAAGTATTTCTCCACACGATCCACAAGACCATCAGCCGTCTCTGGGTCTCCATGGCTTACCCACTTTTGGATGGCAGTAGGAAGAGCTCTCAAAAACCGATCCATTACAACACGTTCCACAATCTTTGGTGCGGACAAAGTCTCTGGCTGTAGCCACTTTCTGCTCAGGTGAATGAGATCATACATTTGAGACCTGGGGGGTTTTCCAAGCTGGAAAGTCCAGTTATGCACACGCTGAGCCCGGACAGCCTGGGTGACACCCAGCCTTGCCAATATCTCAGCTTTTAGCATCACATAGTCTTTTGCTTGGTCAGGCTCTAGGTCATAGTAAGCCTTCTGCGATTCACCAGTTAACAGAGGAGCCACCAGTCCAGCCCACTGCTCCTCAGGCCACTTTTCTCTTTCAGCAGTCCTTTCAAATGTGGTCAAAAATACCTCTGGATCATCCTCTCCAGTCATTTTTGTCAATAAACGACTCACCCCAAAGGACGCGGTATTAGTGGGACGGCTTTCCTCACTGGTCTGCGGACGTTGCTGCATTACTGCTTCCATTTGTTGTAGTCTCTGCTCTTGCTTCTGTAACAGGTCTATGAAGCGGGCCTCAGATTGCTGCTGGGCTTGTTGCTGAGCTTCCAGACTCTGTTGGTGAGCTTGCTGCTGGGCTGCAAGGCTCTGTTGATGAGCTTGCTGCTGGGCTGCGAAGTTCTGTTGTTGAGCTGCAAGGCTCTGTTGATGAGCTGCAAGGCTCTTTTGCAAACCTGCATTTGTCTGCTGTTGATTGGCATTTGCTAGAGCCAGCTGCTTCAGTATCTCCTCCATGCTGGCTTAAAAAAAACTGCCACTGGTTCTCCACCAACTGTGAGGGGGTTAGCTCGGCAGCGGGTGTGTGTGACCCCCGGGATGGGCTCCCCACACAAAAACAGGCCCAGCAAACGGAGGTTGTGGTTTTCAAAATCAAAAAAAGGTGCGGTTTATTTTCTATTTACAGTGACAAAACACAGCAAAGCCAAAAGAAACATAAACAAAATAAATCCTGGTCAACTTGACCTCTGACTAAACATACAGGTTTCCTAACTAACAACTGGGATCAGCCTAGTGCTGTCCTAGTCCCTAAGTCCCTGGTTTTAAATGTCCAAGCAAATAGCCACACAGGCTTTGTCTCACCGCACAGGGGTTCACTCTCCCTAGACAGTCCACACAGGTCTGGGTCCAGGCATGAGCTAACATCTAATGAAGCTGGGAGTTCTTATAGAGGCCTAAATGAGCTGACAAGGTTCAGCTGGTCTCCTCATCTCCCTGTCTGTACGACGCCCCACACTCTCCCTAGAGGTATGAGTCATCCATGAGCCCACTAGCCTTAGCTGGGCTTATACAACTCTCCACCTAGTTGTATAAGTCGGCGTAAAGCCTGAATCTGGGCGAAATATATCTACCCCCCTGGATGCAACCAGGTGACTTTACCTTCCTGCTGTCACATTTCATATACGTGGAAGGTATCATGAAGAGTGTGATAGATTCTCTCTGAGAGTTTTACCATCTCCATCCTAGCTAGTACCTGCGCCCAAGGGAGATCATTGGAGGCAATCATCCATTGGATGGAGCTACATAATGTGTGAAAAAGTCTCATGCAAGGAATGGGAACATTAGGAACATTAGCATATAAAAGGCATATCTGTGGGGAAATGGGGATCTTCTGTTTTGAGGAGTTTTCAAAAATTTCTACTGCGTTGTGCCATGTGTGAAGTAGGTGTTTGCAGTTCCAGAATGTGTGTAGGATAGTGCCTGGTTCTGAACAACCCCTAAAACAGTGTGGGGAAATAGAGGGGTAGAAGGTGTGAAGCTTGGACGGGGTGAGATACCATCTAGAGAATAATTTTATGTTGCACAGTCCTCTGGAGCCTCAGAGCAGTGGTTCTCAACCTCAGTCCTTATGTACCCACAACGGGCCATGTTTTGGGAACTTCCCTTAGATAAAATAGGTCTTATCAATACCATGTCATTGATATTGATGTAAAGCAGCTGTGCAAAGTAAAGGAAAATCTGAAAACATAGCCCGTTGGGGGTACTTGAGGACTGAGGTTGAGAACCACTGCTTTAGAAGACCCTGCTGCTGGACAGTCTAATAGAAAGCCAGTAGCAAGGGTCCACATCACCCGTGCATCAAGGTGGGCACTCAAAGGAGGATCCTCCCACTGTAGTCCAGAAGATACTGGATTTGAGACCTGGTGGACTCTGGATTCAGGTAAGTGATATAAGCTTTTAGCTTACATTTATTTTAACTGATATAGTAATTAGTTAGGAATGGAAAAGAGGGTGGTGGGGGGGGGGGGTTTGTTAATGCCCAGAGTTCCACTTTAGGTGTAATTTCTGCATACATTTTTCAAGGGTTATCCCATAAACATGTCAAAGTCATCTCAATTTTTGAGACAAGCTTGTCACTTGATGAAGCCACAAAAAGATTAGTCATCATTGTTCGGGAATCAAAAGATGATATGTATTTGTTTAACTGAGTCAGCTCTCGATGCTGGCATTTATTAGCTTGTTTAGGAAAGCAGTTGGGAAGTTCTAAGTGGGATGCCTTCACAAGGAAAGATGAATGGGGACCTACAGAGATAATGCATAGAGATCAGATGGAGACCAGGGACTAGCATCAAACAGAATGAGGATGTAGATCATTGCATTTTGTGATAACTTGTAATTGCTTTCAGACATCAGCTGTGACATAATAGCTTTCGAAAATGTTACCGGAATTCTTAAAACATCTTTGATTGCAGCTCCTTTATAATAATGTATAGGGAACTGACCAAGAGGTGGAGATTACATGAACGTACCAGATGACATCAAGCATTCACACTTTGTCTAAGCATTCATTTGTTGTATGTTACACATTTTTCCATAAAAATAAAAATACACAGCCATTGTGAATAGATTACCCTAAAAGTAGACCTATGGGCAAAAAGTAAAAATTACATATATGACACAGTGGGGCTGATTTACAAAACGTTTGCACCATGAGTATCGGCGCATCTGCGTGCGCAATGGCTGTTTTGGTATTTACAAAACATTAGCGCCTGTAGCGCAGCCCTATTTGCCATTTACTATAGTGTTGTCGGCGGACGGGAGGAGGCGCTCAGTGCGCCACTATGGACCTGGCGCACGGCATCTTAAACTCTAAATATAAAGAACCTGGAAGTGAGAATATAATGGGGGTGACATTGGGTGATGTGAGGAAGTGTAGTGACACCTGCCCAAATAACTAATATGCCCAAAATAGAGTGAGAAAGTAACTTTTTCAAAACCAGCCCGCTGCGCCGGCAAGTACGATTCGAGCTGCGGGAGTTTTTTTTGAGCTCAGCGTGGGAATTTTCCTTGTTTTCTTGCGCCGGTTCACTGCGCCGGCAAAATTTTAGTAAATGTCAAGTCACGTAACTCAATTTGCATAAGTTGAACAGGCACAGCTCTGAACTTCCCAGTGCGCCAGCAAAATGACATTTCTAAAGGAAAAAAAAAGGCATTCAAAAGCACCCGCGGCTATAATGAATTGTCGGCTTCGGGCAATATAGAGAAAAGTCATTGAAAGTCTTTGATAAAAAAAAAAGTGTGGGGGTCCCCCAAATTCCATTACCAGGCCCTTCAGGTCTGGTATAGATATTAAGGGGAACCCCGCCGCAACTTAAAAAAAAATGGCGTGCGGTTCCCCCAAATACCCATACCAGGCCCTTCAGATCTGGCATGGATTTTAAGGGGAACTCCACCCCAAATAAAAAAAAATGGCGTGGAGTCCCCCCAAAAATCCATACCAGACCCTTATCCGAGCACGCAACCTGGCCGGCCGCAGGGGAAGAGTGGGGGACGAGAGAGCGCCCCCCCTCCCTCCTGAACCGTACCAGGCCACATGCCTTCAACATGGGGAGGATGTCCCCATGTTGATGGGGACAAGGGCCTCATCCCCACAACCCTTGCCCGGTGGTTGTGGGGGTCTGCGGGCAGGGGGCTTATCAGAATCTGGAAGACCCCTTTAACAAAGGGGATCCCCAGATCCCCAGATCCCGCCCCCCTATGTGAAATGGTAATGGGGTACATTGTACACCTACCATTTCACAAAATGTAAAAAATGACAAGAGCCGGTTTTAGACAATTCCTTTATTAATGTCTTCTCTTCCATCTTCTTCCATCTTCTTCTTTTCTCCATTCGGGTTTCTTCCTCCATCTTCCTCTTCATCTTCCTCTTCATCTTTATCTTCATCTTCCTTCGGTCTTCTCGTCCGGCATTTTGCTCCGGCTTCTTCTTTCTTCTTCGGCCGCTCCGTTTGAATTGGAGGTTCCCGCTGTACGACGCTTCAGTTTGCCTCTTGGTCCGCTGCCACCCGGTGACCCCACCCCCCTCTGACACCACGGGGAGAGTCCCAGTGAAATCCATTTGCGTCAGAGGGGGCGGGGTCACCGGGTGGCAGCGGACCCAGAGGAGAACTGAAGAACTGAAGCGTCGCACAGCGGGAACCTCCAATTCAAACGGAGCGGCCGAAGAAAGAAGAAGGGAAGACGCCGGAGCAAGATGCGGACGAGAAGACCGAAGGAAGAAGGAAGATGAAGATAAAGATGAAGATGAAGAACAAGATGAAGGAAGAAACCCGAATGGGGAACAGAAGAAGATGGAAGAAGAAGAAGATGGAAGAAGAAGATGGAAGAAAGGAAAAGACATTAATAAAGGAATTGTCAAAAACCGGCTCTTGTCATTTTTTACAATTTTGTCACTTTCTTTGTGAAATGGTAGGGGTACAATGTACCCCTTACCATTTCACACAGGGGGGGGCGGGATCTGGGGGTCCCCTTTGTTAAAGGGGGCTTCCAGATTCCGATAAGCCCCCTGCCCGCAGACCCCCACAACCACCGGGCAAGGGTTGTGGGGATGAGGCCCTTGTCCCCATTAACATGGGGACATCCTCCCCATGTTTAGGGCATGTGGCCTGGTACGGTTCAGGAGGGAGGGGGGCCGCTCTCTCGTCCCCCCCTCTTTTCCTGCGGCCTGCCAGGTTGCATGCTCGGATAAGGGTCTGGTGTGGATTTTTGGGGGTACTCCACACCATTTTTTTTTAAATTTGGGGTGGAGTTCCCCTTAAAATACATACCAGATCTGAAGGGCCTGGTAATTGAATTTGGGGGACCCCCACGCTTTTTTTTTGTGTTATCAAAAACTTTCAATGACTTTTATCTGTATTGACGGGAACCAGCAATTCATTACAGCCGAGAGTACTTTTAAATGACTATTATTTTACTTTAGAAATGTCATTTTGCTCTCGAACTGTTATAAACATGGAAAACATGCACTACTTTACAGGCATACTATAGACACCCCCCAGGTATGATATTTAGGGCCAGTTCACACCAGATGCAGTGCAGTGCGTTTTTTTGATGCACGAAAAACGCAAAGAAAGTTGATCACATTAATGCCAATGGCATAGGTCACACCACTGCAGTCCGTTCCAGTGCGTTTCATAAAGGAAAACAAAAATTGGTCATGCTGCATTTTTTAGGTACAGAACTGTACTGGACCGCAGTAAAACACATCAAAAATGCACCAAAGACACACTGCAACACACTTGTCCTAAGTGAAAAGAGGGGGAAAAAACACTGGACTGCATCAAAAACGCATAAAAAATGCACTGGAGCACACTTGTCCTTCTCTTTGGTTGTCCGTTTCTATGGTGTGAACTAGGGCCAGTTCATACCATAGAAACGCAATCCGGATGTGTTCCAGGTGCTTTTCTGCATGCACGTTTTTGATGCGTTCCAGTGCATTTTTGTTACGTTTTTGATGCAGTCCAGTGCTTTTTTTTCACCCCTCTTTTTTATTAACCAAAGAGAAGGACAAGTGTGTTCCAGTGCGTTTTTGGTGCATTTAGGTGTGTTCCTGTGCGTTTCAGTGCGTTTATGATGCATTTTGCTGCGTTCCAGTACAGTCCAGTGCAGGTAAAATGCAGCATGTTCTACTTTTTTTGGGGAACTGGAACGCACTGGAACAAACACTGCCATTTAGAACCATATAACCAACTTTCCATGCATTTTTGATGCATAAAGACGCAATGGACTGCATGTGGTGTGAAATGGCCCTTAAGCAATTTGGCATATTTAAAGGCACTTCTCTTTGTTTTGTTTTAGGTGTTGTCCAAATTGGTGACATTGATATATGTCCCTTAGGGTGGGACCTGGGCCCCCATTTTAAGGCCAATAACTAGAAGAAAAGCCAGCCAAGTGGGGACTAGCAAAATTAACAAGTCAGTTCCCATAGACTGCAATGGTATTTGTTGGTAAGTGGGGGGGGGGGGGGGCTGATTGTCCCATCCCTAATTTTGTAGCATGCTGGATGATGTGCTTAATTTTGGACGGATGGGTTATTTTCTGCTAGCTGCATTTGAGTTCTTCTGAGCATGCCCAGCCTGTTAGATTTTTTTTGGTGCTTTTTGTGTGTGAACAGCACCTGGATATTTCGGGGCATGTTCAGAGATTGTTTTTATGGGTTAGTAATTGAAGGACATCCTTAACAGGTGTAGCCACTTTGAAGTTCAGTCTCTACATTGGGTGAACTCGCATTTTGGGTGTTTCATGGACTGTGCATGTGTTTTCAATTGCCTCATTAGCTCACAAACATAGGTTATATAAAGCTCACAGTTAAGATTCCCTCTCTTGCCCTGAAAAGAGGCAAGTGTGTGTGTGTGTGTGTGTGTGTGTGTGTGTGTGTGTGTGTGTGTGTGTGTGTGTGTGTGTGTGTGTGGGGGGGGGGGGGGGGCAAAATGTACATTTTGGTGTTCTTATCAAGTTTGTAACACATGCATTTTATTTGTTATGTCTTTGCAAAACAGGTGTTTGGTTTATTTTGTGGATTGTATTTTTTTGTGTGGTGGAGATATGTTCCCCTGAAATAATTTTGATGTTGTTAATGTTTGTCGTTTGTTCACTTTGATTTAATTGTCTGTGCTGCACTATTTAGCCAAATCTTTATCAAGATGTTGTGAGTCTGTAACTGTTTCAAATTGACCCTGTTTTTTAATTTTTAATTTCTTATTTTTTATTATTCTTTGTTTTGTTGACCAATAAAATTTGATGCAATTTTTTGAGGTTTCTCCGGGCTCTCCCGTGCCATCTGGGGCTCGGAGAACGAATTGGCCGGCGCCGGATGGGAAGCATAGCGATGAATGGGGACCAGATGGTCACCAGTCATTAGACTTGTGCACAACGGAAAAATTCGTTCCGTTTCGGTTTGTTTCTTTCCGGTCCTGTTGATTCGTAATCATTCGTAATTTTGCTAGACGGGATTTTTCGTGTTCGGACTCATTCGTATTTTTGCAAGCGACATTTTTCGTTGAATTTTTTGTTGCTTTATAATTCGTACTTTCGGTAGAGTACGTTGTTTTTCGTTGATTCTGGACACAACTCCTACTTTCGTAACTTTTTTTGGGTTCGTTGATTCGTAATTTTCCGTGTCTCTCTCACAACGACGCTGCCTATTATGCCTAATGTGCTTCGAATGGATTTGTACTTTTCTAAATACATAGCGGTTATTTGTAACGATTCGAAATCTCGTATTTTACTTTCGTTTTTTACATGCGGCTATAGGCTCCGCCCCTGTACACCATTTTGAGAGGGTTCAGCACGGTGAGGGAGAAGCAGAGAGCAGAGCAGAGTGAGTGTTATTGTGCTTCGAATGGATTTGAAATCTCGTATTTTACTTTCGTTTTTTCATGCGGCTATAGCCTCCGCCCCTGTACACCATTTTGAGAGGGAGTTCAGCATGGTGAGGGAGAAGCAGAGTGAGTGTTATTGTGCTTCGAATGGATTCGTACATTCGTAACTTTTTTCATAACGAATTATGCCGAAGACCTTCGGGCATTCGCTATTTTGCGGTATAATTTATTTCGGATTCGGTTTTATTCGTAATTGCTCTGTTCGGAAATTCGAATGCTTCCGAATGTCCGAAAGTTGCTAAATTCGGACGAATTTTGATTCGTTACGAAACGAATTGCACAAGCCTACCAGTCATCTCTATGACCGTCGGAGGCCAGGGCGCGACTTTATGACATCACACCGGGTTCCCGTATGTAATCCAAGCCGTGATCTCGGCTGTCAGCATGAGATTGGTGAATTTTTTTGACCGATCTCATGCTTTCCAGCCTGGAGGAGAGATGTGGGGTCTTATTGACCCTGCATCTCTCCATAAAGAGGACCTGTCACAATAGATTCCTATTACAAGGGATGTTTACATGTGCGCAATTTTAAAGCGTGACATGTTAGGTATCTATTTACTCAGCATAACAACATATTTCACATTATCCCAAAAAATTGGGCTAACTTTACTGTTTTGTCATTTTTTTTACATTCATGAAACCATGTATTTCCCCAAAAAAAGGCGTTTGAAAATGTATTGCGCAAATACCGAGCGAGATAAAAAATTGCATCTTATTCCCTAGGGTGTCTGCTAAAAAAACATATCTAATGTTTGGGGTTTTGAAGTAATTTTATAGCCATAAATGTATGATTGAGGGAAGTGCCAGAATAGGCCCAGTGCTGAAGTGGTTAAAATATCTATTTTTTTATTTTTTAACTCGGTCTTTTGTATTTATAGAAAAAAAAAAACGCAGAGGTGATCAAATAGCACCAAAAGAAAGCTCTATTTGTGTGCCAAAAAATAATACATTTTCATTGGGTTACAGTGTTGTATGAGCGCGCAATTGTCATTCAAAGTGCATCAGCGCTGAAATGTGAAAATTGGTCTGGGCAGGAAGGGGGTTTAAGTGGCCAGTGCGCAAGTGGTTAATATAAGGCTACATGCACATGGACGTTTTTCAAGCCGCTTGTTTGAGCGTTTTTTGCAGCTTAAAAACGTCTCTCCATGTTAGCCTATGGCCTCATGGCCACCATGGCGTTTTGAGCTGTAAATGGCATAGGTGTTTTTAGGCCCCATGTACAAGGGATGCTGGTGCAAAGTGTTCAGAACTAAGTTTGAAAGCGGCGTTTATAAAGGCGCGCTTTGTGGCGTTTGCATGCCGCGTTTTACCAGATTTGCGTCTATACGCGTTTAGTTAGGAAACATGATAAGGAGCCACCCTAAGCTCCAAAAACAGTATTATTAACGATTTCAGGTATTTTTTGAGACCAGAGTGAGTATCAGCAGCTGAGAGAGCAGCAGTGTAGTTGTATTTAGCGTGTCACTTGCCACGTCACTTGCCCCAAGTTGTGTATTGTCCACTTGCCACGTCAGCTGCCCCAAGTTGTGGATTGTCCACTTGCCACGTCAGCTGCCCCAAGTTGTGGATTGTTCACTTGCCACGTCACCTGCCCCAAGTTGTGGATTGTCCACAATGCAATGGAAGCAATTTCATTATTTATTTGATATACCGGTATATATATATTTTTTTAATGGTTTTTCCTCATTTGCCCTAATTTTTGAGTTTATCAATGTAAAAAAATAGATCACCTTTAAAAACGCTTCTAAACTAAAATGCGTCTAAACGCCGGTACCGCGTATGAAACGTGGAAATCTTTGGCGTCTGAAGGCATTTTTAGGCTTTGTGAAAAACGAGTTTAAACGCAACTGCAGATTTTTTTTTCAAGGTCAAAAACAGTGTTTTGGATGTAATAAAATTCAATGGACCCGCATCCAAAACGCAAGTACCGCGAATTTGCGGCAATTTTTTTTTAACCTGCTTATAGCTGGTTGTTAAAGGAAATGTAAAAGAAATAAACATTGCCGGCTCTAGAAAAAACCAAAACAGCGTGGGGTCCCCCCCCAGGTCCATACCAGGCCCTTGGGTCTAGTATGGATTCAAAGGGGACCCCCCCAACCAAAATGAAAAAAAATGGCATGGGGGTTCCCCCAAAATCCATACCAGGCCCTTCAGGTCTGGTATGGATTTTAAGGAGAACCCCCACCAAACGTAAAAAAAAAATAGTGTGGGGGTTCCCCTATAGATCCATACCAGGCCCTTCAGGTCTGGTATGGATTTTAAGGGGAACCCCACCAAATTTTAAAAAAATAGCGTGGGGGTCCCCCTAAAAATCCACACCAGACCCTTTATCTGAGCATGCAACCTGGCAGGCCACAGGGGAAGAGGTGGGGACGAGAGAGCGGCCCCCCTCCCTCCTGAACCGTACCAGGCCACATGCCCTCAACATGGGGAGGATGTCCCCATGTTGATGGGGACAAGGGCCTCTTCCCGACAACCCTGGCCGTTGGTTGTTGGGATCTGCGGGCGGGGGGCTTATCGGAATCCGGGAGCCCCCTTTAATAAGGGGGCCCCCAGATACCGGCCCCCCACCCTATGTGAATGAGTATGGGGTACATCGTACCCCTACCCATTCACCTGGTGGCAAAAAAAGTTAATAAAAAACACAACACAGGTTTTTAAAGTAATTTATTAGGCAGCTCCGGGGGTCTTCCTGCCGGGCGCCGCGCTATCTTCTTCCAGCTCTTTTGCTAGCGGGGGTCCCGGGCTTCCTCGTCGCCTTCAGGGGTCTTCCTGCCGGGCGCCCCGCTATCTTCTTCCAGCTCTTTTGCTAGCGGGGTCCCGGGCTTCCTCGTCGTCTTCGGGGGTCTTTCTGCCGGGCGCCCCGCTATCTTCTTCCAGCTCTTTTGCTAGCGGGGTCCCGGGCTTCGTCGTCGCCTTCTTCCGACTTCGGGGGTCTCTTGTTCTGTTCTCCGGTGTCATCTCCACGCTCTCCGGTTCTTCTCCCGCTCTCCGGTGCCTTCTCCACGATCTCCGGTTCTTTCTGCCTTCTGCCGGGTGCCCCGCTATCTTCTGCCAGCTCTTTTGCTAGCGGGGGCCGGTCTTCATCGTCGCCTTCTTCCCTCTTCTCTTCGCCCGATGTTGCCTCGTCGCTGTCCGCCGTTACAATGCTCTGGCCGTGGAGCGCGCCCACTTATAATGGCATGGGCGTGGTCACCGGGTGATGCCACCGCTGACCCCGCCCCCATAGCACGTCACAGACGCATCATTCCTCGGGACTGTGACATCATACGCCCATGCCATTATAAGTGGGCGCGCTCCGCTGCCAGAGCATTGTAGCGGCGGACAGCGACGAGGCAACATCGGGCGAAGAGAAGAGGGAAGAAGGCGACGATGAAGACCGGCCCGCCCGCTAGCAAAAGAGCTGGCAGAAGATAGCGGGGTGCCCATCAGAAGGCAGAAAGAACCGGAGATCGTGGAGAAGGCACCGGAGAGTGGGAGAAGAACCGGAGATCGTGGAGAAGGCACCGGAGGGCGGTAGAAGAACCGGAGAGCGCGGAGATGACACCGGAGAACAGAACAAGAGACCCCCGAAGTTGGAAGAAGGCGGCGACGAAGCCCGGGACCCCACTAGCAAAAGAGCTGGAAGAAGATAGTGGGGCGCCCGGCAGGAAGACCCCCAGAGCTGCCTAATAAATTACTTTAAAAACTTGTGTTGTGTTTTTTATTAACTTTTTTTGCCACCAGGTGAATGGGTAGGGGTACGATGTGCCCCATACTCATTCACATAGGGTGGGGGGCCGGTATCTGGGGGCCCCCTTATTAAAGGGGGCTCCCGGATTCCAAAAAGCCCGCCGCCCGCAGACCCCGACAACCAACGGCCAGGGTTGTCCGGAAGAGGCCCTTGTCCCCATCAACATGGGGGCAGGGTGCTTTGGGGTGGGGGGCCGCAGGTCACCCCCCTGCCCCAAAGCACCCACCCCCCATGTTGAGGGCATGCGGCCTGGTACGGTTCAGGAGGGAGGGGGGCCGCTCTCGTCCCCCCTCTTCCCCTGCGGCCTGCCAGGTTGCGTGCTCGGATAAGGGTCTGGTATGGATTCTGGGGGGGACCCTACGCCGTTTTTTCGGCTTAGGGGGTTTCCCTTTAAATCCATACCAGACCTAAGGGCCTGGTATGCTCCTGGAGGGAAACCCCCACGCCGTTTTTTCATTAAAATTCGGCGTGGAGTTCCCCTTCATGATTCATACCAAACACGGGACAGCGAGGCTGCCGAGAACCAGCGCAATGCCATCGCGCTGGAGACATTCTCAGCCAGCTAGTCGCCTCTAGGACACGACTTGAGCGGCTGCCTCACGCGCTCAGGTCGTGTTCAAGTCACCTCGCAAAGTCGCGCTGTCCCTGTGTCAGCCAGCACACGAGTCGCCCCGCAAGTCGGATCCGCTTCATCCGACTACCCGGGTGACCTCTATTCAAATCAATGGGCTCCCATAGGGAACCATTCATTTTCAATAGAGTGCCGCTGACATTTGTATTTACTATAACAATTAAGGTTAGAACCAGCGCAGCGCACTGTTATTAGTAAATCAGCCCCAGTTTGTCACTAGCATTAAAACCCAACATCAAGACTTAAAAAAAAAACACCCTTGTAATGAACCCCCTGCACTGCAAGGGTTAATTGCCTGTTATGTCTAGGGTGTTGCAGAAATGTCTGTCTTGCTTACCTAATTTGTTGCTCCCACAAGCTCTCTCCTCCTCCACCTTATGCTCTGGCCTGTAGACAAAGCTTTGGCATCATGTACAATGATTCCTATATTGTATATTTAAAAGGCTGGAGTATGAATGTAGGTGTTTGAAACTTACAGAGCAGCTAAGGGGGATTGGTCGCAAAACATTGTAAATAAGTACATTTTCTCCTTCACTGATGGGAACTGATGAAGCTGCACTGACGGGCACTGATGAGGCGGCACTAATGAGGTGGCACTGATGGGCACTGATGATGAGGCACTTATATGCAGCACTGATGGACACTGATAGGTGGCACTGATAAGCAGAACAGATGGGCAGTGATAGGTGGCACTGATATGCAGCACTGATGGACACTGATAGGTGGCACTGATGGGCACTCATAGGCGGCAATGATGGGCACTGGTAGGTGGCACTGGACACCCATAGGTGGCACTGATAGGGGGCACTTATGGGCACTGTTAGGCGGCACTGATAGGCACTGATGGGTGGCACTCATTGATGGCACTGTAAGGCAGCACTGATCGGGAGGCACTGGCAGGCATCACCGATGGGCACTGAGTGCCATCCCTATTGGGCATTGATTGGCATATCTGGTGGTCCTGGGTGGGCATCCCTGGTGATCCTGGGTGGACATCCTCAGGGGGGCTGCACTGATAATCAATCAGCGCAGACCTCCCCTGTCAGGAGAGCAGCCGATCGATTCTCCTCTACTCGCGTCTGTCTGTACGAGTGGAGTTAAAGCGATTTAACGGCTCTTCCTATTTCCTCTGCGATCAGCTGTGATTGGACACAGCTGATCAGGTGGTATAGAGCCTACGCCAGAGGCTCTTTACCTCGATTGGAGATGCAGTGTGTCAGACTGACACACCACACCGCCGATCGCCATGCTGCGCGGCCAAGCACCAGTGGCTTATCCTGCTGGACATCATATGATGCCCAGTCAGGATAACTGAACCACTTCCCGGCCATAATTCTGCATACGGTGGGTGGGAAGTGGTTAATCTTCTGCCCCTAGACTAAACAAGCAATTAAGGTAACATTAAACCTGTTTTGTTTTTTTATAAAATAACAAGCATGGTATACTTACCTCTCTGTGCAATGGTTTTGCACAGAGCAACCCTGATCCTACTTTTTTGGCGTTCCCTGATGGCACTCCGGGCCCATGGAAAGCCACTTTGACATGGTCCTGGTCCCTTATCACAGCATTTGATTGACAGCAGCGAAAGCCAATGGCTGCCACTGCTATCAATCTGTCCAATGAGGAGAGAGACAGCGACAAGAGCCAATGCTCTTGTGCATATCGCTGGATCAGATTGGGCTCAGGTAAGTATGGGGGGGCTCCCGCAGCACAGAAAGTTTTTTTTCCGTAATGCATAGACTGCATCAAGGTAAAAAACATTGAGGCTTTAGAACCACTTTAACTCTTGGAGGCAGCCACTGCAAAAGAAGATTCTTAAACTTTCCTGGAGTTCAGCTTTAAAAAATGTAAGGTTTAATATCCCTTTAAAATGATGTATAAAATTGAGTGTTCTCCAAATAAAATGATTAGGCTGCATTTAAACTGCACTGCACAATTATTAAAGCCTAAATGAAATCACAAAAATAGATGAACAGTCTGATAGACATTGTATCCAATTCCATAGTTTTACCCTCAATTTCCTGTTACCAAACTGTTGTGTAAAAATATGTGTATAAATAAATATGCAAAAAAAGGGTAAGTAATATAATAAATGATATTGTTGGTTTAGTGAAGTGACCCACGACTCCAAAAAGACCCCCCCCCCCCCCAAAGCACCTTGTCCACATGCTGATGGGGACAAGGGCCTCTTCCCCACAACCCTGGCCGGTGGTTGTGGGAGTCTGCGGGCAAGGGGCTTATCAGAATCTGGAAGCGGGGCCCCCCAGATCCCACCCCCCCATGTGAACATAGTGCCCCTACTCATACTACCAAAAAAGTGTAGTGTAAAAAACTACAGTAGGCAGTTTTTGACAAGTCCTTTATTTAAAAAATAAATGTCCCTCGGCGTAGATCCATCATCCATCACGCCGCCTGCTGCCACCACCGACCCAAAAAAAGAAAGAAACCTCCGGCACTGACGAAGGCTCCCAACCCCTGCCTGCTCTGCCGTGTGACAGCTCTTTAATAACTAAGGGATCTGAATGGCCACCCTCAGCATGCCCTCGGTCGATGAAGTCCCAAGGGGGTGATGTCACCCGGCCCTGCCCCTTAGTTATTTAAGAGCTGTCACATGGTGGAACAGGCAGACAGCGGAAGCCTTTGTCGGGGCCAGCAGTGGCGGCGGGCGGCGATGGATTTACAGATGGGGACAATTCTTTTTTTTTCTTTTTTTTTGAATAATGGAATTGTTAAAAACTTTTGTTGTGATTTTATTTACTTTTTACACTTTTTTGGTGAATGATTAGGGGTACTATGCACCCCATGCTAATTCATATATGGGGGGCTGGGATCTGGGGACCCCTTGTTAAAGGGGGCTTCCAGGTTCTGATAAGCCACCCACCCACAGACCCCACAACCACCGGCCAGGGTTGTGGGGAAGAGGTCCTTGTCCCCATCACAAGCAGAGCCACCCCTGCCCCTAAGCACCCCCCCATGTTGAGGGCATGGGGCTTGGTATGGTCCGGGGGGGCGCTCAACCCATCTAGCCCCCTTCTGATCATAAGTTGAAAGCTTTTGCTGTGCTGTGGCTCTTTACAAGCACTTCTGACAACCTTTGTGAGTGTAAAATGATTTTATTATAACTAGTAAACATGTATCCTTTTATTGCACTAAGTTGGTGCTCTCTATTGTTTGTTTTTTTAAGTACATTTAGTATGCTGATTATCCCTCTTGGCGCAAGAACAGCTGCAATACCCACACTTTACACATCTGATCTGTACATTACCCATTTGGTTGCTGTGGAGTCTACATGGCGTAGACCAAATTGACAATAAGAATTATTTTTTGGTATTGTTATACTTATAGTACCTATATTTTACTACATAAACACTTTTCCCTTTCTTTCTGAGACTGAAAGTCTCTAAAGAAGCAATTGTTACCTCAGCCGAATTGAGCATTGCTCTCCAGGGTAAAGCATACAGTATGGCGGAGGCTGGTGGAACCAAGGTCTGTTCATGCAAGAACAAGAAAGAAAATATTTTACAGAGACCTCATTACCTCATAGCACGTGTTTCAAGATATGATGTAGAATTTCAGGTAATAAATTCTGGTGGGACTCCATGCTAGAACAGGCCACATTACCCCTCACTGAGATTGATGAAACAGCCCCTGTGAATTTTCCATGGCTGGCTAATGCTCAGTTGGGTCACAGAGCTTGTATAAAACACTTAATGCTTTATAAATGACCCTGTAAAGGATCTTTGATATTTTTCTTGGCTTCTGTTCTTTGCTCAGGGAATGATGTAAACTTCTTCAGACATGTAAATGTTTTCCGTAAGAATATTTCTTACGTTATGGTTGAAAGCGAACATTTAAGCTATTGCAAAAATAGATATAGTTATTTAAATATTGCCAACATATTTGTGCCCTACAGAGAACATCTGACCTTATTTCATTAGTCACTAGGGCAGTGGTGTATACAGTTTAGTGTACCTACCACACTCATTCACAATGTGGGTTCCATTTATGTTTAAGTCAATTAATCTACCCATATGTTTTTGAGCTTAGTAGACATCTGGAGGAAACCTATTGTACGCAAACACAAGAGCATACAAACTACATGTAGATACTGAACCAATTGTTCTAACATATACAGAACCAAGGAAAGCAAAACTACAAAGCAAAAGTGCAAACCACTAAGCATTTCTGATTTTTGCACAGTGTTGCAAAGGTTTCAAAGTGGGTTATGATGACAGGTAAGTGGCAAATTAACAGCTTTTTTTTATATTTCAAATATTTTTTTTTTTCTTATAGATAGAATAGATAGAGAGAAACAGCAATACAGAGCTGTGTATCAAGATAGGATACATGGTCCAACTGCAGGCCATAGGTTACAAGTGCATTACATGACAGATTCAATGCTTCCAAAGACTGTACCATCACATAGTAAATACAATAAATTGGCATGCAAATGACACACACACCCCAATACGCAGGGAAACGATATAAACCCATGTATCAGGGAATAACATCATGAAAAGCACCCCACTCAATGTTGGGTGAGTCACACTCAAGGATGAAGGAGAACAAGTAGGGGAAAGGAGAGAAAAGGAAGGGAAAAAAAAAGATGAAACCAAACTAAACTCTTTTTTTTATGTATATCTCCTTCCCTCTACCCCATGTGTCTTTCATGGTCCAGCATTGGTCCTTTTCCAGGTTGAATAACACCCAGCGTTATTTGAAGCTGAAGATTAGGTATGTCAATTTTTAAATAGTTGGACCAATGTAAGAATGTATGTGTCATACCTGTGAGATCCCACTACTACAGAGATTACCCACTAGCATATGGGTCCCAATGCCGAGTGGCTGCCCTGCTTTTTACTCAACACAGGAGGTCGCTTGCCAGGTGCCATCAGAGAACACTTTGCATTTTCTTAAATAGTTCAAAATGTTCTCTGATTGGACAAGGTGAAGATTGTGATATCAACGTCCGTCTCTTCATCTGGAGAACGCATAGCATCCATTGAGAAAATTCAAAGTGTTTTCTGAATGGTACGTGTATCAAGCAAATTATTTCCTCCCAGATATCAAGAATAACTTGCCACAAATGTGTGGCAGTGTTGAATTGTAAGTCTTGTTAACTTGCTGCACATTTTTACTGGCAAGTTGTACACTTGCAGAGCACTTGAAGCACAACTTGCAGAATGTTTGCAAAGAAAGTTGATCTGGAGTCATGCAATGCGGACTTGCTGCAACTGTACAACAAACTTGTGAAGCTTGGCAAATCTAGCAATAGCTTAGCAAGTCATTTTCAAACTTGCAGCTCAATTGCTTGCTGTCTGGGCTGTGTTCGCAATGCATTGGAGCTGAAAGCCAGTGGGGATCACTCTAGTAGCAGTACCTACTACAGTGATTTCCACCTTCCATAAGGACATGGCACATGCATACATACATTGGCCCAAGCTGGCCCAATGTAACTATATAATTTTTGTTTTAAATAACAAACATGTCATACTTACCACCTCTGTGCAAATGTTTTGTGGCCTCGATCCTCCTCTTTTGGGGTCCCCAGTGGCGCTCCTGGCTACTCCCTGCATCGAGTGCCCCAACGGAGAAGTGCTTTACCTGGAGGCAACTCATGCAGGTGTGCTCCCATGTCCTGGTGCTGTGTCCATTGACACAGACAGCAGGACTCGGCCCCGCCCCCAGCCCCTGGGAGCCAATAGCTGCGCTGCTTTCAATCTATCCAATCAGGACCCCAGACACCGGCTGGAGCTGGTGTGCTCCCCCTGTTGCTGGAAAGACTGGGTTAAGGTAAGTAAAGTGGGAGGAGCTCTGGGGGGCTGCTGCATCACAGGAGGCTTTTCACCTTAATGCATAGAATGCATTAAGGTGAAAAACCTTGAGGGTTTACAACCCCTTTAAGCTACTTCCTATGAGCCTAAGGGGTCAAGATTCCACCCCTTGGGGGCATGTCAACAAGTCATTACTTTTCAATATGCACTGGATTAAAGTGGTTGTAAACCCACTTTGACAACTTGCACCTACAGGTAAGCCTAGATTAAGGCTTACCTGTAGGTGCATGAAATATCTCCTTAACCTACACGGTTGAGGAGATATTTGCAGATAACACTGCACCGATGTCTACGGCGCATGCGCTCGTAGACAACGGCGCAGGCGCACTGAACGTCCCTGCATAATGAATGGGACATGCCGGTTTTCTCAATGGGCGAATGCCGGCCCGCGCGCATGCATGTGACGTCATCGCCGCTCCGGCCAATCACAGCGCTGGTGCGGCGATACCAGGAAGGAGCTCCGAGGGGCATGGCGGCGGAGGGGAATGAGGAGGACTTTGGGGGCTTTGATTTCAGGTAAGTGCCACACAATGAGCTAGTATGCATAGCATACTAGCTCATTATGCTTTTTCTTGCAGGGTTTTTTTTTCCGTGAAAACTGTCAGAGGGTTTACTTCATCTTTAAGACCCACTCCCCTTAGTTGGATTTTCTCAATCTCTTTCCCTGCATTGCATGTCTGTTTTGAGTGGTGTGGATGTTAGCACAGAGCACTCACGGTGCTTCCCCATGTGTTTTTTGTGGTCCAGCCTCAGTCAAATGATGCCCAGCATTATTCAAACCTACTTTTGTGAGCCCAAGGAGTCATCATTAGGTGTTGCTGCTATCTGCAGCATTCTGGACTAAGGGCACAGAAGACGGAAGAGGACCTGTGATGTTATTTGACCAGATTGAAGAATGTTGCAAAAAATGTATGAGTGCATTGCCTTATCTCAACATTACTTTACATACATTAACAATTTTGAAAATGCGTAGTATCCAGATCATTTAAACTAAAAAGATACGCTGTTCATCTGTCCGTCTGTTAATTTGTCCATCTATAAATCACCATCCATCTATTCCTCACTTTCATTTCTTACTTTACTCCACTCTAATGTGTTTCTACACATCACTTACTCTCTACTTACACATTTCAGCATTTGACTTTCTGTGTTTTCTTCTGTGTAGGATGAAGATTAATGGGGGAGCATTTTGGATGTCGTCCAAGCACCAGCTAATCCAGTAGGGTCATTTTACACAGCCTTAAGTGTATCATTACGTCTCAGTTTCCCAGTGTAACCAGATTACTCCCTCAGTACTCTCTGGTGGTGGTCAGCGAACGATGATTTCAGCTTTCTGGCTGGGTACCTGTGCAAAGACTCAGCATGAGAGAAGGGGAAAATTTATTACAGGTCGAAGCTCTAAAATGAAAAATGTAGGCATTTTCAAGAAAAATAAGCTTTGTGCATTGCTCTGCGTGTTTCTTTCTTTTTCTGTTAATATCATGGTTTAACTTAGGGACTGTGTAAGACTGAAGATATAAATGACAAGTATTTTTGCTTGACAATGAGTGTTAGCCTAGGTTCAAACCTAGAAATTGCATGCTTACCTGACACACAGAGAAACGCACTGCCATTTAACAGATGGGAGGCGGTTCCATCAATTGTTAATGGCACCCCTATGCATCTGCAAACGCGCTGTGTTTTCACGCTTGCCAAACTGCATGGTGACGCAGCATCATGCAGTTCGGTTAGGCACATTTTTGGAAAACAATCTGAGACTTTTTTTCACATTTCTCACGCATAGGGCAGCCCATTGAAACCAAGGGACTGATGAATGAATTGAAATGACATGTAGCCTAGATGGGTGAAACACATTAGAGGGGTGGACCTAGGATGAAAGGACACAGTGGGGTTGATTTACTAAAGGGAAAAAAGACTGTGCACTTTGCAAAGTGCAAATGCAGTTGCTCCAGAGCATAGTAAATGAGAAGAAACTCTGCTGACTTCCATCATCCAATCATGTGCAAGCAAAAATGCTGTATTATTTTTTTTTCCTTGCACGCGATTGGGTACTCTTTGCAAAGCAAAGCCTTACCTCATTTACTAAGCTCTGGAGCAACTGCACTTGCAGAGGGCAACAGTCTATTTGCCTTTAGTAAATCAACCCTAGTGTGTGCTGTCCATCAATAAATTTGTAGGACATTTTGACATAATTGGAATGTGGCCCATTTCTCCCTTGTGGTGTGTCTCATATGGAGTGTGAGGCTCATTGGGCTTTTGCTCCTGGCTGACTGCATCATGGCAGAACAGTCATGTAGCTTAATATGGCAAATTTGTGGGTTTATTTTATTGTTTTGTTTATATAGCCCCTTTACATTAGTTTTAAACTATTTTGGCTATATTTTGTGACCCACAGACCTTCCTTGCAAGAAAACTGTGTAATTAAAGTGAACCCTTCACTAAGTCTACATGAATACATTCCCCACATGTCCCGACATACAGCAGCAGTATATATATATATATATATATATATATATACTGCTTAACAAAAAAATAAAAATTATATATATATATATATATATAATTTTAATTTTTTTGTTAAGCAGTATCTTTTGGTATTAAAAAGATGTCCTTGAGCCCCAGTCAAACTACCTTTCCTAGGCCAAAATGACGTCATTAGTTTGCTGCAGGATGGAAGTTTATTTCCTCAGTTTCCTCACCTTTGAAGTGGATGAGCCAATGCTTTGGTCTGAGCCTAGGAAGGCCAGCTTCAGTTTCCAAAACAAATCCTTTAAGGAGTTTAGGTGTTGCCTTTAAGGATTGTAAGGAAGTAGAGATTCAATAAATAGTATAAACAACTTATGTTTTCTAATGCAATAAAGATCTTGTTTCAAATTTTTTTATTTAAAGTGTAAGTATAATTTCACACAAAGTATACTTAACCATATTTATCACATCTGACGATTACAAACCCCATCTGCCCATGCCCTAGATCCATACTTATCAAATTTTAGTAGCATTGGCCCACCACTTTTTTTTTTTACATCCAGCCAAACTGTAGTTTCTTCCCGCTGTTTACACCTGCATAGTAGAAGCCAACACCCCTTATTAGAAACAGAACTCCTGACCATTAGAAGACAAACGATAGACATACTGCAATACAAAGCCAAAGCAGCACTGCAGGTCTGTAGGAAACTATCCTATGAATTGGGTAACAAGTGTGGGAAATTGTTGGCTAATGCAGTTAAACAGCAGAGGCGACAAGCGTATATACCCATAATTATCTCCTCTTCGGGACAAAAAAAGGTAATTCCCACCCAAATTGCACGTGAATTAACGGAATTCTACTCCTCTTTATACAACCTCCCGAAAAAACATACTAGTGACACTTATATAAGAGACTACCTGATCAAATCGGACATCCCCACTCTTCCCGAGGAGACAGGGGCAGCCCTGGAGGAACCCATTACGTTGGTGGAACTGCAGGGTGCCATCAAGGGAATGAAACCGGGGAAGGAGCCAGGTCCGGACGGTTTTACCCTACAATATTATCGAACCCTCTTGCCAGTACAAGGCCTGTATATGGTCAAACTACTTAACAATCTTGCAGAAGGAGGTCACTTCCAAAGAGATACCTTGAAGGCCCACATCTCCCTCATTCCTAAAGAAGGCAAGGACCCGGCCGCTTGCGGCAGCTACAGGCCTATATCCCTCTTGAATATAGATCTTAAATTCTTCACTAAAATCCTGGCCAATAGATTGTCCCAACACATGTCAGATCTCGAACATTTAGATCAAGTGGGTTTTGTCCCTTCCAGGGAGGCCAGGGACAACACTACCAAGATACTCAACCTAATTCATAGGGCCTCACTGCTCAAAACACCATGTGTCTTTCTCAGCACAGACACTGAGAAAGCCTTTGACCGGGTTAGTTTGGAATTTATGCTCTTCGTCCTTAGGCATATTGGCTTAGGTAGTAAGATGTTACAATGTATTTCTAATATTTACTCGGTGCCGACTGCCCAGGTTAAAGCCAATGGAGTCCTCTCCGAACCCGTTACTATTTCTAATGGAACCAGACAGGGCTGCCCGTTATCCCCCCTTCTCTTTGCTCTAGTTCTAGAGCCATTCTTATGCACGATCCGCCAGAATCCAGATATAAAGGGGTATCTTGATAGACCAGGGCCACTACAAGATTTCGGCATAAGCGGATGACCTTTTATTCTCTCTTACCAATTCTGTGGTGTCCCTTTCAAACCTGATTAAAGAATTCAAAAAATATGGGGTCATATCTAATTTGAAAATTAAGTTTGACAAGTCTGCTGCTATGGGTGTCAACATGACTCCAGATGACCTGTCTCCTCTGAAATCTAAATTCAAATTTAAATGGTCTGATAGCCACCTCAATTACCTGAAGACATGTATCCCGAGCTACTTTTTGAACTCAACTTTCCCCCAATGCTGACTAAAGCCAGAGGACTGCTTGAGGAGTGGAATAAAGGGCTCCACTCCTGGTTTGGGAGATGCAATCTCCTCAAAATGTGCATTCTCCCGAAATTCCTGTACCTGTTTCAAGCCCTGCCAATCAGGATCCCAGCTCCATATTTCAGACAAGTACAATCTCTCTTTACCAAATTTGTATGGGCACACAAGAAACCGCAGCTGTGCATAAGATACTGGACTCTCCCGAAGCAATGTGGAGGTCTGGCCCTTCCAGACATAAAGAACTATTACCAGGCAGTACACTTAGGGAGAATCATTGACTGGAACAGACATGTACAATTCAAACTGTGGAGGCAGATAGAACGCAACCAGGTACATATCCCATTAAAGGGGGCAATATGGTGCTATGACCAACTCCTTTTGGATATGAAGAAACATCCCACCATAGACGCTACGCGTGGGTTCGTTGGTGGTGAACGCTGCCTCCTTGACATCATGGACATCCCCACTTCTCCCAATTCTCGGCAACCAGGCGTTTCCACCTGGAATAATCCGATCAGATTATGGGGAGCTTGTGGCGGCGGGTAGAGACTGTGCTTTACACTTTGTAGACGTAGACCGGTGGGCATCGATCCAAACCCTGACGAGCAATACTGGTAGCTTCCAACTGTCATTTTGGAAACCTATACGGTTACACCACTTCGTGCACGCAATACCAGATCCCATACAATTTACCCGTGACCTGACAACATTTGAAAATTACTGTAAAGAGGAAGGAGTGCTAACCCAAGTACTCACGAAAACATACTCTTTACTCAACACTTCATCAACACAACCCGACCTGGTGTTTCTACGAACTTGGGGACAGAACCTAAAAAATACTTTCACTGACGTGCAGACACAAAATATCCTTCAATTTTCTCTAAAATCGTCCATCTGCACAAGAATCCAAGAAACAAACTATAAGATTCTAACCAGGTGGTACTATACGCCTCAGTTCCTACATAAATTCTTCCCTACCACAACAGATAAATGCTGGCGGTGTCTAAAAGATAAAGGAACGCTTATCCATATCCTTTGGTCATGCCCGCTGTTCCTGCAGGTCTGGACAACCTTAGAGTTGATCACACAAAAGTTCACTGATCACACAATTCAAAAAGATCCAGCTTTCTTCCTGCTACACGCTTCCACAATCCTGGCGAGATCTTACAAGAAATCCATTGTGAGACACCTGCTTAATGCCGCAAAGTCTTGCATTCCGGCTACCTGGAAACAAACCACACCTCCATCCGTTGGACTGTGGTTGCGTAAAGTAGAGTAAATTAAGCATCTAGAAGACCTGGTGCTAACTGCACAAAATAAACAGGAAAAACACTCCAAGGCCTGGAGGCTGTGGAATTTATACATATATTCCGATGAAGGGCAATCCTTGTTGAGTTCTTAATAGACTTCCCGATCTCGGCCCAAAGCGAGCTGACGGTGGCAATGTATCCGTCACCCCCGTGTTGAACATAATCTCCCCCCCTCTTCTTTCCTCTTCCCCTCTTTATTCGTTTTCCCTCTTTATTTTTATTTTTATTTTTTGTTTTCTTTCTCTTTCTATCTTTGGTTTCCTCAACTGCTGGTTTTGTACTCAGTCATTTGGAGAACGTGGATTTGTTAGAGATGCGGTCATTCCGACTACAACATGCTCTTCACCAAACAAAAGAGATAGACTGCTTAAGATGATATTTCAGGTGCTAGCACACTGGAGCAGAAATGTTTATGGTCTAATTGTAGGAGCACTCTGGTACTGTACCTGTCTGTTGCGACAGTCTAGATGTTTTATATTACAGATGGAATGTGACTCTTACTGCAAAGCCTATATGTTTGTGATATGGTCTATTGTGACCACAGTTGTTCTGTGCTTTTCTGTATTTCATTGTGAAAAAATAAAAACAAATAAAAATTTATATTTGGAAAAAAAAAAAAAAGAACCCAACAGACTTCTATGAGCCATTCTTCCAATATAATGTGTAGACTCCTGGGAGACATCTGTTTAGAAGTTTATGGGATTTTACTGGGCTTTCAGACTGGCAGGGTGTAAACATTACCAGTGGCTGTTCTGTTAGAACCCAGAAAGTAGGGAGTTGGGTATAGCGAAGGGGGATATTAGTTAAGGTTGGATGAGAGGTAAAAAAAAATGGAAATATATTTTGTGTGTAAACATACTTAGCCATTAAAAACATTTCAACTATAGATTATACAATGAGTAAACATTTATGCATTTCAGCTTTTCAATAAACTGTTTTCAATAAGTTTTACTTCAAACAATTCTATAGCCTTTCAGCCAATGAAATGCCTTGGCACCCACAGAAAGTAGGAAATCCAAAATGCATTATGAAAGTTCCCATTACCACTTATATCAATTCAGGAAACCACAGGAACGGGCCACCTACAAGACCAAGAGAAACCAAGCAACTCTAGCTGACCTACACTGACTTCTCACTCTATTTTGCCTTCATCTTACCAGACCATAGTGTGTGTCTCATCAATTACGTGTTATTATTATTTAACTTCCATTGTGGCCTTTACTAGGTCGGTACGGTACATTCTGGGTAAAGTCCCAAGCAGCAGACTTAACAGATTCTTGTAGGTGGTCCATCTCTGCTTTCCTTTGTAACTCCACAAAGTCTTGTGCATCTCCTCGTGTGTTTTGGCTGAGAGGTCACATATTATGTTTTCATTATAATTGTTCAATCACGTATTCACATTAATAAATTATATGCACTGCTTTTCTGTACAGTGTGTGCTGTTGTGTAGTGTATTCTTTTTAGAAAGAAAAGGATAAGTACAGCTTTTAACAGACTTTCAGTAATAAAACAACAGATGTACTCCCAAACAATATATAGCTGTATGTCTTTTTGAGTATAGACTCAGTTTATAATGGTCCTGTGTAGTGCTATCAGTTGGCTCTCCCTGTGCTTGTATAAGAGTGAGTACCTACAATACTGAAAGTTAAAGATGTTTGAGGCGGGGTCTTTGTAGGACTAATCACCACCCCTGAGGTACACAAAGCAAACTGAAGGAAAGCCCAGGACCTCTGAATTATAGGCAGATGGAATAGATTGGGAATTCTTGCTAAAAAATAAAAAAAAGGTGCATATCCTGGCTGTACCAACACACCTATATTATTTTATTCAGAAAAGTGCATAAGAACATTACCATATGTTGAATTTGTAGGTGCTCAATAAATGAGCATTTTATCGAAAATCTATTTAGTCTTTCTTGTATCTTAAAAATGTTGTTTTAAAAAAAAAAGTATTTTATAGAATTTTCCCACTGCTCCAATACATATTCCCTTTTACATTTTCAAATGCATATACAACATACATCCTCTGGTATTTAATCACCCCACCATGCAACCTCACTTAACTACTTAAGAACCAAGCCTCTTTCTGATATTTGGTGTTTACAAGCTAAAAACATTATTTTTTTTGCTAGAAAATTACTTAAAAACCCCCAAACATTATATATATTTTTTTCTAACACCCTAGAGAATAAAATGGCGGTCGTCGCAATACTTTTTTTCACACCGTATTTGCGCAGCGGTCTTACAAGCACACTTTTTATGGAAAAAATACACTTTTTTGAATTAAAAAATAAGACAACAGTAAAGTTATTCCAATTTTTTTATATTGTGAAAGATAATATTACACTGAGTAAATTCATACCCAACACGCTTCAAAATTGCTCCCGCTCGTGGAACGGCGACAAACTTTTACCCATAAAAATCTCCATGGGCGACGTTTAAAAGATTGTACAGGTTGCATGTTTTGAGGTACAGAGGGGGTCTAGGTCTAGAATTATTGCTCTCACTCTACCGATCACAGCGATACCTCACATGTGTGGTTTGAACACCATTTTCATATGCGGGCGCTGCTCACGTATGCGTTCGCTTCTGCACCTTTTATTTTTTATTTTTACACTGTTATTTTATTTTTTTAAACATCCCTTGTAATAGAAAAAAAGCATGCCAGAACCTTTTAAATATGAGATCTGGGTCAAAAAGACCCCAGATCTCATATTTACACTAAAATGCAATAAAAATAAATAAAAATTATGTCATTTGAAAAAAATAAAATAAAAAATGTCTCTTTAAGACCTATGGACGGAAGAGACGTTTTGACGTCACTTCGGCCCTGCAATTGTATGGAGACACGTGGGGACCATCTTCCCCTCACTCGTCTCCATACCAAGCCAGGGAAAGGACCCGATCGCCTCCGCCGCTACCGATGGCTGCGGTAAGCAGCGGAGGGCACCGGAGAGTGGCGGCCCTTCCCACCGCCGATAAAATAGATTTTGCAGCGAATCCACCACAGAGACCACTTTTATCTAAAAGTGGACCGCCCACTGTAGAAGAGGATGCTGGGGTTATGGTAGCTAGCTGCTGCCATAACAATGATATCCCTCTTTAAAGTTGATAGTGAGCTTCTTATTGCGCATCTCAAGCTAAATAACCTGCTTCTCGATAAAATACAGAAGTAAGCATTTTAGAACATCAACAAATTATGTCAACAATTTTTTATAAAAACCTTTTATCAAGATCCACCAAGCAATTAAAGCAGAAATTCATTCTTTCAATCAACATTGACTATTTTTAATCCTTACGCTGCTAGCATTAATAAATAGATAGGAACAGGGCTTTTTTTCAGTGGAGACGTGGGGGAATGCAGTTCTGACACCTCCAGCACTAGGGGTCTATTGTTGCTGAGGTCTATTGTTTCTGGTGAGGGATCTATTGTTGCTGGGGGTGGGTCTTATATTGCTGAGGGTTCAGTTGTTTCTGGGAGAGATCTACTGTTGAGGGAGGGGTCTTTTGTTGCTGACTGCTGTAAAGTCTATTGATGCTGGCTGTGAGAAATCTGTTGTTGATGCCAGGAGTCTATTGTTGCTTGGGGGGAATGTTGTTGTGGGTGGTCCAATCTTGCTGGGGGGATCTATTGTTGCTGGGGGGGGGCTCTATTGTTACTGGCTGCAGGGGATCTATTTTGGTGCTTTTTTTGTTATCATTACCAAATTCCATACAAATTACAAGATGATACTTGGTTCTGTATTCTCTAAAAAAGGCAATACTGGGAGGTGGGTAGGGACTGAAACCAAGGAATGGTGCTCAGAGGTTGGTATGGGCGGAGAAAATAGGTGACTCAGAAGGGGGAAGTCCTGGATAGAAAAGTATATCATATTTACTTGTTTTAAATGTTCTTTTTTTTTTACATTTCTTCAGTTACTTCCTGGTTTCCAGGCTTAGGCAAATGATACCATACATCCCAGAAGTCTTCAGGAGGGGAGGAGGGGCTTTCTCAGCTAAGCACACCCTCCTGTCAGCATGCCTGAGCTAAGGGCATATGGATTCCAGAAAGTAAATGCTACATGAATGATCTGCCCTTACTTAAAGTGGCCACAGCCAGAAATGCTAGGGGGTGTTTTTTTAAAGTGATTTCTCAACAAAATAAAGCATGGAGGCATGGATGGGTGGGGGAGTCTGCTTTGCACATTGAAAATAAATAAATGGCATTTTTGGTTTGCGGTGCTCAGATACAGTGTACAGTAGTTCTACTTTAACCAGCAGGGAGGAGAGGAAGAGGAACACCAGGGGAGCAAGAGAGAACCTTAACCAGTCAATATCGTTTCACCCCAATTATTAATTTTAAATGAATATCCGTTGCCAAAATGTGTGATGGATATGTGGCCACCACTTGTTCCTTAATTTTTGCCCCAAAGGATTCCATCCACAGAGGAGTCTGTAGCCTTTATAAGTACTCAATGTCCAAATTCTCTCTATCAACGGTGAAATGCAATTTATACTGGCCCTGTGTAGTGCTACCAATTGGCTCACCATGTGTGTAGTAGGAGTGAGCATGTACAGTACTCCAAGATTAGTGATGAGCCGAACACCCCCGGGTTCGGTTCGCACCAGAACCCGCGAACGGACCGAAAGTTCGAACGAACATTAGAACCCTATTAAATACAATGGATGCGAACGTTCGAATTCTAAAGTGCTAATTATAACAACTATTATGCATGTTATTGTCCTAAAAAGGGTTTGGGAACCCGGGTTCTGCACCAGGGGACATGTATCAATGCAAAAATAAGTTTTAAAAACGGTTGTTTTCCGGGAGCAGTCATTTTAATGATGCATAAAGTGAAAAAAAAAAAGTCAAATATTCCTTTAAATATCGTACCTGGGGGGTGTCTAAAGTATGCCTGTGAAGTGCCACGTGTTTCCCGTGTTTAGAACTGTCCCTGCACAAAATGACACTTCTAAAGGAAAAAAAAGCCATTTAAAACTGCTTGCGGCTTTAATGTAATGTCTGGTCCCGGTAATATGGATGAAAATCTTTAAGAAAAATGGCATAGCTACCCCATGACCCCCCCCCCTACCCCAGCCCATTACCAGCCCCTTTGGGTCTTGTATGGATATTAAGGGGAACCCCGCACATAAAATAAAAAAGGCCCTATATACTCTGAACAGCCGTATACAGGCGGTGCATACAAGACAGGGACTGTAGGTTTGTTCTTATGTAGAATCTGTTTGTAATTTTGAACAGGTACATTGTTGAAGTGTAGCTCCAGACCAAAAATCTATTTTTAAACTTTTTGGAAAACATAGGTAAGGGTTATCACCCCTGTAACATTTGTTTTGCTGTCTGTGCCCCTGTTCAGAACATTTCACCTCACTTTCCGTCCTAATGACAACTGTTTTTGAAATGTGGTGTTTTTCTTGAAACAAGGATTGCTGATAAAGCATCAGTACAGAGGAGACACCTTTCTCCCATATTTATTCTTACAGGAGAGAATTTTCCTTCCTAGTGGTAGATTTCCTCTCACTTCCTGTTGTCTTCTTGCGTTTGCAAGTAGGAGTCGTTTGTAAGTTGGATGTTTGAAAGTAGGGACCTGCCGTATATACTCTGCAGAAATAGGCCCCTTAGTTGTTGGTGTTGGCACAACACTGTAAGCACTCACAGTTACTCTTGGTTGGTGCTGGAACGCCCTGCTGTCAACTATTATATCAGGAATTTTAATTACATATAATTGTTGAACAGTGGTAGTAAAAATTGGGCCTTTGATGGTGGTGCTGGTGCCACAACACTGTAAGCCCTGACAGTTACTCTTGGTGGGTGCAGCAATGGGCCCTGCTGTGAATTATTAGATCAAGAATTGTAATTACATGCCCCTGTTGAACAGGGGCTGAAAAATTGGGCCTTAGGCACTGGTGGCACAACACTGCAACCCTTCACAGATACTGTACTTGGAGCACAGCAATGAGCCCTGTTGCAAAGTATTGCTTCAAAAATTGTAATGACACGCCCCTGTTAAACAGGGGCTGAAAAATTGGGCCTTAGGCACTGGTGGCACAACACTGCAACTCCTCACAGATACTGTACTTGGAGCACAGCAATGAGCCCTGTTGCAAAGTATTGCTTCAAAAATTGTAATTACACGCCACTGTTAAACAGGGGCTGAAAAATTGGGCGTTAGGCACTGGTGGCGGCACCCATAAACAAAAATGATCTTCCAAGCTATCATCATCAATCGTATCATTGAGGACTCGGAGGAGGAGGATAGCCAGTCAACATAACAGCACAGGCACTCAGCATCAGCATCAGTCTTGAAGGGATGTGACATTTTAAAATCAATTAGTCTGTTATATCAGCATCAGGTGTGTGGTAGCTGGTGGTGATCCAAGACTGGTTCATCTTGATGAAAGTCAGTCGATCAACCGAGTCGGTGGACAGGCGCACCCTGTGATCCGTGACAAATCCTCCAGCAGCACTGAATGTGCGTTCCGAAAGAACGCTGGATGCAGGACAGGCCAGTAGCTCAATTGCATACTGTGCAAGCTCTGGCCAGTGATCCATCCTCAAGACCCAGTAAGCCAGAGGATTTTCGGTGGGGAAGGTGTCCAAGTCTGACCTTGCCCCTAGATATTCCTGCACCATGTTTATCAGACGCTGGCGATGGTTGCTGGAACCGATCATACTTTGGGGCTGCGGACTAAAGAATTGTCTGAACGCATCGGTCAGACGGCCACCTTCCCCACCGCTCCTTCTTTGACTGGCCGAAGCCTCAGCAACTCGTTGTCCAGGACCAGGAGTTTGCAACCTCCCAGTCTCTGGGAACGCGTTGCACAGACCTTTCTGCAAGGCCTCCCGGAGTTGTCTCATCCTCTGCTCCCTCTGCGACGGTAACATAAGGTCCGCAACCTTACCCTTGTACCGTGGATCAAGGAGAGTGGCCAGCCAGTAATGGTCCCTCTCCTTGATCCGAAGAATACGAGGATCCTTCCGCAGACTTTGCAGGATCAGGGAGGCCATGCAGCGTAGGTTTGCTGAGGCATTCGCTCCGGAGTCCTCTGGGTCACTAAGGACGACATGATCCGCAGCCACCTCCTCCCAGCCACGTACAAGTCCACTGGTTTCTTGGGACTGTAAATCATCCCTAAAAGACTGCTGCTGATGATGCTGAGTGCCAGCCTCCACCTCCATGCTGACACAATCCTCCTCCTCCTCCTCCTCCTCCTCCTCCTCCTCTTCCTGTGCGATGGGTGGGACAGAAGGAACACTGTCTGGGTAAAGGGGGCCTTGAGAGGCAAGGAAGTCCTCCTCTTCCTGCCTCTGTTCTGCCTCAAGTGCCCTGTCCATTATTCCACGCAGCGTGTGCTCCAACAGGTGGACAAGAGGTACAGTGTCACTGATGCATGCACTGTCACTGCTCACCATCCTCGTGGCCTCCTCAAATGGTGCCAGGACAGTGCATGCATCCCTGATCATGCCCCACTGGCGTGGAGAAAAAAAACCAAGCTCCCCTGACCCTGTCCTGGTGCCGTAGTCGCACAGGTACTCATTGATGGCCCTCTGCTGCGTGTGCAGCCGCTGCAGCATGGCCAACGTTGAGTTCCACCTGGTGGGCATGTCACATATAAGGCGGTTCTTGGGCAGGTTCAACTCCTTTTGCAGCTCAGCCAGGCGAGCACTGGCATTATAAGATCTGCGGAAATGCACACAGACTTTCCTGGCCTGCCTCAGGACATCCTGTAAGCCCGGGTACCTGCCCAAGAACCGCTGCACCACCAGGTTAAGGACGTGAGCCACACAGGGCACATGGGTCAGTTGTCCCTGTCGGAGGGCGGAGAGGAGGTTGGTGCCATTGTCGCAAACCACCATTCCTGGCTTAAGCTGGCGTGGCGTCAACCACCTCTCGGCCTGGCCCTGCAGAGCAGACAGGACCTCTGCCCCAGTGTGGCTTCTGTCCCCCAAACACACCAGCGCAAGCACGGCATGGCATCTTTTTGCCTGCGTACTTGCGTAGCCCCGTGAACGGCTACGGAGCACCGCTGGTTCATAGGACAAACCACAGGAAGAGGCCATGGAGGAAGAAGAAGAGGAGGGGGTGGAGGAGAGAGGTGTGTCACAACCAGTAGTAGCATTTTGGAGGCGTGGCGGTGGGACAACCTCCAACACTACTGCACCTTGTCCTGAATCCTTCCCAGCTGCCAAAAGAGTGACCCAATGGGCCGTGAAAGAAAGGTAACGTCCCTGTCCATGCCTGCTGGACCATGAGTCAGCGGTAATATGCACCTTACCGCTGACCGCCCTGTCCAGCGAGGCCAAGACATTGCCTTCCACATGCCGGTAGAGAGCCGGAATAGCCTTCCGTGAGAAAAAGTGGCGTTTGGGAACCTGCCACTGAGGAACCGCACATTGCACAAACTCACGGAAGGGGGCCGAGTCTACCAACTGAAAAGGCAGCAGTTGAAGCGCTAGCAATTTAGCCAAGCTAGCATTCAACCGCTGGGCATGTGGATGGCTGGGAGTGAACTTCTTTCGACGGTCCAGCAGCTGGGGCAGGGAAATTTGCCTGCTAGAATCGGACGTCGGTGTACTGCTAGCAGAGTGGGCGCAAGTACTTGGCTGTGACACACCTAATTCTACACCTTCATTCCTCTCAGTGCATGTTTCAGAGAGGACTGAAGTTATAGTGGGGTTGGAGATCCCAGCTGATGCGGTGCAAGGAGAGGTCCGCTTTGTTCTTTGGTGTGGGTCTTTGAGGTAGGCTTGCCAACGAGCTGCATGGCAGGTCAACATATGTCTGGTCAGGCATGTGGTACCCAAGCGGCTGATGTTTTGGCCACGCGATATACGCTTGAGACATATGTTGCAAACAGCAGCTGTGCGATCTGATGCACTAGCCTCAAAAAAGGCCCACACCAAAGAACTTTTTGAATGACGGGCAGAGGCAGCGCCCTGCACAGGCGGAGCTCTGCGGTGTGATTCCGTCGGTGTACTGCCCTTACGCTGGCCACCAAAGGGCATCCTGCCTCGTTGGAGATGTGCCTCCTCCTCATCCTCCTCCTCCTCCTCTCTCCTATTAGGCACCCACGTGGAGTCATTGACCTCATCATCCCCTCCCTCCTCATCACTGGAGCCAATCTGGCAGTATGCTGCAGCTGCTGGAACATGACTGCCAGATTGGTGTCCTTCTTGAGCATCCCCTCTGTCTGCTCTCACGCTACTGCCTTCCTCTAGCTGGGTTTCATCATCAGACCCTTCGAAACGCTGGGCATCCTCCTGGAGCATGTACCCAACACTGTGCTGAAACAGTTCGGGGGACTCCTCAGGAGGAGGACATGGTGGGTCTAGGGAAGGAGTGACTGATGATTTGTCTGACATTGATACCAGGGAAGACGACGCTTTGGCAGCTGCTTTTCCAGTACCCTGAGCCTGGGTGAGAGAGGATGAGGAGGAGGAGGAGGGCTTGGTCATCCACTCTACCAAGTCTTCGGCATGATGTGGCTCAACATGTCCAGCTGCCGAAAAGAAGGACAAGCGTGTCCCATGGCCATGTGCTGATGACAATGCACCGCGTCCACGACCAGCACTGTTGCCCCCAGACACAGAGCCTGCTTGCCCTCTTTTATTGCCTCCTGACTGTCTGCCTCTCCTTGTTTGCCTTCCAGACATTCTAATAGATGGCCTGCAGGGAGATGGGAAAAAAGCAATAAGGGCTACCTTCAGGTGTCCTTCTCTGTCCCTTGAAACAAGGACTTTCACAGTGAAAGAAACTGACACTGTCCCTACCTAGAGTTTTCTATCCCTAGAATAAATGTTTTTTTTAATCACAATATAGCACAAGGACAATTCACTCAATGTCTCTCCAGGTCCCTGGAAACAAGGACTTGCAGAGTGAAAGAAACTGACACTGTCCCTACCTAGAGTTTTCTGTCCCTAGAATAAATGTTTTTTTTAAGCACAATATAGCACAAGGAAAATTAACTCACTGTCCTTACAGGTCCCTGGAAACAAGGACTTGCAGAGTGAAAGAAACTGACACTGTCCCTACCTAGAGTTTTCTGTCCCTAGAATAAATGTTTTTTTTAAGCACAATATAGCACAAGGACAATTAACTCACTGTCCTTACAGGTCCCTGGAAACAAGGACTTGCAGAGTGAAAAAAAAAAAACACTCTCCCTACCTAGAGTTTTCTGTCCCTAGAAAAAATGTTTTTTTTAATCACAATATAGCACAAGGACAATTAACTCACTGTCCTTACAGGTCCCTGGAAACAAGGACTTGCAGAGTGAAAGAAAAAAAACACTCTCCCTACCTACAGTTTTCTGTCCCTAGAAAAAATGTTTTTTTTAATCACAATATAGCACAAGGAAAATTAACTCACTGTCCTTACAGGTCCCTGGAAACAAGGACTTGCAGAGTGAAAGAAACTGACACTGTCCCTACCTAGAGTTTTCTGTCCCTAGAATAAATGTTTTTTTTAATCACAATATAGCACAAGGAAAATTAACTCACTGTCCTTACAGGTCCCTGGAAACAAGGACTTGCAGAGTGAAAGAAAAAAAACACTCTCCCTACCTACAGTTTTCTGTCCCTAGAAAAAATGTTTTTTTTAATCACAATATAGCACAAGGAAAATTAACTCACTGTCCTTACAGGTCCCTGGAAACAAGGACTTGCAGAGTGAAAGAAACTGACACTGTCCCTACCTAGAGTTTTCTGTCCCTAGAATAAATGTTTTTTTTAATCACAATATAGCACAAGGACAATTCACTCAATGTCTCTCCAGGTCCCTGGAAACAAGGACTTGCAGAGTGAAAGAAACTGACACTGTCCCTACCTAGAGTTTTCTGTCCCTAGAATAAATGTTTTTTTTAAGCACAATATAGCACAAGGACAATTAACTCACTGTCCTTACAGGTCCCTGGAAACAAGGACTTGCAGAGTGAAAGAAAAAAAACACTCTCCCTACCTACAGTTTTCTGTCCCTAGAAAAAATGTTTTTTTTAATCACAATATAGCACAAGGAAAATTAACTCACTGTCCTTACAGGTCCCTGGAAACAAGGACTTGCAGAGTGAAAGAAACTGACACTGTCCCTACCTAGAGTTTTCTGTCCCTAGAATAAATGTTTTTTTTAATCACAATATAGCACAAGGAAAATTAACTCACTGTCCTTACAGGTCCCTGGAAACAAGGACTTGCAGAGTGAAAGAAACTGACACTGTCCCTACCTAGAGTTTTCTGTCCCTAGAATAAATGTTTTTTTTAAGCACAATATAGCACAAGGACAATTAACTCACTGTCCTTACAGGTCCCTGGAAACAAGGACTTGCAGAGTGAAAGAAAAAAAACACTCTCCCTACCTACAGTTTTCTGTCCCTAGAAAAAATGTTTTTTTTAATCACAATATAGCACAAGGAAAATTAACTCACTGTCCTTACAGGTCCCTGGAAACAAGGACTTGCAGAGTGAAAGAAACTGACACTGTCCCTACCTAGAGTTTTCTGTCCCTAGAATAAATGTTTTTTTTAATCACAATATAGCACAAGGACAATTCACTCAATGTCTCTCCAGGTCCCTGGAAACAAGGACTTGCAGAGTGAAAGAAACTGACACTGTCCCTACCTAGAGTTTTCTGTCCCTAGAATAAATGTTTTTTTTAAGCACAATATAGCACAAGGACAATTAACTCACTGTCCTTACAGGTCCCTGGAAACAAGGACTTGCAGAGTGAAAAAAAAAAAAAACTCTCCCTACCTAGAGTTTTCTGTCCCTAGAAAAAATGTTTTTTTTAATCACAATATAGCACAAGGACAATTAACTCACTGTCCTTACAGGTCCCTGGAAACAAGGACTTGCAGAGTGAAAGAAAAAAAACACTCTCCCTACCTACAGTTTTCTGTCCCTAGAAAAAATGTTTTTTTTAATCACAATATAGCACAAGGAAAATTAACTCACTGTCCTTACAGGTCCCTGGAAACAAGGACTTGCAGAGTGAAAGAAACTGACACTGTCCCTACCTAGAGTTTTCTGTCCCTAGAATAAATGTTTTTTTTAATCACAATATAGCACAAGGAAAATTAACTCACTGTCCTTACAGGTCCCTGGAAACAAGGACTTGCAGAGTGAAAGAAAAAAAACACTCTCCCTACCTACAGTTTTCTGTCCCTAGAAAAAATGTTTTTTTTAATCACAATATAGCACAAGGAAAATTAACTCACTGTCCTTACAGGTCCCTGGAAACAAGGACTTGCAGAGTGAAAGAAACTGACACTGTCCCTACCTAGAGTTTTCTGTCCCTAGAATAAATGTTTTTTTTAATCACAATATAGCACAAGGACAATTCACTCAATGTCTCTCCAGGTCCCTGGAAACAAGGACTTGCAGAGTGAAAGAAACTGACACTGTCCCTACCTAGAGTTTTCTGTCCCTAGAATAAATGTTTTTTTTAAGCACAATATAGCACAAGGACAATTAACTCACTGTCCTTACAGGTCCCTGGAAACAAGGACTTGCAGAGTGAAAGAAAAAAAACACTCTCCCTACCTACAGTTTTCTGTCCCTAGAAAAAATGTTTTTTTTAATCACAATATAGCACAAGGAAAATTAACTCACTGTCCTTACAGGTCCCTGGAAACAAGGACTTGCAGAGTGAAAGAAAAAAAACACTCTCCCTACCTACAGTTTTCTGTCCCTAGAAAAAATGTTTTTTTTAATCACAATATAGCACAAGGAAAATTAACTCACTGTCCTTACAGGTCCCTGGAAACAAGGACTTGCAGAGTGAAAGAAACTGACACTGTCCCTACCTAGAGTTTTCTGTCCCTAGAATAAATGTTTTTTTTAATCACAATATAGCACAAGGAAAATTAACTCACTGTCCTTACAGGTCCCTGGAAACAAGGACTTGCAGAGTGAAAGAAAAAAAACACTCTCCCTACCTACAGTTTTCTGTCCCTAGAAAAAATGTTTTTTTTAATCACAATATAGCACAAGGAAAATTAACTCACTGTCCTTACAGGTCCCTGGAAACAAGGACTTGCAGAGTGAAAGAAACTGACACTGTCCCTACCTAGAGTTTTCTGTCCCTAGAATAAATGTTTTTTTTAATCACAATATAGCACAAGGACAATTCACTCAATGTCTCTCCAGGTCCCTGGAAACAAGGACTTGCAGAGTGAAAGAAACTGACACTGTCCCTACCTAGAGTTTTTTGTCCCTAGAATAAATGTTTTTTTTAAGCACAATATAGCACAAGGACAATTAACTCACTGTCCTTACAGGTCCCTGGAAACAAGGACTTGCAGAGTGAAAGAAAAAAAACACTCTCCCTACCTACAGTTTTCTGTCCCTAGAAAAAATGTTTTTTTTAATCACAATATAGCACAAGGAAAATTAACTCACTGTCCTTACAGGTCCCTGGAAACAAGGACTTGCAGAGTGAAAGAAAAAAAACACTCTCCCTACCTACAGTTTTCTGTCCCTAGAAAAAATGTTTTTTTTAATCACAATATAGCACAAGGAAAATTAACTCACTGTCCTTACAGGTCCCTGGAAACAAGGACTTGCAGAGTGAAAGAAACTGACACTGTCCCTACCTAGAGTTTTCTGTCCCTAGAATAAATGTTTTTTTTAATCACAATATAGCACAAGGAAAATTAACTCACTGTCCTTACAGGTCCCTGGAAACAAGGACTTGCAGAGTGAAAGAAACTGACACTGTCCCTACCTAGAGTTTTCTGTCCCTAGAATAAATGTTTTTTTTAAGCACAATATAGCACAAGGACAATTAACTCACTGTCCTTACAGGTCCCTGGAAACAAGGACTTGCAGAGTGAAAGAAAAAAAACACTCTCCCTACCTACAGTTTTCTGTCCCTAGAAAAAATGTTTTTTTTAATCACAATATAGCACAAGGAAAATTAACTCACTGTCCTTACAGGTCCCTGGAAACAAGGACTTGCAGAGTGAAAGAAACTGACACTGTCCCTACCTAGAGTTTTCTGTCCCTAGAATAAATGTTTTTTTTAATCACAATATAGCACAAGGAAAATTAACTCACTGTCCTTACAGGTCCCTGGAAACAAGGACTTGCAGAGTGAAAGAAACTGACACTGTCCCTACCTAGAGTTTTCTGTCCCTAGAATAAATGTTTTTTTTAAGCACAATATAGCACAAGGACAATTAACTCACTGTCCTTACAGGTCCCTGGAAACAAGGACTTGCAGAGTGAAAGAAACTGACACTGTCCCTACCTAGAGTTTTCTGTCCCTAGAATAAATGTTTTTTTTAATCACAATATAGCACAAGGAAAATTAACTCACTGTCCTTACAGGTCCCTGGAAACAAGGACTTGCAGAGTGAAAGAAACTGACACTGTCCCTACCTAGAGTTTTCTGTCCCTAGAATAAATGTTTTTTTTAATCACAATATAGCACAAGGACAATTAACTCACTGTCCTTACAGGTCCCTGGAAACAAGGACTTGCAGAGTGAAAGAAACTGACACTGTCCCTACCTAGAGTTTTCTGTCCCTAGAATAAATGTTTTTTTTAAGCACAATATAGCACAAGGACAATTAACTCACTGTCCTTACAGGTCCCTGGAAACAAGGACTTGCAGAGTGAAAGAAACTGACACTGTCCCTACCTAGAGTTTTCTGTCCCTAGAATAAATGTTTTTTTTAATCACAATATAGCACAAGGAAAATTAACTCACTGTCCTTACAGGTCCCTGGAAACAAGGACTTGCAGAGTGAAAGAAACTGACACTGTCCCTACCTAGAGTTTTCTGTCCCTAGAATAAATGTTTTTTTTAATCACAATATAGCACAAGGACAATTAACTCACTGTCCTTACAGGTCCCTGGAAACAAGGACTTGCAGAGTGAAAGAAACTGACACTGTCCCTACCTAGAGTTTTCTGTCCCTAGAATAAATGTTTTTTTTAAGCACAATATAGCACAAGGACAATTAACTCACTGTCCTTACAGGTCCCTGGAAACAAGGACTTGCAGAGTGAAAGAAACTGACACTGTCCCTACCTAGAGTTTTCTGTCCCTAGAATAAATGTTTTTTTTAATCACAATATAGCACAAGGAAAATTAACTCACTGTCCTTACAGGTCCCTGGAAACAAGGACTTGCAGAGTGAAAGAAACTGACACTGTCCCTACCTAGAGTTTTCTGTCCCTAGAATAAATGTTTTTTTTAATCACAATATAGCACAAGGACAATTAACTCACTGTCCTTACAGGTCCCTGGAAACAAGGACTTGCAGAGTGAAAGAAACTGACACTGTCCCTACCTAGAGTTTTCTGTCCCTAGAATAAATGTTTTTTTTAAGCACAATATAGCACAAGGACAATTAACTCACTGTCCTTACAGGTCCCTGGAAACAAGGACTTGCAGAGTGAAAGAAACTGACACTGTCCCTACCTAGAGTTTTCTGTCCCTAGAATAAATGTTTTTTTTAAGCACACTATAGCAGAAGCACAAAACACACTGACACTCTCCCTACCTATCCTTCTCTTTCCCTAAACTAAAGGAATCCAGGTTAAGCAAGAAAGAAATAACAGTCACTGTCCCTGCCTATGCTACTCTATCCCTGCTCCGGAACACACTACACTAGGCCGCCGTGCTGGCGGCCTTTTATAGTGTGGGGCGTGTACTAAACACCCTCAGCAATAATTGGCCACAGGCATCCTGCCTGTGGCCAATCATTGCTCTCCTCGCTGCCGGCGCTGTGATTGGCCAAGCATGCGGGGTCACAGTGCATGCTTGGCCAATCACAGCGCCTGGATGACACTGCGATGGCGTAGTGCATTGTGGGCCGTTCGCGTCACTCGAATTTGGCGCGAACGGCCCAAATCGTTCGATCTTCGTCGAACGATCGAACAGCCAATGTTCGAGTCGAACGTATGTTCGACTCGAACACGAAGCTCATCCCTATCCAAGATGAAGATGTTAGAGGTGGTAGTCTTTGTAGAACTGATCACCACCCCTGAGGTACCCAGAGGAAATACAACTGGAGGAAAGCCCTCTGATCTAGGCATGCAGAACACATTGGGAGAGAGCTTGGGTAGAAGCAGTATTACCAGTAAGCAATCTGCACAAACACAGCCTGATTGCCATCAGTTTACGTATCCTGAGGTTTTCTGTGTCCATTCGCCTATGTCACATCACAGTGCAGCATCAGACAACCAGAAAGTGTTGGATTCTTCTCTTTTTATAAACTGAAGAGTGTAAGGTACCTGAAAATGATTGGCCAAAGTGGGTCAATAGTAATTACAAGTGACAGGGGAGCCTGGAAGGCTATCTGCTGATAGGATAGAATATGTAGCATTGTCCCCGTAGGGCTTTCTGAATGTTGACTTCATAGGCCTCTCTCTGGTTACCTGCAGCTGGTTGCTAATAGTTCCCACTTAGTTGCTGAGGGTTTCCCACTTGGTTGCTAGAGGTTCCCACTTGGTTGCTAGGGGTTCCTGCTTGTCCCACCCTTACTCCCGTTTGCTCGTTACTCAATAACCTGTCCAGGGTACTTGTGTTTTTGTATTTTATTTTGGAACTTGGGTGGGAGAAGGGATGAGTGGGATACTCCAACTGGAACTAGTCACAAAAGATAAGGACAACTCTCACTTGGCCTCACCGGATTGGTAGTAGAAGCAGTCACACTGCTTTAATTATACAGCCACATGTATGCAAGGGTTAAGTCTTCTTGCTCTCACTAGCAGCAGACTTGATGCACTAAATTATCTCCAGGATACTCTCTAGCATCCCCTTTACTGACACCCATCCACTGACTCTTTTAGCTGAAGGGGGCAGCCCTCACTTGACAGGCCCCAAAGACACAGATCTTAACTCACTGTAGGCAGAATCCGATCCTTCCTGGTGTCCTCCTTCTAGTCAGCTCTGCAGGACCTCTGGGTTCAGCTTCTCTCTCTTTCTAGGCCCCTGGGTTGACCACCCAGGGCCGCACCACCTCCTCCGGAGGAGAGGGCAGCCGACCTCTCCCTCCTGAACTCTGCTCCCCAGCTCAACTACCTCTGAGCTCATGTACTCTGGCTTTATATACAGTATCCCAACATGCAATGCAGCACTTTTCCTCTGCCAATTGCGAGGGCTGTAACAAAGACTGTGCACTCACTTGTCAGGTCCCCTCCCACTGTCCAATATGTCTCCCTATTGGACTAGCGAGGGACAGCCAGAACAAGCTGAGCTGCACTTAAGTACAATGATCAGACCTAACTAATAGATTCTGCTCCCTGGTAGGCAGCGAGCACTCAAGTTTTACCTGACCATCTTCCTGGTAAGCAGAAAGACCAAAAACTATAATCTCTTCTAGCACCTACCCAGGAGGGTGCTACAAATACATAGGGGGTCATGAACTAAAGGAATGGTGCACGTTCACTTTGTTAAAGTTGTTGTAAAGCCTAAACATTATTGACCTAAATCCATTCCTTGCATTAGGGTAAAAAATATTTAAGTGTCAGCATCCCCCTCACCTTTACTTACCTAAGCCCTCATTTGAACCAGCGCCGTGCATGTGTGCAGCTCTTCTCTCCCCTCACTTCCTAGTCTTGCTGGCTTTGCTGGGGCATTGGGAGTCATTGGCTCCCACTGCTGTCAATCAAAGCCAGTAAAGAGGGACCGGGGGGGGGGGGCGGTGTCCCGCTGTCTGTGTCAATGGATGCAGCAGTGGCGCTCGGGTGTGAGCATGCATAAGTGCCCATATGGGAAGCGGCTTCCCATGGGGGGGCACTGAACAAAGAGGAGGGGCCAGGAACGCTGCCAGGGGCCCTGAAAAGAGAAGGTTCACGACCGTTGTGTGCAATTCCATTGCACAGAGCAGGTAAGTATAGACATGTTTGTTATTAAAAAAAAAAAAATACCTTTACAATCACTTTAAGTAGATCAGGTAAAGCTTTATTTAACCACTCATGTGCAAGTCCTACTTTTTTGCACATAATTTAGTGAAAACAGCTTCATACATAATATTTACTAAGAAGCAAGCATACAAAATACAATGCTACTCCTTTAGAAAATGAATCCTATGAAATACATAAGAACTATTTACACATATTTACCAGACCATTAAATGTTTTTTTTTTTCCCCCAAACATAAAAATAAAAGAAAAAAATAAAGAAAATATGCTACATACTGTATTAGGTACAGTATGTTTTACTATGACACTTGGTTATACTGCTTAATTTTAATCAGCCAACTTCAGTTTAAAGCTCAACTTGTGTTCAAAATTTTGTATCCTGGTCTCCGGAGAACAAATTATACAGCATGTTACCTTGTTGGTTATGCCATTTCCCAGATTGGAAGTCACTCAGTTCCTTAACAGCTGCCCTTCCAACATCTGGAGGAGGTTTCATTGCTAAACCCTAGTTAGAGAAAAGGGGTGACCTCAATGTAAGAGCATCTAAGAAGTTCACAAGCTGTAACCTATGCTTACTGCCGGAAAAGAGGTGAAGGGGACAACTCTCCGAGTCTTTCATGGAATGACAGGAACAATTCAGAATACATTTACATCCAAATTGTACTAAACATTTCCTGAAAGTGAAAGACAAGATATGGAAGGTGAAACCCCCATATAGTAGAAGGGAAAAACATTTGAAGAGTAAAGGAAAAAGACAGGAAATACTTTAGCGATTATCATATTACTATAATTAAAAGTGACAAGACTGAATAAATTCTATCTGTAACCCTTTTGAAACCAGAGGTAACTGGAGTATAGGTGCCCAGACAAGACCAGCTTCAGTATGTGTGACCTGATCATAACTCTATAATTAACTCTTGACTAATTTGTCAGTTTGACAGCAGGGTCTGAGTACTGACAACGTGCGCAGTTGAGCACTTCTAGCTACAACATTAATTAAGGTGGGACAGGGCATTCTGCTTGAGGACTTTAAAGGGCATATTGCAGCCATGAAGTTGTTAAAAGTAAATGTATCTTTGTTGGCTTGCCCTAATACACAATAAAATGTGGGGAGACCCATTGATGGTAAAAGGTTTCCTTTTGGGTTACTAGTTATTTACGTTGCATCTAAAGCCAGTTATGTTTCTTTTTTTGTTTTTATTTTGGGCAGAGTGGGTAGGTTGAAATGTTGAGTGCCCTCAGCCATTTTTTTTTTTTGTCCCATTGGGGAAACGCAACAAAAATAAGGAAATCTCTCCACTGTGAGCAAAAGTTCGAGTAGTTGAGGTTTGGAGTAGACTACCAGCAGAGGTAGTAATCAGTCAATAAGTGGATCAAACATGCTTGGGACAAACATAGATCTATACAATTTACCAAAATAGATAATTATTTTAAAATATATTTAAAAAAACAGACTTGATGGACCACTTGGTCTTTTTATTGCCATCACTCTTCCATGTTATGTTGACCATAAGCAGGTAAGGATCTGGACTGATGCCTAGTACACACGACCGGTTTTCTAGTCGGATAAAAAACTGATGATTTTCCCGACGGGATTCCGGCCAAGCTTGTCTTGCATACACACGCTCATGCCGCGTACACACGATCGTTTTTAATGTCATTTTCAAAAACGACGTTTTTCTCGACGTGATTTTTCTTGTTTCCTCTCAAGCCTGTCTTGCATACACACGTTCATTAAAAAAAACGCTCGAGCAAAGCGCAGTGACGTACAACACGTACGACGGCACTATAAAGGGGAAGTTCCGTTCGGATGGCGCCACCCTTCATGTTAGTAAAGTTTGTTGAGCGACGATTTGCGCTTTTCAGCCTCGTGCTTTTCAGTCCGTTACAGCGCGACGAATGTGCTATCTCCATTACGAACGCTAGTTTTACCAGAAGGAGCGCTCCCGTCTCATACTTGATTCTGAGCATGCAAGTTTTTTTTCCCCTCGTAAAAGCATACACACTACCGTTTTTCACGTCGTTAAAAAAAAAAAAAGTGAAAAACGACGTGAAAAAATGGAGCAGGTTCTCATTTTTTTAGGCTATTTTTACGTCGTTAAAAATGCTCTGAAGCCTACACACGATCGTTTTTAATGACCAATTAAAAAAATGGCATTTTTAACGACGTGAAAAACGATTGTGTGTACGCGGCATCAGACAAAAGTCCGGTGAACTTTTGACTGCCAAGAACGCAGTGACGTAAAAGACTACGACGAGCCGAAAAAATTAAGTTCTATGTTTCCGAGCATGCACATTTTTTTTCCTGTCAGAAAAGCATGCAGACGAACGTTTTTTTTTGTCCGGCAGTTTTCCCGTCGGAAAAACTGCGATGGTGCATACACACGGCCGGGATTCCAAAGCCCAAAGCCCATCGGAAAAAACAGCCGTGTGTGCAAGGCATAAGGCTCCATGCACACTAGTGTTGTTTTTAAGCTAAACTAAAACTATTTTTTTTTCTGATCCTAGACACTGAAGGTCAAAAAATGCCTAAAGTAGTGTGCATGGACACATAGGATAAAACAAATTAGCTTCTAGGAGCTTAAAAAAACACTAGTGTGCATGGAGCCTAAAGGCTGCTAAAAACCTTGCAATGTGTATCCCTGTCAGGTAAATAGTCTCTGAAGTTTAAAAGGTAAGACGCTTCGAATCTCAGCTGGTGCAGCAGAAACCGGCCGAGATGTGAACCGTTTATGGGCAGGCTGAATGTACCAAGTCAATCGATCGATTAACTTGGGTACAACCAGCCTGCCTGATTCACATGCAATTATCGCTAGTGGCTGCTATAACCACTAGCAGTAATCACTTTCTTCTCCCGACTTCCCCGGCTCCCCCTTGCCCCCCTGCAGGGAGCAGACAATTGCTTAGCAGGAGGGATACCCCTGTCAGCACTCTCTGTGTTGATGGGGGAGTTGTGCAAATTCGCACCGTCTTTGGCCTGCTGAAAGCGTAGTTCCGCTGAAATGTCTTTTTTTAAAGTCAGCAGCTACAAAAAGCGCGAGCCATGCTGCGTACTGTGATTGGTCGGGCAATCTTCTGGGACCTGTGACGCATCCCAGAAGATTGCAGGGAGGGAGGTGGGAGTGGAGAACTTCCTTCCAGTGCCACGGAGCCCCGGGAGGAAGTGGGAGCTGGATGCCTCTAAAAAGAGGGTCTCCGCTCCCCCCCCCCAAAAAAAATGACATGTCAAATGTGGTATGTTAGGGGGTCACCGTCATTCAAAGCGGAAGTTCAATTTTTGGGTGGAACTCCGCTTTAAGTCTACACAAAAGGGATATTTAATTATAAATGGTGCCTGATGAACTGGGTCATTCTCTGGCTTCATTTGCTTTTGGTTCTTGGTCCAGCACCAATCAAATTTAGGGGAATTTCAATGATAGTAAGTATCCCTGGTTGGATATTTGACTTGAACAAAGCCTAGGGTGAGAATAAATAATATATTAATTTAGCAAGTGTTGTTTTGTGCCGCAAGCAAGCATCTGGACTAAAAGATTGCTAAAGCATATAGTGATGGTCATTAGAGGCTCCTGCAGAATAGGCTGACACTAACATGTTTTTCTTTGGATCCATCCAATATTCTAAATCCTTGGGAAAACTATTAGGAGGCTTGTGTGGAAGGATTGTTAACCTGTGAGCTTTCTCCCTAATTTTGCAGATGTGGAATTAACGTAATGAAAGCGTGACTACGTGAGTTGAGCATTATAGCAAGATGGTGCATACTGTAACCATTAGTCACATGTGGTTGTGTGTGCTAAATCTTGACAAGAAAAGGGTTTGTAAGAAGCTAGACTTTGATCCATTGAACAGGAGTAAGAGGAAGGATGAAAACTAGCAGAATAAATGAAAAAAATACCACCCAAATATAATGTGATATAACAGACTCCAACACCCACTGGAGCTCCTGCTTTTGTGCATTCTCCCAGAATGCCTTGCAGTAACATCGGGAGAAAGAAGCTACACTTTTGTATATGTTGCTGGGCTATATAAACCTATAGGGCTTCAAAAATGAAAAAAAAAAATGTCCCATCGAAAAAGTGGACCTGCCACTTTTGGAATGTCCCGTTATTCATTTTTGTTACCCAATTTAGGCGTCCCTCGTATAGAAATCATTGCTAGTTGTTTTTATGTCTGGCGATAAAGGTTTATTGTTTATATTGTATTGAAGTTTGATTTTGTCTTTTTTTTATATGTATGCTTTTGTACAGTGGGGAAAAAAAGTATTTAGTCAGCCACCAATTGTGCAAGTTCTTCCACTTATAAAGATGAGAGAGGCCTGTAATTGTCATAATAAGTATACCTCAACTATGAGAGACAAAATGTGGAAACAAATCCAGACAATCACATTGTCTGATTTGGAAAGAATTTTTTTTTTTGCAAATTATGGTGGAAAATAAGTATTTGGTCAATATCAAAAGTTCATCTCAATACTTTGTTATATATATCCTTTGTTGGCAATGACAGAGGTCAAACGTTTTCTGAAAGTCTTCACAAGATTGTCACACACTGTTGCTGGTATGTTGGCCCATTCCTCCATGCAGATCTCCTCTAGAGCAGTGATGTTTTGGGGCTGTCGCTGGATAACACAGACTTTCAACTCCCTCCAAACGTTTTCTATGGGGTTGAGATCTGGAGACTGGCTAGGCCACTCCAGGACATTGAAATGCTTCTTACGAAGCCACTACTTCATTGCCCGGGCAGTGTGTTTGGGATCATTGTCATGCTGAAAGACCCAGCCACGTTTCATCTTCAATGCCCTTGCTGATGGGAGGAGGTTTGCACTCAAAATCTCACGATACATGGCCCCATTCATTCTTTCATGTACACAGATCAGTCGTCCTGTTCCCTTTGCAGAGAAACAGCCCCAAAGCATGATGTTGCCACCCCCATGCTTCACAGTAGGTATGGTGTTCTTTGGTTGCAACTCAGCATTCTCTCTCATCCAAACACGACGAGTTGTGTTTCTACCAAACAGTTCTACTTTGGTTTCATCTGACCATATGACATTCTCCCAATCCTCTTCTGGATCATCCAAATGCTCTCTAACAAACCTCAGACAGGCCGGGACATGTACTGGCTTAAGCAGGGAGACACGTCTGGCACTGCAGGATCTGAGTCCCTGGCGGCGTAGTGTGTTACTGATGGTAGCCTTTGTTACGTTGGTCCCAGCTCTCTGCAGGTCATTCACTATGTCCCCCCGTGTGGTTCTGGGATTTTTGCTCACCGTTCTTGTGTTCATTTTGACCCCACGGGGTGAGATCTTGCGTGGAGCCCCAGATCGAGGGAGATTATCAGTGGTCTTGTATGTCTTCCATTTTCTAATTATTGCTCCCACAGTTGATTTCTTCACACCAAGCTGCTTGCCTATTGCAGATTCAGTCTTCCCAGCCTGGTGCAGGTCTACAATTTTGTTTCTGGTGTCCTTCGACAGGGGAGTTTGGAGTGTGACTGTTTGAGGTTGTGGACAGGTGTCTTTTATACTGATAACAAGTTCAAACAGGTGCCATTGATACAGGTAATGAGTGGAGGACAGAGGAGCCTCTTAAAGAAGAAGATACAGGTCTGTGAGAGCCAGAAATCTTGCTTGTTTGTAGGTGACCAAATACTTATTTTCCACCATAGTTTGCAAAAAAAATATTTCCAAATCAGACAATGTGATTGTCTGGATTTGTTTCCACACTTTGTCTCTCATAGTTGAGGTATACCTATGATGACAATTACAGGCCTCTCTCGTCTTTTTAAGTGGGAGAACTTGCACAATTGGTGGCTGACTAAATACTTATTTTCCCCACTATATATATTGTTTATAGTTTTGTTTATTTCTGTATATTTTTATATATTACATACAATTGAGGTGTGAATCCTGAGAAAGCGAACCTTTTGCAAAACGTGCTGGTCCTGTGTGCCTAAACACTGCAAGACTAATTGTATACATGAATTTATTGTTTTTAATGATCTTTTGTTTTTTATTGCTTTTATCTTTATGGAATCATTTTTTTTATATTTTATTACTATCTTAGTATGATGGCTCTGTGGCACATATAAAGTCTGGTATGGAAAGGGGAGGGGGGGGTCTTTTTTTAATTGTAATTTCTAGGTTAGTCTTGCCTCTAACCATTGCCATCCCTGTTATACACGCGATGAGAGACAGAGCCTTCTCCTGCTATGCAGTTAGTTGCAGGCTGGTTGGTGAGTTATGAGTATAATTTAACAAGTGGTGGCGCCAAACCATGTATCACAATCAAATGTGAAAAAATAAGAACAAGCTGCCCCTTTTTAAGTGAACAAATAACCTATAAACACTGATGTCACTTCTGGTACGCCTGGTTACACTCTCTGGTGTGTTAGAATGCACACCAAGGGTTTTAGGAACGGCGTGTGCCTCTGCTGTCTGGCTGTACATGCTAGTGCTAGCTTATTAGCACCTACGAATGTAAGTGCACAATTTAGCAATTTCATTTTAAGTTCGTCCAGGCTTTTTTGGGCTAAATGTAGTTTTCTCAAGCTTCTGTCTTCTTATGAGTCTAAAGCCCTGTACACACGATCGGATTTCCTATGGATTTTAAACCGATGGATTTTTCCATCGGTAATCCAATGAAGCTAACTTCCATCAGTCTTGCCTATGTACCATCAGTCAAAAAACCGACCGTCCCAAACGCTGTGACGTAAAACACTCCGAAGAGCCGAGAAAAATGAAATTCAATGCTTCTGAGCATGCGTCGACTTGATTCTGAGCATGCATGGGTTGATCGGAAATTTAAAACATGTTTTATTTTTTTATACCGATGGAAAAAAGACCGATGGGGCCCACACACGATTGGTTTGTCCGATGAAAAAAGTCCATCGGACTGTTTTCATCGGTAAAACCGATCGTGTGTACAGGGCTTTAGGATATACCAGCTGACACTATTAAGCCAAAGAATATCCATCCTTGATGTAGTCCATCCTTCTAAGTGCCGGTTCACACAGGGGCAGCATGACTTGCCGCGCGACTCTGCAAGGCGATCTGCACACAACTTCAGAGGCGACTTGCAAAATGACTTCTGTATTGAAGTCAATAGAAGTCGCCCTGAAGTTGTCCCCAAAGTGGTACAGGAACCTTTTTCTAAGTCGGAGCGACTTGAGTCGCTCCTATTAGAACGGTTCCATAGTACAGAACGGAGCACGACTTGTCAGGCGGCTGAGTCGCCTGACAAGTCGCCCCTGTGTGAACCGGCACTTAGAGGATCTGATTCCTACACCAAGTTTTAGTTATCTGGTGAGTTTGTTTTTTTCCTACACAAAGATTGGTGGAGCACTGATAACTAATTACTTTTGCTACTACACAAAAAAACGTTTTTTTTTTCTTTTTTGGTGTGTGGACTTTCTTTTCAAGTATTTATTTGATATTATATGTATTATTCATGCATGCTATCACCTATAAGGTTTACTATTTTATGTTTATACCTTTGAATTAGCTCCAACCTTTATATAATTTTTCAATTTGGTTGGAGAGTTAAGCCGGAAATCTTCTTTGGTTTTGTTTAGCATGCGTTGCCCTTCCATGTACCCCTTGCTGTGAAGGCCAGTTATAGGTGGAGGCAGTGGCCAGTTTGTTTGTTATAGATAATAAACATCTCTTCTGCATAAAAAGCCTTTTCAAAAATGTTTATTTTTAGGAAAAAGTTCTACTTTATTGACTATTGGCCAAATATATGTGTCTTTCTGTTGTTGTAAGGGTGTGCTCAATCAACAAACCCAGAACTGTGATAACTCACACTCTACTGCAGATGGGATCCTGATGATGTCATCACTGTGCAGCCAATGACAGTTCTGCATGATCTGGAGCCCTTCCTACTGTCTTCATGTGTCATAGTCCACTTAAAGGGCTTGCTCCCACCATTGCAAAGGGGTCACAAAGCCTCTAACAAACAAACAAACACTACTATAATGTTTGTTAAATACCTAGCAGACCTCTTTTGCTCAAGACAGTGTTCCTTAATTTTCTAAAATTAAAAAACTTACAGAAATTAAAAACTATTAAATAAATAGACATAAATACATTATACATTTTCTACAGATTGAGCTGATCTGTCAAGAGAGAACATTTTTAACATTAGCACACATTGATGGGGCTATAGGCATTAAATTGATTGCATTCAAATACATTTGAAAAAGAACCCCCTTTAAATTTCAATAATACTCTGCTAGTGTTTAAACCATTAATGGCATTTTCCCCTTTAGCTATGTGACTTCTATTAATCTCTAACGATCTTTAGGGAATAGAGTCAATTATTCATGTCATGATTTCTAAGTATTTTTTTCTGTCAATTTCTGAGTTTTTAAAGAAAAATCATTACCTGGGGAGATGTCTTTCTAAATGTCTTCCATTTGTCGATTGGGCTTTCTGTTAACCCATTTCTAATGTTATTCTTTGTAGGCATTTTTTTTCGTATTCTGTGTGTTCAAACCAACCTACATATTCTTATAATTGGAAACAATAGAGATGCTGAATTTTTTAAATCTCAGCTCAACTTTCTCTTGAGCTGATATAAAGTTGAACTCCCGAGAAACAGCTAAATACACGGATGAAATGGCAACTGATTTGCGTTTGTGTCCATCCACTCCTGAAATTAGCAGAGCTGGGACTGAACAGTGAAAGGAGAAGCGGCAGACTAATGAGCTCTTCTCTCTGTCACTTTGCCCCCTCTTTCAGTTTGAGCGTTCCCCGTTAGCAGCACACCTGACTGACTCTTCTTTATATATTATATATTACTAACATTTACTGTATATAGCATGGAAAATTTATGTGGCACTATACTTTGAGCTGCTCCTCCCTTTCTTAATTAGAGCTCTGCTGTATAGGGTGTGCAACGAGCTGATACAATCTCAAATTCAGGTATGTGCGATAATTTGTCTTTTATATTTGCCTAGAATTTAATTTTAAGTTTAAATAGATGTACTTGTTGTATTCATTGGGACACCCTCTGATTCCCAGACACAGAGGAAGAGGGAGAGGGAGAAGAGTGGCAGAGGAAGGTGGTTGGAACTTTCACAACAAATGGAAAATAATGAGTCAACTATGCCTGGGGTGAACGTTCCTTGCAATTTACTTTAAATACTTTCTCTTATGTAGGGTTCGTTCCTCACGTAATCATCATCTGTAGGGTTAAGACTTTAAGAAAAAAAAATGCCACTCTGAAGTCCCTTTGCCCTTTCCCAGAAATTAATGCAAAACACATCTGTGCAATTGCAAAATATTTAAAGGAAACCATTCCTGGGAGAAACAAGGAGGCTGCCAGTGATGCCATTAAAGTTTGCAAATGCTGGTTGCCTGGCTGTAACAAGTAAGCACTTAAGGACTTCTGGTTTTAAGTGGTTGTAAACCTCAGACATTATATATGAGCAAAGCATATCCCTCTATAGTGTGATCTTGTCTCAATCAAGAGTAGGCATGTGCATTTGTTTTCGTCCAAATGCATTCTCATCCGAATTTTGGCCATTTCTAGGATTTTCTGGGATTTCAGGGGATTTTCGCGTTCGTTTTGACAAACGATAACGAACGCGCAGGATCCAAAATCGTAAAGATCTGACATAAAAAATGCTTTATTTTTGTTTTGTTGTGACAACAGTTCGATATAGAGAGAAGATTCGACATGACGGTGACAATAGCGATCTGTGTCTATCGAACCTGCGGTTGAATGTGCCTAACCTAATTCTATTAGTCTGAGATTATTCGACATAGAGAGAAAAGATTTGACATGAAGATTCGACAAAGTAGTCGCCGCGAGCGGACATTTATGGTTAAATGCTCCGCCCATAGGCTATAGAAGAATTCTAATGTTGGTTGACTAGTAATAATAATTAATATATTTAATTATTACTAGTCATACAACATCAGAATTCTACTATAGCTTGTGGGGGGAGCATTAGACCGGAAATGGATGATTGCGGCGCCGTACAGTTTAGCTGCTTCGTCGAATCTTCTTAGAACATTCGACAGACCCCATAAGCCTTCAATTGACAGATTCAACCTTAATTTGGATTTTTGGACGAATGCATTTTTTAACAAAATGAAATAAATAAAAACAAATTTCGGGAGTAACTAAATACATTTATTTTTCGGATGAAAACGAAATTCCGAAACAAAATATTTCAGTGTGCACATGTCTAATCAAGAGCACTAAGTGTTTTTTCTGTCCATTGCCTTGTTCCTCTGTTATCAGCCCAGATAGCAAGGATAACTTGCCACAAATGTGTGGCAGTGTTGAATTGTAAGTCTGATAACTTGTTGGACATTTTCACTGGCAAGTTGTACACTTGCAGAGCACTTGAGGCACAAGTTGACTCTAGTTGACACTTTTTCAATTTGTAGCAAATTTGCGTGGCAAGTTTGAGACAAGAGCAAAGTTGCAGTGGTGAAACTACAGCAAGAGCTCTGCAAGTCTACAGTATGGGAATTCAACCACAGTGACCTCTGTGGTGGGATGACTATTTAACAACATAACTAAACCAGAACTTGCAAAAGACTTGCAGAATGTTTCCAAAGAAAGTTGGTCATTGTGCAACAAACGTGTGAAGCCTGGCAAGTCTACCAATAGCTTATCAAGTCATTTTCAAACTTGCAGCTTAATTGCTTGATATCTGGGAGCATGAATCACTTCTAACTAATTTTCCTGACACCAACATGGTGATAAGGGAGGGCACAGCCAGTGACTGACAGCATGTGTGCTTTGTGAAGGGGGGTGTGCCCCTTCACTCCAGTCAGCTCTCAGAGCTCTCCTCACTGATGTAACTTTAGCTTTCTGCCCCTTGCTTTTCCGAGCTGAGAGATCCTGTGTGAATTCTGCACATTGAATGGATGTAGGAGAAAGACAGCTGTAGATAAACAGGTACAATTAATGTAGGAGGATTTGTTTAATCTCTGTGTAGCACCTGAGGCCAGTCATTTCACTGGCTATATGTGAGAGTTTACAACCACTTTAACTTAGATTTCCTGCTCTGCATGCTTGGCTTGTTACTTAAAATGGTTGTAAAGGCAGAAGGTTTTTATCTTAAAGTGTTGCTAAACCCAGGACCCTGCATTCCCAATATCTGGTCTCCTATCAATGCCACCCATCAGGGCCCATTAATGCCACCTTCGTCCGAAAAATACATTTATTTAGTTACTCCCAAAATTCGTTTTTATTTATTTCATTTTTCGTTAGAAATTGCATTCGTCCGAAAATCTGAATTAATTAAGGTCAAATCTGTCATTGAAGGCTTATGGTGTCTGTCGAATGTTCAAAGAAGATTCGACGGAGCAGCAAAACTGTACGACGCTGCAATCATACATTTCCGGTCGAATGTTCTGCCCACAAGCTATAGTAGAATTCTAATGTTGTATGACTAGTAATAATTATATTTATTAATTACTATTACTAGTCAACCAACATTAGAATTCTTCTATAGCCTATGGGCGGATGCATTTGACCAGAAATGTGCGATTGCAGCGTCGTACAGTTTTGCTGCACCGTCGAATCTTCTAACTTTCGATGCTTTGTCGAATCTTCGTCATTCTAGCTATTTTACTGCTCCTCCTCTTTGGTTACAATCAGCCAATAACATACATCATCATCATTATTTTTATTTTACTTCTCCCACCCAATTCCAGCAGTGATCTTTTCTCTCTATGTCGAATCTTTTCTCTCTATAATAACTAATCTTTTCTCTCTATAATGTCAAATCTTTTCTCTCCTATGTCAAATCTTTTCTCTCCTATGTCAAATCTTTTCTCTCCTATGTCAAATCTTTTCTCTCTATAATGTCAAATCTTTTCTCTCCTATGTCAAATCTTTTCTCTCCTATGTCAAATCTTTTCTCTCCTATGTCAAATCTTTTCTCTCCTATGTCGAATCTTTTCTCTCTATAATGTCGAATCTTTTCTCTCTATAATGTCGAATCTTTTCTCTCTATGTCGAATCTTTTCTCTCTATGTAGAATAATCTTGGACTATTAGAGTTAAGGTTAGGCACATTCGACCGCAGGTTCGATAGACACAGATTGTTATTGTCAGCGTCACGTCGAATCTCCTATCTATATCGAACTGTTGTAGCAACGAAAACGAAAATAAAGCATTTGTTTATGTCAGATCTTTCGGTTTTCGGATTCTGTGCTTTCGTTTTCGTTTGTTAAAATGATAACGAAAATAGCTGAAATTCGGACGAAAATGCATTCGGACGAAAACGAATGCACATGTCTACTTATCAGTGCCGTCTTTTTAGTGCTCATCAGTGCCACCTTATCTGTACCTATCAGTGCAGCCTATCAGTGCCCATCAGTGCAGCCTATCAGTGCCCATCAATGAAGGAGAAAAATTACCTGTTTGCAAAATTTTATAACAAACAATGAAAACAGTTAATTTTTTTTCAAAATTTTCATTTTTTTGTGTTTGTTTAGAAAAAAATAAAAACCCCAGTAGTGATTAAATACCACCAAAAGAAAGCTCTTATTTGTGTGAAAAATGTAATTTGGGTTACAGTGTTGCATGACCGCACAATTGTCATTCAAAGTGCGACAGAGCTGAAAGCTGAAAATTGGTCTGGGCAGGAGGGGGGTTAAGTGCCAAGTAATCAAGTGGTTAAATAGACATGTGCACTGCCAAAAAATGTGTTCATTTTCATTTTCGTTTCATTCATTTCCTTTTCTTTGTTTTTCGGGTCATTCGTTATGATCGCAATTCCTAAATTCGTAGATTTGAAAATTAGTGAATTCGTAAAGTCGAAAATTCTAAAATCTGAAAATAAGAAAGAAAATTCAGAAAATTCAAAAGAATAACTAACTAACTAACTAACTAATAATAACTAACTATTAAATTATAAGTATTGGAATTCACTTTCAAATTTGGTTGTTAGTGAACGTAGCGAATTTACGAATTATCCAAAATAACGAATGCCGCATCTAAACAAATGGAACGGAAAAAATAAACAATAAATAATAAGAATAAAACATTTTTATTATTATTATTGTTATTTATTACTGTTCTTTCATTACGTTCCATTCACTTATATATGGCATTCGTTATTTTGGATAATTCTGAACTTCTGATGAATTCGTATTCGTTACGTTCACTAACAACCAAATTTGAAATGAAATTTCAATACCTGTAATTTAATAGTTAGCAATAGTTAAGTTATTATTAGTTAGTTATTATTTCAAATTTTAGAATTTTTGGGTTTTCGGATTTTAGAATTTTAGAATTTATGAATTTACGGATTTTTGAATATTAAAATTTACGGATATTCAAAAAAATTGTTAAATGGGTTTTCGTTAATTTGGGTATTTCCGAATTAACGAATTTGGAACGAAATGTATTGTACATCTCTAGATTTAAATAATATCAGGTCAGTCTGTTTAATCCAATTGCAAGTGCAGGGTATGGAGCAGTTATAGATCTTCAGACATTGCTAGGACTAAAGCAGTAGAGGTATCAATTTTAGGCCAACAAGCAGAAAGTAAATCAAGCTGGGTCTTACAATTGCACTTGCGATATGCCTCAAATGTTTCTCTCCCAGGGCAGAGATGCAGCATAAAGCAAAGCAGCCGTGTCTAGGGCCTCTTATACTCCCCATCTCCTCCGGTGTCCAATGGCACCGGGAGAGATGCGAACACCAAAAAAAAAATGCTAACGCGCGGATATGACATCACGTGCATGAGCGAGTCATTTGCCACCATGTTAGAAAAGGGCTACATGCCCATTGGTGGTGTAGGCAGGCTAAAATCATCCTGCCAGCCACCCTTTGTGTCCCCTGAACTTCCAGGGAAACACAGGATGGGCACCAAGTTGGAAAGCAAGTAGGAGGACATAATATGTAGAATATGTAAGGCACCAGCAGGATGGCCTCAGGAACAAATTCTTGCTTCCCCTAGTGGCTCCCTGTGCATCAGTAAGGTGACCCATCCTTAATAGACTTGACTAGTTCAATGCAGACCCTCTAGTGGATGAAAAAGGAAATTAGACAAATTAAATTGAATAATAATGGCCCTATAAAAGGGGGTACCTCCAGAAAGCCTTTACATTCAAATACAATTGTACTCATCACTCCATTTATATGTAAAAAATGTAAACAACAACAAAAACAATAAAGTTTGTAAATGTAGCACACAAATCTTTTTCCCCCTCTTACCTTCCTTTTAGGAGGGGAATCAGATACACCATGCCACATGCCCGCGTCCTCTGGATTAGAGGTCAGGCAGTGTTATGTATTTGGGTCCCGCAGTTGCTTCCTTCCACTGGTTCTCCCCTCTAGACTATAGAGGCAAGTCTTTACCTTTCCCAAAGAAGGTCAATGTCCACACAGCACTTCAACTCCAACAAGAGTTTATTTTCTCTTTTTTCTTCAGTGACCAGAAAGTTGAAGAGAGGAAAGGGTTTAGCAGAATAGGATAGATTTAGGCACACTCTTGGCTTCGTCGCCACTCGGTCCAGAGTGGGTACAGCTCACCCAGGTAGTCACTCAATGGCACTAGCAGCCGGCATGAAGCTCGAACAGTGACTTAGTCCCCTCCAAGGACCAAGTCAAGGAGATCCCTCCTTTAGTAACAACGCTCCGCAAAGGCAGTCTGCGAAGCAAGGAATCCTTCCAACCCACAGATCACCAGGCCTCTCCCGAGACAGCAATCTTGTATTACTGGTCCCCTCTATGGGACCGATCCTCCCCCGGTTTCCTCTTGGTCAGAGCGGTCACCCTCACCTGGGCTCCCTGGGTTTTCTTTCTGGTTGTAGACCCAGTTAAAGGTACTGGGCCTACCTGGAACTCCGCAGCCTTGGGCTGAAGGTGCCCGAGACTCCTTAGTCAAAATTGGGCGCACCCCCCCCCTCCTTAGAGGGGCACACTCCTCCGGGTACAGGTCCCCGGGTACTCCTCGTGAACAATGGCGACTGCCCCTTATATACCCTCTCCCGGGTTGCACAGCAGGCCGGAACCGCCCACCGCACGGCAGCCGAGAGAGGACATCCAATAGCCACTCCATCACCTGTGATTCAACCCGGGGTATAAGTGACAGCACCACCTATACGCCTAAAGGGGAACTGCACGCCAGGTGACACAGCAGCAAGGCAGAGTCCAAACAATTAGAAGACCCGAGCCGACTACCACTCAGGTCACCCCTAAATTTAAGCATAGCAACCCCCCTAAGTAGGGGTCCGCTACATAAACATTTGACTATCATAATGGCCAGATCTAGTCATGGAACCTGTCCAAACAATGAAGACATTGTCAATAAGTCTGCGCCAAATTAGTATTTTATTCAAATGACCTTGTAAATTGTCACAAGAAAAAAGTCCCCCCCTCTCCCCGCAGGTACAGGTTGGCATATGATGGGGCACATCGAGTCCCAGTCGCAACCCCCTGCACTTGGAGGTAGTGGGAGTGCCCAAACACAAATACATTGCTTTTTTAGAATAAACCTTAATAAATTGACGATTAATTCATTGTAAGGACCTGCAGGAAGACCTCTTTCAAAATAAAAAGCCCTCCACAACTTCAAACCCAAGTCATGGGGGATTGAGTTGTAGAGGGACTCCACATCAATGGCTACAAGCCATGCTTGCTTGGGGACACATATCCCATCTAGGGCTCTGAGTAAATCAGCAGTGTTCTGAATATGGGAACTTAAGGTAAAACACATGAGGACGCAAATAGTCATCTACATGTTGACTTGCTGCCTCAGTGAGACAGCCATTACCGGAAACTATAGGACGTCCGGGAGGATGATCTAGGCTTTTAGGGCCTTTTTTCAGTCTGTTACCGCCATAAAACCTCCCACCATATTTAATAAGTCAAACCATTCCTTCCATACCTTGGAATAGAAAGACAAATTATTGCAGCTACTCCAAATCAAGCCTCCATAGCTGCAAGTAACAAGTAACCCCTATGTAAGCCCTATCACCATTTTTTATTTACCTCAAATTTCCACCGCCACAATTACGATAAATACAGTGGATTGAGAAGAACCAGGTCCTTCAGAAACCCCTCTTCTGAATACTCATTAGGCCAAGGCTTTGTAATCCACGGGTGTTGAAAAAAGCTCTATAACCAGTGGAGCCCAACGCATCTGTATAAAGTTCTAGGTCAAAGTTACAAATATGCCCATCCATTCACAGTAAACTCCAATTAAAAGACCCAAGAAATGATTGCCAAATGCTTAAGTTCCCAGTCATCACCTTGACCTCCATTAAGTTGTCATTCAATAGGTGACACTCTATGGTTTATGAATTAATGCCCAGAAAATGTATTGAGTAAACAAACTTTCTATTTTTTCCAGTGTCATTGAGATTCCAAATTGCTCTGAATTTTTTTTTAAATGTACCACATAAATTTAAAGCAGGGGGACTGGTAGTCTTGGTATAGTCACAATGGAGAAATCTCTTTAGCGCATATTGTAGTTTCTCTAAAGTCTTGTTTTCTAGAGCAGTCTCGGTCTAGCTAAAGATATTGGCTAAAGCACGGCTCTCCAAACTTTCTAAAGAAAGGGCCAGTTTACTGTCCTTCAGACTTTAGGGGGGCTGGACTGTGCCCAGTGGGAGTAAACAATGTCCGATCCTTTCTATTAGGGGGAGAAATAGTAGGTGTCAGGAATAGTGCCCCATTTTGTTGTCAGTGGAGGGAATTAAGCCCCATCGTTGGTGTCAGTAGAAATAATAGTGCCCCATTGTTGATGTCAGTGGCAGGAATTATGCCCCATTATTGGTGCCAGTGGCATGAATTTTTTCCCCCTTTGTTGGTGTCAGTGGCAGAAATAAGGTCTCAAGGACCGGATAAAGGCAAGCAAAAAGCCGCAAGCAAACGGCCCCAGGACTGCAGTTTGGAGACCACTGGGCTAAAGGAATGCTGTGTATCAATGGTGCAGCGTGAGCACTAGAGGCATGTAAGATAGTATTCCCTGCGATAGATATTCTATATAGACTTGAGGATGTTACCCCCTTCTGAAGTCAAAAAGATTTTTCTGTAAGAGGGAATCTTTGCACTCTTGACACTCATTGTAAACTTTAAATTAAATATTTTCATTGAGATTGCTAACATGTAACTATCAAGCTCATCTAAGGTCCCAGACCACAGTGTTTATGTGTGTAGCAAGGTGTCCCTGTTGCACGTAGCTATGGACTACAGTTTGTGCCTATCAGGAATCTAGCTCCCTCCAATGTACGTCTTATGTCAGACTACTAACGTTGTTCAGTTCAGTTATTGGATAAAGCATTGTGGGTATTGTGGTGCCAGAGACAAAGACTCTATTGGCGTGGATAGAACTGAGACTACATTACCCAAAAGACCGCTGTTCTGCCAAAAGTGCATGGCGCCAAGCATGGCCTGCTGGGAGAACCTACTTAAGGCAAGGCGGGACTTTTGCTCCGTCTCTCGGGACGCCATCTTCAAGCAGGCAGGAGGCCTGTGTGAAGCCCTAGAGCGAGTGTGCTTAGGCCGGAGAAGCCTGCGCCTAAAGTACGGAGACCGGATCGCCTGACGGAGGGATTCCTGTCACAGCCCTGCTGATCGGACCAGTGAGAGGGACCGCTCTACACTCCACAGCATATGGAAGTCACCCCTCCATCGGCACCTCGTGAGCGACTGTGCGGAAGCCCAGGGACCATGACCTGCAGGGAGGCTGAGAACCAAGAGGGTCCAGACGGAGCATACCAGCGAGGCGAGGCCTCATTTGGTGAGAGGGCACCTGCCCACTAACATAACTAACTGGCTTGCAGGAAGGTGACTTCCATAGTTTCACTTGTACTCGTGGGCGACTACAGTGGCGTAAGTGGAGACACGTTACACCCGGGAGTGATATAGCGCTTTGGGAGGATAAGTGTTTCTCTTGCCTTTGTACTGCATACTTCAAATGTTCATTCTTTCTTCACCTTGTTTGTTGGATTACAAATACTCAAGTGCACCAACAAAGCTAGCCAAAGATTACTGGAAGTTACTAGGAACACTCATCTGATCAGTTCATTGCTTAGGTTGATACAATGGGACACGCACCAGTTGAGTTGCCCACTAGGGGGAGCCAAATAGTTTATGGAACTCACATGTGAGAGCTAACTGTTTGCATTCATTGTATTATCATTGTGCTATTTCAGTGAGCTGGGTGGGACTTGGTGGAGAAGTACCCCATCATCCTTGCGTTGGGAGATTCTTCCTCCATGTACTTTTTTAGGTCTGACCCTAAGTTGTGTAAATCGAGTTCCTTCATTATAGGGAAACCCCTGAAATGGTTCTGCATATGTATGTCAGTTGATTCTCCCAGGGACCTGTTTGAGTCAAATGTTACTTGTGTAATCTCTATTCTATTTTCTCTACCAAGTAAACGTATTACCTTTTGGTTGAACTACATCTTGTGTGGGACTCTGTCTTTTGCAGCTGTGTGGCAGGGAAACCACACCAAGGTAACAATATTTAACTACATTTATTGTTGTGTGGTATCATTGTGGCCCTCTATAGCCTTTTAGGGGCCCACAATCACATTGTTGTCCAGTTGTGCCAAGGGGGAACTGAGCCAAATTATAGGGGTTGATAGGCAGAGTACAGACCCTCCTACGGGGGTAGTGCTACACGTGCATTGTGATTCTGTACTTTACATGGGAGTTTGAAGATACTTAATTTTATATGTTACAATACAATTGAGATTTTTATGGAAATATTTTCCAGAGGTTATTGTGTATTTTGCTAATACGTAAAAAAAAACCCTAGTGTTGTTTCTTTTGTACTTTAATTAGTTGGTTCCAAATATACGTACTTCTCCAAAAGTACCACCAAGCTACCATGACAAAGAATCAACCATTCAGTCCTATTTTTGCTTCTCATATAATAAGGGTGGACAGGGGGGACAACTTCTTTATCCAGTTTGACCTTTCTGGAATGACTCCCCACCAGAACTCAGTTCCAACCCCTACGACTCCTCCCTACCATCTGCCTCTAAATCACCAATCAGGTAAGACCTCATATTTCTACACTAATGCCCCATACACACGATCGTTTTTCATGCCGTTAAAAATGCCATTTTAAAAAATGGCCATTAAAAATGACCGTGTGTATGCTCCAGAGCATTTTTAACGACGTGAAAAACGGCCATTAAAAAATTCGAACACGCTCTCTTTTTTCACGTCGTTTTTCATGTCGTTTTTTTAACCACGTGTAAAACGATAGTGTGTATGCTTTAACGACGTGAAAAAAAACGCGCATGCTCAGAATCAAGTATGAGACGGGAGTGCTCGTTTTGGTAAAGCTAGCGTTGGAACTAGATATGGCACATTCGTCACGGTGGAATTAATTGCATCGTTTTAATGCTGCGCATTCCGTTCTTCTTTTGATAATGCTTAAACAATTACCTTCTTTTGCTAATGACATTGAGAGTTATGCCAAACTTGTTTCTAAAGTAATTCCTAATTGATTTAATGAAAGAAAAATATTATTTTCAAGCCACATCTCCCTCATAAATTCATGAATAAATGTAAAGATCAATTTTTTTTTTTTTTTTTTATGTTTTTGCAGTTTATTTTAGTAATTAAGTTAGCTTATTTATTTTTTTTGGTCCTTTTTTTGGGGGGTTTTTTGCTTAAATTATTCTTGTGTAAAGTTACCACACCAACCTTAAAAATTTGTCTCATTTTGCCTCAAGGAGGTTTGTGTCCCTTGTTAATAACAATAATATTATTTTAAATGTCCCTGCCTACTCCCTAGCAAAGTCTCTTTTGAAATACAAATCACATAGTCAAGTATTTTAAGCCAAAAAAAAGTATCCTTTATTTAGGAACATAACAAATTAAAGGGGAAGGCAGCACTGGAGAGCCTGCTTGCATTTGTGCATCCTTTGGACCCCACAACAACCATCCAAGATGTGAAAACCAAACTATTGATTGAAAGAAATCAAAAAGGAGCCCAATCTTGGCTTGAACTCCCAGAGGTCAGGAACCGCAGCAGATAAGTCATATATGTCCCCAGTCTGTGGTACTACAGCAGGCATTATTTTTTCCTCTTGCTTGTAGCCTTCTCTCCAGCCTTCACTGCAGCCTTCTCTGCAGCCTTGGTTGATTTCTTCCTCGGAGGCTGGGGATCAGGAGGAGAGGTTGTGGCAGGAGGAGTAGTAGGAGGAGGAGGAGGAGGTGGAGGAGTAGGGACAACCTCCGTGATGTCGGTGAACTTGGTGAGTTCACCGAGCAATCCCTTGTTAATTACCTTCAGGAGAAGGGTCTCACTATAGAGCTTTTGACGCAGGTCCATTTGGGCTAGCTTATGTGCGAGGACTGCGGCAAAGCCCTCCTCAGCAGAGGGTGCCTCTCTGAGGGCCGCAGTAGCCTCTTTGATGAAGGCTCTTGTTTCCTCCTCCACCTGCCTACCTTTCCTTGGCCCTCGTGGTTTCATTATCAGGGGAGGCATCTGGGCTCTTGTGCTGGGCCCAGCCTCCTCCTGGGTACCACTGGGCCCAGCCTCCTCCTGGGTGCCACTGGGCCCTGCCTCCTCCTGGTCCCCAACATCACCCTCTTCCTGGCTCTGCTCTGGCTGTAAAAAAAGAAAGGGACTTTATTTATTTTTTGCCACCATCAATCACACACATTGTTCACCTCCAGACATTTTTGAATTGAATGTGAAAAATTTGTACATTTTCAGAGATTCCGCCTCCTGATATTGTTGCCTTGTCCACATCAAATTTGACCACTACTGTATCTTGCTCTTTAAATCCTTTTTTTTTCGAACATTAAATACCTAACAATACTAACATCAATTTAAATTCATCACTTTTGTAACATATAAATGTAGATATCAATACTTTACCTGGCTCCATATATCCAAATCTGCCTCCTCAAGGACCTGATCTTGATCCTCAGAGGAAGCCAGAGCAGGGTTGCCAGGAAGACTGGAGGGCTGGCTGCAAGGAAGGCTGGAGGTTTGGCTACAAGGAAGGCTGGATTGACCTCTGGGGGGAAGGGTGGACAGAGATTCCCGCACTTCCAGCTGGTCATCCAGAAAAGATAGCTTGCTGTAGTACCACAGAGTGGGTTTATAAACCTTATCTGCTGCAGCACCTGACCTCTGGGACTTCAGGACCATATTCCTCTGGGTCCTGTATGTCCCCCTGATGGTACCAATTTTGGTTTTCACATCTTGGAGAGTTGTTGTGGGTATCTGGGGTTGGACAAATGCAAGCAGGCTCTCCAGTGCTGCTGTCCTGGCCGTTTTGTTTTTATTGGACCCACTTTTGGTCTGCCACAGGATAGGGAGTTCCTTCCATTTATCAATGAACTCCCCCATAAAGTCAGGGTTTTTGAATGTATTCATTCTCTCTGTAAAATCAAGAAACAAGAAAATACATATGTTTCAGGCACCATTCATCAAATCAGCATTTTGGACAGATATAAAAGCCCCAAATCTCCTCCTCTGAGGAAACCCAAATCCTTAAAATGTTATGTACCTTGGTCAACACGTTTGTTGCGAACTCCCTCTCCTGCCAAATTAACGTATTTTCGACACATGGATCTTCACTTGATATAGACTGCGCATGCGTGAAACTCTGCACGCTTTCCCCGCCCCTGACGTTCGATATTGTACTTTCCCCGCCCCTTCTCGCTCGTCGTAGTGCTTAGTAACATGGCGGAGACACAGGTGGCTGAGATTACCTCTACAGAGGATGAAATTCCTGAGGAGCCCAAATCCCGATCCAGGAGATATAAGGCATCCAACATGTCATTCGAGGAAATGGTGGAGATGGTCGCCATTTTGAAGAGGGAGGATTATGATGCCAAGCATGGGCCGTATAAAAGGCCTAATCTGGTCAAGACAAAAATTATGGGCAAAGTGGTCAAAAGTCTTCACCAAAAATTCGGGGTGTGCAGAACGAAGGAACAGCTCAGAAAACGATGGTCTGATCTGAAGTTGCGGGAGCCCGACCAATACAAAAGAATCAAGAAAGTTATAGGAAAAAGTAAGTACTTTTTGGCTATTATCCCTGCTAAAGATTATTACTTGTATTATGTTGTGTATTTTTGTCTTTGATATAGTACAGTGAAAGATACCATCTTTCAGGTTCGTCCGCACAGTAAACGGACGTATTAAACCTCTTTCTCCGTCCAGTTCATAAAACGATGTTTTGGGATCATCCAGTGTGAACACCCATTTATTTAATTTTATTTGGGGGAGAAAATTTGGTAACCAATTAGTTTTTGGGATCAAATCCAAAGGACAATTAAAAAAAAAAAAAGGATATGCATGGTAATGTTAAGGAAGAGAATGCTCAGCAGCTGATGAAACATCTGAACGCAGTAGTACAAGTGTGGGCCAAAAGCCCCAAAGTTTGAGGGTGTCACACACAGGTGATCCTGTGTATATACTTTGGGGTGTTACAATGTGTCAAACTTTGGTTCAAGAAGTATATGCTCTGGTTTTCGCTATGTATCCAATCATGTGTTCCGGTTGTCACTGGGATGTACATTTAAAAATGGACCACACTTCCAAATAATGTTTACAAATTATTTGTTCATGGTTTAATTTTCTCAAAAATATATTCGTTACTAATGAAAGTATACCTTTTCTTGCAATCTCCATAGGGCTTCAAAAAGCTACGTCAGATGAGCCTCTAAATCCAAGACCTTCAACAATACCCCCAGAACCACATGATGGAGAGGAACGTGAGGTTGTGGAAGTGGAAAGTGGCACCACAACAGGTCAGTGTCAAACCAGACAGATGCAGGTTAATAGATGTAGGCCTACATATTCTATACTGCATGATTTTTTTTTTATTTAGGTGCAGTTCTGGCCGAAGACCCCGAAAAGTTTACACATCACAGTGCCCAGATCCTGATCCAATACCTCATGGTCTGCTGTCGTGACCTTAAAAAATTAAAGGGAGACTTGATAGAGATCAGGGAAAATACCAAGCGGGTGGAGGAAAGGCTACAATAGATCATGGCAGTGCTTGGGCGTGTATAATGTTTTTCCACAAAATAACGTTGAACTTGCTGTGTTTTGGCAGGTTTGTTTATCTTTTAACCTTTAAGGACTAGTACATGTTTAATTTTTCACGATATTTTTAAAGATCTTTTTTGTATGCATGGCTGTTCATGCGTTTTAACAAACAAAAAATGTTTTGGACATCTACATTTAAAAGGAATAGTCCTAAAAAATAATAAAAAATTGTATTTTCTTATCAAGAAATTGTGGCTTCATTATGTAAATGTTGTGCAAAGTGAACTAATCAATGTTTTGTGTTTACACTGACAATGAAGGCTAATTAAGAATGCAAAATACACATGGCAATACTAGTGCACTAAGTAAACCTACGAGAAACATAAAACATTATTAAATTAAAACACCAAACCAATCTTTGATAAAAAAATCGTTTTATTTTTCCAAATAATAAGGTTAAAAGTCATCAGGCATTTCAATGGCCCCCCTACCCACAAAATAATCCACATATTTGTCACGGACCTCACGTCCGGTTTGGGGGGCCAAGCCTGGACGGCCAGCTTCCAGGGCCACAAGATGTACTGCTTCCAATAATGAGGCCTCAGGCCCAGTCAAAGTCAGATAATTTGTTGAATGCACCCGGAGATAATTATGGAGCACACAACACGCCATTACAACATGGGTCCATTTGTAAGGGGCAAGGTCGATGGAGGTGAGGAACAGGTGGAAGCGGCTGGACATGATGCCAAAGGCATTTTCAACCACCCTTCTTGCTCTGGCCAGCCGATAGTTGTACACCCTCCTCTCAGGGGTGAGGGTGCGTTGCGGGAATGGCCTCATCAAATGGGGACCCAGGCCAAACGCCTCATCCGCCACAAACACAAATGGGAGTCCCTCCACATTCTGCTCCGCTGGTGGCAAGGCCAGCTGATCCAAAAGGAGCCGTTCCCCAAACTCCGTCTGTGCAAAGACTCCTCCATCAGACATCCTGCCATTCTTGCCAACGTCCACATAGAGGAATTCGTAGGTGGCCGACACCACTGCCATCATCACGATGCTGTGGAACCCCTTATAATTGTAATAAAAGGATCCCGAATGCGGTGGTTGGACGACCCGAACATGTTTGCCGTCGATGGCCCCTCCACAGTTCGGAAAGTTCCATCGTTGGGCAAACTCCGATGCCACATTCTGCCATTCATGTGGTGTAGAAGGGAACTGTGGAATTAAATTTTAAAAAAATTTAATACTTTGAGACAGAAACATTGAAAGTAGATTTAAGAAAATAATTCATGGCCAACATTGGGAGAAACCGAAAAATTAAAACATTATTAGTAAGCAACAACAAACCCAACAAAAAAAAATGGGGGGGGGGGATTGAAGATGAGTTGGGGAGATCACAAATGTAGGCTGTAGCACTCTGTATGATTTAGTGAAAAATTTAACATTCCTAGGCAATCTTTAGGGGGCGTTTAGGGTAAAGCACTACGATGGAGCATAGATTAAAATACATGGAAATGACTAGGCAAGGTGGGTATGGCCCCAGGATAGCATGCTGGAGAGGTTAGGTAAGGCAAATTTAAATGTAGGCCTAATAAAACAAATCCCAAAAATAAATTACCATGTGGAGAAAGGGGACATTCCCTGCAGCTAAGAATCATGGGAATTAGGGACTGCTAATAAACCCAAAATAACAATTAAAACAAATAAATACATACAATGTGATGTTTGAAATAAGAACACTTACCTTAATATAGTCCTCCTGCAAAACTTGGAGGATGGCAGAACATGTCTCTGGTATAATGATACCCAGAGCCTGGGGGGATATGCCTGTGGAGAACTTTAAGTCCTGCAGGCTTCTCCCAGTCGCCAGGTATCGCAACGTGGCAATGAGCCTCTGCTCAGCACTGATGGCTTCATGCATACCGGTGTCCTGCCTGGTAATGTAGGGGGACACCAAAGCCAACAGATGCTGAAATACGGGGTCAGACATCCGGAGAAAATTCCTGTAGTCATCAGGATTATTCTCCCTGATCTCCCGCAACAAAGGCATATGACAGAACTGGTGCCGCTGGAGCAACCAATTCTTGGTCCATGAACTCCTGACCCTGCTCATGGCATGGAGTCGGGATACAGCATGAACCCCTGCACCAACTACAGCACGAACTCTACGACGAGTACATAGCCGCAACATGGCTAGATAACGGTCGGCAGCTCAGAACGAACTAGAAGAACGAACGGAAGAACAGCAAGGCCTATGAAGAACAAGCTGAAAAACAGGAACGAGCAGACAAGAACACACTGAATAAACAGATACGAACTGACTACAAGCACTGCAAGACAGATACAAACCCACAGGCACAAACTAAACTCCACAAAACGATCTTCAAAGCACGAAGACTGAAAAGCGTGAATCGTCTCTCACCAAACTTTTACTAACACGCAGTAACACGAAATTAGCAAAAGCGTCCCAAAGGGTGGCGTCATTAGAACGGAACTTCCCCTTTATAGTGCCGTCGTACGTGGTGTACGTCACTGCGCTTTGCTTGAACGTCTTTTAAAATGATCGTGTGTACGCAAGACAGGCTTGAGAGGAAACATGAAAAAAAACGACGTGAAAAACGTCGGTAAAAAAAATGGCATGAAAAACGATCGTGTGTATGCCGCATTATGCCCCGTACACACGATCGGAAATTCCGACAAGAAAAGTCCGATGTGAGCTTTTGGTCGGAAATTCCGACCGTGTGTAGGCTCCATCGGACTTTTGCTGTCGGAAATTCCGCCAACAAAAGATTGAGAGCAGGTTCTCAATTTTTCCGACGGAAAAAAATTCAATCGGAAATTCCGATCGTCTGTAGCAATTCCGATGCTCGGAAACAGTTTGACGCATGCTCGGAAGCATTGAACTTAATTTTCTCGGCTCGTCGTAGTGTTGTACGTCACCGCGTTCTTGATGATCGAAAGTTCAGAGAACTTTTGTGTGACCGTGTGTATGCAAGCCAAGCTTGAGCGGAATTCCATCGGAAAAACCATCTAAGGTTTTTCCGACGGAAATTCTGATCGTGTGTACGCGGTATACCACCTTGCATTTTAGCTCTTAACCTGCATTATTCCTCCACCAAGTCATGTAGCTATTCTGTCCATTCTATTCCTTCTGGTCCAGCTTAATAATATTTTAGTTAGGGCAAACCGTATTGTCACATGGACTATCTACTTGTTGATAGGAGTAATGTTACACTTCATTTTGGAAAAATAACTATTGGAGAGTATACAGACTGTTAAAATAGTTGAGTATATTTCGAAATTCATCATCTACCAGTGGAGACTAAAATATGGTAAAGATTATATCAGACCCTCTTAGCTGGACCTCCAGCTCAGTTAATTCATGAAGCGTGAATTCTTTTTGTCAAGGGAAATGTTTGTATAATTACAGATGGGTCTGATGATGTCAGCGAAGTCAGTGAGTGCTTCGATAAGAGCTGACAGGCACAGATTAAAAAAATGAGGAAAAGTAGACGATTGATTGGCAGCTACTGATTATTTGATCAGGCCAGACTGACATAAACATTTGAACCGAGCTGCTGACAAGTGGAAGCATTTTAAACTAGCAGATTGCACGATGATCTCTTTGAGGCCGATGTTTTAGGGAAATGTTTGTGCTGCCAGATCCAAAGTACATAAATCTGGGGTCTAACCAGTTTCTTTCAACCATATAGGGGCATATCCACCATTTTTTACTCGCTTCTCACTAATATTATCGAGGCCCCATGAATCTGGCTACCTACTAGGGATGAGCTCGGTGTTCGAGTCGAACATAGGTTCAACTCGAACATCGGCTGTTCGCGCGTTCGGCGAACAACGAACGATTTGGGCCGTTCGCGCCAAATTCGAGTGACGCGAATGGCCCACAATACACTGTGCCATCGCAGTGTAATCCCGGCGCTGTGATTGGCCAAGCATGCACTGTGACCCTGCATGCTTGGCCAATCACAGCGCCGGCAGCGAGGAGAGCAATGATTGGCCACAGGCAGGATGCCTGTGGCCAATTATAGCTGAGGGGGTTTAGTACACGCCCCACACTATAAAAGGCCGCCAGCGCGGCGGCCTCGTGTAGTGTGTTCCGGAGCAGGGAAAGTGAAAGATAGGCAGGGACAGTGTCAAATCTTGTCAAATCTATTCTTTGCTAAACCTTGTGTGTAGGGACAGAGAAGGATAGGCAGGGAGAGTGTCAGTGTCATATTCTTTGCTAAACCTTGTGTGTAGGGAGAGAGAAGGATAGGAAGGGAGAGTGTCAGTGTCATATACTTTGATAAACCTTGTGTGCAGGGAGAAAGAAGGATAGGCAGGGGACAGTGTCAGTGTCATATTCTTTGCTAAACCTTGTGTGCAGGGAAAGAGAAGGATAGGCAGGGAGAGTGTCAGTGTCATATACTTTGATAAACCTTGTGTGCAGGGAGAGAGAAGGATAGGCAGGGGACAGTGTCAGTGTCATTGTTGCTAAGCCTCCTGCACATTATACACCTGAAGTTAGCCCGTATTGCTTCTTTTTCCTGGTGTGTTACACCAACAGGATTTTGCGGCACTTACAGCGGGCGGAGTGTGCCTCCTGATCATATTACACCTGAACTTAGCCTGTATTGCTGCTTTTTCCTGGTGTGTTACACCAACAGGATTTTGCGGCACTTACAGCGGGCGGAGTGTGCCTCCTGACCATATTACACCTTAACTTAGCCTGTATTGCTGCTTTTTCCTGGTGTGTTACACCAACAGGATTTTGCGGCACTTACAGCGGGCGGAGTGTGCCTCCTGATCATATTACACCTTAACTTAGCCTGTATTGCTGCTTTTTCCTGATGTGTTACACCAACAGGATTTTGCGGCACTTACAGAGGGCGGAGTGTGCCTCCTGACCATATTACACCTGAACTTAGCCTGTATTGCTGCTTTTTCCTGGTGTGTTACACCAACAGGATTTTGCGGCACTTACAGCGGGCGGAGTGTGCCTCCTGACCATATTACACCTGAACTTAGCCTGTATTGCTGCTTTTTCCTGGTATGTTACACCAACAGGATTTTGCGGCACTTACAGCGGGCGGAGTGTGCCTCCTGACCATATTACACCTGAACTTAGCCTGTATTGCTGCTTTTTCCTGGTGTGTTACACCAACAGGATTTTGCGGCACTTACAGCGGGCGGAGTGTGCCTCCTGACCATATTACACCTTAACTTAGCCTGTATTGCTGCTTTTTCCTGGTGTGTTACACCAACAGGATTTTGCGGCACTTACAGCGGGCGGAGTGTGCCTCCTGACCATATTACACCTGAACTTAGCCTGTATTGCTGCTTTTTCCTGGTGTGTTACACCAACAGGATTTTGCGGCACTTACAGCGGGCGGAGTGTGCCTCCTGACCATATTACACCTGAACTTAGCCTGTATTGCTTCTTTTTCTTGGTGTGTTACACCAACAGGATTTTGCGGCACTTACAGCGGGCGGAGTGTGCCTCCTGACCATATTACACCTGAACTTAGCCTGTATTGCTGCTTTTTCCTGGTGTATTACACCAACAGGATTTTGCGGCACTTACAGCGGGCGGAGTGTGCCTCCTGACCATATTACACCTGAACTTAGCCTGTATTGCTGCTTTTTCCTGGTGTGTTACACCAACAGGATTTTGCGGCACTTACAGCGGGCGGAGTGTGCCTCCTGACCATATTACACCTGAACTTAGCCTGTATTGCTGCTTTTTCCTGGTGTGTTACACCAACAGGATTTTGCGGCACTTACAGCGGGCGGAGTGTGCCTCCTGACCATATTACACCTGAACTTAGCCTGTATTGCTGCTTTTTCCTGGTGTGTTACACCAACAGGATTTTGCGGCACTTACAGCGGGCGGAGTGTGCCTCCTGACCATATTACACCTGAACTTAGCCTGTATTGCTGCTTTTTCCTGGTGTGTTACACCAACAGGATTTTGCGGCACTTACAGCGGGCGGAGTGTGCCTCCTGACCATATTACACCTGAACTTAGCCTGTATTGCTTCTTTTTCTTGGTGTGTTACACCAACAGGATTTTGCGGCACTTACAGCGGGCGGAGTGTGCCTCCTGACCATATTACACCTGAACTTAGCCTGTATTGCTGCTTTTTCCTGGTGTGTTACACCAACAGGATTTTGCGGCACTTACAGCGGGCGGAGTGTGCCTCCTGATCATATTACACCTGAACTTAGCCTGTATTGCTGCTTTTTCCTGGTGTGTTACACCAACAGGATTTTGCGGCACTTACAGCGGGCGGAGTGTGCCTCCTGACCATATTACACCTGAACTTAGCCTGTATTGCTTCTTTTTCTTGGTGTGTTACACCAACAGGATTTTGCGGCACTTACAGCGGGCGGAGTGTGCCTCCTGACCATATTACACCTGAACTTAGCCTGTATTGCTGCTTTTTCCTGGTGTGTTACACCAACAGGATTTTGCGGCACTTACAGCAGGCGGAGTGTGCCTCCTGACCATATTACACCTGAACTTAGCCTGTATTGCTGCTTTTTCCTGGTGTGTTACACCAACAGGATTTTGCGGCACTTACAGCGGGCGGAGTGTGCCTCCTGACCATATTACACCTGAACTTAGCCTGTATTGCTTCTTTTTCTTGGTGTGTTACACCAACAGGATTTTGCGGCACTTACAGCGGGCGGAGTGTGCCTCCTGACCATATTACACCTGAACTTAGCCTGTATTGCTTCTTTTTCTTGGTGTGTTACACCAACAGGATTTTGCGGCACTTACAGCGGGCGGAGTGTGCCTCCTGACCATATTACACCTGAACTTAGCCTGTATTGCTGCTTTTTCCTGATGTGTTACACCAACAGGATTTTGCGGCACTTACAGCGGGCGGAGTGTGCCTCCTGACCATATTACACCTGAACTTAGCCTGTATTGCTGCTTTTTCCTGGTGTGTTACACCAACAGGATTTTGCGGCACTTACAGCGGGCGGAGTGTGCCTCCTGACCATATTACACCTGAACTTAGCCTGTATTGCTGCTTTTTCCTGGTATGTTACACCAACAGGATTTTGCGGCACTTACAGCGGGCGGAGTGTGCCTCCTGACCATATTACACCTGAACTTAGCCTGTATTGCTGCTTTTTCCTGGTGTGTTACACCAACAGGATTTTGCGGCACTTACAGCGGGCGGAGTGTGCCTCCTGACCATATTACACCTTAACTTAGCCTGTATTGCTGCTTTTTCCTGGTGTGTTACACCAACAGGATTTTGCGGCACTTACAGCGGGCGGAGTGTGCCTCCTGACCATATTACACCTGAACTTAGCCTGTATTGCTGCTTTTTCCTGGTGTGTTACACCAACAGGATTTTGCGGCACTTACAGCGGGCGGAGTGTGCCTCCTGACCATATTACACCTGAACTTAGCCTGTATTGCTTCTTTTTCTTGGTGTGTTACACCAACAGGATTTTGCGGCACTTACAGCGGGCGGAGTGTGCCTCCTGACCATATTACACCTGAACTTAGCCTGTATTGCTGCTTTTTCCTGGTGTGTTACACCAACAGGATTTTGCGGCACTTACAGCGGGCGGAGTGTGCCTCCTGACCATATTACACCTGAACTTAGCCTGTATTGCTGCTTTTTCCTGGTGTGTTACACCAACAGGATTTTGCGGCACTTACAGCGGGCGGAGTGTGCCTCCTGACCATATTACACCTGAACTTAGCCTGTATTGCTGCTTTTTCCTGGTGTGTTACACCAACAGGATTTTGCGGCACTTACAGCGGGCGGAGTGTGCCTCCTGATCATATTACACCTTAACTTAGCCTGTATTGCTGCTTTTTCCTGGTGTGTTACACCAACAGGATTTTGCGGCACTTACAGCGGGCGGAGTGTGCCTCCTGACCATATTACACCTGAACTTAGCCTGTATTGCTGCTTTTCCCATTTCCCTGCAGGCCATTAGAATGTCTGGAAGGCAAACAAGGAGAGGCAGACAGTCAGGAGCCAATAAAAGAGGACAAGCAGGCTCTGTGTCTAGAGACAACGGGGCTGGTCATGGACGCGGTGCATCGCCATCAGCACGTGGCCATGGGACACGCTTGTCCTTCTTTTCGGCAGCTGGACGTGTTGAGCCGCATCATGCCGAAGACTTGGTAGAGTGGATGACCAAGCCCTCCTCATCCTCCTCATCCTCTCTCACCCAGGCTCAGGGTACTGGCAAAGCAGCTGCCAAAGCGTCCTCTTCCCTGGTATCAATGTCATCATCAGTCACTCCTTCCCTAGACCAACCATGTCCTCCTGAGGAGTCCCCCGAACTGTTTGAGCACAGTGTTGGGTACATGCTCCAGGAGGATGCCCAGCGTTTCGAAGGGTCTGATGATGATACCCAGCTAGAGGAAGGCAGTAGCGTGAGAGCAGAGAGAGGGGATGTTCAAGAAGGACACCAATCTGGCAGTCATGTTCCAGGAGCTGCAGCATACTGCCTGATTGGCTCCAGTGATGAGGAGGGAGGGGATGATGAGGTCACTGACTCCATGTGGGTGCCTAATAGGAGAGAGGAGGAGGAGGAGGATGAGGAGGAGGCACATCTCCAACGAGGCAGGATGCCCTCGGGGGGCCAGCGTAAGGGCAGCACACCGACGGAATCACACCGCAGAGCTCCGCCTGTGCAGGGCGCTGCCTCTGCCCGTTATTCAAAAAGTTCTTTGGTGTGGCCCTTTTTTGAGTCGAGTGCATCAGATCGCACAGCTGCTGTTTGCAACATATGTCTCAAGCGTATATCGCGTGGCCAAAACATCACCCGCTTGGGCACCACATGCTTGACCAGACATATGTTGACCTGCCATGCAGCTCGTTGGCAAGCCTACCTTAAAGACCCACACCAAAGAACAAAGCGGACCTCTTCTTGCACCGCATCAGCTGGGATCTCCAACCCCACTATACCTTCAGTCCTCTCTGAAACCTGCTCTGAGAGGAATGAAGGTGTAGAATTAGGTGTGTCACAGCCAAGTACTTGCAGGCACTCTGCTAGCAGTACACCAACGTCCGATTCTAGCAGGCAAATTTCCCTGCCCCAGCTGCTGGACCGTCGAAAGAAGTTCACTCCCAGCCATCCACATGCCCAGCGGTTGAATGCTAGCTTGACTAAATTGCTAGCGCTTCAACTGCTGCCTTTTCAGTTGGTAGACTCGGCCCCCTTCCGTGAGTTTGTGCAATGTGCGGTTCCTCAGTGGCAGGTTCCCAAACGCCACTTTTTCTCACTGAAGGCGATTCCGGCTCTCTACCGGCATGTGGAAGGCAATGTCTTGGCCTCGCTGGACAGGGCGGTCAGCGGTAAGGTGCATATTACCGCTGACTCATGGTCCAGCAGGCATGGACAGGGACGTTACCTTTCTTTCACGGCCCATTGGGTCACTCTTTTGGCAGCTGGGAAGGATGCAGGACAAGGTGCAGTAGTGTTGGAGGTTGTTCCACCGCCACGCCTCCAAAATGCTACTACTGGTTGTGACACACCTCTGTCCTCCACCCCCTCCTCTTCTTCTTCCTCCGTGGCCTCTTCCTGTGCTTTGTCCTCGGAACCAGCGGTGCTCCGTAGGCGTTCAAGGGGCTACGCAAGTACGCAGGCAAAAAGATGCCATGCCGTGCTTGCGCTGGTGTATTTGGAGGACAGGAGCCACACTGGGGCAGAGGTTCTGTCTGCTCTGCAGGGGCAGGCCGAGAGGTGGTTGACGCCACGCCAGCTTAAGCCAGGAATGGTAGTTTGCGACAATGGCACCAACCTCCTCTCCGCTCTCCGACAGGGACAACTGACCCATGTGCCCTGTGTGGCTCACGTCCTTAACCTGGTGGTGCAGCGGTTCTTGTGTAGGTACCCGGGCTTACAGGATGTCCTGAGGCAGGCCAGGAAAGTCTGTGTGCATTTCCGCAGATCTTATAATGCCAGTGCTCGCCTGGCTGAGCTGCAAAAGGAGTTGAACCTGCCCAAGAACCGCCTTATATGTGACATGCCCACCAGGTGGAACTCAACGTTGGCCATGCTGCAGCAGCTGCACACGCAGCAGAGGGCCATCACTGAGTACCTGTGCAACTACGGCACCAGTACAGGGTCAGGGGAGCTCGGGTTTTTTTCACCACGCCAGTGGGGCATGATCAGGGATGCATGCACTGTCCTGGCACCATTTGAGGAGGCCACGAGGATGGTGAGCAGTGACAGTGCATGCATCAGTGACACTGTACCTCTTGTCCACCTGTTGGAACATGCGCTGCGTGGAATAATGGACAGGGCACTTGAGGCAGAACAGAGGCAGGAAGAGGAGGACTTCCTTGCCTCTCCAGGCCCCCTTTACCCAGACAGTGTTCCTTCTGTCCCACCCATCGCACAGGAAGAAGAGGAGGAGGAGGAGGAGGAGGAGGAGGATTGTGTCAGCATGGAGGTGGAGCCTGGCACTCAGCATCATCAGCAGCAGTCTTTTAGGGATGATTTACAGTCCCAAGAAACCAGTGGACTTGTACGTGGCTGGGAGGAGGTGGATGCGGATCATGTCGTCCTTAGTGACCCAGAGGACTCCGGACCGAATGCCTCAGCTAACCTACGCTGCATGGCCTCCCTGATCCTGCAAAGTCTGCGGAAGGATCCTCGTATTCTTCGGATCAAGGAGAGGGACCATTACTGGCTGGCCACTCTCCTTGATCCACGGTACAAGGGTAAGGTTGCGGACCTTATCTTACCGTCGCAGAGGGAGCAGAGGATGAGACAACTCCGGGAGGCCTTGCAGAAAGGTCTGTGCAACGCGTTCCCAGAGACTGGGAGGTTACAAACTCCTGGTCCTGGACAACGAGTTGCTGAGGCTTCGGTCAGTCAAAGAAGGAGTGGTGGGGAAGGTGGCCGTCTGACCGATGCGTTCAGACAATTCTTTAGTCCGCAGCCCCAAGGTATGATCGGTTCCAGCAACCATCGCCAGCGTCTGATATACATGGTGCAGGAATACCTAGGGGCAAGGTCAGACTTGGACACCTTCCCCACCGAAAATCCTCTGGCTTACTGGGTCTTGAGGATGGATCACTGGCCAGAGCTTGCACAGTATGCAATTGAGCTACTGGTCTGTCCTGCATCCAGCGTTCTTTCAGAACGCACATTCAGTGCTGCTGGAGGATTTGTCACGGATCACAGGGTGCGCCTGTCCACCGACTCTGTTGATCGACTGACCTTCATAAAGATGAACCAGTCTTGGATCACCACCAGCTACCAAACACCTGAAGCTGATATAACAGACTAATTTATTTTCAAATGTTACATCCCTTCAAGACTGATGCTGATGCTGAGAGACTGTCCTGTTATGTTGACTGACTATCCTCCTCCTCCTCAATGATCCGATTGATGATGATAGCTTGGAAGAACATTTTTGTTTCTGGGTGCCGCCACCAGTGGCTAAGGCCCAATTTTTCAGCCCCTGTTTGACAGGGGCGTGTTATTACAATTTTTTATGCAATGCTTTGCAGCAGGGCTCATTCCTGCACTCCAACTAGAGTATCTGGGAGAGGTTGCAGTGTCGTGGCACCAGCACCAGTGGCTAAGGCCCAATTTTTCAGCCCCTGTTTAACAGGGGCATGTAATTACAATTTTTGATGCAATACTTTGCAACAGGGCTCATTGCTGTGCTCCAAGTACAGTATCTGTGAGGGGTTGCAGTGTTGTGGCACCAGTGCCTAAGGCCCAATTTTTCTGCCCCTGTTTAACAGGGACATGTAATTACAATTCTTGATCTAATAATTCACAGCAGGGCCCATTCCTGCGCCCACCAAGACTAACTGTGAGGCCTTACAGTGTTGTGTCAACACCACCACCACCACCACCACCAAAGGCCCAATTTTTCAGCCCCTGTTCAACAGGGGCATGCAATTACAATTCTTGATCTAATAATTCACAGCAGGGCCCATTCATGCGCCCACCAAGAGTAACTGTGAGGGCTCACAGTGTTGTGGCAACACCAACATGTAGGGGCAAATTTCAGCTGAGTATATACGGCAGGCCCCTACTTTCAAACATCCAACTTACAAACGACTCCTCCTTGCAAACGGAAGGATACAACAGGAAGTGAGAGGAAATCTACCCCTAGGAAGGCAAATTCTCTCCTGTAAGAATTAATATGGGAAAAAAAGTGTCTCCTCTCCACTGATGCTTTATCACCAATTCTTGTTTCAGTAAAAAACACAAATTTTCAAAAAACATTTGTCATTAGGACGGAAAGTGAGGTGAACTGTTCTGAACAGGTGCACACTGCACAGACAGCAAAACAAATGTTACAGGGGTGATAAACCTTCCCTATGTTTTCCAAAAAGCTTAAAAATAGATTTTTTGGCTGGAGCTACACTTAAACAATGTACCTGTTCAAAATTACAAACAGATTCTACATAAGAACAAACCTACAGTCCCTGTCTTGTATGCACCGCCTGTATACGGCTGTTCAGAGTATATAGGGCCTTTTTTATTTTGTGTGCGGGGTTCCACTTAATATCCATACAAGACCCAAAGGGGCTGGTAATGGGCTGGGGTAGGGGGGGGGGGCTGTGATGGGGTAGCTATGCCATTTTTCTTACAGATTTTCATCCATATTACCAGGACCAGACATAACATTAAAGCCGCAAGCAGTTTTAAATGGCTTTTTTTCCTTTAGAAATGTAATTTTGTGCAGGGACAGTTCTAAACACGGGAAACACGTGGCACTTCACAGGCATACTTTAGACACCCCCCAGGTACGATATTTAAAGGAATATTTGACTTTTTTTTTTTCACTTATGCATCATTAAAATGACTGCTCCCGAAAAACTGCCGTTTTTAAAACTTTTTTTTGGATTGATACATGTCCCCTGGTGCAGAACCCGGGTTCCCAAACCCTTTTTAGGACAATAACATGCATTTTAGTCGATATAAATAGCACTTTAGATTTCGAACGTTCGCATCCATTGTATTTAATAGGGTTCTAAAGTTCGTGCGAACTTTCGGTCCGTTCGCGGGTTCTGGTGCGAACCGAACCCGGGGGTGTTCGGCTCATCACTACTACCTACAAACCATGTTCACTTACTTGATGTCTGTTATGTGGTGGCGACCTTTTTTAGTGATCATTTATTCACCTTTGACATATACTACGTTGATGACTATGGTGTAATGCCCTCTCCCAATATTTATGCACATTGTTTTGTGACTATAATTTGAGCTATAAGGTCTAAAAAACATTGAAAAGTGGGATCCTGAAGAAGCTCTTTTATTCGGGTGAAATGTGTCGATCCATATACTTCCTCTTATCCATTGATGTACAGATGTATGTAGCCTATGTCTATGGTTATGATATATCACTTTTTATGAAGCTTTTCTTTTTAAATTTTGTAGAAAAAAAAATGTGGGTATTTTATATATTGTGTTTTGTTGCTTACTGTTTTTGGGCACTAAAAAATCCCAATTTCCCATAGTCTCCCCGTCTGGAGAGACATGGGAAATCTCCTTGTACAAATCTTTGCTCTACAAAGGGGGTCGTGCCAGTTTGTTTAAACAAAGTCCTCCCACCCAATACCTAATATTATAATTAGCCACTGTGACAACACCTTTTGCCTTATCTACTTGTTGATAGGAGTAACTTTACACTTAATTGGAAAAATAATTATTGGAGAGTTATGCCTTGTATATGTAGCGCCCTCCCCAAAAGGTTGGGGCGCTATTTAAAAATATAGAGAGATGTCTTAGCCAGTAGTTGGGCTCAGACGGTTGAATTGCATTTAATTTTACCTCTGCTCTAGCTGTAGTTTGCCCAATAGCATTTTCCCTTATTGCCTGTAGGTGGCGTTACCACCTCAGGCACCTGTTGGAACACGGGCAAACCATGGTGCATTGAGTAGCCCTTCTCGGCAGCAGTACAGTGGGAGTGGTCGACCCGCTGTGCCTGCTGGGAGGGGATACTTAAGGGGCAGACGCCATTGATTGGGGTCGGTTCTCGCCCAGCAGCCCTCCGGGCGCGAGGTATGTGTGTGTGCTTCTAGTCTCGGGGCCACGTTGGTCCGAGGCTGCATCGCTATCTAGTAGGCCCAGCTAGTCTGACTGGGGCTTACAGTCGGAGAGGGGATCCCAAGCTGTCCGTCCACATGGGGAGGAAGCTATCTTGATGAAGGATACCAGGGGAGGACCTGCCCTGGAGGAGACCAGAAAAGTGCTGCTGTCTCGGGTGAGGCCTGGTAACTTTGGCAAGGAGGTATCCGCTATGTTACAAGCCCTGCAGTTTGCCGGATTGGCTTAAAGGCCCTTTAACTGTATGGCGGGAAGTTTGGGACTTTAAAATCCTGTGGCAGAGGATTCCTGGACTATCCATTTGCTCAACTTCAAAAGGTCTGTGGCAGAGACTTTGTACACTTCAAAAGGTCTGTGGCAGACCTGCTTCATCTTGGGCAGTCTGTGGCAGAGACTGCCCAGTTGCTGATTCGTGTGTCATCCCGGCCGCTAGGCCATGTGAGAGGGGACTATCCGGATGACCACTTTAACATTGACAGTGGTGAGTGACTTTGATCTGAAACTGTTATATTTTGTGGCGAGTGCCTGAACCTTCCCCTACTCTTCTATGCCTTCTACTTCTCAATGTTTACTGCATAAGAAAAATAAAGCCTAACTGTTTGAGGTTTTACATCTGTGTGGACATTGCATTACTACAGACTTTCCTACCCGGACAAGGAAGCTGAAGAGGTAACGTGCAAAACCCAAAACTAACCAGCGGCCCTCTAGGGGGTATTGCTACATACACACAATCTGACCTTTTTCCGATCTAACTCCCATCGGAATTCTAACGGAATTTCATCGGAAAAAAATAGAACCGGTTCTATTTGAAAATTCTGATGGAATTCATCGAAATTTCTCCAATGGGGCCCACACACGGTCGGAATTTCCGATGAAAAAACTCCAACGGACTCCGTCTGACTTTTTTCATCGGAAATTCCTACTGTGTGTACAAGGCATAAGAGACAATAAAATAGTTGAGTATATTTCGAAATTTATCATCTACCAGCCAAAACCAAAATATGACCGGGACACTCTGACAAAATTCAGTAAAACATGGGCCTGTTGGACACACTATCAGACAACGGCTGAATACAAAAACACAATGGACTATTCCACCTAAAATAAAAATAAAAAGACAATACAGTCTAATCAATCACGGGCTTTGCCATAAGCACCAGCCATTCACCTTTGGAACCTCTTCTCTTCCCCAGTCTGCCAATTTCTTATACACACCCACTCTCTTGATTGGAATTATTTCACCTACTCATAAATGACGACTAGGGGGAGTCAGAGACAACCCCCCCGTACCCCTCCCCTCCTCCATGTGCCTTAGTATAAGGGCACTTTGAATGATGGAAGCACATACAGTACGTGGGCTGTGTTGAACAATGAAAATTAAACATGTTAAAACAGCACAGGCAGGATTGGCTATTTTGTGAAGGGGTGTGGCCTGACAATTTCTTAGTGATAGGTTCCTTTTAAGACAAGCTCATCCTTAGAGGTGGAGTGGGGACTCTGAGGTGTTCCTTTACAAAACCGGGAGGAGTCTGTGGCAGGGAGACCTCCTGGCACCACAACGGAGGGGACACCTGGGGGACTTCTGTGTGCCTTCCACTTCGGGAGAGGGGAGGAGGAAAAGCTTCAGTAGAAGGCTAGAATGGGAATGAAGTCTGGACTGTGATTAAAGGTATAGTGAGTACCACTATGCTCTCCTGTTACCAATATTGGACAGTGATATGATATCTATAAGCTAGCTTGATTCACCATTGTATAAAAGGTTGTGCTACCAAAGATATGGATAGTTCTGCTCACTTTGACAAGTAAAGAAGTTACTTGTGTAGCGCCCTGCTCCTAATGACAAGGCGCTATGTTAAATTTAGTGGGTGTCTGAGCTCGTAGTTAGCTCAGACTCTGTAAATAATTAAGGCTAAATCAGCCTCTGTTCCGGCTATGGCTGTGTTGGAAAGACTTCCCACTGTTTGCCTGTAGGCGGCGTTACCACCCCAGGCCAATGTGGAAGACTAACAGGCCAAAGTGCATTGGGTGCCTTTCCCCGGGAATAGTTCAGTGGGAGTGGTCTACCCACTGAGCATGCTGGGGAAGGGTACTTAAGGGGCAGACGCCATTTTTCTGGGCTCTTCTTCGCCTCGTGGCCCTCCTGGCTCGAGGTATGTGTTACTGGGATTTCAGCCTCGGAGCCACGCTGGCCCGAGGCTGCATCTATGCCAGGTAGGCCCAGTTGTCCTGACTGGGGCCTACACGCTTGAAGGTGATCCTGTGCTGTCCGTCCTGAAGGAGGAAGCAACTCAATGGAGGAAACCAAGGGAGGACCTGTCCAGGAGAGGACCGAGCGGAAGGCTGGTATCTTGCGGAAGGCCTGGGGACCTTACTGAGGGATGCACCATAACTAAAGTAACCTCACAGTCTGCTGGGTTGGCTTAAAGGCTCTTAGACTGTAAGGCTGGATATCCATATACTAAAATCCTGTGGCAGAGGATAACTGAACGGTTCAACATGACCATCAAAAAGGTCTGTGGCAGAGACTGTTCTTTCTTATCTGTTCGAGCATCATTCCGGCTGCTAGGCCAAGTGAGAGGGGCATTACACAAGTAAAAAATGCGCATGAGTCCAAAATCACTGATATCCCATAGGTATACAATCAAATGGCGCATGTACAATAGGTGTACAGTCAGTGGGCATGGGGTCCAGGCTCCAAGAGTACGTAGGAGAGAAAGGGGAGGGGGGGTGTAACAGGCTGAATGAACAATAATGGGAAAAGTCACATACACAATCTCAGGGCTGCCATTCAAGGAGAAACCAAAACCGTGTTCCAGGGTACTGTGAAGAAAAGCAGGGGAGAGGCGCCTCTGAGTGCAGATGTTTAAAAACAATTTAATAAAGGATAGTGCTACAAGCAACTCACATTTACATAGTAAAAACGGGCATTTGTACGAATTCCATTAGAAGAGGAAGATGTCATCAGGTCTGTCATGGGGTACCTCCTCCTGCTGGGGCGCTGTGCTGCTGGTTTTCAATTCACCGCTGTAGATGGTTTTCATACGGCCGGCAGCGGTGGGGAAATGCAGTGCAGGGCCTTGGTGATGGTTGCGAATGGCAGGCGAGGGCCGATGACGTCACTGGCGTGCGACGCGTTTCCTGAGCCGGCGTGCTGCGTGTAGTGTGGCAGTCGCGCTCCTTTGTCAAGCTAGTGAATGGGTTGGGGGAGCTAGTATTTGATGGACAGGACAGTGGGCGGAGAGGGGCGGAGGTTGATGAAAGGCAGAGCTGGGGCTGGGGAGGTTGGAAGTGTCAGCAGAGAGAGCTCTAGATATACGATGAAACCAGATAAGGATGGCAGTACGGGGACAAATTAAGCATAATAGAATAAGGAGAAGAGATGAGATGAAGTTGGAGTATGTAATATAAATGAAAGAGGGGGAGAAAGCTGATAACTAGTTTGGATATAAAATTGTATAAATAGAGACTATTCATATACAGGACAGCAGGGACCAGCTAGAAGAGATGGTAGTAATGAGTGAGATATAAATAAATAAATAAATAAAGGTGATGGATATAGTAAATATAGTAAATATAATTATAATTATGGGGGGGGGGGGAAGCGGGGGGGGCTATTTTATATGTATATATGTGTATGGGAAAATAATATTATGTTATATTATGTTATATAAGTTTACACACAAAAAGGGAGAGGTGCGCACGCCTGTGTAAATACACAGAGACATGCACATCAGAGGGGGATAAGGTCAACACAGTGACCGGCAAGGGATAATGTATGTGCATATGGATGCATATGCATACGGGTAAGAGAAAAGGAGGGGGGGGGAAAGGTATATGGAATGGGACCGTAATGCTTAAAGGAGTATATGATCATGAATAAAGGAGTGATATAAACAGTAACATATGATCATGGTGATAAAATGATATATGTATATATATACACACATGCATATACATATACATACACACACGCATATGCAAATGCAAGTACATGATTAAAATAAAAGGTGCATAATTGTAAATTTACAACATAACAACAATACACAAATATGAAAAATACACATAGACAATAACGATAATATAATCAATCAGGGGAGGAAGGGAGGGGGGCGGGGTAAGAGAGGGGGGGGGGAAGGGGGGGAGGGTACGGGGGGGTTTTGGGGGGGGAAACGGAAAAGGGAAAAGGCGGGATGGAGGGGAGGGAAAGGGTAGAGGGAGGTCTAGGGGGGGGGGGTTGGACTATACTTACACACACCCGCCACCCCCAAGTATCGAAATAACAATATACGATATAAGATGACCTGTGAAACACATATAGTATTAGAGATGGGATTGCATATTAACAGGATTAGTGTTAACAATATTGGAAATGTTGTCAGGGTTAATAATAGCAATTATTATGTAAAGGGAGAGGGGGGTATTGGAATATTAAATAATAAAATATTAAAAAATTATTATTATAAAATGTTATAGGAATATGTGAAAAATTATAATATATTATAAAATTATAAAATTATTATAAAATGGTATGTATTTCGATGCTCTCATTGATACCTCCAGATGAGAGAACATCTGGGCTGTATATCCAATAAGTCTCGCGCGCACATAGTTTCTTGAATCTTTCAGATGCAGGGAGGGATTTATCGATTTGCTCGATGACCCACACCTGGAGTCCTGCAGTGGATTTTTGGTGGACTTTGGCGAAATGTTTGGGGACACTATGAGGGTCTATACCACCCTCTATAAATCTGCGGTGTTCCCCGAATCTCTATCTTAATGGACGTATGGTATGGCCTACGTACATCAAGCCACAAGGGCAACTAAGGCCGTACACTACGAAGTCTGATGAACAGTTGAAGAATTCCCTCAGCTGATATGTTTTCCCTTTTGTACTAAAACTTTTTTGGCCATGTTGGACAAATTTGCACGTTTTGCAAAGTGCTTTACGGCATTGGTACATTCCTGTAATTGGTATAAGAACAGGTATGGGTGTAAATGAAGTAATAGTTGGTTTGAGTTTGCTGGGGGCGAGTTTGTTTTTCAAATTCGGGGCCCTGCGGTATGTAACTCTGGGGTGGGATGGCAGTTCAGATTTCAAGTGTGGATCCTGCTGAAGGATGTTCCAATGTTTGAGTAGTATTTTTTCCATGTTCTTATGTCTGGAATGAAACGTGGTTACGAATCTGATTGAACAGTCACCTGTGGTTTGCTCAGTCTTTGGTGGCTTGCCCCGAAGGTAGAGTTTGTGTGCATCATCAACTAAGTTTTCGGGATATTTTTTGTCCATAAATTTCCTTTTGAGGTTTGTACTAAGTTGGATATAATTAGCGTCTCTGGTGCAATTCTGTCTGAGTCGACAGAATTGGCCCCTGGGGATGTTGTCGATCCATTTCTTGTGGTGAGAGGGGCCTATCTGGGTGAGCAATACCCACTCAAAGGAGAGTGGTGAGTGAGACTTTGTATATTAGGAGTTTTCCCCAGTGATCTATTATGTGTGCCTGAACCTTCCCCTAACCCTCCATCCCTCTACCTATACAAGTTTGTTGAAAAATAAAGCCTGAAGAAAAAGGATTCATAACTTGTGTGGACATTGAAGTTACTGTAGACTCTCAACCCCTAGACAACGAATATTGAGGTAACGTGCAAGGCCCAAAATTAAAACCAGCAGCTCCTACGGGGGGTGTGCTACACTTGTACAACAAGAAATCTCTGTGGAGTGTTCTACTGAGGGAGATATTTTAAGTACATGCATGGGGTGAAGAATTGCATGCTGCTACTGGTGTAAACCTGGCTGGCTCTGGAGAAGGTGGTGATAGAGGAAAAGGAGTCTCCTGCTTGATGGTTAGAGAAAACCTCCTCATGCATCATGCTTTGGGTGGCCCAGGCCTCTTTGTCCCATGGGATTTGGGTGTTGGTTGAAATTCTGGAGTTTCTATCTGAACCATTGAAAACATGGATCTATGTAAGAGTACTCCAGGCGTGAAGGGGTTACAGTGTGCAGTGACCAGGAGGATGTGGTGGAGAGGTCTAGGACCGGTATCCATACCCTGAAAAGTACATGGGTTTGAGTAGAACACAAGCGTAATGCCCTGAAGACCCGATATGTAAGTGGGGCCAAGCTGCATGTGTCACCTATGTGGAAAAAAGCTTGGGTACCCCCCTTACATATGCACCCTCCCCAATTAAGAGGATGTTCATCGTGGCTTCATTGGTTTCTTGACTTAGCCAGTGGTTAATGGTATTTGCTGTTTTTTCCCCCAAGTGGGTTTTGGGGTCAGGTGCCTGTCTGGCACTCATGGTAAGGACAGGCATTTAGTCATGTTGCTGGTCAGATTTGAACAAACTAACTGTGGCTGGCATGGGTTATATTAATATGTTGAAAATTATATACACTAGTTGAATAAAGTTGTGGCCTTATTATTTCCATCTTAAAGCGGAACTAAACGTAAAAAATAAATAACTGCGAACAAGCAAGCTTTTTATTGCAAAAGAGACATGCCAATAAAAACAGCCAAAGATTGGCAAGCAGAGAAACCCAGGGAGAAGATGCCGGTGCCACCGAAGGACCTTGTGGACTCGCCACCATTGGAATTATGATAAGTGTTTGAACAGTCATAATTGGATGGTGAAACGCATCAAGAGCGTGGCCTGGATGACAACATTATGCTAGCCGGAAACCGGACATCGGCCATCTTGGATAGGTGTCTGAGGCCAAAAACGAACCTTAAGGGGGAAATTCTTATTTAAAGAGGCAATCATTTCTATGTACACTGGGTGAAGTGCATTTTTTTGTGAGTGAGATTTTAAACACTTTGTTTTTATAAATGTGTCTGGTGGGCTGATATACTGCGCAATTAGGTTTTTAAATGTATTCCTTTGAACCACACATTGAGGAATGGTGTATACATGTAGATAAAGATACAGATTGAAGTTACTTGAAGATAGAGCCCTTTTAAATGGCAAGGTGCATATTGATCCATTTTTCAGTAAGTCAAAATCTGAGGAAACTGGTTTGATTGAAAGGTCTAATGCCCCGTACACACGATAGGATTTTCCGTCAAAAAAAGTTGGATGTGAGCTTTTGGTCGGATATTCCGACCGTGTGTATGCCCCATCCAACATTTTATGTCAGATTTTCCACCAGCAAAAGAGTTTTTGGCGTAAATTCCGATCGTGTGTACGGGGCATAAGAGGCACTGTTGTTGGTGGTAATCTGCTAGACAATCACATTGCACGTTTGTTTTTGGACTTTTATTGATGGTGGAAGAAAAGGTGGACTACAAATATCACTTCATATTTATTATTTTCACAGAAGTGAATAATATATTTATTTATGAACTGTGTTCACTTTAAATTTAGAGGTGGAACACACTGTGATAATATTTTTAATATTCACTTATTTAGTCATATAAACATTTGCATGTGTATATGGTTTAGATCAGTGATTCTCAACCCCAATCCTCAAGTAACGGGCCATATATTCAGGTTTTCATTTACTTTGCACAGCTGCTTTAAATCAATATTAATGAAATGGTATTGATAAGAGCTATTTTATCTAAGGGAAGTTCTCAAAACATGGCCAGTTGGGGGTACTTGAGGATTGAGGTTGAGAACCACTGGTTTAGAAGATACATTGTTATGTTTGTTTGATTACACTGAGTTAATTTTAAATTTTATGGTGTGTATTTGTGCCTTTAGCTCCACTTTATTGTATCTTTATGCATTTTCCGGGAAGGTTATTTGTTATCATTTACCCGGATATACCCATCTACTGTCCAGAGAAGTCTGGCCAGAAGTGGTCTTCATGGAAGAATTGCGGTCAAAAAAACATACCTGATGTGGAAATAGGGTCGGTGCAATGATTATTGTCTACTTAGGCGAAGGTGCATTTTGGTGCACCCCCCATCAACCGTCCTCCTGCCACCCCCCTCCCTTCCACAATGCAAACCCCCACCTCACATGGCACAAGAGATGGTCAGAGACTGCAGTCATGGCACAAGAGATGGTTAGACACTGCATACATGGCACAAGAGATGGTCAGAGACTGCAGTCATGGCACAAAAGATGGTCAGAGACTGCAGACATGGCACAAGAGATGGTCAGAGACTGCATACATGACACAAGAGATGGTTAGAGGCTGCATACCTGGCAAAAGAGATGGTTAGAGACTGCATCCATGGCAGAAGAGATTTTATGAGACTTCAGTCATGGCACAAGAGATGGTCAAGGACTGCATACATGGCACAAGAGATGGTTAGAGACTGTATCCATGGCACACGAGATGGTCAGAGACTGCAGTCATGGTACAAGAGATGGACAGAGACTACAGGCATGGCACAAGAGATGGGCAGAGAGTACGGTCATGGCACATGAGATGGTTGGTCAGAGAGTACGGTCATGGCACATAAGATGGTAGGTCAGAGAGTGCAGGCATGGCACAAGAGATGGGCAGAGACTGCGTACATGACTCAAGAGATTGGCAGAGACTGCATACATGGCACAAGAGATGGGAATAGACTACGGGCGTGGCACAAGAGATCGTTGGTCAGAAAGTGCAGGCATGACACAAGGGCAGGACTGGTACAATAATTATTCACAGCCAGATTCTGACCCCATAAAGCTACAAGCAGTTTACTTGCTCTACCTTCCACAGAGATGGTATGGGGAGATCTTCACCTGTGGTAGTATCTGTGCCACTTGCACTCCTCCTGGGCCCTCTGGTCTTGGTCTCACTCAGCTCCAGGCTTCCCGGGCTCCCTTTCATCTGACACGCTCTCCAGTTCAGCGATGGTCTGTGTGTGCTGCTGAACTGGAGACGTTTCTGACCCTCTTTCTGCTACTGCAGCTGATTCAGCGATTCTCGCTTTCGAGGGCTGAAGGGGGCGGGGCGGTGTTTTCCAGCCAAGGGCATCTCTCTCTCTCTGCCCTCCATCTGGCAGAGGAGGAGGAGTGCAGTAGCAGTGCTGAGACTCGAGTCAGGAGTCACATCATGTCTGGGATTACATGTAGAGACATAAGGCTTTGAGGGACCCTACATCTACATCTACAGAAGATATGTGGTTAGTTCTCTAAGATACTTTAGGACACTCATTATTGTTCCCTTCTCTCCAAAAACTGTGCGCAAGTATACCTAGAAGAACTGATGCTGTTTGAATGCAAAGGGTGGTCATGCCAAATATTGATTTGATTTAAATCTCTCTTTTGTTCAATTGCTTTCAATTTTGTTAATTGATAAAAAATAAACTATTAATACTTCTATTTCTGAAAGCATTCACACCTGCCTAAAATGTTTGCACAGTAGTGTATATCTGCAGAAGGCTGATCCAAGGGGGGGTTCTGGCATGGACTAAGTCAGTAAGGACCAAGGACAGTAATGCACTTTCTTGCATCTTTATTGTCATCCCTTCAAAGGACCCATTTCAGGGATCCACATTGCCATGGACTTTATGCTAATGCACTAATGCCATCTCACATACTGTACAAGCACCAGGGATAGAAAGGAGGGGCTGGCGGTGAACAGTGTGCTACAGCCAATAGTATGACAGCTGCATGTGTCCATACAATCTACCTGTCAGTTGCCTGCGACTGACAGGTAGATCGCCACGGAACCCCTGAGGACCTCTCGCGGAACCCTAGCCACCCTAGCAACACTGGCATAACGGGCTAGTATGCATCACATACTAGTCCATTATGAAATACTTACCTTAGAACAAAGTCCTCCAGCGGCACGCTGTCACCACTGACAGGGCTTCCATCTTCACTCAGCTTTTCTTCCAGGTTTCAGGGCTCCAGCAGCTTGAATGGTCGAGCTGTTATGATGTTTCAGGAGTCACGGCCGTGGCACTCGCTCTGAAGGAACGGCAGCAGGATGGCGCTCCTTCAGAGTTCATGCGACGGGGATGCTATGGGCTACCAAAAGAGCGATTATTTCCTTAACGGTGCACGTTTATGAGATATTCAGTTTACCTACAGGTAAGCTTTGTTATAAGCATAACTGTAGGTAAAAATCACAAAACTGACTTTACTACCACTTTAAAGGCTGACTGAAGAATTCCAGGCTTTAGTTTTGGATACACTGGGAGAGGGTTAAATTGTTGCTTTTATTGCTGTTTTTGTCACTATTACTTGTGCCAACTCTATTATTTTTACAAAAATTGCTGTGCAGTCTGAATTCTCGATCTATCAGACACTAAATCCGATCCTGATCTGGGTAACAGTGGCCGTAGTGATAACCTTGCAGTAAAATGTCATGGATTTGATAATTTCTGTTGCCACTATAGCTGGTGATGGAATCCTTCAGTGACAACAGCAACTCTTCTCCCATACATAAAGAATTATTAGCAGTATAGTAAGAGGTGCTGAGATTGCAGCTGTGAGAGAGGCAAGTTCCTAAAGATAAGGGAATGATGTAGAACAAGTTCTTAGACTTCTCAATCTAAGGACTAGACATCTGCGGTTCGTTTCATTTCGCCGCTGGGGGGACTACCCGTTTAGGGTGCCTCTGTTTGTGTCGTCTGTTGCCCCTTCTGGGACTCTATTGGTAAGCAATGCTTGACACCAACACTCCAAAACTACACACATTGCTGTACCTATATGCTTTGTATTGTTTCATAAATATTTTTTGACTATGAAATAATAAGATTGTACTTCTTTTTAGATGTTTATGGCCGACTCCTCCTGAAGAAGAGAAATTTGTCGCAAAACATGTAGAGGATTACATCTGGACCTACATCTCCTTTGTTCTCCATATACCAATGGGGTTTTCATGTTCTCTTTCTATGAACTTTTGTATTTATATATGTAATAACCTATTGTACTGCGGTACTGAATGTTTTTTTTTATCATTGTATTATTTTGTCAATAAATTTATATTTTTATATCTACCTTGTTTCAATCCCTGGGTACCAAGATAGTCCACAACACAATTTATGTCGTGGGGCAGAACCTTGGAGTAGCTCCAGACATTCCCTCCCCTTTTCCATTTTCCAATTCCAAGAATGATGGTACCCGCCCCTAATTTTTTTATACTTCATTTTTGAGGCAATACCCTATATTTTGAATAAATATTTGGACAAATTTTTCGTTATTCGGATATATCTGAATCCCCGAATTACAGTACAAACTAATTTTATCGAATTCTCTGAATAACGAAAATAAATTCTTTCGAATTTCCGAATATCTAATTTAAATCAAATTTTACATCGAATTCCATTCGAATTTGAACTGTAAACATATTGTTGAAATCAAAGACTGTGTGTGTTATTAGTGTACCATTTAGAAATAATGCTGTTTTTGTTAAGTCAAAGGTGATTTAAAGAGTCGTAATCATTTGATGTAGCTTTTTCTTTTGTTTGTTTACTTTGCACGTGTGAGATTGATAAAAAGAAACCAGTAAAATAAAAATCTTTAAAAGCATTTGTACTTGACATTATTTTTTCTCAGCTGGCTAAAACTTCTGCACAGTATTGTACATAGTAAAATGTTGAAAGTAAGATACTACTTTTATTAATTAGAGCACTTCGCTAATTTTGAATAAACATATTAATAAGGCCTGGTTCACATAGGGCCGACTCCTCAGGCGACTCGGTCGCCTGAGGAGTCGCGTCCCGGTCTGTGCTATGGAACCGTTCTAATAGGCGTGACCTGAGTCGCTCCGACTTAGAAAAAGGTCCCTGTACTACTTTTGGGGGCGACGCAGGGCGACTTGCATTGACTTCTATACAGAAGTCATTATGCAAATCGCCTCGGCAGGCGTCTCAAGTCGTCTTGAGATCGCGCCGCCGAGATCGCCCCCGAAGTCGTGCCGCCCCTGTGTGAACCGGGCCTATTACAAACAAGATCAATGTGTATAAATAACAATCAGATATTTGGTTACTTAGCTGCTGCATTGGAATCTAAAAAAAATCTAAAATTTTCGATTTGACCAATTCAAAATTTTTCTATTTGAACACTTTGAATCGAGAAAAAAATGGTAAATGCAAAGAAAATTCGAAAAATACATAGAACAAATTCCAAATACGAATCCCAAATACGAATTGAACGAATCTATCGAATTTACCAGAACTAAGTAACTATATTAGCAAATCGAAACAAAACAAAACAAATTTTTTCATCATGCACATGTCTACCAAGGACCCAATCAAAGGAAATTGTTACTGTCGTGGGACCCAAAAACAAAACAGACAAACTAGGCAAAATGTACTACACCGTCATGTGGATACCCATCACAAACACATCCGCAGCTCATTGTTTAAAAAGCTCTAATGTAGAACAATAAATGAGCAGACAGCACAGCAGCACCATTTTTTCTGGAGATCGCAATACAACCCATGCCCATTGAGAGTTTTCCAAAGCAAATCTCTTCCTGGTGTCATCGGACTACATTATATGGTACCCACTTTGGCCTTTGCAACAAACTCTTCTAGACTGCAACTTTTTAATTTGAAGTTGACCAGCAGGACCATGTGATGTGATTTTGTTACTTTCACAATGTATTTTTTGTAGTGACGTTTTCAATGCCTGTACCTAATGATTCTTTACTGTCTTAGTTCTTGTGCCTTATAGAAAGCCTCTGTTTTGCCCATCCATGTCCATTGAAAAGCTTTTGTTATGTCTGTTTGATAAGTGTAAAAAAAGTACCCATCGATCCTGCCGAAAATCTAGAAAGCTCCTAAACTGCATTTAGCTGCTAATACATTGAGGCAAAATTACTTAGACTGGAGCAGACAGAATCTGGAGCCAGGGCCATAGATAATGGGGTAACACCAGTCCTCCTGTAAGGGGCCCAGGGCAGCAGGGGTCTCAGGCAGCAGTGTGAATCGGATGTGGGCAGGGAGGATGATCCACATGGCGGGGAAGAAATTACTGGAACTTATCCCTTGTATGGCTCTCCCGGCGGCAACTGAAACCTAGCTTCTTCTCCTCTCCCTCCTGCCGGATTTCAGCTGCCGCAGAGAGAGCTATAAAGGGGATCAGTCCCAGTAATTGCCTCCTCTGCTGAAACGATCACCCTCCCTGAGAACCATATGTTTCCCCCTGCTGTCCAGGCCCCCTGTGTGCCCCCTAACCTCTGCGGTGCCTCCGGCTTCCCTCCTCTCCTTCCTGCCCACCCGCTCTCTGTCATTGAATAGCAGCCAGCTCATTCCTATTGGTTCCCCCAGTGCAGAAAGGAAGGAGTCATGACATCACCCCACACTCTTCCTGTTTACAGAGGCAGGAGAGGATTGCGACAACACTGCATAGTGAAAGAAGACAGCCGGGAACAGGAGTGTGAAGAACTGTCAGACTCCTCCCACTTGGCTGCTGCATGTTTATGCAGCACCCTCTAGTGTGCCACTAGTGTAGTGCAGGAAAATTTATGTTGGCTCATGCTTAACCCTTTGAGTCTTAATTGGATTATGGGTTTACTTTAGGTCAGGGCTGGATGACTCATGCAGACTCTGGAAACTGAAGGGCGGAGGCTAGGAGGGTTGATCTGCATACTTTGGCCAATCTCCAGGCAGTGGGCCTGGCATGGGGCTAAGCCAGCTCTTAAGTATGGATGAGTCATGCTGGTAGGAGGAGCCGGGTGGAAGATGAAGATGGAGTGCTGAGGAGACTGCCTGTGGCCCTTCAGGCAAACCCCCAGTCTGGCAGGGGTGCTCTGCCTCGGGCTGGCCTGGGAGGATCCTGACAGCAGAAACAGTTTGGAAGGAGTCTTCCCTGAGAGGCAGCGGGAGCAAGGAGGACAGTAAGTACTACAGCACAGTCAGGGACTTACAAAGGGAGAGACTGCCACACGTTGCAGGTCTCTCTGGAAGATAGCGGTGTGCTTAAGTCTTTCTTAACCTTACCCTGGGAGATCTCAAGAGTCAATTGGGTAGACTGGTGATGAGTCAGTTGGGTAGACTGGTGAAGAAGCAGCTAGGTGAGTTGGCATTTCCTGCAGTGGGTAGAGCTGGGATCAGTGTCTACAAGGGAGGTGGAGGTACTCCAGGATGCAGCTTACACTTTGTGCTACTTTCTAAGTGCTATCAAGTTGGCATCCCTTAATTCCTATTCCCCATCCAAGTTATTATCCCAAATAAAACAATAAAAAAAAGCTCAAATGCTGATCCTTATGTCTGGATGAAAGCTGTAAATGCTACTTGTCTGGCTGTGTAGCAGTGGGGAACCCAGTCATCTGCAACCCCTATGGGGGTAATGCTACACTCACAGTGCTGAGTGATGGGAGCTGGCTCCTCCACCTGTGCAAATGGCTGGTGATTTTCCCACCCGCCCTATCCTGGGGCCATAAGGCGGCTGCTTAAGGCACCTTTTGGTAGTGCAGGCCCTGATAACTATGCCAGTCTTTCTTAATTAATTAACATGGAGAGACCCTTGAAATAACTTTCAGGACTCAAGGAACCCCTGACAATAATTACCATGACCCACAATACATTAGTGTGGTGGTCAGTAAGAAGAATGACTTTTATACTGGGGGTCAGTTGAAAAAATGTCCTTCTAAGTAAAAAGATAATTGGAGTCAGTGGTTACTTATCTGAGAGGCAGAAATTGCCCATTGCTCAAGAAACCCCCTAGGAATCTTTGGAGGAATTCTTAGGATCCATGGAACTCTGATTGAGAAAGTATGACCTATGCTGTAAGCTAGGAACCAGTGAGTGACTGTTCCTCTGTGGAAACCCTAGCAGTAGATTTACCTTCTAGTGCCCAACTGGTCCTTGTTTGACTCTTTGCTTATAACTAAGTCAATGGTTTAGTGCTCTAAGTAAAGGATTGCAGAATATCTTTGCTCTGCATAAATCCACTAAATAAACTCAGTTCTTAGCATTTTTCTTTAGTTTTAGAAAGTCAGAAAAGTTCAACTTTCTAGTAAAAAAAAAAAAAAATCCTCTCCTGCTATTTTACACCTCAGAAGCTGATTGCATTTTAAGTAGACCAAACTTCATTCAACGGACATACATGTGCGTATTTGGCCATGTTTTATGTTTCACAGAATGTCGCGGGGTTCCGCTTAACTAATGTGTGTTTTTATTTTGCCTTTTTTAATCTCTCATTTTGGACGAAAGTAAAATAAAATCACTCTATTGCCTGCGAGGAACAAAGGCGGCAGTCAGCGGAGTTGGCCCTCTGCCCAGTGCTTGGTGCCATATATTACCACCCCTGAGACTTGAGACCTTTAGTCTCTCTTGTTGTTGTTGGGAGATGGAGTTTTTTTCTCTTAGACTCAGGAAATGAGCTAACTCTGTAGTGGCTTTCCTTATTTCTCCAGGGCAAACTTTGCTGTACGCTACAGCCTATAGATCTAGAGTACCTGGCGCTCTGTTCCTCTCATGTAACATGAAAGGAAACCTCAATATTTGAAAATTCAGACACTTGTGTAACCCCACCTTTCAGTAAGGTTTCTGAGAAAAAGGCTGTATAAATACCCTGCAGTGTCCTTTTATATATTTGTCTTATTTATTTTTTATTTAATTTTAGTTAATCTCCTGTATGCCATAGACTGCTGTAATTTTGGCTGAAAATGTTATTTCATTTTTTTATCTGAAAGTCTGTCTTCATTTTTTTTTAAAGCAGGCAATATGCTATCGGAATTCTAGTTTAAACACATGACCTCCCAGAAGGTTTTACTACTTTCATGACCATTTCTTTGCTATCTGGCACAGTGCTTGTTTAACTGGCAATTGCACAGCCATACAATACTGTATGCAAATGATATTAATATCATTTTTTTTTTATACAAATAGAGCTTTCTTTTGGAGGTATTTGATCCCCACTGGGTTTTTATTATATAAATGAAAAAAGACCAAAGATTTTGAAAAAAATAATTCTACTTTCTGTTATACAACATATCCAATAAAAAAAAAAATCTTCAGAAATTTAGGTCAAAATGTAGTCTGCTGTGTCTTTGGTAAAAATAAAAAATTACATTCAGTGTATATTAATTGGTTTGTGCGAAAGTTATAGTGTCTACTGTAGCACCCTGGTTCTAAACAGGGCTGCTAGTTAATTTAGTGGTGCTAGGTGGTAAATAGCCTGGCTAATTTGTAGTCTTTGATCAAATGATTTTCTCCTAAGTTTGAGTTTAACTGTAATTTCTCTCTTCTGTCAATAGATGGCACTGTTGTCTTTGGCAGGTTATGAGTGAATATCCTTTCTCAGCCAAGAGAGTTTCTTTGGCAGCTGAGGCTGCTGGGGTAGTCTATTTATTTGGAGAGAGTCAGGTGATCGTGGTACTTTCCACCTGGGCTGCGGCCTGGGTGGGTGTGTGTGGAGCAGCAGCAGAGGTGTAGTCCTGAAGCCTGAGGCCTAGCCACGTGTAAAGGGGCTCAGCCAGAGGGGCAACTACTCTTGTTGCCAGAGGCAGGTGTCAAAGGGATAGAATTTTTAAGGCGTACCAGAGCAGACTCTTCATCAGCCGGGGACTGTGAAGTGTTGGGAAAGCTTCAGGAGAGAACTCCTCCAAGACGTACAGCGGGTAGCTGTGAGTAAAGCTTGAAGGAGTACAGCGGGTAGCTGTAAGTAAAGCTTGAAGAGAAGTACAGCGGGTAGCAGTGAGTAAAGCTTAAGGGATCCAGTGGGTAGCTGTGATTCTGAGGAACCCAGCGGGTAATGGTGGGTGAAGCTTGAAAAATACAGCGGGTAGCTGTGAGTGAAGCTTGAGAAGTCCAGCAGGTAGCTGAGAGCTAAGCTTGAGGATCTACAGTGGGATACTGTGCTATACTAGTAGACTATATTATAGTGTGTTGCTAAATGCTATATTATTGATCCATAGTTTTCATGTGTTCCTATACACCCTGGGTCTTACTCGAATGAGGAGAGACATTATCTCAAACTTGTACAGTAATGTATATCTTTAATTACAGTATTGTGTAAATATTAGATAGATATATAGATAGATAGATAGATAGATAGATAGATAGATAGATAGATAGATAGATAGATAGATAGATAGATAGATAGTTAGGCTATAAGGTTATTGCCTATTGCATTTTGTACTTGCTATCGTGTGGAATGCCACACGTAATTGTAAATAAACTCAAATTTTTCTCTGTTCTCGTGTGGAATGCCACTCGTAAATTGTGTGTATGTTATTTTCATCTACTTCATGTGAAATGCCACATGTATTTGTTACTTAAAGTTCATCCTTCCCTGTTACGCTTCCCTATCCTCTTTTTGCCAGGACATCCGCTCTCAGGATTAAGAGCATATGTTTTTGTTTTGCAGACTCCGGGACGTAGTTTCCTTTGGCAGGGAAAGATTGTAGCACCCTGGTTCTAAACAGGGCTGCTTGCAAATTTAGTTTTGCTAGGTGGTAACTAGCCTCACTAATTTGTTGGGATACTGTGAGTTGAGCTTGAGGATCTACAGTGGGATACTGTGAGTGAAGTTGTTGCCATAGGAGACAGCAGTTGCTACAAGATACAGATCGCTGCATCTAGCTTAAAGGCTCCTTTTCTGTATTGCTGTCTGCCTAGTTATATTTTTGTCCAAGGAGTCTGCCAAGTTGCTATTACATTTGCCTAAGGGTGTCCTGTGCCCTACCCCACTCTCATCTGTTCCTTTTAAGAGAAAAAAAAAACTCTCTTTGTTCATTTTTAAAAGTGACTGGTGCTCATCTTGCCTAGTAACCTGCACCCTGAAGAGGAATGCCAGCTCTCCCTGACTCTGGGGGTCACCACTAGGCCTCTGGAGGTCAGGGATACCTCTTCATTACAAATTATGGTATATGTACTAGAATTTCACGCAGCTATAAGCGCTTTACTGTAATGGTGGTGACCAGCGACTAATAGTGGGAGTGTGATAGGGTGGCGGGCAATCTGGTGCTGACAGACACTATCTGGGAGGGTCACTAACTGACGCCGCTAATGACACTAATACAGTGATCTGACAATACTGTACACTGACACTCTACTAATGACACTGGCTGGGATGGGGTTAACATCAAGGGGCAATCAAGGGGTTAACTGTGTGCCTAACAATGTGAAATGTGTGCTGCTTTTACTTTACTATCTGGCTGCTTTTTCTCCCTGCTTTTCAGGGAGTAGAAACAGCCAGATCGTTGTTCCTATGCACAAGGAGTTCTGTGCGTTTATACACACAGAACTCTGTCTGTGATTGGACAAATTCGTACTGTGTCCAAACACAGCCCTGATTGGCAGGAGGCGTGTGCATGCATGCCCTGAACCCGGAAGACAGGCAGCGATGTACAGGTATGTAAACCAGCCTGCCTGTGCCACCCGTCCGCAGTAAATCTACTGTGGGTGGGCGGCAAGTAGTTCAGTGTGTACTTATTTGTCAGAAGAGAAAATGTATAAATACAAAATCTGGAAATGAATATTAAATGAAAACAAAGAGAAAAAAGAAAGGCGCACCAGCCTAGTGCTTATCCTTGGGATAATGCACTGGTGCGCCTTTCTTTTTTCTCTTTGTCATTTATCATTAGGATACCCCTATCCGTGAAGGCAGCAGGGCCAGTGACATTCACCATTTTGACTTACAGACTGTCTGGTATTCCACTCGTGAGCAGGAGTTTTTGTTTTCTGTTAAATGAAAACAACCATGTCATAATAACACTAATGCAGAATATTAAAGTGGAACTAAACTCTATCAGTTAACATTAGCTTTTTGTATTCATTATGCTACTATCCTTAGTAAATAGATAGAAGGTATATTATATTTACCTGTTTTAAACTTTTTTTTTACATTTCTTCAGTTGCTTCCTGGTTCCTGGCCAAGGCCAATATGATGTCATACATCCCAGAAGTCTCATGGGCATCTTTTTTTCTTTCATCTGGAGGAGAGGAGGAGGGGCTTTCTCAGCTAAGCACAACTTCCTGTCTGCACACCTGTTGGAAGGTGCAACATTCTTTTAATTATCAGATATTTATGGACTGTTGAGACCTGGTATCGAATCGCCATCTAGCATGCTGTAAGTTATCTTGGAATGCCAGGAGAATCAGATTACACAGCAGGGTGTGTGTAACAAAAGATTGTATACCAGAATCTTGCCTCTGTAACATAATTCACACATACCCCCTCCATACCCCCGGGGCATGGAGATAAGAAAGCCTCACTTCAGACCTCCTGATGAGACGGAGATTACTGATTTACGGGCCTGCAATAGGATCAAAGAAAGTAGATGTGGACTGGAATGTTGAAGGCGGTTGTTCGCAGCGTAATACTTCCTGTAGGATGTTCGGGGTAATAACATACTTCCTGGTGATTAGGAAGGACAGCCCCCTATAGCTTACGGATTGTAGCTCATTGGACAGAGGACTGCACAGACGGCAGAGGGTGTTTGTGTGGGTTGTGTCTGAGTGTGCTTTAAAATACAAAGGCCAGCACTGAACACTTTCTCTCTCGCATTGTGCTCCAGCTAAGATACAGAACACTGAGGACAGACTTATGTAACGTATCATCTATGCTCTTTTTAGGAAAAAATTTGTGCCAATAGATAGAAAAAAATTATGAAAAAGAGGAGGGTGGTACCTACGTCCTATCAAATAGAGAAAGAAAATGGTTTTGAGGCTGTTTGGACTTTAATGGTACCGTACAAAGGCTATACATAACCAATATGTTATAAAAATATTTTATTATATAAACATCTCTTTAAAAACATACAAAAACCATCTTAAAAAGAATATACCAAAAGGCATGTCTTACACATTCAGCTCTTTACAGTTACAGACGTGTTTAACAGCAGGGGATGATAATTACCCAAAACATATCCCATCTATTGAATACTAATTGATGCTCTACATGTTTTGCGGGGAACACCACCACTTCTTCAGGAGCTTGTAATACAGTTTTATAGTGCGGACATCATGTTTTTTATTGCTACAAATAAGAGAATAAGAAAAAGGAAAAGAAGATTTTATTACATAATTCCAAAATCGTGTACATTACATGCATGACATTGTCTTCTATATGCCGTCTTACCCAGAGTGCCAACACCCCGCACAAAACCCAAAAGGGGTACACGTCTGCCCCGGTGAGCATGGGAGCCCCACACCAGTGGGCACAGATCCCTCCGCCTAGTTTAACAAAAGCAAGGATAAGGAACATGAATAAAAAATTAGATAACAAAGTCTGAGCATTCATGCTCAGCCACGTATAATGGTATATAATGTGTAGTGCACCGCAATCACAGGTGCGAATCACCTAGGACAAACCCCCCCCCATCCCCACAATTAGACCCGATCACAATGAAATGATTCCTTAGTTGCAGTGATAGGCTGCAGGAATAAATACAGCAAGTAAAGTGTGGATCAAAAACGTTATTTCTGTTATAATTACTAGACATGTGCATTCGTTTTCGTCTGAATGCATTTTCGTCCGAATTTCAAAGATTTTCACTTTTGTTTTAACAAACGATAACGAATGTGCAGAATCCAAAATCAGAAAGAACCAACATAAAAAATGCTTTATTTTCATTTAGTTGCGACAACAGTTTGATATAGATAGAAGATTCGACATGATGTGACAATAGCGATCTGTGTCTATCGAACCTGCGGCTGAATGTGCCTAACCTAACTCTATTATTCCAAGATTATTCGACATAGAGAGAAAAGATTCGACATTATAGAGAGAAAAGATTCGACATTGTAGAGAGAAAAGATTCGACATAGAAAGAAAAGATTCGAGATTATTCGACATAGAGAGAAAAGATTCGACATTATAGAGAGAAAAGATTTGACATTATAGAGAGAAAAGATTCGACATTATAGAGACATGAAGATTCGACGAAGCAGCTAAAAACATACGATCGCCACGAGCGAACATTTACGGTCAAATGCTCTGCCTATAGGCTATAGAAGAATTCTAATGTTGGTTGACTAGTAATAATATTTAATAAATATAATTATTACTAGTCATACAACATTAGAATTCTACTATAGCTTGTGGGCGGAGCATTCGACCGGAAATGTACGATTGCGGCGTCATACAGTTTACCTGCTTTGTCGAATCTTCTTAGAATATTTGTCAGGCACCAGTAGCCTTCAATTGACAGATTCGACCTAAATTAATTCGGATTTTTGGACTAATGCATTTTTTAACTAAACAAAATAAATAAGAACAAATTTCGGGAGTAACTAAATAAATGTATTTTTCGGACGAAAACGAAATTCCGAAACAAAATATTTCCGTGTACACATATCTAGTAATTACACTACTCCCTGCAAAGACTGTGCCCTTTGCCTAATGGGTAACAGGATTTAAATGTATACACATGTATATCTCTCGATGGTTTGCAGAGTGTCACTTCTTAGTGATAAATTAAAGAGGTGAAAGATTTTTATTCTCCGTGTGTTCATTAAAGGAGAGAGACCGAAAAGATAATACATACATTATGTTAATCCAGCAATCAAATAACAACCCTGTGTCATAATTATAAAACAACGTATCACAAAGGACACATATGTGTATAAGATCTATCCTATAGTGTGGAGTGGGGCTAGCCTCAATCACAATGCACATATACTGTATTGCATAAATTACATGTGTTTAATGTCCATAAAAATAAACTTATTATGCATGCATGTAATGTTATAACTTATGTAATGTATCATCTATGCTCTTTTGTTTTAAATGCTCTGTATTATTCTTGTTGTTTTGTATGTTAGTGTTCTACTTTGTAAATAAATAAGACCATAAGACCTTTGCTTCTTTGAGCATTGTGTTTATTTTTATAGCTAATATTGTTATTATATAATCACCATTAATATTATTAGACATTAATGAGCTTTGATAGACTAGCTAACTTTAGGAACAGACAAGATAATACATATTTACAAGTTAGATAGGGGGGAATCCAAAAAACACCCCCCATTTATTTCAATGCCCGCGCTAAGGGCAGATGAATTCCAGAAAGTAAATTTTGCATGAATCATCTGCCCTTACTCAAGATGGCTGTGACCAGAAATGCTAGGGGTGTGTTTTTTTTTAAACAAAATAAAGAATGGAGACATGGATGTATGGGTGAGGTTGAATTGAATAGTAAAATAGAAAGTATAAAGTGGACCTGAAATCAAAAAGTCAATATTTACTATCTCATAGAGAACATATACAGTATCTCACAAAAGTGAGTACACCCCTCACATTTTTGTAAATAGTTTATTATATATCTTTTCATGTGACAACACTGAAGAAATGACACTTTGCTACAATGTAATGTAGTGAGTGTACAGCTTGTATAACAGTGTAAATTTGCTGTCCCCTCAAAATAACTCAACACACAGCCATTAATGTCTAAACCGCTGGTAAAAATGTCCAAATTGGGCCCAAAGTGTCAATATTTTGTTTGGCCACCATTATTTTCCAGCACTGCCTTAACCCTCTTGAGCATGGAGTTCATCAGAGCTTCACAGGTTGCCACTGGAGTCCTCTTCCACTCCTCCATGATGACATCACGGAGCTGGTGGATGTTGGAGACATTTATTATCATTAATAATAAAAAAAAAAGTTAAGTGTCTCCTAAACTAGCTTGCAAAGGAGAACACTGTGTCAGTCCCACACACACAAATAGCGATCGTCCCACACGTACGAGATATCGCCACGCACGTCAGATCATGGGCAGTAATTCTAGCACCGGACCTCCTCTGAAAATCCAAAGTGGTAACCTGGAAAGGCTTTTAAAGTTTCACCTATATATAGTAAAATTTACGTCATTTGTCGTTGTTGCGCGGACGTGCGCAACTTTAAAAGCGTGACAAGTTTTGTATCTATTAACTCGGCATAACATCATCTTGATCTCAAAATTGGGTTATGTATTGTGTTTTTTTACATAAAAATTCAAAATTGCTTTTGAAAAACTCCTTCGCAAATACCGTGCGACATAAAAAATTTTGCAAAACCCACCAATTTATTCTCTAGGGTCTCTGCTATTAAAAAATATATAATGTTTGGGGGTTCTAAGAAATCTTCGAGCAAAAAAAATTATTGTTACAGGTGAACAAAAAGTGTCAGAAAGGGCCTGGTCTTCAAATGATAGTATACTGTATTGTGATATAAGCTACATTTAATTACTCATGTTCTGAATAATAGAAAAGTCAGTTACAGCAGTAACATGACAATGAAGAAGATTGGAGCAAGCAGTCCAATAAGAAATATTATAAGATTAAGTCAATATACTGTATCTCATCACGCAATCAAGGTTTTTCAAATGGGCCTGGATCAAAGTGCCTGTGGAAAAGCTTCATATTGCTATCATAAATAAACCCAAGATAACATATGTTCCCATTAATAATTTTGGTCAATATCCTTATTATTAATAATAGCTAGACTTATGGCAGTAGCAAGCATCTGTGATTTGCATGCTGCATTGGAAGTATTTGTAAAATATTATCTGTTTTTAATATTTCTGTGGAGCTCCAATGTAATCAGCTCCACTGATGGAGTTATGCGAGTCTAATGACCCATGGGATGACTGCTAGATATGAGACTGAATGCCTTTTCCTATATGAATTAGCAAAAAGGTCAAAGTCAAATTCAATAAGGGAGGCTTAGGGCAGTAAGTTAAAGACTGATGTGAATTATAGAAAACAATTCCTGTGTAATTATAGAACAAGATATTGTTTTAAAAAACGTGTAGGGATGTACAACATAGTATTTTTTTTCTGTAGGAAGCAGAGGGCTGTATTCAATGTGTGTGTTGTGCCTTAGGCTACTTTCACACTGAAGCACTGGAGGCGCTGGCGGTATTGCGGCGCTATTTTTAGCGCCGCTATACCGTCATTTTTTACGCAATTTGCGGGCGCTAGCGGGGTGATTTTAACCCCCGCTAGCGGCCGAAAAAGGGTTAAAAACGCCTGCAATAACGCCTCTTTGCGGCGTTTTGGAGGCGCTACCCCATTGATTTCAATTGGCAGGGGCGCTATAGGAGCAGTATTTTTACCGCTCCTATCGTACCTCAAAGATGCGGCTTGCAGGAGTTTTTTTACCCTCCTGCAAGCGCAATGGTCCAGTGTGAAAGCCCTCGGGCTTTCACACTGGATACAAAGTAGCAGCTTTTTTAGGGCGCTTTGCAGGCGCTATTTTTAGCGCAATAGCGCCCGCAAAGAGCCTCAGTGTGAAAGGGGCCTAATAGTGATCTCTAAGCATTGAGTGTGCATTCTGAGCATTAGGCCTCTTTCACACTGAGGCGCTGGAAAAACTGCCAGTAAAACACAGAGCGCTTTTGAAGCGCTTTCAATTCATTTTAATGGAGAGGGGTGTTTTTTTAGCTCACTGCCCCAGTGTGAGAGCATTCATTGATTTTAATGGAAATAATTTTTCGTAAGCTTTTCAGGCGCTTTTTATAGTGTGAAAGTGCCTGAAAAGCGCCTCAGTGTGAAAGTGGTCTTAGGGCATTAGTGTTAGGAATTTGTGGTGCCTTGAGGGGCCGGGCAAAGTCCTGGAACATGGTCATGCCTCATGGGCTTCTGCCTGGTGATGATGCTGCTGTCAGAACTGCACTTCTCCCAGGGTTTTGGGCGCTGGAGGAATTTCCCTTCCTGGAAAGAAACCTTGAGGGGGCTGGTGGATATCCCGTTCTGGTTTAGTGGAAGCAAGCTGCAAGTTTACCCTACAAGACAGATGGTAAGTGGTTGGTTGAGTGGAAAGTATACACAGGAACCATTCCATGCTGTCCAGTATTGGTATATAAAGACTGAGCTACCACTTGAACCTCAATTGTAATAAGGCCACATTCTTTTTTTTCAATTTCTTTATTTATCTATTTTATCCAACATACAGGGGAAGTAATCAAATAGCACATTTTTCTCTTTCAGTTTAAACCAATAAATGCCCCACGGGCCCAAACCATCTAACACATTCTTATGATCTTAAATAGAGCATAAATCTAATTCCATTGGAATATTCCAGTTTCTTTGATTCTTCCCCTCCTATTACCCACCACCTTCTAAAAAACTTTAGTTACCTCACCTTAACAAAAAAAAAAAAAATATAATACTAAAATAAATAAAAATAAAAAATTCTCTCGGGTCGGACAGGGAGGTAGATGAGCTCTAACTCCCCCCACCTCTTCTTGGGTTACAAAAAAGGGTCTTCCCTTCTTCCGAGTATTTAAATATGTTCCATTGTGCCCAGGTTTTGGAATAAATCTCATGACGGTCTTGACGTGAGAGTGTCAAGTCCTCCATCTTGTTTACTTCTTCAATTCTATTAAACCATAGAAAGATTGTTGGGGGATTCGTATCTCTCCACTGCCGGGCAATACATGCTCTAGCACCGTTAATAAGATGACGTACAATTGATCTACTGTATATTTCCCCTGGTATTTCAGAAACATGCAGCAAGAATAAAGCCGGGTCTTCTGGTATATTATAATCAGTAAATTTTTGTGCTATCTGATGTACCTCCCTCCAGAAATGTGCTAACTTCGAGCATGACCAAAACACGTGGAGCAATGTCCCTCTTTCCTCTTGGCATCTCCAACATTTATCTGAGATCACCGGAAAATATTTGTTAAGCAGTGATGGTGTTTGATACCATCTCGTCATGATTTTAAAGTTCGTTTCTTGGGCCCTCGTACATATAGATGATTTTAGCGCCCACTTTATAATCTGCTTATGTTGTACCTGCGTAAATGTCCTGTCTAATATTGTTTCCCACTTCCTTATATATGGGGGAACATAATCTTCTGGGGGGGCAATCAATAATCCATATATTTTGGAGTGTATGGTAACAAGGGCCTGTTTCTTCACACAACTTTTCTAAAGGAGTCAATGGTCTTAGGAAACCCTCCAGGGGTGGTAGGGTATTAAAAAAATGTCTCAGTTGAACTCCACTCCAGAAATCAAGGCCAAAGCGATCGTTAGGTGAAGTTAATTCCCTAAGTGAGGGCCAATTAATCGTCCTTCCTTGCGCGAAATGCGAAGCCTGAAATATCTGTAAGTCTAAAAGTCTTCTCCATGGTCCCTCCTGTAATCCCATAGGGAAGCGTGGGTTCCCCACGATGGGGTACAGGGGGGAGTTGACTGATGATAGTCCGGTGTTGATGCATATTTGAGAGCAAATCCGCAGGGTAGGGCCCAAGGTTGGGTGCTTTTTGAGGTCAGAACTAAGGTCTCCAAAGCACCAAACCGCTCGACGCAATGGGACTCTGCACTGTGATTGCTCAACCTTTGACCATATTTTAAAACTTGTATGCCTACACCAGTCTATTACTCTCACCATGTGGGCCGCTTGATAGTATTTCTGAATGTCAGGAACTGCTACTCCCCCAAATTGTTTAGGCATAGTCAGTATTCGACGTTGTAATCTTGGCCTCTTATGACCCCAGACAAAATCTACTATCAGTGCATTCGTCCGTTTAAAAAATTCTACAGGTACATGGATTGGCAGTGTTTGAAATAAGTATATTAATTTAGGCATAATTGACATTTTAATTATGTTACATCTGCCAAACCACGAAAAGGTACCCTTGTCCCATTTAGCCAATAGGGTTTTGATTTTACTTAATAGGGGTAAAAAATTTAATTCAAAAATTTGATCTAATTTGGGTGGCATATAGGTGCCCAGATATTTAATGGCCGTCGAGGACCATCTAAATTTAAAGTTTGTTTTCAAGGTACTAGTTTGTAATACTGACATAAATACCCCCATTGCTTCTGATTTTATCATATTAATTTTGAAGTTAGATATGGTACCATATCGATCCAATTCTCCCATCAAATTCGGCATTGATATTATTGGTTTTGTCAAAGAAAACAAAAGGTCATCCGCATAAGCGGAGACCTTATAGTCCGTATCTCCTGTTCTTACCCACGATATATCGGGGTTTTGCCTTACTGTACAAAGTAGGGGTTCAAGCGATAGCGCGAAAAGAAGGGGTGATAAGGGGCATCCCTGTCGGGTGCCATTAGAAATAGAAAAAGGATCAGATATGAATCCATTTACTTTAATTTGTGCCTCTAATCTTGTATATACACTCGGTATCCATCCAACCATCCTCTCCCCCATCCCAACATATCGTAGCACTGAGAACACAAAAGGCCAACTAACCCGATCAAATGCCTTTTCGGCATCTGTTCCTAAGAACACAGTGGGCGTGTTTGAGAGGTTGGCTACATGGATAAGGTTCAGGATTTTAATAGTATTATCTCGGGCCTCTCGACTTGGTATAAAACCTACCTGATCTAGATGTATTAAATCTGTTAGGTGTGGTTGGATACGCATGGCCAGTATTTTAGTGAAAATTTTTAGGTCTACATTGAGTAGAGAGATAGGACGGTAACTGCCACATGCTGATGGATCCTTGTCCTCCTTCGGTATAAGAGTGATATGTGATTTCAGCGTTTCTGGTGTAAACCTTGTCCCTTGTCCTATTGCATTAAATATTTGTACCATCTGCTTACCTAGAAGTGGAAAGAATTTCTGATAGTATTTATATGTAAATCCATCTGGACCCGGGGCTTTACCTGGTTTAGCTGACTTAATAGCCTCCTGTAGTTCCTCTAATGTGATAGGCGCTTCCATGTCCTCTCTAGTCTGTTCTAATAATTGGGGGATACCTGACGATGCTATATATTCCTCTATCTTGTTTTTATTATTTTGGGGTTGCATTGTAGTAGGCAGATTATATAAAGTCTGATAAAACTTACGAAAAGTCATAGCTATCTGAGTGGGGAGATATATCTTGTTCCCCTTCAAATCCACCAAATAAGGGATATATGATTGGGTTTTCTGTTCTTGTATAGCCCTAGCCAATGTTCGACCACATTTGTCTCCTGATTCATAATAATATCTCCGGCATCTCTGTACTGCTGCCTTAGCTCTATAATGCAATAGATCTGTCACTTGTCTACGTAGGGCTAAAAGTTCCCTCTCTCCTGTTCCTCTCGGGTCTTGTTTATGTTTGGTCTCCAGTACTTGTATGTCTGTGAGTAATTTATTCAGTTGCTTTTCCCTATCCTTCTTTATCCTAGAGCCATGTTTAATAAGAATCCCTCTTATTACAGTTTCATGCGCCTCCCATGTTATCCCTGCATCTATCTCTGGTATAAGATTATATTGAAAATAGTATTCAATTTCTCTCATTACCTCTTGAACCGTTACCTCATCCTCAAGCAGGTTCTCATTCAGTCGCCACTGTCTCATCTTTCCCTCCGACTGTTTATTCAAACTCATTGTCATGGTAATCGGAGCATGGTCAGACCATGTGATACTCCCTATCTCTATTTCTTTGATCTCCATTACCATATTGTGTTGGACTATAAATAAATCGATCCGAGAGTAACCCTTATGTGGAGTTGAATAAAAGGTATAGTCCTTTTCATCTGGGTGATACGCTCTCCAGGCATCGGTGAGTTGAAAATTATGGAAGGTCTGTAAGACCCTCTTACGAAGGCCTTTAGCTACCGAGGATCTTCCTGCTGAGGTATCCATTTTAGGATCTAGGGGGAGATTAAAGTCTCCTCCCAGGAGTAGTTTCCCTTCTGTGAATTTCATAAGTTTATTAAGGGTGGCGCAAATGAATTGATCTTGATTAGTATTAGGTGCATATATCGTAGCCAAAGTCACTTTATTACCCTCAATCATGCCTTTAAGAAACAAGAATCTGCCCTCTGTGTCTATTCTTTGATCTATTAATTTCCAATGTACTTGTCTTGCTATTAATATAGCTACCCCTCGAGATTTACTTGCCCTATTAAAGGCGTGGTATACCAATGGAAAAAGATTATTTTTCAGAATTGGTGCTCTGCCTTCTCTAAAGTGTGTTTCTTGAATATATGCCACATCCGATTTTAATCGTTTCAGGTCTTGAAGGAGCATCCTCCTTTTTTCTGGGGTATTAAGCCCCTTAGAGTTTAGAGAGATAACTCTCAGCTCCTCCATCTCCCCTACCGAGCCGAGAGGAAAAAAAAAAAAAGCAAAAGGGTTCTAACAACCCTAATGTGTTACGGTGGGTAAGAGCACCCCCGTATCCCCCTTTAAGAAGTAGAGGGATTCAAATTAAAAGTTATTTTTTTGTACTCACTTTGGGTTTACCGCTTAAGTGAGTACTTACCTGGGTGGGGGTTCAGTCAAGAATATGCGGTTGAGGTCCCTCCCCCCTCCCTTCCCCTTCCCTCCCCGCCGATCGCATCAACATTATTCTTATTGTCTGCCCTATTACAAACAGCTTATATTCCGGTATATATATACATCAGTACTATTAGACTTTTTTTTTTCAGTTTCCCCTCTGCATCCGATATTAACCATATATTAACCAAATTGTAACCATATTATGTCCCCTAAGATAAGGGGAATTATATATATATGTATATTTATATATATCTACATATATATATATATATTTTAAGTCATAAACATAAACAAAAGTTTCACTCCCTCCCTTCTCCCTTCCCCCCTCCCTCCTCCTCCCTCCCTCCTCTCCCCTCCTCTCCATCCTCTCCCTCTCCCTTCCTTCAACATAAAATATATTATACAAAAAAAATAAAAAAATAAAAAAATAAGATCCAATCCATTCAATTCCCACGACCATTGCCATGGTTAAAAGCATAAACCCCAACGCTAAGATTGCTTATCTAATTGGTAATTTAAATCCCGGATTAGGGAATTCTTAAGGGGGAACAGAGAGTGAGCGGGGGCTAAGCTTCTGTATGTCTCTCTAATTAGGTTACTGGGAGTTCGGGAGGACCCTTTATGTGATTCCTCCTCCCTACATACAAAGAAAAAAAAAACACAAAGCAAAAAAAACAAAAACAACCCCCACCCCTTCCCCTCCCCCCCACCCCCCCTCCCCCCCTCCCCTTTAATAGTGAGTTCTAAGTGACCCCCCTTACTTTCTCTTACTATCCTCCCCTCATCCTACTCTCCAAAAACAAAACAAAAAACAAACCCAACTGTGATTACGAGTACCGTACCCCTTTACCGTACATTAATTACATATCTCTATAGTGCTTACCTCTCTCTTGTACCCTCTGTTAGAGATGATATTTTCCCCCAAACATTCCCCCTTTTATATAAACTATTGCAAAAATGTGTTTCACAATGTGTTTTACAACCCCCCCTCCCTACCCAATACCCCATACCCCCCCTCCAAATCTCATGTACCATCCTGCCCCCCCCTTTTCACCCCCCCTTTCCTCCCTTTTTCACCCTAAAGGTCCCCCTTCCCTCCCCCCAAAGCATAACCAAATATAATCACCATAGCCCCAACGCTCCACCCCCAGATTATATTAGGCATTACCCATCTCATTATCATTATCAACCTCCCTCCCCCTTATTTCAGTCTATTTCAGTCTATTATATTTGTCTATTCCAGGGTATCATCCACATCAAAAGGAAAAAAAAAATATATATATATATATATATATATTTATGTATGCTTTTTAAAACATAACACACAACCACCAAGGAGAGGAAGTCTTCCCCAAACAAGGGGGGGGGGGGAAAGGGAGAGAAAAAGAAAAAAAAATGATATGAGGGATCTTCTCTTCCTCCTATCTCTTCTTTGTATATCCTTTATATACCCTTATGCAGGGTTTTCCCACTCCTCCTCAACACGAGAGAAAAAGGGGGGGAAAAAAAAAAACCGGGAAAGGAGGTGAGAGTACCTGGAATTAGTCCATGTCCATGTCCATGTCCCTTTTCAGTCTCCTTCTTCTTTCCATAGGTGCCACAGGGGTGTCTCATGGGCACCTCATGAATGCATAGGAGGAACAGCAAAAAAAAAAGGTGAAAGAACTGTGAAAAGTGCTGTGAGTAATACGGTAAGCTGTGCAGCTCTATCCCTGCTTAGCCTCCTGCTCTATATTTTCCTGTATCCTTCGCCTCCATCTATTAGTCCGGGGCTGCTCCCCTATCTGTTGGGACTGGTTCCCCCGTTGTCCGGGGAATTGTAATGGTCTCAGCCAGTTTGGTAATGGGAAGGTAGGGATCCCCAGGAATACAAAAAGATCGGCGGAGTCCGTCATCCTATTCAGAGTAAAAGAAGTCTCCTCTTTCCGTATAGTCAATGCGAACGGAAATCTCCACCTATATGTTAAACCCATCTCCCTCAACTGGTCTAGTAGAGGTCTTAGTATAGCTCGTCGCTGTAAGGTCGCATAGGAAAGATCTGGTAATATCTTAACATTGGCTCCATTAACATCTAAGACCCCCACACTCCATGCCTTCCGTACAATGTCCTCTTTATATGCATATCTATGTATTCGACAGATAATGTCGTGAGGCCTGTCCTCTTCCCTCCGTTTGGGACCCAGAGCTCTGTGCACCCGGTCTATTTCAAATATTTCTGGTGGGTTAGGCTCCAGTATCTTTTTAAATATAGCAACCACCGTTTCTCTGAGATTTTCATGACCCACAGATTCAGGGATACCTCGTAACCGCACATTCCCTTGTCTGCCTCGGTCCTCCATTTCCTCTATATGTAATTGCAAATTCAATGCATGTTCCTTATAACTAGCCAGCTCCTGTTCCATCTTTACCAGCCTCCCCTCTACTCCGTCAGCTGAAGCTTCCCTCTCTGCAACCCGCTCACTCAGCTGTTGCACGTCCGACCGCACCTCCTGTATTTCCCGCTGATGGATCTCAGACACCCGGGAGATCATTACCTCTATGTCCTTCCTAGTAGGTAACGCTTCTATGTCTGCCCTGGTCGGCATCGCCCGCAGCAGGTCCCTAATCTTGCTGAACTCACTGAGCTCGCTTGTACCTGTATCTTCACGTCCAGCTGCAGTGCATCCCGTCTGGGTCTCCACTCCTGCACCGCTCGGCGTCAAAGGTAAGAGAGGTGCCTTATTCACAAGCTCGCTACCCTGGAGCTCAGACTGTCCCCCCGTGCTCATCCTTTCCGCTTGCCGTGAGGTCTCCGTGCCTCTTGAGTTGACGTTATCTATTCGGGCGCTGCGGGTCTGGACGCCAGTAAAGTAGTCCTTTATCTCCGTCCGTCCTGTCTTCTCTGTCTTCTCCAGGTTAAGAACAGAGGCCTGTGTTTTCCTTAGCTTAGCCGGGCTCATACCTAGCTATAGGGCAATCGTAATGCTACATCCAACGGGGAGGGCTGGGCATTCAGGGAGAGCAGCTCCTCACACCGCCATTCTCAGACCACGCCCCCCGGAGGCCACATTCTAAGCTTTAAGTATCCAGCCAGCAAAGCCCTGCGAGAGAGAGAGCATATAGTTGTTTTTTAAAGTGCAGAAGACCAGAGACTGTGTTCTAAAAATGAAAACTTCTAGGTATCCTGTGCTCCCTCCACCCTTCTTGTTATTCTCCATCATACACTAGTGCAGGGGTCTTCAAACTTTCTAAACAGGACATTCCAATTTATACCAAGGCTGTTCAATGGGGTTGAGGTCAGGGCTCTGTACAGGCCACTCAAGTTCCTCCACATCAGACTTATCAATCCATGTCTTTATGGAGTTGGCTTTGTACACAAGGGCACGGTCCTGTCAAAACAGAAAAGGGTCTTCCCCAGACTGTTGTCACAAAGTTGGAAGCACAAATATATCTGTCTTTGAAAGCTGCAGCTTCAACGGACACACCTGAACGCAACAATTTGATGGGGTGTTTACATAATTTGGGCTGGGTAATGTAGTTAAGGTGGCCAGGTGTCCACAATTTTTTGCCAAAATAGTGCATATCTAATTTCCCCTAAATAAATCAAAGTGCAAACATTTGAAACCCTGTCAGATTTTGGCTTTCATGTTGTCACTGACCCTAAAAGATGTTTACTTATCAATAGTACATTACGGCTTGGTAGTTCTGCTTCTTTTGTTTAGTTTGAATACACGTTATAAGCAAGGTTTTTCTTTTAAATGGTGCGTAGTTGTTTATACAATGCAGGAAAATTAATTCTGATAGACTTGTACAGCTGTATATTTTATATTTCCTTTTTATTCCTCCACATTATTTATCCAGCCTAAGATAAATAAATAGAAGGCAACATGGGAAACGCAGTGAAGTGATGTGTTTGGGTGTAGACACACAGCACTCCATCAACAATGATCTGATATAAACAAATCAAAGATCCATTACTGGATGTAGCTCAAGCTGAGATTGTTTAATGATGTAATAATAGATTTTTTAATGAATTGTTAAATGTTATGCGCATAAACATCTGTCTGTCATACTAAATAAATTACATTCACGTGCCTTCTGTTTGTACTGCTGACAGCTTTTCATTGAAGACTCGATGGATCACTGTGGGTAACATAAAACACGCAAAAATTAGGGTTCTTTCGCACTGGCAGTAATGCTTATTACCCTCTAAACTGTGGTGGATCGCCAGTGGCTGGCAGGCGTTCAGGTGTCACCCCCTGATACCCATTTTTTTATTTAAACTGCAGTCCAAGTTAAAATTGTCATGGCCAGTAAGCAAAGCATAGTGGGTGCACATGTGTACAGCCCTGTCAGGCTGTAATGTCAGAAAAGCGGTGGGCAGCTGGGAGGCAGCAAAACCATGGCTCTGGTGCCTGTCTTTACTGAGCCCAGCCACCAATGTGAGAAAGTCCCTAAAGTATAAAGCAAAAAAGAACATGTGTGACTTGTGACTACTTTTTATTGTTGATGAATCTACTGAAAGAGAAAATGATAGCCAGTGAGATTATAGACCTGTACCAAAAATTTAAAGGGGCACTCAAAAAGCCAAATACTTGCGTAAAGTACATACCGGTACATGGCTACTGTTTAACCTGTAAAAGGATTTTTTTAAGAGGCGTTGACGCTCATTGGCATGGAGTAAAGGGAAAGGACCATATATAGTATGGGAGAAGCAGTAAAGAGGGAGATATGGTTTCAGGAGAAAAGAGGACAAGATGAAAGTGTAAAGCTTGTAGCACCCTTTAGGGGCAAGAGGTAGTTGTGGACAATTCTTCCAGATAGGAGGGTGTAGTAGTAGGGGGAAGATGCACATGTGTACACACTGGGCCCTGGTTTCTGAGCTACATCCTGACCCACTCACCCATTACAAGGAAAGTAGCAGGGCTCAAGCCCTCCTACCAGTTCTACTGCTCTACTGTACAGCGCAGGGCCCTTAACACACTTCTGGACAAAGGCGAAGATTAGGAACCTCATCAGTTTACACACATATGAAGATAGCAGAAAACAACACTCCTGCGCACAAGTGGATTACCAGACTGTCTGAATAGTGTGATGGTACAAGTCACTGGCTTTGCTGCCCTCAAGGATAGGGGTAGCCTAACGATAAACGAGAAAAAGAAAGAAAGGGCGCACCAGCCTAGTGCAATATCCTTAAAACTGTTTTTTTTTTTTTTAAAAGATCAAATGAAACTACTCACAAACGTAGCTGAAAAATTCACAATGTAAACAGTTTCCACAGGTAGTAGAAATGCGTCAGAACCAACACACTCCAGATGGTCACAGAGGGAATGATGAGAACCATTGCCTTCTGACACGTTTCGAAGGACAACCTTCTTCCTCAGAGCCCAGCAGTGTTGCCTCCCTCAGCAGTCCATGTATATATACACACATGCATCACTAAACAAGCGAAAAAGGACCTCCCAAAGAAGCTTGGGAGGCCCTCCCACTACCGTGGGCGATCCAAGAACCAATGGTGCCGCCCACAGGAGGGTGCAATATGGCTCTTGCCAAAAACAGAAATGAAAACAAAAACAATAAACAGAAACGAAAACAAAAGCAGAAAAGGATATCCAACATGAACGTCCAGAGATGGCCATGTAAAACTTTCAGTACCAATAGTAATGGCAAATGACATTGCAGCGATAATAATGACAGTGATAGTAATAATGATAATGCTACTAGAAGTCACCTCAAAGGAGCGTAAATGCAGATAGCCGTAAGACCAGTGAATGCCTGGATACACTACTGTGCCATTGCCTGTCACTTTTCCTATAGCAAAGTCACTTTTGGCTCCTTATCCTTTTGGTTCTACTAGCGGTTTTGATACTGTGCTCTGTGCATCCCTACTGGCCAATAGATATATATTTTGTCTAATAGCACGGTGTTTGAGGGGCAAACAACATGGTATATTCCTAAAGTTTCCACACATCTATTTTTACAACGAAATTACACTTGCAATCCCATGGTTTTAAAAGGCACAGAGGAACTGGGCCCCAGGCTGCATAGCAGGGGTCTGGCTCCTGTGTGTATAGAACAATAAGATCTACAAGCAAGCTTGAGGACTGCCCTGTGAACAATGATTGGGCCAGAGGCATATGGGTTGGCAATGGGGGGAGTTGGAATGAGTAACGAGTGAGTTTTGTAAAAAGGGTTCGTAACACAGAGCTCAGCCTCTTTGACTACAAGGGCCTCTGCCATGAGGTTGTGTCTCTGCCATCTTTCTGGGATCTTGCTCTGATGGCCATTTTGGGCCTAAAGCCCTGTACACATGATCGGATTTCCGATGGATTTTTCCATCGGATTTCCGATAAAGCTGACTTCCATCAGTCTTGCCTACACACCATCAGTCAAAAATCTGACCGTCCCAAACGCTGTGACGTAAAACACTCCAACGAGCCGAGAAAAATTAAGTTCAATGCTTCTGAGCATGCGTCGACTTGATTCTGAGCATGCATGGGTTTTTTCTCCGATGGAGTTCCACACAGACGATCGGAATTTGCTATAATTTTTTTGGGGAAAAAAGACCGATGGGGCCCATACACGATCGGTTTGTCTGATGAAAAAAGTCCATCGGACTGTTTTCATCGGTAAAACCGATCGTGTGTACACGGCATAAGACATGCGGCCTGCAGAAGCCTACAAAGGATCCCCGGATTTTGGACACTGTCCCCGGACCAATTCTGTCCCCGGTTTTGTCCCCGGATTGGATTTGAACAGGGGCTGAGGCAATTTGAAAGACAGTCAGTGCAGAATTAAAAAAAAAATCTAAATTACACACCCCCACTCCGCCGCACCTACTAGCTTAGGGGGGGTGTATTTTTTTCCATTATCTGTGCCCCTTTCTGATGATCATGTGCTGGTCGGAGTGGAGGGAATATTCTTCAGTTTTGGGCGCATGCCCATTCAGCTCCGCTCGCATGTTCTTCTGCCTTGGCTCAAGTCCCAGCCAGCCGCCTGCCTGCTTATCTCCTTGCCTTCCCTGGTGGAGTGATCTTCCTCCGCTCCCCACCCAGTAGTAGCTGGGGGCCGGAGAGTAAGACTTGACAGGCTGTGAGGCGGGCGGCGACGGGCAGAGAGTTGCTGATTGTCGCCATTACTAGTAAAAAATAAAAAATATGTCCCCGGATTTCATTTTAAAAATCTGGTCACCTTATCTTTTACTGAACTGCTACATGTTGATATTAACATGTGGGGAGGTACAGCGTGGTGCAGTGGCAGTAAACACTCAGAGTCCAGTTGCAGAAAAAGAACTGTATTGAAGTTAAAGTTCAACAAAGCATAACTACCTGGCGGGAAGTCAACCCGACCGGACACAGAATTTTGCAGCACAAAGTAAAGTAGTAGGTCTTGGGTGCACCAACAGTGTCTGCCTCGAAGGACAGAATGCAGCCAAACAGAGAGGCTTCCATGAAAGATGATGTGTTCCTGCGCTTTCCCTAATCATCTGAAACCTCTCCCTGCTGCTAATTACTGTCTCTGACAGATGGTTGACCTGTCCCTACACTATACCTACACGCAAAATGCACCCAAGTCTGGGAGCCAGGCTCTTAAATAGGCTCTGCCCAACCCAAGATTGCCACCAGAGTCACATGGGGCTCCAGGATCCAATCAGATAGCTCCCCCAGTGACCTAGGAAACCATGTCCCTCTTGACTTCCTCTCCCTCTGCAATGCTGCTGCGGTTGAGTGCCACCTGCAGTGCAAAAAGTAGACTACACCTTCCTATAAACAGTTCTACATAAAGGTTCATTATGTGTAATATAAAGGGGCCTATACCACGCTAAAAGTGAATATAGTGAATAATAATCAATGAAAAAAGCTGCGAAACCTTAAAACATGCGATACTCATGTGAACAAAATATAAGAAAAAAGGGGGGAAGGAAGTCGCGCTAATAATAAACAGTGCATCAAAAACCTGTATAATATAATAAATGAATCTATAGTGCAATAAATGAGTGATCATATAAATTGCATGTGCAAACACCAATGGATCTATATACACAATGAAAAACAATAAAAAACAAAAAGCGAAAAAAAGAAAAAAATGTCCAAATAGCATAAATATTAAGTCCAAATCTCAAGTGAAAAAAAGGTTCCGCAGACAGGTTTCACATAATACACTTCAATCCATATGCTAGTTTTTCTATCCTGTCTCAGAAGTACAAGTGGGGAGTGCTGCAGCGCCACTAACCTAACATCCCTATTCCCTAGAATGAGACACTCTTCTCTACCTGTATGCGTCTGGACTCCAGTACAAGGTCCATACTTATGGCTTTAGCCCATACTATAGAAAAGGAACTGAGAAAACATACATATTCTTACTTCAAGGCTGCTACTCGCCCACTACACCCTGGTCCAGCCACCAATAATATATGCTAGCATGGAGGCAGAGAGGACCATACCAAAGAAAGAGGGGAATACCTAGGCACACGCCATTATTATATATCAACTAACTAGACACTCTTACATGTGGACTTCTTTTGAGGAGCTTATGGCCTTCTAGGGGGAAACCATAAACATGCTTTAGGCACCACAGCAGCAGCAGCAACTATTCTATCTGTTAATACCCATGAAAAGGATAAGGTTTCGACTGTGAGTTTTTCAAAATTTTTGGGCTATATCTTATTGTTTGGAACTAGATCTACCAGAATTTTGGGGAAGGAATTGCAAATAATATGGAATATTGCACTGTCATCTACCACATTTTCACTGGTTACAAGAAAGGTTGTACAGTAAATGCATTCAAGAAAACAATTTTGTGAAGTTTGTGCAATTGCTTGAAGTTTGTAGGCAGTCGGGTTTGAACAGGAATGGTAGAGATTAATTACCGGGGTTCAGAGTAGTTACTGGGTATGTTCACCAGTCCATCCGCCAAAGCATCGTGGCACCTGTGGCACACTGGACAGCTGTGAACATGGCAGCTGAACCACTGTAGAAAATGTGGCCTCCACCAGGGAAACTATAAAGTGCTCCTATTCATGCATAGGGCCTGCCAAGAGCTGTCAAGTGACTTTACATGGAACTGGTGGGACAAAGTGGTGCTTCAGTGCGTTGTCCCTGCAAAGCTGCTGTGAAGAGGCCCCCTGTAAGTCTAGGAGCTGGTTTAAGAACCCAAATGCAAGGGGTTCTTCAAGAACTATTCTTGCTATACACATAGTTCTGCCAGTCATTAAAGCAGACCTTGCACTAAATTGCATTACTTACTGGCCTGCCCGTCTGTCTCTACAGGTGTGTGTTATTTATTTTTTTACAGGTATAAGGCAGTGACTTTGTATGAAGGGGTGGGCCAGTATGTAATAACCTATGTAATGGCCATATGAGAGTGGTGGGGAAGCGAAGGGAAAGGAAAGACAGATTCTGGTGGTAGGGGACTTAATTCTTAGAAGGACAGAGAGGGTAATCTCTGACAAATACCTGAAGCGCCAAACTGTATGCTGTCTACAGGGCGCATGGGTTCGACACATCACAGATCTGGTGGACAGATTACTGGGAAGGGCTGGGGAAGACCCGGCTGTCATGGTGCACGTTGGCACCAGTGACAAAGTCAGAGGCAGATGGAGTGTCCTAAAGAACGATTTTAGGGAGCTAAAGTGAGGAAAAGGACCTCCAAGGTAGTATTCTCAGAAATACTACCGGTACCTGAAGCCACATCAGAAAGGCAGAGGAAGATTAGGGAAGTAAACAAGTGGCTGAGGAGCTGGTGTAGTAAAGAGGGGTTTGGGTTCCTGGAGAACTGGGCTGACTTCTCAGTTGGTCACCAGTTCTATAGAAGAGACGGATTGCACCTAAATGAGGAGGGTGCAGATCTGCTGGGAGTCGAAGATGGACGAAAAGTTAGAGGGGCTTTTAAAGTAGGCGACAGGGGGAGGGTCCAGAGGTAAAGTTGATCCAAAGTTGATGAAAATTGATCCAGGGAAAATCCAATTGCCTCTCGGGGGATCAGGAAGGAATTTTTTCCCCTGCTGTAGCAAATTGGAACATGCTCTGCTGGGGTATTTGCCTTCCTCTGGATAAACTGTGGGTATAGAATTGGCTATATGGGATGTACAATATTTTTTATTAATTTTTTTTTTTTTTTATGGTTGAACTAGATGGACTTGTGTCTTTTTTCAACCTGACTAACTATGTAACTATGTTGAGATAGTCAGCGTGGAACATATTCCAGAGGGTAGTATTGGGGGCATTAGTGATAGGTTGACTAAAGCACATAAACCCAAGATAAGTATAGTACCAAGTCCTATTTGCAATCTCGGAACACCCAATAAGAGGACAGTATGCGACCGGTCTAAACTACATGGCATGTTCACTAATACCAGGAGCCTGGTGGACAAGATGGGAGAACTAGAGATACTGTTGTACGAGGAGGATTTCGATTTTGTGGGAATTTCAGAGACTTGGTTCAACAGCTCTCATGATTGGCTGGCAACCATTCAAGGGTATTCCCTTTAGCGCAGGGATAGAAAGGGTAAAAAAGGGGGAGGGGTATTCCTGTATATCAAGAATAATCTACAAGTGAATGTGAGAGATGACATCAATAAGGGAGCTAGGGAAGAGGTGGAATCCTTATGGGTAGAGCTCCAAAGGAATGAAACTAAGGGAAAAATACTGGGAGTATGCTATAGGCCCCCTAACCTGAGGGAGAAGGGGGAGTTGGGCATCCTATCACAATTTGGATTAGCAGCAAGGATGGGAAGTGTCATCATTATGGCGGATTTTAATTATCCAGACATAGGGCGGAAGGAACCATGCATTTATCTAAGGCTCGCCAGTTCTTAAATGTCTTGCAGGACAATTTCATTAGTCAGATGGTAGACGTGCCAACTAGAAACAAAGCGTTACTAGACCTACTGATTACCAACCATACAGACCTGATCATGGACGTGTAAATAAGTGGCAATTTAGGAAACAGCGATCACAGGTCAATTAGCTTCAGTATAAATCACACATATAGGAAACATAAGCGGAATACAAAGACATTGAATTTAAGAAGAGCAAACTTCCCTAAACTACGAACCTTGCTAGAAGATATAATTTGGGATTAAATGTTAGGAACAAAGAACATGGAGGAGAGATGGATTTGCTTTAAGAGCATATAAAATAAGGGCATTAGCCAGTCCATCTCATTGGGAAATAAATTTAAAAGAGCGAACAAAAGTCCTGGATGGCTTAGCTCCAATGTAAAAATGCATATAAAAGCAAAGGAGAAGGCCTTCAAAAAATAGAAGGCCGGGGGATCATCATCAGCATTCAGACTTTACAAAGAATGCAACAAGAAATGTCAAGGTACAATTAGGGCGGCTAAGATAGAACACAAAAGACACATAGCGGAGGAGAGCTAAAAATATCCCAAGAAATTCTTTAAAGTATATAAACAGTAAAAAAGGGAGGACAGACCACATTGGCCCCATAAAGAATGAGGAAGGAAATCTAATTACAAAGGATGGGGAGATGGCGATGGTATTGAATTTATTCTTCTCTTCAGTCTTCACAAGGGAATCAGGGGGCTTCAGTAACCAAAACTGCAGTGTTTATCCTGATGACACATCACAGGAAGGACCCTCATGGCTAACAGAGGACAGAATTATAAATAGACTTGGAAAACTTAAAATTAATAAGTCACCGGGACCAGATGGCTTGCACCCGAGGGTACTTAGGGAACTCAGTCTAGTAATTGCCAGACCATTGTTCCTAATTTTGACTGACAGTCTACTGACTGGAATGGTACCAGCTGATTAGAGAAAAGCCAATATAGCTCCAATATTTAAAAAAGGGCCAAAATACATCCCTGGGAATTACAGACCAGTTAGCCTAACATCAATAGTATGTAAGCTCTTGGAGGGGAAGATAAGGGACTATATACAAGATTTTAGTAATGAAAACATTATCATTAGCAGTAATCAGCATGTATTCATGAATAATCCTTCTTGCCAAACCAATCTATTAACCTTCTATGAGAAGGTGAGCTGCCATCTAGATAAAGGAAGGCCCGTAGACATGGTGTATCTGGATTTTGCAAAAGCATTTGACACAGTTCCCTATAAACATTTACTGTACAAAGTAAGGTCCATTGGCATGGACCATAGGCTGAGTACATGGATTGAAAACTGGCTATAAGGGTGAGTTCAGAGGGTGGTGATAAATGGGGAATACTCAGAATGGTCAGGGGTGGAAAGTGGGGTCCCCCAGGGTTCTGTGCTGGGACCAATCCTATTTAATTTGTTCATAAACAACCTGGAGGATGGGGTAAATAGTTCAGTCTCTGTATTTGCAGACAATACTAAGCTAAGTAGGGCAATAATGTGGAAACCTTGCAAGAAGATCTGAACAAATTAATGGGGTGGGAAACTGCATGGCAACTGCATGGCAAATGAGGTTTAATGTGGAAAAATGTAAAATAATGCATTTGGGTGGCAAAAAAATGAATGCAATCTACTCACCGGGGGAGAACCTCTGGGGGAATCAAGGATGGAAAAGGACCTGGGTGTTCTAGTAGATGATAGGCTCAGCAATGGCATTCAATTCCAAGCTGCTGCTAACAAAGCAAAATTAATATTTGCATGCATTAAAAAGCGGATTAACTCAAGATATAAAGCAATAATTTTCCAATTCTACAAGACTCTGGTCTGGCTTCACCTGGAGTATGCTGTCCAGTTCTGGGCACCAGACATCAGGAAGGATGTACTGGAAATGGTGCAAGTGCAGAGAAGGGCAACAAAGCTAATAAAGGGACTGGAGGATATTAGCTAAGAGGAAAGGTTACAAGCACTGAGCTTATTCTCTCTGGAAAAGAGACGCTTGAGAGGGGATATGATTTTAATTTACAAATACCATACTGGGGACCCCGCAATAGGGATAAAACTTTTGTTTTTTTTAAGGCGGACCAAATCAGAACCTCCACTCTCCTCTATGGAGTGGCCGTTTGTACCTGCCGACATCAATGCAATCCGATCTGCTAAAAACAGATGGATGAGGATCTGTTCCCCTTTCATCCAGTGGATTGGATCAGATGACATTCAGGTGTAAATGGACAGGAGGTCCATTTACATCCGACCGCCCATAGAGGAGAGCGGCCTGTGTCCATGGACCTGTCACCCGCCTGCTCAGCAGGGATCAGTGGAGAGATCCCCTGCTGGGAAAGCGGATTACAGGCAGAGCCTGCCCCGTGTGAAAGGACCCAAAAGCATGAAAAAGGCAAAAAAAAAATAAAAATGACAAGATCCAGATCCGTTAGACTTCCTAGGACTTGTATGAGGATTTGCACAAACAGTATCTTCCTGCCTGTCAGTATTTTTGTGCCAACTTCCCCTCTATAGGCACCATAATTGTATAGCACTACTAAGCTGGCCTGCATATGTGATGAACAAATACGGCTGCCTACATGTACAGGTCTAATTGCAAAACCTACATGTAAAGAAACTGGAAACATTAAGACTTGTTGACCAGGTTATTAACATTTAGCCGATCTCTTTCACATCTTTATCTAAAACACACAAGAAAGAATAGATTTGCCCTGCTAATAGTCCCACTCACAGAAACTTTTTGTAGAAATTCTCAAAACACTAGATGGCAGAAGGAGATAGAAGCCAGTCCTGAATATGCTAAATATCTCTTGTGTAAATTGAAACTCCTTCCGAACATAATTCAACTATTATTCCACCCTGAGTTTCATTCATGTCAGTGACAGAATGCAATTAGCATGATTGTAGAGTATTTTTGTCATTTTCTATTATAAACGCCTGCCTGCTGCCAATATGCAGTTTAGTACAATCGTAGGTGGTGCACAATTCTACTTCAAAGAGACGAGGCTGAAACAGTCTTATTTTAGTACAGTGGGCGATAAAATAGTAATATTATCTCCTATGTGCACACAAGTGATGGCAGCTTTTATTACATGCTTGGGACACACAGGTGCATAGAAATGGCAATCGTACATTACAGGGCTTCCAATTGGTTCATTCCAAGTTTCATGTTTAGTGGTTTTGATGGCACATGGCTAAATAAAATGTCAGGAATTGTAAGGATTCGCTAAATGTCTATCTGTCGCTTACACAGAAAAGTATTGTACAGGATTTATTTAAATCCAAGATCAAAAAATTTTACATATTGCAACCCACGAGTCCTTAGATGTATTTTTCCCTCTTAATTCTTTACTACGTGATCCTGACTGTAACACATTTCCTGGCCTATGGTGACAATGCTCACTTGCTCAATTTATGGGATAACAGTGTTGTCACCCTAGGACAGCCATACTCAACAAGGATGGTTGGTTCTAAAGAGTTAACTTTTTTTTTCTCTTGCTGTGTCTATGCTCTCAAGTAGGGATGAGCTTCGTGTTCGAGTCGAACATACGTTCGACTCGAACATCGGCTGTTCGATCATTCGACGAAGATCGAACGATTTGGGCCGTTCGCGCCAAATTCGAGTGACGCGAACGGCCCACAATGCACTACGCCATCGCAGTGTCATCCAGGTGCTGTGATTGGCCAAGCATGCACTGTGACCCCGCATGCTTGGCCAATCACAGCGCCGGCAGCGAGGAGAGCAATGATTGGCCACAGGCAGGATGCCTGTGGCCAATTATTGCTGAGGGTGTTTAGTACACGCCCCACACTATAAAAGGCCGCCAGCGTGGCGGCCTTGTGTAGTGTGTTCCGGAGCAGGGAAAGAGAAGCATAGGCAGGGACAGTGTCATTATTTTTCCTTTACTAATCCTGGATTCCTTGTGTTTAGGGACAAATAAGGATAGGTAGGGAGAGTGTCTGTGACAGTGTGCTATTCTGTGCTAATCCTTGTTTGTAGGGACAGAGAGGTACAGTGAGGGAAAGTGTCAGTGTGCTATTTTTTGCTAATCCTTGTTTGTAGGGACAGAGAGGTACAGTGAGGGAAAGTGTCAGTGTGTTCCATCTCTGTGCTAATCCTTGTTTGTAGGGACAGAGAGGTACAGTGAGGGAAAGTGTCAGTGTGCTATTCTGTGCTAATCCTTGTTTGTAGGGACAGAGAGGGACAGTGAGGGAAAGTGTCAGTGTGTTCCATCTCTGTGCTAATCCTTGTTTGTAGGGACAGAGAGGTACAGCGAGGGAAAGTGTCAGTGTGCTATTCTGTTCTAAACCAATCTTGCTGAACCATATTTTCAATCCTTGAGTTTAGGGACAGAGAGGTACAGTGAGTGAAACTGACAGTGTGCTATTCTATTCTAAACCAATTTTGCTGTTCCATATTTTCAATCCTTGAGTTTAGGGACAGAGAAGGACACTCATAGAAATTATCAGTGTGCTATTCTGTGCTAAATCTTGTTTGTAGGGAGGGACAGAGTAGGACAGTGAGGGAAAGTGTCAGTGTGCTATTCTGTTCTAAAACTATTTTGCTGAACCATATTTTCAATCCTTGAGTTGAGGGACAGAGAGGTACAGTGAGTGAAACTGACAGTGTGCTATTCTATTCTAAACCAATTTTGCTGTTCCATATTTTCAATCCTTGAGTTTAGGGACAGAGAAGGACACTCATAGAAATTATCAGTGTGCTATTCTGTGCTAAATCTTGTTTGTAGGGAGGGACAGAGTAGGACAGTGAGGGAAAGTGTCAGTGTGCTATTCTGTTCTAAAACTATTTTGCTGTACCATATTTTCAATCCTTGAGTTGAGGGACAGAGAGGTACAGTGAGTGAAACTGACAGTGTGCTATTCTGTTCTAAACCAATTTTGCTGTTCCATATTTTCAATCCTTGAGTTTAGGGACAGAGAAGGACACTCATAGAAATTATCAGTGTGCTATTCTGTGCTAAATCTTGTTTGTAGGGAGGGACAGAGTAGGACAGTGAGGGAAAGTGTCAGTGTGCTATTCTGTTCTAAAACTATTTTGCTGAACCATATTTTCAATCCTTGAGTTGAGGGACAGAGAGGTACAGTGAGTGAAACTGACAGTGTGCTATTCTGTTCTAAACCAATTTTGCTGTTCCATATTTTCAATCCTTGAGTTTAGGGACAGAGAAGGACACTCGTAGAAATTATCAGTGTGCTATTCTGTGCTAAATCTTGTTTGTAGGGAGGGACAGAGTAGGACAGTGAGGGAAAGTGTCAGTGTGCTATTCTGTTCTAAAACTGTTTTGCTGAACCATATTTTCAATCCTTGAGTTGAGGGACAGAGAGGTACAGTGAGTGAAACTGACAGTGTGCTATTCTGTTCTAAACCAATTTTGCTGTTCCATATTTTCAATCCTTGAGTTTAGGGACAGAGAAGGACACTCGTAGAAATTATCAGTGTGCTATTCTGTGCTAAATCTTGTTTGTAGGGAGGGACAGAGTAGGACAGTGAGGGAAAGTGTCAGTGTGCTGTTGTGTTGTAAAACTATTTTGCTGAACCATATTTTCAATCCTTGAGTTGAGGGACAGAGAGGTACAGTGAGTGAAACTGACAGTGTGCTATTCTGTTCTAAACCAATTTTGCTGTTCCATATTTTCAATCCTTGAGTTTAGGGACAGAGAAGGACACTCGTAGAAATTATCAGTGTGCTATTGTTAGAGAAATTAGAAATTATACTTTAAATGTCAACTATGAATATGCATATTAATATGACTATATCTTCTAAAGTTAAAATGTTTGCTTTATATAACTCTATTAATACTTAAATATGCTGAATAAGCTCTAATAGCCCTAATTACTGGAATAAGTCATATGACCATATTCTATTGTGCAAAGATGTGCTGACTCTTACATCTGTCAAAATATGGGCTGCGAACCATGAGATAATTTATGTATTCATTGTATGAAATTTCCTGTCATAAGGTGTTGGCTGAAAAAGGATATTTCCCTATTTCCTGCTAACGTCAGAATAAAGGTTGAAATTATACATGGTCAGGACGTTACGAGCAGGAAAAGGGAAGGTTTAAGGGTTATAAAAGCTGAATGTAAATCTATGACAGGCAGAAATGGATCTCTGAAGCAGAAGATATACATTTAACCATTTCTCTTGCATATGCAATAAAATATCTTGACTTGTAACGAGAGTCGGTCCAAAATTACTTGACATTTTGGTCCTTCGAAAACGGAAGTCCAAATTCCTGGAAAGCACTAGCCAACAACCCAGTGAACCGATGTCCGTACGGCAAAAAACTGTAAGTCCTCCGTCTTAAATTTGACGTTAACAGAGGCCGGCTCACTGAACTAGTGCCTCCCGGGCAGCGACTTACCGGATCAGCACAAGAGACCGCTCTCGGGGCAAGGTAAGATATTTTCATTTATTATATTATACTTTTAGGCCTAAATGTGATTAGGGATTTAATGAATTAAGGGATTTTGTTACATACATCTAATATAGAGATTAATTGAATGTTTATCTGTTGTGTATATGTTTTGCTTTATCCAAGTTGAGGGAATATAAGTAGATACGTCCGTAGTTTAAATCCCTTTGATATAGGAGTATGGTCCCATTCCAATACCCGGGTGCAGATAAAGGAAATTTGTCGACAAAGGACCTAGGTCCTGACAGCCTTGTAAACTGCAGGAATTCCCGTGGGGGACACATAAATATTCCTACATCAAAAACACGAACCCCTGTTGATACAAAGGTATGGCCTGATAGATTTCCAGGTAACAAATAGAGGTAATTTGACGAGCCCTTGCGCTCAGCCAGCCTCGTATGTTGTGTAAAAAACCTGTACAGGCATTTATAAATACCGTTGAATCAACAAATATTAATGTTTTGATAAAGTGTGGGAACAACAGTCGAGAGAAATTAAGTCTCTTTTGTAATTCTGTTCATGCTCCCTACAGTTTACTGAAATATTAATGTTTTGATCAGGGGGGGTTGACCAGTCAGGTGAATTTACGTTCGCCTTGTAATTCTGTTCATTCTCCCTATAAATGAATAAAACATTAAGTAAGAAGACAAGACACCAGTATTATAGCAGCACACAAGATCAATAATCTAGAAGTGATATGTCACGACTAGAAAGTTTGTGAGTAGCTGCAGAAGTGATAAGATACTGTGTGCAGGTATTGTGTCAGTGTGAGAAGACCTTACAAAAAAAACTCAGTGTGCACGTTAAAATGAGTATGATCCATGGAAAGTCTGATGGTTTGAATGATGATGCAAAGTATATGTGTAGTCTAGACAAAGAGAATGTGAAACTCCTTAAGACATGAAAAACAAAGTATGATTTTGATGCATTTTTAAATAAGGATTGTTGTGTAATACTGTGTTGTGTAGAAAGCTTAAAAAATAAATAAAAATTATGCCGGCATGTATGTATGTATGTATGTATGTGTATATATATGTATGTATGTATGCGTATATATGTGTATATATATATATATATATAAAAAAAAAAAAGGAAAAGAAAAATAAGGAAACAGAATAAATTAGGTCTTCCCCAGGCAAAGAAATGGCTTGAGGAGGCTAACTGTAGGTTAAAATCATTAAAAAAATCATAAAAAGACTATGTTTTTAGACAAAGAGGAGGACAATAATATGACCGTCCTCCGAAGTTTAGTGCAGCAAGTATTGACTGAACAAAATGCGACAAACCTAATGCACCCGACAGCCCCTACACACCCTTTAGAGGACTCTCCAATCCCACCGACAGACGCTGCTCCCCCTCTGACTTCACCACCTGCTCCCAATTCCCTATTGCAGACCTGCAGTCCCCACCACCAGATGGGACAGAGGTATGCAACAAGTTACCCCGCTGACCCTCCTTACAGCAATCCCAAGGTCCACATAGCTCAATACAGGGATGGTATCATGGGAATGGTTGCTAGCTATCATCTCAATGTGAGGGAAATAGAGCAGGTCACCAGACAGGTACTGGGACCTGACTGGCATCATGTAGTGGGAGATTGGAGTGGATTAAACAACCAGGGAGGGGTGTTGCCTCAGGATGATGCAGCACTCAAAAACAGAAGAAATGCTCTTATAGCAAAGATAGAGAGAGGATAGATGGATACGTCAAGCCGACTGGTCCATTATAAATCAGTGTATATGGGGAGAAGAGGAAACAGTGGATAATTTCATTGTTAGGATAAAGAAGAATTTTAATAACCACTCTGGGATAGAAATCCAAGTAGATCAAGTGAACGATAGCCCATATGAACAACAGCTAAAGAATGCAATCCTGAAGGGGCTGCTAGTCCTTATATCAAGTTTTGTTAATGAACACGTGATTAACCATAGGATCTGCAGACTCTAGGAGCTAATCAAGTATGTGAGGCATGCTGAGGGGCACTTCCAACCAAAAAAGAAAGTAAAGAAAAGGATGAGGGGGGAGTGTTTCCTGTATGGTTAAAGTGTGTCTGCAGAGAGAGAAGCAGAAGGATGGGAAAGAATCTGATATTTTGGATGTGTGTAATGTTGAAACTTGTTTGCATGCTGAAGCCAAGCCAGAAATAACCTGGGTTGCAAAGAGTAGTTGGGTAACATTTCTCTGTGACACTGGGGCTTGTAGGACCCTGATACACCCGCTGGATATGCCACCAGGGGTACAGGGAAAAGGTTTAGTATATGTAAAATCTGCAAATGGGTTGATGCACCAGGAGGCCGTGTCTGAAGGCCTTACTGTGGAAAATCCACAGACAGGTAAAAAGGCTCAGTGTAAAATAGTAATGTCAACTAAATGTCCTGTTAATTCGTTGGGTAGAGACATGTTGCATGCTCTTGATATTTCTGTCGTACCAGTGGAGGGGGGCCTCAAAGCCCATCGGCTGTGTGAAAAACAAATCACAGCTGTGGATAATGAGCCCTGATACTGGTACAGCTTGGATTTACAAACTGAGGGATTAAAGATGCCCAAAACCCTGACAGAAATAATTGAAGAGCCTGTGAGGAAAGGTACAAGGTCCAGACGAACCTCTATTGCACTATCTACTACAAAAGGACCACTGGGCCTGATAGGTCCTATGAGAAACAGTTAATGAGTTGCACTAACACTGAAGTGCTCTTAAGATACCTGTACTGTAATAAGAAAGGAAATAACATGGCTACTTGTCTCCTACCACAGCCTATTCTGCAAATATACAGGCAGGATACTGTACCTCATGTTTCGGTCACGCGGAACTCCGAGGTATCATGGCATGAGCTGGGAGAACTTATCACAGACTGGGTCAAATTAACAGATGAGGAACTGAAATCCAGAGGGAATCAGAGGTACAGATTAGCGTGGTTTGTTGAATGTACAACCAGAACTTGCGTGATTGAAGTTTTGACAAAAGACAGTGACTGACACTTTTTGACCCGAGGGGAAGGGGATGCCTTAAAAGACGTCCCCGATTTCTTGTGATCAAAAGGAAAGACAGACGTAGGGCTAATTAAGACAGACAGTCAGTTCTGGTTTGCACTTATGTACAAGGGAAAACTCACAAGAAATGTTCAATGCTTTGTCTCGAGTTGTACCTCCCAGTGGGAGTCAAATTCTCTTGTATGTGGATGACATTCTGGTAGCGGCTCCTCTGGAGCGACAATGTAAAATTGACACCTTGGCTCTGATGCATTTCCTCGCAGAACAAGGTCACAAGGTTAGCAAAATAAAATACAACTTTTGAAAACCAAGGTGAAATACCAGGGTTACATTATATCTCAAAAAGGCAGACATCCAGATGAGATCCGAAAAGAGGCCATCCTTCAAGCCCCCAAACCACGTAAAAATAAAGAAATGATGTAATTTCTTGGCATGGCAAATTTTTGTAGAGCATGGATAGCTAATTATGCTACGGAGGTGGTGCCTCTTTCTGATCTCATCTATGGTACACAAATGTCTGCAAAAGGTTCCATCCAGTGGAATGTGCAAGCAGAGGATGCATTTACAAAGGTGAAGCACCTCATTGTGGGTTCTACTGTGCTTAGCCTACCCAATTACAGTAGAAACCCTTTAGCAGACTGTAGATTGTAAAGAGGGGTACATGACTTCTGCTCTCACTCAGGTTTATGAGAACGAACACAAACTAGTTGCATTTTACTTAACTAATTTGCCCCACTGTGTACAAGCTGTAGTAGCAGCCTCATTGGCCATACGGTCATCTGCATTGATAGTATTGTTCCACCCCTGGTACTTAAAGGTCTCACATGTTATTTAGGTGATCTTACTATAAGACAGAATCTCCTATTTATCTCCAGTCAGGCATTTATCATGTATGACTACACTTCTGGGACAACCACACGTTACAATCAAGAAGTGTACTACATTGAATCCTGCTACACGATTGTGCAGCTCAAAATTGATGAACGGGTACTCCCTAGGAAGGATATCACTGATGTTCCCTTTCTAGATGCTGACATTTTTGTTGATGGGTCGTGTAGAAAAAACGATAAATCAAACGGCTTATGCTATAGTAACACATGACCAGGTCATTGAAGCTAGACCTTTTCCCAGTTCCTATTCTGCACAACAAGCTGACATTATAGCCCTGTCAAGGGCCTGCAGTCTAGGGGAAGGGAAAAATAAATAGATATTTATACTGACAGCCAATACGCTTTCTCTACACATATTTGCCCAGCAGTGGAAAAAAGGGGTATGATTACGTTGCCATGGGAAACCGATCACACAGAGATCTCATTCTTGCCCTTCTAGAACATGTACAAAAACCAGCACAAGTGGCTATTTGTAAATGTGCGGCACATAGAAAGGGAACAGATCCAATTACCCTAGGGAATGCACTAGCAGACAAGACAGAAAAGGAAGCTTCTGAAGGACAGCAATGACAAACATATACAGTTTCCCAAGTAAATGATGAGGTACAGAGAGCTATTGATGAAACATGGTTATCAGAAATGCAGAAAATATCACCGGCAGGTGAAAATCAAAGTGGTTATATACAGGGTCATCACTGGTCAATGGTATATACACATGTACAGAAGGTAAACCTAACTTATCTACATCACTATTCACGTATGCTGTGTTATTGAGTCATGGGTAGGCCCATACCTCAAAAGGAGGGATGGTACTGGGTGTACACAACATATGGGTTTACAAAACTACTCTGAAAATTTTGTCTCACATATCCGATTTGTAACAGATACCATGCACAAGGTGCCCTAAGAGCCTTAAGGGGTCATTTCCCACATCCCCCTTATCCCTTTCACACAATATGCATGGATTTTATTGAATTGAACAAATGTGAGAATAAGTACTGTCTGGTTATTGTGTACAGGTTTATAAAGTGGGTGGAAACTTTTCCTATGACGCACACGGATGGACAGTCAGTAGCCAAAGTACTAATCAAAGAGGTGATTCCACAACAAGGGATCCCCGCGCTGATTTACAGTAACAATGGCTCCAATTTTGTAAACTAAACAATACAACTAATTGGTATATGGTACAATATCTGACCTACTAGGGAGAATCACTATTTAGGTTATAACCCCTGGTCAGAACACCCCAGCCCCCGAGCCAACTCAGTTTCAACTTAATACCTCTTTGTTTAAAACAGATTTTACTTACAAGGAACAATTAAGTATAGAAACAGGATTTGGAGATAAAAATTAGTGGATAGAATGGGTCAGATACACAACTCAATCTAAAGGGTTAAGTGATTGTATTTCTTGTGCAAACCCAAGACCACAACTAGCTACCATTCCTCTCCCTGAAGAGGAAACAGATTTAGCTTGCATAATAAGACTGTTTTCAGAAAATATTACTGGGTCTGAATGTGCAAATGAGAAAAAGAGATACCCTAAAACTAAAATGCAAAGTACACCCCCTTCACTACAAGCATTACCAGGAAATTTTTCTAGTTTCTCTAACAAAGATAAGGATGGTACAAAGGTTGGCACTCTATCTCCTGAATACTGTGCGACCATAACATCAACTACAGACATTAAGTATCAACTAAAATGGTTTCAGGAACAGAAACGGCAACTAGCTGATGTTTGGTGGCTGTGTGGGGGCAAGAAACTAAGGCTCAGACTGCCACCTAGATGGGAGGGTAGTTGTGCCCTTACCCGCCTGTTGCTTCCCTTTTATATTGTTCCTATGACTAATAAATTGATGAGACTAACAGGTAAACACTATTTTAAGATACTTAAGTGTCCAGAATCATTTTGACAACCAGGTATATATAGACTCAATAGGTGTTCCACGAGGAGTTCCGGATGAATTTAAAGCACAGAATCAAGTAACAGCAGGACTCACCTCACTCTTCCTATGGGTACAGCCCAATAAGAATGTCGACTGGATAAACTACATTTACTACAACCAGCAGAGGTTTGTGAATTACACCAGAGATGCTATCAAAGGTATAGCAGCACAATTGGACGCCACCTCTTTGACAGCGTGGCAGAACCGTATAGCATTGGATATGTTGCTGGCAGAAAGGGGCGGGGTATGCGAAATGTTCGGCACCTTCTGCTGCACTTTTATTCCAAATAATACGGCACCTGATGGAAGTATCACCAAGGCTTTGCAAGGCCTACAAATGTTATCCCAGGAACTAACTGAGAACTCTGGTGTAGAGAACCCCTTAACAGGACTCTTTGAAAAATGGTTTGGTAAATGGGGTGATCTTGCAAAAGGTTTGCTCATCTCTGTTGTCATGGCAGCCACGGTCCTTACGCTGTGTGGATGTTGCTGCATTCCTTGTATTAGAGGAATTCTTCAAAGACTGATTGACACATCACTAACAAAGACTATGTTTTTTCAGAACAACACTGAACTATACCCGGAACCTGATGAAGATGAACTTACAGTCCTTTCAAAAGACTTATTTGTCTAAATGATAATACCTGGTAAAATAAAGAACCTGGATATTTGAATTATTGACATTATAAGTATAAAAGGGGGCAGCTGTTAGAGAAATTAGAAATTATACTTTAAATGTCAACTATGAATATGCATATTAATATGACTATATCTTCTAAAGTTAAAATGTTTGCTTTATATAACTCTATTAATACTTAAATATGCTGAATAAGCTCTAATAGCCCTAATTACTGGAATAAGTCATATGACCATATTCTATTGTGCAAAGATGTGCTGACTCTTACATCTGTCAAAATATGGGCTGCGAACCATGAGATAATTTATGTATTCATTGTATGAAATTTCCTGTCATAAGGTGTTGGCTGAAAAAGGATATTTCCCTATTTCCTGCTAACGTCAGAATAAAGGTTGAAATTATACATGGTCAGGACGTTACGAGCAGGAAAAGGGAAGGTTTAAGGGTTATAAAAGCTGAATGTAAATCTATGACAGGCAGAAATGGATCTCTGAAGCAGAAGATATACATTTAACCATTTCTCTTGCATATGCAATAAAATATCTTGACTTGTAACGAGAGTCGGTCCAAAATTACTTGACAGCTATTCTGTGCTAAATCTTGTTTGTAGGGAGGGACAGAGTAGGACAGTGAGGGAAAGTGTCAGTGTGCTATTCTGTTCTAAAACTATTTTGCTGAACCATATTTTCAATCCTTGAGTTGAGGGACAGAGAGGTACAGTGAGTGAAACTGACAGTGTGCTATTCTGTTCTAAACCAATTTTGCTGTTCCATATTTTCAATCCTTGAGTTTAGGGACAGAGAAGGACACTCGTAGAAATTATCAGTGTGCTATTCTGTGCTAAATCTTGTTTGTAGGGAGGGACAGAGTAGGACAGTGAGAGAAAGTGTCAGTGTGCTATTCTGTTCTAAAACTATTTTGCTGAACCATATTTTCAATCCTTGAATTGAGGGACAGAGAGGTACAGTGAGTGAAACTGACAGTGTGCTATTCTGTTCTAAACCAATTTTGCTGTTCCATATTTTCAATCCTTGAGTTTAGGGACAGAGAAGGACACTCGTAGAAATTATCAGTGTGCTATTCTGTGCTAAATCTTGTTTGTAGGGAGGGACAGAGTAGGACAGTGAGAGAAAGTGTCAGTGTGCTATTCTGTTCTAAAACTATTTTGCTGAACCATATTTTCAATCCTTGAGTTGAGGGACAGAGAGGTACAGTGAGTGAAACTGACAGTGTGCTATTCTGTTCTAAACCAATTTTGCTGTTCCATATTTTCAATCCTTGAGTTTAGGGACAGAGAAGGACACTCGTAGAAATTATCAGTGTGCTATTCTGTGCTAAATCTTGTTTGTAGGGAGGGACAGAGTAGGACAGTGAGAGAAAGTGTCAGTGTGCTATTCTGTTCTAAAACTATTTTGCTGAACCATATTTTCAATCCTTGAGTTGAGGGACAGAGAGGTACAGTGAGTGAAACTGACAGTGTGCTATTCTGTTCTAAACCAATTTTGCTGTTCCATATTTTCAATCCTTGAGTTTAGGGACAGAGAAGGACACTCGTAGAAATTATCAGTGTGCTATTCTGTGCTAAATCTTGTTTGTAGGGAGGGACAGAGTAGGACAGTGAGGGAAAGTGTCAGTGTGCTATTCTGTTGTAAAACTATTTTGCTGAACCATATTTTCAATCCTTGAGTTGAGGGACAGAGAGGTACAGTGAGTGAAACTGACAGTGTGCTATTCTGTTCTAAACCAATTTTGCTGTTCCATATTTTCAATCCTTGAGTTTAGGGACAGAGAAGGACACTCATAGAAATTATCAGTGTGCTATTCTGTGCTAAATCTTGTTTGTAGGGAGGGACAGAGTAGGACAGTGAGGGAAAGTGTCAGTGTGCTATTCTGTTCTAAAACTATTTTGCTGAACCATATTTTCAATCCTTGAGTTGAGGGACAGAGAAGGATAGGCAGGGGACAGTGTCAGTGTCATTGTTGCTAAGCCTCCTGCACAGTATACACCTGAAGGTAGCCCTTATTGCTCTTTTTTCCATCTCCCTGCAGGCCATCCATTAAAATGTCTGGAAGGCAACCAAGGAGAGGCAGACAGTCATGAGGCAAAAAAAGAGGGCAAGCAGGCTCTGTGTCTGGGGGCAACAGTGCTGGTCGTGGACGCGGTGCATTGTCATCAGCACATGGCCATGGGACACGCTTGTCCTTGTTTTCGGCAGCTGGACATGTTGAGCCACATCATGCCGAAGACTTGGTAGAGTGGATGACCAAGCCCACCTCATCCTCCTCATCCTCTCTCACCCAGGCTCAGGGTACTGGCAAAGCAGCTGCCAAAGCGTCCTCTTCTCTGGTATCATTATCTTCATTAGTCAATCCTTCCCTAGACCCACCATGTCCTCCTCCTGAGGAGTCCCCCGAACTGTTCGAGCACAGTGTTGGGTACATGCTCCAGGAGGATGCCCAGCGTTTGGAAGGATCTGATGATGATACCCAGCTAGAGGAAGGCAGCAGTGTGAGAGCAGAGAGAGGGGATGCTCAAGAAGGACACCAATCTGGCAGTCATGCTCCAGCAGCTGCAGCATACTGCCAGATTGGCTCCAGTGATGAGGAGGGAGGGGATGATGAGGTCACTGACTCCACGTGGGTGCCTAATAGGAGAGAGGAGGAGGAGGAGGATGAGGAGGAGGCACATCTCCAACGAGGCAGGATGCCCTTGAGTGGCCAGCGTATGGGCAGCACACCGACGGAATCACACCGCAGAGCTCCGCCTGTGCAGGGCGCTGCCTCTGCCCGTCATTCAAAAAGTTATTTGGTGTGGGCCTTTTTTGAGGCGAGTGCATCAGATCGCACAGCTGCTGTTTGCAACATATGTCTCAAGCGTATATTGCGTGGCCAAAACATCAGCCGCTTGGGCACCACATGCTTGATCAGACTTATGTTGACCTGCCATGCAGCTCGTTGGCAAGCCTACCTTAAAGACCCACACCAAAGAACAAAGCTGACCTCTTCTTGCACCGCATCAGCTGGGATCTCCAACCCCACTATACCTTCACTCCTCTCTGAAACCTGCTCTGAGAGGAATGAAGGTGTAGAATTAGGTGTGTCACAGGCAAGTACTTGCGGGCACTCTGCTAGCAGTACACCAACGTCCGATTCTAGCAGGCAAATTTCCCTGCCCCAGCTGCTGGACCGTCGAAAGAAGTTCACTCCCAGCCATCCACATGCCCAGCGGTTGAATGCTAGCTTGGCTAAATTGCTAGCGCTTCAACTGCTGCCTTTTCAGTTGGTAGACTCGGCCCCCTTCCGTGAGTTTGTGCAATGTGCGGTTCCTCAGTGGCAGGTTCCCAAACGCCACTTTTTCGCACGGAAGGCGATTCCGGCTCTCTACAGGCATGTGGAAGGCAATGTCTTGGCCTCGCTGGACAGGGCGGTCAGCGGTAAGGTGCATATTACCGCTGACTCATGGTCCAGCAGGCATGGACAGGGACGTTACCTTTCTTTCACGGCCCATTGGGTCACTCTTTTGGCAGCTGGGAAGGATGCAGGACAAGGTGCAGTAGTGTTGGAGGTTGTTCCACCGCCACGCCTCCAAAATGCTACTACTGGTTGTGACACACCTCTCTCCTCCACCCCTCCTCTTCTTCTTCCTCCATGGCCTCTTCCTGTGGTTTGTCCTCGGAACCAGCGGTGCTCCGTATGCGTTCAAGGGGCTACGCAAGTACGCAGGCAAAAAGATGCCATGCCGTGCTTGCGCTGGTGTGTTTGGGGGACAGGAGCCACACTGGGGCAGAGGTCCTGTCTACTCTGCAGGGGCAGGCCGAGAGGTGGTTGGCGCCACGCCAGCTTAAGCCAGGAATGGTGGTTTGCGACAATGGCACCAACCTCCTCTCCGCCCTCCGACAGGGACAACTGACCCATGTGCCCTGTATGGCTCACGTCCTTAACCTGGTGGTGCAGCGGTTCTTGGGCAGGTACCCGGGCTTACAGGATGTCCTGAGGCAGGCCAGGAAAGTCTGTGTGCATTTCCGCAGATCTTATAATGCCAGTGCTCGCCTGGCTGAGCTTCAAAAGGAGTTGAACCTGCCCAAGAACCGCCTTATATGTGACATGCCCACCAGGTGGAACTCAACGTTGGCCATGCTGCAGCGGCTGCACACGCAGCAGAGGGCCATCAATGAGTACCTGTGCGACTACGGCACCAGGACAGGGTCAGGGGAGCTCGGGTTTTTTCACCACGCCAGTGGGGCATGATCAGGGATGCATGCACTGTCCTGGCACCATTTGAGGAGGCCACGAGGATGGTGAGCAGTGACAGTGCATGCATCAGTGACACTGTACCTCTTGTCCACCTGTTGGAGCACACGCTGCATGGAATAATGGACAGGGCACTTGAGGCAGAACAGAGGCAGGAAGAGGAGGACTTCCTTGCCTCTCAAGGCCCCCTTTACCCAGACAGTGTTCCTTCTGTCCCACCCATTGCACAGGAAGAGGAGGAGGAGGAGGAGGATTGTGTCAGCATGGAGGTGGAGGCTGGCACTCAGCATCATCAGCAGCAGTCTTTTAGGGATGATTTACAGTCCCAAGAAACCAGTGGACTTGTACGTGGCTGGGAGGAGGTGGCTGCGGATCATGTCGTCCTTAGTGACCCAGAGGACTCCGGACTGAATGCCTCAGCTAACCTACGCTGCATGGCCTCCCTGATCCTGCAAAGTCTGCGGAAGGATCCTCGTATTCTTCGGATCAAGGAGAGGGACCATTACTGGCTGGCCACTCTACTTGATCCACGGTACAAGGGTAAGGTTGCGGACCTTATCGTACCGTCGCAGAGGGAGCAGAGGATGAGACAACTCCGGGAGGCCTTGCAGAAAGGTCTGTGCAACGCGTTCCCAGAGACTGGGAGGTTACAAACTCCTGGTCCTGGACAACGAGTTACTGAGGCTTCGGGCAGTCAAAGAAGGAGCGGTGGGGAAGGTGGCCGTCTGACCGATGCGTTCAGACAATTCTTTAGTCCGCAGCCCCAAAGTATGATCGGTTCCAGCAACCATCGCCAGCGTCTGATATACATGGTGCAGGAATACCTAGGGGCAAGGTCAGACTTGGACACCTTCCCCACCGAAAATCCTCTGGCTTACAGGGTCTTGAGGATGGATCACTGGCCAGAGCTTGCACAGTATGCAATTGAGCTACTGGCCTGTCCTGCATCCAGCGTTCTTTCAGAACGCACATTCAGTGCTGCTGGATGATTTGTCACGGATCACAGGGTGCGCCTGTCCACCGACTCGGTTGATCGACTGACTTTCATCAAGATGAACCAGTCTTGGATCACCACCAGCTACCACACACCAGATGCTGATATAACAGACTAATTGATTTTAAAATGTCACATCCCTTCAAGACTAATGCTGATGCTGAGTGCCTGTGCTGTTATGTTGACTAGCTATCCTCCTCCTCCTCCTCAATGATACGATTAACGATGATAACTTGGAAGATCATTTTGGTTTATGGGTGACGCCACCAGTGGCTAAGGCCCAATTTTTCAGCCCCTGTTTAACAGGGGCGTGTAATTAAAATTTTTGATGCAATACTTTGCAACAGGCCTCATTGCTGTGCTCCAAGTACAGTATCTGTGAGGGGTTGCAGTGTTGTGCCACCAGTGCCTAAGGCCCAATTTTTCAGCCCCTGTTAAACAGGGGCATGCAATTATAATTACTGATCGAATAATTCACAGCAGGGAGCATTGCTGCGCCCACCAAGAGTAACTGTCAGGCCTTACAGTGTTGTGGCACCAGCACCACCATCACCACCACCACCACCACCAAAGGCCCAATTTTTAAGCCTCTGTTCAACAGGGGCATGCAATTATAATTATTGATCGAATAATTCACAGCAGGGCCCATTGCTGCGCCCACCAAGAGTAACTGTCAGGCCTTACAGTGTTGTGGCACCAGCACCACCATCACCACCACCACCACCACCAAAGGCCCAATTTTTAAGCCTCTGTTCAACAGGGGCATGCAATTATAATTATTGATCGAATAATTCACAGCAGGGCCCATTGCTGCGCCCACCAAGAGTAACTGTCAGGCCTTACAGTGTTGTGGCACCAGCACCACCATCACCACCACCACCAAAGGCCCAATTTTTCAGCCCCTGTTTAACAGGGGCATGCAATTATAATTATTGATCGAATAATTCACAGCAGGGCCCATTGCTGCGCCCACCAAGAGTAACTGTCAGGCCTTACAGTGTTGTGGCACCAGCACCACCATCACCACCACCACCACCACCAAAGGCCCAATTTTTCAGCCCCTGTTCAACAGGGGCATGCAATTATAATTATTGATCGAATAATTCACAGCAGGGAGCATTGCTGCGCCCACCAAGAGTAACTGTCAGGCCTTACAGTGTTGTGGCACCAGCACCACCATCACCACCACCACCACCAAAGGCCCAATTTTTCAGCCCCTGTTCAACAGGGGCATGCAATTATAATTATTGATCAAATAATTCACAGCAGGGAGCATTGCTGCGCCCACCAAGAATAACTGTCAGGCCTTACAGTGTTGTGGCACCAGCACCACCATCACCACCACCACCACCACCAAAGGCCCAATTTTTAAGCCCCTGTTCAACAGGGGCATGCAATTATAATTATTGATCGAATAATTCACAGCAGGGAGCATTGCTGCGCCCACCAAGAGTAACTGTCAGGCCTTACAGTGTTGTGGCACCAGCACCACCATCACCACCACCACCACCACCAAAGGCCCAATTTTTAAGCCCCTGTTCAACAGGGGCATGCAATTATAATTATTGATCTAATAATTCACAGCAGGGCCCATTGCTGCGCCCACCAAGAGTAACTGTCAGGCCTTACAGTGTTGTGGCACCAGCACCACCATCACCACCACCACCACCACCAAAGGCCCAATTTTTCAGCCCCTGTTCAACAGGGGCATGCAATTATAATTATTGATCGAATAATTCACAGCAGGGAGCATTGCTGCGCCCACCAAGAGTAACTGTCAGGCCTTACAGTGTTGTGGCACCAGAACCACCATCACCACCACCACCACCACCAAAGGCCCAATTTTTAAGCCCCTGTTCAACAGGGGCATGCAATTATAATTATTGATCTAATAATTCACAGCAGGGCCCATTGCTGCGCCCACCAAGAGTAACTGTCAGGCCTTACAGTGTTGTGGCACCAGCACCACCATCACCACCACCACCACCACCAAAGGCCCAATTTTTCAGCCCCTGTTCAACAGGGGCATGCAATTATAATTATTGATCGAATAATTCACAGCAGGGACCATTGCTGCGCCCACCAAGAGTAACTGTCAGGCCTTACAGTGTTGTGGCACCTGCACCACCATCAAAGGCCCAATTTTTACTACCACTGATCAACAATTATATGTTATTACAATTCCTGATATTATAGTTGACAGCAGGGCGTTCCAGCACCCACCAAGAATAACTGTGAGTGCTTTCAGTGTTGTGCCAACACCAACACCTAAGGGGCCAATTTCTGCAGAGTATATACGGAAGGTCCCTACTTTCAAACATCCAACTTACAAACTACTACTACTTGCGTAAAACGGAAGAAGACAAAAGGAAGTGAGAGGAAATCTACCCCTTGGAAGGAAAATTCTCTCCTGTAAGAATTAATATGGGAGAAAGGTGTCTCCTCTCTACTGATGCTTTATCACCAATCCTTGTTTCAATAAAAACACCACATTTCAAAAACAGTTGTCATTGGGACGCAAAGTGAGGTGAAATGTTCTGAACAGGGGCACAGACAGCAAATAAAATGTGACAGGGGTGATAACCATTCCCTATGTTTTACAAAAAGCTAAAAAAAAGGAATTTGGCATGGAGCTCCACTTAAACAATGCAGCTGTTCAAAATTACAAACAGATTCTACATAAGAACAAACCTACAGTCCCTGTCTTGTATGCACCGCCTGTATACGGCTGTTCAGAGTATATAGGTCCTTTTTTATTTTGTGTGCGGGGTTCCCCTTAATATCCATACAAGACCCAAAGGGGCTGGTAATGGGCTGGGGTAGGGGGGGGGGGGTTGATGGGGTAGCTATGCCATTTTTCCTAAAGATTTTCATCCATATTACCGGGACCAGACATTGCATTAAAGCAGTTTTAAATGGCTTTTTTCCCCTTTAGAAATGTTATTTTGTGCAGGGACAGTTCTAAACACGGGAAACACGTGGCACTTCACAGGCATACTTTAGACACCCCCCAGGTACAATATTTAAAGGAATATTTGACTTTTTTTTTTCACTTTATGCATCATTAAAATGACTGCTCCCGGAAAACGTCCGTTTTTAAAACTTATTTTTGCATTGATACATGTCCCCTGGTGCAGAAGCCGGGTTCCCAAACTCTGTTTCGGACAATAACATGGATAATAGTCGTTATAATTAGCACTTTAGAATCCGAACGTTCGCATCCATTGTATTTAATAGGGTTCTAATGTTCGTGCGAACTTTCGGTTCGTTCTGGTGCGAACCGAACCCGGGGGTGTTCGGCTCATCACTACTCTCAAGTTTATTAGGTCAGCCAGGTGCAAAGTGTTACAAAGTCTTATTGTTGCACTGAGTCCTCTGGTTGACTGGTTGAGCTGGTGGTATCTGAGGAAGAAGGGTTAACATTTTTCTGTCTTTTTCTGCAAAGTTACTGTGACAGGAGGGTCACTTTGGACACAGGGTGAGCCAGGAAATAATGGACATTAAGAAATATATCTTGGACTACCTAAAATGGGTCTGTAATATTTATCCACCATATTCCCAAGGATATCTGTAAAGGACTATATACTTATTCTGAACTCAACAGGTTAATTGAGAGATACTGAGGTGTTCAGCCTCAATCACCTGTCTGCCTAGTGTAATGCTAATGAATTCCAGCTTCTAGAAGACCTGTTCATTGTTTGTGGTGATGTGGATTGGGGAAATTAAGTGTGTCCTTGTGCGTATTGTAAAGTAACAGACAGTCTGGTGAATATAAAGGTCATGCATAGTTATTTAAACTTAAAGGGGATTAGAACCTGTTGTCTCCTAGCAGACGTCAAAATAATGTGTATTGAGTCTTGTTATGTTATGGGTGGAGCTGGACCATTGTTCATTTTAGGTTAATGCACTATTGGATGGGTATAAAATTTACAATGTTTTTCTCAATAAACTCATTCGATCCTAGAAAGATACAGAGCGTGTTGTCTCATTCTTTGGAAGGATTAATTCCTATGGGAAGGGGTCGTCTGGCTGTGGAGGATCGACAGTGAAGTTGTGTCCAGGAGAGGGAAGGGATCTAAACGGCGTTACCCCCTTTCGTATTTGGGGTGCCGTTACATTGGTTGGCAGCGGTGGGATTTTCCCTCCAGTTACTGGGACACTTCAAACCACCACAGTGAATGACCAGCTATGCAGTCTGCAGGAAAGCCACGCTGAAAAACTTACTTGAGAGCCGTAGAGGGACCGGTGGGACAAAGAACAAGGCTACCTTGATCAGGGAACTGAAAGGAAAAATAGAAAAGCGCCTCTTAGCAAAACAGATTTATTATGTAGCAGACAATTTGCATCAAACACTTACATCATGGTAAGTTTCAGGTGTCATCCAGTAGGATCAATGTTTATATTGTGTCCAGGATCTCTGACGCTACTCCACGGATTTCCCAGGTCCCGGTTATAGCGGCCGCAAGTAGCCGGGATGCAGGCTGGCTTGTCCGTGATAGGAGACAGCAGCGAAGGATGGCAGCGGTCGGTCCGGAGAGGAGCGTCTGACGTCAGCTGGATGGTGCAGGGAACCGCAACGCGTTTCAGAGCATGCGCAGTTCTCGTACAGGGCATGCGCGCTCCTTTCTCAAGTGTACAAGGAGACAGGAAGGACGGATGTTTAAAAGTAATTCTGCCCGTCAGCGCAGCAGAATTCAATGATTGCTATGACAAGTGTGTTGCATGGAAAAAAACGGGAGTTTTAACCCCACTAACTTGGGATAGCTTAAATAGCAGAAAAATAATAATAACAATAGAAAATAATAAAAATAATAAAAAAATATAATAAAAATAATAATGATAATAAAGGTAATGAATAGTAATGAAATAATTTTGCTCATAATAAAATAATTATGAAATAATTAAGGCATAACGTTTATGATAGCAAAAAATTATTGTTGTATGATAAAAACTTTTTAAGGAAATGTCTGTATAGACATTTAAGTAATAACATTTTTAAAAAATTATTGTTATATGACAGGGATATGATGCCTGCCAACAAAATATTTGAGTGCAAGCTCTTAAATGTTACGATAAATACAATCAAAGTGATAAAATATAATGAGTATGATATAGGCACAGTGAATAATCATCAATCACTAGTCATTATAGAGGATTATCAGCGTAGCTGTATACAAAACCGAGGGAGATAATAAGAATAAAATATATATATATATATATATTGTGAGGGGGTTAGCTCGGCAGCGGGTGTGTGTGACCCCCGAGATGGGCTCCCCACACAAAAACAGGCCCAGCAAACGGAGGTTGTGGTTTTCAAAATCAAAAAGGTGCGGTTTATTTTCTATTTACAGTGACAAAACACAGCAAAGCAAAAGAAACATAAACAAAATAAATCCTGGTCAACTTGACCTCTGACTAAACATACAGGTTTCCTAACTAACAACTGGGATCAGCCTAGTGCTGTCCTAGTCCCTAAGTCCCTGGTTTTAAATGTCCAAGCAAATAGCCACACAGGCTTTGTCTCACCGCACAGGGGTTCACTCTCCCTAGACAGTCCACACAGGTCTGGGTCCAGGCATGAGCTAACCCCTAATGAAGCTGGGAGTTCTTATAGAGGCCTAAATGAGCTGACAAGCTTCAGCTGGTCTCATCAACTCCCTGTCTGCACGACGCCCCACACTCTCCCTAGAGGTATGAGTCATCCATGAGCCCACTATCCTCAGCTGGGCTTATACAACTCTCCACCTAGTTGTATAAGTCGGCGTAAAGCCTGAATCTGGGCGAAATATATCTACCCCCCTGGATGCAACCAGGTGACTTTACCTTCCTGCTGTCACATACCCCCCCCTCTTGTTTTAACCTCGGGGTTGGAACACCAGCAATCAGGCATTCATGTACTCGAGACAAAGCATCCACATTCCCCATTTGAACGCCAGGGCGATGCTTTACTGTGAAGTTGAATTCCTGGAGGGCCAGGAACCACCTATTCACTCTTCTATTTGTTTCCTTGTTTTGAGCCATCCACTTTAACGGAGCGTGATCCGTAACCATGTCAAAGTGCCTACCTAGCAGGTAGTACCGAAGGGAATCTAGAGCCCACTTCACCGCTAAACACTCCTTTTCAACGGTGGCGTAATTTACCTCATGGGACTTCAACTTCCTGCTGAGGTAAATGACTGGGTGCTCTTCCCCGTTCCAGACCTGGGACAATACTGCTCCTAACCCCACATCTGACGCATCACTTTGTATGACAAAGTCTTTAGAGAAGTCGGGTGAGTACAACACTGGCTGGCTACATAAGGCTTGTTTCAAGAATTGGAATGCTGCCTCAGCCTCGGGGGTCCATTTAATCATGACCGACCCTTTCCCCTTCGTCAGGTTGGTTAGGGGCACAGCCTTAGAAGCAAAGTGGGGAATGAATCGCCGATAATACCCAGCGATTCCCAGAAAGGCTCGTACCTGCTTCTTGCTGTTGGGACGTGGCCAACTCTGGATGGCCTCGACTTTGTTGAGTTGGGGTTTTATTACTCCCCTCCCAATGGTGTACCCAAGATATTTGGCCTCCTCCTGCCCAATGGTACACTTCTTGGGGTTAGCCGTAAACCCCGCTTCCCGAACAGAGTCCAGGACTGCTTGCACTTTTGGCAGATGTGAGGCCCAATCTGTGCTATGGACAATTACGTCATCCAGGTAAGCCGCAGCATACTTCCGATGGGGCCTCAGCATCTGGTCCATTTTCCGCTGGAATGTGGCCGGCGCATTCTGTAACCCGAACGGCATTCTTTTATATTGGAACGCCCCGTCTGGGGTTACAAATGCGGTTTTCTCTTTGGCCGACTTGGCCAGGGGGATTTGCCAATACCCTTTTGTGAGGTCAAGAGTCGTCATGTATCGGGCTGTTCCCAGCCGGTCGATCAACTCATCTATACGTGGCATGGGGTAGGTGTCAAATTTTGTAACTTTGTTCAACTGACGAAAATCGTTACAAAATCGCCAGCTCCCATCCGGTTTAGGCACCAACACAATGGGACTAGACCAATCACTTTGGGACTCCTCTATCACCCCTAAGTTCAGCATTTTCTGTACTTCCTCCCGTATTGCCTCCCGTCGGGCCTCTGGGATCCGATAGGGTTTTAACTTCACCCTTTCACCGGGCGGGGTAATGATGTCATGCTCTACCCCAGATGTTTGTCCCGGCAGCTCAGAGAATACCTCCTTGTTGCGAAGCACAAACTCCTTAACCTCCTGTTGTTGGGGTTGTGACAAGGTGGCTGCTATTCCAACCTCAGGAATCACGCAACCAGTTTGAGCTGGTGACCAAGTGTCTGCGACTAGGGACTCTCTATCCCTCCAGGCTTTCAACAGATTAACGTGATAGATCTGTTCGGGCTTTCGCCTTCCTGGTTGTCTGACCTTGTAATTCACTTCGCTCACTTTTTCCATTATCTCGTAGGGGCCTTGCCATTTGGCAAGGAATTTACTTTCAACCGTAGGGACAAGTACCAGTATCCTATCCCCCGGGGAAAAGGTACGGGTCTTGGCTCCACGGTTGTACACTCTCTGCTGTGCTAACTGCGCTTGGGCCAAATGTTCCTTCACGATGGGCATTACCTGTGCAATTCGGTCTTGCATCAGGGCGACATGCTCAATCACACTCCTGTGGGGAGAACTCTCACTTTCCCAAGTTTCCTTGGCAATATCCAACAGCCCTCTTGGGTGTCTCCCATACAGTAACTCAAAGGGGGAGAATCCCGTAGAGGATTGGGGCACCTCCCTAATAGCAAACATCAGATAAGGAAGTAGACAGTCCCAATCCTTTCCATCTCTATCCACCACTTTCTTCAACATTTGTTTTAGGGTTTTGTTGAATCTTTCAACCAGCCCATCGGTTTGGGGGTGATACACAGATGTACGTAATTGCGTCACTTTGAACAATTTACACAGCTCCTTCATAACCCGGGACATAAAGGGTGTACCTTGGTCCGTAAGCAGTTCTTTACAAATACCCACCCGGCTAAACACAAGAGATAGCTCTTTGGCTATGGTTTTGGCCGAGGTATTTCGGAGAGGGATCGCTTCTGGATAACGGGTGGCATAGTCCATTATAACTAATATGTACTGGTGCCCCCTAGCGGACTTGATTATAGGACCTACCAAATCCATGGCGATCCTCTCAAACGGGACCTCAATGATGGGTAGAGGGACCAGCGGGCTACGGAAATGTGGCATCGGGGCCGACCTCTGACACACAGGGCAGGAGGAACAATAATTTTCTATGTCCTTCATCACCCCGGGCCAATAGAATCTCTGTAATACCCTCTCTCGGGTTTTCTCTGTCCCCAGATGACCTCCAAGAATGTGCCCATGGGCCAACTCCAACACCAACTTCCTGTAAGGTTTGGGCACCACAAGCTGCTCAATGGTTTCTTCTGCCCTTTTTGCCACCCGATACAGTAGGTCCTTCTCTACGCTGAAGTATGGGTAAGTGCAGGTATTATCTGGGTTCACTAACTCGCCATCTATTTTCACTACGTTTTCCCGTGCCTTTATTAGGGCGGGGTCTTTCAACTGTTCTGTGGCAAAGTTTTCCCTGTGAACCTCAAGATCAGAAAACTCCACAGACGGTAGGTTTTCGTGTGAGGAGGTGGGCTCCTCTCCAGTTTCTTGAGTCTCCCCTGCCAATACTGATAAGGGAAATTCCGGAGAGTCCTCACCACTCTCAGGGGAGTTCTGGCTATCACATTCCTGGTACATAGGGGCACCAGTGGGGGGCTCAGGATCATCCCACAGTTCCCAGAACTTCGGAAAATCCCTTCCCACAATGGCGTCATGCGGTAACTGAGATACTAAGCCCACTGGATGAGAGAGGGTACCTTTGGGGGTCTCGAAACACACTGTAGTCACTGGATACTCTCGGGTGTCCCCATGCACACAAATAACAGCTACCTTGCTATTCCCAGAGACCTCTGTTTTAACTAACTCAGCCTTTATCAGGGTCACAAGGCTACCTGAATCCAGCAATACCACAACATTTCTACCATTAACACACATTTTGCATAAATGTTTCTCAGTTCCTCGAATGGCAGTGCATGCGACTGTCGCACACAGCGACTGACGTCTGCCCGTCAGAAAGTCACACTGCATGGGTTCCTCCACAACCGGGCAATTGGCTGCAATATGTCCCGCTTGCCGGCAGCGGTAGCAAACGATCCTTCTTGCGGCCTCTTGAGCCGCTGATTTCCCAGGCTGTTCTCGCCAAACTTGGGGTAGAGCTCCCACCCTCTCACTCTCTCCACCCTCACCCCTTGGAATCCTCTTATCCGCCCCTGGGGATGGTCTGGTCTTAGGGTGGAAAGTCCGAGTGTCTCTGGAAGAGGCCGTCAGGTTCTCTGTAGCCAAGTATTTCTCCACACGATCCACAAGACCATCGGCCGTCTCTGGGTCTCCATGGCTTACCCACTTTTGGATGGCAGTAGGAAGAGCTCTCAAAAACCGATCCATTACAACACGTTCCACAATCTTTGGTGCGGACAAAGTCTCTGGCTGTAGCCACTTTCTGCTCAGGTGAATGAGATCATACATTTGAGACCTGGGGGGTTTTCCAAGCTGGAAAGTCCAGTTATGCACACGCTGAGCCCGGACAGCCTGGGTGACACCCAGCCTTGCCAATATTTCAGCTTTTAGCATCACATAGTCTTTTGCTTGGTTAGGCTCTAGGTCATAGTAAGCTTTCTGCGATTCACCAGTTAACAGAGGAGCCACCAGTCCAGCCCACTGCTCCTCAGGCCACTTTTCTCTTTCAGCGGTCCTTTCAAATGTGGTCAAAAATACCTCTGGATCATCCTCTCCAGTCATTTTTGTCAATAAACGACTCACCCCAAAGGACGCGGTATTAGTGGGACGGCTTTCCTCACTGGTCTGCGGACGTTGCTGCATTACTGCTTCCATCTGTTGTTGTAGTCTCTGCTCTTGCTTCTGCAACAGGTCTATGAAGCGGGCCTCAGATTGCTGCTGGGCTTGTTGCTGAGCCTCCAGACTCTGTTGCAAAGTTGCGTTTGTCTGCTGCTGGGCTGCAAGGCTCTGTTGATGAGCTTGCTGCTGGGCTGCGAAGTTCTGTTGTTGAGCTGCAAGGCTCTTTTGCAAACCTGCATTTGTCTGCTGTTGATTGGCATTTGCTAGAGCCAGCTGCTTCAGTATCTCCTCCATGCTGGCTTAAAAAAAAACTGCCACCGGTTCTCCACCAACTGTGAGGGGGTTAGCTCGGCAGCGGGTGTGTGTGACCCCCGAGATGGGCTCCCCACACAAAAACAGGCCCAGCAAACGGAGGTTGTGGTTTTCAAAATCAAAAAGGTGCGGTTTATTTTCTATTTACAGTGACAAAACACAGCAAAGCAAAAGAAACATAAACAAAATAAATCCTGGTCAACTTGACCTCTGACTAAACATACAGGTTTCCTAACTAACAACTGGGATCAGCCTAGTGCTGTCCTAGTCCCTAAGTCCCTGGTTTTAAATGTCCAAGCAAATAGCCACACAGGCTTTGTCTCACCGCACAGGGGTTCACTCTCCCTAGACAGTCCACACAGGTCTGGGTCCAGGCATGAGCTAACCCCTAATGAAGCTGGGAGTTCTTATAGAGGCCTAAATGAGCTGACAAGCTTCAGCTGGTCTCATCAACTCCCTGTCTGCACGACGCCCCACACTCTCCCTAGAGGTATGAGTCATCCATGAGCCCACTATCCTCAGCTGGGCTTATACAACTCTCCACCTAGTTGTATAAGTCGGCGTAAAGCCTGAATCTGGGCGAAATATATCTACCCCCCTGGATGCAACCAGGTGACTTTACCTTCCTGCTGTCACAATATATATATATATATATATATATATATATATATATATATATATATATATATATGTATGCTCATGTGCCTATGTGTGCCCACGTGCACACACACGTATAAAGGGACACACATACACATATATGCTTGTGCACACAGGCGCTCGCCCATACATGCGTGGAGGCTTGCGCTGTGTAACAGAAGAGCTAAAATTAAAAAATGGTAGTAAGCAGCGAAGGATGGCAGCGGTCGGTCCGGAGAGGAGCGTCTGACGTCAGCTGGATGGTGCAGGGAACCACAACGCGTTTCAGAGCATGCACAGCTCTCGTACAGGGCATGCGCGCTCCTTTCTCAAGTGTACAAGGAGACAGGAAGGACGGATGTTTAAAAGTAATTCTGCCCGTCAGCGCAGCAGAATTCAATGATTGCTATGACAAGTGTGTTGCATGGAAAAAAACAGGAGTTTTAACCCCACTAACTTGGGATAGCTTAAATAGCAGAAAAATAATAATAACAATAGAAAATAATAAAAATAATAAAAAAATATAATAAAAATAATAATGATAATAAAGGTAATGAATAGTAATGAAATAATTTTGCTCATAATAAAATAATTATGAAATAATCAAGGCAAAACATTTATGATAGCAAAAAATTATTGTTGTATGATAAAAACTTTTTAAGGAAATGTCTGTATAGACATTTAAGTAATAAAATTTTTAAAAAATTATTGTTATATGACAGGGATATGATGCCTGCCAACAAAATGTTTGAGTGCAAGCTCTTAAATGTTACGATAAATACAATCAAAGTGATAAAATATAATGAGTATGATATAGGCACAGTGAATAATCATCAATCACTAGTCATTATAGAGGATTATCAGCGTAGCTGTATACAAAACAGAGGGAGATAATAAGAATAAAAAAAATATATATATATATATATATATATATATATATATATATATATATATATATACAGTATATATGTATGCTCATGTGCCTATGTGTGCCCACGTGCACACACACGTATAAAGGGACACACATACACATATATGCTTGTGCACACAGGCGCTCGCCCATACATGCGTGGAGGCTTGCGCTGTGTAACAGAAGAGCTAAAATTAAAAAATGGTAGTAATAATAATAGTATTGTATAATTATAATAAATGAAGGGATTATATATATGTAAAAAGAAGAAGCCATAAGATTCCTTAATGGAAAAGCACACACACACACACATCAATACGACCATGTAGGTGCTAACACTACAATATGTACATGCACACTTGCAACCGTGCATCATAAGGAGAGGGCAAATAAGAAAAGAGGAACATTTTTTAGAGGATCGTATTAACCTCTAGTTCCTCGTTTAACCCATTCGGCACAAGGGTGTCCAGAGTAAAGATCCAATAAGTTTCGCGCTCACACAGTCTGGAAAAACGCTCGGCCTCAGATAGGCCTTTAGGTATGGCTTCTATCACCCAAACCTGTAGGCCCTCCGTGGACTGGCCATGAAATTCCAAGAAGTGCCGTGGTACACTGTGTTCATCACAACCAGTTTCCACAAAGCGACGATGTTTGCCAAAACGCTGTCTTAGTGGGTTAATAGTACGACCCACATATAGCATTTTGCATGGGCATGTTAGGCAATAAACGACATAATCACTTGAACAGTTGAAAAAATTGTCAAGTTGATAAGTCTTGTCCCTATGAGAGAAGTTTTTTTTTTTTTTAGCTGCCACCACCCCCTCTGGGTAAAAAATATACCTAAGGGTCAATACTGTAGATTAAGACAGAACTGCACCAGGGACAGCGACTATATACTACAAAGTGCACACTTGAAACAAAAATTTTTGGATAAAGGATACCCAGAAAAAATTATAGACCATGCCCATACCATCTATCTTTCTGGCAAGAAACCCAAGAGAATAAAATCGCCAGAAAAACCGGTTGTTCGATTTGTCACTGGGTTCCATGGACAGTATAGAAAAATGGAACATATCATTCATAAACACTGGAACATCTTGAAGCAAGACCCCCACCTAGCTACAATTGCTTGTGATAAACCTAAAGTTACCTACAGAAGGGCACCGACTCTAAAAAATAAAATAGCGCCTAGCAAGTTAAAACACACTAAATCAATTAGTGCTATTTGTCCGGCCCCCCTTAAAGGGATGTATAGATGCAATAAAGCCCTGTGCAAAACTTGCAATTTTGTCCAACATGGACAAAAAAACTTCTCTCATAGGGACAAGACTTATCAACTTGACAATTTTTTCAACTGTTCAAGTGATTATGTCGTTTATTGCCTAACATGCCCATGCAAAATGCTATATGTGGGTCGTACTATTAACCCACTAAGACAGCGTTTTGGCAAACATCGTCGCTTTGTGGAAACTGGTTGTGATGAACACAGTGTACCACGGCACTTCTTGGAATTTCATGGCCAGTCCACGGAGGGCCTACAGGTTTGGGTGATAGAAGCCATACCTAAAGGCCTATCTGAGGCCGAGCGTTTTTCCAGACTGTGTGAGCGCGAAACTTATTGGATCTTTACTCTGGATACCCTTGTGCCGAATGGGTTAAACGAGGAACTAGAGGTTAACACGATCCTCTAAAAAATGTTCCTCTTTTCTTATTTGCCCTCTCCTTATGATGCACGGTTGCAAGTGTGCATGTACATATTGTAGTGTTAGCACCTACATGGTCGTATTGATGTGTGTGTGTGTGTGCTTTTCCATTAAGGAATCTTATGGCTTCTTCTTTTTACATATATATAATCCCTTCATTTATTATAATTATACAATACTATTATTATTACTACCATTTTTTAATTTTAGCTCTTCTGTTACACAGCGCAAGCCTCCACGCATGTATGGGCGAGCGCCTGTGTGCACAAGCATATATGTGTATGTGTGTCCCTTTATACGTGTGTGTGCACGTGGGCACACATAGGCACATGAGCATACATATATATATATATATATATATATATATATATTTTATTCTTATTATCTCCCTCTGTTTTGTATACAGCTACGCTGATAATCCTCTATAATGACTAGTGATTGATGATTATTCACTGTGCCTATATCATACTCATTATATTTTATCACTTTGATTGTATTTATCGTAACATTTAAGAGCTTGCACTCAAATATTTTGTTGGCAGGCATCATATCCCTGTCATATAACAATAATTTTTTTAAAATTTTATTACTTAAATGTCTATACAGACATTTCCTTAAAAAGTTTTTATCATACAACAATAATTTTTTGCTATCATAAACGTTATGACTTAATTATTTCATAATTATTTTATTATGAGCAAAATTATTTCATTACTATTCATTACCTTTATTATCATTATTATTTTTATTATATTTTTTTATTATTTTTATTATTTTCTATTGTTATTATTATTTTTCTGCTATTTAAGCTATCCCAAGTTAGTGGGGTTAAAACTCCCGTTTTTTTCCATGCAACACACTTGTCATAGCAATCATTGAATTCCGCTGCGCTGACGGGCAGAATTACTTTTAAACATCCGTCCTTCCTATCTCCTTGTACACTTGAGAAAGGAGCGCGCATGCCCTGTACGAGAGCTGCGCATGCTCTGAAACGCGTTGTGGTTCCCTGCACCATCCAGCTGACGTCAGACGCTCCTCTCCGGACCGACCGCTGCCATCCTTCGCTGCTGTCTCCTATCACGGACAAGCCAGCCTGCATCCCGGCTACTTGCGCCCGCCATAACCGGGACCTGGGAAATCCGTGGAGTAGCGTCAGAGATCCTGGACGCAATATAAACATTGATCCTACTGGATGACACCTGAAACTTACCATGATGTAAGTGTTTGATACAAATTGTCTGCTACATAATAAATCTGTTTTGCTAAGAGGCGCTTTTCTATTTTTCCTTTCATGTCATTTTCCTTGAGTCGGCTTCAACTTGGAGAAGAGCTGCCCTGGGCAACTGAGTTTTTATTAAAGACTTCCTATCCACAATTGTTACTATAGAGTTTTTCAAAACTTTATGCTACCTGCCATCCCTTGGTAACAATAATAACTTTATGTCCACCTGATTGGAACCTTTTTTTGTTTTTTTGATTTTCAACCTTTGCATAATATCCTTTACACATTTAGGATTAATAGTGTTTGTCTGTGCAGGCATCCCAAGCGCTTGCATTTGCTATTGATTTTCTTGATCAGGGAACTAACCGAGATGGATCAGAGGGATGGTGATGCAGGACCCCGGTCAGTTGAAGACTTGTTTCAGCAACGAGTTCGACAGCGAGTGGCATTATATGGTGCTAACCCATCAGAGACCGCCATACAGAATGCTATTAGAGACATCCAGCTGCAGGATGAGCGACAAGAGAGAGAACTAGTGCGGCAACATGAGCGGAGAATGGCAGAAATACGGCAATCTGAGACAACACCTAAAGATGCAGCGCCTGTCCGTAAGTTGCCCTTTCGGACGTTCAAACTATTTAAGGAGGGAGAGGAGGAAATTGAAGCGTTCTTGCAGGACTTTGAGAGACTATGCCAGATACATGAAGTACTGCCCCAAGATTGGGTCGCCTTACTGGCCAGTAATTTAACGGGCAGAGCGGCGGATGCGTATCGGACCCTGGAGGATGAGGACGCTAAAGACTATGACCGGGTAAAAGAAGCTTTGCTAGCCCGATTTGCCATTACACCCGAAGCCAGCCGGATTAAGTTTCGAGAATCCCGGAAACAAACCCAGGGAAGCCACGCTCGCACCATAGAGGACATCACCTAGCTAGTACTCTTGGAAGAGTTCTTCAACCACACCCCTCCGGTACTATGGGATTGGGTGCGAGATAAGCGACCGCGGACTGTACAGAAAGCGGCTACTTTGGCCGATGAATATCTGGACTCTCGAAGGTCAGGCGGAAGCAAGCTCTATCCACTATCTCGGCCCAGTTTATTAGCCTCTAACCCAACTTCAGCACCAACCCCAGCGGCCACTTATCCTCAGCAGCCCAGGTTCAACTCCCAGGACTACGCACAACCCATCAGGTGTTTCGGATGTAAACAGCTAGGGCACAAAAAGCCAGACTGTCCGTTGAATCCAGCCATCCAGTCCCAGTCATGGAGACAGCCAGCAAGGGGGAGCCCCCGCACACTCATGCCTGCGGCCCACTGCATTGAGGAGGAAGAACATTGGGGCGTCCTGCACGAGGCTGATCCAATACAAGCAGCTAACCGGGACAACCGGCAACAACACAGGCAGACTGTCCGGGTTAATGGAATGGTAGCTAATGGCTTACGTGATAGTGGCGCTACCATGACCCTACTACAGAAGAACCACATCCCAGAGAGCCAACACACCAGAGACACTGTAGCCGTAAGAGTAGCGGGAGGTACCGTCTTGCGGCTACCCGTTGCCCGTGGTCACCTGGATTGGGGGGTTGGTTCGGGACACGTGAATGTGGGGGTGATGAAGGATTTGCCAGCGGATGTACTACTGGGGAATGATTTGGCCCCCCTCCTTTCCGGAGGGGCCCCGATTAAGTCAACCCTGTGACTACCCATGCCCAGACACGTACTGCTGGAACTGGCCCGCTTGCTGCTGAGACCCAGGTGAGACTATCTTTCCCGACACGTACCTTAGGTCAGGCGCTCCTAGGCTGGGATACCCCAGAAGCATTCAGGAGGGAAACTTGGGAGGACCTGACCTTACACAAGTATAGGGCTAAGGCAGATACTCAGGAAAGGGGAATAGATGGGGAGCTTTTTGAATGGGTGGGGGATAGACTGTATAGGATCCCTAAGCCACCTCAGAGAAGTAAGGCCCCTTCGCAGAAACGACAACTGGTGGTACCTAAGAAATACCAGCTGGAGATTCTGCGAATCGGGCATGATGTGCCGCTAGCAGGACATCTAGGGTTCCGTCGCACGGCCCATAGGATTACACAGAATTTCTTCTGGCCCAATCTTAGCCAGGATGTGCGACAATACTGCACAACGTGTGACACATGTCAACGGATAGGTAAGAGGGGGGACCACCCTAAGGCTAAACTCATGTCCATGCCTATTATTGGGGAGCCTTTTTACCGCATAGCCGTTGACATTGTGGGTCCCCTGGCCAGGCCTAGTCCATCCGGGAAGAAGTATATTCTCACTGTGATGGACTACGCCACCCGTTACCCGGAGGCAGTAGCTATGTCTAACATTGAAGCAGAGACAGTAGCTGATGCCCTGGTTAAGATTTTTACCAGAGTGGGGTTCCCTAAGGTGATTCTCTCTGACCAGGGAACCCAGTTCACCGCAGTGCTCACCCAGCAGTTGTGGAAGGTGTGCAATATTAAGCCCTTGCTGAGCTCACCGTACCACCCCCAGACTAATGGTCTCTGCGAACGCTTTAACGGGACCCTCAAGCAAATGCTGAGGACCTTTTCGGACGCTTGCAGAGACTGGGAGAGATTCCTGCCTCACCTGTTATTTGCGTACAGAGAGGTACCCCAGGAATCTACTGGGTTCTCGCCCTTCGAGTTGCTCTATGGGAGAAGGGTCCGCGGACCCCTCAATCTCATCAGAGGACACTGGGAGGGAGAGACAGAGCAAGAAGGGACCCCCATAGTGCCCTACGTTCTGGAACTCAGGGACCGCATGGAGCAACTGTCTCTGATGGTAAGGGAGAATCTCCAGGCGGCCCAGGGAAGACAGAAGAGATGGTACGATCGGGGTGCTCGACAGCGTATCTTCCAGGTGGGGCAGAAGGTCTTAGTGCTCAAGCCTGTGAAGACCGACAAGATGCAGGCATCTTGGCAGGGCCCGTATAAAGTAGTAGCCCAGGTATGTGATACTACCTATGTTATTGCCAGCTGTGCAGATGAAAGAATCCAGCGAACCTTTCATGTGAACATGCTGAAGGAGTATCAGGAACGGCAGGAGGATGTTGCTGCAGTATGTGCCCCTGCTGCGGACGACCCAGAAGGTTTACCCCTCCCTGACTTACTAGAGAGAGAGCCCCAGACTGACCTCATTAGCCTTGTACAGCTAGGAGACCGGTTAAGCCCCACAAAGAAGGAACAGGCTAAGCGGCTCCTGTGGGAGAAACAGGCGACGTTCTCCCAAATACCGGGCTATACGACCCTGGCTGTGCATAAGGTAGAGACCCCTGGACAAGCACCCCTTCGACAGCCCCCCTACCGTATCCCTGAAGCAGTCCGAGAAGAAATGCGGAAGGAGATACAGGAGATGATTCAGTTAGGAGTCATTGAGCCTTCTGACAGCCCTTGGGCCTCGCCTGTAGTCCTGGTGCCTAAGAAAGACGGAACTACTTGGTTCTGTGTGGACTACAGGCGACTCAATGAGAAGACCACCACCGATGCCTACCCAATGCCCAGGGTAGACGAACTGCTAGATCGGATAGCCAGGGGACGTTATTTAACCACAATAGACCTGTGTAAAGGTTATTGGCAGATCCCCCTGGCCAAGGATGCTATCCCTAAGTCGGCATTTGTTACCCAATTTGGCCTATACCAGTCTAAGGTCATGCCATTTGGGATGAAGAATGCCCCGGCCACCTTCCAACGTATGGTGGATAGGCTCCTCGATGGCTTCCAGGATTTTGCATGTGCATACCTGGATGACATTGCGATCTACAGTGGGTCTTGGGAGGAGCACCTGGGTCACGTAGGGGTGGTTCTGGACAAAATTCGGGCCGCAGGCCTGACCTTGAAATCAGACAAGTGCCATCTAGGTATGGCGGAGGTGCAGTACCTGGGACACCGAGTGGGGTGTGGGAACCAGAGACCAGAGCCAGCCAAGGTAGAGGCAGTAGCTAACTGGCCCACGCCCCGTACTAAGACCCAGGTATTAGCCTTCTTGGGGACTGCAGGGTACTACCGACATTTTGTCCCTAACTATAGTGCTATCGCCAAATCCCTGACTGACCTGACGAAAAAGAATTTACCCAGGCAGGTCCTGTGGTCTCCAGCTTGTGAAACCGCGTTTCTAGCCCTCAAGCAAGCTCTTGTAAATGCCCCTGTCTTGGCTGCCCCCGTACCTAACAAACGTTTTCTTGTCCACACAGATGCTTCCATGATTGGACTGGGGGCTGTGCTGAGCCAAGTTGGGGAGGATGGAGGAGAACACCCTGTCGCATACCTGAGTAGAAAGCTATTACCCCGGGAAGTGAGCTATGCGGCAGTGGAGAAGGAGTGTTTGGCCCTGGTCTGGGCCCTTAAAAAGTTGAACCCTTACTTGTACGGACAGGAATTTTCACTGGTCACCGACCACAACCCATTGGTCTGGCTTAACCGGGTCTCAGGAGACAATGGCAGGTTGCTGCGGTGGAGCTTAGCCCTACAACCTTACAACTTCACCATCAGCTACCGACCCGGTAAGCAAAATGGCAATGCTGATGGGTTGTCCCGGCAAACAGACGTCCTCCCGGGCTCCTAGTGCAATGTTGATTGGTTATCCAGACATCGGAAGAATGGACCTATGGACTAACTTCGGAGTCCACCCGTCTGAGGTCACCTCCTGTGTTAGTCTCCTGCCGAAAGGGGAGATGTGTGACAGGAGGGTCACTTTGGACACAGGGTGAGCCAGGAAATAATGGACATTAAGAAATATATCTTGGACTACCTAAAATGGGTCTGTAATATGTATCCACCATATTCCCAAGGATATCTGTAAAGGACTATTTACTTATTCTGAACTCAACAGGTTAATTGAGAGATACTGAGGTGTTCAGCCTCAATCACCTGTCTGCCTAGTGTAATGCTAATGAATTCCAGCTTCTAGAAGACCTGTTCATTGTTTGTGGTGATGTGGATTGGGGAAATTAAATGTGTCCTTGTGCGTATTGTAAAGTAACAGACAGTCTAGTGAATATAAAGGTCATGCATAGTTATTTAAACATAAAGGGGATTAGAACCTGTTGTCTCCTAGCAGACGTCAAAATAATGTGTATTGAGTCTTGTTATGTTATGGGTGGAGCTGGACCATTGTTCATTTTAGGTTAATGCAGTATTGGATGGGTATAAAAGTTACAATGTTTTTCTCAATAAACTCATTCGATCCTAGAAAGATACAGAGCGTGTTGTCTCATTCTTTGGAAGGATTAATTCCTATGGGAAGGGGTCGTCTGGCTGTGGAGGATCGACAGTGAAGTTGTGTCCAGGAGAGGGAAGGGATCTAAACGGCGTTACCCCCTTTCGTATTTGGGGTGCCGTTACAGTTACCACCACCTGAAGGTCATATCATATAAATAGGGCTCACTAAGTGCACTGGGAGGTTGGCTGAGGAAAGACTGCTAAAATGTAGCCGTTACTCTGCCAGAGTGGATCACCCATTTTTTTGGGGGGGGGATGATTGGAGCCCAGTCGGGGCCTCATGGACTTCTTTCTGCCAGTTATGGACTTTACTGCCTATATGGATTATCACCATATCATGGACTATTGGTACCTCGTATGGATTTACTGCCAAAATGGACTGTTGCCAAAAAAGGATTGCTTTTATGGACTTTATGGCACAGGAGAGTTTTGTATAGGAAACTGTGTGGAAGATGCCTTAGAGAACTGTTACTTGGTACCTGCAACTGCTTCGGAAAAAGTTATTTATTTGTTCTGAATTGCATGGTCTGAAGTCTCTCAAGGGGTGCATGCATGGCGTATCAAAAGAACAGGGCTCACAACAAGGGGACTGAACTTAGAGAAGATACAGTTCAGAGGTCTAACGAGCAGTATGCTGTCTAGAGGAAGCTATGTTTCCATTGCTAAGGACTGTCATATTTGTGTCACTTGCTAAATCAACCAACCAGTCAGGAAAGAGGTGACCTGGCAAAGGTGACAACTACTCTGGTAGTGAAGGGGTGTCATCTTTTAACCCTTCAGTAGAGGCCAGTTCCCCACATTCTGGGACTGGATCTTTTCTCCAATTGGTGGCTAAGGAGTTCGTAGTTTTGTCCCCAAGAGTCATTGAGATAGGTGTGTGATCTGACCATGTTATGGATTGAATGCCTGTCTCAGTGGCATCCTGGAGAAGTTGTTTGTCTCCCACAAATAATTCAATTCTAGAGTAGGTGCAATGGGGTTTTGAAAATAAATTGCCAAATTGCATTAACAGTGGGGGGGGGGGACTTAAAGGGGCATGGTTAAATAAAACAAAAGCATTCGTGTACCCATAAAATATGATTCGATTAAAAAAATAAATGTCATTTAAAATATACTAGTCTACCTTAAAAGTGGACACTGTCAGCCAGTAGAGCAGTGGATAGTGTCAGAAGATCAGTGGACGGTGTCAGTAGAGAAGAGGACGGTGTCAGTAGAGAAGAGGACGGTGTCAGTAAAGAGGACGGTGTCAGTAGAGAAGAGGACGGTGTCAGTGAAGATAACGGTGTCAGTAGAGAAGAGGACGGTGTCAGTAGGGCAGTGGACGGTGTCAGTAGGGCAGTGGACGGTGTCAGTAGAGCAGAGGACGGTGTCAGTAGAGCAGAGGACGGTGTCAGTAGAGCAGAGGACGGTGTCAGTAGGGCAGTGGATGGTGTCAGTAGGGCAGTGGACGGTGTCAGTAGAGCAGTGTAGCTCCATCCAAAAACCTGAATCAGCTCTACTGAACCCAACCCCATACAAACTGTTCACAAAGTGGTACTGTGCATTCTACAACCCTTTGAAGCACCTTTTAATTACAAAAAAAAGCCCAAAAATTCAAAGCAATCCACAGGCAGCCCACAAGAGAAGAAAATAACAGATTCAATATCAGACCGTGCCTTTGCCCCCCCCCCCCCCCCAATAGAGACCTCCATTACAGCGAGACAAAAAACCCTTACCTTCCAGGAGCCACTGCAAAGATGTGTGTGTGAGAACCTGTTAGGGGGCGGAGTCTGTAATACCATGCTTTCTTTTGCAAAAGCGTCCCTGGTTGCTAGGACACCAGTCCAGTGGCCCTCACTGTCTCTGGTGGCATCGGCGCCGGTGGCTGGGTGGGAGAGAGAGAGCGCACAGACAGACAGTGCAGTGTGACCCGGCTGCAGGACATTACAGGACATTAGCCCTTCTGGAGCGGGAGAAGAAGGGGGTGCATACTGTTTGGGGGTAGCTGCCAGAGGAGGGGGGTAGCTGAGAGAGGAGGGGGGTAGCTGACAGAGGGGGGTAGCTGACAGAGGAGGGGGGTAGCTGACAAAGGGGGGGTAACTGACAGAGGGGGGTAGCTGACAGAGGAGAGGGGGTAGCTGACAGAGGGGGGGGGTAGCTGACAGAGGGGGGGGTAGCTGACAGAGGAGGGAGGTAGCTGACAGAGGGGGGTAGCTGACAGAGGAGGGGGTTAGCTGACAGAAGAGGGGTAGCTGACAGAGGAGGGGGGTTAGCTGACAGAGGAGGGAGGATAGCTGACAAAGGAGGGGGTAGATGACAGAGGGGGGTATCTGACAGAGGAGGGGGTAGCTGACAGAGGGGGGCGCTGACAGGGGGGTAGATGACAGAGGGGGGGTAGCTGACAGAGGAGGGGGGTAGCTGACAGAGGGGGGGGTAGCTGACAGAGGAGGGGGTAGCTGATGGGGGGTAGCTGACAGAGGAGGGGGGTAGCTGACAGAGGGGGGTAGCTGACAGAGGAGGGGGTGGCTTACAGAGAGGAGGTGGCTGACAAGAAATAGACCTCTGTGAGGAGACACACAGCGCACGCCAGGCAGGGAGGCGGGACTCCGGGCGCCCGCGATCACCCACAGTCCAGTCCCGCCTCTATATGTAACAAGCTCCACCGGGCCAATCACAGACCCTCATGTCCGCCGCCTGCATGTGACCCATTCAGCCAATTACAGGGCGCTCGCTGGCCATAGCTGAGCTGGGCTCGGAGCGCACAGGCAGGCATGTGTGTAACATTGATGGTGGCGGGCACGGGAACTGGAATGCGCTGCCCTAGATGTTGCGGTTGGGGCCACTGGTCACAGGACGGTTGAACGTGAATGTGCCCGGGTTTCTGGCAGGTTGAATCCCGGGCACATGTGTCTAAACCCGGACTGTCCGGGTGAAAACCGGACAGATGGCAACCCTAATATATCTATATATATATAAAAATTCAAATTCAATTCAATTATTATAACATACCATCACATCATTTGTTTATATATATATGCTGATCACTGTGTGTATTTATTTTTTACCCAGGGTCATATATTCCACTTATTTCATTATTTATTTGTTCATTCATGTGCTAATTCACTTTATCACTTTAGCGCTGCACTTTTTTTTTCTTTTTTTTATTTGTATTTAAGTTTTTCTACCAAACTTAGGTGCTAGCTGCTTTTTTTCATTAATCCATCACTCTTTATTTTAAATCATTATCAATTACTTTTTCTTTTTCGTACATCACGGGACACAGAGCGACTTAGTCATTACTAATGGGTTATATAGATTACCTTCAGGTGTTGGCACTGGCCAATTCCAAACCGGAAGTACCCTCCCCTATATAAGCCCCTCCCATCCGGGAGCACCTCAGTTTTTTGCCAGTGTCTAAGGTGTTGGCCAAAGAGTAACATGTGTTTTCACTGGGCTTGCGTACAGGTTCTTTTGGGCCTTAGTAAGCTGTTCCGGATCCCACCAAAAAAGCTTCATAGCTAAACGGTCGGTACCCGGGCCTTGCAGCAGAAGAGCAAGGTTTTGCCTGTAATGCTTCTCTTAGGAGGGCTGGACCCTGGGATCCAGAGCTCTGGTCATACCCACGACCAAGATGTTGTCTGTGCAGGGTGCTATACAGGTCCAGGGGAGTGGAATCCTTGGGAACCCGGTCCCTGAAGGTTTAATTACAATGCCTGCCGTGATAGGTGAAGTTTGGACTTCTGTGGACCAAACAAAGTCCTGCGGCGGGGATCAGGTAAGTGGGGGCCCCCAGGAACTTGGTTCTATTGGGGGACCCCCAAGCCTAATTTGTCTTTCTGTCTGTTACCTAACGGTATTCCCGCTAAATATCTGTGTTTGCCTGTAACTACTGAAAATGTAAAATTTTAATAGTAGTCAAGAAAAAAAAAAAAAAAAAGGGACCGCGGTACCTGTGTTAAACCACTAGAGGCCGCTGCAGTCCATTTTTCTTGTCATGTGGATCTTTGGTTTTCTCAAGTCAAAAGATCCAGGCAGCTGGTAAGTTTCTCTGTGGGAATCCACTTCCTCTGCCCTGTTGCTGCGCTCATCCACCGCACAGGCCCTCCGGCAAAAAGGGCCCTGGCTCCTAGTCCCCTGTTTGATTTCAAAAAGGGCGCCAATGGCGCACGGGCGTGCGCGCGGGCGCGTGCACGCGCCTCCTATGAAAAAAAGGGGCGGGGCGGGTGGATGACGCTCGATGCGCGCCGCGGCGCTTCTGCGCATGTGCGGGCGTCCCAGCATGGTTAAAAGACACAGTACAAGTGTCAGCTGGATGCAAACAGAGCTAGCAACAAACAGTGGCACACAGAGGCGGTTGATGCAGGCATCCCCATAGAAAGGCACTTTAGTGGACACCAGCTGGTATATAGCAGCAACTTTGTTAGACTATTACCAGCAAAATTGGTGTATGACGACGGGAATACCTCAGCTTTGTGCTTAAAGGATATGTCGTCCAGACGCTCCGGAAATAGATCTTCCAGGAAGCCAAAGGGGTCTCCATCGGGCTCTGAGGATATTGGGCATGCTTGTACTGCACCAATCTCCCCTGAGAATTCAGAGGTCAGTAGCCGTAGAAACCCCGCAGGAATGCCTGGTGCTGCGGCTGTCCCCAGTCCACCTGCTCCTGTATATATAACAGAGGAGGTTTTATCCTCAACTCTGGGAGGATTGGAAGAGAGATTAACAGCATTGATCGCTGCTTCCCTGTCACAGGAAAAGCGCGTCCGATCTCCGTCTCCTCCTTCAGAGTGCCTGTTAGTGGAGGAACAGCCCCACACAGAGATCGACCTACCTGAAGGGGATCAGGATGAGGTTGATTCAGTTATGGAGGAATCAACAGTGGAAGAACCTTTCTCAGCATCTCAGGCTGAAAGATTATGGGTTCAGTCTCTGACTAATATGGTCCGATCAGCATTTAAAATGCCTCTGGCAGAACCACCATCCACTACGGTTTCCTCGCTGGGGTCGCTAAAAGCTCCCCAGGCTGTCTGTTCCTTCCCAATCCACCCTTTATTAGAAGGGCTTATTTACCAGGATTGGGAGCATCCTGATAATATATTTGCTCCCCCCAAGAGATTTCCGGTGATCTATCCCATGGAGGATAAGTTCATAAAAAAATGGAGGGTCCCTACAGTGGACGCAGCCATCTCTTCTGTTAACAAATCACTGACATGTCCAGTAGATAATGTTCCAATGTTCAAAGACCCAATAGATAAAAAATTGGAGTCTTTACTAAAATCTGCTTTCTCTACAGCAAGCATGGTGACACAACCTGCGGTAGCAGCGATTGGAGTCTGCCAAGCAGTGAAAGATCAGTTGAAACAGGTCTTAAGGGACTTACCAGATCAGCAGGCTCTTGCCCTAGCTGACCTGCCTAGAGCCTTGTGTTTTGCGGTAGACGCCATAAAAGATACAATCCAACAGGCCTCCCGCTTTACGCTGTCTATAGTACATATGCGTAGGCTTCTGTGGCTCAAAAACTGGTCTGCTGAAGCTCCCTGTAAAAAACTGCTGGTTAGCTTCCCATTTCATGGAGAACGCTTATTTGGAGAAGATCTGGACAAATATATCCAGAAAATTTCTGCCGGTAAAAGTTCACTCTTACCGGTTAAGAACAAGGGTAGAAGTCCTTCTTTTAAGAGGCCTACTTCTCCAGTCCCGGGCACATCGGCTGTGAAGCAGTTCTGACGGCCTCCGCGGTCAAATTCAGGGGGCAGAAATCAGGGACAATCACAGGGTAACAAGAAGCCCTGGATCAAGAGAGGTACAAAACCTCCCCCCAAGGCATGAAGCGTTGCCCCCACTCAATCGGGTGGGGGGAAGACTTCAGTTGTTCACAGAGACCTGGCGGGACACCATCAGAGACAGATGGGTGCTCTCCGCAGTAAGTCTGGGATACAAGCTGGAGTTAAAAGGCACTCCTCCTGCCCAATTTATGAGGTCAAACGTGCCAAGAGATCCCCAAAAGAGAGGATCCCTCCTTCTGGCACTAGAACAACTATTGCTCCAAGGTGTAATCATGAAGGTTCCCCTGGAAGAAAACGGATTCGGGTTTTACTCGAACCTTTTCACAGTCCCCAAACCAAATGGGGACGTGAGGCCCATATTAAATCTAAAAGGGCTAAACAAGTTCCTAAATATCAGGACTTTTCGGATGGAGTCGATCCGATCGGTGGCCACCGCCCTACAAGGGCAGGAATGGTTAGCCTCGATCGACATAAAGGATGCTTATCTGCATATTCCCATCTTTCCGGCCCACCAGAAATTTCTACGCTTTGCAGTAGAAGGGCGCCATTTTCAGTTCAGAGCCTTACCTTTCGGTCTGGCCACAGCACCACGAGTGTTCACAAAAATTCTGGCCCCATTATTGGCCAATCTAAGAACACAGGGTGTAACGATAATGGCATATCTAGACGACCTGCTACTAATAGACCACTCAGTGGAAAAGCTGGAAGTAGCTATTCACAAGACAATCAAGTATCTGGAATATCACGGTTGGATTATCAACCGGGACAAGTCAGCTCTAAGACCAGTCAAAAGTCTGGAATACTTAGGGCTAAGGCTGGATTCAAATCAGAGAAAGATTTTCTTACCTCCAGAGAAGGTGTCGTCTTTAAAAGATTTGACCCACTCAGTGGGTACAAAAAGAAAACCATCCATACGCCTCTGCATGAGGCTGCTGGGAAAAATGGTGGCTTCATTCGAAGCGGTACCCTACGGTCAATTCCATTCAAGGAATTTGCAAAGGGCCATACTGTCAGCCTGGAACAAAAAAGTTCAGGCTTTAGACTTACCAATGTCCCTGTCCCCTTCCGTTCGCAAGAGCCTCCATTGGTGGTTGGTGCCCCAGAATCTGGAAAAAGGGAAACCCTTCAGTCCGGTTTCTTGGAAGGTAGTCACTACAGATGCCAGCCTCATAGGCTGGGGGGCAGTACTGGAGCAATGGTCTCTCCAGGGCAAGTGGTCAGAAGCAGAAAAGGCCCTGCCCATCAATCTCTTAGAGATACGAGCAGCCCGGTATGCCCTAGTAGCATGGACATCCAAACTCCAAGGGTCCCCTGTCAGAATTCAATCAGACAATGCCACAGCAGTGGCATATATCAATCACCAGGGTGGCACCAGGAGTCGTGCAGCCCAGAGGGAAGCAAATTGCATCCTGGAGTGGGCAGAAAAATATGTCCCAGCCATATCCGCGGTTTTCATCCCAGGAGTGGAAAATTGGAGAGCAGACTTTTTAAGTCGCCAACAATTATGCCCGGGGGAATGGTCTCTTCACCCCGAGGTTTTCCAGGCAATATGCCAGCGGTGGGGAACACCGGATGTAGATCTGCTAGCATCCAGATTCAACGCAAAGGTGGACAGATTTGTGTCTCGCACAAGGGATCCTCTAGCTTGCTGCTCGGATGCCCTAGTGTTCCCTTGGGATCAGTTCAAGCTGATATATGCATTCCCACCGCCACAATTGTTACCGCGATTACTCCGCAGAATCAGGGTAGAAAAGAAACCAGTGATTCTGGTGGCTCCAGCGTGGCCCCGAAGGGCATGGTACGCGGAGATTGTAAAAATGTCAGTGAGGAGTCCTTGGACCCTCCCACATCGTCCGGACCTGCTGTCGCAGGGTCCGATATACCACCCTTCCTTACCAGCCCTAGGTTTGACGGCCTGGCTATTGAAGCCCACATTCTGAAAAAGAGGGGGCTCTCTAATTCTGTGGTATCTACCATGATCAATGCCAGGAAGCCGGTATCCAGGCAGATCTATTATAGGATCTGGAAAGCGTACATTACGTGGTGTGAGGCCAAGAAATGGCATCCACGTAAGTACGTGATAGGGAGGATTTTGGACTTCCTACAGTGGGCTGTAGATAGGAAGCTGGCCTTGAGTACTATCAAGGGTCAGATTTCGGCCTTGTCAATATTTTTTCAAAGGCCCTTGGCTTCGCATTCACTAGTCAAAGCCTTTATACAAGGAGTGATGCGTATTAGCCCTCCGGTTAGTATTCCCATATGTCCTTGGGACTTAAACCTGGTTCTGTCGGTTCTACAGAAACAACCATTTGAACCATTGCAACACATTTCCTTGGTTCTTCTCACCAGGAAATTGATTTTCTTAGTAGCCGTTTGTTCGGCTAAAAGAGTATCGGAATTAGCCGCCTTGTCCTGTAAGGAGCCATATCTGATTGTCCATAAGGACAGAGTAGTATTACGTCCTCATCCAGCCTTTCTTCCCAAGGTGGTATCGAGGTTTCATTTGAACCAAGATGTGGTTCTTCCTTCTTTTTTCCCCAAACCTAGCTCGGTAGAGGAAAAGTTATTACATTCTTTGGATGTAGTAAGAGCAGTTAAAGCTTATCTAAAAGCCACTGCTCAGATTCGCAGAACGGATACTTTGTTTATTCTGCCGGAAGGCCCTAAAAAGGGTCAGGCAGCATCAAAATCTACTTTAGCCAAGTGGATTCGACAGGTCATAATACAAGCCTATGGCTTGAGAAAGAGACCGCCTCCGTTCAAAGTTAGGGCGCACTCCACAAGAGCAGTTGGAACTTCATGGGCAGTGCATCACCAGGCCTCCCTGGCTCAAGTATGTAAGGCCGCGACATGGTCTTCGGTACACACGTTTACTAGATTCTATCAGGTAGACGTTAGAAGTCAGGAGGATGTCGCCTTTGGGCGCAGTGTGTTGCAGGCCGCAAAAGATCCTCATGCCTGATGGCGCCCAGCTTATGTATCCCTCCCCTCATTTGGCATTGCTTTGGGACGTCCCATTAGTAATGACTAAGTCGCTCTGTGTCCCGTGATGTACGAAAAAGAAAAAGGGATTTTTATAACAGCTTACCTGTAAAATCCTTTTCTTGGAGTACATCACGGGACACAGAGCTCCCACCCCTCTTTTTGGGACACTTATTGCTTGGCTACAAAACTGAGGTGCTCCCGGATGGGAGGGGCTTATATAGGGGAGGGTACTTCCGGTTTGGAATTGGCCAGTGCCAACACCTGAAGGTAATCTATATAACCCATTAGTAATGACTAAGTCGCTCTGTGTCCCGTGATGTACTCCAAGAAAAGGATTTTACAGGTAAGCTGTTATAAAAATCCCTTTATAGCGCAGCGTTAGCCCTAGGGCTTTCTTTTTTCTATCTATATATATATTTTGGCACTGCTGAAAATGTAGAGGCCCATCTGCTGACAGCCTAAAGGTTTACTGTTGTTCAGGGAAAAATGGCAGCCTCAGGTCAATGATGGAAGCACTTTACAGCACACACTAATTTTGGTAGCATAATTATTAATGCGGAATGTATGTTCCTTATTAAAGAACATTCTGCTTTAAGTTTGAAGCCTGTTCTTTTACAGCCTGAACATTGTGTATTAGACATAAATTTGATTGTGGTAAAAGACACAAATTAATGTAGCTCTGTAATCATAATAATTAATAGTATCTTTTAAATGCAATATGTGTAAGTACCTGAATTAGACCTGTTATCAACCTCCTTTATAGCAGGTCTGGACTGAAGTGTTAGAAGAAAAGCAGTACAAAGAGGCAATCGGTTCATGCTGATAGGAGGAGAGAGCAGAGTGACAGAGAAGAGAGATCATCACTGTGCTACTTCTCCTCTCACTGTGCAGTTATGAGCTAAAGGTAGGTCCAGGACACCCTGGGCTCAGAGTAAGTGGGTTGAATAATACTAGCCATAAGACTGAGGACATCTCATGGCAGGAAAAGTGTACTGTATTGCAAAATTGGACTGTACACTTAAATCCTGTTATTTTTGTCTGGAGTCCTGCTTTCACATGAAAAATACTGTATATCTAGGTCATCTTTCATAAATGACCCAGTTCAGCTGTAGTCAGCCTCCAGATACAATATATTTATGCTAACTCTGAGTTGAGCTGAACGGGAAGCAGAAAGCAAATTAGACGCAATTTATTGTCTGGTTAGAATTCTTTTGTACTCAAGATGTTCACTGTCATTTGCAGATAATCCCATGTGAAAGAAAACGTGACCGGTAAATAAAGGAGCATCTTCGGGGTCAATTTTTAATAAAATAATGGTGTGGTCTGGTGCAATGGTTTTTATTTTTTAAGTGAACCTGCCATACAAATACACATGTTCATTGTAAAAGGGATTTCTGTGTATCCTGAGTGTTATGCTCGCAAAATTGCTAGCAAATGTCAAACTGCTGAATTTCTAACTTTAAAAACTTCAGAACTGGGTCAGCCTGTCGGTTTGTCTAGAAGTAAAATTCTGTAACTTCTAATCTACTATCTTTTCAAACCATTATTTTGTTTTTGATGTAAAAGTTTGCGCCAGAATGAAAACAACTTGTTAACCTGTAATAAACAATGTGTTTCAGAATTCTGGTAAGTGTACAGTATTTCCTGCCAAAACTTGTATTTTATTATTGTATAGGTTGGACAAGGACAAAAGAAAGGATGGCACCTTTTGTCCTTGTGAAGTATGTATTCATTTATTATAACATTTACAATAAAGGTGCTCACAAGAGTGAAGCCATCAATCACCTAGAATGTCCACAGTAGGTAAAAACCAGTATGTTTAGGCCAGGATTAAGTTTGGGCAATGCAGGTTTCAGCATAAACATATGCTGTTATTAGTTCTGTCAAATGAGCAGATTTAACCTCTTGCTGCAGAGTGCCAGTACTACCACTAGGGTAGAGCTTCGAGTTCGAGTCGAACATGAGTTCGACTGGAACATCGTCTATTCGATCGTTTGACGAAGATCGAACATTATTGTCCGTTTGCGCCAAATTCGAGCGGCTCGTCATGGCCCACAATGCACTACATTATCGCACTATGACCCGCATGCTTTGGCCAATCATTGTGCCATCAGCACAGAGAGCCATAATTGGGCAAAGACAGGGTGCCATTGGCCAATCATGGCTCAGGGGATTAAGTACACGCCCCACACTACTGTATATAAGCCAGCCTGCACGTCGGCCTTCTGTAGTGTGTTTCGGCGTTGAGAGAGAGATAGAGAGAGAGAGAGAGTGTCATTTAATTTGATTTAGATAGATTGAGCAGGCAGGCGATTCAGTTAGCTAGATTGAGCAGGCAGTTGATTCAGTTAGCTCCAGTATATTTAGTATATATATATTGTGACAGAGCATCCCAGAGAGAGCCTGGGAAAGTCCTGTTCGGGGTTTATACATCTCCCAGGCTCCTCTCATATACATTCAGGGATCTCTGAGCCAGGATCCACTTCAGGTGTTGGTTCTCTCCCCCAGCTTAATTAAAAGCTCACCTGAGCAGACAGCCTTTGCTCAGCCTGGGAAAACACAGACAGCATTGGTTTGTGAGAGCAAGAAGGTTGGTAAAACTTGTTACTCTGTGAATGTGGAAGCTGACAAGCGTTAGGCTTGTCCAGCCTGGTAGTGAGGGCCTGTACATACTGTGTAGTTAGAGCCGAGACACGGCTAGGCTTTTGTTTAGCTATTTTTTCTTCTGTTTGTTTTCACCACACTGTACAGCACCTGTCATTGACTTTGTATATAGCACCAATAAACCCCACTGTGTTTTCACTGATCCAATGGACTTGGTATCTGTGCCTGCTCATCCCAGGGAGTTTTTGTACCTACTACCTGCCCCCCAGGTTACATATGGTGGAGGCTGCGACCAGCTGTAGTAAGTTACTACTTAAAAGGCCAGTACCTAAAGTGACAACATGGAGGACATCCTCAAACAAATGGTGTTAGCAAATGCTGCACAGCAGCAAGCAAACGCTGCACAACAGCAAACTAACGCTACATTGCAGCAAGCAAACGCTGCACAACAGCAAACTAACGCTGCATTACAGCAAGCCAACGCTATCGCACAGGAGCAAACCAAGGTGCTGTTCCAACAGATTGGTGCTGTACAGGAGCAATCGCAGAGGCTGTTTGAACAGCTTGCCACTGCTGCAATAGCGGATAGAAAAACCCTTACTGAGGTTGTGGAGACGCTAGCACAGGGGTCACCTGCGATAATGAAGGATATTGGAGACAAGCCCTCAACCATCCATGTGGGTCGCTTTCTTTCAAAGATGACGGCAGATGATGATCCAGAGGCTTTCCTACTAACATTTGAACGGACCGCTGAGAGGGAAGGTTGGCCCCAAACCCAGTGGGCAGGACTGATCGCCCCCTTACTTTCTGGAGAAGCGCAGAAGGCCTACTATGATCTGGAGTCAGCAGAAGCGGGAGATTATGAGAAGGTCAAGCGGGAAATCCTGGCACGACTCGGTGTCACCTTGGCTGTTCGAGCTCAGCGGGTCCACAGCTGGTTCTTCCAAGATAAGAGGCCCCCAAGATCGCAGATGTTTGATCTGATCCACCTGGTACGGAAATGGCTACAGCCGGAGTCCCTGTCTGCGCCACAAATAGTGGAGCGTGTGGTCATGGACCAATTCCTGAGGTCACTGCCAATTCCCCTGCAGAAGTGGGTGAGTCAAGGAGACCCCAAGTCAGCAGACAACCTGGTGGAGCTCGTTGAGAGGTACTTTGCTGCAGAGAACCTGGTCACCACCCCTACAGCCGCACGGACTTTCCACCCAAAGCCACGGTCTCCCCAGGCAACCGGTAAGACTGTTCCAGGGGAAGTGGGTGGTAAGCATGGCAAGGAAATAGGGGGGAGGATTTTTGGTGCCAGGACTGAAGTTTGGCGGCCCAAACAAGGGAAGCCACTGCCTGTCAGCAAACCAAACTGGGGAAACATCAGGTGTTTTCGTTGCCAAGAACTGGGACATGTTGCAGCAAACTGTCCATTGACAGATGAACCAATGCAGTGTGATCTATCTTTTAGAAGGCAGTCTATGTTTGCTGCTGTTTCATGCGCTGCAATGCCAAATGTGGGAAAACACATGTGTCATGTGACTATTAATAATAAGCCTATTATGGCCTTGCTGGACTCTGGAAGTCTGGTTACTTTGGTTACAGCTGAGATGGTTGAAACTGTGAATTTTCATGCAAAAAAGGTTGCTGTGATCTGTGTACATGGGGATACCCGCGAGTATCCAATAGCCACTGTTCAGTTTAAAACTGGCTTAGGTACGGTGACCCATTCGGTCGGACTGGTGCCCCACTTGGTGCATGAGGCTATCATTGGTAGGGACTTCCCTAAGTTTTGGGAACTGTGGGATTGTCCCGACCCAGTCGCAGTACCTAACTCAGTCACAGAGCCAGAACTCGTGGCCATTACTGACCTTGTGAGTTCAGGGGACTCCTCTCAGGGCTCTCCGGGTGATCCTTTCTCAGTTATGGCAGGAGAGCTGGGGGAGCCGGAAGAAGTCCCCACAACCAGTAGAGCTGGACAGCCGCCTGCTGAATCTGAGCCTACGTTAGAGTTTGCCAATCTTAATGTGCACAAGGAAAATTTTGGTACGGAGCAGAGAAAAGACCCTACCCTTGCCAGGGCCTGGGAAAATGTAATAGTGATTAATGAGGTACCTGTCGAACCAGGGGACAGGCTCTGTTTTCCATATTTCTGCAGCAATGAGGATTTACTGTATCGTGTATGTAAATCTAATGATGAAGTGGTTGAACAGTTGGTAGTCCCTAAGTTATACAGACGGGTGGTGTTGGAACTTGCCCATGGGCACTTGCTAGGAGGCCATTTAGGGGTTGAGAAAACCACTGAAAGGGTGTTGCGCAGGTTTTACTGGCCTGGGATACGGAAAAACATAGAAAATTATTGTCAATCCTGTCCTGTGTGTCAGATGTCAGCCCCCCAACCCCACTTCCGAAGTCCGTTAGTGCCCTTGCCCATTATTGAAGTGCCTTTTGAGAGGATTGCCATGGACCTTGTGGGTCCACTCCCCAAATCTGCCCGCGGTCATCAACATATCCTCGTGATCATGGATTACGCTACCCGTTACCCTGAGGCCGTTCCCTTACGCACTGCATCTGCTAAAAACATTGCCAAAGAGCTGTTTATGGTGTTCAGTCGGGTTGGCGTCCCGAAAGAAGTCCTTACAGACCAAGGTACCCCATTCATGTCACGAATAACTAGGGAGCTCTGCAAGTTATTTAAGGTGACGCAGTTGCGTACCTCAGTGTACCATCCTCAAACGGATGGCTTGGTGGAACGCTTCAATAAGACATTAAAGAGTATGTTAAAAAAGGTTGTTGATAAGGATGGGAAAAACTGGGACTTCCTGATACCTTACTTGATGTTCGCCATCAGGGAAGTTCCCCAGTCCTCTACGGGGTACTCTCCATTTGAGTTGCTTTATGGGAGACACCCTCGGGGACTCTTAGACATAGCCAAGGAAACTTGGGAGGGGGAGCAGACACCTCACAAAAGTGTTATTGAGCATATCGCTCAAATGCAGGATAGGATTGCAGCAATCATGCCGGTAGTAAAAGAACATTTACTGCAGGCCCAAGCAGCCCAACAGAGGATATACAACAGGGGGGCCCAACTTCGTGTTTTCTCACCTGGTGACCGGGTCCTCGTGTTAGTTCCCACTGTTGAGAGCAAATTCCTGGCTAAGTGGCAGGGACCCTTTGAAGTAATTGAAAGAGTTGGGGAGGTCAATTACAAGGTGTATCAACCAGGTAAAAGGAAGCCCGAACAGATTTACCACATAAACCTGTTAAAACCCTGGAAGGATAGACTGGCATTAACTGCGAGGTCCCTCCCGGTAACCCTTAAAGGTACTGAATCCCCTCTGATCCCTGAGGTCACGATTCCAGACACCCTGTCATGTTCCCAGAAACAGGAAGCTAGAGAGTTCCTGATGAGGAATAAAGAGACATTTTCAGAGTTGCCGGGCACGACTTCAGCAGTTCAGCATGATATTGTTACTGAACCTGGAGTCCGTGTCAAGCTCAAACCATACCGAATTCCCGAAGCTAGAAGAAAGGACATCGGTGAGGAAGTTAAAAGGATGTTGGAGCTAGATGTTATTGAGGAATCCAATAGTGACTGGTCTAGCCCCATTGTATTGGTCCCAAAACCGGATGGCACTTGGAGGTTTTGTAATGACTTCAGAAAGCTTAATGCGGTAACAAAGTTTGACACATACCCAATGCCCAGGGTAGACGAGCTTATAGACCGACTTGGCAAGGCCCGTTATCTGACCACTTTGGACTTGACCAAAGGATATTGGCAAATACCCCTGACTGGTAGTGCCAAAGAAAAGACTGCATTTGTGACCCCGGAGGGGTCGTTTCAATATAAGAAAATGCCTTTTGGGTTGCAAAATGCCCCTGCAACATTTCAGAGGGCTATGGACAGGACCCTAAGACCTCACCGACAGTATGCTGCAGCCTATCTGGACGACATAGTGGTGCATAGCACTGACTGGGAGTCTCACTTGCCCCGTGTCCAGGCTGTCCTGGATTCCCTCTTCAAGGAGGGGTTTACGGCAAATCCAAAAAAATGTGCCATTGGGCTAGAGGAAGCCAGGTATTTGGGCTACACTATTGGCCGGGGTGTCATAAAGCCCCAGGTGAATAAAATAGAAGCCATCCAGGAGTGGCCACGCCCTGCAAACAAGAAGCAGGTCAGGGCCTTTCTTGGCATTGCGGGGTACTATAGAAGATTTATCCCAAATTTCGCAACTATAGCTGCCCCCCTGACAGACCTTACGAAAGGGAAAGCCTCCGTAATGGTGAAATGGTCTCCAGTAGCAGAAGAGTCTTTTCAAGTCCTGAAGAAGGCTCTTTGTGCACAGCCAATCCTATACTCCCCCGATTTCTCCAAAAACTTTTTGGTCCAGACAGATGCGTCTGATGTTGGTATCGGGGCAGTACTTTCACAGGTACACAATGGGGAAGAACACCCTGTGGTGTACTTAAGCAGAAAGCTCAATGACCATGAAAAGAAGTACGCAGTCATTGAAAAGGAGTGTCTGGCCATAAAGTGGGCCGTGGACGCGCTCAGGTACTACTTGTTGGGGCGCCAGTTTGAGTTAATAACTGACCATGCTCCCCTGAAATGGATGGCCCAAAAGAAGGAGACTAATAGGCGGGTGAACCGGTGGTTTTTGGCCCTACAAGATTACGCCTTTACGGTAAAACACAGGCCAGGTGTTGAGATGGGGAATGTGGATGCCCTCTCCCGTGTTCACTCCTGTTGGGCTACAGGTGTTCCAACCCTGGGGTTGAAACAAGGGGGGAGGATGTGTGACAGAGCATCCCAGAGAGAGCCTGGGAAAGTCCTGTTCGGGGTTTATACATCTCCCAGGCTCCTCTCATATACATTCAGGGATCTCTGAGCCAGGATCCACTTCAGGTGTTGGTTCTCTCCCCCAGCTTAATTAAAAGCTCACCTGAGCAGACAGCCTTTGCTCAGCCTGGGAAAACACAGACAGCATTGGTTTGTGAGAGCAAGAAGGTTGGTAAAACTTGTTACTCTGTGAATGTGGAAGCTGACAAGCGTTAGGCTTGTCCAGCCTGGTAGTGAGGGCCTGTACATACTGTGTAGTTAGAGCCGAGACACGGCTAGGCTTTTGTTTAGCTATTTTTTCTTCTGTTTGTTTTCACCACACTGTACAGCACCTGTCATTGACTTTGTATATAGCACCAATAAACCCCACTGTGTTTTCACTGATCCAATGGACTTGGTATCTGTGCCTGCTCATCCCAGGGAGTTTTTGTACCTACTACCTGCCCCCCAGGTTACAATATATATATATATATATGTATATGCATTCCAGGCTTTGTATATATATATATATATATATATATATATATATATATATAGTATACTGTATACTGTATACAGTATACAGTTTAGCTAGATCTCACTGCAGAGCGTTCCTGGTGTACTGTTCCTAATATACTACAGGTAGGCAGTTGATTCAGTTAGCTGCAGTATATTCAGTACTGTATCCTGTGCACAGTGTGCAGCTAGATCTCACTGCAGACCATTCCTGTTGCTCTCTTCCTATACTACAGGCAGGCAGTTGATTAAGTTAGCTGCAGTATATTCAGTATATATATACATCCCAGCTTTGTGCAGCTACATCTCACTGCAGGCCATTCCTGGTGTACCTAAATAGATCAAATACAGTATGTCTGGAATTCCAACAAGAAGAGGCAGACAGTTACAGGCCACTAAAAGAGGGCAAGCAGGCTCTGTGTCTAGAGCCAACAGTGCTGGTCGTGGACACGGTACATCTTTAGCACATGGCCGTGGGGCACACTTGTCCTTTTTTCCGGCAGCTGGCCGTGTTGAGCCACAACATGCAGAAGAGTTGGTAGAGTGGATGACCAAGCCGTCCTCATCCTATGTCACCCAGGCTCAGAGTACCTTGGCTGCCAATGCAAGTGCCAATGCGGCCTATTCCATCGGCTCAAGGTCATCAGTTACGCCTTCCCTAGCCCCACTATCAAGCACGGAGGAGTCCCCCGAACTGTTCGACCACAGTGTTGGGTACATGCTGCAGGAGGATGTGCAGTGTTTTTAAGGCTCCGATGATGGTACCCAGCTTGAGGAAGACAGTAACGTGAGTCCAGAGAGAGGGGGTGCCCAAGAAGGACAACAAACTGGCAGTCATCTTCCCCCAGCTGCAGCATACTGCCAGGTTTGCTCCAGTGATGAGGAGGGAGGGAATGATGAGGTCACTGATTCTACGTGGGTGCCTGATAGAAGAGAGGAGGAAGAGGAGGAGGAGGCACATCTCCAACGAGGCAGCATGCCCTCCAGGGGCCAGCTTAAGGGCAGCCAACCGACTGTATCACACCACAGAGCCCTGCATGAGCAGGGTGCGGTTTTCCAAAAGTTCTTTGGTGTGGGCCTTTTTTGACACGTGTGCAGCAGATCGCACCATTGCTGTTAGCAACATATGTCTTAAGCGTATCAAGCGTGGCCAAAACAGAAGCCGCTTGGGCACCACATGCTTGACCAGACATATGTCGACCGGCCATGCAGTCCGTTGGCAAGCGTACTTAAAAGACCCACACCAAAGAACAAAGCGGACCTCTCCTTGCTCCTCATCAGCTGGGATCTCCAACCCCACTATACCTTCAGTCCTCTCAGAAACCTGCACTGAGAGGAATGAAGGTGTAGAATTAGGTGTGCCACTGCCAAGTACTTGCGGGCAATCTGCTATCGCTACACCAATGTCCGATTGTAACCCCAGTTGCTAAACCAGTGAAAGAAATTCGCTCCCAGCCATCCACATGCCCAGCAGGTGAATGCTAGCTTGGCTAAATTTCTAGAACTCCAACTGCTGCCTTTTCAGCTGGTAGACTCTGCCCCCTTTCGTGAATTTGTGGAATGTGTGGTACCTCAGTGGCAGGTTCCCAAACGACACTTTTTTTCACGGAAGGCGATTCCGGCTCTCTACCGGCATGTGGAAGGCAATGTCTTGGCCTCGCTGGACAGGGCGGTCAGCGGTAAGGTGCATATTACCGCTGACTTATGGTCCAGCAGGCATGGACAGGGACGCTACCTATCTTTCATGGCCCACTGGGTGACTCTGCTGGCAGCTGGGAAGGATGCAGGACAGGGTGCAGTATTGTTGGAGCTTGATCCGCCACCATGCCTCCAAAATGAAACTAGTGGTGATTCTGACACACCTATCTCCTCCACCCCCTCCTCTTCTTCTTCTTCCTCCATGGCCTCTTCCTCTATAGATTTGTCCTCGGAACCAGCGGTGCTTCGTAGGCATTAAAGGGGCTATGCAAGCACTCAGGCAAAAAGATGCCATGCAGTGTTTAAGCTGGTGTGCTTAGGGGACAGGAGCCACACTGGGGCAGAGATTCTGTCAGCTCTGCAGGGGCAGGCTCAGAGGCGGTTGATGCCACGCCAGCTTCAGCCAGGAATGGTGGTTTGCGACAATGGCACCAACCTCCTCTCCGCCCTCCGACAGGGACACCTGACCCATGTGCCCTGTTTGGCTCACGTTCTTAATTTGGTGGTGCAGCGGTTCTTGTGCAGGTACCCGGGCTTACAGGATCTCCTGAGGTGGGCCAGGAAAGTTTGTGTGCATTTCCGTTGGTCATATAATGCCAGTGCTCGGCTGGCTGACCTCCAAAAGGAATTTAACCTGCCCAAGAACCGCCTAAGCTGTGACATGCCCACCAGATGGAACTCAACGTTGGCCATGCTGCAGCGGCTGCACATGCAGCAGAGGGCCATCAATGAGTACCTGTGCGACTATGGCACCAGGACAGGGTCAGGGGAGCTTGGCTTTTTTTCGCAATGCCAGTGGCTCATTATCAAGAATGCATACACTGTCATGTCACCATTTGAGGAAGCCACAAGGATGGTGAGCAGTGACAGTGCATGCATCAGTGATACTGTCCCCCTTGTGTACCTGTTGGAGCACACGCTGCGTGGAATAATGGACAGGGCACTTGAGGCAGAACAGAGGGAGGAAGAGGAGGACTTCCTTACCTCTCAAGGCCCCCTTTATCCAGACAGTGTTCCTGTGGGCCTGCCGATTACACAGGAAGAGGAGGAGGAGAATTGTGTCAGCATGGAGGTGGAGCCTAGTACTCAGCATCAGCAGCAGTCTTCAAGGGATCGTTTACAGTTCCCAAAAACCCATGGACTTGTACGTGGCTGGGAGGAGGTGGCTGCAGATCATGTCATCCTTAGTGACCCAGAGGACTCCGGACCGAATGCCTCAGCAAACCTACGCTGCATGGCCTCCCTGATCCTGCAAAGCCTGCGAAAAAGGACCCTCGGATTCGTGTGATCGAGGAGAGGGATCATTACTGGCTGGCAACCCTTCTTGATCCACGTAACAAGGGTAAGGTTGTGGAACTTATCCTGCCATCGCAGAGGATGAAACATCTTCGGGAGGCCTTGCAGAAAGGTTTGTGCAACGCGTTTCCAGAGCCTTGGAGGTTACAATTTCCTGGTCCCGGACAACGTGTTGCTGAGGCTTCGGTCAGTCACAGAAGGAGAGGTAGAGAAGGTGGCGTTCAGACAATTTTTTAGTCCGCAGCCCCAAGGTCTGATCGGTTCCAGCAACCATTGCCAGCGTCTGATTTACATGGTGCAGGACACCTTTCCCACCGAAAAATCCACTGGGTTACTGGGTCTTGAGGATGGATCACTGGCCAGAGAGTGCACAGTATGCAATTGAGCTACTGGCCTGTCCTGCATCCAGCGTTATTTCGGAACGCACATATAGTGCTGCTGGTGGCTTTGTAACCAATCACAGAGTGTGCCTGTCCACCGACTCGGTTGATCGTCTCACCTTCATAAAAATTAATCAGTCTTTGATCACCAGCTACCAAGCACCTGATGCCAATGTAACCGATTAATTTTTTTATGAATGAGATTCCTTCAAGACTGCCTATGCTGATGCTGATTGCTGAGTGACTATCCTGTTATGCTGAGTGACTATCCTATTCCTCCTCAATGTTCATGTTGATATTTTTGGTTCTGGGCACCAGCACCAGTGCCTAAAGCCCAATTTTTCTGCCCCTGTTTAACAGGGGCGTGTATAATTTTAATTTTTGCTGTAATATTTTGCAGCAGGGCTCATTCCTGCGCTCAAATAGAGTATCTGTGAGGGATTGCAGTGTTGTGGCACCAGCACCAGTGCCTAAAGTCCAATTTTTCTGCCCCTGTTTAACAGGGGCGTGTATAATTAAATTTTTTGTTGTAATATTTTGCAGCAGGGCTCATTCCTGCGCTCAAATACAGTATCTGTGAGGGGTTGCAGTGTTGTGGCACTAGCACTAGGGATGAGCTTCGAGTTTGAGTCAAACTCATGTTCAACTCCAACATTGCCTGTTCGCCCGTTCGCCGAACAGCGAACAATTTGGGGTGTTCACGGCAAATTCTAAAAGCCGCGGAACACTCTGTAAAGGTCAATCTGAGAAATCTAAAGTGCTAATTTTAAAGACATATATGCAAGTTATTGTCATAAAAAGTGTTTGGGGACCCGGGTCCTGCCCCAGGGGACATGTATCAATGCAATTTTTTTTTTTTTTAAACGGCCGTTTTTCCGGGAACACTGATTTTAATAATGCTTAAAGTGAAACAATAAAAGTGAAATATTCCTTTAAATTTCGTACTTAGGGGGTGTGTATAGTATGCTTGTAAAGTAGCGCTTGTTTCCCGTGCTTAGAACTGTCCCTGCACAAAGTGTCATTTCTGAAGGAAAAAAAGTCATTTAAAAGTACTTGCGGCTATAATGAATTGTCGGCTCCCGGCAATACAGAGAAAAGTCATTGAAAGTCATTGATAAAAAAAAAAAAAATGCGTGGGGGCCCCCCCAAATTCAATTACCAGGCCCTTCAGGTCTGGTATGGATATTAAGGGGAACCCTGCGTCAAATTTAAAAAAAAAAATACGTGGGGTTCTCCCCAAATATCCATACCAGACCCTTCAGGTCTGGTATGGATTTTAAGGGGAACTCCACCCCGAATAAAAAAAAATGGCGTGGAGTTCCCCCCAAAAATCCATTCCAGACCCTTTATCCAAACACGCAACCTGGCAGGCCACAGGAAAAGAGGGGGTGGGACGAGAGAGCGCCCCCCACTCCTGAACCGTACCAGGCCACATGCCCTCAACATGGGGAGGTGCTCTGGGGGTCTGCGACCCCTCAAAGCACCATGTCCCTTTGCCCGGTGGTTGTGGGGGTCTGTGGGCGGGGGGCTTGTCGGAATCTGGAAGACCCCTTTAACAAAGGGGACCCCCAGATCCCCGCCCCCTCTGTGAATTGGTAATGGGTACCATTTTCACAAAGAAAGTGTAAAAAATAAAAAAAAAACACAGACACAGTTGGGATAAGTCCTTTATTAAAAAGAAAAAAAAAGAAAAAAAAAAAAGATTTCAGCGGTGGTAATCCACTCTCGGTCTCCACTCCAACGCTGTCGGTATCCTGCGATGGATGCTCTCCTCTCCGGGGTCCAGCGGTGGATGATCTCCTCTCCATCCAGGTCCAGGCTCCAGCGATGAGATGTCCAGCGCAGAGCAGCCTGTCTCCACCGGAGACACCCCGGGAATATCGTTGCCGCAGCCTGAGAGGTCTTATGTAGCTGAGGACGGGGAAACCCGTCACGTGACCCCGTTCCCCATCTACATACGAGACCTGTCAATTCACATAGGGGGGGGCGGGATCTGGGGGTCCCCTTTGTTAAAGGGGTCTTCCAGATTCCGATAAGCCCCCCGCCCCCAGACCCCCACAACCACCGGGCAAGGGTTGTGGGGATGAGGCCCTTGTCCCCATCACAGTCATTTTTGGGCAAAGTTGTAGGAGCAGGGGTGTTAGTCCTTGGGGACACATGCAAGGTAATTTTTCCCGGGATGTACTGAAGAGTGGATGCAGGAGTGTTGCTGGACAAGGGGATGGAGATAACAAAATAATATTTCCACTCTCCGGCATCACTCAACCGTGTCTCTTGAATACATAAGGATCCGTTCTGAAACCTCATGACTCTATCCCGTGATCTGTGGCATTCTCAGCAACACCATTAATCCAGGCTAGCTGATTATCCATGGGACTCCACCAATAAACTTGCTTCCCCACAGTTCCTACAATGGCTACAGGCAATAAGACGGATTCCCCCTCTAGGCAGTAGACCGGATTCTGGTCAACGATCACGCTGATGAGCGTTCCAGTCTCTTCTCCCTTGGTATGTCCAATCAGATGGAGCAGGATCACAATCCACATCGACTTCATGGCTCTAAAAGGGAAGAAAACAGAATATTTTAGTTGCAGGATTTTGTGAGGGCACAAACGATGGGGCACAAGACTGAGCCCAGTAAATTCAAAGGAATTTCCCACATCTCCCCCCCTTGTGCTCCTTGTTTGGCCAAACAATCCGCTACCTCATTTTGTTCCCAGTATGGGGCAGTGCCTAAATGACCTTTTACTTTGCACCCCCATGGTTTTACTGGCAACTTTTGCACCAATGTTACAATATATTTCAACAGGGATGCATGTTTAAGTGGAGACCCATCTGAGGACATGTACTGGTGGGTGTGCCAGAAGGGCAGAATTTCTGTAATAGAATCTGAGTATAAAACAATTTCTTGGTCCCTTTTCATCAGTTCTAGGGCATGAGCAATTGCAGGCAGCTCAGCAAATTGTGCTGATTTGACTTGACATGATCGAAAGATTGATGTTTGGGTCTTTGCATGTGGATTGTTAAGGTATATTCCAAATCCTGCATGTGGGGAACCCTCCACGTAAAAACATGAAACATGAAAAATTTGAACTGCATTTTCAGGGAAATTTTCGTTTGCTGACAAAGGTCTAAAGAATTGTTGCGCAGCTGATTGTGGGGTGATATCACATTCATGTGGTACCCCTTGGTAAAGGAGACCATGGGCCCTAGTGGAAGGATTATTTGTGTGTTTGACTTTAATGTCTCGCTCTTGGAGCAACAGAGCCCAATGGGCCAGTCTGGCATTGAATACATTGCCCTCCTTCACTCTGTCTGTGAGTAAAAACTTAGTGTGAGTTGTGTGTAGGATGACTGGGTTAAGCCCTATGATGTATGTGAAGTATTTCACTGCCCAAAACGTGACAAAAAGGTGTTTTTCACATAGAGAGTACTTCATTTCCACAGGAGATAATAGTTTAGAAGCATATGATATGGGTCTCTGTTGCCCATGGATTTCCTGTGACAGAACAGCTGACATGGCTGTCTCTGATATGGCAGTCTCCATGTGAAAGAGCAGTTGGTACTCTGGGTTGGCTAATGCTGGCGCTTGTGCTAAAGCTTCTTTAGGCTCCTGCACTGGATTGGTGTATTGCTCAGTCCAGTGCCATCGGGTATCCTTTTTCCACCAATCATACAGTGGTGTGGACTTTTGGGCACAATCAGGGATGAAAGGCCGCAAATAATTTACCAATCCTAGGAAAGACATGCGTCCCTCTGTAAATTATTTGGAAACCAAATACAGCCTGAGGGCTGTAATCGGAAAGCCTATCAGAGCCGCTGGCTCTGTCAGACACTTCCAGAACACACCCACCGCCGGCCACCGCTCTAATTCAGATAGCCGGCGCTTGCCAGGGGGCCGGCCATCTGAATAGTGGGCAGCGGTGACGATACATAGGTTCATGCAATGCATGAACCTATGTATTGTTTTTCAGTGGCGGTGCAGGAGCGAGAGGGGGCGGTGCTCCGGCGCCCTCTGTGGACGCACCGCCACTGTTTGTGTGCGGGATTCCCCTTAATATCCATACAAGACCCAAAGGGCCTGGTAATGTGCTGGGGGGGAGGGGGTAGCCATGCCATTTTTCTCAATGATTTTAGAATGTCATTTTGTGCAGGGACTGTTCTAAACACGGGAAACACGTGCCACTTCACAAGCATACTATAGACACCCCCTAGGTACGATATTTAAAGGAATATTTCACTTTTATTTTTACACTTTAAGCCTCATTAAAATCACTACTCCCGAAAAAGGCTGTTTTAAAAAAAAAAAACATTTGCATTGATACATGTCCCCTGGGGCAGGACCCGGGTCCCCAAACCCTTTTTAGGACAATAACTTGCAAATTAGCCTTTAAAATTCACACTTTTGATTTCTCACGTTCGAGTCCCATAGACTTTAACGGTGTTCGAATGTTCGCACGAACTTTCGGTCCGTTCGCATGTTCTGGATGCAAACCGAACCGGGGGGTGTTCGGCTCATCCCTAACTACCACCACTAATTGGCAAGTTCCTGCTGTGCAGGCCACAAGCATCACTGGTTGCTAAGATGCAAGCAGCTGTATGGCATCACTGTTTGCTCGGACGCTGACAACCACCAGCAATCCAGCAACCAAGGATCTTGCTGCCTGCTGGCTTGTTTTCCAATTTTAAACAAGCTATCAGGCATCCTAGATGATGTCAGTAACTAAATATAAAACTTCAATCCAAAGTCCAAATAAAACTGCAGCAGCGCTACGAACAAAAATTAAAAAGTGCGTCTTCCATATAAACATGAATATGGGTAGCTTAGATAGTGAATGATGATTCAGGTTGTGATTGGTCCAAATCCTAGTTTCAGTGCTCCTTTCACACAGGTATGTTCACCGCGTGGGGGGGAGAGAAAAGGTCCCCCTATGGGGATGCACTCACCAGACATCAGATCAATACAGGCACATATTAACCATCCTCCTCAAGTGTTCTGTCTTCTTACCACAGTATTGATTGTAAGGTGCCGCTAACATATGTGAGGAGAAAGAACAAACCACATAGGGTAGTACTGCCTGGATATTTTATTAAAGAAATCCCCCAAGTACCCCCTTTACATATGTGCGTACCAGATATCAATGTAAAACAGGCAATAAACATATGGAGTGTGCGCTTCTGCGCTGTAAACTTGCCCCTGATGAGCGCCGGAATCTAGTTCCTTTCACAGCGTCTTCCTGGAGACCAAGTCCTGGAGCGCAAGTGTCACTTCCGGTTTCCTCGATGTAGTAGGTCACGCCCTGACGTTTCGTCACTTCCTGACTTCTTCTGAGGGCGAGTAACTAAATATGGTCAATACCCTGAGGAGGGAGGAGACTCGTAATGGCACTGACCCCGCGCCGGAGCACGTAACAGTTCTGATATGCCTTTCTCTTTTTTTCTTTTTCTCCCCCCTTTCCTTCTGTAATCACAAACAGTTCATAATTCACAGCACGGATCAAGCAGACAGACAAATAGCAGTGGATTTTCTTTGCTTATAGGAGGATATGACAGCAGAATAAAAAAAGAAAGGAAAAGAAAAAAAAGAAAAACACAGCGACAGGTCTTTATGGTACTCACTATCAGCCCATAATTCCAGTTCAATACTTCAGGGGGGGGAAAAAACTAGCAATTTTTACTAGTTTTCTATATTTTATAGTGTTCCTAGTAGCTAAAAAGCTACAGTATCTAGTATCTAGTAACAGATGATGGAACTTTTCCTGGTTCTCTATTGGTCACTGAAAGAAAGTGCGATTTAATCAGTTTTAGCACAGCCTTGCTTCTGGTTTGGTGTAGACCTGCGTCCAGTTTTAAGGATTAAAAAAAACATTTTAACTCACTGGTTCGCTTCTACCCCAGAGGGTACAGTCCCCATTAAACCATTTTTCTGTAGTTTTTATCTTATTCACACGTCCAAGGTTTAAGAGGGGTTTCTGGGGTTTGCTACTGAAGCCCAATTACCTTTAATACAGTTCAAAGTTATGTATAGGAGTGGTAATCACCAGATTTCTGTACATCCTCCACTGTTCTCTGTCACACACAACTCCACTTCATCTCAATTTGGGGTGGTAGGAGTAGGGGGGAAGTAGGGGAGAAGAGAGAAGAGAGACCACTTTTTCTGTCCTTTTATTGTATTTGCTGCCCTTTCGACATTCAATAGTTCTTGATCAGGCACGGGAAGCTCTTACTAAGGCACTGGTAAAAAACCAAGCAGCAAAAAAAAAAAAAAAAAGGGGGGGGTTTCTTCCTCCTACCCCTTTGAGGTTTACACCCAACACACCCCTCTAGGTCGACTAGACGTTCTAGGCTATTTTCAGTCCATTTTCAAATCCACATATGCTTGCATCAAAGTAAAAGGACAGATATTTATCGATCATACCTCTGTGTCTTCTTTTTTTTGCATTACTCACCACTACCTCTTTTCTGGAGAAAGGCAGGGAAGTCCATACAACTTACTGGAGACAGCAGGGGGGGGGGGGTCCGGAAGAACCAGGTGCAGCATCAGCGTGGAGGGAGTGCCCGCCACTCCCTGTTACTTTGTCTATACTTGGTCTATACTCCCTAGCATGGTTCGGTGCTGTGCGGGAGTGGAAAAGTGTGCTAGCAGTGTGTTAGCAGTGAATCCCAAGAACCCATGAAAAGCTGACACCATGGCTAAGCTTCAACCGTAAACTGTCTAGGATTATATAAAGGGAGGAAGGAGGAAAAGAAAAAGAGAAAAAGGGGGCACAACAGAAGTGTTACTCCCTACCAAAAAAGGTGGCAGGGAGGGAGGAAAAGGGGGAGGGGGGAGGGAGGAAAAAGGGGGAAAAAGGGGGAGGGGTGGATAAGGGAAGGAGAGGGAGGGGGGAATTACGACCTGTACATCTCAAGAAGAAGAAAGGAGGGAAGGAGAAAGGGAAGGGAGAAGGAGAAAGGGAAGGGAAAAGGAAGGAAAAAAAGAAAGAAACACATATGACTGACGTAAATTTTATTACATACAATGTAAGGGGTCTTAATTCCCCAGAAAAAAGGCACATGATATTAAGGGAGTTGGAAAGGTATTCCGCAGAAATCGTTTTTCTACAGGAGACACACTTAGCGTTAGACTCTAATACAAAAATATACTCGCATGCGATTCCAACCTGGTACTATGGAGATTCCCCAAACAAAAGAGCAAAGGGAGTCGCCATAGGTGTAGGGAAGAATATAAGCTTTATTGTAGAAGAAAGAAGAGTGGATCCAGATGGCCGCTATCTGTTCCCAAAAGGGAATCTCCAGGGGAAAAAATACACGTTAGCAAGCGTATACTGTCCAAATAACCATCCCAAAAAATATCTGAATGGGATCTTAAATGCTTTAATGGACTTTAAACAAGGTTATGTAATTCTTGCTGGGGATTTCAACTTTTCAATGGAACACAGACTCGATAGTAAGTCTGGTGCACCGTTACGAGATAGTAAACAATTAAAATTGGTAAAAAAAATATATATACAATCATCAATTAGTAGACTCTTGGAGAGTGACACATCCAAGTAAAAAAGATTATACGTATTATTCAACGGTGCACGACACGTATTCGAGATTGGATCATATGTTAGTTGACCAAGGTCTTTTGGAATATGTAGTGGATGCCTCAATAGGTGTAATATCAATCTCAGACCACGCCCCTGTAATGGTAAAAATAAGATTTAATAATGTAGAACAAAGAAAGGGTATATGGAGTTTAAACGAGGACCTCTTAGATAATAAAGAAGTGGGTGAGACAATATCAAGGGAAATTAAAGAATATTTTAGAATAAATAATACATCAGAAGTAAGTGTGGCAACGATATGGGAAGCCCATAAGGCTTGTATAAGGGGCAAATTGATCTCCATAGGAGCGCGGAAAAAGAAGGAAAGAGATTTATATAGGAAAAACCTGTTAAAGGAACTAAACGATTTGGAACAAAAAGACAAAAAACAGCAAGACAGGGAAACATACCAAAAGATAATAATTAAGCGAGGTCAACTTAGAGATCTGATGGAACAAGAAACCAGAAAAGTATTTAAAAACGTAGCAAAGGAAAGGTATAAATGGGGGAACAAGCCCGGGAAATACCTAGCAAGAGTAGCAAAGGAGAAAAAAACTCTAAATTACATAAATAAAATAAAAAAACAGAGAGGGGAGATAAAATTCAAAACATCTGAAATCGCAGAAGTCTTTAAGACATATTATAGTGCATTATATGACATTAGAGCGAAAGAGACACGAGAGGAAGAGGAAAGTAGGAAACTTAGAATACAGGAATTCCTAGAGCAAACTAATTTACCAAAGATAACACCTGAAAGTGCTGAGTGCCTAGAAGATCCAATTACCAGGGATGAGCCGAACACCCCCCTGTTCGGTTCGCACCAGAACCTGCGAACAGACAAAATGTTTGGAAAAGAAAAAAAACTTTAGAACCCTATTAAATACAATGGACTCGAACATTCGAAATCTAAAGTGTTAATTATAAAGGCTAATATGCAAGTTATTGTCCTAAAAAGTGTTTGGGGACCTGGGTCCTGCCCCAGGGGACATGTATCAATGCAAAAATAAGTTTTAAAAACGGCCGTTTTTTCGGGAGCAGTGATTTTAATAATGCTTAAAATGAAAAAATAAAAGTGAAATATTCCTTTAAATTTCGTACCTGGGGGGTGTGTATAATATGCATGTGAAGTGGCGCATGTTTCCCGTGCTTAGAACTGTCCCTGCAAAAAATGTCATTTTTGAAAGAAAAAAATGCATTTAAAACTGACTCGCGGCTATTAATGAATTGTCGGCTCCCGGCAATACATACAAAAGTCATTGATAAAAAAAAAAAAAAAAAAGCGTGGGGGTTCCCCAGAATTCAATTACCAGGCCCTTCAGGTCTGGAATGGATATTAAGGGGAACCCCGCCGCAAATTTAAAAAAAAATTGACGTGGGGTTCCCCCAAATATCCATTCCAGGCCCTTCAGATCTGGCATGGATTTTAAGGGGAACTCCACCCCAAATTTTTAAAAAAAATGGCGTGGAGTCCCCCATACCAGACCCCTTATCCGAGCACGCAACCTGGCCGGCCGCAGGGGAAAAGGGGGGGACGAGAGAGCGGCCCCCCCTCCCTCCTGAACCATACCAAGCCACATGCCCTCAACATGGGGAGGATGTCCCCATGTTGATGGGGACAAGGGCCTCATCCCCACAACCCTTGCCCGGTGGTTGTGGGGGTCTGCGGGCGGGGGGCTTATCGGAATCTGGAAGACCCCTTTAACAAAGGGGACCCCCAGATCCGGGCCCCCCCTATGTGAATTGGTAAGGGGTACATTGTACCCCTACCATTTCACGAAGAAAGCGTAAAAAAATGTTTAAAAAAACACACAAACACCTTGAAAAAGTCCTTTATTTAAAAAAAAAAAAAAAAAAACATTCCAGCGGTGAAATCCAGTGTCCCGCGGCGATCCCGATGTCCAGCGCTGTCCTTCATTGGTTGTGCCTGAGCGGACCTGATGGGGAACTCCCTCTCAGTATTTTAAATGTATAGACCCGCCCCTTCTAAAGTTCCCCATCAGGTCCGCTCAGCGGAACATGAGAAGGGGCGGGTCTATACATGTATTACCAAAGTGAGAGCAGTTCCCCATCAGGTCCGCCCCCTCGGTATGTCGGACCCGCCTACGTCATTGGCTTGAGCGGGGAACTTCCTTCACTATGTAAATTTAAATTACACAGTGAAGGAAGTTTCCCGCTCAAGCCAATGACCTAGGCGGGTCCGACATACCGAGGGGGCGGACCTGATGGGGAACTTCTCTCACTGTGGTAATACATGTATAGACCCGCCCCTTCTCATGTTCCGCATCTGGTCCGCTGATCGGACCTGATGGGGAACTTTAGAAGGGGCGGGTCTATACATTTAAAATACTGAGAGGGAGTTCCCCATCAGGTCCGCTCAGGCACAACCAATGAAGGACAGCGCTGGACATCGGGATCGCCGCGGGACACTGGATTTCACCGCTGGAATGTTTTTTTTGGTTTTTTTTTAATAAAGGACTTTTTCAAGGTGTTTGTGTGTTTTTTTAAACATTTTTTTACGCTTTCTTCGTGAAATGGTAGGGGTACAATGTACCCCTTACCAATTCACATAGGGGGGGGCGGGATCTGGGGGTCCCCTTTGTTAAAGGGGTCTTCCAGATTCCGATAAGCCCCCCGCCCGCAGACCCCCACAACCACCGAGCAAGGGTTGTGGGGATGAGGCCCTTGTCCCCATCAACATGGGGACATCCTCCCCATGTTGAGGGCATGTGGCCTGGTACGGTTCAGGAGGGAGGGGGGGCCGCTCTCTCGTCCCCCCCTTTTCCCCTGCGGCCGGCCAGGTTGCGTGCTCGGATAAGGGGTCTGGTATGGATTTTTAGGGGGACTCCACGCCATTTTTTTTTTAAATTTGGGGTGGAGTTCCCCTTAAAATCCATGCCAGATCTGAAGGGCCTGGAATGGATATTTGGGGGAACCCCACGTCAATTTTTTTTAATTTGCGGCGGGGTTCCCCTTAATATCCATTCCAGACCTGAAGGGCCTGGTAATGGAATTCTAGGGAACCCCCACGCTTTTTTTTTTTTTTTTTTTTATCAATGACTTTTGTATGTATTGCCGGGAGCCGACAATTCATTAATAGCCGCGAGTCAGTTTTAAATGCATTTTTTTCTTTCAAAAATGACATTTTTTGAAGGGACAGTTCTAAGCACGGGAAACATGCGCCACTTCACATGCATATTATACACACCCCCCAGGTACGAAATTTAAAGGAATATTTCACTTTTATTTTTTCATTTTAAGCATTATTAAAATCACTGCTCCCGAAAAAACGGCCGTTTTTAAAACTTCTTTTTGCATTGATACATGTCCCCTGGGGCAGGACCCCGGTCCCCAAACACTTTTTAGGACAATAACTTGCATATAAGCCTTTATAATTAGCACTTTAGATTTCTCCCATAGATTTTTCGAATTTGCCGCAAACACCCCAATTTGTTCGCTGTTCGGCGAACGGGCGAACAGGCAATGTTCGAGTTGAACATGAGTTCAACTCGAACTCGAAGCTCATCCCTACCAATTACACAAGAAGAAATAAACAAAGCTCTTCAAGAAACACCAGGGGGGGAAAAGTCCAGGACCCGATGGATTCCAGATTAAGTATTACAAAAAATTTAAAAAACAACTAGTCCCAGAGCTATGTAACTACTTTAATAGAATGGGAGAAGATGTAGAAATAAGAAAAGAATCTCTCCTTGCCAATATCTCCGTTATACCAAAAGTAGGGAAGGATGGAACTATATGCTCCAGCTACCGGTCTATAGCGTTATTGAATTCAGACACAAAGTTATACGCAAAGGTATTGGCAACGAGATTAAAAATCCTAATGCCGGAACTAATAAATGCAGATCAGGTGGGTTTCGTGGCAGGAAGGGAAGGGAGAGATAACAGTATAAGAACCCTATTATTAATCCGGAAGGGGATTGAGAAGAAACCCCCAGTCGTACTCATGTCTATAGATGCTGAAAAAGCATTTGACCGAGTCGACTGGGGGTTTATGATGGAGACACTCCGGAATATAGGTCTGGGACCAAAATATATGAGATGGATTAAAAATCTATATAACCATCCTACGGCCAGAGTTAAGGTAAATGGGAGTGTGTCGTCTGTATTCGAGATGCATAATGAAACGAGACAAGGGTGCCTACTCTCGCCCCTCCTGTATGTGTTGGCACTAGAACCACTGTTGTCAAATATACGGAACAGTCAGGATATAGGGGGGGGGGTGAGAGTGGGAGATCAAGAACATAAGGTGGCTGCATTTGCAGACGACATACTCCTATTCTTGACAAAGCCAAGGTTGTCATTGCCCAATGTAGTAAAATAAATAAAAAAATATGGGGATCTTTCAAATTTTAAGATTAATCCAAATAAAACTGTAATTTTGAACCTGGAAATAGAAATAAATGAAGAAAGGCTATTACAGAAAGAATTCCCATTCACCTGGGAGACAAAAACATTAACATACTTAGGAATCAAAATAACTCCTACGTTAGAAGAACTGTATCTCGCTAAATTCATCCCTTTAATAAATGAAACCAAAGTAGAACTAAAAAATACCTCTAAGAGATCCATTTCCTGGATAGGAAGGATCAACATTTTGAAAATGATGATCCTGCCGAAAGTGATCTATAGGCTTCAGATGCTCCCAATAGACATACCCCAAGTTTTTTTTAAGTTGATTAAAACTATGATTTTGAAATATATATGGCAGGGTAAAAAGGCCAGAATAAACTATACATTGTTAACGCGGGGGGAAAAAAATGGGGGCATGGCTTTGCCAGATATAAAGAGATACTACAAGGCGATTATATTAGCAAGACTAATGGGCAAACCCACACACAAAAAAAAAGTGGGTACACACAAACACCTTGAAAAAGTCCTTTATTTAAAAAAAAAAAAAAACATTCCAGCGAATGGTATGGAAGACACATTAAGTATGGCGCATCTACAAAAAAACATATGGATACCACCAAAATTTTGAACATTGGGCACAGAAACACATAAGATAACTAGGAACATTTTTAAAATTTGGGATACACTGCATCGACACGAAAAATGGAAATACAACTCCCCACTAATACCGTTAGCAGGCACAGAGTTTTTCACGCCAGGAAATAGGATATGACTGGGAAAACTAATGGGAACTGCACAATTAAAGGACATTATCATATCGGGTAAAATAAGGACAAGACAAGACTTAATCACGACACAAGGGTGGAACCAGCTTAGCGACTGGGAGTATTCTCAATTAAAACACTTAGTTAGCACTATAGCACAACCAATCAGAAATGAAAAAGCACTAACTCAAATGGAAAAGATATGTAGTAAAGGAAAGCCTCTGAAGCATAGTATATCACAGGTATATAAAATATTAACAGAATTAGAAACTGAAGGACCACTACCCTTTATAGAAAAATGGGACCAAGAACTGGGTAAAGGAATTGAGGAAAAGCAAATGATTGAAGCAGTATACAGTTTTTCTTCAGCTATAACCACGATAGAAGCAAACTATACGAGTATGGTACGCTGGCATTTGACTCCAGAAAGAATGAACAAAATTCCTCCCAGCAACTCCCCATTATGTGGGAGGGGCTGTAAGCAACTGGGAACGACAATACATATGTGGTGGGAATGCCCAATAATAGTGGAGTACTGGACAGGGATCCTGGACTATATTGAGGTAGTAACCGGAGAAAAAATCCCACAAAACGCCTGGACATGTTTGTTCCATGGCACAAATAAAACAAAAAAGCAATACAGAAAAACGCTAGTCCCACCCCTGCTTAACGCGGCGAAGGGGTTAATCCCAAAAAATTGGTTATTAACAAAAAAACCGACCATAAAAGAATGGATACAATGAGTGGATTATATTTCTGAGATGGAATACATGAGCCAGGGAGAGCAGGGAAGGGGGGAAAGCTATAGAGCAACATAGGAAAAATGGAGAGTTTTTAAACTGTCAGATAAATATGTGCAAGGAATGACAGAAAAAGAAAGGGAATAAGGTAGATCGAGAGAGAAAGATGACAGATCAGGGAGGGTGGGGTGGAGGTAGGTAGGGAGTAGGGAGGGGGGGATACGGGAAATGGGTAAAAGGGGAAGTTAGGAAATATGTATGTAGCGGGTATTTGAGTTTAGGGGAAGCATCTGGGTGGTAGTGTAACCCAGATGCACTGATTGCTAGGGGATCTGAGGCCCCTTTATGGTTCTTGGAGGACTCTGGTGGTGTGAGGTTCCCTGGGCCTACAGGTGGCATTGTTGCCGGGGGCCGGAGGTGAACTCACACTGCAGGACTGTGCCTTTTTGTCCTCCCCTGGAGCTGGTACAGCGGGGCGGGGAACCTGCTGTGACACAAAGGGAGAGGAGATAAAAGGGGCGGACGCCCTTACCAGGGGTTCAGAGTGCAGAGTCGGAGAATGTGGCCGCATCCAGGCACCTTCAGCTTGGGTGCTGGCGTCCCGGTGTTCCGGGCCCAGTTGTCTTTGACCTGGCCGGAGCGGAGATGGAGTATATCTCAGGCACCTTTAGCCTGGGGTGAGGTACTATGGTGAATGCCTGGGGCTCAGTACCTTCGACTGAGTTCCGCGAGGGTGGAGGAATCCGAGGGGGCCCTAACTCCTTGGGTGCCCGTGTCTGAGTTTGTGAGGTCTGGTGTGCAGAACTTCTCTGGAGAGTCTGGCGCAGCATCCTCCCTTGGACGGATATCCTTCCCCTGACAGGGGCCGTGCTAGCGAAGGTAATTCACGTTCTATTTCACATAGTCAGGGGCAGTGACTATTCGCCACTGGTGATACCACAGTGGTTGGCAAGAGAAGGGAAAGGATTGTGCCTCGACCTATTCCCGTTAAGACTAAGTTGTTGCAAAAGAATCCAACTTAACCGTGCTGTGTGTTTATTCGCTGAGAAGAATAAAACTGTGTTGGACCTATTCACTGTGTGGAACTCTGGTTACTAGGAGCAAAGGAGTCAGGGACGAAGTACAGGACTTGACTCTAGGACACCTACACAAAGCCCGATCTTTCTGGCCTTCACCTCTTCACTATGGAGGACATGGGCCGTGGTGTATCTCATCCCTCCCCCCAGCACTAACACCCCTAGACAAAAAAAGACGAGCCGAGAATGAGAAGGGGTGAGAGGGGTGAGGTCGCTACATGTATGTATATTTTTGTACTATGTTTTTTTATACACCAATGTGGGTGTGTGCTGTATTTTTCTAATAACTTCCAATAAAGAATAAATTATAAAAAAAAATATGGTCAATACCATATTTGGTCAATGATGTAAGGTAGCATAACTGCCCGGCGTGTTAGCATTCAGCAGCTAACTGACCAGCTATCAATTAAAGTAGTTGCATCAGGAGACATATTTAGTCCATCAAAAGAAGATCATTATGCATGAGGATTTTGTGCTCATGGTTCATCAAATTCGTCATTCGTCATGATTGATGTGAATCTGCGAGATTAATGATGGATTTACACCTTGGGACTTTTTTTAAACTAAAGACCTCAATAGGGTGTTATGTACTACTTCATTTTTTGTGAATATATATTAAGGGGGCAGATATCTCCCCTCTAGGGATGAGCTGAACACCCCCCCCCCCCCCGGTTCAGTTTGCACCAGAACCTGCGAACGGACCGAAAGTTCGCGCAAACTTTTGAACCCCGTTAAAGTCTATGGGACGCAAATGTCAGAAATCAAAAGTGCAAATTTTGAAGGCTAATATGGAAGTTATTGTCCTAAAAAGTGTTTGGGGACCCGGGTCCTGCCCCAGGGTACATGTATCAATGCAAAAAAAAGTTTTAAAACTGACGTTTTTTCGGGAGCAGTGATTTTAATAATGCTTAAAGTGAAAAAATAAAAGTGAAATATTCCTTTAAATATCGTGCCTGGCGGGTGTCTACAGCATGCCTGTAAAGTGGCGCGTGTTTCCCGTGGGGCCTTAGGCACTGGTGCTGGTACCACAACACTGCAACCGCTCACATATACTGTAGTTGGAGCGCAGGAATGAGCCCTGCTGCAAAGTATTGCATCAAAAATTGTAATTACACGCCCCTGTTAAACAGGGGCTGAAAAATTTGGCCTTAGCCACTAGTGGCGGTGCCCAGAACCAAAAATTTTCTTACGAGCTATCAGCATGATCATTGAGGAGGAAGAGGATAGTCACTCTGCATAGGCAGTCTTGAAGGGATCTCACATTCAAAAAAAAATATTCGGTTACATTAGCATCAGGTGCTTGGTAGCTGGTGATCCAAGACTGATTCCTTTTTATGAAGGTCAGCCGATCACCCAATTCGATGGACAGGCGCACCCTGTGATCGGTTACAAAGCCTCCAGCAGCACTGAATGTGCGTTCCGAAAGAACGCTGGATGCAGGACAGGCCAGTAGCTCAATTGCATACTGTGCAAGCTCTGGCCAGTGATCCATCCCCAATACCCGGTAACCCAGAGGATTTTCGGTGGGAAAGGTGCCCAAGTCTGATCTTGCCCCTAGGTATTCCTGCACCATGTGAATCAGACGCTGGTGATGGTTGCTGGAACCACTCATACCTTGGGGCTGCGGACTAAAAAATTGTCTGAACGCATCGGTCAGACGGCCATCTTCTCCACCACTCCTTCTGTGACTGACCGAAGCCTCAGAAACACGTTGTCCAGAACCAGGAATTTGTAACCTCCCAGGCTCTGGAAACGCGTTGCACAAACCTTTCTGCAAGGCCTCCCGAAGATGTTTCCTCCTCTGCTCCCTCTGCGACGGCAAGATAAGGTCCGCAACTAGGGATGGACGAACATCTCCCGAGACGGTTCGCGAACGCGATCGCGCGAACGCGGGTAAGTGTTCGCGAACCGCGGGTTCACGGTGGGCCCCATTCATTTCAATGGGAGGCGAACATTAAAAATCTCCATGTCATATTTGCAGCCACAAAATAATTACTAGCTGTGCACACATAGTCCCACAACATGGACAATGACATAACAGAAGTATTAAGCAAATTTGAGATCGACAACGACAAGCATTCTTTTTTTATCTAAAATGTTTTGTCAATTCAGGAGCGCATGAAGGCCATGGAAGAGACGCAAGGCCAGGCTATGAAGGGGGTGCAGGAGATGATCCTGCTATTGGAAAAGTTGCCATAAATGTTTTTTTTTTTTTATAAGTTATATAAATCGTTTATACAGTTATAACGTTTATTTCGTTTTTTTGTAATATTGCTCGGTTTTATTAGGAATAGCTCGGCCTAAATCAGCCAGAACTGACAGCAGCCGGTAAATACATGTCAAATACATATAGGGTCCATTCACACGTCTGTAAAATGGGTCCGCATCCGTTCCACAATTTAGCGGAATTGATTTTCAATTCCAGTCTGAAAAATTAGGCATTCACAGCCTGGATAAAGAAGTAAGTGTCGGCCAGTACAGGCCCCAAAAATTAGCCAACAGGCATTCATCTGACAGCAAAGAACTTTGTGTTCTGTGGCTGGAGGTACATTAGGCATTCACAGGATAAATAAGTTTCGGGCACTACAGGCCCCAAAAATTAGGCATTCAACGGACATAAAAGGCCTTTTATGCCACTGTATTTACCCAAGAAGACAGGGACCATGAATAATTGTTATAGGTGGTGGTGGATATTTGTGGCCTGTCATGAGGAATTTGAATGAATCATGGTCTACTGCTCACATGTGTTGAATTCCTCAGAGATCAATGCCTCATTCATTTTTATAAATGTGAGGTAGTCAACACTGTTGTGAGCTCGGCGAGTGCGCTTATCGGTCACGATCCCCCCTGCTGCGCTGAACGTCCTTTCGGACAGGACACTGGACGAGGGGCAAGCCAACAGTTCCATTGCAAATTGTGCAAGCTCTGGCCAGAGGTCAAGCCTGCCCACCCAGTAGTCCAGGGGTTCATCACTTCTCAGAGCGTCCACATCGGCCGTTAATCCGATGTAGTCGGACACCTGTCGGTCTAGGAGTTCCCTGATGCTGGATCCGGATGAGACCTGTCGATGGGTCGGCTGAAAGAATGATCTCATATCAGAAGTGACCAAGACATCTTCCAACTGCCCTCTTCTTGCAGGCGCTGTTTGATTGGTATCCACAACTGTTCCTCTGGGAGTGGAAATTCCTCTGCCAGTGCACGCAAAAGCAGAATGCAGCATTTCTTGAAGCAAGGCCTGGAAGTGCTCCATTCTGACAGCCCTCTGTGATGGTGGTAACATTTCTGCCATTTTTTGTTTGTACCAGGGGTCCAAGTACGTTGCCACCCAGTAATGGTCCTTGCCCTTTATGCTTTTTATACGGGGGTCCCTCTTAAAACACTGGAGCATGAAGGCCCCCATTTGCACTAAACTGGAAGCAGTGTGGTGGCCTGGCTCCTGCTCGTCATCATCCAGGATAATGTCGTCCTCGATCTCCTCCCCCCATCCACGAACAACAACAGCAGGGATCCCAGAAAGGTTTAAAGCATGCTCTTCTGGCTCCTCCTCATCCGCCCCGGCACCATCCTCCTCTGACTTCTCTTCAGACTCCTGTTGTTGACTTGTCTCAGATAGAGTAGCCCCCCCTGGGAATTCATCCAGCATTGCGACTTCCTCATCTTCCTGCTCCTGCTCCTCGACGGCTTGATCAATGACATGACGCAATACACGCTCCATAAAGTAGGCATAAGGTACGATGTCACTGATGGCACCATGGCTGCGACTGACCAGTTTGGTGATCTCATCAAATGGCCGCAAAAGTCTGCATGCGTCTCGCATGAGCAGCCACTGACGCAGTGAAATAAAACCAAGATCCCCAGAACCTGTTCTGGCGCAGAGTTCGTACAGTCAGTCGTTAACTGCACATTTCTGCTGGAGCAGCCTATCAAGCATATACAAGGTTGAGTTCCATCGCGTCGGGCAGTCACAAATAAGACGTCTGACCGGCAGATTGTGTCGCCGCTGAATGTTAGCAAGGCGAGCCATGGCCGTGTAAGATCTTCTGAAATGGGCCGAGATTTTCCTTGCCTGCCGCAAGACGTTCTGGACCCCAGGGTATTTGACAACGAATCGGTGCACGACCAAGTTCAAGACGTGTGCCATGCATGGCGCGTGTGTAATTTTGCCCTGTTTCAACGCGCTCAGCAGATTGGCACCATTGTCGCACACCACTTTACCAACTGTCAAATTGAGCGGTGTTAGCCACTGATCTGCCTGTGAAAAGCTGAAAGGAGTGCAGGGCCAGTGTGGCTCTTGGCTTCCAGGCACAACAGACGCAGCACAGCATGGCAACGTCTCACCTGGCATGTCGAATAGGTTCTGGGGTTCTTGGGTGGCGCAGCGGAAGAGATGGTAGCAGCGGAAGAGGAGGAGTCAGCCGAGGAGGAGAGGGAGGATGGAGTAGTGTCAGGGTCACCTGTGGCCAGGTGACAGATGCACACCGTAGGGGGACAGGAGTGCACCGCGAGGTAGTGAACCCTATGGCTGGCTTCTGCGGATAGGAAACTGGGTGGTTGTGGAAAGCGGGACCAGAGGAGCACAACCGGGATCCCAACGGAAGCGAGAGCCAAGATTCCCCAGGGCGCGGAGTCTAAGACCCAGCTGGTCTTCTCCAGGGCCTCTAGTGGTGAGGATGTTACGCTGCAGGCTGGGACCAGGTCGCGGCCCCTGGAGTTTCCTAGCTCACGCCCCGTAGGATAAGGGGAAAAGAGGGGAAGCAGCAGCACACGATAGAGAGAACCGAATAACAAGCTGAAGGTCAGGGGCCACAAGCAGACAAGGATAACGAAGAACGAGCCGAAGGTCAAGGGTCACGAGCAGACAGGGATAGTCGGGGGCAAGCCAATAACGTAACAGAGACAGACGTAGCACACGGCAGGCAGGAACCCAAACACACAATGCCTAACAAACACGTTGATCAGCAAAGCAGGCTTGCAGTGCACAGGTTAATATAGTGTTCAGTGATAGGGCCTGGGGTGGAGTCAGGCTGGGAGGAGATTATAAAGGAAGCCAGGTGAAGGAGGTCTGGTCTCTAGATGAACACATGAGGAGGAAGGTAAGATGGCAGACAGACATTAATGCATATCCATGACAGTACCCTCCCTCTTACGAGGCCTCCCCATTCCCCGCCTGGGCCCAGGTTTAGAGGGAAACTTCAGATGAAACTCCTTTAACAGACGAGGTGCAAAGACCTCAGATACAGTGATCCAAGACCTCTCCTCAGGACCAAACCCTTTCCAATGAACGAGGTACTGAAGAACGCCTTTACAGAGTCGGGAGTCCAGAATTTGACTGATCTCGTACTCCTGATTATCCTCAGAGACAGGCGCCACGGTAGGGAGAGGACGAGAGAATTTATTGAGGACTAAAGGCTTTAGAAGAGCAACATGAAAGGAGTTAGTGATTTTAAGGCTCTTAGGAATCTGGAGTTTGAAACAAACCGGATTCAGTTTAGCAGTTACCGTGTATGGACCGATGAATCGTGGAGCAAACTTCAGAGAAGGAACTCGGAGCTTGATGTTCCTGGTAGAGAGCCAGACTTTGTCCCCTGGCTGAAGAGAAGGCGGTTTACGCCTGCGGCGGTCGGCAAAGCCTTTGAATTTTTCAGCAGCTGCCCGGAGGGAATCATGAACGTGACCCCAAACGGAATTGAGAGACTCCTGAACCGAAGCCAAAGCTGGAATGTCTGGAGAACAGATCATGGGAAGAGGAAGTTGAGGGTGTTTTCCATAAACTGTGAAAAAGGGTGTCTTCTGCGAACTGGTATTCACATGATTGTTATGGGAGAATTCTGCCCACGGGAGTAGAGAGGACCGATCGTCATGGTGAGAAGACACAAAGGTGTGATAGGTACAGCCGCTGGTTGTACTTGGGGTTGCGGATTCGGGGTTCCCACGGAGACCTGAAGCTGCTCGAATCGAGAAGCCAGATCCTGGAGGAATCGCATCACCTGGGTCTGATTTGATTCCTGGGTCTCAAGTCTGCGAACTATGCCCTGCAATGGATCATCCGCGGGAAGCGGGATGTCAGCCGGGTTCATGGCTGATCAAACTGTCAGGGTCACCTGTGGCCAGGTGACAGATGCACACCGTAGGGGGACAGGAGTGCACCGCGAGGTAGTGAACCCTATGGCTGGCTTCTGCGGATAGGAAACTGGGTGGTTGTGGAAAGCGGGACCAGAGGAGCACAACCGGGATCCCAACGAAAGCGAGAGCCAAGATTCCCCAGGGCGCGGAGTCTAAGACCCAGCTGGTCTTCTCCAGGGCCTCTAGTGGTGAGGATGTTACGCTGCAGGCTGGAACCAGGTCGCGGCCCCTGGAGTTTCCTAGCTCACGCCCCGTAGGATAAGGGGAAAAGAGGGGAAGCAGCAGCACACGATAGAGAGAACCGAATAACAAGCTAAAGGTCAGGGGCCACAAGCAGACAAGGATAACGAAGAACGAGCCAAAGGTCAAGGGTCACGAGCAGACAGGGATAGTCGGGGACAAGCCAATAACGTAACAGAGAGACAGACGTAGCACACGGCAGGCAGGAACCCAAACACACAATGCCTAACAAACACGTTGATCAGCAAAGCAGGCTTGCAGTGCACAGGTTAATATAGTGTTCAGTGATAGGGCCTGGGGTGGAGTCAGGCTGGGAGGAGATTATAAAGGAAGCCAGGTGAAGGAGGTCTGGTCTCTAGATGAACACATGAGGAGGAAGGTAAGATGGCAGACAGACATTAATGCATATCCATGACAAGTAGGAGGAGGAGGAGAAGAAGAGGCATGCCTGCATGCAATCCGTGGCGGTAAAACCAAATCTACACGGGTGCCACAGGTTACATGCTTGACGGCCGTCAGAAGGTTCACCCAGTGGGCAGTAAAAGTAATATACCTTCCCTGCCCGTGTTTGCTAGACCACGTGTCTGTGGTCAGATGTATCTTGGCACCAACACTGTGTGCCAGAGATACATTCACTTGCCGCTGAACATGGCCATATAGCTCTGGGATGCCCTTCTGGGAGAAATATTTCCTTCCTGGGACCTTCCATTGTGGTGTTCCAATGGCCACAAATTTTCAAAAGGCCTCCGAGTCCACCAGTTTATATGGCAGTAGTTGGGGGGCTAGGAGTTCTGACAAGCCAGTGGTCAACCGCTGGGCAAGAGGGTTATCCAGCGTCATCATTCTTGGCTTTGTGGGTTCTGACAGCGTTGCTCCCACTGGGCTCGGTGATGGGAGTTCATGTGCCTTCTTAAGGCGGTCGTCCCTAGGTGAGTGTTGGGCTTACCGCGACTTATGCGTTGACTGCAAAGGCTGCAGATGGCAACACTATTGTCAGCAGCGGACATGTTAAAAAAAGCCCACACTGCGGAGCCATGTGACGGCGTCCTGGGAGCGCCAGATGTGACCGTGCATGGTTGATGGCTCGCTCTGAGTCCTGATACATTAGCAGTCTTGTTTGTCCCTCCTGTGCAATGTAAGTTCCGCCTGCCTCTCCTCCCTATCTGCTGGTCCATCTCTCCCTCTGAACTGCCCTCCTGGTCCTCTCTTGTGGGCACCCGCGTGACGTCCATAGACACATCATCATCTACGTCACCTTCCCCACCACTAACATTAGAGATCTCGGAGTAGGCAGCAACAGCGGGGACCAACATCCTTGGGCTGATCTGGGTACTGTCGTCAGACTGCTGAGTGGCGGTTGTTGCTACCTCCTCTTCCTGATCCAACGTCAAGAATGCCTGCGCATCAGAGAAGTCTTGTGATGGATCGGAAAATAATTCCTGTGACTCAAGTGGGGGGTATATGGTGGCGGTGGTGTTGGTGGTAGTGTCTTTGGGGGTGCACACAGCAGAGAGTGAAGAGGGTGCAGATAGAGAGGATGAGGAGGGTGCAGAAGAGTTATGCCGCGTACACACGATCGATTTTTTCGACGGTGAAAAAAAACTGTCGAGAAAATCGACGTGAAAAACGAGGAACAGCTTGTTCCCCCCACACACGGCCGTTTTAAATGTCTTTTTTTTTTGGTCGAAAAAAACGACCGTGTGTGGGCTCCGCGGCAGTGTTTCCCTATGGGAAACACTGCCACGGAAAACATGTAGAAAAAAACGAAGAGAAAAATTAGAACATGTTCTAATTTTTCTCGTCGTTTTTAATGCCGTTTTTCTCGTTGAAAAAAACGGCAGAAAGCCCACAGACGATCGTTTTTCTCGTCGAAAGGAAAAAAAAATCGTTTTTCTCGACGAGAAAAACGGCCGTGTGTACGCGGCATAAGGCTGAGTGAGCCACTCAACCAAGTCTGGTGCGTCCTTTGACATAATCAAACGCACCTTCTGCAACTTCCCACTTTGGCTCCGGCCTGGTGCTCCTGCCCTACCCCTACCACCCCTGCGGAAGGGCCTGCCTCTTCCTCTGCCTGTCATCTTTTTAAATGACCCTGTGACAAAAGGCTGTAGAGAAGGGCAGTATATGTGGAAGAAGGTATATAACACCCCGCTTCAAACTGTCGTTTTCGGGGGCCACTGGTCTATCACAGCAGTTATAATACTTTTTTCTAATTGCGTTTGTCACTCTTTGCAGTATCGATGCAGAACCTCTCAGCAGTCACAATGCTGCACAGTAGAAATGCACTATACTATTCTTCCTATATGTGAAAGTTTTTTATGCGTGTATTAGACCCCTATATACTGCACACCAAATAGTAGGGGTGCAACGGATCAAAAAACTCACGGATCGGATCGATCCTCGGATCAGAGCCACGGATCGGATCATTTTCGGATCGGCAAAAAAAAAAAAAATTACTAATATCCACGTCATCCCCCCCCCCCCACTGTAATATCCACAATCTCCCCCAGTAATATCCACAATCTTCCCCCAGTAATATCCACAATCTTCCCCCAGTAATATCCACAATCTTCCCCCAGTAATATCCACAATCTCCCCCAGAAATATCCACAATCTCCCCCAGTAATATCCACAATCTTCCCCAGTAATATCCACAATCTTCCCCAGTAATATCCACAATCTTCCCCCAGTAATATCCACAATCTTCCCCCAGTAATATCCACAATCTCCCCCAGTAATAGCCACAATCTCCCCCAGTAATATCCACAATCTCCCCCAGTAATATCCACAATCTCCCCCTGTATGTAATATCCACAATCTCCCCCTGTATGTAATATCCACAATCTCCCCCTGTATGTAATATCCACAATCTCCCCCTGTATGTAATATCCGCAATCTCCCCCTGTATGTAATATCCGCAATCTCCCCCTGTATGGAATATCCACAATCTCCCCCAGTAATGGGCATCTCCCCCACTTACCAGTCTCTCCCGCCGGCCAGTTCAAATCCACGAGCAGCGAGGGGTGATGACGTCACAAGGCGGCCGCCGCCTACGGGTGTACCAAGATGGCCGCGGCTCCGGAGCTAGGCCGAAGCCGCGGCCTTTCCTAAGGCCAAGGCCGCGGATCGCGGTGTGTGCCGATCCGAACGGGGTGACCCGTTCGGATCACGGATCGTCACCGATCCGTTGCACCACTACCAAATAGTACACCTATACCAGTCCTTAAAATGAACTTTTGTGGAGCTTTATTGGTTAGCGATTTTAGTCGCTAGTCTGTGCCTGCGACACACAGCGGCAACTTGTACCTAAACCGAGAAAAAAGCTGCAGCAGAACCGCTCAGAAGCTGCACAGTAGAAATGCTGCACAGTTGAAATGCACTATATATTATATAGTATAGTATATAGTATATATTATATAGTATGTTTGAAAGTTTTTTATGCGTGTATATACTGCACACCAAATAGTACACCTATACCAGTCCTTAAAATGAACTTTTGTGGAGCTTTATTGGTTAGCGATTTTAGTCGCTAGTCTGTGCCTGCAACACACAGCGGCAACTTCTACCTAAACCGAGAAAAGAGCTGCAGCAGAACCGCTCAGAAGCTGCACAGTAGAACCGCACTATACTATTCTTCCTAGAGTATTTTATGCGTGTAGTACACCCCTATTTACTGCACACAAAATAGTACACCTATACCAGTCCGTAAAAGGACTTTTGTGGACTGTACACCTATACCAGTCCTTAGGAGGACTTTTGTTTTAGTAGAGTCTGTCCCTGCTAGTACACACACAGCAACCTTCCTACACGGACTAAAGACAGCTGCAGAACCGCTCAGCACTGCAGTCCCAATGCTGCACAATTGAAATGAACTAAAAGTGTATTACACCCCTATATACTGCACACAAAACAATTGTACACCTATACCAGTCCTTAAAAGGACTTTTGTGGACCTAATATCTAGGATTACAGTCTGTCCCTGCTCCACACAGCAACCTGTCCCTACGCTGACAAATAACAGAATGTAAAATGGCAGCCAGATCAGGTCTATTTATAAGGTAGGGGGTATGTCCATCTGCTGAAATGTCTCATTGGCTGTCCTGTACCACATGATGGATGTGTCATAGGTCAAAGTTCCACAATGTAAAAGAATATGGTGGCCGCGAACCGGCCGGGAATAGCGCCATATGTCCGCCGGTTTCGCGAACCGCGAATGCGCAAAATTTGCCGCGAACTGCAAGGCCATCTCTATCCGCAACCTTACATTTGTAACGTGGATCAAGGAGGGTTGCCAGCCAGTAATGATCCCTCTCCTTGATACCACGAATACGAGTATCCTTTCGCAGGCTTTGCAGGATCAGGGAGGCCATGCAGCGTAGGTTTGCTGAGGGATTCGGTCCGGAGTTCTCTGGGTCACTAAGGACAACATGATCCGCAGCCACCTCCTCCCAGCCAAGTAAAAGTCCATGGGTTTCTTGGGACTGTAAATGATCCCTTGAAGACTGCTGCTGATGCTGAGTGCTAGGCTCCACCTCCATGCTGACACAATCCTCCTCTTCCTCCTCGTCCTCTTCCTGTGTGATCGGCGGGCTAGCAGGAACACTGTCTGGATAAAGGGGGTCTTGAGAGGTAAGGAAGTCCTCCTCTTCCTCCCTCTGTTCTGCCTCAAGTGCCCTGTCCATTATTCCATGCAGTGTGTGCTCCAAACGGTGGACAAGAGGGACAGTGTCACTGATGCATGCACTGTCACTACTCACCATCCTAGTGGCCTCCTCAAATGGTGACAGGACAATGCATGCATCCCTGATCATGACCCACTGGCATGGCAAAAAAAAACAAGCTCCCCTGACCCTGTCCTGGTGCCATAGTCGCACAGATACTCATTGATGGCCCTCTGCTGCGTGTGCAGCTGCTGAAGCATGGCCAACGTTGAGTTCCACCTGGTGGGCATGTCACAGATTAGGCGGTTCTTGGGCAGGTTAAATTCCTTTTGCAGGTCAGCCAGCCGAGCACTGGCATTATATGACCGGCGGAAATGCACACAGACTTTCCTGGCCTGCCTCAGGACATCCTGTAAGCCCGGGTACCTGCCCAAGAATCTCTGCACCACCAAGTTAAGGACGTGAGCCAAACAGGACACATGGGTCAGCTATCGCTGTCGGAGGGCGGAGAGGAGGTTGGTGCCATTGTCGCAAACCATCATTCCTGGCTTAAGCTGGCGTGGCGTCAACCACCTCTGAGCCTGCCCCTGCAGAGCTGACAGAATCTCTGCCCCAGTCTGGCTCCTGGCCCCCAAGCACACCAGCTCAAGCACCACATGGCATCTTTTTGCTTGCGTACTTTCATAGCCCCTTGAACGCCTACGGAGCGCCGCTGGTTCAGAGGACAAAGCACAGGAAGAGGCCACTGAGGAAGAAGAAGAGGAGGGGGTGGAGGAGAGAGGTGTGTCAGAATCACCAGTAGTTGCATTTTGGAGGCGTGGTGGCGGAACAACACTAATGCATCTTGTCCTGCATCCTTCCCAGCTGCCAGCAGAGTCACCCAATGGGCCGTGAAAGATAGGTAACGTCCTTGTCCATGTCTGCTGGACCATGAGTCAGTGGTAATATGCACATTACCACTGACCGCCCTGTCCAGATAGGCCAAAACATTGCCTTCCACATGCCGGTAGAGAGCCGGAATCGCCTTCCGTGAAAAAAAGTTTGGGAACCTGCCATTGAGGAACCGCACATTCCACAAACTCACGGAAGGGGGCAGAGTCTATCAACTGAAAAGGCAGCAGTTGAAGTGCTAGCAATTTAGCCAAGCTAGCATTCAACCACTGGGCATGTGGATGGCTGGGAGCGAACTTCTTTCGGCGGTGCAGCAACTGGGGCAGGGAAATTTGCCTGGTACAATCTGACGCTGGTGTACCGATAACAGATTGCCCGCAAGTACTTGGCTGTGACACACCTAATTCTACACCTTCATTCCTCTCAGTGCAGGTTTCAGAGAGGACTGAAGGTATAGTGGGGTTGGGGATCCCAGCTGATGAGGAGAAAGGAGAGGTCCGCTTTGTTCTTTGGTGTGGGTCTTTTAGGTACGCTTGCCAATGAACTGCATGGCAGGTTGACATATGTCTGGTCAAGCAAGTGGTGCCCAAGCGGGTGATGTTTTGGCCACGTGAGATACGCTTGAGACATATGTTGCAATTAGCAGCAGTGCGATCTGATGCACTCGTCTCAAAAAAGGCCTACACCAAAGAACTTTTGAAAAAATGCGCAGAGACAGCAGCTCCCTGCACATGCTGAGCTCTGCGGTGTGATGCAGTCGCTGTGCTGCCCTTAAGCCGGCCCCTGGAGGGCATCCTGCCTCATTAGAGATGTGCCTCCTCCTCCTCATCCTCCTCCTCCTCTCTCCTATCAGGCACCCACGTAGAGTCCGTGACCTCATCATCCCCATCACTGGAGCAAACCTGGCAGTATGCTGCAGCTGGGGGAACATGACTGCCATATTGCTGTCCTTCTTTGGCACCCCCTCTCTCTGGGCTCACATTACTGCCTTCCTCTAGCTGAGTACCATCATCGGAGCCTTCAAAACGCTGCACATCCTCCTGCAGCATGTACCCAACATTGTGGTCAAACAGTTCGGGGGACTCCTCAGGAGGACATGGTGGGGCTAGGGAAGGAGTAACTGATGCCATTGAGCAGAGGGAAGAGGCTGCTTTGGCAGCTGCTTTGCCAGACAAAGTACCCTGAGCCTGGGTGAGAGAGGATGAGGAGGATGAGGAGGGCATGGTCATCCACTCTACCAAGTCTTCGGCATGTTGCGACTCAACACGGTCAGCTGCCGAAAAAAGGGACAAGCGTGTCCCACGGCCACCTGCTGATGAGGATGCACCGTGTCCACGACCAGCACTGTTGCCTCTAGACACAGGGCCTGCTTGCCCTCTTTTATTGGCTTGTGACTGTCTGCCTCTCCTTGTTGGCCTTCCAGACATATTAATGGCCTGCAGTGAGATGTAGCTGCACAAAGCTGGGATGTATATATATACTGATTATACTGCAGCTAGCAGAATCAACTGCCTGCCTGTAGTATTATTAGGAAGAAAACAACAGGAATTGTCTGCAGTGAGCTTTAGCTGCACACTGTGCCCAGTATACAGTACACTAATATACTGCAGCTAGCTGAATCAACTGCCTGCCTGTGGTATTATTAGTAATAGAACACCAGCAATTGTCTTCAGTTAGCTTTAGGTGCACACTGTGCAGAGGACACAGTACACTGACTGAAAATACTGCAGTTGCCTGCCTTTGGTATTATTAGTAAGAGAACACCAGCAATTGTCTTCTGTTAGCTTTAGTTGCACACTGTGCAGAGGACAGAGTACACTGACTGAAAATACTGCAGCTACCACAATCCAATCACCTGCCTGCCTGTCAGTATATTAGGAAGAAAATAACAGGAACAGATCTAGCTAAACTGAATACAGTATATATATATACAACACAGGATGCATATATATGCTCCATACACTGTAACTGCAGCTAACTGACTCGCCTGTCCGCTCTATCTAACTCAAATTAAATTACACTGTCTCTCTCTCTCTCTCTATCTCTCTCTGCCACCGCAACACACTACACAAGGCCGCCACGCAGGCGGCCTTATATAGTGTGGGGCGTGTACTAAATTCCCTGAGACATAATTGGCCAAAGCCACCCTGGCTTTGGCCAATTACGGCTCTCCGTTCTTACCGCGCTGTGATTGGCCAAAGCATGCGGATCATAGTACATGCTTGGTCAATCATCAGCCAGCAATGCACTGCGATGCCGCAGTGAATTATTGCCGTGACGCACCACTCGAATTTGGCGCGAACGGCCCATAATGTTCGCAATTCGACGAACAACCAAACAGACGATGTTCGAGTCGAACATGAGTTTGACTCGAACTCGAAGCTCATCCCTACTCCCCTCCAATCACATGGAGAGGTAGATATTTGGGGGCCCCCTTATTTTAAAGGGAGCTTACAGGTTCTTATAATCTCACCCGAAACCCTCACAACCACTGGGCCAGGACAGCGGCTAGAGTCTGATGGAGATTTTGAGAGACCCATCAGATCCACCTCCCTTGTGATTGACAGTGTCCATCAGTGGGTGGGTTCCAAAGCTGCCAGGCAGCCCTATGGCGGCTATGGAATCTGCCCACTTCCATCAACTGTCAATCACAAGGGAGGTGGAGCTGATGGGGAACAGGTCTCTAAGCATCCCCATCAGGCTCCAACTTGTATAATACAGAAAAAAATATCAGAAATAAAAAAAGGACCATATTAATGAGCCTCCGGGGTATGGTAAAGATAAAGTAATGACCAAACTCAGTCTATAAAAATATAACAAATTTTATGGTACACAAAAATATCAAATGGTAAGTATGAAAACAGGAACCACCCACCATCACCAATAAAAAAGACAAAGTTGTCTAAAAAACAAAATGAGTGCGCCGGACGCCACACATACACACTACTTATGTATCCCTCATTAGCTATACACAAAGGAATAGACTGCAGGGGAGTGGTGTGTACACCAACACCACATGGAACCCCTCAGCAAGACAGTGCAGTGGGTACATAACGTTCATGGATACACCGTTATGGAGTCAAAAGTGAGTAAAAAATTAGTCTGTATCCACTGCAGCATCAATGCCAGGGGTCCCCAGGTAGAGATAAATGCTCAAAAAACATAGGAACAGAACATGAGTGAAGAAATCCACAAAGCAAAATAATGCTAAATAAACTGTTCCCGAGCTGTACTGACGTCTCACCATGAATAGTTGGATCAAACTAATGTCCAATTAGTAGTTAAAGGCAAAGTGACCATGTCAAAAAACTAAATTGTGATCATAGGGTCATCAGACAGGCATACAAAAAGATAGCAGGAGGAGACAGGCAGCATGCAGATGACAAATCAGTGGCAGCAGCTTATTAGGGCAGCAAGTAGCAGGTCTTGACATCAGAATAAAGGTACATGCATCCGTCACGGAGCGGAGGAAAACAGCAGAGTGTATAACTCATGTAGCAGATGGCAAAAGGACAGTCCATGCCAGTGCTGAAGTGCCTCTACACTCCATAGACAGACTGCTCACTTATGCATACAGCGTATGTATTCCAAACCTGGTACTTGTTCTATCTACGGTAGTCCAGGTGTGCCGCTCAATGTGGTACCTAAGGCAGATCGCCGCAAGCTGCTGCTCAAAATAATCAAACACTGTCCACGTGTGTGTGCCTCTGCCATGTCTCTCAAATCCCTCTGGTGCTGACCTGGTTAGATGAAAGTGGTGGAGGGTGTGACTAGTGGCACCCGGCACATGCTTGCATGACGTAAACGTGTTTCACCGGAAACCCAGCTTCGTCAGGACATAGCGCCCCCCCCCCCCTGGCTGGTGCATACTTAAATACACCTTTTAGCCCAGCTCATAAGCGTACTTAAAGGGACATGCAAATAATTTAGCAAATCGCTAAATGTAGCATTATATCTATTCAACATCCAGTCAATTACATTCGGTGGAAGTTTGTGCGCTCATAGCTTCCCATGAGGGGCACATATGCCATAACCCATGTCAGAGCAATTAAATAAAATAAAATTAACAAAACACTAAAGAGAGAAGCATATAGCAGGGAGAGTTAAACAGGTCAGAGACAGCCAATATATGCCAAGATGGAAACCATTGAAAAAATCCTAATGCAAAAAGACCTGTAAGTTGAATTCCTTGTTCGGCCATGGGGCATTAAAAGTATTTAATTTATCCAGATTTTTTCTAAATCAAAATCTCCAGTATGGACACTTGGGCCTCAGTGCTGGCCTCCATCATGCCTTCTACATCAAACAGGTGCATGAATCTGTCATAGACACCAACTTTGTCATGCAGTGGAGAAAAATAATTCTACAACAATTATGAATTTCAGGCAAATGTCTTTAGTATTCCAGTTGAATGATTTCCAGTATCATTCAACCCAGGAGACTGAGGACATAGTATGAGTCAAGGGCATCATGTACCCAGCCTCTGGGGGGGATGTCACCACTCTTTGTATTGTAGAGGACCTGTTAGGTGAAAAGAACAGGTAAGGAAAGGTGTGTGCATCATGTACAGTAAATGGCCTGAAGACATTTGGAAAAAGCATCTATTAACAAGGAATACATGTAGTGGTGTTAGGGTGGTCAAGACTATTTACTTTCCACCTATTGTGTTAAAAAAAAATTGTATGCAGTATGCACCTGTTAGCCTTGTGACAACTCCTAGGCCCTATCTGTGACGCTGGGCTGACTGTGGTAAATGAGGGGTCAGCCTGTAGATGTGGTCCCCGGTTCACCGCCTGCAGAAGAAAACACACAGGGACTGGTTGATGCAGAAAAGTATATTAAGGTAGTAATGTTGTGATAAAAAAACAACTCTTCAGACGTGGCCCTGATACTATACGCTAACCTAACTGTCCCTAGCCAGTGGGAAATCTGTCCCTGTCCTACCCACTGCACGGAATGTGCGGCAAACCTGAAGGGAATAGTGCAGCAGCGTCCAATTGGACAGCTGCTTCCCTGATGAGATCTACAGAGGCCTTGGAGAAACCTTGTTTCCCCTTGTCCTCTGCCCTCCCTGCACAGGGGCTGCCATACAGCACCACCCTTGCAGGGGGGCTTAACTGCATCTGCCTACAAGACACTGTATGTAGAGTCAGTGGAGCCAATAGACATTCCTACATGTTGCAGTTTTGCAGATCTACAGTACACAAATGCTGCAAAAACATTTGTAGACTTCATGTACACTACAGCTCCTAAACTTAAGTTTCAGAACTTTTGATGTTTTTTTTTACCAAAGCTCCTAAAATCAACTCCATAAAACCTCCACCAACTTCAATGTGCATAGAGAAAGCACACCACACCCAAGTGCTACCAATCTGCTTACCAGAAGGATATTAGAAACACACAACGTAATTATATATTGCAAGAGGTCAATGATGGATTCAAATGGCACATTCCAAGCGTGATAGGCAGGTCATAAGGATATCCAAGTTCATCAATCTCAGAAAATCATCAGGACTCACATGAGGAGATGGGTATAATGTGCATTCACCAAAATGATATTACCCCAATAGAAGGAAAAAGCATCAATAGTGAAGCCCGTAGATGTAAAACACACAGTCTTTATTGTAGTCTACTTACAGGTAAAAAGGAACGTTATGACATATAAAACTCCCTGGCTTTCAGCGTACTTGCAGCGGCCAGCCTGACATGTTTCATCCTATGTGGATATCATCAGAGGTGCCTCTGATGAAATCCACATAGAATAAAACATGTCAGACGGGCTTCACTACTGTTGCTTTTTCCTTCTATTGGGGTAATATCCTGTTGGTGAATGCACATTATACCCATCTCCTCATGTGAGTCTGATGATTTTCTGAGATCGATGAACTCAGGAACTGCAAAACACAGGAAAAATATGATTTTTCCGTGATTTTGCAGCGTTTTGCATTCTCCCCCTTCTGCGGTAAATGTAGTCAGGGTGTACGTGAAGTCTTAGGCTTAATAGAAAGGAGCTTCATGTTATTTCCGAACAGAAAAATTGGCCAGAATTGTAACATTGACATATGGTGTGATGTGATAAGCTCAACAGCTATTCAGCACCACAAAAAAAAAAATATTGATTGCATCTACCATATACCAATACCAATGAGGTGAAGTGTAAGTAGGTGGGCTTATGCGGTAAGCAAGTGGTCATTGTTTTATATCACCCATTCAGAATACACCAAAAGCTTCATAAATACTATATATACTTTAAAGACTTACATCTACCATCATTTGCTAACTCATTGCAGCCTGTCATCTTTTCCAAGCATACAGGTGCATTTAATAGATCACACTTATGTTTTACTCTAACTTTATGCCTACATGATATATGTATTGTATAGTGCAAATAACTCATTGATCACCTCATACAGGTTTTGCCTCATTACCCCCATATCTGACCTCAACATCACCTTAACTGTTATAGTCTGCTTCCAAAACGCTCAATTCACCAAGCTTTACCATGAGAATAAGGTTTTTTATTTTAGCCATGTGCCTGTAATTTTCGATTCTTGTTGAACCCAGCTGAAAATAATTGTCACATTTATGAAAATAAGAACCTTATTCTGGTGTGATAGCTTGGTGAATTGAGCCTATGGGTTTCCCATTCCTCCCACCTTACCGCTGGAACAGGTGCAGTGTAATCACTTGGCATCAGACGTAAAATGCTTTTCACATAAGGTCATTTTCATACTCTGCGTCAAACTCTTTCCATATATACATGTTTATAACAAGCTGTATAACAACCTCCCTTCTGTCAACTATATAGAAAAGGTAGAGTAAGATTATGTGAAATAATAAATACCAACACAGCCAAAGTACCAGGTGGCAAAAGTTGCAGTAAGATTTGCTAAATCCATACTGTGTAATAATTATTTTAGCAGTCAATACTTTAAGGAAAACCTCATTGTTTTAAACATTGACTTGACATGCAAAAGTAAGATGCTCAGGAATAGGGATGAGCTCGGTGTTCGAGTCGAACATACGTTCGACTCGAACATCGGTTGTTCGACGAAGATCGAACGATTTGGGCCGTTCGCGCCTAATTCGAGTGACGCGAACGGCCCACAATGCACTACGCCATCGCAGTGTCATCCAGGCGCTGTGATTGGCCAAGCATGCACTGTGACCCCGCATGCTTGGCCAATCACAGCGCCGGCAGCGAGGAGAGCAATGATTGGCCACAGGCAGGATGCCTGTGGCCAATTATTGCTGAGGGTGTTTAGTACATGCCCCACACTATAAAAGGCCGCCAGCACGGCGGCCTAGTGTAGTGTGTTCCGGAGCAGGGAAAGAGAAGCATAGGCAGGGACAGTGACATTTTTTTTTTTCTTGCTTAACCTGGATTCCTTTAGTTTAGGGAAAGAGAAGGATAGGTAGGGAGAGTGTCAGTGTGTTTTACTGTGATAATCCTTGTTTCTAGGGACAGGGAAGGACAGTGAGGGAAATTCTCCTTGTGCTATAGTGTGCTTTAAAAAAACATTTTTTCTAGGGACAGAAAACTATAGGTAGGAAGAGTGTCAGTTTCTTTCACTGTGATAATCCTTGTTTCTAGGGACAGGGAAGGCCAGTGAGGGAAATTCTCCTTGTGCTATAGTGTGCTTTAAAAAAACATTTTTTCTAGGGACAGAAAACTATAGGTAGGAAGAGTGTCAGTTTCTTTCACTGTGATAATCCTTGTTTCTAGGGACAGGGAAGGACAGTGAGGGAAATTCTCCTTGTGCTATAGTGTGCTTTAAAAAAACATTTTTTCTAGGGACAGAAAACTATAGGTAGGAAGAGTGTCAGTTTCTTTCACTGTGATAATCCTTGTTTCTAGGGACAGGGAAGGACAGTGAGGGAAATTCTCCTTGTGCTATAGTGTGCTTTAAAAAAACATTTTTTCTAGGGACAGAAAACTATAGGTAGGAAGAGTGTCAGTTTCTTTCACTGTGATAATCCTTGTTTCTAGGGACAGGGAAGGACAGTGAGGGAAATTCTCCTTGTGCTATAGTGTGCTTTAAAAAAACATTTTTTCTAGGGACAGAAAACTATAGGTAGGAAGAGTGTCAGTTTCTTTCACTGTGATAATCCTTGTTTCTAGGGACAGGGAAGGACAGTGAGGGAAATTCTCCTTGTGCTATAGTGTGCTTTAAAAAAACATTTTTTCTAGGGACAGAAAACTATAGGTAGGAAGAGTGTCAGTTTCTTTCACTGTGATAATCCTTGTTTCTAGGGACAGGGAAGGACAGTGAGGGAAATTCTCCTTGTGCTATAGTGTGCTTTAAAAAAACATTTTTTCTAGGGACAGAAAACTATAGGTAGGAAGAGTGTCAGTTTCTTTCACTGTGATAATCCTTGTTTCTAGGGACAGGGAAGGACAGTGAGGGAAATTCTCCTTGTGCTATAGTGTGCTTTAAAAAAACATTTTTTCTAGGGACAGAAAACTATAGGTAGGAAGAGTGTCAGTTTCTTTCACTGTGATAATCCTTGTTTCTAGGGACAGGGAAGGACAGTGAGGGAAATTCTCCTTGTGCTATAGTGTGCTTTAAAAAAACATTTTTTCTAGGGACAGAAAACTATAGGTAGGAAGAGTGTCAGTTTCTTTCACTGTGATAATCCTTGTTTCTAGGGACAGGGAAGGACAGTGAGGGAAATTCTCCTTGTGCTATAGTGTGCTAAAGCATTCCTCATCAACCATCTTTGAAATCCTTGTTTTTTGGACAGTCAGGGAAATTGTCGTTGTGCTATTCTGTGCAAAAGCAATCATCCTCAACCATATTTAGAAATCCTTAAGTAAAGGGACAGAGAAGGACACCTGAAGGTAGCCCTTATTGCTTTTTTCCCATCTCCCTGCAGGCCATCTATTAGAATGTCTGGAAGGCAAACAAGGAGAGGCAGACAGTCAGGAGGCAATAAAAGAGGGCAAGCAGGCTCTGTGTCTGGGGGCAACAGTGCTGGTCGTGGACGTGGTGCATTGTCATCAGCACATGGCCATGGGACACGCTTGTCCTTCTTTTCGGCAGCTGGACATGTTGAGCCACATCATGCCGAAGACTTGGTAGAGTGGATGACCAAGCCCTCCTCCTCCTCCTCATCCTCTCTCACCCAGGCTCAGGGTACTGGCAAAGCAGCTGCCAAAGCGTCCTCTTCCCTGGTATCAATGTCAGACTCATCATCAGTCACTCCTTCCCTAGACCCACCATGTCCTCCTCCTGAGGAGTCCCCCGAACTGTTTGAGCACAGTGTTGGGTACATGCTCCATGAGGATGCCCAGCGTTTCGAAGGGTCTGATGATGAAACCCAGCTACAGGAAGGCAGTAGCGTGAGAGCAGACAGAGGGGATGCTCAAGAAGGACACCAATCTGGCAGTCATGTTCCAGCAGCTGCAGCATACTGCCAGATTGGCTCCAGTGATGAGGAGGGAGGGGATGATGAGGTCACTGACTCCACGTGGGTGCCTAATAGGAGAGAGGAGGAGGAGGAGGATGAGGAGGAGGCACATCTCCAACGAGGCAGGATGCCCTTTGGTGGCCAGCGTAAGGGCAGTACACCGACGGAATCACACCGCAGAGCTCCGCCTGTGCAGGGCGCTGCCTCTGCCCGTCATTCAAAAAGTTCTTTGTTGTGGGCCTTTTTTGAGGCTAGTGCATCAGATCGCACAGCTGCTGTTTGCAACATATGTCTCAAGCGTATATCGCGTGGCCAAAACATCAGCCGCTTGGGTACCACATGCCTGACCAGACATATGTTGACCTGCCATGCAGCTCGTTGGCAAGCCTACCTCAAAGACCCACACCAAAGAACAAAGCGGACCTCTCCTTGCACCGCATCAGCTGGGATCTCCAACCCCACTATAACTTCAGTCCTCTCTGAAACATGCACTGAGAGGAATGAAGGTGTAGAATTAGGTGTGTCACAGCCAAGTACTTGCGGCCACTCTGCTAGCAGTACACCGACGTCCGATTCTAGCAGGCAAATTTCCCTGCCCCAGCTGCTGGACCGTCGAAAGAAGTTCACTCCCAGCCATCCACATGCCCAGCGGTTGAATGCTAGCTTGGCTAAATTGCTAGCGCTTCAACTGCTGCCTTTTCAGTTGGTAGACTCGGCCCCCTTCCGTGAGTTTGTGCAATGTGCGGTTCCTCAGTGGCAGGTTCCCAAACGCCACTTTTTCTCACGGAAGGCTATTCCGGCTCTCTACCGGCATGTGGAAGGCAATGTCTTGGCCTCGCTGGACAGGGCGGTCAGCGGTAAGGTGCATATTACCGCTGACTCATGGTCCAGCAGGCATTGGGTCACTCTTTTGGCAGCTGGGAAGGATGCAGGACAAGGTGCAGTAGTGTTGGAGGTTGTTCCACCGCCACGCCTCCAAAATGCTACTACTGGTTGTGACACACCTCTCTCCTCCACCCCCTCCTCTTCTTCTTCCTCCATGGCCTCTTCCTGTGGTTTGTCCTATGAACCAGCGGTGCTCCGTAGCCGTTCAAGGGGCTACGCAAGTACGCAGGCAAAAAGATGCCATGCCGTGCTTGCGCTGGTGTGTTTGGGGGACAGAAGCCACACTGGGGCAGAGGTCCTGTCTGCTCTGCAGGGCCAGGCCGAGAGGTGGTTGACGCCACGCCAGCTTAAGCCAGGAATGGTGGTTTGCGACAATGGCACCAACCTCCTCTCCGCCCTCCGACAGGGACAACTGACCCATGTGCCCTGTGTGGCTCACGTCCTTATCCTGGTGGTGCAGCGGTTCTTGGGCAGGTACCCGGGCTTACAGGATGTCCTGAGGCAGGCCAGGAAAGTCTGTGTGCATTTCCGCAGATCTTATAATGCCAGTGCTCGCCTGGCAGAGCTGCAAAAGGAGTTGAACCTGCCCAAGAACCGCCTTATATGTGACATGCCCACCAGGTGGAACTCAACGTTGGCCATGCTGCAGCGGAGGGCCATCAATGAGTACCTGTGCGACTACGGCACCAGGACAGGGTCAGGGGAGCTTGTTTTTTTTCTCCACGCCAGTGGGGCATGATCAGGGATGCATGCACTGTCCTGGCACCATTTGAGGAGGCCACGAGGATGGTGAGCAGTGACAGTGCATGCATCAGTGACACTGTACCTCTTGTCCACCTGTTGGAGCACACGCTGCGTGGAATAATGGACAGGGCACTTGAGGCAGAACAGAGGCAGGAAGAGGAGGACTTCCTTGCCTCTCAAGGCCCCCTTTACCCAGACAGTGTTCCTTCTGTCCCACCCATCGCACAGGAAGAGGAGGAGGAGGAGGAGGAGGATTGTGTCAGCATGGAGGTGGAGGCTGGCACTCAGCATCATCAGCAGCAGTCTTTTAGGGATGATTTACAGTCCCAAGAAACCAGTGGACTTGTACGTGGCTGGGAGGAGGTGGCTGCGGATCATGTCGTCCTTAGTGACCCAGAGGACTCCGGAGCGAATGCCTCAGCAAACCTACGCTGCATGGCCTCCCTGATCCTGCAAAGTCTGCGGAAGGATCCTCGTATTCTTCGGATCAAGGAGAGGGACCATTACTGGCTGGCCACTCTCCTTGATCCACGGTACAAGGGTAAGGTTGCGGACCTTATGTTACCGTCGCAGAGGGAGCAGAGGATGAGACAACTCCGGGAGGCCTTGCAGAAAGGTCTGTGCAACGCGTTCCCAGAGACTGGGAGGTTACAAACTCCTGGTCCTGGACAACGAGTTGCTGAGGCTTCGGCCAGTCAAAGAAGGAGCGGTGGGGAAGGTGGCCGTCTGACCGATGCGTTCAGACAATTCTTTAGTCCGCAGCCCCAAAGTATGATCGGTTCCAGCAACCATCGCCAGCGTCTGATAAACATGGTGCAGGAATATCTAGGGGCAAGGTCAGACTTGGACACCTTCCCCACCGAAAATCCTCTGGCTTACTGGGTCTTGAGGATGGATCACTGGCCAGAGCTTGCACAGTATGCAATTGAGCTACTGGCCTGTCCTGCATCCAGCGTTCTTTCGGAACGCACATTCAGTGCTGCTGGAGGATTTGTCACGGATCACAGGGTGCGCCTGTCCACCGACTCGGTTGATCGACTGACTTTCATCAAGATGAACCAGTCTTGGATCACCACCAGCTACCACACACCTGATGCTGATATAACAGACTAATTGATTTTAACATGTCACATCCCTTCAAGACTGATGCTGATGCTGAGTGCCTGTGCTGTTATGTTGACTGGCTATCCTCCTCCTCCGAGTCCTCAATGATACGATTGATGATGATAGCTTGGAAGATCATTTTTGTTTATGGGTGCCGCCACCAGTGGCTAAGGCCCAATTTTTCAGCCCCTGTTTTACAGGGGCGTGTAATTACAATTTTTTTAGCAATAATTTGCCATAGGGCTCATTGCTGTGCTCCAAGTACAGTATCTGTGAGGGGTTGGAGTGTTGTGGCACCAGTGCCTAAGGCCCAATTTTTCAAGCCCCTGTTTAACAGGGGCGTGTCATTACAATTTTTGAAGCAATACTTTGCAACAGGGCTCATTGCTGTGCTCCAAGTACAGTATCTGTGAGGGGTTGTAGTGTTGTGCCACCAGTGCCTAAGGCCCAATTTTTCAGCCCCTGTTCAACAGGGGCATGTAATTACAATTCTTGATCTAATAATTCACAGCAGGGCCCATTGCTGCACCCACCAAGAGTAACTCTGAGGGCTTACAGTGTTGTGGCAACGCCACCGCCACCACCACCACGAAAGGCCCAATTTTTCAGCCCCTGTTCAAAAGGGGCATGTAATTACAATTCTTGATCTAATAATTCACAGCAGGGCCCATTCCTGCACCCACCAAGAGTAACTCTGAGGGCTTACAGTGTTGTGGCAACGCCACCACCACCACAAAAGGCCCAATTTTTCAGCCCCTGTTCAAAAGGGGCATGTAATTACAATTCTTGATCTAATAATTCACAGCAGGGCCCATTCCTGCACCCACCAAGAGTAACTCTGAGGGCTTACAGTGTTGTGGCAACACCACCACCACCACCACCACCACGAAAGGCCCAATTTTTCAGCCCCTGTTCAACAGGGGCATGCAATTACAATTCTTGATCTAATAATTCACAGCAGGGCCCATTGCTGCACCCACCAAGAGTAACTGTCAGGGCTTACAGTGTTGTGGCACCAGCACCACCATCAAAGGCCCAATTTTTACTACCACTGTTCAACAATTATATGTAATTAAAATTCCTGATATAATAGTTGACAGCAGGGCGTTCCAGCACCAACCAAGAGTAACTGTGAGTGCTTACAGTGTTGTGCTAACACCAACAACTAAGGGGCCTATTTCTGCAGAGTATATACGGCAGGTCCCTACTTTCAAACATCCAACTTACAAACGACTCCTACTTGCAAACGCAAGAAGACAACAGGAAGTGAGAGGAAATCTACCCCTTGGAAGGAAAATTCTCTCCTGTAAGAATTAATATGGGAGAAAGGTGTCTCCTCTGTACTGATGCTTTATCAGCAATCCTTGTTTCAAGAAAAACACCACATTTCAAAAACAGTTGTCATTGGGACGGAAAGTGAGGTGAAATGTTCTGAACAGGGGCACAGACAGCAAAACAAATGTTACAGGGGTGATAACCCTTACCTATGTTTTCCAAAAAGTTTAAAAATAGATTTTTGGGCTGGAGCTACACTTAAACAATGTACCTGTTCAAAATTACAAACAGATTCTACATAAGAACAAACCTACAGTCCCTGTCTTGTATGCACCGCCTGTATACGGCTGTTCAGAGTATATAGGGCCTTTTTTATTTTATGTGCGGGGTTCCCCTTAATATCCATACAAGACCCAAAGGGGCTGGTAATGGGCTGGGGTAGGGGGGGGGGGTCATGGGGTAGCTATGCCATTTTTCTTAAAGATTTTCATCCATATTACCGGGACCAGACATTACATTAAAGCCACAAGCAGTTTTAAATGGCTTTTTTTTCCTTTAGAAGTGTCATTTTGTGCAGGGACAGTTCTAAACACGGGAAACACGTGGCACTTCACAGGCATACTTTAGACACCGCCCAGGTACGATATTTAAAGGAATATTTGACTTTTTTTTTTTCACTTTATGCATCATTAAAATGACTGCTCCCGAAAAACGACCGTTTTTAAAACTTCTTTTTGCATTGATACATGTCCCCTGGTGCACAACCCGGGTTCCCAAACCCTTTTTAGGACAATAACATGCATAATAGTTGTTATAATTAGCACTTTAGAATTCGAACGTTCGCATCCATTGTATTTAATAGGGTTCTAATGTTCGTACGAACTTTCGGTCCGTTCGCGGGTTCTGGTGCGAACCGAACCCGGGGGTGTTCGGCTCATCACTACTCAGGAACCGCAAAAATTAAAAAAGCTTTTTTGCTGCAATACGTACCTTCAAAAAGGGACCTTCTCCTTTAATCACCAAGGTTGAATCTAGGTTGAATATAATTCAGCCCACATGACCCCAGGCTGCCATGGACCTACGTCAAACAAAACCAAAGAAGATTCCCAGTTCGACTTACCGACTTACCGACCAGTCTGCAACCAGCCAAATTATCCTGTCATGCGTAAGGTGCATAGCCACTACAAATTTTGGATGCACCCTCTGCACACTGCTATACACTCTTTCCAGCAAACTATGCAATGAAAAACAGGGATCTTTAGTTCACACACATTGCAATACATGCTTAAGCCAGCCAACTGCATCAAAGCAATCCCCCTAATGGCCAGTCATACACTGCTCTGCCACTGCAAATGCTACCGTGGACACCATGCCAACATGGGGCATAAAGACCCAAGGTGGGAGAGAACGACTAGGTTCTGATCTGGTCACTGACCTGCGTTCCAACAGAGAAAAGATATACCTGTGCTCAAATCCCAATAGCTTGAACATGTATTTAAATTATCAGGGTTATCAGGGGCTAAAGGGGAGTGACCGAATATTAACACTAGGGGGAATAAACCCAAAAGGGCATAAGTACCCCCCCCCCCGGTACAACGGGACTTTTACGGGCAAACAGCAAGAAGGGGGCAATTTTTATATAAAAGTATATATCATTTATTAGAAAAAGATTTTGCTTGGATAAAAAATATGCAAATATCACAGGTGTGTTAGACACAAATGATAGAATTACATATCAGACATAGATTACACAAAATAGAGAACATTCAGACATTTGTATACATTTTCCGAACAGGAAAAATCAATCAACTCTTTAAGCCTAACATGTTTCAGGAATACTAATCCTTTCTTCGGAGGCTCTTGATAGGAGAGAATACAACTGTGTTCTGAAAGTGAAGATAGAAAGACAAAAATCAAAAAATGATTTCAGAGATTACCACTATAACAGGCACACACACATCCAATATACATACCACACACGAAAACTGTATCTATATATGTCAGAATGTTCCATATTGATTAGATATCAAGGACAAAATGAAGTCCTACAAACAAGAAACAAGGAAAAAGCAAACAAAACTGCCGTTGCCATTCCTAGGGGAAGAACCCTCATCCAAGCCCGGGTCGGCTCAAGCAGGGGTCCCAGATCAGCATTCTCAAAAATCCATCAGATTAGAATCCATAGGAAATCCGATCATGTGTACAGGGCTTTAGAGTCCTCTTGTCCACTTTTGTTCCTGGCCTGCTCATGTGAGCCTTTGGCTCGTCTTTCACCATCCTGAACCCAGCTGATGAAACCATGTGTGATAAGTATCTTTGATGTTCTTTTGTATATATACTCTGCTGTTTAATGTGTGATGTTAGTATATTCCTATTTTCTTGGGAAATGAATGAAAGATATTGTTTTTACTAGCAGCAGTGTGTGTGTTTTCATAACTAACTTTACATTATTGTGCTTATAATCTTAATAGACTAGCTAATTATAGGTGTAGACAAATCAATCCATTTATGCAATAGATAGAGGGAATCCGTAAACACCTTTCGGGATAACAATTACATAGATTATTTAGTTTATATTTATCAGCTTGTATATTGCAGAATTTACTTCAGGACTCTTGTGATTAACTTCATATGATTTAACCACAAAATGTATTTATAGTTTATACTATAAAAAGAAAAATTGCTGTGCACCACGTTCGGGTTTGACTTTATACATAATGTTGGTAAGAATGTATTGCTAACTCACTTTCTGTCCTAGGGTGACAAGACTGCTTCTACATAGATACAGTGTAGTGAGTGAGTGTTGTTATCCTAGGACCGGAAGTGTGTTATTGGCAGGATCACCAGGTGAAAATAAAAGGAAAAAAGTTTGAAAAGCAAAAAAATGTTGCAGCCTCTACATCTAAGGACTGGTAAGCTGCAATGTATTACATTTTTGTTCTTGGGTTTATGAGCTCTAGTATTAGAGACAGCAATGTATAACTTTCATATATTCAACCCTGGAGCTACAGCTTAGTCAGCTTTTTCTCACCAGCGACCATATTCAATTAGTAAATCACTGAAATAAAACTGAAAAACATTTCCTCTCATCTGTTTCTGTTCTGATACCTTCCATCCAGTGAGGATGCTCACCATACGGACTAGAAAGCAAGAAATCCCAAAGAGCCCAATATGTTTATACAACTTTAAATGGTGGTTGTCATATTCAGCCCAGATGAGTGCAGGACGAGGGATTGTTCACATTTCTCCCAGTATGTTTACAAGGCAATTAAGAAGAGGGACCAGATGTTTGCATGCATAAAAGTCGGATTCTGCAACATGGCCAATATAAGTGAATTATATGAGATTCAGACGCAGAGAGGAAGCTGAACACAGTGGTTACGTCTTACATAGAAAATTACCTTGGTATAGGTAGCACATCTATTTATTTTATTGTTAGTCTTTTTCCTAGAAGTCACATCTATATGATTTGAGAAATGATTTCACATACACAGAAAACTCCTAAGAATCTTTTAACCTGTTCCTTGCCACTAACGTATGGAATATGTCAGCAGCAGCAGGAGAGTAGGTAGAGTTAACTCCTAGTGTGAAGTAGTGATGTCAGAGTGCCCCTTTATTTAGTGTAAGGAGCTTAGGTAGGAGGAGAGAGAGAGAGAGAGAGAGAGAAACTGCATGGTGCCACAGCAGGAGAGGAGAGCTGAGGGGTTCTTGGTATGCTCTCCTCTTGGTGCAGAACTTTGCCCTTAGTTTATCGGAATATAGGCTATGGACCTAAATCTGGTTTTGAGTACCACCTTGTTCTTCTGCTGTTTTACAAGATGCAAAGATATAACAGACTGACATGTTCTACCTGACAATAATTTGGAAAAAGTTACTGCCATCTTATGGACTGTCTGCTTATATTGACAAGTAAAGAAACTACTCACTCAACCAGAATCCTATTCTGTGGTGTTCTGACAGGAGTGCAGCCAATGCCTGGAGATGAAGAGGTGAAGAGTTGTGTGTTTACTGGTGCAAGCCTTATTGGCCTGGAGTGGGTGGTGATAGAGGAACAGTCCACCACCTGGCAGTGAGAAAGAACCCCCTCATGTAATATGTGTCAGGTGGCCCAGGCCCCCCGTGTCTCATAGGCCCTGGGTGGATGGCTGAGCTTCTGAAGCTTCTACTTGGGCCATGTATAAATATAGGCCTATGTATGTGTGAGTGCTCTGGGCATAAAGGGGGTTAAAGTGTGAATTGACCAGGTGAGAAGAAGAGGTCCAGGACCAGCATCTGTGCATGTGAACAGTATGTGGCTTTGGACTGAACACCAGCATGACGGCCTTCAAATCTGTAGGCATAGGTGGGACCCAGCTGTACGTGTTAGCCATGTGGAAATGAGCTGGGCCTTCCCCCCTTAGGCCTCGTACACACGACCGAGTTTCTCGGCAAGAACCAGCAAGAAACTTGCTGGCAGAGATGTCTTGCCGAGAAATTCGTTCGTGTGTATGGTTTCTCGTCAAGAAAACCGACAAGTAATCTCGACGAGAAAATAGAGAACCTGCTCTCTATTTTCTCGTCGAGATTCTCGTCAGCCAGTTTCTCGACGAGAAAAGTGAGTGTGTGTACACTTACCTGTCCTCCGGGAAGCCCGCGCATGTTCGAAATGAATTTGACGCATGCGCGGTAGCTTCCTAGGCATAGGTAGGGTATACCAGGATGGCGGCGACGGCATCGAATGTGACGAGCGCATGCTCATGGTAGTCGATGACGTCACCACGTACGCTCCATTCAAAGAACCGCGGGTTCTTTGAATCGAGCGTCTGTACACTCGGCCGGGACAAGTTTCTTGTCCAAGGATCTCGTCAAAAAAAACGACGTGTTTTTTTCGACGAGAAACTCGGCCGTGTGTACGAGGCTTTACACTTAGTGTAGTTGGCAGAATTGGTTGTTGCAACATCAGAGGCCAGCCTTAAGCCAGAAATCACTACATGATTGATTGCAGTGCAACAGGAAAGCTTGTCAAGTTGAAGCTAATTAGCTGTGAAAAGAGGCAGATACGTAGAGCAGCCATCTTGGAAGGGAGTATGTGTGCTGCTGTGACTGTCACCATGATAGAGAAGGGCTTCTGAGCTGCCATGTTTGATACTGGGCTGAGGTTCCAGCCAATAACAGACTTGGTGTTATTCCCTGGATTGGGAAAGGATTTGTTGTTACCACTATGCGGGAAATGCCGCACACTGTCAGAGGAGATGAAGCTGTGGGCTCAGTTTTCTGAATGTGGAGCAATGCTCTTTGAACTGCTGCCTAGAAAATAACCTGCTAGTGATGCTACTGCGGTGTGGTCTGAGTACGTTGTTGCTGTGGCACTACAGGTAGTGGAGGTTCTGATGGCTGCATCACCAGAGGGTCTCTCTGGCCTCTCCAGGATCAACACACACAAATTCACCAGGGCCACAGGTCCAGGGTGAAGTGGGAGAGGTCTAGGCTGTGTTTCCCAAGGAGTGTGGAGTTGGGGTCCAGTAGGACTAAAGATAACAGACAGTCAGCAGTTGAAGTAGGTCAAGGAAGAGTCAAAGCTGTCTAAGGTCCTTCCCGAGGGTGCGGAGGTGCCAGAGTTGGAAGAACCTGATGTCAAGTCTGTTGAAAAGGAGGTTGGTATGTTCACTCCCATGGTTGCAGAGTCTCCACAAGAGTCTTCTGTTTCTCTGGTTAGGAAAGTGTCAGAGTCCGATCCTGATGGTGGTTCCCTGGGTTGCCGCCCGAGTTGCTTGGGTATGTAAGTCTTTCCTCTATACCAAGCCTCTTGAGGTAAGGGAGACCAACAAATGTCCATTGGCTGATCTCCCCTACCTACTAAGATCCCATAAGCATAAGGTTCGGCTTTTGTGGTATGGAAGAAGATAATTGAGCACAATCTGAAATCCATGCAATTAACTTCAAAGAAAGGCAAGTAAGATAACCTGTACCAACAAAATAGTGGTTCCTTATGTGTAAAAACATTACACCCAAGCACTTAAGCCCCTATTTTTTTTTTAGAGCCCCCCCCCCCACCCCTACATACACACACATATGAATGCAAACACACACATAGGGGTGCTTATGTATGAAAATAATGATTACGCTATACATATTACATATCGCCAAAGTGAGAGCAACAATTTTAGGGCCATAACTCATAGTTAATTCTAAAATGATGACCTGTATGGGCTTATAAAGTGTTGCATATTGAACATTCAAGGTACAGAAGTTTGTCACTATTTTAAGGGTACAAACAGTTTTACAGCTTGACCTGTTGGGTATTTATTTGCTCAGTATTTATTTTAACTTTATTGTATTTTTTACAAAAATCTTGCTCTTGATAAGCCATTGCGCTTATATCATGTTCCATAAAACATGTGTTATTTTCCAGGGTCTGTATACGGGATTTCAACTAATCTTTGGGTCTAAAATTATTTTTCAAACATGTATGCAAAAAAAAAAAAAAACCCTCAAAAATGGCTCTAGCAGTGAAAAGGTTAAAGCACAAATGCTGTAAGAGTGCAAAACCATACTCTGAATATGGCTGAAATAAGACGTCTTTCTGGGTATTGCAGTATGCATTGCTAATGCTAGTTAATGGAATGAAATCACGTTCAAACTTCTTGTGATCTGTCATGAGACAAAACTAAATGAACTTTACTGGAGGAATCCGGATAATGAACATTACGTGGCTTGGTAAGCACAGCAGGACAAGGCCAGTCCGTTCTCTTGTCTTATTGTTAGCCTCGTAGATGAGGGGCTTAGCAGGTGTTCCCAGCCTAAATCAGCCTTCATCTATATTCTGTGAGCAGCTGGGATGCTAAAATACGCAATCTTTCACCGTTCTGCAAATATTGGCTGAGCCCCTATCTCTCCGTTCTTTTATGTTAGGATCTTTCTATTAGGAATGTGGCCGCATATTTTACCAATGACATACCTATTACTATGTAAAGTATGATGTGCTGTCTATACATCATCTATATACAATTCATATAGCAATAATATATGTCATTCATATAATATAAAGGGAGCCTGTCATTTTAAATATATGAAAATTGCAATTTTGAATTTTTTTTTTTAAAAGCCACCCTGTCAGGCTCTTTAAATAATCCTTTCGGAAATTTGCTGCAATAGAAAAGTTATTATGCTCACCTGTCTGACGGCCTATGACTACTTTCCTTCTCTTTAAGCTGGGTTCAAACTATTGTGAATTGGATGTGGGATCCCCAGCATCCAATTTGCATGTCTGGAGATTGTGACCTGCTCTCAATGGAAAAAAAAAACATGGTATACTTACATGCTCTGTGTAATGCAATTGCACAGAGCAGGCCCCGATCCTCTTCTTCTGGGGCCCTCCGCCTGCGCTCCTTCCTTTCAGCAAGTTCCCACCATAAAAAAGCTATATATGGGGCCACAAATTGTGGACTCGTTCCCGAGCCACGCTGCCTATATCTATAGACACAGATAGTGCGGCTTGCCCCCCCGTTTGCTCATCCGTCACAGAAATTTATTCACAGCAGCGGGAGCTAATGGTCAAAGACGACAACAATTTGTCAAAACATGTTGGGCGGGGGTTATTCATCATGATATCATTTCTGCCTATATCACTTCCAGTCAATGGAACACACGTAGGAAACAAACAGGAAGTTTGGTCAGTGGTGGTCATCTTGGAATCCTGTGGTATAGTAACCATATTGAATGCTGGCATTTGTATTTTTAATGTGAATGCACACTTGGAAGTGTTTTTATTTTTACTATTACAATAAAAATTACTGCACTATGGTTTTTTGTGTTTTGGTTTATTCATGATGGCCAAAATGCATTTGGAGGATTAAAAGGTATAAGCCCTGGTTCACACTGGTGCGATTTGACATGCGTTTTGACATGTCAAATCGCATGTCAAATCTGCGAAATTTGCCGCAAACTGCGGGCAATGGCACCGTCCTAATCGGTGCGACGCCGCATCTGCGGCACTGCACCGATTACAAAAAGTCATTTCTGTACTACTTTTTGCGATTTCAGCCGCGATTTACATTGACATCTGTGTCAGATGTCTCTGTAATCGAGCTGAAATCGGGACTGACAGGCAGGAGTGAAATCGTGCGAGTTCAGCTTCACTCCCGCAGCCCCAGTGTGAACCTGGGCCTAGGATCAAAAGCTGGAAGGAGGAAATGGATGGTCGGGACTCAGGATAAAATCCCAAAATGTTTTATTTATTTATTAAGTAAACATGCGCAATGCTGTGAAACAGTCTACGCATTTCAGATATTATGCCGTGTACACACGATCGGTTTTACCCATGAAAACAGTCCGATGGACTTTTCTCATCGGACAAACCGATCGTGTGTGGGCCCCATCGGTCTTTCTTCCATCGGTGAGAAAAAATAGAACATAGAACATGTTTTAAATTTATCCGATGGGAAAAAAAACGATAGCAAATTCCGATCGTCTGTGTGGAACTCCATCGGACCAAAAACCACGCATGCTCAGAATCACGTCGACGCATGCTCAGAAGCATTCAACTTAATTTTTCTCGGCTTGTCGGAGAGTTTTACGTCACAGCGCTTGGGACGGTCGGATTTTTGACTGATGGTGTGTAGGCAAGACTGATGGAAGTCAGCTTCATCGGATTTCCGATGGAAAAATCCATCGGATTAGAATCCATAGGAAATCCGATCGTGTGTACAGGGCTTTAGTCCTTAGTCATGGCTCAGCCATATACATGTTTACTTAAATTAAAATTGAAAAATTTGGATGTAATCCTGAGTGCCGACCATCCCTTTCCTTACTCTGGTACGTTGGAGGTGTCAGCAGCCTCAAGGTCTGAGCACCGGGCGGAGCTTTTATGTAGGAAGGTTGTAGCGCCTACACACTTGTTTTCCCTAAGCCCTCGTTCACACTGAACGTGGGTTTAAAATCGTGCGAGAAGCCCGCATTTCAGTGCGAGTTCGGGGGGCGATTTGAAAGACATCTGTGCGGGTTCATGCATAGATAGTCTATTGAAATCACCCCCGAAGTCGCCAAAAGTAGTGCAGGAACTACTTTTGAAAATCGGTGCGGTGCCGCAAAGTAATTGCCAGCAAAAGGCTGTGATTTGGCATGCGATTTGAAATGTCAAATCGCATGTCAAATCGCGCCGATGTAAGCGGCGGCTAAAAGCTGGAAAGAGGTGACTTTGAAGGCTGGAAGGCTGCCTGGAAGCATAGCATAAATCTAAGCTACTGTGGACCCACTTATTAAGTTAAGAGGGTCAAGGAGGTCTGATGAGTGCACAATTTGAGTGTGAGCATCAAGCGAGCATGGGTTTTGTGTTTTGGGAAGGAGATGTTTTGTAGTCCACCACGCACAGTTTGCTGGAGCACATGTTGAGATTTGTATTAAGAAGCACTTGATGGTTTAGAGACATTTGTTTGTGGTTTTGATGCATTCTTTTATGCTTTCTGTCGCCCGACAAAGCATGCGTCTACTAGTCGTGTTTGGGGTGTCATTAAGATACAATGGCACTGCAAGCTCGATACGTGTTTTGGCACATTTTCAGGAACACGGGCAGAGAGGCGCTTTCCTAGAACACAAAGGTGGGAATGGGGCCTTAGGCTGCATGTGACATAAACATTACATGCATACAGCACTTGAACAACTTAAACGCAGTAACTTGCTGCCGACAAAATTCTGCACTTTACCTTGTTGTACTCAGAATGCCTGTGTAAAGGGGAACTAAAGTGCTCACATTTGTAGGAACAACTATGAAAATAGATGTACAGTCACTATTTAATGTGGTTGTAACCCTCAGACATGAAATATGAATAAAGCATATCCCTCTACAGTATGTACTTGACACCAAGAGATAAAAGATGAGAGGAGTGGGAGCTCCAGCACACATCATGTGATTGAAAGCCTCAGCTCTATTCCTGTGTGCAGGGGGGGGGTGGGGGTGATCTTTCCCTCCAATCACTTCACTTCCTGTCCCATAACCAGGAAGTGAGAGGAAATCCCTCCACAGAGATGGAAATCCCTGGTTGTCACTCAAACTCCCCATTGAAAGATTTCCCCTCTGTTCCGGTTCTGGAGACAACCCAAAGTCTGGGTTTGTCTTTCACTTTCACTAGGTAATTACAGTAAACAGAGCAAATAGAGAGGGTAACAGACAGCAATAAAAGCCTGACAGGTGTTCTAATCCCTCTCCACTCTGCCCAAAACTAAATAAGTTTCGCCTTTAGTTATACTTTATACTTATAGTTATACTTTATACTTTAGTTATACTTTATACTTATTTAGTTATACTTTATACTTTAGTTATACTTTATTGCTAACTTTTTTTTCCATGCAAGATGCATAATATTTGATAGGCAATTGCATTAATAAATGTCCCCTGTGTCTGGAATAGCATGAAGGTTGGTGGGAATGTGGGTTGGGCGCCATCTGTTGGAGTTTATATGCATCGCTTGAACATTTAGCTGAACATGTCTGCTTGATTTTCACACTAAATATCAAATCACACCAGTAACATGCAAGACAATGTTTCCTTGTAAATGTTTTGTGAATTACATCCTGTTTAGTCTAAGAATTGTATTTCTGTTTTTATTTTAATAACTAGAATAAAAAGAAGAAGAGACCGTTAAACAACCAGAAGTTTTTTCAACTTTGAACACTCAAGATGGTGACGTCTTTTGGACGACTCGATGAGGACAATGTCAGCTGTTGGGATAAGAATACTGTTAATGGACTGGAAAAAAGTTTGTGAAAACATAGCTGAAGCCTCTCCGCTATGTAAATGGATGTTATGTAACATAAATAAAACATACTAAGGTGATCTTAGTGATGTCACGTAGCGCACTCTGTGGCTTTCCCTGTGTAGAAATGTTACCACAATTTACTTAAAGGGTGTGTCCACTCTAATTTATGTTTACATAATGATTAGTGGATTGTGTCCAACTCTATTACTAGGTCCATGGTTTGATTTTCAGTCTGTTACATAGTTAAGTTGAAAAAAGGCTCAAGTCCATCTAGTTCAACCAATAGAATAAATAAAAAAGACTCAAGTCCATCTAGTTCAACCAATAGAATAAATAAAAAAGACTCAAGTCCATCTGGTTCAACCAATAGAACAAATAAAAAAGACTCAAGTTCATCTAGTTCAACCAATAAATAAAAAAGACTCAAGTCCATCTGGTTCAACCAATAGAATAAATTAAAAAACACTCAAATCCTTCTGGTATAACCAATACAATAAATAATAAAAAAACACTCAAGTCCATCTAGTTCAACCAATAGAATAAATAAAAAAAGCACTCCAGTCCATTTGGTTCAACCAATAGAATAAATAAAAAAGACTAAAAATGTAGTTGTTGAGAAATTTTACCACAATTAACCTAAAAGGGTGTGTCCACTCTAATTTATATTTACATATTGATTAGTGAATTGTGTCCAGCTCCATTACTAGGTCCATGGTTTGATTTTTTAGTCTGTTACATAGTTAGGTTGAAAAAAGTCCATGTAGTTCAAGCAACAGAATAAATAAAAAAGACTCAAATTCAACTGGTTCAACCAATAGAATAAATAAAAAAGACTCAAATCCATCTGGTTCAAGCAACAGAATAAATCAAAAAGACTCAAATCCATCTAGTTCAACCAATAGAATAAATAAAAAAGACTCAAATCCATCTGGTTCAAGCAACAGAATAAATCAAAAAGACTCAAATCCATCTGGTTCAACCAATCGAATACATAAAAAAGACTCAAATCTATCTGGTTCAACCAATCAAATACATAAAAAATACTCAGATCCATCTGGTTCAACCAATAGAATAAATAAAAAAAGACTCAAATCCATCTGATTAAACCAATAGAATAAATAAAAAAGACTCAAATACATCTGGTTCAACCATTAGAATAAATAAAAAAGACTCAAATGTAGTTGTTGAGAAATTGGACCACAATTTACCTAAAAGGGTGTGTCCACTCTAATTTACATTTACATAATGATTAGTGAATTGTTTCCAGCTCCATTACTAGGTCCGTGGTTTGATTTTCAGTCTGTTACATAGTTAGGTTGAAAAAAGACTCAAGTCCATCAAGTTCAAGCAATAGAATAAATAGAAAAAACTCAATCCATCTGGTTCAACCAATAGAATAAATGAAAAAGACTCAAGTCCATCTAGTTCAAGCAACAGAATAAATAAATAAATAAAAAAAATCTGGGAAGAATGCTCATTACATTGGTGGTCAGTGGAAAGAATAACCATTTTATATTGATGGTCAGTGAAAAAAAATGCCCTTTGGTCAGAATGAGGAATGCCCCCCTTACATTGGTGGTCAGTGGAAATAACCCTCTAATGACCCTTGGGAGAATTCCTCCTATACATTGGAGGTCAGAGATAAATATACCCTTCTTACAGTGGTGGTCAGTGGGAAGAATGACCTACACCCCAAACTCTCTCATCCATGTCTTTATGGACCTTGCTTTGTGCACTGGTGCGCAGTCATGTTAGAACAGGAAGGGGCCATCCCCAAACTGTTCCCACAAAGTTGGGAGCATGAAATTGTCCAAAATGTCTTCTTATGCTGAACTAAGGGGCCAAGCTCAACCCCTGAAAAACAACCTCACACTATAATTCCCCCTCCACCAAATGATTTGGACCAGTGCACAAAGCAGGGTCTAGCCAACTATGGCAAAACATGTTGAAGCAGCTACTCACAATTACTAAATTTGGAAAGACCAATTACTGTATTAATCCATTAAAATAAATAAAAGATTTTAATGAGCTCTTATGGAATACGTTACAATAAAATGCAATGGCTTTTCATTTTATCCATGTGTGCATTTCCTTATTATCCCGTTCCTTTACTTTTGTAATCTACATTCATATTTGGGATGAAGCTCCATTGGTTTTTCTCACTGCCCTATATCTTTGTTTACTGCATATGCATTGAATACAGTATCAATGTTATATATGTAGCGGCCCCCTCTCTCTCCTCTCTGTTCTTCTGGCTCTGGCTTTCGTCTAGGGGTACCTCTGAGGAGAGAGTGCGAGGTCACCACGCTAAGTTCCCACTGCAGGTGTGTGTGTGTAGTGGGAGACAATTCTCTTTTACCTTCTGGGGGCCTCCTCCTGGTTTCTTGAACAGTGTCTGCCAGTAAATGAGCCCCACACCACTAAAGTCCAACACTCCTTTATTCTTCTCAATGTAAAAGTGAACACAATCAGTTGGACTCCCTCAACGAACAGAACAGACATGGGGTGTGGATACGAGTAGGCCCAGGCACAATGAACTCTCCTACTTCCTTCCCAGAAGTAGTTTTCTGCTCCCAATCGAGGAAGACATCCCTCCCGGTGGTCTCCGGAGGCTCACCCGTCACTGGCAATCTGCTGCACCAGGTCTTGAGGTAAGTACCCCCTCCGGGTCCCTTACGCCACTGGATTCGGGTACCCACTCCCGGGGTCCCCTACAAAGTTCCTCCCTCGCGGAGCCTTAATCCGGGACCCTCAGTCCCAGACCGCCATCCAAGTACCTCACCCCAGGCTAAAGGTGCCTGGGATGGAACACGACCTCCGAACGTCCTCCAGGCCTAGGCCGCCTAGAGGACCATCACGAACCACCGCCCTCAGGCTGAAGGTGCCCGGGACTCGACTCCCGCCACCAAAAATGGCTGCCTCCTTTATACCCTCTCCCAGGAAGTACGGCGGGTTCCCCGCCCCACCATACAACCGCTGAGAGAGGCCAAAAAGAGGAACGACACTGCAATCATGGCTCAACCCCGGGCCCAAAGTGGCAGCGCCACCCGGCGGGCCCCAGGGAACCATACATCACAGTTTTCCCCACCACCTCCAAATTCAAACAGAAAAGCACATACCCGCTACACTCTCCCCCTGGTGGTTTGACACTGGTCCCCAGTGTCTGGAGCAAACCATGCCCTCAACGGCTGATATAGTCCAATCCAGAAACCGACTAAAAATTACAAAAACAAAAACTTTAGGAAACTAAAACTAGCTAGAGCAGCTGTACCTGAGCCTCACATGAACAGGGAGGGAAAGGGAAGCAACAACACATAACAGCAATATTAAAATCACATCTTCACATAACATTTTTCCCCACTCATCCTGGCTAAGACCCACCCCATCCTCAGTGGTCTTGATGGGATGCTCTCCTGCAGAGGGAAAAAGAAAAGTTAAACACACAAATCCCTGACACATATGTTCGTGTGAGAACGAAAAAACTTATTCGCAGAGAAATCCTTTCCTTCAAAAAGTGTGTGTGTGAACAGTGAATGCCGATGCACGACACTGCCACCTGGTGACAGCGTCGCGGTAACTGCACTTGTGGAACTTTCCTTCTTCTTTGGGCCCTATCTACCCCAGAGTCCATGATTGCTTGCTGGAAAATTGAAGAACAAACAGGAACAGTCCTTCAATTCCTCTGGGTAACAAGAACAACGAACCTCGGAAAGTTCAGCAATGTAAAGAACAAAAACGGAGTCTCTCTTCTCCTATAGATAGAAACGGGGGTGCGGCAGGACAAGTGGTTTCAAGTGCTGGTCCATGGTCTCTAGATGGTATTCAACATCTTCCCCTTCCTTGCGTCGGATCAGCACCTTGTTCGCGTGGATATGTCGCCCCAGCATCCATTCTGCTTTGCAGTCTTTAAAGCGCTGAGAGGCCTTGGGAGAGCATGCAAGGTACCTGCAGGCGTGTGGGTCCACACAAAGTAATTGTACCACCGCTCCCGGCAAACTTCCACTTCATACAATAACTCTTTGGGCAGGTATGGGTACTCCCACCCATACTCAGCAGCAACCTTTTGACAGAATAGGCGTTGTAGTCTCACCAGTGGAGGCATGGTGGCTTTGTCTCCTTCACCTGGCAAGACTATGGCATCCAGGTAGCGAGGTGCTCTGATCACCTCTGTTCTGGGCATAGGTGCCCGCAGCGACAGTCTCTTATCCCCAGCATTAGGTGCAGGTGGCACCGGGAAGGCAAGAGTAGGCTTGGGACGGGACCCCTTCTCAGGCGCTGGTGCCTCCACCAGGGGTGTACTATCCCCTGTAGACATGGGTGGGTCCCTGGTTCTGCGGGACGAGGCAAGAGGTACTTTGTCCCAGCCCTTTTGAGCAAACAGTTCATCAATGGCGACATTGTCTCCCATATCAGAGAGCGATTCTAGGTCGGAGGTGTCACACTCCTCCGCGGGTATGTAGCGGGTATGTAGCCTGTAGTGGAAACGGGACTACCACCCCCCACGGACACACAGGGTTGTGGAGCCCCGACACCTCCGCCCACACACCAAGTCCCTCCACCTGGCTTACCTGGGCCTTTTCTTGAGGCAGGACGTCCGGAACTCTTCTCACCGGATTCATCCGGGCCGGGCGTAGGCAGGCGAGATGGTCCACCGCAACCGCTGGACGGGGCTACCATACCGGTCTTTCTCTTCGGCGGTGGACGCTGTAAGACAGTGGTGACTGAGTCAGCATCCTCGGATTTCTCCCGTATTTGAGTACTCACGACCTCCTCCGCGGTCGCGCCAGTGCGCACAGGGATGGCTGTCAAAGCAGCGATTCCTCCAACTTGAGTGGTGCTGCCTGTGGTACGGCCGGGGTAGATGGTTCTTGGCTTCTCAATGACTGTATCTACCTCAAATAGGAACTCCCCACAGACTTTGCATCGCCCGAATGGCTTCAGATGACACACCAGTCCCGAGCAACCGGGACAAATCACACCCAGGGCCTCAACGTCCATGCATGAATACAGGGCGAATCGTCCCCTTGGCTTTAGCCAAATCCCTGTATCGGTCACCAGAGCAGCAGCAGTCAAAGACGTGGTGGAAGGATGAAGTGGAACCCACGCTGTTTGTCCGAACATGGTGACTTGTTGCTGATCCATAGCGCACTGCAAGTTTTTGCGCCAAATCCCACGTGCAGTCCTTCACACGTATTGGACTCCTCCCCTCTGCACTCTAGTTCGCTGGCTTTTCTACTTTCCTGAGTCACGCCCACGAACTAAGCAGTGAGGGTGTGCCTGATGGCGCAGTGCAAATAGTAGCCCCCACGTGTAGTCCCTCACACGGCTGAGCTCCCCCCTCTTCTCGCTCTTCTGCGCGGGCCTTTCCCTTCACTGGGTCATGTCCGCGACTTCGAGCAGGGATGCACTTTGGCCAATAATATGGCCGACCTACTCAGAACTCCTCCGGGTAGACACGTTCAAACTCCGTAGTAGCACGAACACCATACCGGACCCGAGGCCCCGCGTGTAGCGGCCCCCTCTCTCTCCTCTCTGTTCTTCTGGTTCTGGCTTTCGTCTAGGGGTACGGGTACCTCTAAGGAGAGAGTGCAAGGTCACCACGCCAAGTTCCCAATGCAGGTGTGTGTGTGTGTGTAGTGGGAGACAATTCTCTTTTACCTTCGGGTCGGTGTTCTGCATCTGGAGCCTCCTCCTGGTTTCTTAAACAGTGTCTGCCAGTAAATGAGCCCCACACCACTAAAGTCCAACACTCCTTTATTCTTCTCAATGTAAAAGTGAACACAATCAGTTGGACTCCCTCAAGGAACAGAACAGACAGGGGGTGTGGATACGAGTAGGCCCAGGCACAATGAACTCTCCTACTTCCTTCCCAGAAGTAGTTTTCTGCTCCCAATCGAGGAAGACATCCCTCCTGGTGGTCTCCGGAGGCTCACCCGTCACTGGCAATCTGCTGCACCAGGTATTGAGGTAAGTACCCCCTCCGGTCACTTACACCACTGGATTCGGGTACCCACTCCCGGGGTCCCCTAGGAAGTTCCTCCCTCGCGGAGCCATAATCCGGGACCCTCAGTCCCAGACCACCATCCAAGTACCTCACCCCAGGCTAAAGGTGCCTGGGATGGAACATGACCTCCGAACGTCCTCCAGGCCTAGGCCGCCTAGAGGACCGACACGAACCACCGCCCTCAGGCTGAAGGTACCCGGGACTCGACTCCCGCCACCAAAAATGGCCGCCCCTTTATACCCTCTCCCAGCAAGCACGGCGGATTCCCCGCCCCACCATACAACCGCTGAGAGAGGCCAAAAAGAGGTACGACACTGCAATCATGGCTCAACCCCGGGCCCAAAGGGACACCGCCACCCGGCGGGCCCCAGGGAACCATACATCACAGTTTTCCCCACCAGATTCAAACAGAAAAGCAGATACCCGCTACATACATATTGCAAGAACTAATTTTAACAATTTTGAAATAATCTCGTTATAAATTATTTCAAAACATTAATACACCTATCACAAACCTGTACAATTCAAACAAAAAAGAAGAAAAAAATCCAAGACTATCAATCAAATTTGCACATTTTACCTTTGCCTTTTGCTTTGCAAGCTACCATGGCAGGCAGAAGAAAGTGTAAACATTACATTATTTATATCTAGTGTGTCCATAGCTCCCAACTGTCCCTGATTTTGAGGGACTGTCCCTGATTTGGAACAAAGTCCCTCTGTCCCTCTTTCCTCCTCATTTGTCCCTTATTTTGGTCTGATCTATAGAGTTGTGTATAAAATGCACTATTTATCTTCCTAAAAGTGTTTCCAAGTGCTAAACCTTTCTTCCAATTTTAAATTGCTGCATTTGTAAATTTCAAAAGCCAATACAAAGGAATAGAAGTGGTAAAAAAATTACTTATTATTATTTTTTGTATAATTTTTCTTTAAGTGGACATGGCAGGGGTGTGTGTCCTATGCCTACATACTTTTTCTAATAGGTGTCCCTCATACCCATCTCAAAAAGTTGGGAGGTATGTGTGTCTGAATCTGAAATGTAACTGCAGGCAAGGATTGAAAACAACAAATAATGCTTCTGCTCAATATACATGTTTGATTCACTTAGCTTAAAAGTAAAGATGTGTTCCCTTCAATCTCCCAATCATAGGCAAGTATCCCTGGAGGTGTCTGTAACATGGAACATGATTCAGCATTGCTGGAAGATTGGTAAAAGCAGTGGGGACTGCAGTTTAATGTTTATAAATGTAAAATTATGCACCTAGGGAAAAATAATTCCTTGAGAGAGTACATCATTTGGGGGTACCTATTTCAGATGATTGCAAAATGAGCAAACAGTGTGACCAGGCAGAGGGAAAAGCTAATCAAATTCTGGGATGCATCATACTAGAGGGATCTCCAGCAGGAGGAAGGAGGTCCTTATTCCTCTATATAGATCTTTAGTTACCACTAGAGGGATCACCAGCAGGAGGAAGGAGGTCCTTATTCCTCTATATAGATCTTTAGTTATCACTAGAGGGGTCACCAGCAGAAGGGAGGTCCTGATTCCTCTATATAGATCTTTAGTTATCACTAGAGGGGTCACCAGCAGGAGGAAGGAGGTCCTGATTCCTCTATATAGATCTTTAGTTATCACTAGAGGGGCCCCTGCAGGAGGAAGGAGGTCCTGATTCCTCTATACAGATCTTTAGTTATCACTAGAGGGGCCCCAGCAGAATGAAGGAGGTCCTGATTCCTTATATAGATCTTTAGTTATCACTAGAGGGGTCACCAGCAGGAGGTCCTGATTCCTCTATACCAGTGGTTCTCAACCTTCTAGTGCCGTGACCCCTTGATAAAATTTCCCAAGTTGTGGGGACCCCCAACAGTAAAATTATTTTCGTAGCGTGGGTTGTCAGCACCCAAGGCAAGACAAGTAATTTGCGCCCCTAACCCATGGACATTTAGCGCTCCCTGAGTCCCTTCCACTCGTAAAGTATTAAAACCCCTTATGGTACATTTTAGGATGTACCACTCTTTTTGTTCTCCTTTCTTTCCCTTTTATCTCTCTATCCTAATTTCTTATCCCCCCCCCCCTCCATCCCTCACTCTAGACGTCTTTCTTGTTCTTTCACTTATTCTTTCTCTCCCCTTTTCTTTGTTACTTCCTCTCTTTTCCTTTCCTTTCCACGTATTCTCTATTTTTTTTTCTTCCCTTAGGGTCCTTTCACACGGGGCGGATCCGTGCAGATCCGCCCCGTGAAGCTCCGCTTGCTCAGCGGGGATCGCTCCGTTGATCCCCGCTGAGCCGACGGATGACTGGGCGGTCCCCGCACACTGTGCAGGGACCGCCCTGTCAGAGCGCCGCTCTCCCCTATGGGGAATCGGATGACGACGGACCGTAGAGTCCGTTGTCATCCGATCCGCTCCGCCGACGGAAGGAAAAATAGGGTTTTCCTCCGTCACACTTTGGCGGAGCGGAGCGGATGTCAGCGGACATGTCTCCGCTGACATCCGTGCTTCCATAGGGCTACATGCAGGATCCGTTTCAGGTCCGCCTAAAAAACTGACAGGCGGACCTGAACGGACCTCCGTGTGAAAAAGCCCTTACTCCCTGTTGGGGGGGGAATTGGATGAGTGGCAATGCTGGGGGAGAGTTGGGATAAGTGTCAATGCTGGGGAGAGTTCTGATCGGCCAACTTAGGTGCTCTTGATCAAGGTCATCTGCTGATCTGAGAACTGTAGTGGGGACTTTTAATGGGAACTATAATCACAGGTAGTGTTACTCACTGTGTCTCCGACTTTGTGGTGTCTTGTAGCAGTGACACCTCTACCGAAATCAGGAGATAGGGTCTCCTGCAGCCCCTCCCACTTCACATTCATCACCAGTCAGCTGACCTCTAGTTTCTGCCCCCCAGCCATGTCGTGAACTGACTGGGCAGCTGCAAAGAGGCTGAGTGGACAGTGGCGGGCTCCAGGGACAGTCCTGCTGGGCAGCCTCAAAAAGGCTGGGAGAGCGGTGCAGGCTTCAGGAACAGCCCAGGGTTTGGTGACCCCCTAGCAAATCATCATTCGACCCCCGAGGGAGTCCCGACCCCCAGGTTGAGAACCACTGCTCTATACAGATCTTTAGTTACCACTAGAGGGATCACCAGCAGGAGGAAGAACTGCGTCGCTTTAACTGACAATTGCGCGGTCGTGCGACGCTGTACCCAAACAAAATTGACGTCCTTTTTTTTCCCTCAAATAGAGCTTTCTTTTGGTGGTATTTGATCACCTCTGCTCTTTAGTGAGACCTCATTTAGAATAATGTTTCCCATTCTGGAGACCTCACTTACAGAAAGATATTGATAAAATGAAACAAGTCCAGAGACGAGTAACAAAAATGGTGAAAGGTCTGGGGGATAAAACATATTGAGAGTGACTTCAGGAGCTTAATATGTACAGTCTGGAGGAAAGAAGGGAAAGGGGAGACACGATTGAAACCTTTAAATACATCAAGGGGGTAAATAAGGTTCAGAAGGGCAGGATTTTCAATATGAAACCAAAATCAAGAACACAGGGACATGACCTCAAACCTACAGGAGGAATGTTCAAAACTAATCTTAGAAAGTATTATTTTACTGAAAGGGTAGTTGATGCTTGGAATAAACATACAGCAAAGGCAGTGAGATAGTCAACAGTAAATGGCTTCAAACATGCTTGGGACAAACATAGATGTATACTCAGACAAAAGAAGTTAACGAAAAAAAAAAGATAAAACAAAAAAAGAAATGGGCAGACTCGAAGGACTACTCTTCTTCTGCCGTCACTTTTCTATGTTTGTATGTTATGTATAAATAATTTTTTATTATTTTTATTTGTTTTGCACTTGACTTAATGAGGCTGATTTACCAAAGGAGTTCAACATCTTTACTCAATAGATTGTGTGAATATTCACTTCACCTATCTTATTGTGTTAAAAGCAAATTTCTGTTTACTTATTTCATCATCACATGCTGGGTTTTCAAAGTGAAAAGGAATTTGCAATTCGTATGATTCAAGTGCATTGTCACACAATTTACTGAGCTAACTATTTTAGTAAATCAGTCTTAATGCAATCATCACATATTCACCTTATTCGCTAAGCTAAGCATGAATACACTAAAAACATGAAAAAGAGAAGAGTTTGGGACTTTAAATGAGGCCTCTGATATATGAATCAGAGGTGCCTCCATCCCGAGTTTGCGAAGCAAAAAAAAGGGGAAAGAATTGGGGACTTTGAGTGAAGCATGCAGCTGGAGACTGGAGAGCAAAGAGACACTGCTAGTTATCAAAATGTATTTTATTCCATGAATATCTCATACAATACAGTACATCATTGGGCACAGAAATACATTGTAACCTGCAAGCCATCTTAGGTTAGATTGAGTAATTATAATATGCAATATAAATGCGTAAACATTATATACAAATGTAGTACATCCCACACATTTATGATAAAGTAGACTCTGAATGTAAACATATGGTAGCAGCAATTGTAGCGCAAACATCTGGGTATGTAACCATGATTTTAGCATCTATAGCTCAACGCGTTTCGTGACTAACTGTCACTCATCAGAAGCAGACGCAGTGAGGATGTCTAAAAGATTGAAAGGTGAACGGTGAGTAAACTGAACACAACAAGAGGGGAAGGGGGAATGATAAAACATTCACCCATACTTACAGGCTAATAATGAATATGGAGTGCAGCGGTGGGTGCTGGGATGAAGCTGCGGACAACGTCTCCCACGGGAGCTGAGGCGGCAAAAAACATGACGCTTTGCAAATTCAACAGTTTCTACTACTACAGCAAGTTAAGCCCCATTTTTGGGAGCCATAAGTAATAAGTATACTGAACTGTACTTGTGTAACCACTGGAGATCACAGACTGCGGCAGTGCCTGCATAGGTATAGCTACAGGTAAATAAAAAAGGAATGCATTTAGGTGTGCATTCTTATTTCCTTAACCACTTGCCGACCAGCCACCGTCATTATACTGCGGCAGGTTGGCTCGTTCCCACAAATCGCCGTGGTTGTACGTCTACCCTTTAAACAGCTATAGCAGGCACACACGTGTCGCTGCATGCTGGGGGAGCTGATGCGTGTGGCCGGCGGCCGCAATGTCTGCCGGCCACCTGCGATCGCTCCACAGAGAGGCGGAACAGGGATCTGTCAATGTAAACGAACAGATCCCCGTTCTGTCAGGGGAGTAGAGAGTGATCGATCGTCTGTTCCTAGTGATCAGGAACAGTGATCTCTCTCCTCTTCCAGTCAGTACACTCCCCCCATAGTTAGAAACACCTCCCAGGGAACACATTTAACCCCTTGATCGCCTCCTAGTGTAAACCCCTTCCCTGCCAGTGACATTTACACAGTAATCAGTGCATTTTTATAGCACTGATCGCCGTATAAATGTCAATGGTCCCTCAAAAGTGTCTGATCTGTCCACCGCAATGTCGCAGTCCCGCTAAAAATCGCTGATCACCCCATTACTAGCAAAAAAAATGCCATAAATCTATTTCCTTTTTTGTAGATGCTCTAACTTTTGCGCAAACAAATCAATACACGCTTATTGAGATTTTTTTACCAAAAATATGTAGAAGAATACATATTGGCCTAAACTGATGAAGACATTTTTATTTGTTTGGGATATTTATTATAGCAAAAAGCAAAAAATATATATATTTTTTTCAAAATTGTTGGCTTTTTTTGTTTATAGCGCAAAAAATAAAAACCGCAGAGGTGATCAAATACCACCAAAAGAAAGCTCTATTTGTGGGGGAAAAAAGGATGTCAATTTTTTTTGGGTGACTCAGTGCTGTATCGCAAAAAATTGCCTGGTCTTTTGGGGGGAAATCTTCCAGCTCTTTAAGTGGTTAAAGTGATTGTAAACCCTCATTTTTTTTATTTTTTTTAAAATAACAAATATATCATACTTAAAGTTACCTCCACTGTGCAGCTCGTTTTTCACAGAGTGGCCCCAATCACCGTCTTCTGGGGTCCCCCGGTGGCTCTCGCGGCTCCTCCCCATATCAGTTAACTCCCTAGGAGAAGCGCTCTCCCGGGAGGGGTTACCTTGCGACCGCTTTCCCTAGTCCAGCATTTGCGTCCACAGATACGAATGCCGGGCTCGGCCCCGCCCCCGGCACCCACGTCATGGGATTTGAATGACAGCAGCGGGAGCCAATGGCTGTGATGCTATCAATCTATCCAATCAAGAGCCAGGACTCCATCGAGAGAGGGAGAGCGTGTCTCCACCGACTGAATGAAGGGGCTCAGGTAAGTAAGACGGGGGGCTACTGCCAGGCGTTTTTTCACTTTAATGCATAGGATGCATTAAGGTGGAAAAACACGAACCTTTACAACCCCTTTAATTGGCTGTTTGAAATCACATGAGCTGGGGGAATGGGCAGGGCACATGGGCAGAGCAAACTTTTTAAAGATTCAGGAATAGCAGGATACTTCAAAATGTGCCCAATCCACATCAAATTCATTTATCTCAAGTCATTAAACACATTTAGACATCTAGTAAAGTACTCCACATTTTTCATGATCACCCCAAATAACCTTACTAATGACAGGACTGATGTATAAATATTTAGACTTGACTGATACAATCCTCAGTGCGATCCTGTTCATTACAACGCATGTAAATGACCTTGCAAAATAATACCTTGTTTGTGTTTCAGGCAGATGTACGGTAATTCACGAGTGTAAAACCTTTTATATCAAATCCCCCAAACCAATCAGTTACTAGCCAAGATCTCCCTCAAGAACAATTTCTTTGCATGGAAAGTGTCGAAAAATGCCCAAATGACTCGGCTACTTGGACTGATATTCAGAATAGCATGTTAGTTATTTTACAGGAACATATGAAACAGTAATATTAAAATGAAACTAGAGTGCACTTCAATGAATGTAGCTACAGTATTTTTGTAATATTTAATTTTCAAAGGTATTTTTTAGTCACTTGTAATTTAAAGTGTATTTAACTGCTTGCCAACCCTAAATATACTGTGAGCGGGCGGTAGGTCACGATGTACTTACTGGTTTGGCGGCGTGTATGCAGGTGCCCCCTGCTGACCCGTGCTGTGATTGGACACAGCACAAGTTTGTCAGCAAATTTCAGCTAATGATTTTGACTGTAACCCGCTGATCAGCTGTGGCCAACACAGAGTTCTGTGTTGATCTGTCTGCTTTTTCTCCCTGAATTCAGAGTTGATTTCAGGGAGAAAAAGCAGACAGATCTGTGTAGCGGTACCCCCGTAGGGGCTGCTGGTGATTGTGGTACGTCTCCCACCCTGCACAGCCAGGCACATGAATTTCCAGATGCGCTTTAGTCAAGAATCAGTCTTTGTACTTTGTTTTTGTGTTTTTTTATTTTATTGAGGGGATATAACTTGGATGGGGATAGGGTACATATGGGATGCCCACTTGACTGAAGATAGAAAATGCAGGGACTAACTACTTACACCTTCAGTAAATACAATCTCTCCTCTTCAGCTTCAGCACATACACTTGATTGCAGACTATCACTCCCAGGACCAGCTAGCACTGTTGTTGAGGCCTGACACTGGCTCAGCCAGGCCCAAAGCTAGTGCCCTTAGTAGGCAGTGAACGCGGGTCCCTATGGTGTAGCAAAGTATGGTAGTCGTAGTGCTAGCTGTCCCACATGTGGCTATTGATCCCAGTACCACCTCATCAGGCCCTGCCAGCTCTTCTGGTTGCAGCTGCCTCTTTCCACTGCCTGTGCCACCACAGTCTTCCTGCACCCATCCCAGTCCTCTCAGGCATACCTCCCAGTTCTCCTGACTGTGTGTCGTTCACCAGCTCTCTTGGCTGTTCCTTGTTCCTCCTGGAGACTTGCCTGGCAGTGTTCTCCCGCTGTCCTCTTTGCTCTTTGCTCCCAGTGCCTCCTGGCCAGGACACCTCCGTGGTTTTAGGAAGGCACTGTCTGGTCACGAGCCAAGGCCCAAGGCCACCCCCCAGACTGGGGAGCCCCCTCAAAGGCCATGACCTCCTAACACCTTATCTCCAGCTTCCACCTGAACAAATCCTTCCAGCTGGGCTGACCCTGAGTATTTGAGGGGTCTGCCCCCTGCCAATCCAAGTTGGGGATTGGTCTGGGCCCTCAGAATACTCTAGGCAGCTCCACCTTACTTCCCCACCCTCTTTCCAGAAGGTTCTAGTAAATTCTCTGGTCTGTAAGATGGAGGAAAATGCTGCTGTTCAAAGGAGTAAGTAGGGGAGACCTGTCTAGGAAGCAAAGTGCCAGTTTAAAGCTTTTGTACCTATTCAGGTGAACCAGTTCAGCGAACCAAGGACTGTGAGGTTGTAATTTTGTTGGGCCATGTGGTCATGTTCAAACTGGTAGGCCCAAAGGTTGCAAGATGGTGATAAGTTGCCCAGCTAGAAAGGTGGTAGTCCAACCTCTTGTGACCCTGATTTACAGTAGGCCCCCAAGTATGGTATCTGTCATAACAGCTGCCACAAGAGGCTCTACAAGCGGTTCTGATATAATGACATCAGCTCTGCTCTTTGTATCATTATACTGTGAATGAAGGCTGCTGTGGTGGTGCAAAAACATATAGTTGGGGGATTCTTTCACTTGAGGACAATGGACTTTACAGTACTGATAGAGCAAAAGCAAGCACCTTGTAGAGGTTCAGACCCTCTGTGTAGCATGCACTTGGGATACAGCAGCTTGATGGCTTCACCTGTGTCCAGAAATGGATCCAAGTAGTAATTATTATACCCACCGAAAAAAAATAGTGCCGAAACTTTGACAAAATGTAATCTAACAGATTCACTTGAACAAAGGGTCAGTTTTCACCTCTCTTCCCATTCATATCTGTTGTTCTTTATCCCCTGCTATCTGTTAGACCAGTCCAGCCAAGCTCGAATGAATTATTTGTTAATCCATACAGGAAAGGCAAGCATAATAAACACTTACACTGGAAAGAGCCATAAATTGATCACAGGGAGAAGTACATTGATAACTCTCAGATATTATATGACCATTTGTAAAAAAATGCTAAATTGTAAATAACATGTATGAATCTCCTTGGAAAACTAAATTAAGGAACTCTCGGGCAGGCTGCATTCCTGCAACAAATCATGTGGTCATGCACATGACTTTATTTTGAAGGACCAATAAAGTGATATTAACCTCTTTCCACCTCCGCCCCCTAGCCTTTTTAGAAGATCTGAATTCCAGGGGCAGAGGCGGGCTTTCTGATCAAATATTTGTAAAATGATGTGCTTTCCCTCCATGCACAAAAATGTGCTGCCCCTTTGTAGAGGCATGCCATTCTTAATGGCCTCCCCAGAAAGGACAATGCTGATACCCCAACCCCTTCTTTTTCTCCCACTGTAATGCAAGCCAGCACAGCCTACATGATGGTGACAATGCTGTTTTCAATTCATGAGCAGTGCTACAGCATTGTGAACTCCCAGCACAGAGACTGGGGTCTCACGGAGAGCCTCGGTCCCTGTACTAATGGTCTGGACCCGGAACTCCCGATTCTGGATCAGCTGATTGCTGTGATTGTCTCTGATTGGCTATTACAGTGATCACTCACTGTGAAGCCTGCCCCCGTACTAATGTCTTCTTCCTCCGGTAGTTTATTTTCCCTCTGGTACAGTCTTCTCCTCCTGGTGCTGTCTTCTCCTTGTGCTGTTTTCTCCAAGTGCTGTCTTCTTCCTCGCTGCCACTTACCCGCTAAAAACAGGGTAGGCGTTGGGGAGGAAGAAGACAGCACAAGGAGAAGACAGCTCAAGGAGAAGACAGCTCAAGGAGGAGACAGCACCAGGGGGAGAAGACTGCACCAGAGGGAGAACAAACTACCGGAGGAAGAAGACATTGGTACTGGAGAAACAAGATACTTTGGATCTAGGACGGAAATTTAGAATTTTTAACCACTTAAGGACCGAGTCTCTTTCTGAGATTTGGTGTTTACAAGTTAAAAACATTTTTTTTTTGCTAGAAAATTACGTAGAACCCCAAAAATTATATAGTTTTTTTTCTATCACCCTAGAGAATAAAATGGTGGTCGTTGCAATACTTTTTGTCACACCGTATTTGCGCAGCGGTCTTACAAGTGCACTTTTTTGGGAAAAAATTCCCTTTTTTTTAATTAACAACTAAGAAAACAGTGAAGTTAGCCCAATTGTTTTTTATATTGTGAAAGATAATGTTACGCCGAGTAAATTGATACCCAACATGTCACGCTTCAAAGTTGTGCCCGCTCGTGGAATGGCGACAAACTTTTACCCTTAAAAATCTCCATAGGCGACTTTTAAAAAAATCATCATGTTTTGAGTGACAGAGGGGGTCTAGGGTTAGAATTATTGCTCTCGCTCTAACAATCGTGGTGATATCTCACATGTGTGGTTTGAACACCGTTTTCATATGGGGCGCTGCTCACGTATGCGTTCGCTTCTGAGCGTGAGCTCGTCAGGACGGGACGCTTTAAAATATATATTTTTTTCTTATTTCATTTACTTAAATGTTTTTATTTTAACATTGTTTTTTTTTAAAAAAATTAAAAATTGGGTCACTTTTATTCCTATTAAAAGGAATGTAAACATCCCTTGTAATATAAAAAGGCATGACAGGTCCTCTTGCATATGAGATCTGGGGTCAAAAAGACCTCAGATCTCATATTTACACTAAAATGCAATAAAAAAATAAATACATTTATGTAATTTAAAATATATATATACTGTATATATGTCCCTTAACCACTTCCATACAGGGCATGTTCACCCCCTTCCTGCCCAGACCATTTTTTAGTTTTCAGTGCTGTTGCACTTTGTATATAAAAAGTAGTGCTGAGCTGTTGTGAATGACTCTGCGGTCAAAAAAATACAATGTGCAAAAACTGCGTGATGCTAGAAAAGCAATAATCCAAATACTATAGTGTACTGGCGGTACTAAATAAACAATGGAAATAAAGTGCCAATGTGCAAGAAGCTTGTGACATCAAACAGATTTAAAACAATCCAAAACCTGAATATACTGGTTGTATTAGTAAAGTATCTTGCTAGCCAGCAAGTACTGAAGCAATGGTAAAGTGCAAATGTGCAAAAAACTGTGACAGCAAAATAAACTGAATCCTTATCATATAAATGCTGAAGCAATAGTGCAAAAACATGCAATCATGAAGTGACAATCACAATTAATACTAGATAAAACTGGTAGCTTGATATAATCCAAGGTGATGAATGTGAAAAAATAGTGTTTTGTTTTTAAAGTCCAATTTTGGCGAATAAAGTGATTAGTGTTGGGGTTAAGGTGCTGAGTGACGGTTTCTTCTGTGACTTCCACACTGTGGATGACCCTCTATTAATGAATGGGTGGCCCCTTACCTCACTGCTGGGAGGTTACAGCATGTGTGTAAATCCTATGCGAATCCGGCCTGGTGCTGCCTGGATGGTTCCTTAGAGCGTGGGGGTATGATGCCTGGATGTGTTGACTAAAACGCCTGTCCGTGGGGTGTAGGGTCTCCAGGTGGCGTACATATGTTAGCAGCGAGAAGGTAAAGGAATTCCCAATATTGTGTAGTATGTTTAAAATATTCACGTTTATTTGTTAAGAGCAGTAAAATAAGTACTCACATTTAAAAAAATCGTATGGTGCATATCAAAATACGAGCGCCGCGCCGAGGGGATCCCCTGATGAAGTCACGTGGTCAATGACGATACGCGTAGGGACACTACAAGCACCGGAAGTGACGCGGACGAGCTCGGCGCTCGTATTTTGATATGCTCCTTACGATTTTTTTAAATGTGAGTACTTATTTTACTGCTCTTAACAAATAAACGTGAATATTTTAAACATACTACACAATATTGGGAATTCCTTTACCTTCTCGCTGCTAACATATGCACGCCACCTGGAGACCCTACACCCCACGGACAGGCGTTTTAGTCAACACATCCAGGCATCATACCCCCACGCTCTAAGGAACCATCCAGGCAGCACCAGGCCGGATTCGCATAGGATTTACACACATGCTGTAACCTCCTAGCAGTGAGGTAAGGGGCCACCCATTCATTAATAGAGGGTCACCCACAGTGTGGAAGTCGCAGAAGAAACCGTCACTCAGCACCTTAACCCCAACACTAATCACTTTATTCGCCAAATTGGACTTTAAAAACAAAACACTATTTTTTCACATTCATCACCTTGGATTATATCAAGCTACCAGTTTTATCTAGTATTAATTGTGACTGTCACTTCATGATTGCATGTTTTTGCACTATTGCTTCAGCATTTATATGATAAGGATTCAGTTTATTTTGCTGTCACAGTTTTTTGCACATTTGCACTTTACCATTGCTTCAGTACTTGCTGGCTAGCAAGATACATTACTAATACAACCAGTATATTAAGGTTTTGGATTGTTTTAAATCTGTTTGATGTCATAAGCTTCTTGCACATTTGCACTTTATTTCCATTGTTTATTTAGTACCGCCAGTACACTATAGTTTCTTTTTCGTACATCACGGGACACAGAGCGACTTAGTCATTACTAATGGGTTATATAGATTACCTTCAGGTGTTGGCACTGGCCAATTCCAAACCGGAAGTACCCTCCCCTATATAAGCCCCTCCCATCCGGGAGCACCTCAGTTTTTTGCCAGTGTCTAAGGTGTTGGCCAAAGAGTAACATGTGTTTTCACTGGGCTTGCGTACAGGTTCTTTTGGGCCTTAGTAAGCTGTTCCGGATCCCACCAAAAAAAGCTTCATAGCTAAACGGTCGGTACCCGGGCCTTGCAGCAGAAGAGCAAGGTTTTGCCTGTAATTCCTCTCTTAGGAGGGCTGGACCCTGGGATCCAGAGCTCTGGTCATACCCACGACCAAGATGTTGTCTGTGCAGGGTGCTATACAGGTCCAGGGGAGTGGAATCCTTGGGAACCCGGTCCCTGAAGGTTTAATTACAATGCCTGCCGTGATAGGTGAAGTTTGGACTTCTGTGGACCAAACAAAGTCCTGCGGCGGGGATCAGGTAAGTGGGGGCCCCCAGGAACTTGGTTCTATTGGGGGACCCCAAGCCTAATTTGTCTTTCTGTCTGTTACCTAACGGTATTCCCGCTAATATCTGTGTTTACCTGTAACTACTGAAAATGTAAAATTTTAATAGTAGTCAAGAAAAAAAAAAAAAAAGGGACCGCGGTACCTGTGTTAAACCACTAGAGGCCGCTGTAGTCCATTTTTCTTGTCATGTGGATCTTTGGTTTTCTCAAGTCAAAAGATCCAGGCAGTTGGTAAGTTTCCTCTGCCCTGTTGCTGCGCTCATCCACCGCACAGGCCCTCCGGCAAAAAGGGCCCTGGCTCCTAGTCCCTGTTTGATTTCGAAAAGGGTGCCAATGGCGCACGGGCGCGCGCGCGGGCGCGTGCACGCGCCTCCTATGAAAAAAAAGGGGCGGGGCGGGTGGATGACGCTCGATGCGCGCCGCGGCGCTTCTGCGCATGTGCAGGCGTCCCAGCATGGTTAAAAGACACAGTACAAGTGTCAGCTGGATGCAAACAGAGCTAGCAACAAACAGTGGCACACAGAGGCAGTTGATGCAGGCATCCCCATAGAAAGGCACTTTAGTGGACACCAGCTGGTATATAGCAGCAACTGTGTTAGACTATTACCAGCAAAAATTGGTGTATGACGACGGGAATACCTCAGCTTTGTGCTTAAAGGATATGTCGTCCAGACGCTCTGGAAATAGGTCTTCCAGGAAGCCAAAGGGGTCTCCATCGGGCTCTGAGGATATTGGGCATGCTTGTACTGCACCAATCTCCCCTAAGAATTCAGAGGTCAGTAGCCGTAGAAACCCCGCAGGAGTGCCTGGTGCTGCGGCTGTCCCCAGTCCACCTGCTCCTGTATATATAACAGAGGAGGTTTTATCCTCAACTCTGGGAGGATTGGAAGAGAGATTAACAGCATTGATCGCTGCTTCCCTGTCACAGGAAAAGCGCGTCCGATCTCCGTCTCCTCCTTCAGAGTGCCTGTTAGTGGAGGAACAGTCCCACACAGAGATCGACCTACCTGAAGGGGATCAGGATGAGGTTGATTCAGTTATGGAGGAATCAACAGTGGAAGAACCTTTCTCAGCATCTCAGGCTGAAAGATTATGGGTTCAGTCTCTGACTAACATGGTCCGATCAGCATTTAAAATGCCTCTGGCGGAACCACCATCCACTACGGTTTCCTCGCTGGGGTCGCTAAAAGCTCCCCAGGCTGTCTGTTCCTTCCCAATCCACCCTTTATTAGAAGGGCTTATTTACCAGGATTGGGAGCATCCTGATAAAATATTTGCTCCCCCCAAGAGATTTCCGGTGATCTATCCCATGGAGGATAAGTTCATAAAAAAATGGAGGGTCCCTACAGTGGACGCAGCCATCTCTTCTGTTAACAAATCGCTGACATGTCCAGTAGATAATGTTCCAATGTTCAAAGACCCAATAGATAAAAAATTGGAGTCTTTACTAAAATCTGCTTTCTCTACAGCAAGCATGGTGACACAACCTGCGGTAGCAGCGATTGGAGTCTGCCAAGCAGTGAAAGATCAGTTGAAACAAGTCTTAAGGGACTTACCAGATCAGCAGGCTCTTGCCCTAGCTGACCTACCTAGAGCCTTGTGTTTTGCGGTGGACGCCATAAAGGATACAATCCAACAGGCCTCCCGCTTTACGCTGTCTATAGTACATATGCGTAGGCTTCTGTGGCTCAAAAACTGGTCTGCTGAAGCTCCCTGTAAAAAACTGCTGGTTAGCTTCCCATTTCATGGAGAACGCTTATTTGGAGAAGATCTGGACAAATATATCCAGAAAATTTCTGCCGGTAAGAGTTCACTCTTACCGGTTAAGAACAAGGGTAGAAGTCCTTCTTTTAAGAGGCCTACTTCTCCAGTCCCTGGCACATCGGCTGTGAAACAGTTCCGACGGCCTCCGCGGTCAAATCCAGGGGGCAGAAATCAGGGACAATCACAGGGTAACAAGAAACCCTGGGTCAAGAGAGGTACAAAACCTCCCCCTAAGTCATGAAGGGTTGCCCCCACTCAGTCGGGTGAGGGGAAGACTTCAGTTGTTCACAGAGACCTGGCGGGACACCATCAGAGATGGGTGATCTCCGCAGTAAGTCTGGGATACAGGCTGGAGTTAAAAGACATTCCTCCTGCCCATTTTATAAGGTCAAACGTGCCAAGCGATCCCCAGAAGAGTGGATCCCTCCTTCTGGCACTAGAGCAACTATTGCCCCAAGGGTAATCATGAAGGTTCCCTTGAAAGAAAACGGGTTTGGGTTTTACTCGAACCTTGTCACAGTCCCCAAACCAAATGGGGACATGAGGCCCATATTAAATATAAAAGGGCTAAACAAGTTCCTACATATCAGGACTTTTTCGGATGGAGTCGATCCGATCGGTGGCCACCGCCCTACAAGGGCAGGAATGGTTAGCCTCGATCGACATAAGGGATGCTTATTTGCATATTCCCATCTGTCCGGCCCACCAGAAATTTCTACGCCTTGCAGTAGAAGGGCACCATTTTCAGTTCAGAGCCTTACCTTTCGGTCTGGCCACGGCACCACGAGTGTTCACAAAAATTCTGGCCCTACGATTGGCCAAACTAGGAACACAAGGTGTAACGATAATGGCATATCTAGACGACTTGTTGCTGATAGACCACTCAGTGAAAAAAACTAGAAGTGGTCGTTCACAAGATAATCAAGTATCTGGAATCTCACGGTTGCATTATCAACCGAGACAAGTCAGCCCTAAAACCAGTCAAAAGCCTGGAATACTTGGGGGCTAAGACTGGATTCAAATCAGAGAAAGATTTTCTTACCTCCAGAGAAGGTGTCGTCTTTGAAAGATTTGACCCACTTAGTGGGTACAAAAAAGAAAAACCATCCATACGCCTGTGTATAAGGCTGCTGGGAAAAATGGTGGCTTCATTCGAAGCGGTACCCTACGGTCAATTCCATTCAAGGAACTTGCAGAGGGCCATACTGTCAGCCTGGAACAAAAAAGTTCAGGCTTTAGACTTACCAATGTCCCTGTCCCCTTCCGTTCGCAAGAGCCTCCATTGGTGGTTGGTGCCCCAGAATCTGGAAAGGGAAACCCTTCAGTCCAGTTTCTTGGAAGGTGGTCACTACAGTTGCCAGCCTCATAGGCTGGGGGGCAGTACTGGAGCAATGGTCTCTCCAGGGCAAGTGGTCAGAAGCAGAGAAGGCCCTGCCCACCAATCTCTTAGAGATACGAGCAGCCCGGTATGCCCTAGTAGCATGGACATCCAAACTCCAAGGGTCACCTGTCAGAATTCAATCAGACAATGCCACAGCAGTGGCATATATCAATCTCCAGGGTGGCACCAGGAGTCGTGCAGCCCAGAGGGAAGCGAATTGCATCCTGGAATGGGCAGAAAGGTATGTCACAGCCATATCCGCGGTTTTCATCCCAGGAGTGGAAAATTGGAGAGCGGACTTTTTAAGTCGCCAGCAATTATGCCCGGGGGAATGGTCTCTTCACCCCGAGGTTTTCCAGGCAATATGCCAGCGGTGGGGAACACCGGATGTAGATCTGCTAGCATCCAGATTCAACGCAAAGGTGGACAGATTTGTGTCTCGCACAAAGGATCCCCTAGCTTGCGGTTCGGATGCCCTAGTGTTCCCTTGGGATCAGTTCAAGCTGATATATGCATTCCCACCGCGATTAATCCGCAGAATCAGGGTAGAAAAGAAACCAGTGATTCTGGTGGCTCCAGCGTGGCCCCGAAGGGCATGGTACGCGGAGATTGTAAAAATGTCAGTGGGAAGTCCTTGGACCCTCCCACATCGTCCGGACCTGCTTTCGCAAGGACCGATATACTACCCTTCCTTACCAGCCCTAGGTTTGACGGCCTGGCTATTGAAGCCCACATTCTAAAAAAGAGAGGGCTCTCTAATCCTGTGGTATCTACCATGATCAATGCCAGGAAGCCGGTATCCAGGCAGATCTATTATAGGATCTAGAAGGCGTACATCACGTGGTGTGAGGCCAGGAAATGGCATCCACGTAAGTACGTAATAGGTAGGATTCTGGACTTCCTACAGTGGGCTGTACATAGGAAGCTTGCCTTGAGTACTATCAAGGGTCAGACGGCCTTGTCAATATTTTTTTCAAAGGCCCTTGGCTTTGCATTCATTAGTCAAAGCTTTCATACAAGGAGTGATGCGTATTAGCCCTCCGGTTAGTATTCCCATATGTCCATGGGACTTAAACCTGGTTCTGTCGGTTCTACAGAAACAACCATTTGAACCATTGCGGCACATTTTCTTGGTTCTTTTCACCAGGAAATTGATTTTCTTAGTAGCCATTTGTTCGGCTAAAAGAGTATCGGAATTAGCCGCCTTGTCCTGTAAGGAGCCATATCTGGTTATCCATAAGGACAGAGTAGTGTTACGTCCTCATCCAGCCTTCTTCCTAAGGTGGTATCGAGGTTCCATTTGAACCAAGATGTGGTTCTTCCTTCCTTTTTCCCCCAAACCTAGTTCGGTAGAGGAAAAGTTATTGCATTCTTTTGATGTAGTAAGAGCAGTTAAAGCTTATCTTAAAGCCACTGCTCAGATTCGTAGAACGGATACTTTGTTTGTTCTGCCGGAAGGCCCCAGAAAGGGTCAGGCAGCATCAAAAATCTACTTTAGCCAAGTGGATTCGACAGGTCATAATACAAGCCTATGGCTTGAAAAGGAGACTGCCTCCGTTCAAAGTTAGGGCGCACTCCACAAGAGCAGTTGGAACTTCATGGGCAGTGCATCACCAGGCCTCCCTGGCTCAAGTCTGTAAGGCCACAACATGGTCCTTAGTACACACGTTTACTAGATTCTACCAGGTAGACGTCAGAAGTCAGGAGGATGTCGCCTTTGGGCGCAGTGTGTTGCAGGCCGCAAAAGAGCCTCATGCCTGATGGCGCCCAGCTTATGTATCCCTCCCCTCATTTGGCATTGCTTTGGGACGTCCCATTAGTAATGACTAAGTCGCTCTGTGTCCCGTGATGTACGAAAAAGAAAAAGGGATTTTTATAACAGCTTACCTGTAAAATCCTTTTCTTGGAGTACATCACGGGACACAGAGCTCCCACCCCTCTTTTTGGGACACTTATTGCTTGGCTACAAAACTGAGGTGCTCCCGGATGGGAGGGGCTTATATAGGGGAGGGTACTTCCGGTTTGGAATTGGCCAGTGCCAACACCTGAAGGTAATCTATATAACCCATTAGTAATGACTAAGTCGCTCTGTGTCCCGTGATGTACTCCAAGAAAAGGATTTTACAGGTAAGCTGTTATAAAAATCCCTTTATTTGGATTATTGCTTTTCTAGCATCACGCAGTTTTTGCACATTTTTATTTTTTTGACCGCAGAGTCATTCACAACAGCTCAGCACTACTTTTTATATACATTCCTTAATTAGGTTATGGTTTTGCCTCTTTCCAGTGCTTTTTAGCAGTTGAATCACTATTAGAATACCTCATAGTAGCGCGGAAATACCTTTTTCACACATAGCTGTTGCACTTTGAATGACAATTGCGCGGTCATGCAACACTGTACCCAAATGAAATCTTTATGTTTTTTTCCCCCACAAATAGAGATTTATTTTGGTGGTGTTTGATGACCTCTGCGGTTTTTATTTTTTGTGCTATAAACAAAAGAAGAGCGACAATTTCGAAAAAAAACCACAATATTTTTTAATTTTTGATTTAATAAATATAAAAAAATTCATACATTTTTTTTTTCCTGAGTTTAGACCGATACGTATTCTTTTACATATTTTTGGTAAAAAAAAATCGCAATAAGCGTATATTGATTGGTTTGCACAAAAGTTATAGCGTCTACAAAATATGGGATAGATTTATGCCATTTACATTTTTTTTATTTTTTTTTACTAGTAATGGCGGCGATCTGCGATTTTTATTGTGACCGTGACATTGCAGCAGACATATGGGACACTTTTGACACGTTTTTGGGACCATTCACATTTATACAGCGATTAGTGCTATAAAACTGCACTGATTACTGTGTAAATGTGACTGGCAAGGAAGGGGTTAACACCAGGGGGCGCTAAAGGGGTTAATATGTTCCCTATTGAGTGATTCTAACTGTAGGGGGAGGGGACTCATAAGGGGAGGAGACCGATCTGTGTTCCTCTGTACTGGGAACACACATCGGTCTCCTCACCTCTGACAGGAGGTGGATCTGTGTGTTTACACACACAGATCACCACTCCTGCCGTGATGGTGGGCAATTGTGGATGCCTGGCGGACATCGCGGCCACCGGACACGTGCAACAGGTCACGAGCGGTGCCGCGCGCGCCCGCGCGCCCCCTAGACGTCCAGTAAGAAAAGACGTCATATGATGTCGACCCGGAGGGAGGGAGGGTTCCTGCCGGCGTCATATGACTATGGCCCGGTAAGGAAGGGGTTAAAGAGCATTGGGCGGAAGTGATATTTTGACGTCGCTTCCGCCCTGCAACGATATGGAGACGGGTGGGGGCCATTAGACATGTGCAGGATGAAAAAATTTGTTTTGTTTCGTTTTGTTTGATTCGTTATTTAACTAAATTTGTTTAGTTAAATTCATTGCATTCGTTACATTAGTTTTCGGGATTCGTTTCGTATTCCAATTAGAAAAAAATCGACCGCATCGAAAAAATTCTACCACATTCGGAAATATTCTACCGCATTCTAAAAAAATCTACCAAATTAGAAAAAAACTATCAAATTCTAAATAATTCTACCGCATTTGAACTAAACTATATATAAACATTTTCCAAAATTCGAAATTCGTATAGAATGAAATTGAATTTGAATAGAAAAGATTAGAATAGAATCAAAAATACTAGAAAAGAATAGCACAGAAAAGCAATAGCACAGAACAGAAAAAAATATTATATATCTATATAATCTATATATTGTGACAGCAGGAAGGTAAAGTCACCTGGTTGCATCCAGGGGGGTAGATATATTTCGCCCAGATTCAGGCTTTACGCCGACTTATACAACTAGGGAGTTGATGAAGCCCAGCTGAGGCTAGTGGGCTCATGGATGACTCATACCTCTAGGGAGAGGGCTGGGCGTCGTGCAGGCAGGGAGTTGATGAGACCAGCTGAAGCTTGTCAGCTCATTTAAAGGCCTCTATAAAAACTCCCAGCTTCATTAGATGTTAGCTCATGCCTGGAACCAGACCTGTGTGGACTGTCTAGGGAGAGTGAACCCCTGTGCGGTGAGGCAAAGCCTGTGTGGCTATTTGTTTGGACTTTTACTAAACCAGGGACTTAGGGACTAGGACAGCACCAGGCTGATCCCAGTTGTTAGTTTAGGAAACCTGCATGTTTAGTCAGAGGTCAAACTGACCAGGATTTATTTTGTTTATGTTTCTTTTTGGCTTTGCTGTGTTTTTGTCACTGTACATAGAGAAATAAACCGCACCTTTTGATTTTGAAAACCACAACCTCCGTCTGCTGGCCCTGTTTTTGTGTGGGGAGCCCAACCAGGGGGTCACACACACCCGCTACCGAGTTAACCCCCTCACAGTTGGTGGAGAACCAGTGGCAGTTTTTTTTAAGCCAGCATGGAGGAGATACTGAAACAGCTGGCTCTAGCAAATGCCAATCAACAGCAGACAAATGCAGGTTTGCAAAGGAGCCTTGCAGCCCAGCAGCAAGCTCATCAACAAGCCCAGCAGCAATCTGAGGCCCGCTTCATAGACCTGTTACAGAAGCAAGAGCAGAGACTACAACAAATGGAAGCAGTAATGCAGCAACGTCCGCAGACCAGTGAGGAAAGCCGTCCCACTAATACCGCGTCCTTTGGGGTGAGTCGTTTATTGACAAAAATGACTGGAGAGGATGATCCAGAGGTATTTTTGACCACATTTGAAAGGACTGCTGAAAGAGAAAAGTGGCCTGAGGAGCAGTGGGCTGGACTGGTGGCTCCTCTGTTAACTGGTGAATCGCAGAAGGCTTACTATGACCTAGAGCCTGACCAAGCAAAAGACTATGTGATGCTAAAAGCTGAAATATTGGCAAGGCTGGGTGTCACCCTGGCTGTCCGGGCTCAGCGTGTGCATAACTGGACTTTCCAGCTTGGAAAACCCCCCAGGTCTCAAATGTATGATCTCATTCACCTGAGCAGGAAGTGGCTACAGCCAGAGACTTTGTCCGCACCAGAGATTGTGGAACGTGTTGTAATGGATCGGTTTTTGAGAGCTCTTCCTACTGCCATCCAAAAGTGGGTAAGCCATGGAGACCCAGAGACGGCCGGTGGTCTTGTGGATCGTGTAGAGAAATACTTGGCTACAGAGAACCTGACGGCCTCTTCCAGAGACTCTCGGACTTTCCACCCTAAGACCAGACCATCCCCAGGGGCGGATAAGAGGATTCCAAGGGGTGAGGGTGGAGAGAGTGAGAGGGTGGGAGCTCTACCCAAAGTTTGGCGAGAACAGCCTGGGAAGTCAGGGGCTCAAGAGGCAGCCAAATGGATTGTTTGCTACCGCTGCCGGCAAGCGGGACATATTGCAGCAAATTGCCCGGTTGTGGAGGAACCCATGCAATGTGACTTTCTGATGGACAGACGTCAGTCGCTGTGTGCGACAGTCGCATGCACTGCCATTCGGGGAACTGAGAAACATTTATGCAAAATGTGTATTAATGGTAGAAATGTTGTGGTATTACTGGATTCAGGTAGCCTTGTGACCCTGATAAAGGCTGAATTAGTTAAAACAGAGGTCTCTGGGAATAGCAAGGTAGCTGTTATTTGTGTGCATGGGGACACCCGAGAGTATCCAGTGACTACAGTGTGTTTCGAGACCCCCAAAGGTACCCTCTCTCATCCAGTGGGGTTAGTATCTCAATTACCGCATGATGCCATTGTGGGAAGGGATTTTCCGAAGTTCTGGGAACTGTGGGATGATCCTGAGCCCCCCACTGGTGCCCCTATGTACCAGGAATGTGATAGCCAGAACTCCTCTGAGAGTGGTGAGGACTCTCCAGAATTTCCCTTGTCAGTATTGGCAGGGGAGACTCAAGAAACTGGAGAGGAGCCCACCTCCTCAGACGAAAACCTACCGTCTGTGGAGTTTTCTGATCTGGAGGTTCACAGGGAAAATTTTGCCACAGAACAGTTAAAAGACCCCGCCCTAATAAAGGCACGGGAAAACGTAGTGGAAATAGATGGCGAGTTAGTGAACCCAGATAATACCTGCACTTACCCATACTTCAGCGTAGAGAAGGACCTACTGTATCGGGTGGCAAAAAGGGCAGAAGAAACCGTTGAGCAGCTTGTGGTGCCCAAACCTTACAGGAAGTTGGTGTTGGAGTTGGCCCATGGGCACATTCTTGGAGGTCATCTGGGGACAGAGAAAACCCGAGAGAGGGTATTACAGAGATTCTATTGGCCTGGGGTGATGAAGGACATAGAAAATTATTGTTCCTCCTGCCCTGTGTGTCAGAGGTCGGCCCCGATGCCACATTTCCGTAGCCCGCTGGTCCCTCTACCCATCATTGAGGTCCCGTTTGAGAGAATCGCAATGGATTTGGTAGGTCCTATAATCAAGTCCGCTAGGGGGCACCAGTACATATTGGTTATAATGGACTATGCCACCCGTTATCCAGAAGCGATCCCTCTCAGAAATACCTCGGCCAAAACCATAGCCAAAGAGCTATCTCTTGTTTTTAGCCGGGTGGGTATTTGTAAAGAACTGCTTACGGACCAAGGTACACCCTTTATGTCCCGGGTTATGAAAGAGCTGTGTAAATTGCTCAAAGTGACGCAATTGCGTACATCTGTGTATCACCCCCAAACCGATGGGCTGGTTGAAAGATTCAACAAAACCCTAAAACAAATGTTGAAGAAAGTGGTGGATAGAGATGGAAAGGATTGGGACTGTCTACTTCCTTATTTGATGTTTGCTATTAGGGAGGTGCCCCAATCCTCTACGGGATTCTCCCCCTTTGAGTTACTGTATGGGAGACACCCAAGAGGGCTGTTGGATATTGCCAAGGAAACTTGGGAAAGTGAGAGTTCTCCCCACAGGAGTGTGATTGAGCATGTCGCCCTGATGCAAGATCGAATTGCACAGGTAATGCCCATCGTGAAGGAACATTTGGCCCAAGCGCAGTTGGCACAGCAGAGAGTGTACAACCGTGGAGCAAAGACCCGTACCTTTTCCCCGGGGGTTGGATATTGGTACTTGTCCCTACGGTTGAAAGTAAATTCCTTGCCAAATGGCAAGGCCCCTACGAGATAATGGAAAAAGTGAGCGAAGTGAATTACAAGGTCAGACAACCAGGAAGGCGAAAGCCCGAACAGATATATCACGTTAATCTGTTGAAAGCCTGGAGGGATAGAGAGTCCCTAGTCGCAGAAACTTGGTCACCAGCTCAAACTGGTTGCGTGATTCCGGAGGTTGGAATAGCAGCCACCTTGTCACAACCCCAACAACTGGAGGTTAAGGAGTTTGTGCTTCGCAACAAGGAGGTGTTCTCTGAGCTGCCGGGACAAACATCTGGGGTAGAGCATGATATTATTACCCCGCCCGGTGAAAGGGTGAAGTTAAAACCCTATCGGATCCCAGAGGCCCGACGGGAGGCAATACGGGAGGAAGTACAGAAAATGCTGAACTTAGGGGTGATAGAGGAGTCCCAAAGTGATTGGTCTAGTCCCATTGTGTTGGTGCCTAAACCGGATGGGAGCTGGCGATTTTGTAACGATTTTCATCAGTTGAACAAAGTTACAAAATTTGACACCTACCCCATGCCACGTATAGATGAGTTGATCGACCGGCTGGGAACAGCCCGATACATGACGACTCTTGACCTCACAAAAGGGTATTGGCAAATTCCCCTGGCCAAGTCGGCCAAAGAGAAAACCGCATTTGTAACCCCAGACGGGGCGTTCCAATATAAGAGAATGCCGTTCGGGTTACAGAATGCGCCGGCCACATTCCAGCGGAAAATGGACCAGATACTGAGGCCCCATCGGAAGTATGCTGCGGCTTACCTGGATGACGTAATTGTCCATAGCACAGATTGGGCCTCACATCTGCCAAAAGTGCAAGCAGTCCTAGACTCTATCCGGGAAGCGGGGTTTACGGCTAACCCCAAGAAGTGTACCATTGGGCAGGAGGAGGCCAAATATCTTGGGTACACCATTGGCAGGGGAGTGATAAAACCCCAACTCAACAAAGTCGAGGCCATCCAGAGTTGGCCACGTCCCAACAGCAAGAAGCAGGTACGGGCCTTTCTGGGAATCGCGGGTTATTATCGGCGCTTCATTCCCCACTTTGCTTCTAAGGCTGTGCCCCTAACCAACCTGACGAAAGGGAAAGGGTCGGTCATGATTAAATGGACCCCCGAGGCTGAGGCAGCATTCCAATTCTTGAAACAAGCCTTATGTAGCCAGCCAGTGTTGTACTCACCCGACTTCTCTAAAGACTTTGTCGTACAAAGTGATGCGTCAGATGTGGGGTTAGGAGCAGTATTGTCCCAGGTCTGGAACGGGGAAGAGCACCCAGTCATTTACCTCAGCAGGAAGTTGAAGTCCCATGAGGTAAATTACGCCACGGTTGAAAAGGAGTGTTTAGCGGTGAAGTGGGCTCTAGATTCCCTTCGGTACTATCTGCTAGGTAGGCACTTTGACATGGTTACGGATCACGCTCCGTTAAAGTGGATGGCTCAAAACAAGGAAACAAATAGAAGAGTGAATAGGTGGTTCCTGGCCCTCCAGGAATTCAACTTCACAGTAAAGCATCGCCCTGGCGTTCAAATGGGGAATGTGGATGCTTTGTCTCGAGTACATGAATGCCTGATTGCTGGTGTTCCAACCCCGAGGTTAAAACAAGAGGGGGGGGTATGTGACAGCAGGAAGGTAAAGTCACCTGGTTGCATCCAGGGGGGTAGATATATTTCGCCCAGATTCAGGCTTTACGCCGACTTATACAACTAGGGAGTTGATGAAGCCCAGCTGAGGCTAGTGGGCTCATGGATGACTCATACCTCTAGGGAGAGGGCTGGGCGTCGTGCAGGCAGGGAGTTGATGAGACCAGCTGAAGCTTGTCAGCTCATTTAAAGGCCTCTATAAAAACTCCCAGCTTCATTAGATGTTAGCTCATGCCTGGAACCAGACCTGTGTGGACTGTCTAGGGAGAGTGAACCCCTGTGCGGTGAGGCAAAGCCTGTGTGGCTATTTGTTTGGACTTTTACTAAACCAGGGACTTAGGGACTAGGACAGCACCAGGCTGATCCCAGTTGTTAGTTTAGGAAACCTGCATGTTTAGTCAGAGGTCAAACTGACCAGGATTTATTTTGTTTATGTTTCTTTTTGGCTTTGCTGTGTTTTTGTCACTGTACATAGAGAAATAAACCGCACCTTTTGATTTTGAAAACCACAACCTCCGTCTGCTGGCCCTGTTTTTGTGTGGGGAGCCCAACCAGGGGGTCACACACACCCGCTACCGAGTTAACCCCCTCACAATATATATATATATCTATATATATATATAGATATATATATAGATATATATATATATATATATATATATATATCTCTATATATAGATATATATATCTATATATATATATCTATATATAGATATATATATAGAGAGAGATATCTATATCTCTATATATAACATCTTCTGAAATCGAATTTCGTATAGAAAGAAATCAAATTCCAATAGAAAAGATTAGAATAGAATAGAAAATAATAGAAAAGAATAGCATAGAAAAACAATAGAACAAAATAGAAAAAAATATAATATATTCTATTCTAATCTTTTCTATTCAAATTCATTCTGTACCAAATTCGAATTTCGGAAGATGGTTTATATATATATATATATATATATATATATATATATATATATATATATATATATATATATATATAAATATATTATATTTTTTTATATTCTAGTTCTTTTATAATTTTATTCTATTATATATATATATATATATATATATATATATATATATATATATATATATATATATATATAAAACCATTTTCCAAAATTTCGAATTTCGTATAGAATGAATTAGAATAAAATAGAAGACAATAGAAAAGAATAGAAAATAATAGACTAGAAAAACAATAGAACAGAAAAGAATAAAATATGATATATATTATATTTTATTCTATTCTGTTCTAATGTTTTTCTATTTTATTATTTTCTATTCTTTTCTACTCTAATTCAAATTCATTTTATATAAAATTTAGAATTTCAGACTTTCAGAAATTTCTAAAATTTGAATAGAAAAGATTAGAATAGATACAAAATAATAGAAAAGAATAGCATAGAAAAACAATAGAACGGAATAGAAAAAAAAAATATTATATATTATATTTTGTCTATCCTGTTCTATTGTTTTTCTATGCTATTATTTTCTATTATTTTCTATTCTAATCTTTTCTATTCGAATTCAAAATAATTCTACACGAAATTCGAATTTCGTATAGAATGAATTCACATTAGAATAGAAAAGATTAGAATAAAATAGAAAATAATAGAAAGAATAGCATAGAAAAACATCTTCCAAAATTCGAATTTCATATAGAATGAATTTGGATAGAAAAGATTAGAATAGAATTGAAAATAATAGAAAAACAATATAATATATATGTACATTGGGTACGGAAAGTATTCAGACCCCCTTAAATTTTTCACTCTTTGTTATATTGCAGCCATTTGCTAAAATCATTAAAGTTCATTTTTTTCCTCATTAATGTACACACAGCACCCCATATTGACAGAAAAACACGGAATTGTTGACATTTTTGCAGATTTATTAAAAAAGAAAAACTGAAATATCACATGGTCCTAAGTATTTAGACCCTTTGCTCAGTATTTAGTATTTGCACCCTTTTGATCTAATACAGCCATGAGTCTTTTTGGGAAAGATACAACACGTTTTTCACACCTGGATTTGGGGATCCTCTGCCATTCCTCCTTGCAGATCCTCTCCAGTTCTGTCAGGTTGGATGGTAAACGTTGGTGGACGGCCATTTTTAGGTCTCTCCAGAGATGCTCAATTGGGTTTAAGTCAGGGCTCTGGCTGGGCCATTCAAGAACAGTCGCAGAGTTGTTGTGAAGCCACTCCTTCGTTATTTTAGCTGTGTGCTTAGGGTCATTGTCTTGTTGGAATGTAAACCTTCGGCACAGTCTGAGGTCCTGAGTAGTGTTGAGCGAACCCAAACTGTAAAGTTCGGGTCCGTACCGAACTTTAGCTTTTTCCCGAACCCGGACTTTGCGCAAAAGTCCGGGTTCGGGTTCGGCAATCTAATTACGCATTTAGAAATGCTTCAGGGGCCAGCCAATCACCTTTTGATTAGCTGGTGTGCCCTTAGAGGCCATCATAGCCATGCCTACTAATGGCATGGCTGTGATTGGTCAGTGCAACATGTGACCCAGCTTCTATATAAGCTAGAGGCACACAGCACACACGTCACTCTGCTTCAGAATAGATAGGGAGAGGATCTTGGCTGCTGCTGTTGCTAATAGGGAGAGATTGTAAAATACATGAGGTAGTCCTGATTCTGCAATCTGAGGGAAAAGATAGAGAGATAGTGCAGTGTAGGGCCAGGTTCCTGTTGGTGCTTTCAGGGAGAGAGATTTATTATATAGGAGTCCAGATTCAGAGATTAAAATCAGCGATCTGCATAGGTTTACCTGTTTGTGTTGCAGTGCACAGTCTTTTTACACTGCCATGAGCCCAGTGTCAGAGAAAATCTAACTTTTATCTGCAAGCTCAGTGCACCAGCACTGCATATATTATGTTGAGAGATACACCGTTTCCATACTGTGGGTGTATTCTGCTCTTTGAAAAAGATCCATTTAGGAAAAAAAAAAAAAAGGCACTTTATTGTGCTCTTTTCCAAAAGACCCATAGGGCAAAAAAAATAAAAAATTAGCATTTTATTTTGCTCGTGCAAAAAAAGACCCGTTTAGGGCAAAAAAAAAAAATTGCACTTTAATGTACGCTTGCAAAAAGAGCCATTCAGGGCCACAAAAAATAGTTTGCAGAGTGTTATACATATTTGGAGGTGTGTGAAATAAACAATTTCTATATAGTTTTCTCCTACTGTGCTATACTAAAAAAACAAAATTTTTTTTGAATAGCATTTTCTGCAGTTCTGTAGCTGTGCGATTCAGCGGTTACGTACTGTGGGTGTGTTCTGCTCTTCCCAAAAACGCAGTTTAGGGGCACAAAAAATAGTTTGCAGTGTGTTATACATATTTGGAGGTGTGTGAAATAAACTATTTCTATATAGTTTTCTCCTACTGTGCTATACTAAAAAAACAATTTTTTTTTTGAATAGCATTTTCTGCAGTTCTGTAGCTGTGCGATTCAGCGGTTACGTACTGTGGGTGTGTTCTGCTCTTCCAAAAAATGCCGTTTAGGGGGCACAAAAAATTGTTTGCAGTGTGTTATACATATTTGGAGGTGTGTGAAATAAACAATTTCTATATAGTTTTCTCCTACTGTGCAATACTAAAAAAACAACATTTTTTTTTGAATAGCATTTTCTGCAGTTCTGTAGCTGTGCGATTCAGCGGTTACGTACTGTGGGTGTGTTCTGCTCTTCCAAAAAACGCCGTTTAAGGGCACAAAAAATAGTTTGCAGTGTGTTATACATATTTGGAGGTGTGTGAAATAAACTTTTTCTATATAGTTTTCTCCTACTGCGCAATACTAAAAAAACAACATTTTTTTTGAATAGCATTTTCTGCAGTTCTGTAGCTGTGCGATTCAGCGGTTACGTACTGTGGGTGTGTTCTGCTCTTCCAAAAAACGCAGTTTAGGGGCACAAAAAATAGTTTGCAGTGTGTTATACATATTTGGAGGTGTGTGAAATAAACAATTTCTATATAGTTTTCTCCTACTGTGCAATACTAAAAAAACAACATTTTTTTTGAATAGCATTTTCTGCAGTTCTGTAGCTGTGCGATTCAGCGGTTACGTACTGTGGGTGTGTTCTGCTCTTCCAAAAAACGCCGTTTAAGGGCACAAAAAATAGTTTGCAGTGTGTTATACATATTTGGAGGTGTGTGAAATAAACAATTTCTATATAGTTTTCTCCTACTGTGCAATACTAAAAAAACAACATTTTTTTTGAATAGCATTTTCTGCAGTTCTGTAGCTGTGCGATTCAGCGGTTACGTACTGTGGGTGTGTTCTGCTCTTCCAAAAAACGCAGTTTAGGGGCACAAAAAATAGTTTGCAGTGTGTTATACATATTTGGAGGTGTGTGAAATAAACAATTTCTATATAGTTTTCTCCTACTGTGCTATACTAAAAAAACAACATTTTTTTTGAATAGCATTTTCTGCAGTTCTGTAGCTGTGCGATTCAGCGGTTACGTACTGTGGGTGTGTTCTGCTCTTCCAAAAAACGCCGTTTAGGGGCACAAAAAATAGTTTGCAGTGTGTTATACATATTTGGAGGTGTGTGAAATAAACAATTTCTATATAGTTTTCTCCTACTGTGCTATACTAAAAAAACAACATTTTTTTTGAATAGCATTTTCTGCAGTTCTGTAGCTGTGCGATTCAGCGGTTACGTACTGTTGGTGTGTTCTGCTCTTCCAAAAAACGCCGTTTAGGGGGCACAAAAAATAGTTTGCAGTGTGTTATACATATTTGGAGGTGTGTGAAATAAACAATTTCTATATAGTTTTCTCCTACTGTGCAATACTAAAAAAACAACATTTTTTTTGAATAGCATTTTCTGCAGTTCTGTAGCTGTGCGATTCAGCGGTTACGTACTGTGGGTGTGTTCTGCTCTTCCAAAAAACGCAGTTTAAGGGCACAAAAAATAGTTTGCAGTGTGTTATACATATTTGGAGGTGTGTGAAATAAACAATTTCTATATAGTTTTCTCCTACTGTGCTATACTAAAAAAACAAAATTTTTTTTGAATAGCATTTTCTGCAGTTCTGTAGCTGTGCGATTCAGCGGTTACGTACTGTGGGTGTGTTCTGCTCTTCCAAAAAACGCCGTTTAGGGGCACAAAAAATAGTTTGCAGTGTGTTATACATATTTGGAGGTGTGTGAAATAAACAATTTCTATATAGTTTTCTCCTACTGTGCTATACTAAAAAAACAACATTTTTTTTGAATAGCATTTTCTGCAGTTCTGTAGCTGTGTGATTCAGCGGTTACGTACTGTGGGTGTGTTCTGCTCTTCCAAAAAACGCCGTTTAGGGGCACAAAAAATAGTTTGCAGTGTGTTATACATATTTGGAGGTGTGTGAAATAAACAATTTCTATATAGTTTTCTCCTACTGTGCTATACTAAAAAAACAACATTTTTTTTGAATAGCATTTTCTGCAGTTCTGTAGCTGTGCGATTCAGCGGTTACGTACTGTGGGTGTGTTCTGCTCTTCCAAAAACACCCATTTAGGGCAAGATCCTAAATTTGGAAAATATGAGGAGAAGGTCAAAGGGACGTGGTGGCCCCGGTCGTGGTGCTGCTGGTGGAGCTCCTGTTGCAGGGAGAGGACGTGGTGGATCTGTGCCAGATACACGCACAAGTGAAACACCTTCCTCAGGTGCGAGTAGGCGACCGAGCCTGCGGTGGTATTTTGTCGCGCCTAATGAGGCTGTACGAATGTTTAGGCCAGGACAAGTACAGGCGATAGTAGATTGGGTTGCTGACAGTGCCTCGGGTTCCTTCACATTGTCTCCCACCCACTCTTCTGATGAAAGATCAGAGTTGACACCTGAAACCCATGTCCATCAGTCTTTCACCTCACCCCCTTGCAAATCAGCCAAGCAGTCTGAGCCCCAAATCATGCAGCAGTCTCTTCTGCTTTTCGATGACTCTGTTAGCAAGGTTTCCCAGGGCCATCCACCTAGCCCTGCCCCAGAAGTGGAAGAGATTGAGTGCACCGATGCCCAACCACTTATGTTTCATGATGAGTACATGGGAGGACCATCGCAGTACGTCTCGGATGATGACGAAACACAGGTGCCAACTGCTGCTGCTTTCGCAATTGTGCAGACAGACAAGGAGGGCAGGGGTGAAGACTGGGTGGAAGATGATGTGGAGGACGATGAGGTCCTCGACCCCACATGGAATGAACGTTATGCAGGTGACCAGTGTAGTTTGGAGGAAGAGGCGGTGGTCGCACAGAGCCACCAGCACAGCAGAAGAGGGAGCAGTGTACAAAAGCGGAGCGTCCGTCCCCTAGACAGTATGTCTGCTACTGCCCAACACAGCAAGGGACCGAGCACACCAAAGCCAGATCCAAGGAGTTCCCTAGCGTGGCAGTTCTTCACACAATGTTCTTCACACAAGGCACACCGCACTACCAGCCCGTACCCTCCTATATAAAGAGGTTGAGCGGTGTACTTGACGGGCCGTGTCCACAGCCGGAGTCAAAATTCCTCCAGAGGATGATTCTCATCTCTACTGTAGGTAGAGGCAAGTCCTTTAATTCCCAGTAAAGTCAATGTCCACACCAGCTGAAATTACAACTCTTATTCTCTCATGGCAAAATAAACTCTACTCGGATAGAAAAGGTTAGAGCAAAGAAACAGGACAGCTTAAGGTGTGGAGGAGGTCCAGGCACAAACGTAGCACATTCACTTCACTGCTTAGGTTTCTCAAACAGTTTTAGGTGCACGGTCTCTGCCACAGACCTTGAGGTTGGTCTCTGCCACAGACCGGGTGTACAAGGCCCCTGCCACGGACCTGGAGAACTTTGGTCTCTGCCACAGACCAGGGTGTATAAGGCCCCTGCCACGGGCCGGGTGAATAAGGCCTCTGATACAGTCAAGATGACCTTGAGCTTCTCCTTCTACGAACCTAGCCCATATCAAGGGGAAGACATCTCTCCAGGGAGTCAACAGACCCTTCCTTCACCGTGACTCCCGCATCAGTCCATCAGAATGATCCTTCCTTCCCTGAAACATGGTCCCCTACACGAGGCGGCACCCTAAGACTCCTCGACCCTTAGCGGACTCCAGACGAAGGCTCTGGACTCCAGGCTTTACTCCCGCACCTAGGCCTCCATACCCAGGGCAGCAGGAACTCCAGGATAGTACCTCACCCCGGGCTAAAGGTACCCGAGATGGAACAGGAACACATGCACCCAGGCCGAAGGCACCTGGGCGTGGACCCCACTGGACATCAGCCCCCAGGCCAAAGGTCTGCCCCTTTTATATGCTCTCCCGGCATGCACAGCAGGTTCCCCGCCCCGCTGTACTACTGCCAAGAGGGGACACAAAAGGCACAGCACTGTATCGGCGGTTCAACCCTAGCCTACCATGGCAGCGCCACCTGTAGGCCGCAGGGAACTGCACACCAATACTGTCCCCCGAGGACAAAATGGTCCATGAATCCTACAGAATTAGGGTGTTTGAGCCTATTTACCACTCAAACACTTCCCTTAAATGTAGCACCCCGCTACATTTTTATTTCAAAGTATTTTATTTTCCCACTAGCTTATCCATTAAATTGAATAATTTATTCCAGAAAGGGCATATTCTGGGGCATTCCCACCATATGTGTGGCATCGTGCCGTTGAGTTTCTGAGGTTCTTAATGACTTCCCGTACCTCTTCTGCTGAAAAGGGGGCCTCCAGCATATTTTTTTTTTATGTTATTTTAAGTTATTTCCCTATCCACATTTGTTTGCAGAGCACTTGCCATGCTCTTAACAACATTTTGCTGCCATTTGCAGCCCTCTAGCCCTTTCCATTACTTTTTTAGAGCCTTTTTAGTCCTTAGAAGTCCGGGTCCCTATTGACTTCAATGGGGTTCGGGTTCGGGTTAAAGTTCGGTCCCGAACCCGAACTTTTTTCCGAAGTTCGGCCGAACCCGTCGAACCCGAACATCCAGGTGTCCGCTCAACTCTAGTCCTGAGCACTCTGGAGAAAAAAAAGAAAACAATAGGAAATTCTGATCGTCTGTGTGGAACTCCAACGGAGAAAAAACCCACGCATGCTCAGAATCAAGTCGACGCATGCTCAGAAGCATTGAACTTAATTTTTCTCAGCTTGTCAGAGTGTTTTACGTCACCGCGTTTTGGACGGTCGGAATTTTGTCTGATGGTGTGTAGGCAAGACTGATGAAAGTCAGCTTCATTGGAATTCCGACGGAAAATTCCATCGGATTTTATTCCATCGGAAATCCGATCGTGTGTACAGGGCATTATTGTTCTGTGGTGTGTGTAAAGAAGAACAAATTCAGTAAAGATAAGGGAAGGGGGTAAGTAATGGTGATTAGTGGATTAGAAGAGACGCCCCTGGCCTGCATTCATGCACCTGTAGTAGCCTGTGTGAGCTTGGTAGAAGGAATATTCATGTGTCTAAGGCTCTGTGCAAAAGCAGGTTGCTCTGCCCACAGACCTGTGTAACTATGTATAACATATCCATACTTGGAATTCATCTTTAAGAGTGGACTGTCAAACTTTGTCCAAGTGAGCAGCACAATTCTGTTGGACAAGTGCCTCCTTTTTGGAATGGCTCAGGTGTCAAGCAATGTTCACCTTGGAGGAAAATACCTTTTTACAGAGAATGTTAAAGTATATGCCTACTATTATTTCAACTTGGTATTTATATTCAACTATTTGAGTAAAAAAAACAAGAAGCCAAACAAATCCAACTGGACATTCTATCATTGTGAGAGCTGGGAAATGTATGGAAGCAGTGTATTGTGTGAAAGGTGAGTACACCTATATGGGGTCTGTTAGCAGAGAGGGCTGGAGTAACCAGTGGAGTAACCAGTTGATGTCCCGTGACCCTCAGGGGATAAGAGGGAATGTTGAGAATTCCACTGCCGCCCTGGTCTTTAAGAAGTGGATGAGAGGCTTTACCATGGAAGCCATGTGCTACACTGAGTTTCAGCATAAATAGGGGAGATATAGGTAATAACCACCTACGGACTGTGCCAGGTTGCCCTGAGGGAAGGTAACGATTTCCCCCAGGGCCAGGACCTCTTGGCACCCACCATAACGCACATCATAAACCAATCGTTCAAAGAAGGTATTGTTCCGAGTTCCCTCAAGCAAGGGATAATCAAACCCCTCCTAAAGAAACGCAACCTCGACCCCAAAGACCCAAACCATCGCAGACCGGTAACAAGCCTTAACACCATCTCCAAGATCATGGAGAAAGCAGTAGTACAACAGCTACAACCCCATTTGGATGCCCACAAACTCCTGGACCCGCTACAATCAGGTTTCCGTCCAGGCCACGGGACAGAAACGGCACTTCTCAAGATATGGGATGACGCCCTCGAAGCAGCAGATGACAGAGAATCGTGTCTCCTGGTGCTGCTGGACCTCAGTGCAGCTTTTGACACAGTAGACCACAACACCCTGCTCACTCGAATCAAAGAAGTAGCCGGAGTCTCAGACTCTGCCCTACCCTGGTTCGCATCCTTCCTAGAAAATCGATCCCAGACAGGCTTCACATCAGAAACACGCACCATTACATGCGGAGTCCCTCAAGGGTCACCCCTTTCGCCCGTGCTCTTCAACATCTACCTCCGACCACTCCTTAAAATCCTCAGCAAACAGGACCTGCGCTACCACTCTTATGCTGATGACACGCAACTTTACCTCCATATCACGAACAAAAAAGACCAATATCACGAACTAGAAAAATGCCTCACTCTGATCGATAATTGGATGATGGAAAGCTCCCTCAAACTCAATGGGTCCAAAACAGAACTTCTTCTCCTTCACGCAAATCGAAAATCTAACTCTAGGACCACATGGATACCACCCACCATCCTTGGACAAACCATCACCCCAAGCAACAAAGTCAAAAGCCTCTGAGTCATCTTTGACTCAGACATGACTATGGACGCACAAATAGGATCAGTAGTCAGCGGATCTCACCATCTTCTCCGCCTACTACGCAGACTCATCCCCTTCATTCCAGAAGAGGATACAGCAGTAGTGGTTGGAACAATCATCAATTCCTGACTTGACTATGCAAACTCCCTCTACCTAGGACTACCTAAATACCAGATTTTGCGTCTACAAGTCGTCCAGAACACGGCAGCCAGACTGGTAACGGGAAAAAAACCTGGGAATCAATCACCCCGTCCCTGAGGACCCTCCGTTGGCTAGCCGTAAAGGATCGTGACACATTCAAGACCCTCTGCCTCACTCACAAATGCTCACAAGGAAACGCTCCTCAATACTTATGCAAGAAAATAAAACCCTACGCCACCAATCGCGTCCTCTGCTCAACTAATCAAAACCTCCTCCAAATCCCCAAATCCCGCTACAAATCTAGGGCAGAACGAAGATTTGCAGTCCAAGGACCTCGGCTCTGGAATGCTCTACCCACGAACATCCGCATGGAAGAAAACCATCGGGCTTTCAGGAAAAAACTAAAGACCCACCTCTTCTGAAGGATCAGGATGACACTGAATGCAAAAAGCGCCTTGAGGCGATTTAGTTCGCATTTGTAGCGCTATACAAGTTACTCACTCACTCACTCAATATTGGCTGTGATGCCTACGCAAGAGTGATTGTGCTACTGGGCCACAACCAGGTAGATCCTGAATGTTACAGGCTAGTGGCAAGTATACCAGTTACGAGGGGCAGCTGGCCTTACCCTTGTGGTCATTCCCTACAGTAGGCCCCCTGGCATGGGAACTGGCTTATTATCCACCAATAAAGGGGTGCTACACACATATTTTCCTTTCTGGCAATGGGAAGCCATAGTTCTACTTGAAGTACTCCTCAAAGAGCCAAGTACCTGACCAAAGTACATAGTTGTTGTTTTTTTTGTATGCACAAAGGTAAATCAATCTTCTGTAGCCTTGAAGGCTGGTGTCCAATTTAGCATATAGATTAGACTTGAATATCAAAGAAAGGCTTAAAGTCAAACTTTTTTTGGTCTGAAAAATGTTTAAATGATAAGGACAGATAACCCTAATGTCGCGTACACACGACCATTTTTCCCGTCTGGAAAATTTTAATTTTTTCTCTTTGACGAGAAAAACGACCGTGTGTGGGCTTTTGGTCATTTTTCCAGACGAGAAAAACGGCATTAATCACGACGAGAAAAATTAGAACATGCTCTAATTTTTCTCGCCGTGATTCACGCCATTTTTTTCCGCTGCAGTTTTCCCATAGGGAAACACTGCTGGGGAAACTACACACGGTCGTTTTTCTCGACCAAGAGAAAAAATGTCGGGAAAAACGGCCGTGTGTAGGGGAACAAGCCGTTCCTCGTTTTTCCCGACGATTTTCTCGACGGTGTTTTTACCATCGAGAAAATTGATTGTGTGTACGCGCCATTATACTGACCTTCAAATATGCACCAAAAAGTAAAATGTATTCCTTGGTGCTAACATTTCATAAATGTTCAGCGTCCTAAGGATGGAAAAAGACCCAAGGAGGAACATGTCTTGTTGCAAGTTCAAAGCCATTCCTAGCAAGCATGAAAATAAAATACCACTGGTGATAATTATGCTATGTAAGAAAGGCTAGAAATTCTTGTTAATAGATATATAATGTTGAAAAACCTCTCTGCGGTGCTCTCATTCCCTTTCTGTAGACCCTTCAACATGACCTCCTCCATGAGAATGAAAATAAGGCTTCCCAACATATCTCAACTTTGAAAGTTAAGGATGAATTCCAGGTATGGATATTTTATCCATATCCAGATTGGACCAATATAACTATCCATAATGCCCTACCTGGCCAATGCCCCTGGAAGCTGGAAGTAGACACTGCTGCTCCAGTTGTCTCCACCTTCTTACGGGTCCCTTACGGGTCCCTTACCGAGTGGCTGGAATTCATCTCTAATTCAAAATTAATGGCACTGCAACACACCTCAGTCACTTTCGTAAGTTACCTAGTGTTGCAGTAATGCACAAAAAAACATGTTTTTCCACAACACACAGGTCTTAAAAAAGCCAAAGGGTATTGTAGTACAAGAGATAATCACTAGACACAGGTTAAGGATTAGAGACCTAGAGGTTTAGGTTAATGCCCAACTGCAGCCCAAAACTTTTTTGTTTTTTTTTGTTTTAAATTTTAGAAATACTTTCTTTTCCAATGATTTTTATTGTTATTTCAAAGGAAGTACAAAAATCCAACAGTTGCTCATATGACAAATAGTGTACGTTGACTGCACACCAGGGTATAATACTTTACAAGAAAGAAGTAACATGTTTCCAATTAACACAATTTTCCCGCAACACATTCTAGAATACAAAAAAGTTAAGCAATGAGGATGTGGAAACACAGACCCATTTTTTACTCCACCGCTCCAATGATATCAGTAGTATAGGGGAGGACAATTGGGGTGATACAGCAATGTTGCTAGAGTGAACCAGCCTACCTGTTGTATAATCAGTGGATGAAGGGCAGAAGAAAGCCTCGTACACACAATGAGATTATCATATCATTGCTTTGAAAGCGGTATTTTTCGACCAATTTTCTCATTGTGTGTACTAGGCATAAAACAAACGGTTCGTGTGACTGCCGTAAACCGGCTTCAAACACCTAGCGTGCAGGTCTAAATTTGTCATGTATTCCACATTACATCACAGTAAGTGGCCCAAGGGGCCTATGGAAGAAACTAGTAATGCACCGAAGTTTCGGGCCGCTGAAAAGTTTCAGCCGAAAATGGTGTTATCAGCATTCAGCTGATAAGAGAAAAAGGTGCCGATAATGGCACCGAAAACGCGTGTGATCTCAACGATTTTGCAGCAATTTTGTGTCGATTTTACCACAATTTTACTGTGCTTATGATGTGTTTTTTATAGGTCATGTGACTCAAAAACCGCATCAAAAACGTAGCACGGGTGCGTTAAAGTGATTGTAAAGCTTTGTTTAAAAAAAAAAAAAAAATAACAAACATGTTATACTTACCTTCTCTGTGCAAAAGGTTTTGCACAGAGAGGCACCAATCCTCCTTTTCTGGGGTCCCCTTGAGGTGCGCCTTTCTCTTCTTTTTCTCGAGTGTGCCCCTTCGGAGAGCCGATTTCTACGGGGGCACTCATGCGGCCACGCTCCCGGGTCCTGCTGCTGAGTCCATTGACACAGACAGCAGGACTCGGCCCCACCCCCCAAATCCCTGTCACTGGATTTGATTGACAGCAGCGGGAGCCATTGGCTCCTGCTGCTATCAATTTATCCAATGAGGACCCGAGACAGTCGGCATCGCTGGAACGATCATGTTCAGATAAGAAAGGGGGGGGGTCTCGGGGAGTGCTGCAGCACAAAATGTTTTTCACAACCACTTTAATGATGTGTTCTTTCTGCCAGGGGCGGCCCATTCATTAGGGGTGCATGGGCGCTGCCCCCTGTCCATCCACCGCCTCCTCCTATCCATGCGTCCGGCCCCGCCCCTTTTAGGACACCGGTGCATGGATTCCAATGCGGAGGGGTAGTTTTTTTGAAGCACCGATTAGAGCTCTAATAGGTTTCAATATAAGGTTGGCTCGGGTCGCAGAGAGTGTGCTCCGATCCCACCCAGGTGTGTTACAACAGCGAATTAATATTCGCTGTTGTAACACTGATCCTCCTCCCGGCCAATCAGGAATCAGGCTTTGACACCGGTCCCCCGATTGTCCGAAAGGACAGGTGATCCTATTGGATGCCAAGGAGGAGGGGAGGAGCTGGAAGCCGCCATGGAGGACAGGACTCGTCGCTCGAGGGGGGGGGGGAAGTTGTGTGCTGCCGCCCCCCCCCCCCCCAAAAAAAAACACCAGTCGCCACTGCTTGCTCCACTTTCAATGCATTTGAACTGGTGCATTTTTTGTGCATTTTTTTAACTGACCAAAAATGCAGCAAAAAGGATTTTTAACACCACAATGGAAGCCCAATGAACCAGTGTGCAAACATACATAGAATTTAAAGGGATACATTCTTCTTGAGCGTTTCTTGCGCTAAAGGTGCCAATAATGACCGACAAATTCATATTCATTTAAATTGATGATATTAAATAAATAGTTGAATATAATACAATTATATGTAGCGGTACCCCCATGGGAGCTGCTGATTGACTCGATACCCCACAGGCTATCCAGACTCTGCAGATTATCTTTTACCTCTGACACATTGGGTTCCATTGTAACCGCCTTGCAGTAATAAAAATAGACTCAGTCAAGATTTCTAAATCACACAAAGAATTTTACTAAAGCAAGAAAAGAACTCAAAAGAGATGATATACATTCAAAGGAAAATGAACATAGGTTATGAACATTAATGAAGGTGTTTACTCAGGCTGGCGATGGCTACAATTTTAACCTGCTTAGAATTTAGCACAGGATATGCGTACCAGGACACAGTGGAGCAATCCCTCCAACACCTCTGCAATTGTGTTGGACCACCTCTCCACTGAGAGCCAAGCACACAAATCAGAAACCAAACAATAGGTACAACAATCACAGCATATGCTTTAACCTTGGATTACTAAATGGCTCCCCCTAGAGTGCAGTTCCGTGTGTTCTGGACTGTGAGGTTTACAGCCTAGTGAACAATAAAGTAATGGCAGTCTTATCCTGTGTTGTCTTCTTTCTTCAGCTAGCTTAGTGAACTTGAACTGTATGGTGGTGCACTTAATTGTAATCCAATAAGGCAAAGAAATAAACAGTAACTGAAAAAGGTGAGATGCTTGATCCTGTACCACAAGATGTGTTAAACTGAGCATCCGGCTGTATGGACACTTTAAATGTAATAGAAACCCTTCCGTGGGACTACAAGTGTCAGCGACAGCCTGGATAGCAGAAATCCAATTACTTTAATGGGCAAGTGCCCGCTCACCACTGTGGGTCCTCAGCCTGCTGGTATACTCTGTCCAGAACCTCACTGGATGGCTCATTTGTGATGGAAGATGGCGTCGTCACACCGCACGGCCGGTCCCGGTTCTCTGGCGGGCGAAGCAGCTTCAAATGCTCTGAAGCACGGTCCGATCCACCTACTCAGCTAACAGTGCTGTCCTCCTGGGATCCCTCTGGGGTGGATGATCTGGCTCACCGCTGTAGGCCGCAGTCACACACACAGACCTCCTGCTGGCAGTTGAAAGGCGTCCAGAGAGGCCTAAACGAGGCCTGCTTGTCCTTTTTATCTGGTTACCCAGCAGGCTGTTCTGTTCTGCTATGCCTTGTGAGCCCGCAGTTTAGCATTGTGGGGCTGGTAGTTCTCAAACTAATTTACACAGTTAGAGTCACTCCCTCATTAAACCACACATCCCACAATGCATCACTTTTATCCTTTTTAATAAGGAAAAGAAATGTTCAAATAACTTTCAACGGTCACCAGAGGGAGCCAAACCCTTCACTAATAACAATACAAATGTAATGCAATAACTTTCAGTAGCAATACCTTGGCTACACATATATAAAAATATAAATATTTTTTAAAAACTGTAATTTTCGGTTTTGGTTTTCAGCCAAGTGCATCCTGCCAATCCGGTTTCAGCACCAAAATTTCCTTTCGGTGCACCTCTAGAAGAAACAATAGAAAGAGAAATAGGGGGAGAAGATAGACCATAGGGCGGGGATAGACAAATAAAGAAGTGCACCCCGTCCAGGCAAGAAATACGGTATCACACGTGTCTCATAAGGAATTTGAGAGGTATTTAATCCAGGGATCCCAGATTTTGTCAAAGAAGGCAAGCTTGTCATTCAAGACTGCCGAAAGGCGTTCATTAACCATGATCCATAATAACTTAGACTTTAAAGAGGAAGTAAACCCTGATGGGTTTTACTTCCTCTATGTTTCCCTGCAATGGTAAAGCATAATGGGCTACTATGCTTCACATAGTAGCCCATTATGTGACAGTTACCTGCAGTAGAAGCCCGCAATGTCACTGTCTTCCACGCTTCCACGCTGGCAGCGAGCGCCCATCTTCACCCCTCTTCTTCCGGGGGCCGCGAACTCTGGCTCTGTGACTGGTCGGAGTCCTGTGACATCACTCGCGCGGGAGCCGCCTTTAATGGCATGACCCCAGTTTGAAACAACATAGCGTGCCCTTTCAAGCCGGCGCATGCGCCATTGAAGGCGTCGCTAAGGGAAATTGCAAATATCTCCTAGACCGTGTAGGTCTAGAAGATATTGCAAGCACCTACAGGTAAGCCTTAATCTAGGCTTACCTGTAGGTGTAATTTGTCCCTGAGGGTTTACAACCACTTTAATAGGTTGAATGAGATCGTAGGGGATTTCCATCAATGGCAATAGAAATTCTGGCTGCTACAAAATAAACGCTATGAGTCTCCTCCTGGCATCTCTTCCACTGGGCACCCCAGGAGTGCCTATTGTGGTGATTTAATGAGGTTCACCTGAGTGAGCGAGTAAATAAGATTATAAGTACAGATCCAGAACCTCCTCACTTTTAGAAATACTTTTAAACGTCTTTGTCACGCCTCAGTGACAACACCACAAGACATGAGGGAATCGATTGCCAATGAGACGGAAAGCCACAGACAAAAACCTGACGGAGCTTCTAGCCCTTCCCTACTTTACTCGGAAAAAATGCCCTGTGTGTGTTTCAATCTGTGTTCCCAATGGAGAGATTAACCATCACTTTCAGTGTCGATTGGGAACAAAGGCTGGAATAAAAACATGATTAATAGGGAAAAGCTTAATGTACAGCAAAATTTGAATTGTCGATTACTGTTCTTATCATATCATAATTCCTGTTCCTACTGCTGAAATAATAGGAAGAAAAAGAAGAGAAGATAAGTAGGAAGGAAGAGAGAGGAAGGGAAGAAGACAAAGGAAGTAAGCATGAAAGGGAAAGAGAGGACGGAAGGGGGATGCAGAAAGGAAGGGAGAAAGAGGGAGGAAGAGAGAAAGAAAGGAAGAGAGGAAGGGTGACAGAGTAAGGAATGGAGGAGAGGAAGGAATGAACGAAAGATAGGAAAGATGCAGGGCTGGATCTGACCTTGGAAACACTAGTATGCCGCGTACACGCGGTCGGAAGTTCCGACAAGAAAAGTTTGATGTGAGCTTTTTGGCGGAAATTCCGACCGTGTGTAGGCTCCATCTGACTTTTCCTGTCGGAATTTCCGAGAAGAAGAATTTGAGAGCTGGTTCTCAAATTTTCCAAAAAAAAAAGTTCCAATCGGAAATTCCGATCATCTGTAGCAATTCCGACGCGCGAAATTCCTACGCATGCTCGGAAACAATTTGACGCATGCTCGGAAGCATTGAACTTAATTTTCTCGGCTCATCGTACGTGTTGTACATCACTGCGTTCTTGACTGTCGAAAGTTTAGAGAACTTTTGTGTGACCGTGTGTATGCAAGCCAAGCTTGAGTGGAATTCCGTCGGAAAAACCATCCAAGGTTTTTCCGACGGAAATTCCGAGAGTGTGTACGCGGCATTAGGCTGGCATTAGATCAGGGAGATTAAATAGAACCTGAGCCCCCTTAGATCAGGTGTCTCTATCAGAGTGCCCCTTTACATCAGGAGTCCTCATCAGAGTTTCTCTTTCCATCAGGTTCCCATAAGAATGCCCCCTTACATGAGGGTCCCCTTACATCAGATGTGTCCATCATAGTGCCCCCTTATATCAGGTGTTCTTATTAGAGTGCCCCCTTACAGTAGTGTCCCCATCAGAGTCTCCCCTTACATCAATTGTCTCTAACATTGTTCCCCCCTAGATCAGGGTCCCCATCAGAGTGCCCCCTTACATCAGGTGTCCCCATCAGAGTTTCCCATTAGATCAGGGTCCCCATCAAACTGTCCCCTTACATCAGATGTCCAAATCAGAGTGCCCCCTTTATATGGATTATCCCCCTCAGAGTGCCTCCTTACATCAACTGTCTGAATCAGACTGGCCCATGGATCAGTGGATGCACTCTCAGAGACCTGGGGGGGCACAATTAAAATCCCCTAGATCCGGCCCTGGAAAGAAGGGAGGAAGGGAGAGAGAGGAAGAAGGGAAGAATATATAGGCATCTCATTTGGACTTATTTGATAGGGCAAAAACCAATGTACAGCAAGATGGTATTGGCTAATATGAGCTACTTCACTTATCACATCATCATTCATCTTTCCACTGCTGAATCCATCCCAATAAAATTAACAATATCACATTTAGGCATTGAAAGTGATCCTAAGAGCACAGTAATAGAGATATCAATGGAATATTGTCAATTTTTGACAAGGAATTCTCATCACCAGTTTTTCATGAATAAGTCTTTACATCATGTCTCCAAAATAGATAATTCGGGACAGAAGACTCAACTACAGAATGTAATGGATACTGTTCACATGAATGAAACAAGCCACAGTCCCAATCAGCTGTCTGTATTTTTTAATTAGTCCGAGCATTAAATCACTGCAATTTCATATTAGGACTAGGTGACGGATGAAAACCGTTATTGTACTATGGAGCAGATGTGAATTGAATAAACCTCTCTTTGTTTAACATATCTGCCTGTGTTAATCACAATCATAAATAGGACTATCTAATGTTAAACACAGCGCAAAGCAAATTTTATTATTGCTGTAATTAATGAAAGCAATACATATTTCAATATTTTGAGTATTCTGTGTAATTTGGCTGTCCGTTGAAAGAGCAGTGACTGGGATTATGCAAGAATCTGAATATTTCGTTTTGAAGTACGACTGTGGAACCGCCCCCAATCTTCTGATTCCTTCCTCTGCTGTTCCCGAAGCCTCCTTGGATCTTTTAAAAAAAAAAAAAAAAACACAACATTGTACTTGTCCATTGTCATCATGGGTCCTTTCTCTTTTTCTTTTGCAGCAGCAGCGGGCGTCTCTTCCTCCTGAGCTGAATGTCATTTCTGTAATGACGTACAAGTGCTGCTATGTCTAGGAGTAAGCCCAGGCTGGAGTGATGACACACCCTTTTGGGGGTATGTCCATGACACCCTGGGTTCACAAGAAGTGGGTTAAATTACACTAACCATAATTTAACCCATAAAAGCCAACCGTCTCTGTATGGTGGAATAAGCAAAGGACAATGCAGGAGTATGAAGAGGATGAGTAGTGCTTTTTTTACAAGGAAGGGGGGGTATAATTAAAAAAAATAACAAGAAAGTTGTTACCAGCGCCGCTGTTTCCAGGAATCTGCTGTGGTAGAATAATAGGGGGAGGAGTCCAGGCCCCCCCAACACGAAAATTGTCCATCACAAATAAAACCCTAAACTACCTGAGTCACTTTGAATGTTAATGGTACAAGTAGACAGTATGGGGTTGAATTACTAAAAGTGGAGAGTGCAAAATCTGGTGCAGCTGTACAGTTAGGGAAAAAAAGTATTTGATCCCCTGCTGATTTTGTACATTTGCCCATTGACAAAGAAATGATCAGTCGATAATTTTAATCAGAAAAAGAAAATAAGGTCAGGTGTGACCCCTCTGACACCTCCATCCCTAGTAGTACACAAAAAAAAACAAAAGAGGTAGCCCTGGGACTTTGGATGAGGTGAAAGAGGTTTAGCCAATGTTCACAGCAAACAATGAGACAAAATCAATTTATTTGTTTCAAAAAGTTATGTAACGGGGCGGCAACAAAAATGATTGTGAGTTACCGGGCATAATAGCCAATGTACACAACACAGATGAAAGTAAATATATATATATAATATAATATAAGATTTATTACAAATATTATACATCAATGAGCAACAATAAAACTTGAAAGTTGCTGGGCCAGGAGATACACATACAAAATAAGAAAATAAAATGTACATACATATAGTCAGGGAAGTATGTAAACATAATGCAGACATCAATAATACCCAGCATGTAGCGGCATAAAACAAGCATCGATAAAGCCCTGCGCGTTTCGCGAGACCCTGCTCGCTTCTTCAGGGGCGGATGCATAATTGTTGTATCTGCAATTTAAGTGATAAGATCAATGGATGTATGTTGTTGATAATTGGGGGCAGGCAGAATGATTGGCAAGAGAGGTCTGAAACAGAGACCTCATACTTACCAACGGGCTGAGATAAATCGCCAAACGCTGGATAGCAAGATGGCGGCCGTGTAGTGCATCCAGCTCGGGAGCTGAGGAGGCGGAGCAAACAAAAGCCACAACAGGGGAACATCTGTTGGATCAGCACGGTCTGGATAGGGGTATTTCTCACTAAGGTCTCACATGAAGTGTTGGGATAACAAGCGCTTTAACGTAAGGAAAACAAAATAAGGTGACAAATATTCAACTTTCATGAGTAAGCCTGCACATTGAAAATGTAGACTAAATGTTGTATATAGATGTACTGTTCTGTATATCTGCAGTGTGAGATACTGTATGCCTGTAACTGCTAGTCCCATCAGATTGATTTGGTAATGTCATGACTTTGCTATTGACTGTTCTCCTTGCTGGAGAGGAAGCTGTACCTGAGGACCTGCAGTGCAAGAATCTCCTCACTTCAGCTTTATTCATTCTGTAGATATGTGCAATTTTCACCTCTTCAGATGATACTTCTTGATTATTTCTCCAACAATCAACACACCATCAGTCATTTGGGGGATATCTTTGATATCAAGAAACAAAGTCTGTAATAAAGTAAAAATCAGCTGCAGAGAGACCACAGGCGATATTGGTGACTAGGGTATAGTGACCAGATTTTTTAAATTAAATTAAAACTAGTAATGTCGGCAATCAGCGACTCTCTGCCCGTCGCCGCTGCCGCCGCCTGCCTCACAGCCTGTCAAGTATTACTCTCCAGGCCCCGGCTACTACTGGGTGGGGAGCGGAGGAAGATCACTCCACCAGGGAAGGCAAGGAGATAAGCAGGCAGGCGGCTGGCTGGGACTTGAGCCAAGGCAGAAGAACATGCGAGCGGAGCTGAATGGGCATGCACCAGAAACTGAAGAAATATTCCCTCCGCTCCGACCAGCACATGATCATCAGAAATGGGCACAGATAATGGAAACCCCCTCCCCCCCAAGCTAGTAGGAGTGGGGGTTGTGTAATTCAGATTTTTTTTTTTTAATTCTGCACTTACCGTCAAGCCCCTATTCAAATCCAATCCGGGGAAAAAAACGGGGACAGACTTGGCCCGGGGACAGTGTCCTCAATCCGGGGACTTTCCCCGGAAACCGGGGATGTCTGGTCACCCTAGACTAGGGATGAGTCAAGGCGTGTTTGGTTCCTAGTCTGAATCTGCCAGGCAATCCTGCCAGGAAGCTGTCACTGTACTGGGCCAATCATAAGAGGCGGAGGCATTCCCACCCCACGGCCAAACATATACACACTTCTTATATACATGAGCCTGCATGGCACAATACAGATTGACACAGAACAGATGACAGCTTAATGGTGGAATTGCTAAAGGGGTTCTGACTAGGACCTGAACACGCTTGAGCTACTGGTGACTAGTGCTTTGCCCTTTGTCTGCATATTTTTGGGCACAGCTTCCACAGTACATTCCCTCTTTAAGCTGCATAAGACTACAGGACAAAATAAAACCGCTGGTACTTATATCTAAGGAAAGTGAGAAAACTGAGAAACTGATCGTTTTCTGCACTGCATGTCACCTGCATTCTTATTACTAAGGGCATTATGTAAAAGTGTTAATTGGTTGTAAATGATTTCAACAGATCCTCATTTTAATAGCAATGCCCTTGCAGTTTTCTTCACCTAACCACAGCTGGAGTCATTAACTCGTCTTAATTTACACACCTCTGCTCCCACCTGGAGAATGGGAATCAATGGTTACAATATTGCCTATACACAGCAACAATATATGAGCTTTATAAGGCACAAAGGGGGAAATAAGGGATTGAGAACACATAAATGTGTGTATGCGTGCGTTTGTGTGGCTTTATATTACTCGACCATGATCTGTCCACTTCAATAATAAATAGATGAATAAATTATATTAGTGGATTCGGTTGTAATCTAAGAACTGTTGGGATGGAAATGAATTTTCCAGATCGCCTGAAATGTATAACCCAAGCAGGCTTTTCTGTAGGTTTTCATCCCAACCTGACTATTAGGTTTATGTTTGGATGGAATTAATGAAATAAAGCTAGGGCACGTTTAATAATTCCACTTCCAGCAGCTGTTTTGAATCACAGACTGAATGTAAGTTGTAGAAAAGGATAAAAGGGTTTATTGGAAAGAAAAAAGATTTTATTTTTACATTGAAATAATTCTCTCTTGGTAGGATAGGGTATAAAAAAAAATCAGAAAAGATAATGTTTGGTTATACACTCACCGGCCACTTTATTAGGTACACCTTGCTAGTACTGGGTTGGACCCACTTTGGCCTTCAGAACTGCCTTAATATTTTGTGGTATAAATTCAATGAGGTGTTGGAAACATTCCTCAGTGATTTTGAATGATTTTGGATTTCGTTTTTTTTGTTTTTTTTAGTTTACAAACTTTTTTTATTGAGTACAAAAGGTGGTACAAAACCGACTTGACGTAAGTACAGTAAAAATTACAGAAAGTCATTTTGTATATATGGACAGTATAACATACATAGGTAGCAGTAATGTATTAGTTTAATACGGAAAATGAGGATAGGCATTATGATATATGTTGCATTAATCTATATAAATCATCTCTCTTTAACTACTTCCCACCCGGCCACTGTACATATATGGCCGGGTGGGCGCTCTCTCCTTCTGAGTGGACGTTCAGGAACGTCCCTTTAGAAGGAGGGGGATCGCGCACGTGCGTTCCCGCGCAGCGGCGCGATCCCGATGCACTCGTGTCACCCGGACACGGCGCATCTCGATTCGGCAGGAGGGCTCTGTGATTGGCCCTCCTGATCACATGACGGCCGTGACCAATCACAGCCGTCATGTGATGTAAACAGAGAGCCGGTTGCTAGGCAATCAGCTCTCATCTCCTCACACAGAAGTCGTCGGTGAGGAGAGGAGAGCGGATCGCTGCAGCTGGCTGGTGATCAGTGAGTATGAGCTGTTTTTTTCAGCTTTTTACTCACTGATCACCAGCCTAGTGTCCCCACACAGTGTAAACACATAAAGTAAACAAACATGTCCCCAAAATACATGTCCCCACACACACATGTCCCCACACACACATGTCCCCACAAGGTAAAAACACCTGTCCCCCACATATGTGACAGTAAAATCATATGTCCCAATGATCATTTGCACACATATGTCCGTGATCACCTGCGCACATCTGTACATGATCATTTGCGTACATATGTCTGTGATCACACAAACCAATTATTATACACTTAACAGATTTTTTTTTTACCAAAAACATGTAGTAGAATACATTTTGGCTCAAATTTATGACAAAATTCTATTTTATTGGATTTTTTTAAAAATAGAAAGACGAAAATAATATTTTTTTTCAAATTTCTGCTCTTTTTTCGCTTATATCGCAAAAAATAAAAAACATAGTCGTGAATAAATACCACCAAAAGAAAGTGTAGTACAGTGTAGCATGACCGCGCAATTGTCATTGAAAATGCGAGAGCGCTGAAAGCTGAAAATTGGTCTGGGGAGGAAGGGGGCTAAAGTACCCAGTATTGATGTGGTTAAACTATGCAGGGGTAAGTTAGTCTGGGTAAAAGATTTTAATATTGACATGATAGCATCACAAAGTTGCTGGAGAATTGTCAGTTGAGAATGCATGTCAATCGTGATGTTAGCCATTGAAGAGCGCATGGGACTGTTTCCCGGCCGGGATTAGTTCAAAGAAGAGTTGTGATCACCAAGTGTATCGTCTATTCCTAGGTTAGAAAGATGACCTGAGAGTGGTTTGACTTGGGAAAGTAAAATAGAAGGTGAAGTCCAAAGTTCCATAGGACAAAAAAAGGGGAAGTGTGTAAGAAGGTCACCTGTATGATTGCGGGTGCTGACTTGCAGATTGAGAATTCAATAGAGCAGCCCTGTGCAGAATGTTCGATCACAATACATCAGGTAATTCCAAACTGTAATGGGCAGGATGACCACTGTGGCATGATGGTTAAATGGCTGATACAGACTCTGTATGTCTAAGGTCAGTCTGGGGGGAGTCACCCACATTGGGCTAAATTGCTGGAAAAAAGTTCATCTGTTGCTCTGAAGAAGTTAGCGGTAATTGGCTAACGAAACACGTCAGCCTGATGTCGTATGGGATTGCAACCCGTGGCAAGTGCGGTTTGAGAGACAGGGGTGAAGTGACTCCTGGAGGCAAATCTGGAGCCAGTGACACCGCGAACATTGCGGTATACAGTGCAGTACCCCTGGAGGCTTATAAAGGGGAACCAGGAGTGAGAGGTGGATGTATAGTGGAGACAGCGCAGGTGGTGAGCTCTTTTCATTATTCTGGTGGGATACCAGTAGAAGTTGACAGAGCTGCACAGGTGGAGCGTTTTCTCTCTCCCCCCTGATTTCAATTCTTCCTTCCCACCCTCCTCCTCTTTAACAGATTAACTTTTCTCCAGCAATTTAGCCCAATGTGGGTGACTCCACCCAGACTGACCTTAGACATACAGCCATTTTACCATCATGCCACAGTGAGCATCCAGCCCATTACAGTTTGGAATTAACTGATGTATTGTGATCAAACATTCTCCACAGGGCTGCTCTAACAAATTCTCAATCTGCAAGCCAGCACCCGCAATCATACAGGTGTACTTCATACACACTTCCCCTTTTTTGGTCCTAGTTAACTTTGGACGGTCATGTCCTTTATTCTAGGTCAATCAAGTCCGATCATTTACTCCCCTAGACTTAGAGACCCATTAGAAGTGTGTTTGATTGAATGAATGAGTGCCTGCACAGCTGCGATTTCCACATCATGACAACGTTGTCTTTTTAATATGTTTTGGAAGGTTATTCACTGAATTTTGCTGATTTTGATGGTGCGTTTTTCTACAATAAAATATTTTTATTTAATTGCGGTGCGCCACTGAAGTGACCTTATAGGTAGGCTTTCTTCCTTTTGTATATGCGTGGCTAGGTCATGTGGACTGCACCACATTTGCATAGCTTATGTGGTGAATGGTTGAGATACAATTCATTTACATGAATTTATACTGTGGGACAGTTTAAGTGGGGGGATCCAGGCTATGCTATTGTAATTTTTTCTAGCCACATTAGCTTGTGGTACAGATTTATAGATGACATTTTCAGTCTGGGATGGACCAATGAAGACTCTCCATCGGTGTTTACAGGCAATGAATTCTAATGAGTTCAACCCTACATTCACAATGAACCATAGCCGAACTTCTATTGCCTTCCTGGATATTACTATCTCCAAAGGACCGGGTGGTGAACGCTCTAGCTGTCTCTATCGTAAACCAACAGCAGGAAACAACATTCTTAATTTTTCTAGTTTTCCTCCAAGACCCTTAGTAAACTATATTCCCTATAGCCATGTTGTCAGGGAAGTGAACAGTTTCTATCTGTTCAGCGTGTCACATGACATCCTGGCTGCCTGTCAGGAAGTAAACAGCTTCCATTTTTTCAGTGTGTCACATGGCATCCTGGCTGCCTATAAAAGCTGAGCAAATCCCCAAGCAAATTGCTGTTTTGTCTTTCAGCTTCCTGTGATCGAAGTTCCTGTTTCCTGCTTATTGGACTTTGCTGCTCTCTCCTGTGTTTGACCCTCTGCCTTGTGACCCGGACTTGCCTTCAGTCTCCTGCACCTAAACTTCTGCCTGTGACCCGGATTGTCTCCAATCTCCAGCGTCTTGATCCTTTTGCTTATCTTGGACTCCTCTCCTCTCTGGTGTTTGAACCCCGGCCTGCTTTGGACTTTCTGCTAAATAACACCAGCTGAGCTCTGCTACCTGTCAGTGTCTACACAAGCCCTCAGAGACCTTCACGCAAGTCCTGTCCTGCCTGCTGGTAGCTGGTGCCTCTTGGTGCCATCCAACCTCTGTCCCATCTCCAGGGGGTGGAGTGCGCTTAGTCGCAAGAGTGAGCCGCTCTCTGCATCTCGGTCTTGGTGAGTACCCTTATCTGACACATGTATTCGTAGAAATTGAGGAAAAGATGATCCGCACTCCGGTCCACAGTGGACAAACGCAAATAGGAATGGTTGACACGTTTCAGCCTATAAGGCCTTAGTCATAAGGTTGACTAAGGCCTTATAGGCTGAAACACGTCAACCATTCCTATTTGCATTTGTCCACTGTGGCTTGTTAATAAATACTACAAATTCGAGCACCCGGGAGCTCTGCTTTCTATGTGATGTATGGGTAGTAGCACTGACTTTTTTGTTTATATTCGTAGAAATTGTTTCGAGCGTCAGCTCCTTTCAGGCTGAAGCTCCTATACTACGCGATAGACTATTGCCGCAGTATATCGGCGTGAGCCAATCGGCAAGTGGTTAAACATTGGGAAGACTCATCGCATAATACGTTCACAAGAAGGTTTATTAAAGCTAAAATAATGCACTTACAGCAACTAAGATAAATTTAGGCAATAGAGAGGGTAATCCAACCAAGAGATCATCAACAAGTATGGATCATCACATCACAGCTCCCATCTCCTTAAAACATGTTTCCCCTTAATAGGCTACTTCTGGGTATGGAAGATCAGTTTTCAGTTCTCCTCCGTGACTGGGCCAAATAGCCTTCTGACAAAACCAAAAATAAATATAATTTTCCCACCACCTTTTCATTGATCTTCTTCATATTCCGCATTTCAAAACATGAAAATGATAAAATGCGTTTCATATGTCTTCCGAGAATCCCCACAACTGCTTCTTTTTCATGTATTTGGACTTACCTAACGAGTGGAGGCCGCTACAGATTGCAGATTGAAGTTTTTTCCTTCAAAGTCGGGATTTAAGCCTTTTTTCTGGAAACGGTATTCTCTTCTTTTTGTTCTTTGGTTTTATTAACATTATAAAGACTGTCAGAATAGAGGAAATGTTATAAGAGCTGACAGTGTAACTATACAGATGAGTGATTTGTAAACATGATATTTTCATACATGTAGCTACATAAAAGACATGAAGATTAGATACAGGTGGCACCCTATTCATCACGCACAATGTTGGAGAATTCATGAATAGCTGATGAGATAAAACATTTGGAGGACTAACTAGAGAGTTATATTTGCTCCTACAGTGAATAAAAGGCTTTTATACCTTGCTCTGGAATTCTCTGATGTTGTTCTGTAGACTGGTAAAAGCGCATCTAAACCTAAGAACAAAAATGTAATATATTGCAGCTTACCAGTCCCTAGATGTGGTGTCTGCATTCGTTTATTTTTTATATTTAAGGCTTGTTGCTTATGTAGCGGGGTCCTCAATTTAGTGGGATACACCTGGGGGTAGTGTGACCCAGGTGTGTAATTATGTTAGGGTTCAGACCCCTTTTTGTTATTCGTGGAGGATTGGGTGGTGCGATATTCTTCTTGACCAGTGGGTGTCAGTGTACCTACTGGCTCGAGGTAGAATCACTACCACAGTGCTACCCTTCTTTGTCCCTTCCTGGAGATGGTACGGCTGGGGCGGGGAACCCGCCGTGGTGTCGAGGGGAGGAGATAAAAGGGGGAGACGCCCTCGCCACGAGGTCAGTCTGTCGTCTTGGGGGATCATCCCTTCACGCACCCAGGCACCCTAGGCCTGGGTGCGGGCGGTTCAAGGTTCCGGCCTAGGCGCCCAAGGCCTGGCCGGAATGAAGATGGAGTCCATCCCAGGCACCTTCAGCCTGGGGTGAGGTACTATTGAGGAGGCCTGGGACCCGGTGACTCCGACTGGGTCCCGCAAGGGTGAAGTTGCTCCAGGGCGCCCCTTGCGAGGGGACCCGCATCTGAGGTGAGGAGGCTGGGGAGGTCACCCGTCCGAAGACCCGGTGCAGTGTCAACCCGGTGACGGATGGGCCTTCGGTAACTCCCTTGGAGGACATCTTCCCCTGATAGGGGCTACAGCGCAGCGGAGGAGCTTTCATCAAGACTCCTGCAACCCCTGGTCATAGCACAGGGAGTGTAGGGACTAGGAACCTGTACAGTGCCTCGACCTGCTTCCCCATCGTATCATGCCGTTGCATTTGACTGTATGTGGAGATACGCAATAAACCTGAGTTTGGACTTTGATGGGTGTATGGACTCTGTTGATGGGAACAAGGGGAGATTCCGGCACGGAAGGACTGACCCTCATAACCAGCACACATTTGGCCCGAGGAAAAGATTGATATTGGCCTTCACCTCACCCACATGCATGGGGAGGACATGGGCCGTAGCGCACCTCACTCTGTCGCTCGACATACCCCTAGCTAAAGAGGTCGGGGTGAGGAGGCCGCTACACGTGGGGGCTCGTGAGTCCGGGATGAAATGTGTGTTAACCCTGAGGTTTGGAACGGCTGTGTTTGAACTTTGCTGCCCGGAGGGGGTCCGAGCAGGTCGGCCATGTGATTGGCCAAAGTGCGTCCCTGTGCTCGAAGTCGTGGAAATTTCCCTGAAAAACTGGGAGAGGCCCATGCAGAAAGAGCGGGAAGAGGGAGGAGTCCAGCCGTGTGACGAACTACATGTGGGGACTTTTGCTGCACTGCGCCACGAGGCATCCCATGACTGCGCAATTCGTGGGAGGAGACTGAAGGAAGCCCGCAAAAACGTGCAAGTCGTGGGAGGAGTCTGGCCACGTGTGGAGATACACGTGGAGACTCCGGCGCGAGGTCAGCGCGTGATGGAGCAGCAAGTGGTCGGAGCGAACTCAGGCTCCCCGTGGATGACGGTACCTTATCCTTTCAAGATGACTGCATTTGCTGCATCCATTACAGACACGGGGATAAGGCTCAGGCCCCGAGGACAGTTGGCTTTGTATTCATGCAGAGACACAGAGGCCCTCGGTGTGATCTGTCCCGGATGCTCGGGACTGGTGGTCCAACTAAAGCCATTCGGGCGATGCGAAGCATGCAAGGAGTTTCTTTTTGAGGTTGAACCATACACGGAAAGGCCCCGGGCCCTACGCCTCAACTGCATCACAGGAACCGCCACTCCGGAGGGAGATATCAAAGCCTTTGCGGAGTTTCTCGTGCGCGCTGACCAGGGCGAAGTGACTGCCCAACCAGAGACTGAGAGAGAAAAATCCGAGGACACTGCTTCGGTCACCACAGACTCCCTGCTGCCACCCCCGAAGAGGAAGATAGGCCTGGTGCAGGCCTCCTGTGGTCGTGGTCGAGCTTCACCCAGCTGCTTGCCGGACCTGGATGGATCCGGTCGGAAGAATCCTGGACATCCCAGTGCTGAAAAAGGTCCAGGTGAGCCAGGGGCTGGGACTGTGTGTGTGGTTGGAGGTGTCGGGAGTTCACAGTCGGTGGAGCCCGCAAGGGAGGGTAGCCTTCCGTCTACTAGAGACTACCTTCCCGCTGAGATGTATGACACCTCCGACTTAGAGTCATTGTCAGACTGTGGTGATGATGGAGAGATAGACAAACTGTTTCACCGGAAGGGCTGGGACAGACGCCCACTACCTGTGCTGAGTAAGCCACAGGACTCCCCCATGTCCATAGATGACAGTACGCCCCGGGTGCAAGCCCCGGAGTTATTGAGGAAATCTAGTCTTTCAAATAACCTTCCACATTCAACCACATCACCCGCTCTGATAGTGGGGATGCAGCGTGCTTCATTGCGGGCACCAAGAGCAAAGCCACCCGAGATGGTGAAAGTACCTCGGCACCCGGAGGCCATCGTACAGCCAGGAGAAGGTGAGCGAGATGTGATGCCGCCTCTAGCTCGATTGCAGAGACTTTTCTCCCAGAGAGTCGCCCGTGAATATGGGTGGGAGTACCCCTACTTGCCTCGGGACTTATTGTATGAAGTCGAGGTCTTGCGACCAAGGTGGTATGACGAGTTTGTGTGGGAAAAACTCAAAGTGCCCCATGCCCGGCGATACCTGTCATGTTCGCCGCCGGTGTCTAAAAAGTTTAAAGACTGTAAAGCTGATTGGAGACTGGGACGCCATATCCATGCTGATAAGGTGCTCATCTGCAGGAAAGAAGGAGAAGACGTCGAATATTCGGTGGAAGTATTTGACAAACACCTGAAGCCCTTGTTTCTGCCGGATCCAAGGTTCTATTTATAGGAGAAGTGAGCTCCTATCTTGTTGCTGTTGAAACTTTCTGGAAGAGACATTCCCAGACGCCTAGAACTGTGCCCTACTTTTGTTTTGATTTGGGCTTTTCTTTCACTCACTGGAGATTTGGGAGCTGTTGTTTTTTTGTTCTCCCTTTTCTTCATGTGCCAAAAGGCAGAGACTTTTGGGGTAGAGTTAGAGTAGGAAAGCAGGAAGAATGGAGACTTCGGCAAGTGTTGTGACCGCGGCGCTGTCACCAGGTGGCAGTGTTGTGCAACGATTGTTTGAAAATGTTACACATACATCACTTTACTTATTGGAGTGAATGGGTTTCTCGGCTGACAGACCCATTCATGCCAAATGACACAGATTGTTAGGATGTGTTTTTTTTTGTTTTTTTTTTTGTTTCCCTTCTGCAGGAGATTCGTCGGTCAAGACTACTGAGTATGGGGTGGTTCTTAGACAGTGACGGGAGGGATTGTATGTGTGTACATGACAGATGTTTTATACAAAAGTTTTAATGTTTTATAGTTCCCTTTTCTGTTGAGCAGGTCTTGGCACATACAGTATCCAAAATATTAGGGATAGCCTCTGGGGCCCACTTCATGTCACCCCTCCTTGGGAGACATGGGTGTGCACCTGACGCTGGGGACCAGCGTCAAACCACCAGGGGGAGTGTGTAGCGGGGTCCTCAATTTAGTGGGATACACCTGGGGGTAGTGTGACCCAGGTGTGTAATTATGTTAGGGTTCAGACCCCTTTTTGTTATTCGTGGAGGATTGGGTGGTGCGATATTCTTCTTGACCAGTGGGTGTCAGTGTACCTACTGGCTCGAGGTAGAATCACTACCACAGTGCTACCCTTCTTTGTCCCTTCCTGGAGATGGTACGGCTGGGGCGGGGAACCCGCCGTGGTGTCGAGGGGAGGAGATAAAAGGGGGAGACGCCCTCGCCACAAGGTCAGTCTGTCGTCTTGGGGGATCATCCCTTCACGCACCCAGGCACCCTAGGCCTGGGTGCGGGCGGTTCAAGGTTCCGGCCTAGGCGCCCAAGGCCTGGCCGGAATGAAGATGGAGTCCATCCCAGGCACCTTCAGCCTGGGGTGAGGTACTATTGAGGAGGCCTGGGACCCGGTGACTCCGACTGGGTCCCGCAAGGGTGAAGTTGCTCCAGGGCGCCCCTTGCGAGGGGACCCGCATCTGAGGTGAGGAGGCTGGGGAGGTCACCCGTCCGAAGACCCGGTGCAGTGTCAACCCGGTGACGGATGGGCCTTCGGTAACTCCCTTGGAGGACATCTTCCCCTGATAGGGGCTACAGCGCAGCGGAGGAGCTTTCATCAAGACTCCTGCAACCCCTGGTCATAGCACAGGGAGTGTAGGGACTAGGAACCTGTACAGTGCCTCGACCTGCTTCCCCATCGTATCATGCCGTTGCATTTGACTGTATGTGGAGATACGCAATAAACCTGAGTTTGGACTTTGATGGGTGTATGGACTCTGTTGATGGGAACAAGGGGAGATTCCGGCACGGAAGGACTGACCCTCATAACCAGCACACATTTGGCCCGAGGAAAAGATTGATATTGGCCTTCACCTCACCCACATGCATGGGGAGGACATGGGCCGTAGCGCACCTCACTCTGTCGCTCGACATACCCCTAGCTAAAGAGGTCGGGGTGAGGAGGCCGCTACACTTACATTTACAGTACCTTGTAATCCTGCCAGTGGACACATATGTGCATGACGAAAAAATGTTGTTTCGTTTTGTTTCGATTTGTTAATCTAGTTATTTAGTTTAGTTAAATTCGGTTGATTCATTCAATTCGTATTCTGGATTCATATTTAGAATTTGTTTTGTCTTTTTTCGAACTTTCTTTGAATTTACCAATTTTTTTCTTTACCAAAGACTGGGTTTCCTCCTTTCTGACGCTTTGCCAGGCTCTAACTGCAGCTGGTAAGGATGAGCTCCAAGTTATTTACACTTTACACAACCACCCATCCAGGGTTGTGGGGAAGAGGCCCTTGTACTCGTCAACATGGGGACAAGGTACTTAAGTACTTTGTCATTAAGATCCTGCCTGGCAAGGTATGCCCCATGCTGATGGGCTTTTTTATTTTTATATTTTTAGTATACACTATAGGGAAGGACAGTGAGGGAATTCTCCTTGTGCTATAGCGTGCTTTAAAAAAAACATTTTTTCTAGGGACAGAAAACTATAGGTAGGAAGAGTGTCAGTTTCTTTCACTGTGATAATCCTTGTTTCTAGGGACAGGGAAGGACAGTGAGGGAAATTCTCCTTGTGCTATAGTGTGCTTTAAATAAACATTTTTTCTAGGGACAGAAAACTCTAGGTAGGGAGAGTGTCAGTTTCTTTCACTGTGCGAGTCCTTGTTTCTAGGGACAAAGAAGGAAAGTGAGGGGAATTCTCCTTGTGCTATAGTGTGCTTTAAAAAAACATTTTTTCTAGGGACAGAAAACTCTAGGTAGGGAGAGTGTCAGTTTCTTTCACTGTGCGAGTCCTTGTTTCTAGGGACAAAGAAGGAAAGTGAGGGGAATTCTCCTTGTGCTATAGTGTGCTTTAAAAAAACATTTTTTCTAGGGACAGAAAACTCTAGGTAGGGAGAGTGTCAGTTTCTTTCACTGTGCGAGTCCTTGTTTCTAGGGACAAAGAAGGAAAGTGAGGGGAATTCTCCTTGTGCTATAGTGTGCTTTAAAAAAACATTTTTTCTAGGGACAGAAAACTCTAGGTAGGGAGAGTGTCAGTTTCTTTCACTGTGCGAGTCCTTGTTTCTAGGGACAAAGAAGGAAAGTGAGGGGAATTCTCCTTGTGCTATAGTGTACTTTAAAAAAACATTTTTTCTAGGGACAGAAAACTCTAGGTAGGGAGAGTGTCAGTTTCTTTCACTGTGCGAGTCCTTGTTTCTAGGGACAAAGAAGGAAAGTGAGGGGAATTCTCCTTGTGCTATAGTGTGCTTTAAAAAAACATTTTTTCTAGGGACAGAAAACTCTAGGTAGGGAGAGTGTCAGTTTCTTTCACTGTGCGAGTCCTTGTTTCTAGGGACAAAGAAGGAAAGTGAGGGGAATTCTCCTTGTGCTATAGTGTGCTTTAAAAAAACATTTTTTCTAGGGACAGAAAACTCTAGGTAGGGAGAGTGTCAGTTTCTTTCACTGTGCGAGTCCTTGTTTCTAGGGACAAAGAAGGAAAGTGAGGGGAATTCTCCTTGTGCTATAGTGTGCTTTAAAAAAACATTTTTTCTAGGGACAGAAAACTCTAGGTAGGGAGAGTGTCAGTTTCTTTCACTGTGCGAGTCCTTGTTTCTAGGGACAAAGAAGGAAAGTGAGGGGAATTCTCCTTGTGCTATAGTGTGCTTTAAAAAAACATTTTTTCTAGGGACAGAAAACTCTAGGTAGGGAGAGTGTCAGTTTCTTTCACTGTGCGAGTCCTTGTTTCTAGGGACAAAGAAGGAAAGTGAGGGGAATTCTCCTTGTGCTATAGTGTGCTTTAAAAAAACATTTTTTCTAGGGACAGAAAACTCTAGGTAGGGAGAGTGTCAGTTTCTTTCACTGTGCGAGTCCTTGTTTCTAGGGACAAAGAAGGAAAGTGAGGGGAATTCTCCTTGTGCTATAGTGTGCTTTAAAAAAACATTTTTTCTAGGGACAGAAAACTCTAGGTAGGGAGAGTGTCAGTTTCTTTCACTGTGCGAGTTCTTGTTTCTAGGGACAAAGAAGGAAAGTGAGGGGAATTCTCCTTGTGCTATAGTGTGCTTTAAAAAAACATTTTTTCTAGGGACAGAAAACTCTAGGTAGGGAGAGTGTCCGTTTCTTTCACTGTGCGAGTCCTTGTTTCTAGGGACAAAGAAGGAAAGTGAGGGGAATTCTCCTTGTGCTATAGTGTGCTTTAAAAAAAAATTTTTCTAGGGACAGAAAACTCTAGGTAGGGAGAGTGTCAGTTTCTTTCACTGTGCGAGTCCTTGTTTCTAGGGACAAAGAAGGAAAGTGAGGGGAATTCTCCTTGTGCTATAGTGTGCTAAAGCATTCCTCATCAACCATCTTTGAAATCCTTGTTTTTTGGACAGTCAGGGAAATTGTCGTTGTGCTATTCTGTGCAAAAGCAATCATCCTCAACCATATTTAGAAATCCTTAAGTAAAGGGACAGAGAAGGACACCTGAAGGTAGCCCTTATTGCTTTTTTCCCATCTCCCTGCAGGCCATCTATTAGAATGTCTGGAAGGCAAACAAGGAGAGGCAGACAGTCAGGAGGCAATAAAAGAGGGCAAGCAGGCTCTGTGTCTGGGGGCAACAGTGCTGGTCGTGGACGCGGTGCATTGTCATCAGCACATGGCCATGGGACACGCTTGTCCTTCTTTTCGGCAGCTGGACATGTTGAGCCACATCATGCCGAAGACTTGGTAGAGTGGATGACCAAGCCCTCCTCCTCCTCCTCATCCTCTCTCACCCAGGCTCAGGGTACTGGCAAAGCAGCTGCCAAAGCGTCCTCTTCCCTGGTATCAATGTCAGACTCATCATCAGTCACTCCTTCCCTAGACCCACCATGTCCTCCTCCTGAGGAGTCCCCCGAACTGTTTGAGCACAGTGTTGGGTACATGCTCCAGGAGGATGCCCAGCGTTTCGAAGGGTCTGATGATGAAACCCAGCTACAGGAAGGCAGTAGCGTGAGAGCAGACAGAGGGGATGCTCAAGAAGGACACCAATCTGGCAGTCATGTTCCAGCAGCTGCAGCATACTGCCAGATTGGCTCCAGTGATGAGGAGGGAGGGGATGATGAGGTCACTGACTCCACGTGGGTGCCTAATAGGAGAGAGGAGGAGGAGGAGGATGAGGAGGAGGCACATCTCCAACGAGGCAGGATGCCCTTTGGTGGCCAGCGTAAGGGCAGTACACCGACGGAATCACACCGCAGAGCTCCGCCTGTGCAGGGCGCTGCCTCTGCCCGTCATTCAAAAAGTTCCTTGGTGTGGGCCTTTTTTGAGGCTAGTGCATCAGATCGCACAGCTGCTGTTTGCAACATATGTCTCAAGCGTATATCGCGTGGCCAAAACATCAGCCGCTTGGGTACCACATGCCTGACCAGACATATGTTGACCTGCCATGCAGCTCGTTGGCAAGCCTACCTCAAAGACCCACACCAAAGAACAAAGCGGACCTCTCCTTGCACCGCATCAGCTGGGATCTCCAACCCCACTATAACTTCAGTCCTCTCTGAAACATGCACTGAGAGGAATGAAGGTGTAGAATTAGGTGTGTCACAGCCAAGTACTTGCGGCCACTCTGCTAGCAGTACACCGACGTCCGATTCTAGCAGGCAAATTTCCCTGCCCCAGCTGCTGGACCGTCGAAAGAAGTTCACTCCCAGCCATCCACATGCCCAGCGGTTGAATGCTAGCTTGGCTAAATTGCTAGCGCTTCAACTGCTGCCTTTTCAGTTGGTAGACTCGGCCCCCTTCCGTGAGTTTGTGCAATGTGCGGTTCCTCAGTGGCAGGTTCCCAAACGCCACTTTTTCTCACGGAAGGCTATTCCGGCTCTCTACCGGCATGTGGAAGGCAATGTCTTGGCCTCGCTGGACAGGGCGGTCAGCGGTAAGGTGCATATTACCGCTGACTCATGGTCCAGCAGGCATGGACAGGGACGTTACCTTTCTTTCACGGCCCATTGGGTCACTCTTTTGGCAGCTGGGAAGGATGCAGGACAAGGTGCAGTAGTGTTGGAGGTTGTTCCACCGCCACGCCTCCAAAATGCTACTACTGGTTGTGACACACCTCTCTCCTCCACCCCCTCCTCTTCTTCTTCCTCCATGGCCTCTTCCTGTGGTTTGTCCTATGAACCAGCGGTGCTCCGTAGCCGTTCACGGGGCTACGCAAGTACGCAGGCAAAAAGATGCCATGCCGTGCTTGCGCTGGTGTGTTTGGGGGACAGAAGCCACACTGGGGCAGAGGTCCTGTCTGCTCTGCAGGGCCAGGCCGAGAGGTGGTTGACGCCACGCCAGCTTAAGCCAGGAATGGTGGTTTGCGACAATGGCACCAACCTCCTCTCCGCCCTCCGACAGGGACAACTGACCCATGTGCCCTGTGTGGCTCACGTCCTTAACCTGGTGGTGCAGCGGTTCTTGGGCAGGTACCCGGGCTTACAGGATGTCCTGAGGCAGGCCAGGAAAGTCTGTGTGCATTTCCGCAGATCTTATAATGCCAGTGCTCGCCTGGCTGAGCTGCAAAAGGAGTTGAACCTGCCCAAGAACCGCCTTATATGTGACATGCCCACCAGGTGGAACTCAACATTGGCCATGCTGCAGCGGCTGCACACGCAGCAGAGGGCCATCAATGAGTACCTGTGCGACTACGGCACCAGGACAGGGTCAGGGGAGCTTGGTTTTTTTTCTCCACGCCAGTGGGGCATGATCAGGGATGCATGCACTGTCCTGGCACCATTTGAGGAGGCCACGAGGATGGTGAGCAGTGACAGTGCATGCATCAGTGACACTGTACCTCTTGTCCACCTGTTGGAGCACACGCTGCGTGGAATAATGGACAGGGCACTTGACGCAGAACAGAGGCAGGAAGAGGAGGACTTCCTTGCCTCTCAAGGCCCCCTTTACCCAGACAGTGTTCCTTCTGTCCCACCCATCGCACAGGAAGAGGAGGAGGAGGAGGAGGAGGATTGTGTCAGCATGGAGGTGGAGGCTGGCACTCAGCATCATCAGCAGCAGTCTTTTAGGGATGATTTACAGTCCCAAGAAACCAGTGGACTTGTACGTGGCTGGGAGGAGGTGGCTGCGGATCATGTCGTCCTTAGTGACCCAGAGGACTCCGGAGCGAATGCCTCAGCAAACCTACGCTGCATGGCCTCCCTGATCCTGCAAAGTCTGCGGAAGGATCCTCGTATTCTTCGGATCAAGGAGAGGGACCATTACTGGCTGGCCACTCTCCTTGATCCACGGTACAAGGGTAAGGTTGCGGACCTTATATTACCTTCGCAGAGGGAGCAGAGGATGAGACAACTCCGGGAGGCCTTGCAGAAAGGTCTGTGCAACGCGTTCCCAGAGACTGGGAGGTTACAAACTCCTGGTCCTGGACAACGAGTTGCTGAGGCTTCGGCCAGTTAAAGAAGGAGCGGTGGGGAAGGTGGCCGTCTGACCGATGCGTTCAGACAATTCTTTAGTCCGCAGCCCCAAAGTATGATCGGTTCCAGCAACCATCGCCAGCGTCTGATAAACATGGTGCAGGAATATCTAGGGGCAAGGTCAGACTTGGACACCTTCCCCACCGAAAATCCTCTGGCTTACTGGGTCTTGAGGATGGATCACTGGCCAGAGCTTGCACAGTATGCAATTGAGCTACTGGCCTGTCCTGCATCCAGCGTTCTTTCGGAACGCACATTCAGTGCTGCTGGAGGATTTGTCACGGATCACAGGGTGCGCCTGTCCACCGACTCGGTTGATCGACTGACTTTCATCAAGATGAACCAGTCTTGGATCACCACCAGCTACCACACACCTGATGCTGATATAACAGACTAATTGATTTTAACATGTCACATCCCTTCAAGACTGATGCTGATGCTGAGTGCCTGTGCTGTTATGTTGACTGGCTATCCTCCTCCTCCGAGTCCTCAATGATACGATTGATGATGATAGCTTGGAAGATCATTTTTGTTTATGGGTGCCGCCACCAGTGGCTAAGGCCCAATTTTTCAGCCCCTGTTTTACAGGGGCGTGTAATTACAATTTTTTTAGCAATAATTTGCCATAGGGCTCATTGCTGTGCTCCAAGTACAGTATCTGTGAGGGGTTGGAGTGTTGTGGCACCAGTGCCTAAGGCCCAATTTTTCAGCCCCTGTTTAAAAGGGGCGTGTCATTACAATTTTTGAAGCAATACTTTGCAACAGGGCTCATTGCTGTGCTCCAAGTACAGTATCTGTGAGGGGTTGTAGTGTTGTGCCACCAGTGCCTAAGGCCCAATTTTTCAGCCCCTGTTTAACAGGGGCGTGTCATTACAATTTTTGAAGCAATACTTTGCAACAGGGCTCATTGCTGTGCTCCAAGTACAGTATCTGTGAGGGGCTGTAGTGTTGTGCCACCAGTGCCTAAGGCCCAATTTTTCAGCCCCTGTTCAACAGGGGCATGCAATTACAATTCTTGATCTAATAATTCACAGCAGGGCCCATTGCTGCACCCACCAAGAGTAACTGTCAGGGCTTACAGTGTTGTGGCACCAGCACCACCATCAAAGGCCCAATTTTTACTACCACTGTTCAACAATTATATGTAATTAAAATTCCTGATATAATAGTTGACAGCAGGGCGTTCCAGCACCAACCAAGAGTAACTGTGAGTGCTTACAGTGTTGTGCCAACACCAACAACTAAGGGGCCTATTTCTGCAGAGTATATACGGCAGGTCCCTACTTTCAAACATCCAACTTACAAACGACTCCTACTTGCAAACGCAAGAAGACAACAGGAAGTGAGAGGAAATCTACCACTAGGAAGGAAAATTCTCTCCTGTAAGAATAAATATGGGAGAAAGGTGTCTCCTCTGTACTGATGCTTTATCAGCAATCCTTGTTTCAAGAAAAACACCACATTTCAAAAACAGTTGTCATTGGGATGGAAAGTGAGGTGAAATGTTCTGAACAGGGGCACAGACAGCAAAACAAATGTTACAGGGGTGATAACCCTTACCTATGTTTTCCAAAAAGTTTAAAAATAGATTTTTGGGCTGGAGCTACACTTCAACAATGTACCTGTTCAAAATTACAAACACATTCTACATAAGAACAAACCTACAGTCCCTGTCTTGTATGCACCGCCTGTATACGGCTGTTCAGAGTATATAGGGCCTTTTTTATTTTATGTGCGGGGTTCCCCTTAATATCCATACAAGACCCAAAGGGGCTGGTAATGGGCTGGGGTAATGGGGGGGGGGTCATGGGGTAGCTATGCCATTTTTCTTAAAGATTTTCATCCATATTACCGGGACCAGACATTACATTAAAGCCGCAAGCAGTTTTAAATGGCTTTTTTTTCCTTTAGAAGTGTCATTTTGTGCAGGGACAGTTCTAAACACGGGAAACATGTGGCACTTCACAGGCATACTTTAGACACCCCCCAGGTACGATATTTAAAGGAATATTTGACTTTTTTTTTTCACTTTATGCATCATTAAAATGACTGCTCCCGAAAAACGACCGTTTTTAAAACTTCTTTTTGCATTGATACATGTCCCCTGGTGCAGAACCCGGGTTCCCAAACCCTTTTTAGGACAATAACATGCATAATAGTTGTTATAATTAGCACTTTAGAATTCGAACGTTCGCATCCATTGTATTTAATAGGGTTCTAATGTTCGTACGAACTTTCGGTCCGTTCGCGGGTTCTGGTGCGAACCGAACCCGGGGGTGTTCGGCTCATCACTATTCAAAACCCACACTGTTCAGGTGAATCCCAAACAAGTGGCAACCCTACCTAGTAGAGATTAGGATAGGAGGGCTTCCCCCCCCCTTCCCTAGTCTGCCAGGTTGCATGCTCAGATATGGGTCTGGTATGAATTTTTCGAAGGGGGAGATCTCACGTGTCTTTTTTTTTTTCTTGTTTTGTGCACGTTTTCCTCTTAAAATTCATACCAGACCCTCATCAGGCATAAGTGTCTAGTTTATATATTTAGGGAGAACACCATACCATTTTTTTTGTAAGGTCCCCCATTAAGATCTATACTAGACCCTCATCTAGGATGAGAAATCCCCAACTGGAATTTTGGCCTTTGATCCTGACCCACCACCCTGACCTTTGACCCTGATCATGACTTTGACACTAACCAAGATCAAGCAATTTTATTATTATTTCATATTATTATTGTTATTACAGAAAAGGCACGTTCCATGTGTGTGTTTCCCTCACCCCGCTCAAAACTCAATGCCTTTGCTATCTACTGCAGGTGCCAATAGATTGTTAACAGCACTCCAAATGCAGATTGCAAATGCACTGCATTTGTGGCACCAAATCACCCGGTACCATGTGATTTGGTCCAATTTTTGAAAAGTTGTGCAAGCATTAATTTTACCACGTTTCGGTGTGATTTGCAGCCCATTCAAATGAATAGGCTGCAAAATCGCACCACACCAGAATGCACATAGGTGTAAACTGGCCGTTGGACTTTCTTTATTTTGGTTTACATTTTCTCCCCCGGATAGGAAAAAAAGATACAAATGTATATTTTTCTCCATTCGGAGGAGAAACAGAGTACAGGGGTGGGTTTTAATGATTGATCACTATGATAGCCAATCACAGACTGTCACAGAGATCCTTTGTTCTAGAGCCGGGTTTCCTGGGCACGGCTCCTGATCATTATGAGACCAGGAGCTGTCAGCTGAAGCAAGCATCCAGCACAAATGCCGGAGTACATACTGTATATGGGGCACCTCGGAAAAAAAGACCCACTTCTGCATATATGTGTTACACCGGCATCATCAGGTTAAAGGAGTTTTGCATTTTGAATGTTTCATTTAACCACTTCAATACCAGGCACTTTCGCCCCTTCCTTCCCAGGACAATTTTCAGCTTTCAGCTCTGTCGCACTTTGAATGACATCTGCGCGGTCATGCTACACTGTACCCAAACATAATTTTTTATCATTTTGTTCCCACAAATAGAGCTTTCTTTTGGTGGTATTTGATCACTTCTGTGGTTTTTATTTTTTGGTAAACAAAAGACCGAAAAGTTCGAAAAAAATCGTTTTTCTTTTGTTTCCGTTATAAAATTTTGTAAATAAGTAAGTTTTCTCCTTCACTGATGGGTACTGATAAGGCAGCACTGACAAGGCAGCACCGATGAGGTGGCACTGATGGGCACTGACGATGGGCACTTATAGGTGGCACTGATGGGCACTGATGGGTGCCACTGATATGCAGCAATGATGGGCATTGATAGGCGGCACTGATGGGCACTCGTGGGTGGCACTGGTTGGCAATGATAGGTGACACTGATGGGCACTAAAAGGCTGAACTGATGGGTACTTATGAGTGGCACTGATAGGCGACACTGCTGGGCACAGATAGGTGGCACTGCTGGACACTGATACGTGGCACTGATGGTCACTGATATGCCGCACTGATGGATTGCACTTATAGGCATCATTGATGGCACTGGCAGGCATTGGGGATGGGCACTGATTGGCAGTCGCCTGGGCACTGATTGGCAGCTATCTGGGCACAGATGGTGGTCTAGGTGGCATTCCTGGTTGTCCTGTGTGGATGGCCATCCCTTGTGGTCCATTGCAGCATGCTGGTGGTACTGGGCGGGCGTTTGAGGGGGGGCTTCACTGATGAAGAATCAGCACAAACCCCCCCTGTCAGGAGAGCAGCCGATCGGCTCTCCTCTACTCACGTCTAATCGGAGGCTCTTTACCAAGATCGGTGTAGAGGTGTGTCTGACACAGGCACGCGGCGGCTGTTATCCCGCTGGACATCATATGATGTCCAGTCAGGATAACTGAACCACCGCCCGGCCGTCATTTTGCTATAGGCCGGGTGGGAAGTGGTTAAAGCATTATTAAAATCACTGCTCCTCACCAAACAGAATTTTTCAATATTTTTGGTACATGTTCCCCAGGTCAGTGCCCAGCTCCCAATGCCATTTTTTTGACGATCTCTTGCCTATTAGTCCAGAAAATGGCAATTAGTGTTTTTTAACATTCAGCTCCCATTGACTTCATTGAGGTTTGGATATGACTGTGATGAGGACAGTTGATATAAGAAGGCACTGGTTCTGTTTACGCATCCTAAACTAATGACAGCCTAATACATACTTGTGTTCCCTGTTCACTCCTGCACCACCTCTGCACTACATGTCAGACGGTATTTCCTGGTTGTGATTTGTGGTATGAAAGTGTGTTGAATGGAAGGGGAATACTGGTTCTCAGCATCTCTGTCACACTCATTATGCCCCCTGACTCTTTATAATGCACCCATGAACTTTTTTCAGGGGGGGGGGGGGCATCATTTTATCAGATAAAGCGCAGGCATGCAAAGGTTTGAGAAAACTGATGCAACTATCAAGCAACTAGCAACTTTGAATAACAATATCATAAAAAATTAAGTTCCGCCCCAAGGAAATAACAACCCCCAGGATCAGTGCCAGTTTCTGCAATTACAATCCCCAGCTTTTCTGTCAGTTTCCGCAATAAAAATCACCAGCATTGGTGTCCGTAGCAACAATAATAACCCCCTACATCGGTGCAGATTTCTAGAATAAAAACTTCAGCATCTGTATCAGTGTACATAATAATGACCCTCAGCACTGGTGTCAGTTTCCACACTAAAAAGCTCCAAGCTAGGGATGAGCCGAACACCCCCCAGTTCGGTTCGCACCAGAACCTTCGAACGGACCGAAAGTTCGCACGAACGTTAGAACCCTATTAAATACAATGGACGCGAACGTTCGAAATCTAAAGTGCTAATTATAACGACTAATATGCATGTTATTGTCCTAAAAAGGGGTTGGGGACCCGGGTTCTGCCCCAGGGGACATGTATCAATGCAAAACAAAGTTTTAAAAACAGCCGTTTTTCGGGAGCAGTCATTTTAATGATGCATAAAGTGAAAAAATGAAAGTGAAATATTACTTTAAATATCGTACCTGGGGGGTGTCTAAAGTCTGCCTGTGAAGTGGCATGTGTTTCCCGTGTTTAGAACTGTCCCTGCACAAAATGACATTTCTAAAGGAAAAAAAGCCATTTAAAACTCCTTTCGGCTTTAATGTCATGTCTGGTCCCGGCAATATGGATGAAAATCTTTGAGAAAAATGGCATGGCTACCCCACCAGCCCACCAGAACTATTATATCAGGAATTGTATTTACATGCCATTGTTGAACAGTGGTAGGAAAAAAAGGGATTTTTATAACAGCTTACCTGTAAAATCCTTTTCTTGGAGTACATCACGGGACACAGAGCGACTTAGTCATTACTAATGGGTTATATAGATTACCTTCAGGTGTTGGCACTGGCCAATTCCAAACCGGAAGTACCCTCCCCTATATAAGCCCCTCCCATCCGGGAGCACCTCAGTTTTGTAGCCAAGCAATAAGTGTCCCAAAAAGAGGGGTGGGAGCTCTGTGTCCCGTGATGTACTCCAAGAAAAGGATTTTACAGGTAAGCTGTTATAAAAATCCCTTTTTCTTTTTCGTACATCACGGGACACAGAGCGACTTAGTCATTACTAATGGGACGTCCCAAAGCAATGCCAAATGAGGGGAGGGATACATAAGCTGGGCGCCATCAGGCATGAGGATCTTTTGCGGCCTGCAACACACTGCGCCCAAAGGCGACATCCTCCTGACTTCTAACGTCTACCTGGTAGAATCTAGTAAACGTGTGTACCGAAGACCATGTTGCGGCCTTACATACTTGAGCCAGGGAGGCCTGGTGATGCACTGCCCATGAAGTTCCAACTGCTCTTGTGGAGTGCGCCCTAACTTTGAACGGAGGGGGTCTCCTTTTCAAACCATAGGCTTGTATTTATGACCTGTCGAATCCACTTGGCTAAAGTAGATTTTTGATGCTGCCTGACCCTTTCTGGGGCCTTCCGGCAGAACAAACAAAGTATCCGTTCTGCGAATCTGAGCAGTGGCTTTTAGATAAGCTTTAACTGCTCTTACTACATCCAAAGAATGCAATAACTTTTCCTCTACCGAACTAGGTTTGGGGAAAAAGGAAGGAAGAACCACATCTTGGTTCAAATAGAACCTCGATACCACCTTAGGAAGAAAGGCTGGATGAGGACGTAATACTACTCTGTCCTTATGGATAACCAGATATGGCTCCTTACAGGACAAGGCGGTTAATTCCGATACTCTTTTAGCCGAACAAATGGCTACTAAGAAAATCAATTTCCTGGTGAAAAGAACCAAGGAAACGTGCCGCAATGGTTCAAATGGTTGTTTCTGTAGAACCGACAGAACCAGGTTTAAGTCCCATGGACATATGGGAATACTAACCGGAGGGCTAATACGCATCACTCCTTGTATGAAAGCTTTGACTAATGAATGCAAAGCCAAGGGCCTTTGAAAAAAATATTGACAAGGCCGTCTGACCCTTGATAGTACTCAAGGCAAGCTTCTTATCTACAGCCCACTGTAGGAAGTCCAGAATCCTACCTATTACGTACTTACCTGGATGCCATTTCCTGGCCTCACACCACGTGATGTACGCCTTCTAGATCCTATAATAGATCTGCCTGGATACCGGCTTCCTGGCATTGATCATGGTAGATACCACAGGATTAGAGAGCCCTCTCTTTTTTAGAATGTGGGCTTCAATAGCCAGGCCGTCAAACCTAGGGCTGGTAAGGAAGGGTAGTATATCGGTCCTTGCGAAAGCAGGTCCGGACGATGTGGGAGGGTCCGAGGACTTCCCACTGACATTTTTACAATCTCTGCGTACCATGCCCTTCGGGGCCACGCTGGAGCCACCAGAATCACTGGTTTCTTTTCTACCCTGATTCTGCGGATTAATCGCGGTGGGAATGCATATATCAGCTTGAACTGATCCCAAGGGAACACTAGGGCATCCGAACCGCAAGCTAGGGGATCCTTTGTGCGAGACACAAATCTGTCCACCTTTGCGTTGAATCTGGATGCTAGCAGATCTACATCCGGTGTTCCCCACCGCTGGCATATTGCCTGGAAAACCTCGGGGTGAAGAGACCATTCCCCGGGCATAATTGCTGGCGACTTAAAAAGTCCGCTCTCCAATTTTCCACTCCTGGGATGAAAACCGCGGATATGGCTGTGACATACCTTTCTGCCCATTCCAGGATGCAATTCGCTTCCCTCTGGGCTGCACGACTCCTGGTGCCACCCTGGTGATTGATATATGCCACTGCTGTGGCATTGTCTGATTGAATTCTGACAGGTGACCCTTGGAGTTTGGATGTCCATGCTACTAGGGCATACCGGGCTGCTCGTATCTCTAAGAGATTGGTGGGCAGGGCCTTCTCTGCTTCTGACCACTTGCCCTGGAGAGACCATTGCTCCAGTACTGCCCCCCCAGCCTATGAGGCTGGCATCTGTAGAGACCACCTTCCAAGAAACCGGACTGAAGGGTTTCCCTTTTTCCAGATTCTGGTACCAACCACCAATGGAGGCTCTTGCGAACGGAAGGGGACAGGGACATTGGTAAGTCTAAAGCCTGAACTTTTTTGTTCCAGGCTGACAGTATGGCCCTCTGCAAGTTCCTTGAATGGAATTGACCGTAGGGTACCGCTTCGAATGAAGCCACCATTTTTCCCAGCAGCCTTATACACAGGCGTATGGATGGTTTTTCTTTTATGTACCCACTAAGTGGGTCAAATCTTTCAAAGACGACACCTTCTCTGGAGGTAAGAAAATCTTTCTCTGATTTGAATCCAGTCTTAGTCCCCAAGTATTCCAGGCTTTTGACTGGTTTTAGGGCTGACTTGTCTCGGTTGATAATGCAACCGTGAGATTCCAGATACTTGATTGTCTTGTGAACGGCCACTTCTAGTTTTTTTCACTGAGTGGTCTATCAGCAACAAGTCGTCTAGATATGCCATTATCGTTACACCTTGTGTTCCTAGTTTGGCCAATCGTAGGGCCAAAAATTTTTGTGAACACTCGTGGTGCCGTGGCCAGACCGAAAGGTAAGGCTCTGAACTGAAAATGGCGCCCTTCTACTGCAAGGCGTAGAAATTTCTGGTGGGCCGGACAGATGGGAATATGTAAATAAGCATCCCTTATGTCGATCGAGGCTAACCATTCCTGCCCTTGTAGGGCGGTGGCCACCGATCGGATCGACTCCATCCGAAAAAGTCCTGATATGTAGGAACTTGTTTAGCCCTTTTATATTTAATATGGGCCTCATGTCCCCATTTGGTTTGGGGACTGTGACAAGGTTCGAGTAAAACCCGAACCCGTTTTCTTCCAAGGGAACCTTTATGATTACCCTTGGGGCAATAGTTGCTCTAGTGCCAGAAGGAGGGATCCACTCTTCTGGGGATCGCTTTGCACGTTTGACCTTATAAAATGGGCAGGAGGAATGTCTTTTAACTCCAGCCTGTATCCCAGACTTACTGCGGAGATCACCCATCTCTGATGGTGTCCCGCCAGGTCTCTGTGAACAACTGAAGTCTTCCCCTCACCCGATTGAGTGGGGGCAACCCTTCATGACTTAGGGGGAGGTTTTGTACCTCTCTTGACCCAGGGTTTCTTGTTACCCTGTGATTGTCCCTGATTTCTGCCCCCTGGATTTGACCGCGGAGGCCGTCGGAACTGTTTCACAGCCGATGTGCCAGGGACTGGAGAAGTAGGCCTCCTAAAAGAAGGACTTCTACCCTTGTTCTTAACCGGTAAGAGTGAACTTTTACCGGCAGAAATTTTCTGGATATATTTGTCCAGATCTTCTCCAAATAAGCGTTCTCCATGAAATGGGAAGCTAACCAGCAGTTTTTTACAGGGAGCTTCAGCAGACCAGTTTTTGAGCCACAGAAGCCTACGCATATGTACTATAGACAGCGTAAAGCGGGAGGCCTGTTGGATTGTATCCTTTATGGCGTCCACCGCAAAACACAAGGCTCTAGGCAGGTCAGCTAGGGCAAGAGCCTGCTGATCTGGTAAGTCCCTTAAGACCTGTTTCAACTGATCTTTCACTGCTTGGCAGACTCCAATCGCTGCTACCGCAGGTTGTGTCACCATGCTTGCTGTAGAGAAAGCAGATTTTAGTAAAGACTCCAATTTTTTATCTATTGGGTCTTTGAACATTGGAACATTATCTACTGGACATGTCAGTGATTTGTTAACAGAAGAGATGGCTGCGTCCACTGTAGGGACCCTCCATTTTTTTATGAACTTATCCTCCATGGGATAGATCACCGGAAATCTCTTGGGGGGAGCAAATATTTTATCAGGATGCTCCCAATCCTGGTAAATAAGCCCTTCTAATAAAGGGTGGATTGGGAAGGAACAGACAGCCTGGGGAGCTTTTAGCGACCCCAGCGAGGAAACCGTAGTGGATGGTGGTTCCGCCAGTGGCATTTTAAATGCTGATCGGACCATATTAGTCAGAGACTGAACCCATAATCTTTCAGCCTGAGATGCTGAGAAAGGTTCTTCCACTGTTGATTCCTCCATAACTGAATCAACCTCATCCTGATCCCCTTCAGGTAGGTCGATCTCTGTGTGGGGCTGTTCCTCCACTAACAGGCACTCTGAAGGAGGAGACGGAGATCGAACGCGCTTTTCCTGTGACAGGGAAGCAGCGATCAATGCTGTTAATCTCTCTTCCAATCCTCCCAGAGTTGAGGATAAAACCTCCTCTGTTATATACACAGGAGCAGGTGGACTGGGGACAGCCGCAGCACCAGGCATTCCTGCGGGGTTTCTACGGCTACTGACCTCTGAATTCTCAGGGGAGATTGGTGCAGTACAAGCATGCCCAATATCCTCAGAGCCCGATGGAGACCCCTTTGGCTTCCTGGAAGATCTATTTCTGGAGCGTCTGGACGACATATCCTTTAAGCACAAAGCTGAGGTATTCCCGTCGTCATACACCAATTTTGCTGGTAATAGTCTAACAAAGTTGCTGCTATATACCAGCTGGTGTCCACTAAAGTGCCTTTCTATGGGGATGCCTGCATCAACCGCCTCTGTGTGCCACTGTTTGTTGCTAGCTCTGTTTGCATCCAGCTGACACTTGTACTGTGTCTTTTAACCATGCTGGGACGCCCGCACATGCGCAGAAGCGCCGCGGATCGAGCGTCATCCACCCGCCCCGCCCCTTTTTTTCATAGGAGGCGCGTGCACGCGCCCGCACGCGCGCCCGTGCGCCATTGGCGCCCTTTTCGAAATCAAACAGGGGACTAGGAGCCAGGGCCCTTTTTGCCGGAGGGCCTGTGCGGTGGATGAGCGCAGCAACAGGGCAGAGGAAGTGGATTCCCACAGAGAAACTTACCAGCTGCCTGGATCTTTTGACTTGAGAAAACCAAAGATCCACATGACAAGAAAAATGGACTACAGCGGCCTCTAGTGGTTTAACACAGGTACCGCGGTCCCTTTTTTTTTTTTCTTGACTACTATTAAAATTTTACATTTTCAGTAGTTACAGGCAATCACAGATATTTAGCGGGAATACCGTTAGGTAACAGACAGAAAGACAAATTAGGCTTGGGGGTCCCCCAATAGAACCAAGTTCCTGGGGGCCCCCACTTACCTGATCCCCGCCGCAGGACTTTGTTTGGTCCACAGAAGTCCAAACTTCACCTATCACGGCAGGCATTGTAATTAAACCTTCAGGGACCGGGTTCCCAAGGATTCCACTCCCCTGGACCTGTATAGCACCCTGCACAGACAACATCTTGGTCGTGGGTATGACCAGAGCTCTGGATCCCAGGGTCCAGCCCTCCTAAGAGAAGCATTACAGGCAAAACCTTGCTCTTCTGCTGCAAGGCCCGGGTACCGACCATTTAGCTATGAAGCTTTTTTGGTGGGATCCGGAACAGCTTACTAAGGCCCAAAAGAACCTGTACGCAAGCCCAGTGAAAACACATGTTACTCTTTGGCCAACACCTTAGACACTGGCAAAAAACTGAGGTGCTCCCGGATGGGAGGGGTTTATATAGGGGAGGGTACTTCCGGTTTGGAATTGGCCAGTGTCAACACCTGAAGGTAATCTATATAACCCATTAGTAATGACTAAGTCGCTCTGTGTCCCGTGATGTACGAAAAAGAAATTGGGCCTTTGGTGGTGGTGCTGGTGCCACAACACTGTAAGCCCTCACAGTTACTCTTGGTGGGCGCATGAATGGGCCCTGCTCTGAATTATTAGATCAAGAATTGTAATTACATGCCCCTGTTAAACAGGGGCAGAAAAATTGGGCCTTAGGCACTGGTGCCACAACACTGCAACCCCTCACAGATACTGAACTTGGAGCACAACAATGAGCCCTGTTGCAAAGTATTGCATCAAAAATTGTAATTACACGCCCCTGCCAGGGGCTGAAAAATTGGGCCTTAGGCACTGGTGCTGGTGCCACGACACTGCAACCTCTCCCAGATACTCTAGTTGGAGTGCAGGAATGAGCCCTGCTGCAAAGCATTGCATCAAAAATTGTAATTACATGCCCCGGTTAAACAGGGGCTGAAAAATTGGGCCTTAGCCACTGGTGGCGGCACCCAGAAACAAAAAAGTTCTTCCAAGCTATCATCAAGAATCGGATCATTGAGGAGGAGGAGGATAGTCAGTCAACATAACAGGACAGTCACTTAGCATCAGCATCAGTCTTGAAGGGATGTGAAATTTGAAAATAAATTATTCTGTTATATCAGCTTCAGGTGCTTGGTAGCTGGTGGTGATCCAAGACTGGTTCATCTTTATGAAGGTCAGTCGATCAACCGAGTCGGTGGACAGGCGCACCCTGTGATCCGTGACAAAGCCTCCAGCAGCACTGAATGTGCGTTCCGAAAGAACACTGGATGCAGGACAGGCCAGTAGCTCAATTGCATACTGTGCAAGCTCTGGCCAGTGATCCATCCTCAACACCCAGTAAGCCAGAGGATTTTCGGTGGGAAAGGTGTCCAAGTCTGACCTTGCCCCTAGGTATTCCTGCACCATGTATATCAGACGCTGGCGATGGTTGCTGGAACCAATCATACCTTGGGGCTGCGGACTAAAAAATTGTCTGAACGCATCGGTCAGACGGCCACCTTCTCCACCACTCCTTCTGCTACTGACCGAAGCTTCAGCAACTCGTTGTCCAGGACCAGGAGTTTGTAACCTCCCAGTCTCTGGGAACGCATTGCACAGACCTTTCTGCAAGGCCTCCCGGAGATGTCTCATCCTCTGCTCCCTCTGCGACGGCAAGATAAGGTCCGCAATCTTACCCTTCTACCGTGGATCAAGGAGAGTGGCCAGCCAGTAATGGTCCCTCTCCTTGATCCGAAGAATAGGAGGATCCTTCCGCAGACTTTGCAGGATCAGGGAGGCCATGCAGCGTAGGTTAGCTGAGGCATTCGGTCCGGAGTCCTCTGGGTCACTAAGGACGACATGATCCGCAGCCACCTCCTCCCAGCCACGTACAAGTCCACGGGTTTGTTGGGACTGTAAATCATCCCTAAAAGACTGCTGCTGTTGATGCTGAGTGCCATGTTCCACCTCCATGCTGACACAATCCTCCTCCTCCTCCTCCTCGTCCTCTTCCTGTGTGATGGGTGGGACAGAAGGAACACTGTCTGGGTAAAGGGGGCCTTGAGAGGCAAGGAAGTCCTCCTCTTCCTGCCTCTGTTCTTCCTCAAGTGCCCTGTCCATTATTCCACGCAGCGTATGCTCCAACAGGTGGACAAGAGGTACAGTGTCACTGATGCATGCACTGTCACTGCTCACCATCCTCATGGCCTCCTCAAATGGTGCCAGGGCAGTGTATGCATCCCTGATCATGCCCCACTGGTGTGGTGAAAAAAAACAGAGCTCCCCTGACCCTGTCCTGGTGCCGTAGTCGCACAGGTACTCATTGATGGCCCTCTGCTGCATGTGCAGCCGCTGCAGCATGGCCAATATTGAGTTCCACCTGGTGGGCATGTCACATATAAGGCGGTTCCTGGGCAGGTTCAACTCCTTTTGCAGCTCAGCCAGCCAGGCACTGGCATTATATGATCTGCGGAAATGCACACAGACTTTCCTGGCCTGCCTCAGGACATCCTGTAAGCCCGGGTACCTGCCCAAGAACCGCTGCACCACCAGGTTAAGGACGTGAGCCACACAGGGCACATGGGTCAGTTGTCCCTGTCGGAGGGCGGAGAGGAGGTTGGTGCCATTGTCGCAAACCACCATTCCTGGCTTAAGCTGGCGTGGCGTCAACCACCTCTCGGCCTGCCCCTGCAGAGCAGACAGAACCTCTGCCCCAGTGTGGCTCCTGTCCCCCAAACACACCAGCGCAAGCATGGCATGGCATCTTTTTGCCTGCGTACTTGCGTAGCCCCTTGAACGCCTACGAAGCACCGCTGGTTTCGAGGACAAAGCACAGGAAGAGGCCATGGAGGAAGAAGAAGAGGATGGGGTGGAGGAGAGAGGTGTGTCACAACCAGTAGTAGCATTTTGGAGGCATGGCGGCGGAACAACCTCCAACACTACTGCACCTTGTCCTGCATCCTTCCCAGCTGCCAAAAGAGTGACCCAATGGGCCGTGAAAGAAAGGTAACGTCCCTGTCCATGCCTGCTGGACCATGAGTCAGCGGCAATATGCACCTTACCGCTGACCGCCCTGTCCAGCGAGGCATGGACATTGCCTTCCACATGCCGGTAGAGAGCTGGAATTGCCTTCCGTGAGAAAAAGTGGCGTTTGGGAACCTGCCACTGAGGAACTGCACATTGCACAAACTCACGGAAGGGGGCCGAGTCTACCAACTGAAAAGGCAGCAGTTGAATTGCTAGCAATTTAGCCAAGCTAGCATTCAACCGCCGGGCATGTGGATGGCTGGGAGTGAACTTCTTTTGACGGTCCAGCAGCTGGGGCAGGGAAATTTGCCTGCTAGAATCGGACGTCTGTGTACTGCTAGCAGAGTGCCCGGAAGTATTTGGCTGTGACACACCTAATTCTACACCTTCATTCCTCTCAGTGCAGGTTTCAGAGAGAACTGAAGGTACAGTGGGGTTGGAGATCCCAGCTGATGAGGAGCAAGGAGAGGTCCGCTTTGTTCTTTGGTGTGGGTCTTTAAGATACGCTTGCCAACGAGCTGCATGGCAGGTCAACATATGTCTGGTCAAGCATGTGGTGCCCAAGCGGCTGATGTTTTGGCCACGCGAGATACGCTTCAGACATATGTTGCAAACAGCAGCGGTGCGATCTGATGCACTCGACTCAAAAAAGGCCCACACCAAAGAACTTTTGGAATAACGGGCAGAGGCAGCGCCCTGCACAGGCGGAGCTCTGCGGTGTGATTCAGTCAGTGTGCTGCCCTTACACTGGCCCCCCGAGGGCATCCTGTCTCGTTGGAGATGTGCCTCCTCCTCATCCTCCTCCTCCTCCTCTCTCCTATCAGGCACCCACGTGGAGTCAGTGACCTCATCATCCCCTCCCTCCTCATCACTGGAGCCAATCTGGCAGTATGCTGCAACTGCTGGAACATGACTGCCAGATTGCTGTCCTTCTTGAGCATCCCCTCTCTCTGCTCTCATACTACTGCCTTACTCTAGCTGGGTATCATCATCAGACCCTTGGAAACGCTGGGCATCCTCCTGGAGCATGTACCCAACACTGTGCTCAAACAGTTCGGGGGACTCCTCAGGAGGACATGGTGGGTCTAGGGAAGGAGTGACTGATGATGACATTGATACGAGGGAAGAGGACGCTTTGGCAGCTGCTTTGCCAGTACCCTGAGCCTGGGTGAGAGAGGATGAGGAGGATGAGGAGGGCTTGGTCATCCACTCTATCAAGTCTTCGGCATGATGCGGCTCAACACGTCCAGCTGCCGAAAATAAGGACAAGCGTGTCCCATGGCCACGTGCTGATGACGATGCACCCCGTCCACGACCAGCACTGTTGTCTCTAGACACAGAGCCTGCTTGCCCTCTTTTATTGGCTCCTGACTGTCTGCCTCTCCTTGTTTGCCTTCCAGACATTCTAATGGCCTGCAGGGAGATGGGAAAACCAGCAATAAGGGGTAGCTTCAGGTGTATACTGTGCAGGAAGCACACTACGCCCGCTGTAAGTGCTGCAGATGCCTGCCTGTGTTACACAACAGGAAAACACAGCAATAAGGGCTAGCTTCAGGTGTATATTTTGCAGGAAGCACACTATGCCCGCTGTAAGTGCTGCAGATGCCTGTTAGTGTAACACAACAGAAAAAAAAAACACTAGCAATAAGGGCTAGCTTCAGGTGTATAATGTGCAGGAGGCACACTACGCATGCTTAAGTGCTGCAGATGCCTGCCTGTGTTACACAACAGGAAAACACAGCAATAAGGGCTAGCTATAGGTGTATAATGTGCAGGAGGCACACTACGCCCGCTGTAAGTGCTGCAGATGCCTGACTGTGTTACACAACAGGAAAACACAGCAATAAGGGCTAGCTTCAGTTGTATAATGTGCAGGAGGCACACTACGCCCGCTGTAAGTGCTGCAGATGCCTGCCTGTGTTACACAACAGGAAAACACAGCAATAAGGGCTAACTTCAGGTGTATAATGTGCAGGAGGCACACTACGCCCACTGTAAGTGCTGCAGATGCCTGCCTGTGTTACACAACAGGAAAACACAGCAATAAGGGCTAGCTTCACGTGTATATTTTGCAGGAAGCACACTACGCCCGCTGTAAGTGCTGCAGATGCCTGTTAGTGTAACACAAAAGAAAAAAAAACACGAGCAATAAGGGCTAGCTTCAGGTGTATAATGTGCAGGAGGCACACTACGCCCGCTGTAAGTGCTGCAGATGCCTGCCTGTGTTACACAACAGGAAAACACAGCAATAAGGGCTAGCTTCAGGTGTATAATATGCAGGAGGCACACTACGCCCACTGTAAGTGCGGCAGATGCCTGCCTGTGTTACACAACAGGAAAACACAGCAATAAGGGCTAGCTTCAGGTGTATATTTTGCAGGAAGCACGCTATGCCCGCTGTAAGTGCTGCAGATGCCTGTTAGTGTAACACAAAAGAAAAAAAACACGAGCAATAAGGGCTAGCTTCAGGTGTATAATGTGCAGGAGGCACACTACGCCCGCTGTAAGTGCTGCAGATGCCTGCCTGTGTTACACAACAGGAAAACACAGCAATAAGGGCTAGCTTCAGGTGTATAATGTGCAGGAGGCACACTACGCCCGCTGTAAGTGCTGCAGATGCCTGCCTGTGTTACACAACAGGAAAACACAGCAATAAGGGCTAGCTTCAGGTGTATAATGTGCAGGAGGCACACTACGCCCACTGTAAGTGCTGCAGATGCCTGCCTGTGTTATACAACAGGAAAACACAGCAATAAGGGCTAGCTTCAGGTGTATAATGTGCAGGAGGCACACTACACCCGCTGTAAGTGCTGCAGATGCCTGCCTGTGTTACACAACAGGAAAACACAGCAATAAGGGCTAGCTTCAGGTGTATATTTTTCAGGAAGCACACTATGCCCGCTGTAAGTACTGCAGATGCCTGTTAGTGTAACACAAAAGAAAAAACCACGAGCAATAAGGGCTAGCTTCAGGTGTATAATGTGCAGGATGCACACTATGCCCGCTGTAAGTGCTGGAGATGCCTGCCTGTGTTACACAACAGGAAAACACAGCAATAAGGGCTAGATTCAGGTGTATATTTTGCAGAACGCACACTATGCCCGCTGTAAGTGCTGCAGATGCCTGTTAGTGTAACACAAAAGAAAAAAAACACGAGCAATAAGGGCTAGCTTCAGGTGTATAATGTGCAGGAGGCAAACTACGCCCGCTGTAAGTGCTGCAGGTGCCTGCCTGTGTTACACAACAGGAAAACACAGCAATAAGGGAACGCTTCAGGTGTATATTTTGCAGGAAGCACACTACGCCCGCTGTAAGTGCTGCAGATGCCTGCCTGTGTTACACAACAGGAAAACACAGCAATAAGGGCTAGCTTCAGGTGTATACTGTGCAGGAGGCACACTACGCCCACTGTAAGTGCTGCAGATGCCTGCCTGTTTTACACAACAGGAAAACACAGCAATAAGGGCTAGCTTCAGGTGTATATTTTGCAGGAAGCACACTATGCCCGCTGTAAGTGCTGCAGATGCCTGTTAGTGTAACACAAAAGAAAAAAACCACGCACAATAAGGGCTAGCTTCAGGTGTATACTGTGCAGGAGGCTTAGCAAAGAATATCACTGACACTGTCCCTGCCTATTCTTCTCTCTCCCTGCACACAAAGTTTAGCAAAGAATATCACTGACACTGTCCCTGCCTATCCTTCTCTCTCCCTGCACACAAGGTTTAGCAAAGAATATCACTGACACTGTCCCTGCCTATCCTTCTCTCTCCCTGCACACAAGTTAAATGAACAAATAGCACTGACACTGTCCCTGCCTATCCTTCTCTCTCCCTGAACCGGAACACACTACACAAGGCTGCCGCGCTGGCGGCCCTTTATAGTGTGGGGTGTGTACTAAATCCCCCTGAGCTATAATTGGCCACAGGCATCCTGCCTGTGGCCAATTATGGCTCTCCTCACTGCCGGCGCTGTGATTGGCCAAGCATGCAGGGTCACAGTGCATGCTTGGCCAATCACAGCACCTGGATTGCACTGCGATGGCGTAGTGCATTGTGGGCCGTTCGCGTCACTCGAATTTGGCGCGAACGGCCCAAATCGTTCGATCTTCGTCGAACGATCGAACAGCCGATGTTCGAGTCGAACGTATGTTCGACTCGAACACCAAGCTCATTTCTACTCTCAGCATTTGGTGTCATTTTCTGCAATAATTGCCCCCAGCATAGATGGGAGGATATCAGGTTAGACACTTCCTAATGGCTCAGTCCCTAGGAACAGTAATGGATACTGGCCAACAGGCTCTCTTACCAGATCTGGTGAAACCGCAACAGTGATCCCTCTGGCTGGACGTTCGCTCACTCTGGGTTGCCCGGGGTGACTCTATTCAGTAATGTAGCATGCCTGTACCCTGGCAGTGGCTCGGTCTTTCTCCCTCTCTGGTGGTGCGGGTACAGCGTGGCTCCCTCTCTGGTGGTGCGGGTACAGCGTGGCTCCCTCTCTGGTGGTGTGGGTACAGCGTGGCTCCCTCTCTGGTGGTGCAGGTACAGCGTGGCTCTCTCTCTGGTGGTGGGGGTACAGCGTGGCTCTCTCTCTGGTGGTGTGGGTACAGCGTGGCTCTCTGGTGGTGCGGGTAAAGCGTGGCTCTCTGGTGGTGCGGGTACAGCGTGACTCCCTCTCTGGCTTCCCCCAGCACAGTATTCTCTTTTCTCCTCTTGTAACCCCCCCCCCAGCAGAGTGCTTGCATGCTGAGGGCTGTAGCATGTTGTCTGTGGACACGCTGGGGCCACCACTCAGGGACTACATTTCCCATGATGCCCCCAGTCCCCAGAGTCTTCTGATTGGCCCTCTGCTGTGGCCAATCATGGGGAGGAAAACAGCGGGCAGGAAGCGGGGCGGCGGCACGGCAAATCCAATTAGAGACGCTCTCTCTCTCTTCTAGCTTCAGCTAAAAGAAAAGTGGAGGGGGCGATCGGGGGAGATATACAGACAGCCCGCAGCTCTCCTCTTCCTGTTACAGCGCCGCTGCTCCATTTACCAGAGAACTCGGCAGCGGCGCCGTAACAGTGAGAGGAGAGCTGCGGGCTGTCTGTATATCTCCCCCGATCGCCCCCTCCCCCTTTCTGTCAGCCGAAGAGAGAGAGAGAGAGAGCAGCTATAATTGAATTTGTTGCGCCGCCTTGCTTCCTCCCCGCAGTTTTCCTTTCAGAGAATCATGGCACTGGATTCCAGGGGGGGCAAACGCCCTCCCTTGCCCTATGGAGCGGACGCCCATGAATGCACCCCCAGATCACATAGACTAGATATGGCCCTGATCCCTTGTAGCTGGTATATGACGTCCCTATATTTTAATAAATGCATGCAAACTGTATTTAATTGAGATATTAAAACAATGTAATTAGGTTTCTTCTGTTGGCTAACAGGGATGAGAACTGAAGTGCATTTGTGTGTTTGGCTAAAAGGAGATGGGCTTGAAATGCTATCATTTGAGAGAAGGATTTCTGATTGTCTGGATTCATGTGTTACAGTAGGGGGTATGTATTGTAGCAAAGTCTTTAGCCTCTTCCAGTCTAATGAGGACCTCCAAGCCCAAAGATAGCTGACATCCTTTAATATGTGGTGGGTTGTGAGGCATAGTGGGTGCAAAGATGGTGAAAGTCATTGGGCGCCAGAAACTTCTTGGATGTAAAAGAGGTTATTTCTCTTAACAGTCCTTTTTGTATTTTTGGGGGTAAAGGGTTAGGGCCAGGACACCCTTAAGTAGTTGTAGATTCAATTGGCAGACTTCGAGACTTCAATAGGAGGACAGCCGTGCAGAAAAAGGCCCCAGCAAGGCACCACATCTGCACATGCAGGAATGCTGTCTCCTATGGCAACAGTTTTTAACAGTTCCTATCTCAACCGTAACAGTTCCTTCAGCTTCACTACAACTGCTTCTTGTAGTTCTTCAACACTGAGCCCCTAGTCTCTCACTAATTCACTGACTCTGAATCCCTTGAGCTCCTGTAATCTTCGTGGTGGTATCCCCTCAAGCGTCACCCACGCTTCCCTGCTGAGTCCCTAGCTTGGCACTCCAGATACTTCTCAAGCTTCACCCCTGCTGACCGGCTCGGTCTTTGGCTTGACACACAAGGCTTCTCTGCAAACGTCACCTCCGCTGGTTGAGTCCCTGACTTGAGTCGCCTGAAGTTTCCCGATTCTCCACCGTGCCTGTCCGGGGAGAATGCTGCTCCGGTACTTGCTTCAGTTACTCACTGTGGACCCTGGTAAAGGTGGTTGGCCCCTTCTACCTCCGACCATGACAGGTTCTCTAGCCGGCAGAACTGTCACTTCTGGTTGGACTGCAAGCCATAGTCCTAACCCTGCATGGCCCTTTTACTTCTGGATAGGCCCTCACTCTGTCTGGCAGCCAGATGCCCCCGGGATAGTCCCAATCTACGGCCTAGCAGCCCGGGGCATACGACACATGTCTACCCAGACAGCCGTCCAGGTGGCACAGAACAGAGATCACCACCCAAATATATAGGTGCTCCCAGCAGGCCAAGGGATTCAAGAAAACCCCTGCTTATTGGCTGGGATACCCCATATACCCATAACCTGACCTTTGGTTGCCCTTCTCATATCTAGTACCACCAAGTACCCGGCCACTTAGTGGTAGAAGAGAAAAGTGCAACAAGGCCAAACTTAGCGAGATATCAATGGATCTTTATCAATCAACCAGGATAACTACTCCTGGCAAGTACATTTGTGAGGAGCTCCCTGCCTAAGCTACAGAGTGCTACATCATATATTGTTTTATTAGTGCGAGAATTGTTTTACTAGTTTTTGCCCAGTATTATGGTTGGCTTGGTTTGGTTTCTTAACATTAAGTTCCTGTTAATATGAGGAGGTCAGTCCAGTAAATATTTTGTATTAATGTTCTGTTATTAGGGCCTCTTATCCTTGCTAATAAAAGTGCTCTTGCTGTTTAAATGTAGTTGTTTGTACTATTCTTTTTGACACATGGATCAAGAACCCCAGGTAGCCAGCACAGAGAAGAACAGATGAAAGCTTTAATGGATAAATATTATCTAGATATTGTGAAATGTAAATAATTTATACAGGCTACATGGAGCTACCTGGAGATTTTTGCAGATCTTGTAAAACTTCATTCTTCTTTCATATTATTATCATTACAAGCTCAGTTTCCAGGGTTTAATATGGTATGAGAACTCAAGATTTAGGCTTATTTATTACAATGAACCTATAGCGCAATAATGTCAGCATGTGCTGACTTTAAAGTCAGTGCATCCGGTAAGTATTCACAACGCTTCACTTTTTTCACATTTTGTTATGTTACAGCCTTATTCCAAAATGAATTAAATTCATTATTTTTCTCAAAATTCTACAAGCAATACCCCATAATCACAATGTGAAAGAAGTTTGTTTGAAATGTTTGCAAATTTATTAAAAAAACGGAAAAAAAATTCACATGTACATAAGTATCGTTTGCTCAATACTTTGTTGAAGCTCCTTTGGCACCAATAACAGTCTCAAGTATTTTTGAGTATGATGCTACAAGCTTGGCACACCTATTTTTGGGCAGTTTCTCCCATTCTTTGCAGGACCTTTCAAGCTCCATCAGGTTGGATGGGGAGTGTCGGTGCACAGCCATTTTCAGATCTCTCCAAAGATGTTCAATTGGGTTCAAGTCTGGGCTCTGGCTGGGCCACTCAAGGACATTCACAGAGCTGTCCCATAGCCACCCCTTTGTTATCTTGGCTGTGTGCTTAGGGTTGTTGTTCTGTTGGAAGATGAACCTTTGCCCCAGTCTGAGGTTCACAGTGATCTGTAGCAGGTTTTCATCAAGGATGTCTCTGTACATTGCTGCATTCATCCTTACTTCAATCCTGCCTAGATTGGGCTAACCCTACCCAATCAGCCCCTTGCCTTTTCCGTTGACCCTCCTCCCGGAAGTGTTCCACCGGAAGTAATCACGTTACCCGTGACGTCACGTGCGCTCCACGCTGGACCAGACCTCATCCTGGTGGCTACAGGACAAGCCTGAGGAAAAACACACTCTGCATTCTCCACATCCGTGCAGCCCATGGATCCGGGATGAGAACTACAGGGTTTTACAGATGAGCCTTCTCTCTCTTCATTCCTGTAAGTGTGATTGTACATAGTGTCATTAAAATAACTTTTTAATACTGCACTTAGGTGGTGCTTCCTTTTCTCTACCCCTTCTTGTTTACCACAGAGTCAGCTCTCTGAGGACAGCAGCCGCCATTGACCAGCCATATCACTTGACTTTTTAACTCTTGAACTGCTTGAACTGCTTGTTATTACTACTTTTAATGAAAGAACTGTCATATCCCAATTTACATATGCACTTTGTGTTTGCGCTTACAGTTACCTTTTCCATTGTATAAATGTTAATTGGCAGACTCTGAGACTTCTATAGGCAGAGAGCCATGCAGGGAAAGGCTTCCAGCTAGACACCACACCTGCATAAGTAGGACTACTGTCTCCTATGGCAACAGTCTTATAACAGTTTCTAACAAAGGGTTGCAATGAACTCCTTCACTTGTTCTACAATCTCCTATTGTAGATCTTCACTCATCTGAGCTCCCAGTCTTTCACTAGACTTACTGATTACTGACTTACTCACTGCCACTGGATCCCCTGAGCTCTACCAATCTTCTCACTCAGTATCTAGCGTCACCCCGCGTCCCTGCTGGGTCCCTAGCTTGGCAATCAGATACTCCTCAAACGTCACCCTACTGGCCTGCTTGGTCCCTTGCTTTGAAGTCGGCACACAATAATGCTCTGCAAGCGTCACCACTACTGGCTGGGTCCCTGGCTTGACACCTGCTGAAGTTTCCCAATTCCTCACCATCCCCGGTTGGTGAGAACACTGCTCTGGTACTTGCTTCAGCTACTCACAGTGGTCCCTAGTAACAAGGTGGATGGTCCCTTAGTGGCGACAGCTTTCCATCTACCTTCGACCACGACAGGTTCTCCGGCCGGCAGAAACGTTACTTCTGGTTGGACTGCAAGCCGTAATCCCAACCCTATGCTACTCTCCTGCTTCTGAATAGGCCCTCAGACAGCCTAGCAGCCAGATGTCCCCAGAATAGGCCTCAGGTCTCTGGCCTAGCAGCCCGGGGCAATACAACACATGTCCACCCAGACAGCCATTCAGGTGGCACAGAACCCTGATCACCTGACTCCACCTAAATAAATAGGTTCTCCCAGCAAGTCAAGGGACCCAAGAAAATCCCTGCCCATTGGCTGAGACACACCATTCATTCCTAATCTGTCCTTGCAATGCTCTTGTCTTATCTAATGTCACCAGATACCTGGCCACCTAGAAACAGAAGAGAGAAGTGCAGCAATTCCAGAATTAGGGCGAAGTCAGTTGACCTCCTAGCAATTGAGCAAGGAAACTACCACTTGGCAAATAAATTTAAAAGCAACCCTGCCTAATCATCAGGGTGCTACATTTCTCTCTCTCATATATATATATATATGTAGCGGGGTCTCTAAATTTAGGTGGGACACCCAGGTGTGTAAGTATGGGATTAGTGGACCACTTGTGTTCGTGGAGGATTGGATGGTGTAATAATCTCCTTGGCCTCTGGGTGGTGGGGTACCAGGAGGCTCAAGGTAGATTTGCCATTACAGTGCTATTCTTTTTGTCCCTTTACGAAGATGGTACGGCGAGGGCGGGGAACCTGCCGTGGTGTCGATGGGAGGAGATAAAAGGGGGAGACGCCCTAACCACAAGGTTTTTCTGAAGGAAGTTCTTCACGCGCCCAGGCACCTTAGGCCTGGGTGTGGGCGGGTTCTAGATTCCGGCTCAGGTGCCCTAGGCCTGACCGGAATGGAGTTGGAGTCCATCCTGGGCACCTTCAGCCTGGGGTGAGGTACTGAACTAGGAGGCCTGGGGTCCAGTGACTTCGACTGGATCCCGCGAGGGTGGAGACGTCCGAGGGTCCCTGAGGTGGAGGGGCCCATGTCTGAGGTGAGGAGGCTGGGGAGGTTACCCGTCCAGAGAGTCTGGAGCAGCATCAACCCAGTGACGGATGGGCCTCTGGTAACTCCCTTGGAGGGACATCTTCCCCTGATAGGGGCCGCAGCGCAGCGAAGGTACTCCTATCTACGTTCTCTTGAGTCGCTGGTAGAGACTCTCAGATTCTAAGTCCTTTCTAGCTGAATGCTATAGTAACCGCTGGCGAGATCGCAGTGGTTTAGTTGATAACCAGGATAGTGCCTCGACCTGCTCACCCCCCTCGTATCAAAATGTTATCAAGTCGCAACCAGATGGCTACTGAAGCACTGTTTATTGTGAGATGTACAATAAAGCAAGAGTTGGACTGTGATCGGTGTGTGGAACTCTGGTTAATGGGAGCAAAGGGAAGTGTTGACACAGCAGGACTGTATTCTAGAACAAAGCACATAGGCCCGAGGAAATATCTGGTACTGGCCTTCACCTCACCCACAGCTATGGGGAGGACATGGGCCGTAGCGCATCTCACCCTGTCATGTGACATACCCCTAGACCAAGGAGATGGGGTGAGGCCGCTACATATATATATATATATATATATATATATATATATATATACACATATACACATCTATATTGATCTGTATCCTTTCCACTAGTTGTTATGGGATACTGTCATTGTTCTTTTTGCTGTTCTAAAATAAATCTGTCACAAAACTGAAATTAAAAATGAGTATATGAACCTATGCATTAGCAGTGGTTACCTTCAGTGGAGCCCACATGCCAAGATTATAAGTAGGTTAGGAGATAAAGGCAAAGGTCAACTTGTCCTGTAAAATCAAGCTTGGCTATCACCATTGGAGCTTTAATATTTTTTCCTAGTGCCTATAATGGGCTAATGGCTTATGTCAATGGCCTAGAGCTTGTGTCAATGGGCATTGGACTTGTGTCAGTGGGCCTAGGGCTTGTGTCAATGGACTTAGGGCTTGTGTCAAAATTGAATGCAGCTTGCTATCAAGTGCATTCAGCCTACAACTTGAGATCATTTTGAGATGCTTCTGAGATGATCCAGAATTCATGGACAGGTGCATTTGACTTGCATCTGATATCCTTCTAAACTGCATTTGACCTGCTTCAAGTGGGTTTTGCATTCCCAAAGACTTGGGTCTAATGGAATGAATGGCTTCATTAAACAATATGGTGGCTGAAAAAGTGGAGGGGGCTGAATCCAAGATATTACTGTCAAAGTAAGTTGCATACAACTTCATCCAGTGGATCCAATGGCACAAGTCGGTAAGCTGGGATGGGTTGCTAATCAAAATGTAATTTGAGGTAACTGACCAGGTTGTGCTATCTGGTGGGCGTCCTTAGAACACAGAACTTACTGAACATACAGGTCCCATATATACAGTATGTTTCAACTGTCTATTTAGCTGTTTGCTGAAATTCAGTTTAAATAATATTTTTTGCGTGGACCTATTAATTAACCCATGATCACCAAACCATCCATTTTATTTTAACATGCTTTTGTAGATATCTTGACTTCATTCTGGGCCTCTGTTCAGTAAATTTATTCCTTAAACCCTCTCCTTCCATAACATGTATCTGTGCATTTCCTTATAATGATCTGTTTTTAACTTGTGCCTGTACTGTTATTGGTTTTATTTTTATCTCATGCCGTCTTGTTTTTAACTCAGTGGTAGTCATCGTATTTATTTTGTGGTGAGTGGTAAGCCAATTCAGAAAATATGTTAATATTTTTATGACCATGGAACAGCAGTATTTTCCAGCTATTTACAGTTCCCATGGCTTCTTCTATAATTTAAAGTGATCTTTCCCTCGTGGCTATCCCTTGTCTCTTTTGTTTTTTCAAGAATTCCTATTCTTTAGCTTAGAAAAATGTTAATAATGCCCCAAGATCTAGGTCAAGGGGGATATGTGGGAAAGTACGCAATGGGTATAGGCATGTGGGGACATACTGAATTTCTTTTAATTATTATGTTTCAACATGTTATTATAGTCTGGTAAATTACAAAGGATTTGGTAGGTAGCTGTTGGCCAAGTAAAAATGAAGCTGATTTGTTCAATGACACATTACTTTTTAGAACCTAATGCCCCATACACACGATCGTTTTTCTTGCCATTTTTTTTCTTGCCGTTTTTCACGTCGTTTTTTTTCATGTTTCCTCTCAAGCCTGTCTTGCGTACACACGATCATTTAAAAAAACGATCAAGCAAAGCGCAGTGACGTACAACACGTACGACGGCACTATAAAGGGGAAGTTCCGTTCGAATGGCGCCACCCTTCATGTTAGTAAAGTTTGTTGAGCGACGATTCGCTCTTTTCAGTCTCGTGCTTTTCAGTCCGTGACTGCGTGACGAATGTGCTATCTCCATTACGAACGCTAGTTTTACCAGAACGAGCGCTCCTGTCTCATACTTGATTCTGAGCATGCGCGTTTTTTTTCACGTCGTTAAAGCATACACACTATCGTTTTTCACGTCGTTAAAAAAAACGACATGAAAAACGACGTGAAAAAAGAGAGCATGTTCGAATTTTTTAATGGCCGTTTTTCACGTCGTTAAAAATGCTCTGGAGCCTACACACGATCATTTTTAATGGCCATTTTTTTTAATGGCATTTTTAACGGCATGAAAAACGATCGTGTGTATGGGGCATTAGACCGAAGATTGAGTACCAACCAAGATGCTGGAGAGCAACAGAAGACAATATATTACTGAAACATTATATGATATATTCATTCCAAATTGTAATTTTAGTTATTTAACCACTTCAATACCATGCATTTATACAGCTTCCTGCCCAAGCCAATTTTGAGCTTTCAGCGCTGTCGCAATTTGAATGACAATTGCGCGGTCATGCTACACTGTACCCAAACAAATTTTTTATCATTTTGTTCCCACAAATAGAGCTCTCTTTCGGTGGTATTTGATCGCCTCTGCGATTTTTATTTTTTGCACAACAAATAAAAAAAGAGCGAAAATTTTGAAAAAAACGACGTTTTTCTTTGTTTCTGTTAATTTTTTTTGTAAATAAGTACCTTTTCTACTTCAATGATGGGCACTGATAAGGCGGCACTGACGGGCACTGATAAGGCGACACTGATGGGCACCGATGAGGTGGCACCAATGAGGTGGCACTGATGAGGTGGCACTGATGGGCACTGATGATGGGCACTGATAGGCGGCACTGATGGGCACTGATATGTGGCACTGGTATGCGGCACTGATTGGCACTCATAGGCGGCACTGATTGGCACTCATAGGCGGCACTGATTGGCACTCATAGGCGGCACTGATTGGCACTCATAGGTCAAGGGGGATATGTGGGAAAGTACGCAATGGGTATAGGCATGTGGGGACATACTGAATTTCACTGATTGGCACTTATAGGAGGCACTGATGGGCACTTATAGGCGGCACTGATAGGTGGCACGGACGGGCACTGATAGGTGGGCACTTATGGGCACGGATGGGCACTGATAGGTGGCGCTGATGGACACTAGTAGGTGGCACTGATGGACACTGATGTCCAGCAATGCCAGCCACCACACATTGTGGTGGTGCCATCATAGTGCCAGTCAGTGCCCATTTGTGGGCACTGATTGGCATATTTTTTATTTTATTTTTTATTACATGTGGATGGCCATGGGGGCCATCCACATGCTTGGGGCTTCCTGGGGCGTCCTGGGGGGCTTCCCTGGTGGTCTAGTGTGGGTATCCGAGGGGGGGCTGCGCTGATAAACGATCAGCGCGAACCCCCCCTGTCAGGAGAGCCGCCGATCGGCTCTCCTCTACTCGCGTCTGTCAGACGCGAGTGAGGAAGAGCCGATCAACGGCTCTTCCTGTTTACATCGTGATCAGCCGTGATTGGACACGGCTGATCACGTGGTAAAAAGCCTCCGCCGGAGGCTTTTTACCGAGATCAGTGTAGCGGTGGGTCAGACTGACCCACCGCTCCACCGATCGCCGCGATGCGCGCCCCCCCGGGCGCGCGGCATCTGTTATCCCGCAGGATGTCATATGACGTCCAGTGTGGATAACAGAACCACTTCCCGGACGTCAATCTGCTATTGACGGGGCGGGAAGTGGTTAATGTTTCTATGAAGAAAGGGTGTATAAGCTAATGCTTCATAGTCCTTCCCCTGCAGCATGCTGAAGATTTGGACCGTTGCACTCCATGTGAGTGCAGCATTGTAGATCTTAGCTGTCCAACATGCCCCTTGAGCAGCGTTCCATTCAACAGCTAGTGGAGCAGCTGTAAATATGTAAGGGCTTGGTATCCTGATCTCTATGGACTACTAATATCCTGACTGCTACACTCCAGTGTTAATTTAGTCGACTAAAATGACTAAAACATTTTAGTCGACTAAATGAATACTATTTTAGTCGACTAAAATACGACTAAAACGAAAACAATTGAGATGACTAAAATACGACGAAAACTAAAATGGCATTTTAGTCAAAACACTAAAATGGGACTAAAACTAAAATGCCATTTTAGTCCTAAGACTAAGACTAAAACTAAATTAAAATTTGACTTCAAAATGAACACTGGTCTATAGTGCATGTTCATACTTCATTAAGATAAATAATAAGATATTTGATTTTTCATTCCAGCAGTATATAATGAGTTTGGAAATTGTAGAGAAATGTTAACTAATGCATTACAATTTAATTACACTCATTAGATTTTAGACGACTAAAATTAGTTTTAGTCGACTAAATTGCACTGGAGATTGTAGTCGACTAAAACGTAGGACATTTTAGTCGACTAAAATGTACTGGAGATAAGGTCGACTAAATACGACTAAAACTAAAACAATTGCAGAAGATTAAATGGGACTAAAACTAACATGCCATTTTAGTCCCAAGATTAAAGCCGTGTACACACAATCGGTTTTACCGATGAAAACTGTCCGATGGACTGTTTTCATCGGACGAACCGATCGTGTATGGGCCCCATCGGTCTTTTTTCCATCGGTGTGAAAAAATAGAACATGTTTTAAATTTATCCGATGGGGAAAAAAAACGATAGCAAAATCCGATCGTCTGTGTGGAAATCCATCGGATAAAAAACCCACGCATGCTCAGAATCAAGTCGACGCATGCTCAGAAGCATTGAACTTAATTTTTCTCGGCTCATCGGAGTGTTTTACGTCACTGCGTTTGAAACGGTCCGTTTTTTGACTGATGGTGTGTGGGCAAGACTGATGGAAGACAGTTTCATCGGATTTCCGATGGAAAAAACCATCGGATTAGAATCCATAGGATATCCGATCGTGTGTAGAGGGCTTAAGACTAAAACTAAATCAAAATTTGCTGCCAAAATTAACACTGCTACACTCAGACAGAGTACACCAGTCCATGTCTTCTGTATGCTGCTGGAGATGGGCTTCTAATCATTAGTTTGGAGCGCTACTATTGAAGAAGAACAAAAACAGTTTTTATGCACTCTGACTTCATAAAAACTAAAGCTACCATGGGGCTTTAATGCTCTGGGCTTTTTCCCACTCCCCACGTGACAGCACTAGGTCAGCCACAAGAAACCAACACTGTCAGATGGGTTAGGAGTCACATGCTCACCCATATCTGGAAGTGCTGGGTATTTCACTTTGCCTGGCATTTGAATAGGGAACCATTACGTACAACACGTAGGACGAGCCGAGATCAATGAAGTTCAATAGGCAGTTTGGCTCTTCTGCTTGATTCTGAGCATGCGTGATTTTTTGCGTGTCGAAATTGCATACAGACGATCAGAATTTCTGACAAGAACTTTTTCCATCTGAAAAACTGAGAACCAGTTCTCAATCTTTTGCTGGTGTAAATTCAGACAGAAAAAGTTGGATGGAGCCTACACACGGTCGGAATATCCGACCAAAAGCTCCCATCACACTTTTTTTGATGGAAATTCCGACCGTGTGTACGCAGCATCAGTTGTGGCTGGCATGGGATTTACAGATATTGTCTGTTTAACTGAAGCCTCGATTTGTAGTAACATGGAGGAGTCCCCACAATTCACATAGAATCCCCATTATGTTCACATTGGTTGACAAAACCATTTAATCTTATGGCTATGCTACAATGCCACATTTTACCAGCAGGCAGCATTGTAGGTGTTATCTGTAGCTGAATGCTCCACCTCGAGAAAAAAAGATACACGCAGGATAGGGGAACCCCTCTTTTTAATATTTAGAGGATTCCTAAATACATAAGCGTTATGGCAATTTCCAAGAAATTCCCTTTAAAAATTAGGGCCCTTGATCCATCTAAATGTTGGATTTTTGAATGTCTCGGCATGAATGTCTCAAATTTGGAATACTAGCTTTATTACGTCACACACAAGGAAGGTGCCAGAGAGTCGGAACTAAAAATAGTCCTTTTGCAGATATGTAGAACGGCTGAATCAGTTTCCATAGAGATAAAACATAAAGTCAATCAACATGTCACCCTTGTCTTTCCCTTTGATGAATAATGATTAATGCTTCTAATATCTGGTAGACTAAAGCATGTAAGAGACACCCCACCCTAAAAACTGGACATCTAATCCCCTCTATATATCTCTGTTTCCACAGATCTTCCTGTTGGTTTGTACTTGTCCTCTAGAAGAATATTCTTTGCGAAAATGTCAGAGTAATAGGAAAAAAGAAAAGAAACTGGACTTTTTTGGGACAGAATATCTTCCTAGCTTTAGAATCTGTGTTTAATGTTGTCCCCACGCATTCCATAACTTGATCCTTTTGCTCATTTGATCATTTCAATTTTCTCGCTGTTATAATATTCCAAAGGGTTTGTAAAACAATCAATTCACATTCTGTTTTTGGATTACTTTAAGTGGATGTAAACCCGATTTTTTTTTTTTTTTTACTGTCACAATGTAGTGTATATAGGGTTGCCACCGTTTCTTCATGTCAAACCCAAACACTTTAGCGGTGCACAGCATTTTTTTTTATAATATAAACTATACATTTATTTTGCTATTAAATAACACTTCTAATCAAATGAAGATAATAACAAGAGTCCCCCTTTACATCAGAGTCCACAGAGTTCCCCTTTTACATCTGAACTCGCAGAGTTCCCTTTCACTGTAAGGGGGGACTCTGCAGACTCTGATGTAAGGGAGAACCCTGGGGCCTCTAACATAAGGGATGCTCTGGGAACCCTGATTTAATTGGGAACACTGAGAACTCTGATGTATGGAGAAGACTTTGATCTAAGGGGAAACATTGTGGCCTCTGGTGTAAAGGGGAACTCTGATGTAGGGGGTGCTCTGAGAACACCGATTTACCTTAGTGTACTCGCTCAGAGGCAGGAGAGAGAAGGGGGAGACTTCAGTCACAGACAGGGATGGATGGTGAGCTCACTCACCCCTTGGCAGTCAGCACATCTCATCCAGATGTATCTGCGGCTGCTGGACTTCAAATTTCCAGCCCCCACTTTCCTTTTCTGAGGCACAGTGCCAGGAATTGGAGTGTGGGCAGACGCAGAGGGGTAGAAGTGTTTAAGGGGAATTGTTGGTGCTGGCTTTGAGCAGTGTGAAAGAGTGCAAAAGACATTCTCAGCTTAGACAATTAACTGCAGCCAGCAACCCTGCTGGGAAGATATAGCCCAGTCTAAATAATGTGTCCGGGTTTCAGGCAGTCTGAATCTCGGACGCATGATTCCAAACCCGAACTGTCCGGGGGAATCCTGGACAGGTGGCAACCCTAAGTGTATAAGATTTCCTATCATCTGTGCCCAGTCTTGCCACAAAGAGTTAATCCAGCTCTGAGCAATCCTCTTTTCTTTTTTCAGTAAGATAGACAGACAAACAGGAGAACTTTTGTCCGTTCCACCCCCTTGCTGTGAATGACAGGTTATTTACATATCTCATGCACTAAGCCTAAGAGAAGCATTATTTTTTAATTCCCACCCCCACTCCTTTTCTGAAGTCATGTGGTTACTTTTCTGGATTTTGACTGGATGTTAGTGATCATAGCAGAAGTTCAGTGTAAGGAATACACATGAGAAAATGCATGTTGACAAGGGGAGTGTAGAGGTGGGCGGGGAGTCTACTGACATCACAACTCCACCCACCGAGCTCCAGACAACAGATCCACCCACAGAATCTGCAGTTTTTCAGTTCTTGTAACAGACAGATACATGCAGGAGGCATCTATATCCTTATAGATCAGCACTATGGCAGTAGTTTAGAAAGGATGAGAGTGTGTTTACCTCCACTTTAAGTGGATTCTCTAAGGTCAATTTGAAAGGGAATGGATTTGATAATGTCACGTACCTGAAAGGAGTGGGTCCTTGTATCCCCAACCCAGGACCCACTGAGAGGGAAACAGAGGGTGCCAAGGGACAGGAGAAACATGAGTGCCTGTAGGTGTAGACCCAGGGATTTGCAGCGGGAGATGCGATTCCAAGGAAACAAAAGGACCATCAGATCAGGAGCAGTAGCCGTGCACTGTAGTTTAGCTGAGGTTAAGGAAGCACTCCACTTGCACTGCAGGGCCAGAGCATGTGGCAGGTCAGAGCTTTTAGGAGACTTGCAGCAAGAACACACAGCAGGTCGCAGAACTGTGATCGCAGACAGCCAGTAATTTCTAAAGGAAAAAAAGTAATTTAAAACTACTCGCGGCTATTCATGAATTGTCGGGTCCCGGCAATACAGATCAAAGTCATTGAAAAAACGGCAGGGGTTCCCCTCCCAGTCCATTACCAGGCCGGAATCTGGGGGTCCTCTTTGTTAAAGGGGGCTTCCAGATTCCGATAAGCCCCTCGGATTTTTGGAGGGGACCCCACGCCATTTTTTTTTTTTTGGGGAGGGGTTTCCCTTAAAATCCATACCAGACCTGAAGGGCCTGGTAATGGACTGGGGGGGAACACCTGCCGTTTTTTTCAATGACTTTGATCTGTATTGCCCCTACGCCCGACAATTCATGAATAGCCGCGAGTAGTTTTCAATTACTTTTTTTCCTTTAGAAATTACATTTTGTGCAGGTATAGTTCTAAGCACGGGAAACCTGCGCTACTTTTCAGGCATACTATACACACACCCCAGGTACAAAATTTAAAGGAATATTTCACTTTTATTGTTTCACTTTAAGCTAGGGTGATCAGACATTCCCGGTTTCAGAGGACAGTTCCCTGATTGAGGACACTGTCCCCGGACCAAGTCTGTCCCCGGTTTTGTCCCCGGATTGGATTTGAACAGGGGCTGGGGCAATTTTAAAGACAGTCAGTGCAGAATAAAAAAAAAAAAAAAATTCTGAATTACACACCCCCGCTCCGCCGCTCCTACTAGCTTAGGAGGGTGTATTTTTTCCATTATCTGTGCCCCTTTCTGATGATCATGTGCTGGTCGGATCGGAGGGAATATTTCTTCAGTTTTGAGCGCATGCTCATTCAGCTCCGCTCGCATGTTCTTCTGCCTTGGCTCAAGTCCCGGCCAGCCACCTGCCTGCTTATCTCCTTGCCTTCCCTGGTGGAGTAATTCCTCCGCTCCCCACCTAGTAGTAGCCCGGAGAGTAAGACTTGACAGGCTGTGCGGCGGGCGGCGACGGGCAGAGAGTCACTGATTGCCGCCATTACTAGTAAAAAAAAAATATGTCCCTGGATTTCATTTAAAAAATCTGGTCACCTTACTTTAAGCATTATTAAAATCACTGCTCCCGAAAAAACAGACGTTTTTAAAACTTTTTTTTAGCATTGATACATGTCCCCTGGGGCAGGACACGGGTCCCCAAACCCTTTTTATGACAATAACTTGCATATTAACCTTTAAAATTAGCACTTTTGATTTTTCATGACTTAAACGGTGTTCGCGTGTTCGAACAAATTTTTTGCCTGTTCGCATGTTCTGGTGCGAACTGAACCGGGGGGTGTTCGGCTCATCCCTAGTCAGGAGTAAGCTGGGTCAGCAACCAAGGAAACATACTGGAAGTACACAGGACAAAGGGGACAGCTGAAGACCAGTCAGCATTAAAACACAGACAGAGGCATCTTTAACCACTTGCAGACCGCCCGCCGTCGTTATACGTTGGCAGTTTGAAGAGGAATATCCTTGTTATTGCAGCAGCTAGCTGCCATAACCCTGTTGTCCTCTTCTTCAGAGGGCGATCCGCTTTCAGATAAAAGTGGTCTATGCGGTGGATACACCGCAAGATCACTTTTATCAGGGACGGGAAAGGGCCCTCCTCTCCCGCCGTGCTCCGGTCGTCTCCCGTTTACCCGAGCTGCCAGTAGCGGCGGAGACGATTGCGTCCACTCTCCTCTGAGGTTGGATGCTGAGTGAGGGGAAGATGGCCCCCACTCGGCTCCATGGCATTGGAGGGCTGTGAAAGAATGGGAAAGACAACGTATACTGGGAGTGAAAGGCGCTGCGCACCCTGAAAATTAACAGAAGAATAGGAAGTTTCCCCAAGGGGTTTTTTGCAGCAAAATTCCGAAAATGATTTACAATAATGCATGTTAAAAATGTATTGTGCATACACATTAAGTACAGTCCCAACACGTATATACTCCGGTAAAAACATGTATATAATAACCACACAGATTTAAGACACAACATTGCCATACAGCTTTACATTTCACATGCATCTGTATATGTTACTGACGCGTTTCGATCCCAATGGATCTCTTCAGAGGATGGGTGGTTTGCTGTGGGAAATATATATATTAGATTTCAATTCTCTACATGGGTGTAGGCCCAATGGTAAAAAATATAGAGTGTATGATTACCAGTCAACTGTGTGTTAGAAGCATGGTTTCTAACCGGAGTTCCATCACTGGCATCTCAAGGGGGATAAGCAGCCTCCCGGACATTTGACACCCAAAAGTAGGGCGCCACCAAGGCGTGTGCGACCTGCAAGGAGTCATATGGAGGGGGAGAGACCCGAGAGGGGGCGCGCACGGCGTGACAGCTTGCACCTGTAATGAAACACCAAGGGCATCAATGTAGGATGCATCCGTCATGCATCCATATACACTATGTGGCTAATGAGTATTAAGTGGACAGACTAGAGGTCAGCAGTGGTATGTCCTTAAATATATATATTTATATTTGTCAATGTACTTCTGTAGTAATATTTAGCTAATGAGGTATATTTGTCATATTCTAAGCATAATGAATGGAATATGATCAATGTGTTTCTATGGTGGTATTTAACCAATAAGGTATGTTTGCCATATTCTAAGCAAAATGAATGAAGTATGAAGGTTGTGAGAAAAATAATGAAGGTGATGTGCACTATGAATAGGATGGTGGAGGACAAAAACGAATGTCAAAAAAATAAAAGTGGAAAAAAGGTGAAATAAAACGTCAGCAGTGTGAAAATTGATGATGGTGATGTGGTGTATGATGTGTGTAAAAAAGTGTGATGTAGTGTGATACGTGTGAAAAGTGAAAATGGTTTGGAATGATTGTGTGTGGAATGAATGTGTGTGTGTTAGCCCAGGTTCACACTGGGGCTGCGGGAGTGAAGCCGTGCGAGTTCAGCTGAACTCGCACGATTTCACTCCTGCCTGTCAGTTCCGATTTCGGCCGCGATTACAGGGACATCTGTGCAGGTTTCTGCACAGATGTCAATGTAAATCGCGGCCCGAAATCGCAAAAAGTCGTACAGAAACTACTTTCTGAAATCGGTGCAGCGCCGATTAGGACGGTGCCATTGCCCGCAATTTGCGGCAAATATCGCCGATTTGACATGCGATTTGACATGTCAAATCGCATGTCAAATCGCACCAGTGTGAACCAGGGCTTAGTGAGATAACAATAGTGAAAGTAGTGATGAGATTTAAACCAAGGTGAGATGAAGATCATTCAGATCAAATGTACTGGATATGTACTGTTGCACAACATGTGCAAGCCACAGTGTTGTGTGAAGAAATGTATTGGAGGGCTGAAGCAATGTCAAACGTCACATCCGCCCAATGCTCTTAAAAGGGGAATTTTTTTTTTTTTTAAATGACATTTTTTTTGTGTTTTTTTTATTGCATTTTAATGTAAATATGAGATCTGAGGTCTTTTTGACCCCCAGATCTAATATTTAAAAGGTCCTGTCATGCTTTTTCTCTATTACAAGGGATTTTTACATTCCTCATTTTTTTTTTTTTTTTTTTTAAAGGAAAGTGTCAAAATAAAAAATAAAGTAAAATAAATAAGAAAAAAAAAATAAAGTGCCCCATCCTGTACAGGACTTTTAAGGTGTCAAATAAATCAAATAAATGAATAGTTCAATTCATATACAGATACAGACACTACCGCTCTACATGTATCACTTCGAATGAGCTTCTTCAGGAGACTTTAAAGTGCTGTATAAATTGAGTGCTACACAGTGCACCCCTGAATTGAGTGCTACACAGTGCACCCCTGAACTCTGTACGTAGTGCATCCCTTAACTCTGCACATAACGCACTCCTGGTATTTATTGCCCCTTTAAGATCCTCCCACTGTTAGTGCAATTTGGCCCCAATCATCGTTCAGTGCGGTTTAGTGGGGGGAGTGGTTGAGATCCTGCACCTATTCTCTGAGAAAAAAAAAAGCCCTGCATAACTTTATAAAGTCTTACAGATACATCCAGCCCTTTGGGGATAACCATAATGCTGATGTGGCCTGACATGAAATTGAGTTGGACACCCCTGCTTTAACCACAAGGTAGATCCCAATGTTCTCATGAACTGATCCTCTAACCACAAGGAAGGTTCCAGCACACTCATAAATCAACCCTCTAACTACATGGAAGCTCCCAGTGCCCTCAAAAACCAATCCTTTAACCACAAGGAAGGTCCTAGCCCTCGGAAAACGATCCTCTAACCATAAGGCCCCTTTCACACTGAGGCGTTGAAAAAACGCTCAAAAATTATAGGATTTTGTACCTCTATTTTACCGCGATCGCGGTAAAAATAGCGCTAACGCGTATGCGTTTTTACCGCGGTAAAAACGCGGTAAAAACGCATAGGCGTTAGCGCTATTTTTTAACATAACGCTTATGCCTATGCGTTTTTACCGCGTTTTTACCGCGAATCCCATTCATTTCAATGGGGATAGGCGTTTTTACAGCGCTATTTTATGCGCCCTAAAGTTGCTCTAAAAAAGCTGTTTGCAGGATTTTTTTCAACGCCCAGCCAGCAAAACGCCTCAATGTGAAAGCCCTCAGAGATTTCACATTGAGAATGCTGGGGCAGGATTATTTCAGGCGTTATTACAGCGCTATTTTTACCGCGAAAACGCGGTAAAAACGCCTCAGTGTGAAAGGGGCCTTAGGAAGGCCTTAACACACTTTAGTAACAGTGTTGCCAACCGCCAGTAAATTTACAGACAGTATGTAAAAAGTTGTGATTTTTACAACTGTCCTTAAATGTCTGTAGCGAACATTTATCTGCCAGTAAAAATCAGGGCCTTTTGGTGGAGTACCTCTGCCAAAAGATACTGGGAGAGTTGGGTAGATAAGGAGAGCCAGCAACTTGCTCTTCTTATCTTCACTATTCTGTAGCTAAATAAGATCTTTGATACACATGTGCAAGTTGCCGGCACTCCTTATCTATCTTCATTTTGTTCACATACCTTCCAACTCTTTGAGATTGAAACAACTGTTATGCCCTGTACACACGATCGGTTTGACCGATGAAAACAGTCCGATGGACTTTTTTCATCGGACAAACCGATCGTGTATGAGCCCCATCTGTCTTTTTTTTTTCTATCGGTGAGAAAAAATAGAACATGTTTTAAATTTATCCGATGGAAAAAAAAACAATAGCAAATTTCGATCGTCTGTGTGGAACTCCATCGGAGACAAAACCCACGCATGCTCAGAATCAAGTTGACGCATGCTCAGAAGCATTGAACTTCATTTTTCTCGGCTCGTCTGAGTGTTTTACGTCACCGCGTTTGGGACGGTCGGATTTTTAATTGATGGTGTGTAGGCAAGACTTATGGAAGTCAGCTTCATCAGAATTCTGATGGAAAAATCTATCGGATTTGAATCCATAGGAAATCCGATCGTGTGTACAGGGCTTTTAGAAAAAGTATGTAGTCATAGGACACACACCCTGCCACGCCCCCTTAGAGGAGAATTTTACAAAAAAATGATTAGTTAAACCCACAAGTGCTTTTTATTACCACTGCTATTCCTTTATACTGACTTTTGGAGTGATCTGTCCTCTGCCTCTTCCTGCCAACACAGCTTTATTTCCACTGGGCGGCCACCAATGCTTTGCTAGTGCGTGAGTCTGGGAGTCTGGGGCCTGGGCTCGTTCCTCCAGCCCCACTGTGACAGTGTCCAATCCCGTCACAGCAAGCCCCCAATGCCACCCTGTTCCCACAATGCCAGGCCACTGCAGAGGAGGAGGGGAGAGCCAAGCTGGTATGTTGCCTGTAGCCACAATCACATTCAAGCTTTCAGCTCCCAACTGTTAAGTTAGAAGTGCCTGACTTGTGACTGTGGGAAACACATTTATGAATTGGATATTGTGTTATTAAATAGGCTTATGGAATAGCTCAGCATGAATTTTTGTTTATGACTTATCTATCTGTATAGTACAAGTGTACTGATAATTCATTATACAAACAGCAAGTGTAAATCATCTCAGCAATACTTTACTGTTTACAGGAGTGCTGCAGTGGAACATAATGGGCAAAAAATGTAAGCATTTGTTACCCAACCCTTCATATTCCTGATGTGTGCCTTCTGTACCATGTACTTGTATGAGAAAGTATCCTGTTCTCTTTGTATTGCTTCCTTTGTGTAAAATCCCTGGTATTCCTGCTAGTCCCCTTGCTTTACTATCAAAAACTGACTACTCTAAGCAGGAGAGCACACTGTGGTCAGTTCTCTATCTATGCTGGGAACTCAGTGTATTCTCCTCCAATGAATAGACTTGTCCTGACACGCCCCTGCTGCACAGCCATTCACTGGGAAGCTCAGTGTGCTGCTGCTTCTCCTCCCCCAGCTCTTATGCAGCTGAGAATAGAGGGAATGTGATCACTTTTAAAAAAGGGAAAAACGTGTTTATAATGTTTTTTTTTATTATGAATGACTTACCTGAGATCGAAGCCCCCGAACTGCTCGTCGTTCCCCTCCGCTGCCGCCGCCATCTTGCCATCGATGTCCCTTCCATGTATCGCCGCTCCGGCGCTCTGATTGGCTGGAGCGGTGATGACGTCACACGCATGCACGCTCGGGCCGACAAGATCCCATTCAGAAAACCGGCAAGGATGCTGGCCCACTAGTGCGCATGTGTGTGACGTCATCGGCGCAGTATTTATAGTCAATGGCGTCCCTAGGAGGGGGCCAGAGGGGGCCCTGCCCCCCCCAACATTATGCTGTGCCCCACCATGTGCCCCCCCATGTGCATTTTTGTATTTTGCTCGGGCTGCTCCTGGGGTAACAGTCTCTCCTGAGAGAGAGAGCGTCCCCAGTCAGCTCCTGTGGGGGATTCCTCCCCCCTCCCTCTGCTCACTGACACTGCATAATGAGAGCGCTCACACAACCACAGCCACCCGATCTGCTCCTTCCCCTGCATCCTCATTGGCACGGAGAAGAGCGAGTTGCAGGAAGGACTCCACGAGCACTGTGGGGGGGGGGGGCACAAGCCTTCATCTCAGTTACTGAAAAAACAGACTGATTTCTCCCGTCCTTAGGACAGGAGAACCAGCCTGTAAATTCCGAGAGTAGTGACTGCAAGCTGAGCCGAGTGTCAGTCTATGACACTCTCTTTCACAGCCCATCGAGTCCACCCCCCCCCCCTCACTCTCCTCACATACGAGCAGGGAGGAATACAGCTCCTCCTTCCAGTCCCGCCCACACTATCCCGGCGTGCTGTATCTGAAGAAAGGGGATGTGTGGGCGGGAAATATGAAAATAAGCAGCATTCCTGGCTGTGTGTGACTGATGCCTGAGATTCTAGCCTGGACCGTGGGTAAGTGTGTGCACTGCAGTACACTGTAATCACTGAACTGCATTATCTCAATCCCTTCTCTCCCCCATCTGTCTCCCTCCCCCTCTCTTGTTCTTTTAAGACCTTCACAATTTACTTTCACTTTCAGTTAGGCAGGTAATAGACGGTGCAAATTTCTTTCCTGCATCCACAGATTGCAGGAAAGAAACTTGCATAATTCCCCCATCAACACAGACAGTGCTGACAGGGGAATATCTCTCCTGCCCAGCAATTGTATTCTCCCGACAAACAGTGATTATCACTAGTGACTATAGCAACCACTGGTGATAATCATAAGAGAATCTGCTCATTAATGGTTCAAATCTCAGCCAGTTCCTGCTGAACCAGCTGAGATTTAAACTGTCTATGTCTGGTCTTAGCTCTTAGGCCGGGTTCACACTGGTCCGACAAACGCTCCGACATGAGCTCATGTCGCATGACGTGTGAAATTGAATATCATTGAAGTCGGATCAAAGTAGGATACTTGTCCTAACCATTCGACTTTTGACATCCGACATGGTGATTACAGCAGCAGTAAAAGGAATTTATCTCACACTGGGATTGTTTTGATTGGTCACAGGACAAGTCAGACTAGCACAAAGTCGGATCAAAGTAGTATCCTGTTCATGAAAGTCGGATGGATGTCGGACCAATGTAGGATCAATGTAGGACTGAAGTAGCAAAGTAGGATGAAAGTTGTATGACTGTCGTGTCATACCAGTGTGAACCCAGCCTTATGCCGTGTACACACGACCGTTTTTCTCGTCGAGAAAAACTAAATTTTTTCCATTTGACGAGAAAAACGATCGTCTGTGGGCATTTTGTCGTTTTTCTCGACGAGAAAAACGGCATTAAAAACGACGAGAAAAATTAGAACATGTTCTAATTTTTCTCGTCGTTTTTAATGCCGTTTTTCTCGACGAGAAAAACGGCATTAAAAACGACGAGAAAAATTAGAACATGTTCTAATTTTTCTCGTTGTTTTTTCCGACATTTTTTCCGCGGCAGTTTTCCCATAGGGAAACACTGCCGCGGAGCCCACAGACGGTCGTTTTTCTCGACAAGAGAAAAAATTACGTGAAAAACGACCATGTGTGGGGAACAAGCCGTTCCCTCGTTTTAATGTCATTATTCACGGCGGTTTTTTAACCGCCGTGAATAATGATCGTGTGTACGCGGCATTAGGCAGCCCATACATTGATCACTTTTTTCATTCAATTATTAAGTTGAATGAAAAAAAAAAAAGAAATGATCCAATTCCCCCATCTACACATTATAGGTGGATGGGGGAATGTTCCCAGTGTGGACCAGTGCTGGAACAACCAGAGTTGCTGTCCTATCCCGGCTATTCACAGTGCTGGTCTCTGTCTCCATGGTAGCGGCGGCAGCACATTGGAACCCAGTGCTGGTTACTTTATGGGGCTGATGTACAGTAAGGTGACCAGATTTTTAAAATGAAATCCGGGGACATATTTTATTTTTATTTTTTTATTGGCTAAGGCCCCATGCACACAGGGCGTTTTTACAGCCGCGTTTTTTACAGCTTAAAAACGCCTGTCCATGTTTTGTAAACATTTTTTGACCTTTTAAAAAAAAAAATCCTGGAGCTCAAAAACGCAAATCGCGGCGGTTTTGCGCGTTTTCGCAGCGTTCATGCGCGTTGGGCGTTTTTGCAGCTCAAACCTGGAGCTCCAGAACGCAGTGGAATTGGTTTTTTTTTGCAGCTGGAAAACGCCTATGCCACTTGGAGCTCATAAAAGCTCTATGTGTGCATGACACAATAGAATAACATGGATGAGCGTTTTGCAGCTGTAAAAAAAAACGTCTAACGCTGCTGTTAGCAGCTGCAAAAACGCCCTGTGTGCATGGGGCCTTATGGTAAACTATTTTATAAGCATATTTTCCTCAAATGATATATGCAGTGTATGTGGTGTTTATGGAATGATTGTATGATATATACATTCTTTCCCACATTTCGTCCATGAGATGAAAAAAAAAAAATACTTCTTAGAATTTTTTGGGATATGACTACCAAATGTTATGAAGAGAAGATAGAGAAAAACTTGGGAGGGATGGGGTCCCAAAATTTAAATCCAATCCAGGCAGGGGTGGCTCCAGACAATGTTTTTTTGGGGTGCTATGGTGGTGCTTGAAGTAAAACTGAGGGTGCTAATGCGGTGCGCTACCACACACCTGTGGGAGTGGCCAGCAAGTGGCGGTTTCATCATGGCGTCCAATGATGATCAGTATGTCCTGGCCTCTGTATACCAATAAAATGCCAAAAAATGCAGCACAACCCTACACTTCATTTATACATTTCTACAAATGGACTTATAAGTGAAATGGTAAAACCTATAAATGAATATCCAATGCAAATCAACCATTGTATTGCAATTTAGTAGTGATGATGTCACCTCCTCTGCAAAAATATTTTGAGAATTTGCAGAGCAAATAATGGTGAAACCCCCTACATACAAAAATAATAACAGACGCAAATCAACCCATGTATTAGAATATAGTAGTGATGGTGTCACCCTCTCTGCAAAAGGTAAGAAATATTGCAGAGCTGCAATGTGCAAATAGTGGTAAAGCCACCTATATATAATCATAATAATGATAATAATAAAATGTATGCTTGATGTATATATTTTACATTTAATTATTAAGATTATATATAGGTGGTTTCACCACTATTTGCACATTGCAGCTCTGAAAAATGTATTACCTCTTGCAGAGAGGGTGACAACATCACTACTATGTTCTAATACATGGGTTGATTTGTGTCTTTGTTATTATTATTATTGTATGTAGGGGGTGTCACCGCTATTTGCACATAGAAGCTCTGCAATTTCTCAAAATATTTTTGCAGAGGGGGTGACACCATCACTACTATATTGCAAAACATTGGTTGATTTTCACTGGATATTCATTTATAGGTTTTACTATTGCACTTATAAGTCCATTTGTACAATTTATAGATGAAGTATAGGGCAGCGCTGCATTTTTTGCTTTTTATTGATTCGCGTTAGATGAGGGAACCAGCTAAAAAGATTCTCTTATTGCTTTTGAGATATTTTTAGTTGCATGGTAATTGATTTACCTGATTTGTTATGTCCTCTGTATACTGGTAACCACTGGCCATGCATATTGGTGGTCAGTGTGCCCCCTGTATGCTGGTGCTACATGCAGAGTGCAGGTGGGTGCTGGATGCAGGGCTCAAGAGGATGCTATGTAGAGAGTGCAAGGTTCAGGAGTGCGTTTTGGAAAGAGTGATGGTCAGAGACTGCAGACATACTACAGGAGATGTTCAGAGACTGCGGATATTATACAGGAAACGGTCAGAGACTGCGGATATAATACAGGAGACGGTCAGAGACTGCGGATATTATACAGGAGAGAGACTGTGGATATTATACAGGAGAGAGACTGTGGACATAATACAGGAGATGGTCAGAGACTGCGGATATTATACAGGAGAGAGACTGCGGCTATAATACAGGAGACGGTCAGAGACTGCGGATATTATACAGGAGAGAGGCTGCGGATATTATACAGGAGAGAGACTGCGGATATTATATAGGAGAGAGACTGCGGATATAATACAGGAGACGGTCAGAGACTGCGGATATTATACAGGAGAGAGACTGCGGATATTATACAGGAGAGAGACTGCGGATATTATACAGGCGAGAGACTGCGGATATTATACAGGCGAGAGACTGCGGATATTATACAGGCGAGAGACTGTGGATATTATACAGGAGAGAGACTGCGGATATTATACAGGAGACGATCAGACTGCGGATATTATACAGGAGAGAGACTGCGGATATTATACAGGAGACGATCAGACTGCGGATATTATACAGGAGAGAGACTGCGGATATTATACAGGAGAGAGACTGCGGATATTATACAGGAGACGATCAGACTGCGGATATTATACAGGAGAGAGGCTGCGGATATTATACAGGAGACGATCAGACTGCGGATATTATACAGGAGAGAGACTGCGGATATTATACAGGAGAGAGACTGCAGATATTATACAGGAGAGAGACTGCGGATATTATACAGGAGAGAGACTGCAGTGCAGATATTATACAGGAGAGAGACTGCGGATATTATACAGGAGAGAGACTGCAGATATTATACAGGAGAGAGACTGCGGATATTATACAGGAGAGAGACTGCAGTGCAGATATTATACAGGAGAGAGACTGCGGATATTATACAGGAGGGCCAGCACAATTTGTTACAGATGTGCTGGGCATGTTCAAAATCCCACATGCCAGAGCCTGCCAGGAAGCCCACACTGCACAGTGCTAATCACAGGCAGTGAGACATTTCCCGGCCCGCGGCTGCACAGATCAGGAAATGTCTCACTGGCTGTGATTAGCACTGTGGAGTGTCGGCTTCCTGGCGGGAGGTCGGGGATGTGGGATTTCAAACACACCCGAGCCCATTTATTGGTTGTAGACAGTTGAGCTCCCTGCAGGTTGCTTAGCAGCAGTGGAGCCTTCTCTGACATGCTGATCGTGATGCAATCCAGGTGATGCTCCTAATCAAATCCTAGTGTTGAATATCAGTGATTTTATTGATCAAAGTCCACACTTTACAGGCATAGAGCCCACATGGCTGCTGAACATACAGTTGATTATATAACTATGAGGTTGTAGTCTTGATGCTAATAAATACTGTGTTTATTAGATCTGACTGGGAGCATAAACAGGATCACATCCCGATCAGCATGTCAACAGAGAAGGTTATACAGCATTACTGCTGCTAGGTGACCAGCTGGGGGCTCAGCTCACTATAACGAATAGTGCCAGCCTTCCCCTGCATGCACCCATAATGTCACCAGCACTAGGTCCTAATAGACTGCCGCCGCTGCCAAGGAGACAGATGCCAGACCAGTGCTGTCAATAGCAGGGACAGGACAGCTGGGGAACCCCACAGTGGCAGAACACCAGGGCCCGGTGGCAAGACAACCTTTACAACCCTGAGGCCTCATGCCCATGGACGTTTTTACAGCCGCGTTTTTAAGCGTTTTTTACAGCTTAAAAACACCTGTCCATGTTAGTCTATAGCTTCATGCCCACCTAGGCGTTTTTGAGCTGCAAATAGCATAGGCGTTTTTGAGCTGTAAAAAAAAAAAAAAACAGGACCAGTGCGTTCCGCAGCGTTGGCATTAGGCATAAAAAAACACAAAGCATTAAACGCTCAAAAATGCCGCAATTGCGTTTTTAAGCTACGGCGTTTTTTAAAAATTTTTTTCTAAAAAAATACGGTCGAAAAATGTATACAATAACATGGACAGGTGTTTTTAAGCTGTAAAAAAACACTGCTTTGGACCCTTATATTTTCTTGGTGTGCTTGTGACATATATCTCTTGTTTTCTGCCACCCTGGGTGGCCCCAGTATAGTAGGAAGGGAGCTCACTGCAGAACATGTGAAAGGGCCCGCTGTGGGATCGTAGTAAAGGGCCCAGGATATATATATATATATATATATATATATATATATATATATATATATATATATATATAAATATTTGCATTTTATAGTTGGCCCCCTTACTTTTGTCCCTGTCCCCCCATGTGCCCCCCCTAAATATGAAAGCTGGAGACGCCACTGTTTATAGTAAATATCTCGTTAACCGTGTAGGTTAAGGAGATATTTCTTGCACCTACAGGTAAGCCTTAATCTAGGCTTACCTGTAGGTGCAAGTTGTCTAAGTGGGTTTACAACCACTTTAAGCACATTTCTAATTGCATTAGCTACAGGTTTGTAGCTTAAATATTGATATTTGGACTGAAAACTGTAATTTTGGGTAATTTTTGAAGTGTCAGTAAAACATTGGTGCTGTCAGTAAATTTTTTGCATCCTGCCAGTAAATTTCACTTCAGGAGGTTGGCAACACTACTCAGGAACCATTCCTTTAAAGTGGAGTTCCAACAAAATATATGATTTTCTTTTTTTAAATCTATCTCTTATGCCGCGTACACACGACCGTTTAATGACAAGAAAAATGCAATTTTTTAAAATGGTCATTAAAAATGATCAGGTGTGGGCTTCAAAGCATTTTTCACAACGTGAAAATCGGCCATGAAAAAATTGGAACATGCTCTAATTTTTCTCGTCGTTTTTCTCGTCATGAAAAATGGGCGTGTGTGGGCTTTAACGACGTGAAAAAAAATGCGCATGCTCAGAATAAAGTATGAGACGGGAGCGCTCGTTCTGGTAAAACTAGCATTCGTAATGGAGATAGCACATTCGTCACGCTGTAACGGACTGAAAAGCACAAGGCTGAAAATCGCGAATCGTCTCTCAACAAACTTTACTAACATGAAGGGTGGAATTTCCCCTTTATAGTGCCGTCGTACGTGTTGTACGTCACTGCGCTTTACTCAAGCATTTTTTTCAACGATGGTTTATAGGCAAGGCTGGCTTGAGAAGAATCACGTAGAGAAAAACTTTTTTTTTTCAATGACATTAAAAACGGTCGTGTGTACGCGGCATAACTATTACTATTATCTCTTACTATTACATAATGTATATTTACCATTGGTTAGTCTTGTCATAAGCGCGGCATTTATTAATATTTTATATAAAAAGTTACCTTTGATCCATCCTGCTCGGGCATTCCCATCTTACTCGTGGGCAGGCGAAGCCCACAAGCATAAACTATCAGGATACGGTGCTGCTGTATTCCCAGCATGCATCACCCGTTCCCGCGCATGCGCAGTAAGAGCATGTAGCGACACAGGAAACTTCACAGGTTGCCATCACAATGGGTGTCATCGGAAGTGCCCGTCCCTTTGTGATGGCAACGAAGATAAGCCACTCCAAAGACATGCTGGTAGGTTAATTAGCTCCTGTCTAAATTGGTCCTAGTATGTTTATGTATGAATGTGAGTTAGGGGGACCTTGGATTGTAAGCTCCTTGAGGGTACGGACTGATGTGAATGTTCAATGTGTATGTAAAGCACTGTGTAAATTGACAGCGCTATATAAGTACCTTAAATAATAATAATAAGCCGCCCTTCCCCACGTCACTTCCGGTTTTGAAATACCGCAATTCTAGCCCTCGGCGCTGCCCACTGACTCCTGGGAAATGACGACACACATCTCCCAGGAGCACTAGCGAGCACAGGCGCCAAAGGAAATGACGTCAGGCGCCACGGAGAGGAAGGGGCAGATTACAAGGGACCTCATAGCTACAGGCATGAAAAAGTAAGTAAAAAAAAATAATTCCAAATGTCGTTGGTTATGTTTATTGCTGCTGAATAATGTAAAGTTAATTTTATGGGTGGAACTCGACTTTAACCACAAAGAAGGTCCTATCACACTCAGGAACAGATTCTCTAAGTACAAGGAAGGTCCCAGAGCTTCCAACTCTACACCAAAATATCAGAAAACAGTGAAGTTGACCTTTTAAGAAGAGGTCAGTTCTGAGGGCCTGCATAGTTCTTTCAGCACAGGCTCCTAATACAGGTCATTTTCAGTGTTGTTCATCTTGCGTTAAAAAAGTAATTAGTTACAGTTACAAATTACTTCTTCCAAAAAGTAATGGAGTTAGTTACTCAGTTACTACATTGAAAAAGTAATTAGTTACTCAGCAAAGTAACTATATTGGTTATATTACATATACACGGGGGCGGGGCGGTAGAAGGATGATATGTATGTAATTTTTTCAGTGTATAAAAAAATAGGAGGGATAACAATAAATAATATTGGTACTGTGCCCATGCCTCACTGTGCCTATGCCTCACTGTGCCTCACTGTGCCCATGCTTCATTGTGTCCATGCTTCACTGTGCCCGTGTCTCACTGTGCCCGTGCTTCACTGTGCCCATGCCTCACTGTGCCCATGCCTCACTGTGCCCATGCCTCACTGTGCCCATGCTTCACTGTGCCCATGCCTCACTGTGCCCATGCTTCACTGTGCCCATGCCTCACTGTGCCTGTGCTTTACTGTGCCCGTGCTTCACTGTGCCCAATGCTTCACTGTGCCCAATGCTTCACTGTGCCCGTGTCTCACTGTGCCCGTGCTTCACTGTGCCCGTGTCTCACTGTGCCCATGTCTCACTGTGCCCGTGTACAGTACCTCAGATCGGTGGCGTCCCGAGTCCCGGCGGCCATTCCATTATTCAAAAGCCGCACCTCCTCCAGTCCTCATCTGTGATAGGTGGAACACTCAATTTCCCAGCATTCAGTTTTCCACCTATCACGGACATCCGCTCATCCTCATAACACAGACGAGGATGAGAGGATGTCCGTGATAGGTGGAACACTGCCTGCTGTGAAATTGAGTGTTTCGCCTATCACAGATGACGAGGACTCGGGAGGCGCGGCTTTTGAACACTGCAATGGCCGCCGTCTGTCTGCATGACACGCTAATCAGGTAGGCAGAAGGCGGCTTGCAGTTAGTTAATGTTACATTACATCTACTCGCGGCGGCTGCGGCGAGTAGATGTAACTAGGGTAACGCCGCCCAAGTAATGGGAACGGCGGTGCCATGAGGGGAAGAGTAATCAGTTAGATTACTCGTTACCCCAAAAAGTGGCTACGTTACCTAACGCCGTTTATTTACAACACTGGTCATTTTTGGCTTTAGCATAGATTAAATCTATCCCGAATAACATTAGCTATTCACTAAATGTGGTCATTGCCTGGAATGCATCTACTTTATCTTGTTTACTCCAGCTTCCTGTCTGTTGTTCTTGTCTGTAATCTGCTTCCTAAATTTTTGGTTAGTCCATGGATCTTGGCTCTCTGTCCATGTTTACACAGACTGGGAATATCTAGTCGAGGATTTCCATCAGACATTTCCAATTGTAACAAACATGACTTTCTTCCAGAATCCTCTGTTTTTCTTTTTTTTGCGCTATTGTTACAAGCAGAAACAGAACAATTAAAAATATTGGAATGCTGAGGAAGGCAAAAAGCAAACTGTTTCTGGGTTTTCCATAATGTTTATTGTGTTTACTGTTTTATTTGATGATGTAAAAATGTGCACTTTTATTTTTTTTGTTCTTATTGTAGCGATACCCCGGTAGGAGCTGCTGGTTTATATTTGGGCCTGCCGTTACCTTACTGTGCCGTATGCTCATCTCAGGGGTCTCTCCTTGAAGAGTTGTCCAGAAGAAGTTTGCACCAACACAAAAGCCCTTTACACACGATCGGATTTCCTATGGATTCAAATCCAATGGATTTTTCCATCGGAATTCCGATGAACCTGACTTCCATCAGTCTTGCCTACACACCATAAGTCTAAAATTTGACCGTCCCAAACGCTGTGACGTAAAACACTCAGACAAGCCGAGAAAAATGAAGTTCAATGCTTCTGAGCATGTGTCGACTTGATTCTGAGCACGCGTGGGTTTTTTCTCCGATGGAGTTCCACACAGACGATCGGAATATGCTATTGGTTTTTTTTCCATCGGATAAATTTAAAACATGTTCTATTTTTTCTCACCGATGGAAAAAAGACGGATGGGGCCCATACACGATCGGTTTGTCCGATGAGAAAAGTCCATCGGACTGTTTTCATCGGTAAAACCGATCGTGTGTACAGGGCATAAGTCTCTTTCAAGGGTTTTATTGAATAAAGTTTCAACAGAGGGGGTTGAAGGGATGGGGAGTACTCAGGTACCTTGTTTGCGGATCACAGGAACTTTCCTAGGTCCAGAGGAACAACTGTCTCCACGCTGGACTCAGGAAACACCGTATAGGCCTAATCTCACTGGCCTAGCAACCGATGCGTAGCTCGATCACATATAGTCTCTGCCACAGACTTAGTGAAATAGAACAGTCTCTGCCACAGACTTGGTGAAAATAGAACAGTCTCTGCCTTCCCTGGGTTACCTTCTGAATAATGAACACAGCTCTCAGTGGCAGGATCTTCCAGCCGTTCCGGCAGCACTGTGAGGTAGATTGTGATCTGGATGCATCCTCCAATTGAGTCCTCAATTGCTTGGTTCCTTCCAGCAGGCAAGGAGACACAGGATCATCCCCGGATCAGTAGATCCCCAGTAACTTCTGGGCCTACATTTCAGGAACAGAGCCTCAGGCCAACGTGGCCCCGAGGCGAAAACTGCCAGCACTTCCCTGAGGCCATGAGGGCCCTCAGGTCGGGATTGGGCGGGTGGTGCCCACCACCAACGGACGACGACCCCCAACTCTCCAAAAACACCTCCACCCTAATGGCGCCTGTCCCTTAAGTACCCTCTCCCAGCATGCACAGCGGGTACACCACGCCCCCTGGGCTGCTGCTGGGAAAGAGGTACCCAATACGTTAAGCCTGCTGCCTTTCCTATCCTGACCAGTGGTGACAGCGACACCCACTGTCAGGAGGAAAATCATGCAACCAACCAAACTGAAACAGTGCCATAATTTAAATGAACAATCTCTCTGGGCTAAACTAATGCCCAGACAACTAAATTTCAAATATAGCGCCCACTCATTGGGAGCAGGGCGCTACATTATGGTAATCAATTAGCAAAGTTGCACTAGTTGCTTACCTCCCAACTGTCCCTGATTTAGAGGGACTGTCCCTGATTTGGAACAATGTCCCTCTGTCCCTCTTTCCTCCTCATTTGTTCCTCATTTTTATCTCATCTGAATAAGTGTTTCCCAGTGCTAAACCTTTCATCCAATTTTTAAATTGTTGCATCTGTAAAATTCAAAAGCCAATATAAAGGAATAGTAATGGTAAAAAAAAAAGCACTTGTGGGTTGAACTAATCATTTATTTGTATAATTCTCCTTTAAAGGGGTGTGGCAATGGGGTGTGTCCCATGCCTACATACTTTTGCTCAGGGCTTTTTTCAGGGGGAACTTGGTGGAACTCAGTTCCACCACCTCCTGCTCAGACATTTGGGGGGAGGGGGGGCTGCTCACCACAATCACTTGTAAACACAGAAGTCCGGTTTCTGTGTTTACAAGTGACAGCTTTTCACTCTGTGTGTAATGCAATCCTGGTATTTAATGTCCCTTTAAGACCCTCCTACTGTTCGTAAAATGTGACTGACCACACCCACTATTTGATGTGATTTGGAGGGTGTGTGTGGGGGAGGGGTTTTGGGGTGTCGTGGTTGAGTTCCAGCACCTATTGTTTGAGAAAAAAAGCCCTGCTTTTGCTAATAGGTGTCCCTCATTCTCATCTCAAAAAGTTGGGAGGTATGTAGTTGCATCTAAAAAATAAATGACACAGCTGCATTAATTTGTGTCTAATATATCTAGGAGGCGAAAGCCCATAGGCTACCTGGATAGAATCATACAGTACATACTATTAAATAGGGATGAGCTTCGAGTTCGAGTCAAACTCATGTTCGAGTCGAACATTGCCTGTTTGCACGTTCGCCGAACAGCGAACAATTTGGGGTGTTTGCGGCAAATTTGAAAAGCCGTGGAACACCCTGTAAAAGTCTATGGGAGAAATCTAAAGTGCTAATTTTAAAGACTTATATGCAAGTTATTGTCATAAAAAGTGTTTGGGGACCCGAGTCCTGCCCCAGGGGACATGTATCAATGCAAAAAAAAGTTTTAAAACCGGCCGTTTTTTTCGGGAGCAGTGATTTTAATAATGCTTAAAGTGAAATATTCCTTTAAATTTCATACCTAGGGGGGTGTGTATAGTATGCCTGTAAAGTAGCGCTTGTTTTCCGTGCTTAGAACTTTCCCTGCACAAAATGTAATTTCTGAAGGAAAAAAAGTCATTTAAAAGCATTCGCGGCTATAATGAATTGTCAGCTCCCGGCAATACAGAGAAAAGTCATTGATAAAAAAAAAAAAATGTGTGGGGGTCCCCCCAAATTTAATTACCAGGCCCTTCAGGTCTGGAGTGGATATTAAGGGGAACCCTGCGTCAAATTAAAAAAAAAAAAATACGTGGGGTTCCGCCCAAATATCCATACCAGACCCTTCAGGTCTGGTATGGATTTTAAGGGGAACTCCACCCCAAAATAAAAAAAATGGTGTGGAGTTCCCCCAAAAATCCATACCAGACCCTTTATCCGAGCACGAAACCTGGCAGGCTGCAGGAAAAGAGGGGGGGACGAGAGAGCGCCCCCCCCTCCTGAACCGTACCAGGCCACATGCCCTCAACATGGGGAGGATGCTTCGGGGGTCTGTGACCCCTCAAAGCACCATGTCCCCATGTTGATGGGGACAAGGGCCTCATCCCCACAACCCTTGCCCGGTGGTTGTGGGGGTCTGGGGGCAGGGGGCTTATCGGAATCTGGAAGACCCCTTTAACAAAGGGGACCCCCAGATTCTGCCCCCCCCTATGTGAATTGGTAAGGGGTACATTGTACCCCTACCATTTCACAAAGAAAGTGTACATTTTTTTTAAAAAAACACACAGACACCGTTGGGAAAGTCCCCAAAAAAGTGTCAAAAGTGTCCGATCTGTCCACTGTAATGTAGCAGTCCAGCTAAAAAATTTTACTAGTAAGAAAAATTAAATAATAAAAATGCCATAAATCTATCCCCTATTTTGTAGACAATATAACTTTTGTGCAAACCAATCAATATGCTCCTATTGTGATTTTTTTTACCAAAAATATGTCGAAGAATATATATCGGCCTAAACTGATGAATACTTTTTTATATATATATTTTTTGGGATATGTGTTTTAGCAAAAAGTAAAAAAATATATATATATATATATATATTTTTAAATTGCCGCTCTTTGTTTGTTTATAGTGCAAAAAATAAAAACTGCAGAGATGATCAAATACCACCAAAAGAAAGCTCTCTTTGAGTAAAAAAAAGGATGTAAATCTTGTTTGGGTACAACGTCGCACGATTGTGCAATTGCCAAGTAAAGCAAAGCAGTGCCGTATCCCAAAAAATGGCCTGGTCATTAAGGGGACAAATCCTTTCGGGCCTGAAGTGGTTAAAAAAAATAAAAAAAGAGCTGAGGCTCTCATGCACATTGCTGGATTGAGATGAGGCTCAGGTAAGTATTAGGGGGGACTGAGAGGGGAGCTGCACACAGAAGGTTTTTTACCTTCATGCATAGAATGCATGAAGGTAAAAAACCTTGGGCCTTTAGAACCACTTTAAATGCCATTTAGTTAGGGTTCCTATCTACTTTAAGAATATGTCTTATAAGCTCCTTTGATCCACATGTGTACACAATCTAAAACACACATATAGGAACAATAATCATTCGAGAATGAGAATCGTTTCAGTCATGGTCTGAACTTGTGGTCCAGCTGGGGAATCAACAGGAACTTCCACAGCTGATCATGTAGACCCCCCACCATACATATTGTATACGTAGCTATATAGAGATAGGTAGGTAGATAGATAGATACATCGAAGCTCTGCAGTAAAATGTCCATTAGTTTTATTGTCATACCTGAAGGTCATTTGAGCTCTTCGGTCAGTCAGGCTAAAGAACTTCCAGTTAGCAACCTACACGTCGTGTCTTGTTGCTAGGACAAGAAAACGATTGGATCCAAACTCCCAGCACTATAGAAGTAAAAAGCAACCGGATTACTAATTGGGAGTTTTTAGGCCAGGCTTCTGGGGGGCCCAAATGGCCTACAGGTAAATATTAAAACCAATTTTACAAAGCTGCACAATTTTGTAATGCAGCGCTTACCCCCATTTAAGGGACCGGCTTGTTTTGTTTTGGGTCATGCAAACTACCTCCAAGCAGGGCCGGACTGGGAATAAAATCCAGCCCTGGAAAAAATTTCATACCAGCCCCACAGCATTATTATACCAGCATAACGTCATTATTTTCTTGTTCATGAAAGGGAAAACCATACATTTTAAACCACATTTGAAGAGTGTATTATATATGGATAAGACAGATATGAAAGCACATAGGGCTGTATATATATAAAATGCAAATTCCAGTTAAAAGTGGTCAATCATCAAGGGGGGCCCCAGGAACTCAGAACGTGGGGGGGGGGACCACCTTCCGCAGAAAGAATACACTAAGGTAAGGGGGGTGGGTTACTGATATAGGGGGGAAACCTTTATATCAATGCCCCCTTAAATTATCATATTCACTCCCCCCTTACATCAGTGACCCCCCCTCAGACTGGTCTAGCGGTGCTGTCACTGACCTCCTCTCAGGTACACCGTGCAGGGCTCAGTCAGTTGGCTCCAGCTCGGTGGCTCTGGTTTTATCCAATAGTCTCCTCTCCACAGTCCCCACACATCTGACTTCTCCCATGACCCCCATCCCGGCGGTGCTCCCACTCTTGACTCCTCTCCAGACTCCCTCAGAGACTGCAGACATGATACAGGAGATGGTCAGAGGCTGCAGACATGATACAAGAGCTCAATGCAGCCCCCCCAGTACCCATCAAATGCAGCCTCATCAGTGCCCATCAAATTCAGCCTCACTGTGCCCATCAAATTCAGCCTCACTGTGCCCATCAAATTCAGCCTCCCTGTGCCCATCAAAGGCAGCCTCCCTGTGCCCATCAATGCAGCCTCCCTGTGCCCATCAATGCAGCCACACTGTGCCCATCAATGCAGCCACACTGTGCCCACCATTGCAGCCACACTGTGCCCACCATTGCAGCCACACTGCCCACCAATGCAGCCTCACTGTGCCCACCAATGCAGCCTCACTGTGCCCATCAATGCAGCCTCACTGTGCCCATCAATGCAGCCTCACTGTGCCCATCAATGCAGCCTCACTGTGCCCATCAATGCAGCATCACTGTGCCCATCAATGCAGCCTCACTGTGCCCATCAATGCAGCCTCACTGTGCCCATCAATGCAGCCTCACTGTGCTCATCAAATGCAGCTTTACTGTGCCCATCATTGCAGCCTCACTGTGCCCGTCATTTCAGCCTCACTATGCTCATCAAATGCAGCTTTACTGTGCCTGTGAATGCAGTCTCTCCTATGCCCCATGTCCCAGTCTGCAGTCCCTGTCTGTGGGAAGGTGTGTTGTTGATGCTCGGTACGGTACCTTCTATGCCAGCAGGATATCCATGATCGCCTTAAGCAGGCAGGGTCTGTTCTCGTTTTGGATGGGGACAGTGCTCCTTCCAGAGGATCTGTTTGCTGTGAGATGGAGTGGTCCCTGGCCACCTGCACCTTCAGCCGTCCTCATTTTCCGGCCCCAGTCAGCCTGTCCTCTGGTCCTGGGGAAGTGAGAGCACTGGGGGGGAGCTGGAGAGAAGGGGGAGCAGAGAGCACTGGCGGGGTTGGAGAGCACATGGGTGGGGGCAAAAAGCAGGGGGGAGTGGAGATCACAGGGGTGGGGAGTGGAGAGCGCTGGGGGGGGGCTTGAGAGCACTGGGGGGAGCCAAAAAGAACAGGGGTGAGAGCACGGGAGGCCGAGAGGGGGGGGGCTGGAGAGCACTGAGGGGGCTAACAGTGTGGGAGGTAAAGAGCACTGGGGGGGGATCTTGAGAGCACTGGGGGGGGGGAGAAAGAACAGGGGTGGAGAGCACTGGGCGGTACAAAGAGCAGGGGGGAGTGGAGAGCACTGGGGGGTGGAGAGCAATGGGGGAGCTTGAGAGCACCAGTGGGGGCCAGAAAAAACACGGGTGGAAAGTACGGGGGGCTGGAGAGCACTATGGGGGCGGAGAGCACTGGTGGGGTTTGAGAGCACATGGGTGCAGGCAAAAAGAACAGGGGTAGGGAGCACTGGGGTGGGGGCTGGAGAATGATGGGGAGAGCTGGAGAGCACTGGGGGGGACAGGGGTGGGGAGCATGGGGTGCTGGAGAGCACTATGGGGGGCGGAGAGCACTGGCGGGGTTGGAGAGCACATGGGTGGGGACAAAATGCAGGGGGAGCGGAGAGTACTGGGGGGAGCTTGAAAGCACTGGAGGGGGAGCCAAAAAGAACAGGGGTGGAGAGCACAGGGGGCTGAAGAGCAATGGGTGGAGCTTGAGAGCACTGGGGGGGCCAGAAAGAACAGGGGTGGGGGGGCTGGGGAGCACTGTGGGGGGCGGAGAGCACTGGGGTGGGGGCTGGGGAGTGATGGGGAGAGCACCGGGGGGGGGGGGAGAAAGAACAGGGGTGGGGGGGCTGGGGAGCACTGTGGGGGGGAGAACAGGGGTGGAGAGCACTGGAATGGTGGCTGGAGGGGGTGGTAGATAGAACAGAGGTGGAGAGAACTGTGGGGGGGCTGGAGAGTGTGTTGGGGGAGGAGAGCACTGAGGGGGGGGAGCCACAAGAACTGGGAGGGGCCAGCAAAAGAAGTTGGATAGGAGGAGAAGCAGGGGACCACATATAGAGGAAATTAGCTTTCTATATTCCTCCATACAGCCGCTGAATGCTTGCAGGAGGGGGAGGGGGGAGGAGGAGGAGAATCAAGCATTCTGCGGCTGTATGGAGGAATATAGAAAGCTCATTTCCTCTATATGCGCCCCCCTGCCAATCCTCCTATCCAGGCACACAGGGCAGGCAGTACGGCGGGCATCTCCTGTAGTGCTCCCTGTCCCCTCTCTCCTGCTCCTGTTTATCACGGAGCTGCCTGGCTGGATCTGTGTTCGGCGGTGACGCTGTAACACGGTCCCGCCCCCCTAGACCGACTCCTATGATAGGCTGAACGCTGACTCTATCTACTATTACACGAGCCGGTCTAGGGGGGCGGGACCGTGTTACAGCGTTACCGCCGAACACAGATCCAGCCAGGCAGCTCCGTGATAAACAGGAGCAGGAGAGAGAGGACAGGGAGCACTGCTGCAGCCGCAAATGAAACTGGCCCCAGGACTAGGGTGACCACATTTCCAAACTACCATTCAGGGACACCCCCCTTACCAAAAATCAGCTTGTGCTGTAACGACTCACAGCACAGTGATTGGACACAAGAGGCAGGATTTATGATTTCTCCAATCACATGCAGGGGGCGGGGATTGTGCTCCTCCAGGCATTCCCGACCAGGGCACGTACTGTAAGTGAGTAAAGCAGTGATGTGGGTGCCTTTTTGGGGGCATCAGATTGGCCACCGGGGGGTGACTGTGTCAGTTTCATTCCGGGACACTATATTGTCCTGGAATGAAGGTGCCCGGGACAGACCTGCAAAATGCGGGACTGTCCCGGGCAATCCGGGACACGTGGTCACCCTACCCAGGACAGGCAGCCTACCGGGAAATCTCCCGTTATCCCGGTAGGCCAGTCCGGCCCTGCCTCCAAGGCTTCCGTTGTCAGGGTATAGAAAGTCTCTAGAAAAGGTCAATGTCCACACCAATGTAAAACCTAAACAGGAAGGCTTTATTTTCCTCTTTTTGCTGTGGGAACTTGTAGAGAAAGCAGGAAATGAGAGAAGTATAGGGGAAGGTTCAGGCACGCAGCACTAAAGGCACAACGTCGCCACTCAAGCCTGAGTGGGTATTGCTCACCCGGATAGTCCGGTTCACTGGTCCTAGCAGCCGGGATGATGCACGGGTCAACTTTATCTGAGAATTTAGGGATGCGATCAGGAATCCTCTGCCACAGGATTATCAAAGTTCCGAACCTCCTGGCCAAGCAATAGAGAGAACCTTTATGCCAGATCGGCGTATTGCAGGGCTTGTAGTAATGGATCCCTCCTTAGGTGAGCTCCAGGCCTCCTCCCGAGACAGCAGTACCGTCGCTGGTCTCCTCTGGAGCAGATCCTCCCCTGGTCTCCTTTCCTAAGAGTGGGCTTCCCACAGGTGGGCAGCTTGGAATCCTTTCCAAAGGCATAGGCCCCAGCCAGCGGAGCTGGGCCTACCAGGCAGCGATGCAGCCTCGGGCTGAAGGTGCCCGGGGCTGGAACACACGCACACGCCCCGTGCCATGCGGGCCACGAGGCACGCACACAGGACCCCCAATTAATGGCGTCTGCCCCTTATGTACCCTCTCCCAGCATGCACAGCGGGTTACCCACGCCCACTCCACGGCTGCCGAGAAAGGACACCCAATGTGCTTTGATACCCCTGTATTTAAAGTGGTTGTAAACCCACTTTTGGAACTTGCACCTACGGGTAAGCCTAGATTAAGGCTTACCTGTAGGTGCAAGAAATATCTTCTAAACCTACACGGTTTAGGAGATATTTGCTCAAAAAGACATGCGTCAGTGTCTACGGCGCATGCACGCCGTAGACAACGGCGCATTCATAGGGTTAACCCCATTCACAAATCCGGCTGCCGTGCGCATGCGCGGAGTCACGTCTTCGCAGCTCCGGCCAATCACAGCGCCGGAGCTATCGCCGCAGAAGGAGATGAGGACGCCTTCGGGGGCCCCGATCTAAGGTAAGTGATGCATAATGAGCTAGTATGCTAGTCATACTAGCTCATTATGCCTTTGTCTTGCAGGTTAGTTTTAAAAAAAAAAAATTAACAGGGTTTACAACCACTTTAAACCTGGGCCGGTGATGGCAGTGCCACCTACAGGTGAACAGGGAACACAACTGCCAGGCAGTATCACACCCAGAGCAGAAGCAAATTTCAATACAATTATCCAGGTCTGAGCCCAACTACTGGCTCAGACTACCCCTAAATTTACACATAGCGTCCCAACCATTTGGGAAGGGCGCTACGTTAATATTTACCTAAGCCCCTTGGCTTGTGTGAAGTATTTTTTGAAATTCGTGAAGTTGATCTTTAAAGCTGAACTTTGGATATTACCCTTCCCCTTACCTGTAATCCCCTCCAACCTTTTACCCCCCTCCCCCCCTCACACTCCTTTATCAACTAATAGCAGAGACAGTTTTAAAATTAAAGGTATCAGCCCTGTTTGCTGACCTAACTCTGGGGTCATCGGAATATTCTACCTTCTTTACTGCAGAAAAGGAGGGACTTCAAGATGTCCATATCACTGCCTGGGTGATATGAATGCTACCTATTGGCTTTCATCTATGGCCACTGTAAAAAATAAAGAGGAGGAAAAGATGTCTTACCTTTTAATACAGAAAGACATATTTACTGATAGGCTACGGTTACATGTGCACCAAGATTTCCATGCCTCTGAGGTAGGGTTGCCACCTTTTCTTTAAATCAAACCCGAAAACTTAAGCAGCGCACTGCAATTTTTTGTATAGTATAAACTATACATATATTTTGCAATAAAATAACATTTATAATCATATAAAGGTAATAACAAGAGTCCCCTTTACATCAGAGTCAACAGAGTTCCCCTTTTACATCTGAACTCACGGAGTTCCCTTTCACTGTAAGGGGGGACTCTGAAGACTCTGATGGAAGGGAGAACTCTGGGGCCTCTAACATAAGGGATGCTCTGGGAACCCTGTTTTAAGAGGGAACACTGAGAACTCTAATGCACGGAGAGGACTCTGATGTAAGGAGAAGACTCTGATGTAAGGGGTAACACTGTGGCCTCTGATGTAAAGGGGAACTCTGAGAACCCTGATTTACCTTAGTGTACTTACTTAGAGGCAGGAGAAAGAAGGGGGAGGCTTCAGTCCAGGGATGGATGGTGAGCTCACTCAACCCTTGGCAGTCAGCACCTCTCATCCAGATGTACCTAAGGCTGCTGGACTTCAAATTTGCAGCCCCAACTTTCCTTTTCTGAGGCACAGTGCCAGGGATTGGAGTGTGGACAGACAAAGAGGGGTAGGAGTGTTTGGGGGGGGTCTGTTAGTACTGGCTTTGGGCAGTGTGAAAGAGTGTAACAGACACTCTCAGCTCAGACAACTGCAGCCAGAAACCCCGCTGGGAAGCCATAATCCAGTCTGAATAATGTGTCCGGGTTTCAGGCATTCTGAAACCCGGAGGCATGATTCCAAACCCGAACTGTCCGGGTGAATCTTCGACATGTGGCAACCCTACTCTGAGGAGGAGGCAAAATGACGTAAGCGCTGCACCATCACATTTGGCCCTAAGAAGCACTACACTGAGCACAAATGTAAGGGATCCCGTCTCCACTGACCACCAACGTAATGTCTGTACTGACCACAAACATAGGGGTCACTTTTCCATTGATCACCCATGCAAGGGGACATTATTTTCTCATTATCTTCATTTTTTTATTTAGCGCGATTCTATTTATTTTATATTATTTTATACCCATGCAAGGGTGACTTCTCCACTGACCACCAAGCTAAAGGGCCACTGCAGTTTTTAATGTATGCATTTCTTTTCAGCGAATTGTATTATTAATTTCATTTAATAATTATTACTGAAAATATTTTTGGCATAGTACAATAATTATATCTACCATGACCTGAAGATATAATTATTCTAAGTATGGGTTCCCTAAGGAATGAAAATGATTCAGTTTCCCCTGCTGGCTTGTAGTCTTTCTCTAAGTCAGCTTGCTGCTAGAACCACCGGCATTCCACTCACCAATGATGTGCTCTGCCTTCCGGCTCCCGCCCTGATGTTACATTGACCACAGTCAATTTGCAAGCAAAGGAAGGGCGGACAACTGATTGGGAATCTGATATAAAGGGGGGTCTGATAAGGATCCAGAGAAAAAGGGGGAGGGTGGCACTGATAGGGATTCTGATATAAGGGTAGCTCTGATGGGGACCCTGGTGTAAGTGGGGACTCTGATGTAAGGGGGCTCTGATGGGGACCCTGGTGTAAGTGGAGACTCTGATGTAAGGGGGCTCTGATGGGGACCCTGGTGTAAGTGGAGACTCTGATGTAAGGGGGCTCTGATGGGGACCCTGGTGTAAGTGAGGACTCTGATGTAAGGGGGCTCTAATGGGAACTCCGATGTAAGGTGGGGGGCTCTGATAGGGACCCTGGTGTAAGAGGGGAATCTGATGTAAGGGGGCTCTGATAGGGACCCTGATGTAAGGGGGGCTTTAATGAGATCCTTGATCCAAAGAGGTACTTGAATGGGGACTGGAAAGACTCCCAAGAAGGGTTCTGAATGGTACTCTGATGTAAGGGAGGATTCTCATAGGGGGGTGCACTGATAGGGATTTAGATGTAAGGGGAACTCTCATGATGGAGACACCAATGCAAGGGGGGGGCTCTAATGGGGACCCTGATTTAAAGGGGGCTCTGATGAGATCCGCAATGTAAGAGGGAGACTTGGATGGGGACTTTAATGTAAGGAGAGACTCCTAAGAAGGGTTCTGAAGGGGACCCTGATGTAAGGGAGGATTCTAATGCTGATGGTAACACTAATGTAAAAGGGCCTGGAATCGGTCCCTGATGTAAGAGGACACTTACACTTACACTTGTAAGAGGGACACTGGTGTAAGAGAGGACTCTAATGTAAGGGGAGACTCTGACGATGACCCTAATGTAAGGGGGGCCCTGATGGAGTCCCTGATGTAAAGGGGAGTGGAATGGGGACTCTGATGTAAATGGGGAAGTTGGGACTTCTAAGGTGGACTCTGATGTAAGGGGTGTTCTGATGGGTACCCTGATGTAGAGAACCTTTCATTGTCATTTCTCTTTCGTTCTGAATCGTATCATGCCGATTCCAAAACAAATCCAAGTAAAACTTTTTCATTCGTTAATTGTTCATTGATTTATAAAGCTGATTTTGTTTGGCCAACAATTTTTTGTAAAATATATATTTATATATACCGTGGGTACGGAAAGTATTCAGACCCCCTTAAATTTTTCACTCTTTGTTATATTGTAGCCATTTGCTAAAATCATTTAGGTTAATTTTTTTCCTCATTAATGTACACACAGCACCCCATATTGACAGAAAAACACAGAATTGTTGACATTTTTGCAGATTTATTAAAAAAGAAAAACTGAAATATCACATAGTACTAAGTATTCAGACCCTTTGCTCAGTATTTAGTATTTGCACCCTTTTGATCTAATACGGCCATGAGTCTTTTTGGGAAAGATGCACCAAGTTTTTCACACCTGGATTTGGGGATTCTCTGCCATTCCTCCTTGCAGATCCTCTCCAGTTCTGTCAGGTTGGATGGTAAACGTTGGTGGACGGCCATTTTTAGGTTTCTCCAGAGATGCTCAATTGGGTTTAAGTCAGGGCTCTGGCTGGGCCATTCAAGAACAGTCACGGAGTTGTTGTGAAGCCAATCCTTCATTATTTTAGCTGTGTGCTTAGGGTCATTGTCTTGTTGGAAGGTAAACCTTCGGCCCAGTCTGAGGTCCTGAGCACTCTGGAGAAGGTTTTGGTCCAGGATATCCCTGTACTTGGCCGCATTCATCTTTCTCTCGATTGTAACCAGTCGTCCTGTCCCTGCAACTGAAAAACACCCCCACAGCATGATGCTGCCACCACCATGCTTCACTGTTGGGACTGTATTGGACAGGGGATGAGCAGTGCCTGGCTTTCCCCACACATGCCGCTTAGAATTAAGGCCAAAAAGTCCTATCTTGGTCTCATCAGACCAGAGAATCTTATTTCTCACCATCTTGGAGTCCTTCAGTTGTTTTTTAGCAAACTCCATGCAGGCTTTCATGTGTCTTGCACTGAGGAGAGGCTTCCGTCGGGCCACTCTGCCATAAAGCCCTGACTGGTGGAGGGCTGCAGTGATGGTTGACTTTCTACAACTTTCTCCCATCTCCCGACTGCATCTCTGGAGCTCAGCCACAGTGTTCTTTGGGTTCTTCTCTACCTCTCTCACCAAGGCTCTTCTCCCCCGATAGCTCAGTTTAACTGGACGGCCAGCTCTAGGAGGGGTTCTGGTCGTCCCAAACGTCTTCCATTTAAGGATTATGGAGGCCACTGTGCTCTTAGGAACCTTAAGTGCAGCAGAAATTTGCTCTGACATGCACTGTGAGCTGTAAGGTTTTATATAGACTGGTGTGTGGCTTTCCTAATCAAGTCCAATCAGTATAATCAAACACAGCTGGACTCAAATGAAGGTGTAGAACCATCTCAAGGATGATCAGAAGAAATGGACAGCACCTGAGTTATATATATGAGTGTCACAGCAAAGGGTCTGAATACTTAGGACCATGTGATATTTCAGTTTTTCTTTTTTTTTAAATCTGCAAAAATGTCAACAATACCTTCCAACAAGACAATGACCCTAAGCACAGAGCTAAAATAATGAAGGAGTGGCTTCACAACAACTCCATGACTGTTCTTGAATGGCCCAGCCAGAGCCCTGACTTAAACCCAATTGAGCATCTCTGGAGAAACATAAAAATGGCCGTCCACCAATGTTTACCATCCAACCTGACAGAACTGGAGAGGATCTGCAAGGAGGAATGGCAGAGGATCCCCAAATCCAGGTGTGAAAAACTTGGTGCATCTTTCCCAAAAAGACTCATGGCTGTATTAGATCAAAAGGGTGCAAATACTAAATACTGAGCAAAGGGTCTGAATACTTAGTACTATGTGATATTTCAGTTTTTCTTTTTTAATAAATCTGCAAAAATGTCAACAATTCTGTGTTTTTCTGTCAATATGGGGTGCTGTGTGTACATTAATGAGGAAAAAAATTAACTTAAATGATTTTAGCAAATGGCTGCAATATAACAAAGAGTGAAAAATTTAAGGGGGTCTGAAAACTTTCCATACCCACTGTATATTTGTGTGGCCCTCCTACTGAAATGATGGTGACCTCTGCTCTAGATCAGGGGTCTCCAAACCTTCTAAACAAAGTGCCAGTTTATTGTCCTTCAGACTATAGGGGGGGGGGGGGCAGACTGGTCAGCGGGAGTAAAAAATGTTCTTGGTATCAATGGGAGAAAACATCACCACATTTGGTATTATGGGGAGGAATAGTGACCTATTGTTGGTATCAGTGGGAGAAATGGTGCCCCATTGTTGATTTCAGTTGGTAGAATAGTGTCTCATATCAGTTTGGAGGACTAGTGCCCCGAGGGCCAGATAAAGACAAGCAAAGCGCCGTATCCAGCCCTTGGGCTGCACTTTGGAGACCACTGCCCTAGATGAACTATGGCTTTAGAACTAGATACCTTTTTCATCCTGACTACTAACTATGAATACATCTTTATGAGTTGACCTCAATGTATCCTTACTGAGGACATAGTAGAGCTTCCCTTCAAAATTGTTCACTTTTATAGGCAGGCTTATTGGCACATTGCGGGGGCCCATGAAATGGTGTGAACAGTCCAGTATTATGCATTGTGATCACTTACAGATTCTTTAACATGTGCAGGTGAGCGCTGGCAACACAACTGTTGCATTGAGCCCAAGATGAAAAAAAGACGATCGAATCACTAACAAGTACTACAAGGTACAGCAGGAAGAGGAAGCAGAAGTTCCAAATGTGTGTTTTTTTTTATCCCCTGCTTCCTATTTTACACCTCCGAGTGTGCTTGTATGCTTTGATTACCCCTCTGTTCCTGTCCTATAATATCCTCCAGCTGCCTACAGAGAAAAAAAAAAAAAGGAGAAATAATAAAATTATTAAAACAGCTTTCAGATTGTGATGTGGGCTGCATGTTAGGCTGAAACTACAGAGGCAATTGTGTTTGTATAAAAGGAAACTTCCTGGGGTATGTTGAAAAAAGAAAGGCATTAAACTTTATAGAAACATATAATACAAGCAATTATGCTTAATTTCTCACAGGTGGGGGGGAAGTCAGTTCAGGTTTATGAATGGCTTTGATAGAACTGCAGTCAGTCGTTCTTTGAGTTCCCCCATTTTATTCACAAATCCAGGAATAGATGGAAATTGGACTTGCTAATGAAGAAGGGGGGGGGGGGGTATCATAATAAAGGCACTTGTGTTTCTGAGCCCAACACATCCATTATGCTAAAATTAGTGCTGTTATCAAATGTTCTTTTTTTGATTTTTACAATGTTTGTTGGCTGCAATAACCAAGAAATAATATACATGTTGTGGGAGAATAAGAACAAAATTCAAAAACACATTAATGGCCAAAAGAAAAAAAAGTTTTAAAGCTGAACTCCGACCTTACATTTAGTCTTGCACACTTGTGCATAGGGATGAGCTTCGAGTTCGAGTCGAACTCATGTTCGACTCGAACATTGCCTGTTCGCCCGTTCGCCGAACAACGAACAATTTGGGGTGTTCGCGGCAAATTCGAAAAGTCTATGGGAGAAATCTAAAGTGCTAATTATAAAGGCTTATATGCAAGTTATTGTCCTAAAAAGTGTTTGGGGACCTGGGTCCTGCCCCAGGGGACATGTATCAATGCAAAAAAAAGTTTTAAAAACGGCCGTTTTTTTAGGAGCAGTGATTTTAACCACTTAAGCCCCGGACCATTTGGTAGCTAGAGGACCAGAGGTGAATTCAGAATTTTGCACTGCGCTGCTTTAACTGTAAATTGTGCGGACATGCAATGTTGTACCCAAACGAAATTTGCGTCCTTTTCTTCCCACAAATAGAGCTTTCTTTTAATGATATTTGATTGCCTCTGCGATTTTTATTTTTTGCGATATAAACGGAAAAAGACCGAAAATTTAGAAAAAAAATGATATTTTCTACTTTTTGTTATAAGAAAAATCGAATAAACTCAATTGTAGTCATACATTTAGGCCAAAATGTATTCAGCCACATGTTTTTAGTAAAAAAAATGTCAATAAGCGTATATTTATTGGTTTGCGCAAAAGTTATAGAGTTTACAAACTAGGGTACATTTTCTGAAATTTACACAGCTTTAAATTTATGACTGCCTATCTCATTTCTTGAGGTGCTAAAATGACAGGGCAGTACAAAACCCCCCCAAATGACCCCATTTTGGAAAGTAGACACCCCAAGGAAATTGCTGAGAGGCATGTTGAGCCCATTGAATTTTTTATTTTTTTGTCCCAAGTGATTGAATAATGACTAAAAAAAAAAAAAAAATACAAAAAGTTGTCACTAAATGATATATTGCTCACACATGCCATGGTTATATGTGGAATTTCACCCCAAAATACATTTTGCTGCTTCTTCTGAGTACGGGGATACCACATGTGTGGGACTTTTTAGGAGCCTAGCCTCATACGGGACCCCGAAAACCAAGCACCGCCTTCAGGATTTCTAGGCACAAATTTTTGATTTCACTCCTCACTACCTATCACAGTTTCGAAGGCCATAAAATGCCAAAATCGCACAAAACCCCCCCAAATGACCCCATTTTGGAATATAGACACCCCAAGCTATTTGCTGAGAGGAATGGCGAGTATTTTACAGCTCTCATTTGTTTTTGAAAATGAAGAAAGAAAATATATATATATATATATATTTTTTTTCAATTTTCAAAACTTTGTGACAAAAAGCGAGATCTGCAAAATACTCACAATACCTCTCAGCAAATAGCTTGGGGTGTCTACTTTCCAAAATGGGGTCATTTGGGGGGGTTTTGTGCTATCTGGGCATTCCATGGCCTCCGAAACTGTGATAGGCAGTGAGAAGTGAAATCAAAAATTTACACCCTTAGAAAGCCTGAAGGCGGTGCTTGGTTTTTGGGGTCCCGTACATGGCTAGGCTCCCAAAAAGTCTCACACATGTGGTATCCCCGTACTCAGGAGAAGCAACAGAATGTATTTTGGGGTGTAATTCTACATATGCCCATGGCATGTTTGAGCAATATATCATTTAGTGACAACTTTGTGCAAAAAAAAAAAAAAATTTCGTTTTTCTGCAACTTGTGTCAACATATAAAATATTCCATGGACTCGACATGCCTCTCAGTATATAGCTTGGGGTGTCTACTTTCCAAAATGGGGTCATTTGGGGGGGTTTTGAACTGTTCTGGCATTTTATACACAACATTAGGAAGCTTACATCCACTCTTCTAACCACTTGAAGACAAAGCCCTTTTTGACACTTTTTGTTTACATTAAAACATTTTTTTTTTTGCAAGAAAATTATGTTGAACCCCCAAACATTATATATATATTTTTAAAGAAAAGGCCCTACAGATTAAAATGGTGGGTGTTGCATTTTTTTTTTCTACACAGTATTTGCGCAGCGATTTTTCAAACGCATTTTTTTGGGTTTAAAAATACACTTTTTTTAATTTTAATGCACTAAAACACTATATTGCCCAAATGTTTGATGAAATAAAAAAGATGATCTTAGGCCGAGTACATAGATACCAAACACGACATGCTTTAAAATTTCGCACAAACGCGCATTGGCGACAAACTACATACATTTTTAAAAGCCTTTAAAAGCCTTTACAGGTTACCCCAGTAGATTTACAGAGGAGGTCTACTGCTAAAATGATTGCCCTCGATCTGACCTTCGCGGTGATACCTCACATGCATGGTGCAATTGCTGTTTACATATGACGCCAGACCGACGCTTGCGTTCGCCATTGGGCAAGAGCAGGGCAGGACAGGGGTGCTTTTTTTTTTTTTTTTTATTATTAATTTTGCTTTTTTATTTTATTTTTAAATTGTTCCTTCCAAGTATTTTTTTTTTTTTTTATCATTTTTATTGTTATCTCAGGGAATGTAAATATCCCCTATGATAGCAATAGGTAGTGACAGGTACTCTTTTTTTGAAAAAACTGGGGTCTTAGATTTTTCCTCTGCCCTCAAAGCATCTGACCACACCAAGATCGGTGTGATAAAATGCTTTCCCTATTTCCCAATGGCGCTTTTTTATATCCGGGGGGGGGCATTCCCTCCCACTGCTTGTAAAAGCAGTCCAGAGGCTAATTAGCTGCTAGGATTGCTTTTACATGAAAGCCGGCCGCAGGCTGAAAAGAATGATACCAAGATGATACCTAAACCCGCAGGCATCATTCTGGTATAAACATTCAAAGTCCAGCAACATACCAGTACGTTGCTGGTCCTTGTTGGACATGTATTGTAATCTTTTTTTTTCATGCAGCCAGTTGGCTGAACGAAAAAAGAGATTGATCGGTGGGTATGCCCACCATAGAATACCGCCCTTCATCCACCCACTTCCAATGATGGGCATACACGCACCATTTATATATGCCGAAGCATGGGGGCATCCTCCCGCAAAAAAGTTATGCCGCACACACATGGTCAGACTTTTCCACGGGCAAGCCTCCGTCGGATTTTTGACCGTATGTACGCGGCATTAGGAGCAAAATCGCTCCTCCGCTCCTGCTGCCCCAATGCTTCGGCATATATGCTTTTTTTTTTTTTAACTGTGGTGGTGAAATCACCTCCTACAGCACTGGAGTCGCAGGGATCAGGCCTGTCTCTGCGAACGCTGCAGTTATGTGTGTTGTGTTTTGTAAGTGACAGTGATCGATCGATACTGCACTTGGGTGGCCTGGGCTGGACGGAGGGGCAAAACGCAGGTGCTAGCAGGTATCTGGGCTGATCCCGCTAACACTGCGTTTTTGGGAACCCTAAACTGCTGGGGACGCTAGTATAGATCTGATCAGATCAGATATTGATCTGTTCAGATACTATACCACTAAGGGGGGTGTATGCTTCACGCGTGGGTGTTAGCGTTACTGGCACTAACCTGACGCTGCCTGGGGTGTGACTCAGACCCTCTCTGACGCTAAAACCTAATTGATATCACCCGCTGGGCGATCAGGGGGTTAAACCTTTATTGGGTTATATACACGACGGGTGCCCTGACACTATAAAAAGCAAACTAACTAACCAGCGTCACCCGTAACACTTATATGATGATCACTGCTGAAAGGGTTAACTAGGGGCAATTAGGGGGTTAAAACCTTTATTAGGTAATATATGGGGGTACCTGACTCTAGATAAAAACCTGACGGCGAACCTAAAAAAAAATTACTGGCTACTGTGACAGCAGGAAGGTAAAGTCACCTGGTTGCATCCAGGGGGGTAGATATATTTCGCCCAGATTCAGGCTTTACGCCGACTTATACAACTAGGTGGAGAGTTGTATAAGGCTAGTGGGCTCATGGATGACTCATACCTCTAGGGAGAGGGCTGGGCGTCGTGCAGACAGGGAGTTGATGAGACCAGCTGAAGCTTGTCAGCTCATTTAGGCCTCTATAAGAACTCCCAGCTTCATTAGATGTTAGCTCATGCCTGGACCCAGACCTGTGTGGACTGTCTAGGGAGAGTGAACCCCTGTGCGGTGAGGCAAAGCCTGTGTGGCTATTTGCTTGGACATTTAAAACCAGGGACTTAGGGACTAGGACAGCACTAGGCTGATCCCAGTTGTTAGTTAGGAAACCTGTATGTTTAGTCAGAGGTCAACTTGACCAGGATTTATTTTGGTTATGTTTCTTTTGCTTTGCTGTGTTTTGTCACTGTAAATAGAAAATAAACCGCACCTTTTTTGATTTTGAAAACCACAACCTCCGTTTGCTGGGCCTGTTTTGTGTGGGGAGCCCATCCCGGGGGTCACACACACCCGCTGCCGAGCTAACCCCCTCACAGTTGGTGGAGAACCAGTGGCAGTTTTTTTTTAAGCCAGCATGGAGGAGATACTGAAGCAGCTGGCTCTAGCAAATGCCAATCAACAGCAGACAAATGCAGGTTTGCAAAAGAGCCTTGCAGCTCAACAACAGAACTTCGCAGCCCAGCAGCAAGCTCATCAACAGAGCCTTGCAGCCCAGCAGCAGACAAACGCAACTTTGCAACAGAGTCTGGAGGCTCAGCAACGAGCCCAGCAGCAATCTGAGGCCCGCTTCATAGACCTGTTGCAGAAGCAAGAGCAGAGACTACAACAACAGATGGAAGCAGTAATGCAGCAACGTCCGCAGACCAGTGAGGAAAGCCGTCCCACTAATACCGCGTCCTTTGGGGTGAGTCGTTTATTGACAAAAATGACTGGAGAGGATGATCCAGAGGTATTTTTGACCACATTTGAAAGGACCGCTGAAAGAGAAAAGTGGCCTGAGGAGCAGTGGGCTGGACTGGTGGCTCCTCTGTTAACTGGTGAATCGCAGAAAGCTTACTATGACCTAGAGCCTAACCAAGCAAAAGACTATGTGATGCTAAAAGCTGAAATATTGGCAAGGCTGGGTGTCACCCAGGCTGTCCGGGCTCAGCGTGTGCATAACTGGACTTTCCAGCTTGGAAAACCCCCCAGGTCTCAAATGTATGATCTCATTCACCTGAGCAGAAAGTGGCTACAGCCAGAGACTTTGTCCGCACCAAAGATTGTGGAACGTGTTGTAATGGATCGGTTTTTGAGAGCTCTTCCTACTGCCATCCAAAAGTGGGTAAGCCATGGAGACCCAGAGACGGCCGATGGTCTTGTGGATCGTGTGGAGAAATACTTGGCTACAGAGAACCTGACGGCCTCTTCCAGAGACACTCGGACTTTCCACCCTAAGACCAGACCATCCCCAGGGGCGGATAAGAGGATTCCAAGGGGTGAGGGTGGAGAGAGTGAGAGGGTGGGAGCTCTACCCCAAGTTTGGCGAGAACAGCCTGGGAAATCAGCGGCTCAAGAGGCGGCAAGAAGGATCGTTTGCTACCGCTGCCGGCAAGCGGGACATATTGCAGCCAATTGCCCGGTTGTGGAGGAACCCATGCAGTGTGACTTTCTGACGGGCAGACGTCAGTCGCTGTGTGCGACAGTCGCATGCACTGCCATTCGAGGAACTGAGAAGCATTTATGCAAAATGTGTGTTAATGGTAGAAATGTTGTGGTATTATTGGATTCAGGTAGCCTTGTGACCCTGATAAAGGCTGAGTTAGTTAAAACAGAGGTCTCTGGGAATAGCAAGGTAGCTGTTATTTGTGTGCATGGGGACACCCGAGAGTATCCAGTGACTACAGTGTGTTTCGAGACCCCCAAAGGTACCCTCTCTCATCCAGTGGGCTTAGTATCTCAGTTACCGCATGACGCCATTGTGGGAAGGGATTTTCCGAAGTTCTGGGAACTGTGGGATGATCCTGAGCCCCTCACTGGTGCCCCTATGTACCAGGAATGTGATAGCCAGAACTCCCCTGAGAGTGGTGAGGACTCTCCGGAATTTCCCTTATCAGTATTGGCAGGGGAGACTCAAGAAACTGGAGAGGAGCCCACCTCCTCAGACGAAAACCTACCGTCTGTGGAGTTTTCTGATCTTGAGGTTCACAGGGAAAACTTTGCCACAGAACAGTTGAAAGACCCCGCCCTAATAAAGGCACGGGAAAACGTAGTGAAAATAGATGGCGAGTTAGTGAACCCAGATAATACCTGCACTTACCCATACTTCAGCGTAGAGAAGGACCTACTGTATCGGGTGGCAAAAAGGGCAGAAGAAACCGTTGAGCAGCTTGTGGTGCCCAAACCTTACAGGAAGTTGGTGTTGGAGTTGGCCCATGGGCACATTCTTGGAGGTCATCTGGGGACAGAGAAAACCCGAGAGAGGGTATTACAGAGATTCTATTGGCCGGGGGTGATGAAGGACGTAGAAAATTATTGTTCCTCCTGCCCTGTGTGTCAGAGGTTGGCCCCGATGCCACATTTCCGTAGCCCGCTGGTCCCTCTACCCATCATTGAGGTCCCGTTTGAGAGGATCGCCATGGATTTGGTAGGTCCTATAATCAAGTCCGCTAGGGGGCACCAGTACATATTAGTTATAATGGACTATGCCACCCGTTATCCAGAAGCGATCCCTCTCCGAAATACCTCGGCCAAAACCATAGCCAAAGAGCTATCTCTTGTTTTTAGCCGGGTGGGTATTTGTAAAGAACTGCTTACGGACCAAGGTACACCCTTTATGTCCCGGGTTATGAAAGAGCTGTGTAAATTGTTCAAAGTGACGCAATTGCGTACGTCTGTGTATCACCCCCAAACCGATGGGCTGGTTGAAAGATTCAACAAAACCCTAAAACAAATGTTGAAGAAAGTGGTGGATAGAGATGGAAAGGATTGGGACTGTTTACTTCCTTATTTGATGTTTGCTATTAGGGAGGTGCCCCAATCCTCTACGGGATTCTCCCCCTTTGAGTTACTGTATGGGAGACACCCAAGAGGGCTGTTGGATATTGCCAAGGAAACTTGGGAAAGTGAGAGTTCTCCCCACAGGAGTGTGATTGAGCATGTCGCCCTGATGCAAGATCGAATTGCACAGGTAATGCCCATCGTGAAGGAACATTTGGCCCAAGCGCAGTTGGCACAGCAGAGAGTGTACAACCGTGGAGCCAAGACCCGTACCTTTTCCCCGGGGGATAGGATATTGGTACTTGTCCCTACGGTTGAAAGTAAATTCCTTGCCAAATGGCAAGGCCCCTACGAGATAATGGAAAAAGTGAGCGAAGTGAATTACAAGGTCAGACAACCAGGAAGGCGAAAGCCCGAACAGATCTATCACGTTAATCTGTTGAAAGCCTGGAGGGATAGAGAGTCCCTAGTCGCAGACACTTGGTCACCAGCTCAAACTGGTTGCGTGATTCCTGAGGTTGGAATAGCAGCCACCTTGTCACAACCCCAACAACAGGAGGTTAAGGAGTTTGTGCTTCGCAACAAGGAGGTATTCTCTGAGCTGCCGGGACAAACATCTGGGGTAGAGCATGACATCATTACCCCGCCCGGTGAAAGGGTGAAGTTAAAACCCTATCGGATCCCAGAGGCTCGACGGGAGGCAATACGGGAGGAAGTACAGAAAATGCTGAACTTAGGGGTGATAGAGGAGTCCCAAAGTGATTGGTCTAGTCCCATCGTGTTGGTGCCTAAACCGGATGGGAGCTGGCGATTCTGTAACGATTTTCGTCAGTTGAACAAAGTTACAAAATTTGACACCTACCCCATGCCACGTATAGATGAGTTGATCGACCGGCTGGGAACAGCCCGATACATGACGACTCTTGACCTCACAAAAGGGTATTGGCAAATCCCCCTGGCCAAGTCGGCCAAAGAGAAAACCGCATTTGTAACCCCAGACGGGGCGTTCCAATATAAAAGAATGCCGTTCGGGTTACAGAATGCGCCGGCCACATTCCAGCGGAAAATGGACCAGAGGCTGAGGCCCCATCGGAAGTATGCTGCGGCTTACCTGGATGATGTAATTGTCCATAGCACAGATTGGGCCTCACATCTGCCAAAAGTGCAAGCAGTCCTGGACTCTGTTCGGGAAGCGGGGTTTACGGCTAACCCCAAGAAGTGTACCATTGGGCAGGAGGAGGCCAAATATCTTGGGTACACCATTGGGAGGGGAGTAATAAAACCCCAACTCAACAAAGTCGAGGCCATCCAGAGTTGGCCACGTCCCAACAGCAAGAAGCAGGTACGAGCCTTTCTGGGAATCGCTGGGTATTATCGGCGATTCATTCCCCACTTTGCTTCTAAGGCTGTGCCCCTAACCAACCTGACGAAGGGGAAAGGGTCGGTCATGATTAAATGGACCCCCGAGGCTGAGGCAGCATTCCAATTCTTGAAACAAGCCTTATGTAGCCAGCCAGTGTTGTACTCACCCGACTTCTCTAAAGACTTTGTCGTACAAAGTGATGCGTCAGATGTGGGGTTAGGAGCAGTATTGTCCCAGGTCTGGAACGGGGAAGAGCACCCAGTCATTTACCTCAGCAGGAAGTTGAAGTCCCATGAGGTAAATTACGCCACCGTTGAAAAGGAGTGTTTAGCGGTGAAGTGGGCTCTAGATTCCCTTCGGTACTACCTGCTAGGTAGGCACTTTGACATGGTTACGGATCACGCTCCGTTAAAGTGGATGGCTCAAAACAAGGAAACAAATAGAAGAGTGAATAGGTGGTTCCTGGCCCTCCAGGAATTCAACTTCACAGTAAAGCATCGCCCTGGCGTTCAAATGGGGAATGTGGATGCTTTGTCTCGAGTACATGAATGCCTGATTGCTGGTGTTCCAACCCCGAGGTTAAAACAAGAGGGGGGGGTATGTGACAGCAGGAAGGTAAAGTCACCTGGTTGCATCCAGGGGGGTAGATATATTTCGCCCAGATTCAGGCTTTACGCCGACTTATACAACTAGGTGGAGAGTTGTATAAGGCTAGTGGGCTCATGGATGACTCATACCTCTAGGGAGAGGGCTGGGCGTCGTGCAGACAGGGAGTTGATGAGACCAGCTGAAGCTTGTCAGCTCATTTAGGCCTCTATAAGAACTGCCAGCTTCATTAGATGTTAGCTCATGCCTGGACCCAGACCTGTGTGGACTGTCTAGGGAGAGTGAACCCCTGTGCGGTGAGGCAAAGCCTGTGTGGCTATTTGCTTGGACATTTAAAACCAGGGACTTAGGGACTAGGACAGCACTAGGCTGATCCCAGTTGTTAGTTAGGAAACCTGTATGTTTAGTCAGAGGTCAACTTGACCAGGATTTATTTTGGTTATGTTTCTTTTGCTTTGCTGTGTTTTGTCACTGTAAATAGAAAATAAACCGCACCTTTTTTGATTTTGAAAACCACAACCTCCGTTTGCTGGGCCTGTTTTGTGTGGGGAGCCCATCCCGGGGGTCACACACACCCGCTGCCGAGCTAACCCCCTCACACTACCTATCGGCGTCACAGACACTAAGACAGCGTTTAGAAAAACGATTGCTTAGCGACAGTGGTGATGGGGGTGAAAGGGTTACCTGGGGGGGCGATCAAGGGGGTTAAACCTTTATTAGATAATATATTGGGGTACCTGACGCTATAAAAACCTGCGGCGAACCTAAAAAAAAATACTGGCTACGATCTGCATCACCGACACTAAGACAGCGTTTAGAAAAACAATTGCTTAGCGACAGTGGTGATAGGGGGTGAAAGGGTTACCTGGGGGGCGATCAAGGGGGTTAAACCTTTATTAGATAATATATTGGGGTACCTGACGCTATAAAAACCTGCGGCGAACCTAAAAAAAATTACCGGCTACCGATCTGCATCACAGACACTAAGACAGCGTTTAGAAAAACGATCGCTTAGTGATAGTGGTGATAGGGGGTGAAAGGGTTACCTGGGGGGCGATCAAGGGGGTTAAACCTTTATTAGATAATATATTGGGGTACCTGACGCTATAAAAACCTGCGGCGAACCTAAAAAAAATTACTGGCTGCCGATCGGCATCACTGACGCTAAGACAGCAGTCAGAAAAATGATCGCTAAGCGACAGTGGTGATAGGGGGTGAAAGGGTTATCTGGGGGGTGATCAGGGGGTTAAACCTTTATTAGGGGGGGGGGGGGTTAGGGGGCTACACTGGACCTAAGACTAAACTTTGGTGACACTTTTACAGTCACAAATGTCACTGATTGCAGTGATCACTAAATAAATGGTCACTGCAATCAGTGACACTGTGACTGGGGGCTGGGGGGGGTGATCTGGGGGGTGATCTGGGGTGTCTGGGGGGGCCTGGGGGGGCGATTTATGTCCCTATGTGTCCTGGTTAGGGATGAGCTCGGTGTTCGAGTCGAACATACGTTCGACTCGAACATCGGCTGTTCGATCGTTCGACGAAGATCGAACGATTTGGGGCGTTGGCGCCTAATTCGAGTGACGCGAACGGCCCACAATGCAGTACGCCATCGCAGTGTCATCCAGGCACTGTGATTGGCCAAGCATGCACTGTGACCCCGCATGCTTGGCCAATCACAGCGCCGGCAGCGAGGAGAGCAATGATTGGCCACAGGCAGGATGCCTGTGGCCAATTATTGCTGAGGGTGTTTAGTACGCGCCCCACACTATAAAAGGCCGCCAGCACGGCGGCCTAGTGTAGTGTGTTCCGGAGCAGGGAAAGAGAAGCATAGGCAGGGACAGTGACATTTATTTTTTCTTGCTTAACCTGGATTCCTTTAGTTTAGGGAAAGAGAAGGATAGGTAGGGAGAGTGTCAGTTTCTTTCACTGTGATAATCCTTGTTTCTAGGGACAGGGAAGGACAGTGAGTGAAATTCTACTTGTGCTATAGTGTGCTAAAGCATTGATCATCAATCAGCTTTAAAAAAACATTTTTTCTAGGGACAGAAAACTATAGGTAGGAAGAGTGTCAGTTTCTTTCACTGTGATAATCCTTGTTTCTAGGGACAGGGAAGGACAGTGAGGCAAATTCTACTTGTGCTATAGTGTGCTGAAGCATTGATCATCAATCAGCTTTAAAAAAACATTTTTTCTAGGGACAGAAAACTATAGGTAGGAAGAGTGTCAGTTTCTTTCACTGTGATAATCCTTGTTTCTTTCTCGTACATCACGGGACACAGAACGACATAGTCATTACTAATGGGTTATATAGATACCGTCAGGTGCTGGCACTGGCAACTTCCAAAACCGGAAGTACCCTCCCCTATATAAGCCCCTCCCATCCGGGAGCACCTCAGTTTTTTGCCAGTGTCTAAGGTGTTGGCCAAGAAGAAACATGTGTTTTTCACTGAGCTTGCGTACAGGTTCTTTTGGGCCTCAGTAAGCTATTCCGGATCCGACCAAAAAAGCTTCATAGCTAAACGGTCGGTACCCGGGCCTTGCAGAGAAGAGCAAGGTTTTGCCTGTAATGCTTCTCTTAGGAGAGCTGGACCCTGGGATCCAGAGCTCTGGTCATACCCACGACCAAGATGTTTTCTGTGCAGGGTGCTATACAGGTCCAGGGGAGTGGAATCCTTGGGAACCCGGTCCCTGAAGGTTTGATTACAATGCCTGCCGTGATAGGTGAAGTTTGGGCTTTTGTGGACCAAACAAAGTCCTGCGGCGGGGAACAGGTAAGTGGGGGCCCCCAGGAACTTGGTTCTATTGGGGGACCCCCAAGCCTAATTTGTCTTTCTGTCTGTTACCTAATGGTATTCCCGCAAAATTCTGTGCATGCCTGTAACTACTAAAAAAATGTAATAATTTTTAATGGTGGTCAAGAAAAAAAAAAAAAAAAAATTTTTTTTTATATATATTTAAGATATTAGACTGCGGTACCTGTGTTTGTCCACTAGAGGCCGCTGTGGAATGTTTTCTTGTCATGTGGACTAGTTTCTTCTCAGCAGAGCAAGTCCAGGCAGATGGTGAGTTCTCTTATGGGAAACTGCTTCCTCTGCCATGTTGCAATGCTCGTCCATCCCCCGGCCTGCGGCAAAGAGGGGCCCTGGCTCTTGTCCCTAGTCTCCATTTTTCAAAATTAGCGCCGAAGGCGCACGTGGCCGCACGCGTGCGCGTGCACGCGCCTCTATATATAGAGGTGAGCCAGGAAAGGGGGCGGAGCCTGGGGGATGACGCTCTGTGTGCGCCGCAGCGCTTCTGCGCATGTGCGGGCGTCCCAGCATGTAAAAACCACAGTTTTGTGTGGTGAGCTGGCTATGAAGTACAGAGACAGAGCTGGCAACATTTAAAAAAAAAAGGGCATACAGCAAGCGGTTGATACAGGCATCCCCTAGAAAGGCACATTAGTAGACACCAACTGTGATATAGCAGCAATTGTGCTAGACTATTCTCAGTAAAAGTGGTGTATTACGGCTGGAATACCTCAGCTTTAGGCTTAGGAATATGCCGTCCAGAAGCTCCGGAACTGAATCTTCCAGGAAGCGAAGGGGGTCTCATCGGGCTCGGAGGATCTTGGGCATACTTCTGCTGCACCAGTCTCCCCTGAAGTTCAGAGGTAAGTGACCGTAGAGACCCCGCAGGGGTACTTGGTACTGTGGCTGTCCTCAGTTCACCTGCTCCTGTGTATGTAACAGAGGAGGTTTTTTCCTCAGCTCTGGGAGGATTAGAGAGAGATTGTCAACATTTATCGCTGCCTCCCTGTCAGGGAAAGCACGCCCGATCTCCGTCTCCTCCTTCAGAGTGCCTGTTAGCAGAGCAACAGTCCCATACAGGGATCGACCTGCCTGAAGGGGATCAGGATGAGGTTGATTCTGTTATAGAGGAATCAACAGTGGGGGAACCTTTTCTCAGCATCTCAAGCTGAAAGATTATGGGTTCAGTCTCTGACTAACATGGTCCGATCAGCATTTAAAAATGCACCTTGCGGAACCATCAACCACTACTGTATCCTCGTTGGGGTCGCTAGAAGCCCCCAGACTGTTTGTTCTTTTCCACTTCACCCTTTACTGAAAGGGCTCATTTACCAGGATTGGGAACGTCCTGAGAAAATATTTATTCCCCCAAGAGATTTCCGGTGGTCTATCCCATGGAGGATAAGTTCATCAAAAAAAAAAAAAATGGAAGGTCCCTACAGTGGACGCAGCCATCTCTTGTATGTATAAATCACTGACATGTCCAGTGGATAATGTCCAAATGTTCAAGAACCCAATAGATAAAAGATTGGAGTCCTTATGAAAATCTGCTTGGTGATACAACCAGCAGTAGCAGCTATTGGGGTCTGCTAAGCAGTGAAGGATCAGTTGAAACAGGTCTTGAGGGACTTGACAGATCAGCAGGCTTTGCCCTAGCTGATCTACCTAGAGCCTTAGGCTTTGCGGTTGACGCCATAGAGGATTCAGTCCATCAGGCCTCCCGCCTTACGCTGTCTATAGTACATATGCGTAGGCTCCTATGGCTCAAAAACTGGTCTGCTGAAGCTCCCGGTAAAGAATGGCTGGTTAGCGTCCCATTTCATGGTGAACGCTTATTCAGGGAAAACCTGGACAAATATATCCAGAAAATTTCCAGCGGTAAAAATACGCTCTTGCCGGTTAAAAACAGAGTTAGAGGTCCCTCTTTAAGAGGCCTGCTTCTCCAGTCCCTGGGGCATCGGCTGTGTAACAGTTCCGACGGCCTCCTCGGTCAAATCCCGGGGGTAAAAAACAGGGACAGTAGCAGGGTAATGAGAAACCCTGGGTCAGGGGAGGTACAAAACCTCCCCCAAAGTTAAATTCATTGAAGCCCCCACTCAGTCGGGTGGGGGGAGGACTCCAGTTGTTCGCAAGAGACCTGGCGGGACACGATCAAGACAGATAGGTGCTCTCCGCAGTAGGTTTGGGATACAGTTTGGAGTTAAAAGACTCTCCTCCTTCCCATTTTTGAGGTCAAACGTGCCAAGGGATCCCCGGAAGAGAGAGTCCCTCCTGTTGGCACTAGAACAACTATTGCTCCAAGGAGTAATTATGGAGGTTCCCCTGGAAGTCCGATTTCTTGGAAGGTGGTCACTACAGATGCCAGCCTTATAGGCTGGGGAGCAGTACTGGAGCAATAGTCTCTCCAGGGCAGATGGTCGGATGCAGAAAAGGCCCTGCCCATCAATCTCTTAGAGATACGAGCAGCCCGGTATGCCCTAGTAGCATGGACATCCAAACTCCAAGGGTCCCCTGTCAAATTCAATCAGACAATGCCACAGCAGTGGCATATATCAATCATCAGGGGGGCACCAGGAGTCGTGCAGCCCAGAGGGAAGTAAATTACATCCTGAAATGGGCAGAAAAATATGTCCCAGCCATATCTGCGGTATTCATTCCAGGAGTGGAGAATTGGAAGGCGGACTTTCTAAGTCGCCAGCAATTAGGCCCAGAGGAAGGGTCCCTTCACCCCGAGGTTTTCTGGACAATATGTCAGCGGTGGGGAACATCGGATGTAGATCTTCTAGCATCCAGATTCAACGCAAAGGGGGACAGGTTTGTCTCTCGGACAAGGGATCCCCTAGCTTGCGGCTCGGATGCCCTAGTGTTCCCTTGGGATCAGTTCAAGCTGATATATGCATTCACACCGCCACAATGGTTACCTCGATTACTCCGCAGAATCAGGGTAGAAAAGAAACCAGTGATTCCGGTGGCTCCAGCGTGGCCCCGAAGAGCGTGGTACGCGGAGATTGTAAAATTTCAGTGGGGAGTCCTTGGACTCTCCCACGTCGTCCGGACCTGCTTTCGCAAGGACCGATATACCACCCTTCCTTACCAGCCCTAGGTTTGACGGCCTGGCTATGGAAGCCCACATTCTAAAAAAGAGAGGGCTCTCTAATCCTGTGGTATCTACCATGATCAATGCCAGGAAGCCGGTATCCAGGCAGATCTAATATAGAATCTGGAAGGCGTACATCGCGTGGTGTGAGGCCAAGAAATGGCATCCACATAAGTACGTAATAGGTAGGATTCTGGACTTCCTACAATGGGCTGTAGATAGGAAGCTTGCCTTGAGTACTATCAAGGGTCAGATTTCAGCCTTGTCAATATTTTTTCAAAGGCCCTTGGCTTCGCATTCACTAGTCAAAGCCTTTATACAAGGAGTGATGCGTATTAGTCCTCCGGTTAATATTCCCATATGTCCATGGGATCTAAACTTGGTTCTGTCGGTTCTACAGAAACAACCATTTGAACCATTACAGCATATTTCCTTGGTGCTTCTCACCAGGAAATTGATTTTTCTAGTAGCCATTTGTTCGGCTAAAAGAGTATCGGAATTAGCAGCTATGTCCTGTAAGGAGCCATATCTGGTTATCCATAAGGACAGAGTAGTGTTACGTCCTCATCCAGCCTTTCTTCCTAAGGTGGTATCGAGGTTTCATTTGAACCAAGATGTGGTTCTTCCTTCTTTTTCCCCAGACCTACTTCGGTAGAGGAAAAGTTATTGCATTCTTTGGATGTAGTAAGAGCAGTTAAAGCTTATCTAAAAGCCACTGCTCAGATTCGCAGAACGGATACTTTGTTTATTCTGCCGGAAGGCCCCAGAAAGGGTCAGGCAGCGTCAAAATCTACTTTAGCCAAGTGGATTCGAGAGGTCATTATGCAAGCTTATGGCTTGAGAAGGAGACCGCCTCCGTTCAAAGTTAGAGCGCACTCCACGAGAGCAGTTGGAACTTCATGGGCAGTGCATCACCAGGCCTCCCTGGCTCAAATCTGTAAGGCCGCAACATGGTCTTCAGTTCACACGTTTACTAGGTTCTACCAGGTGGACGTTAGAAGTCAGGAGGATGTCGCCTTTGGGCGCAGTGTGTTGCAGGCCGCAAAAGATCCTCATATCTGATAGCGCTCAGCTTATATATGGTGTATCCCCCCCCTCATTTGGCATTGCTTTAGGACATCCCATTAGTAATGACTAGGGATGAGCTTCGTGTTCGAGTCGAACATACGTTCGACTCGAACATTGGCTGTTCGATCGTTCGACGAAGATCGAACGATTTGGGCCGTTCGCGCCAAATTCGAGTGACGCGAACGGCCCACAATGCACTACGCCATCGCAGTGTCATCCAGGCGCTGTGATTGGCCAAGCATGCACTGTGACCCCGCATGCTTGGCCAATCACAGCGCCGGCAGCGAGGAGAGCAATGATTGGCCACAGGCAGGATGCCTGTGGCCAATTATTGCTGAGGGTGTTTAGTACACGCCCCACACTATAAAAGGCCGCCAGCACGGCGGCCTAGTGTAGTGTGTTCCGGAGCAGGGATAGAGTAGCATAGGCAGGGACAGTGACTGTTATTTCTTTCTTGCTTAACCTGGATTCCTTTAGTTTAGGGAAAGAGAAGGATAGGTAGGGAGAGTGTCAGTGTGTTTTGTGCTTCTGCTATAGTGTGCTTAAAAAAAAACATTTATTCTAGGGACAGAAAACTCTAGGTAGGGACAGTGTCAGTTTCTTTCACTCTGCAAGTCCTTGTTTCCAGGGACCTGGAAGGACAGTGAGTGAATTGTCCTTTTGCTATATTGTGATTAAAAAAAACATTTATTCTAGGGACAGAAAACTCTAGGTAGGGACAGTGTCAGTTTCTTTCACTCTGCAAGTCCTTGTTTCCAGGGACCTGGAAGGACAGTGAGTGAATTGTCCTTTTGCTATATTGTGATTAAAAAAAACATTTATTCTAGGGACAGAAAACTCTAGGTAGGGACAGTGTCAGTTTCTTTCACTCTGCAAGTCCTTGTTTCCAGGGACCTGGAAGGACAGTGAGTGAATTGTCCTTTTGCTATATTGTGATTAAAAAAAACATTTATTCTAGGGACAGAAAACTCTAGGTAGGGACAGTGTCAGTTTCTTTCACTCTGCAAGTCCTTGTTTCCAGGGACCTGGAAGGACAGTGAGTGAATTGTCCTTTTGCTATATTGTGATTAAAAAAAACATTTATTCTAGGGACAGAAAACTCTAGGTAGGGACAGTGTCAGTTTCTTTCACTCTGCAAGTCCTTGTTTCCAGGGACCTGGAAGGACAGTGAGTGAATTGTCCTTTTGCTATATTGTGATTAAAAAAAACATTTATTCTAGGGACAGAAAACTCTAGGTAGGGACAGTGTCAGTTTCTTTCACTCTGCAAGTCCTTGTTTCCAGGGACCTGGAAGGACAGTGAGTGAATTGTCCTTTTGCTATATTGTGATTAAAAAAAACATTTATTCTAGGGACAGAAAACTCTAGGTAGGGACAGTGTCAGTTTCTTTCACTCTGCAAGTCCTTGTTTCCAGGGACCTGGAAGGACAGTGAGTGAATTGTCCTTTTGCTATATTGTGATTAAAAAAAACATTTTTTTCTAGGGACAGAAAACTGTAGGTAGGGAGAGTATTTTTTTTCTTTCACTCTGCAAGTCCTTGTTTCCAGGGACCTGTAAGGACAGTGAGTTAATTGTCCTTGTGCTATATTGTGCTGAAAAAAACATTTATTCCAGGGACAGAAAACTCTAGGTAGGGACAGTGTCAGTTTCTTTCACTCTGCAAGTCCTTGTTTCCAGGGACCTGGAAGGACAGTGAGTGAATTGTCCTTTTGCTATATTGTGATTAAAAAAAACATTTATTCTAGGGACAGAAAACTCTAGGTAGGGACAGTGTCAGTTTCTTTCACTCTGCAAGTCCTTGTTTCCAGGGACCTGGAAGGACAGTGAGTGAATTGTCCTTTTGCTATATTGTGATTAAAAAAAACATTTATTCTAGGGACAGAAAACTCTAGGTAGGGACAGTGTCAGTTTCTTTCACTCTGCAAGTCCTTGTTTCCAGGGACCTGGAAGGACAGTGAGTGAATTGTCCTTTTGCTATATTGTGATTAAAAAAAACATTTATTCTAGGGACAGAAAACTCTAGGTAGGGACAGTGTCAGTTTCTTTCACTCTGCAAGTCCTTGTTTCCAGGGACCTGGAAGGACAGTGAGTGAATTGTCCTTTTGCTATATTGTGATTAAAAAAAACATTTTTTTCTAGGGACAGAAAACTGTAGGTAGGGAGAGTATTTTTTTTCTTTCACTCTGCAAGTCCTTGTTTCCAGGGACCTGTAAGGACAGTGAGTTAATTGTCCTTGTGCTATATTGTGCTGAAAAAAACATTTATTCCAGGGACAGAAAACTCTAGGTAGGGACAGTGTCAGTTTCTTTCACTCTGCAAGTCCTTGTTTCCAGGGACCTGGAAGGACAGTGAGTGAATTGTCCTTTTGCTATATTGTGATTAAAAAAAACATTTATTCTAGGGACAGAAAACTCTAGGTAGGGACAGTGTCAGTTTCTTTCACTCTGCAAGTCCTTGTTTCCAGGGACCTGGAAGGACAGTGAGTGAATTGTCCTTTTGCTATATTGTGATTAAAAAAAACATTTATTCTAGGGACAGAAAACTCTAGGTAGGGACAGTGTCAGTTTCTTTCACTCTGCAAGTCCTTGTTTCCAGGGACCTGGAAGGACAGTGAGTGAATTGTCCTTTTGCTATATTGTGATTAAAAAAAACATTTTTTTCTAGGGACAGAAAACTGTAGGTAGGGAGAGTATTTTTTTTCTTTCACTCTGCAAGTCCTTGTTTCCAGGGACCTGTAAGGACAGTGAGTTAATTGTCCTTGTGCTATATTGTGCTGAAAAAAACATTTATTCCAGGGACAGAAAACTCTAGGTAGGGACAGTGTCAGTTTCTTTCACTCTGCAAGTCCTTGTTTCCAGGGACCTGGAAGGACAGTGAGTGAATTGTCCTTTTGCTATATTGTGATTAAAAAAAACATTTTTTTCTAGGGACAGAAAACTGTAGGTAGGGAGAGTGTTTTTTTTCTTTCACTCTGCAAGTCCTTGTTTCCAGGGACCTGTAAGGACAGTGAGTTAATTTTCCTTGTGCTATATTGTGATTAAAAAAAACATTTTTTCTAGGGACAGAAAACTGTAGGTAGGGAGAGTGTTTTTTTTCTTTCACTCTGCAAGTCCTTGTTTCCAGGGACAGAGAAGGACACCTGAAGGTAGCCCTTATTGCTTTTTTCCCATCTCCCTGCAGGCCATCTATTAGAATGTCTGGAAGGCAAACAAGGAGAGGCAGACAGTCAGGAGGCAATAAAAGAGGGCAAGCAGGCTCTGTGTCTGGGGGCAACAGTGCTGGTCGTGGACGCGGTGCATTGTCATCAGCACATGGCCATGGGACACGCTTGTCCTTCTTTTCGGCAGCTGGACATGTTGAGCCACATCATGCCGAAGACTTGGTAGAGTGGATGACCAAGCCCTCCTCCTCCTCCTCATCCTCTCTCACCCAGGCTCAGGGTACTGGAAAAGCAGCTGCCAAAGCGTCGTCTTCCCTGGTATCAATGTCAGACAAATCATCAGTCACTCCTTCCCTAGACCCACCATGTCCTCCTCCTGAGGAGTCCCCCGAACTGTTTCAGCACAGTGTTGGGTACATGCTCCAGGAGGATGCCCAGCGTTTCGAAGGGTCTGATGATGAAACCCAGCTAGAGGAAGGCAGTAGCGTGAGAGCAGACAGAGGGGATGCTCAAGAAGGACACCAATCTGGCAGTCATGTTCCAGCAGCTGCAGCATACTGCCAGATTGGCTCCAGTGATGAGGAGGGAGGGGATGATGAGGTCAATGACTCCACGTGGGTGCCTAATAGGAGAGAGGAGGAGGAGGAGGATGAGGAGGAGGCACATCTCCAACGAGGCAGGATGCCCTTTGGTGGCCAGCGTAAGGGCAGTACACCGACGGAATCACACCGCAGAGCTCCGCCTGTGCAGGGCGCTGCCTCTGCCCGTCATTCAAAAAGTTCTTTGGTGTGGGCCTTTTTTGAGGCTAGTGCATCAGATCGCACAGCTGCTGTTTGCAACATATGTCTCAAGCGTATATCGCGTGGCCAAAACATCAGCCGCTTGGGTACCACATGCCTGACCAGACATATGTTGACCTGCCATGCAGCTCGTTGGCAAGCCTACCTCAAAGACCCACACCAAAGAACAAAGCGGACCTCTCCTTGCACCGCATCAGCTGGGATCTCCAACCCCACTATAACTTCAGTCCTCTCTGAAACATGCACTGAGAGGAATGAAGGTGTAGAATTAGGTGTGTCACAGCCAAGTACTTGCGCCCACTCTGCTAGCAGTACACCGACGTCCGATTCTAGCAGGCAAATTTCCCTGCCCCAGCTGCTGGACCGTCGAAAGAAGTTCACTCCCAGCCATCCACATGCCCAGCGGTTGAATGCTAGCTTGGCTAAATTGCTAGCGCTTCAACTGCTGCCTTTTCAGTTGGTAGACTCGGCCCCCTTCCGTGAGTTTGTGCAATGTGCGGTTCCTCAGTGGCAGGTTCCCAAACGCCACTTTTTCTCACGGAAGGCTATTCCGGCTCTCTACCGGCATGTGGAAGGCAATGTCTTGGCCTCGCTGGACAGGGCGGTCAGCGGTAAGGTGCATATTACCGCTGACTCATGGTCCAGCAGGCATGGACAGGGACGTTACCTTTCTTTCACGGCCCATTGGGTCACTCTTTTGGCAGCTGGGAAGGATTCAGGACAAGGTGCAGTAGTGTTGGAGGTTGTCCCACCGCCACGCCTCCAAAATGCTACTACTGGTTGTGACACACCTCTCTCCTCCACCCCCTCCTCTTCTTCTTCCTCCATGGCCTCTTCCTGTGGTTTGTCCTATGAACCAGCGGTGCTCCGTAGCCGTTCACGGGGCTACGCAAGTACGCAGGCAAAAAGATGCCATGCCGTGCTTGCGCTGGTGTGTTTGGGGGACAGAAGCCACACTGGGGCAGAGGTCCTGTCTGCTCTGCAGGGCCAGGCCGAGAGGTGGTTGACGCCACGCCAGCTTAAGCCAGGAATGGTGGTTTGCGACAATGGCACCAACCTCCTCTCCGCCCTCCGACAGGGACAACTGACCCATGTGCCCTGTGTGGCTCACGTCCTTAACCTGGTGGTGCAGCGGTTCTTGGGCAGGTACCCGGGCTTACAGGATGTCCTGAGGCAGGCCAGGAAAGTCTGTGTGCATTTCCGCAGATCTTATAATGCCAGTGCTCGCCTGGCTGAGCTGCAAAAGGAGTTGAACCTGCCCAAGAACCGCCTTATATGTGACATGCCCACCAGGTGGAACTCAACGTTGGCCATGCTGCAGCGGCTGCACACGCAGCAGAGGGCCATCAATGAGTACCTGTGCGACTACGGCACCAGGACAGGGTCAGGGGAGCTTGGTTTTTTTTTCTCCACGCCAGTGGGGCATGATCAGGGATGCATGCACTGTCCTGGCACCATTTGAGGAGGCCACGAGGATGGTGAGCAGTGACAGTGCATGCATCAGTGACACTGTACCTCTTGTCCACCTGTTGGAGCACACGCTGCGTGGAATAATGGACAGGGCACTTGAGGCAGAACAGAGGCAGGAAGAGGAGGACTTCCTTGCCTCTCAAGGCCCCCTTTACCCAGACAGTGTTCCTTCTGTCCCACCCATCGCACAGGAAGAGGAGGAGGAGGAGGAGGAGGAGGAGGAGGATTGTGTCAGCATGGAGGTGGAGGCTGGCACTCAGCATCATCAGCAGCAGTCTTTTAGGGATGATTTACAGTCCCAAGAAACCAGTGGACTTGTACGTGGCTGGGAGGAGGTGGCTGCGGATCATGTCGTCCTTAGTGACCCAGAGGACTCCGGAGCGAATGCCTCAGCAAACCTACGCTGCATGGCCTCCCTGATCCTGCAAAGTCTGCGGAAGGATCCTCGTATTCTTCGGATCAAGGAGAGGGACCATTACTGGCTGGCCACTCTCCTTGATCCACGGTACAAGGGTAAGGTTGCGGACCTTATGTTACCGTCGCAGAGGGAGCAGAGGATGAGACAACTCCGGGAGGCCTTGCAGAAAGGTCTGTGCAACGCGTTCCCAGAGACTGGGAGGTTGCAAACTCCTGGTCCTGGACAACGAGTTGCTGAGGCTTCGGCCAGTCAAAGAAGGAGCGGTGGGGAAGGTGGCCGTCTGACCGATGCGTTCAGACAATTCTTTAGTCCGCAGCCCCAAAGTATGATTGGTTCCAGCAACCATCGCCAGCGTCTGATAAACATGGTGCAGGAATATCTAGGGGCAAGGTCAGACTTGGACACCTTCCCCACCGAAAATCCTCTGGCTTACTGGGTCTTGAGGATGGATCACTGGCCAGAGCTTGCACAGTATGCAATTGAGCTACTGGCCTGTCCTGCATCCAGCGTTCTTTCGGAACGCACATTCAGTGCTGCTGGAGGATTTGTCACGGATCACAGGGTGCGCCTGTCCACCGACTCGGTTGATCGACTGACTTTCATCAAGATGAACCAGTCTTGGATCACCACCAGCTACCACACACCTGATGCTGATATAACAGACTAATTGATTTTAAAATGTCACATCCCTTCAAGACTGATGCTGATGCTGAGTGCCTGTGCTGTTATGTTGACTGGCTATCCTCCTCCTCCGAGTCCTCAATGATACGATTGATGATGATAGCTTGGAAGATCATTTTTGTTTATGGGTGCCGCCACCAGTGCCTAACGCCCAATTTTTCAGCCCCTGTTTAACAGGGGCGTGTAATTACAATTTTTGAAGCAATACTTTGCAACAGGGCTCATTGCTGTGCTCCAAGTACAGTATCTGTGAGGAGTTGCAGTGTTGTGCCACCAGTGCCTAAGGCCCAATTTTTCAGCCCCTGTTTAACAGGGGCGTGTCATTACAATTTTTGAAGCAATACTTTGCAACAGGGCTCATTGCTGTGCTCCAAGTACAGTATCTGTGAGGGGTTGCAGTGTTGTGCCACCAGTGCCTAAGGCCCAATTTTTCAGCCCCTGTTCAACAGGGGCATGTAATTACAATTCTTGATCTAATAATTCACAGCAGGGCCCATTGCTGCACCCACCAAGAGTAACTGTCAGGGCTTACAGTGTTGTGGCACCAGCACCACCATCAAAGGCCCAATTTTTACTACCACTGTTCAACAATTATATGTAATTAAAATTCCTGATATAATAGTTGACAGCAGGGCGTTCCAGCACCAACCAAGAGTAACTGTGAGTGCTTACAGTGTTGTGCCAACACCAACAACTAAGGGGCCTATTTCTGCAGAGTATATACGGCAGGTCCCTACTTTCAAACATCCAACTTACAAACGACTCCTACTTGCAAACGCAAGAAGACAACAGGAAGTGAGAGGAAATCTACCACTAGGAAGGAAAATTCTCTCCTGTAAGAATAAATATGGGAGAAAGGTGTCTCCTCTGTACTGATGCTTTATCAGCAATCCTTGTTTCAAGAAAAACACCACATTTCAAAAACAGTTGTCATTGGGACGGAAAGTGAGGTGAAATGGTCTGAACAGGGGCACAGACAGCAAAACAAATGTTACAGGGGTGATAACCCTTACCTATGTTTTCCAAAAAGTTTAAAAATAGATTTTTGGGCTGGAGCTACACTTCAACAATGTACCTGTTCAAAATTACAAACAGATTCTACATAAGAACAAACCTACAGTCCCTGTCTTGTATGCACCGCCTGTATACGGCTGTTCAGAGTATATAGGGCCTTTTTTATTTTATGTGCGGGGTTCCCCTTAATATCCATACAAGACCCAAAGGGGCTGGTAATGGGCTGGGGTAGGGGGGGGGGGTCATGGGGTAGCTATGCCATTTTTCTTAAAGAATTTCATCCATATTACCGGGACCAGACATTACATTAAAGCCGCAAGCAGTTTTAAATGGCTTTTTTTTCCTTTAGAAGTGTCATTTTGTGCAGGGACAGTTCTAAACACGGGAAACACGTGGCACTTCACAGGCATCCTTTAGACACCCCCCAGGTACGATATTTAAAGGAATATTTGACTTTTTTTTTTCACTTTATGCATCATTAAAATGACTGCTCCCGAAAAACGACCGTTTTTAAAACTTCTTTTTGCATTGATACATGTCCCCTGGTGCAGAACCCGGGTTCCCAAACCCTTTTTAGGACAATAACATGCATAATAGTTGTTATAATTAGCACTTTAGAATTCGAACGTTCGCATCCATTGTATTTAATAGGGTTCTAATGTTCGTTCGAACTTCCGGTCCGTTCGCGGGTTCTGGTGCGAACCGAACCCGGGGGTGTTCGGCTCATCACTAGTAATGACTATGTCGCTCTGTGTCCCGTGATGTACGAGAAAGAAAATAGGATTTTTATAACAGCTTACCTGTAAAATCCTTTTCTTGGAGTACATCACGGGACACAGAGCTCCCGCCCCTCTTTGGGGACACTTATTGCTTTGCTACAAAACTGAGGTGCTCCCGGATGGGAGGGGCTTATATAGGGGAGGGTACTTCCGGTTTTGGAAGTTGCCAGTGCCAGCACCTGACGGTATCTATATAACCCATTAGTAATGACTATGTCGCTCTGTGTCCCGTGATGTACTCCAAGAAAAGGATTTTACAGGTAAGCTGTTATAAAAATCCTATTTTCTAGGGACAGGGAAGGACAGTGAGGCAAATTCTACTTGTGCTATAGTGTGCTGAAGCATTGATCATCAATCAGCTTTAAAAAAACATTTTTTCTAGGGACAGAAAACTATAGGTAGGAAGAGTGTCAGTTTCTTTCACTGTGATAATCCTTGTTTCTAGGGACTGGGAAGGACAGTGAGTGAAATTCTACTTGTGCTATAGTGTGCTAAAGCATTGATCATCAATCAGCTTTAAAAAAACATTTTTTCTAGGGACAGAAAACTATAGGTAGGAAGAGTGTCAGTTTCTTTCACTGTGATAATCCTTGTTTCTAGGGACTGGGAAGGACAGTGAGTGAAATTCTACTTGTGCTATAGTGTGCTAAAGCATTGATCATCAATCAGCTTTAAAAAAACATTTTTTCTAGGGACAGAAAACTATAGGTAGGAAGAGTGTCAGTTTCTTTCACTGTGATAATCCTTGTTTCTAGGGACAGGGAAGGACAGTGAGGCAAATTCTACTTGTGCTATAGTGTGTTGAAGCATTGATCATCAATCAGCTTTAAAAAAACATTTTTTCTAGGGACAGAAAACTATAGGTAGGAAGAGTGTCAGTTTCTTTCACTGTGATAATCCTTGTTTCTAGGGACAGGGAAGGACAGTGAGGGAAATTCTACTTGTGCTATAGTGTGCTAAAGCATTCCTCATCAACCATCTTTGAAATCCTTGTTTTTTGGACAGTCAGGGAAATTGTCGTTGTGCTATTCTGTGCAAAAGCAATCATCCTCAACCATATTTAGAAATCCTTAAGTAAAGGGACAGAGAAGGACACCTGAAGGTAGCCCTTATTGCTTTTTTCCCATCTCCCTGCAGGCCATCTATTAGAATGTCTGGAAGGCAAACAAGGAGAGGCAGACAGTCAGGAGGCAATAAAAGAGGGCAAGCAGGCTCTGTGTCTGGGGGCAACAGTGCTGGTCGTGGACGCGGTGCATTGTCATCAGCACATGGCCATGGGACACGCTTGTCCTTCTTTTCGGCAGCTGGACATGTTGAGCCACATCATGCCGAAGACTTGGTAGAGTGGATGACCAAGCCCTCCTCCTCCTCCTCCTCATCCTCTGTCACCCAGGCTCAGGGTACTGGCAAAGCAGCTGCCAAAGCGTCCTCTTCCCTGGTATCAATGTCAGACTCATCATCAGTCACTCCTTCCCTAGACCCACCATGTCCTCCTCCTGAGGAGTCCCCCGAACTGTTTGAGCACAGTGTTGGGTACATGCTCCAGGAGGATGCCCAGCGTTTCGAAGGGTCTGATGATGAAACCCAGCTACAGGAAGGCAGTAGCGTGAGAGCAGACAGAGGGGATGCTCAAGAAGGACACCAATCTGGCAGTCATGTTCCAGCAGCTGTTGACCTGCCATGCAGCTCGTTGGCAAGCCTACCTCAAAGACCCACACCAAAGAACAAAGCGGACCTCTCCTTGCACCGCATCAGCTGGGATCTCCAACCCCACTATAACTTCAGTCCTCTCTGAAACATGCACTGAGAGGAATGAAGGTGTAGAATTAGGTGTGTCACAGCCAAGTAGTTGCGGCCACTCTGCTAGCAGTACACCGACGTCCGATTCTAGCAGGCAAATTTCCCTGCCCCAGCTGCTGGACCGTCGAAAGAAGTTCACTCCCAGCCATCCACATGCCCAGCGGTTGAATGCTAGCTTGGCTAAATTGCTAGCGCTTCAACTGCTGCCTTTTCAGTTGGTAGACTCGGCCCCCTTCCGTGAGTTTGTGCAATGTGCGGTTCCTCAGTGGCAGGTTCCCAAACGCCACTTTTTCTCACGGAAGGCTATTCCGGCTCTCTACCGGCATGTGGAAGGCAATGTCTTGGCCTCGCTGGACAGGGCGGTCAGCGGTAAGGTGCATATTACCGCTGACTCATGGTCCAGCAGGCATGGACAGGGACGTTACCTTTCTTTCACGGCCCATTGGGTCACTCTTTTGGCAGCTGGGAAGGATGCAGGACAAGGTGCAGTAGTGTTGGAGGTTGTTCCACCGCCACGCCTCCAAAATGCTACTACTGGTTGTGACACACCTCTCTCCTCCACCCCCTCCTCTTCTTCTTCCTCCATGGCCTCTTCCTGTGGTTTGTCCTCTGAACCAGCGGTGCTCCGTAGCCGTTCAAGGGGCTACGCAAGTACGCAGGCAAAAAGATGCCATGCCGTGCTTGCGCTGGTGTGTTTGGGGGACAGAAGCCACACTGGGGCAGAGGTCCTGTCTGCTCTGCAGGGCCAGGCCGAGAGGTGGTTGACGCCACGACAGCTTAAGCCAGGAATGGTGGTTTGCGACAATGGCACCAACCTCCTCTCCGCCCTCCGACAGGGACAACTGACCCATGTGCCCTGTGTGGCTCACGTCCTTAACCTGGTGGTGCAGCGGTTCTTGGGCAGGTACCCGGGCTTACAGGATGTCCTGAGGCAGGCCAGGAAAGTCTGTGTGCATTTCCGCAGATCTTATAATGCCAGTGCTCGCCTGGCTGAGCTGCAAAAGGAGTTAAACCTGCCCAAGAACCGCCTTATATGTGACATGCCCATCAGGTGGAACTCAACGTTGGCCATGCTGCAGCGGCTGCACACGCAGCAGAGGGCCATCAATGAGTACCTGTGCGACTACGGCACCAGGACAGGGTCAGGGGAGCTTGGTTTTTTTTCTCCACGCCAGTGGGGCATGATCAGGGATGCATGCACTGTCCTGGCACCATTTGAGGAGGCCACGAGGATGGTGAGCAGTGACAGTGCATGCATCAGTGACACTGTACCTCTTGTCCACCTGTTGGAGCACACGCTGCGTGGAATAATGGACAGGGCACTTGAGGCAGAACAGAGGCAGGAAGAGGAGGACTTCCTTGCCTCTCAAGGCCCCCTTTACCCAGACAGTGTTCCTTCTGTCCCACCCATCGCACAGGAAGAGGAGGAGGAGGAGGAGGAGGAGGAGGAGGAGGATTCTGTCAGCATGGAGGTGGAGCCTGGCACTCAGCAGCATCAACAGCAGCAGTCTTTTAGGGATGATTTACAGTCCCAAGAAACCAGTGGACTTGTACGTGGCTGGGAGGAGGTGGCTGCGGATCATGTCATCCTTAGTGACCCAGAGGACTCCGGAGCGAATGCCTCAGCAAACCTACGCTGCATGGCCTCCCTGATCCTGCAAAGTCTGCGGAAGGATCCTCGTATTCTTCGGATCAAGGAGAGGGACCATTACTGGCTGGCCACTCTCCTTGATCCACGGTACAAGGGTAAGGTTGCGGACCTTATGTTACCGTCGCAGAGGGAGCAGAGGATGAGACAACTCCGGGAGGCCTTGCAGAAAGGTCTGTGCAACGCGTTCCCAGAGACTGGGAGGTTACAAACTCCTGGTCCTGGACAACGAGTTGCTGAGGCTTCGGCCAGTCAAAGAAGGAGCGGTGGGGAAGGTGGCCGTCTGACCAATGCGTTCAGACAATTCTTTAGTCCGCAGCCCCAAAGTATGATCGGTTCCAGCAACCATCGCCAGCGTCTGATAAACATGGTGCAGGAATATCTAGGGGCAAGGTCAGACTTGGACACCTTCCCCACCGAAAATCCTCTGGCTTACTGGGTCTTGAGGATGGATCACTGGCCAGAGCTTGCACAGTATGCAATTGAGCTACTGGCCTGTCCTGCATCCAGCGTTCTTTCGGAACGCACATTCAGTGCTGCTGGAGGATTTGTCACGGATCACAGGGTGCGCCTGTCCACCGACTCGGTTGATCGACTGACTTTCGTCAAGATGAACCAGTCTTGGATCACCACCAGCTACCACACACCTGATGCTGATATAACAGACTAATTGATTTTAACATGTCACATCCCTTCAAGACTGATGCTGATGCTGAGTGCCTGTGCTGTTATGTTGACTGGCTATCCTCCTCCTCCGAGTCCTCAATGATACGATTGATGATGATAGCTTGGAAGATCATTTTTGTTTATGGGTGCCGCCACCAGTGGCTAAGGCCCAATTTTTCAGCCCCTGTTTTACAGGGGCGTGTAATTACAATTTTTTTAGCAATAATTTGCCATAGGGCTCATTGCTGTGCTCCAAGTACAGTATCTGTGAGGGGTTGGAGTGTTGTGGCACCAGTGCCTAAGGCCCAATTTTTCAGCCCCTGTTTAACAGGGGCGTGTCATTACAATTTTTGAAGCAATACTTTGCAACAGGGCTCATTGCTGTGCTCCAAGTACAGTATCTGTGAGGGGTTGTAGTGTTGTGCCACCAGTGCCTAAGGCCCAATTTTTCAGCCCCTGTTCAACAGGGGCATGCAATTACAATTCTTGATCTAATAATTCACAGCAGGGCCCATTGCTGCACCCACCAAGAGTAACTCTGAGGGCTTACAGTGTTGTGGCAACGCCACCACCACCACCACCACGAAAGGCCCAATTTTTCAGCCCCTGTTCAAAAGGGGCATGTAATTACAATTCTTGATCTAATAATTCACAGCAGGGCCCATTCCTGCACCCACCAAGAGTAACTCTGAGGGCTTACAGTGTTGTGGCAACACCACCACCACCACCACCACGAAAGGCCCAATTTTTCAGCCCCTGTTCAACAGGGGCATGCAATTACAATTCTTGATCTAATAATTCACAGCAGGGCCCATTGCTGCACCCACCAAGAGTAACTCTGAGGGCTTACAGTGTTGTGGCAATGCCACCACCACCACCACCACGAAAGGCCCAATTTTTCAGCCCCTGTTCAAAAGGGGCATGTAATTACAATTCTTGATCTAATAATTCACAGCAGGGCCCATTGCTGCACCCACCAAGAGTAACTCTGAGGGCTTACAGTGTTGTGGCAACGCCACCACCACCACCACCACAAAAGGCCCAATTTTTCAGCCCCTGTTCAAAAGGGGCATGTAATTACAATTCTTGATCTAATAATTCACAGCAGGGCCCATTCCTGCACCCACCAAGAGTAACTCTGAGGGCTTACAGTGTTGTGGCAACACCACCACCATCAAAGGCCCAATTTTTACTACCACTGTTCAACAATTATATGTAATTAAAATTCCTGATATAATAGTTGACAGCAGGGCGTTCCAGCACCAACCAAGAGTAACTGTGAGAGCTTACAGTGTTGTGCCAACACCAACAACTAAGGGGCCTATTTCTGCAGAGTATATACGGCAGGTCCCTACTTTCAAACATCCAACTTACAAACGACTCCTACTTGCAAACGCAAGAAGACAACAGGAAGTGAGAGGAAATCTACCCCTTGGAAGGAAAATTCTCTCCTGTAAGAATTAATATGGGAGAAAGGTGTCTCCTCTGTACTGATGCTTTATCAGCAATCCTTGTTTCAAGAAAAAAAACACATTTCAAAAACAGTTGTCATTGGGACGGAAAGTGAGGTGAAATGTTCTGAACAGGGGCACAGACAGCAAAACAAATGTTACAGGGGTGATAACCCTTACCTATGTTTTCCAAAAAGTTTAAAAATAGATTTTTGGGCTGGAGCTACACTTAAACAATGTACCTGTTCAAAATTACAAACAGATTCTACATAAGAACAAACCTACAGTCCCAGTCTTGTATGCACCGCCTGTATACGGCTGTTCAGAGTATATAGGGCCTTTTTTATTTTATGTGCGGGGTTCCCCTTAATATCCTGGGGTAGGGGGGGGGGGTGATGGGGTAGCTATGCCATTTTTCTTAAAGATTTTCATCCATATTACCGGGACCAGACATTACATTAAAGCCGCAAGCAGTTTTAAATGGCTTTTTTTTCCTTTAGAAGTGTCATTTTGTGCAGGGACAGTTCTAAACACGGCAAACACGTGGCACTTCACAGGCATACTTTAGACACCCCCCAGGTACGATATTTAAAGGAATATTTGACTTTTTTTTTTCACTTTATGCATCATTAAAATGACTGCTCCCGAAAAACGACCGTTTTTAAAACTTCTTTTTGCATTGATACATGTCCCCTGGTGCAGAACCCGGGTTCCCAAACCCTTTTTAGGACAATAACATGCATAATAGTCGTTATAATTAGCACTTTAGAATTCGAACGTTCGCATCCATTGTATTTAATAGGGTTCTAATGTTCGTACGAACTTTCGGTCCGTTCGCGGGTTCTGGTGTGAACCGAACCCGGGGGTGTTCGGCTCATCACTAGTCCTGGTGTCAGTGTAGTGTTGTGTGCACTGACCTGATATCTTCTCTTGTACGGCGCTCGGTATATGTGAGCGCCGCACCAGAGATGACATCACTTCCTCCTGCTCCCTCTGTCTGACACAGACAGAGGGGGCATTTCCATTCGCCGGGAGCGATCGCGAGGGGGTGGCCAGAAACGAATGGCTGCCCCCTCATCCCGGAACGCTCCCGGACACTTAGCCACCGCTCACTGTATAGGAGGGGGGTCCGATTGGACCCCCCAACTGTACAAAGGCAATCACGTACACTCTACGTGATTGTGCCTGTCGGTGCCATTCTGCCGACGTATATATACAGTGAGCGGTCGTTAAGTGGTTAATAATGCTTAAAATGAAAAAATAAAAGTGAAACATTCCTTTAAATTTCGTACCTGGGGGGTGTGTATGATATGCATGTAAAGTGGCGCATGTTTCCCGTGCTTAGAACTGTCCCTGCACAAAGTGTCATTTTTGAAGGAAAAAAAGTCATTTAAAACTCACTCGCGGCTATTAATGAATTGTCGGCTCCCGGCAATACATAGAAAAGTCATTGATAAAAAAGAAAAAAAAAGCGTGGGGGTTCCCCCAAATTCAATTACCATGCCCTTTAGGTCTGGAATGGATATTAAGGGGAACCCCGACGCAAATTAAAAAAAAAATGGCGTGGGGTTCCCCCTAAATATCCATACCAGGCCCTTGAGATCTGGCATGGATTTTAAGGGGAACTCCACCCCAAATAAAAAAAAAATGGCGTGGAGTCCCCCCAAAAATCCATACCAGACCCTTATCCGAGCACGCAACCTGGCCGGCCGCAGGGGAGAGGGGGGGACAAGAGAGCGGCCCCCCCTCCCTCCTGAACCGTACCAGGCCACATGCCCTCAACATGGGGAGGATGTCCCCATGTTGATGAGGACAAGGGCCTCATCCCCACAACCCTTTCCCGGTGGTTGTGGGGGTCTGCGGGCGGGGGGCTTATCGGAATCTGGAAGACCCCTTTAACAAAGGGGACCCCCAGATCCTGGCCCCCCTATGTGAATTGGTAAGGGGTACATTGTACCCCTGCCATTTCACGAAGAAAGTGTCCAAAAAAGTAAATAAAAACACAAACACCTTGAAAAAGTCCTTTATTAAAAAATAAAAAAATAATAAGAAAAAAAAAACATTCCAGCGATGAAATCCAGTGTCCCGCGGCGATCCCGATGTCCAGCGCTGTCCGTCATTGGTTGTGCCTGTGCAGACCTGATGGGGAACTTCCTCGCTGTGTTTTAAATGTATAGACCCGCCCCTTCTAAAGTTCCCCATCAGGTCCGCTCGGCGGACCAGATGCGGAACATGAGAAGGGGCGGGTCTATACATGTATTACACAGCGAATGAAGTTCCCCCATCAGGTCCGCCCCCTCGGTATGTCCGACCCCGCCTACGTCATTGGCCTGAGCGGGGAACTTAATTTAAATTTACATACTGAGGACCCGGGTCCCCAAACACTTTTTAGGACAATAAATTGCATATTAGCCTTTATAATTAGCACTTTAGATTTCGAACGTTCGAGTCCATTGTATTTAATAGGGTTCTAAAGTTCACACGAACATTCTGTCTGTTCGCAGGTTCTGGTGCGAACCGAACAGGGGGGTGTTCGGCTCATCCCTGCTTGTAAAGTCTCTTCTCCTGTATTAAAATGGCTTACTTTGATTTTATTGCACACTGTGAGCTTCTCCCATTAGAAGCTGAAGCTGTACCTGGGAGCAGATAGATCTAAAGGTAACAACACGGGAAGGAGCGGGGCAGTTGGAGAAGCATGCCAACTGGGGGGGGGGGGGGGGGGGAGCTGTGCTGTGTCAAGCCATGCTTTGCTGTGCTACCTACCGCAACATAGTAACGCAACATAGGCATTACCTAGGGCATGCAAATGCAGCCTTTTTATAAATGCCCACTCCTCCAGACTGACTCCTTACTCCTCACTCTGCCCTCTTCATCTGTGCTACCGGTACGCCTTCTCTTTTTTCATCTGTGCTACCGGTCCCCAGTGTTGCCAACTCCCCGAAGTGAAATTTACTGGCAGGACGCCAAAATTCACGAACAGCACCAAATTTTTTTAATGACGGACATCATAACATTTACTGACAGAACCACAGTTTTTTAATATTTCTCCATTTACATGAAGGCCAGATTAATATAACCCAACACAGAGATCCCCCTTATAGAGTCTGCAGGATTCCCCCTTGCAGTGCAAGGGAACTCTGATGTAAAGGGGAATGCTGCAGACCATGATTTAAGAGGGAACTCTAATGTAAGGGGGGGCTCTGGTCACCACATCAGGGTCTGCAGCATTGCCCATTACATCAGAGTTCCCCTTTACAGCAGGGTCCACCACGGATACAGGAGATGGTCAGAGACTGCAGACATGATACAAGCGGTGGTCAGAGACTGCGGACAGGGTACAGGAGGTGGACAGGATACCGGATATAGCAAGACAGAGATTGTATACAATAAAAAAATATATATTTTTAATCACTATTTACTCATATATCATTTGGTCATGATATAAGTTTATTATTTTATCATTGAACAATGAACATTTAATGTATTTAATATCCACCATCATTATTTATACACTGATAGTATTTAGTCATTAAATTAAGACACTAAACTAGAACGGCAAGCACTGTTTGCACATTAGGTAGTCCCAGCCTTCTTGAGATGGTATACTTTTGTAGCGGGTATACACTTTCCTAGTGTATTTAAAATTGGCAGAAACACCAGTAGTGTTCAGTTCCCTGTGGCCCAGCGGGTGGTGCTGTCGCCTTGGGCTGGGGTTGAATCATTGCTGTGTGCCGTACCCCCTTTTTGTCCTCCCTCGGCAGCGGTATGGTGGGGCGGGGAACCCGCCGTGCTTGCTGGGAGAGGGTATAAAGGGGCTGGCCATCTTTGTCACGGGGTCGAGTCCCAGGCACCTTCAGCCTGTGGGCGGTGGTTCGTGTCGGTCCTCTAGGTGGCCTAGGCCTAGAGGACGTCCGGAGGTCGTGTTCCATCCCAGGCACCTTTAGCCTGGGGTGAGGTACTCGGATGGAGGTCTGGAGCTCAGTGTCCACCACTGAGTTCCGCGAGGGAAGGAGATCCTAGGGAACCCCGGGAGTGGGTACCCGAATCCAGAGGCGTAATGGACCGGGAGGGGGTACTTGCCTGAAGACCTGGTGCAGCATATTGCCGGTGACGGGTGAGCCTCCACCGGAGACCACCTGGAAGGATATTTCCCCTCGATCAGAGACCGCAACCCACTTTCAGGAAGGAAAGTGGAGAGTTCATTGTGTCTGGGCCTACTCGCATCCACAGCCCCTGTCTGTTATACTCATTGAGGAAGTCCAACTGTCTGTGTGTTACTCTGTTCAAGAAGAATAAAGGAGTTTTGGACTTTAGTGGTGTGGGGCCCATTTTCTGGCAGACATTGTTTGAGGAAACCATCAGGAGGAGGCTCCAGGTGCCGAACACCGACCTGAAGGTAAAACAGGAACTTTGCTCACACCACACAACTATCTGCGGTGAAGGCTTTGCGTGGTGACCCCGCTCTCTCTCCTCTAAGGTACCCCTAGACAAGAGACAGATGAGCTGATAAGAGAGTGAGAGAGAGGAGGCCGCTACACGTGGGGGCTCGGGTCCGGTATGGTGTTTGTGCTACTATGGAGTACGGAGTTTGAACGTGTCTGCCCGGAGGAGTTCCGAGTCCATATTATTGGCCAAAGTGCATCCCTGCTCAAAGTCATGGACATGACCCAGTAAAGGGAAAGGCCCACGCAGAAGAGCGAGAAGAGGGGGGAGCTCAGCCGTGTGAAGGACTACACGTGGGGGCTTCTATTTGCACTGCGCCACCAGGCACACCCCCACTGCTTAGTTTGTGGGCGTGACTCAGAAAAGGAAAAGAAAAGCCCGCAAACTAGAGTGCAGAGGGGAGGAGTCCAATACGTGTGAAGGACTACACGTGGGACATTGGCGCAAAAACTTGCAGTGCGCAATGGACCAGCAGCAAGTCACCATGTTCGGACATACATTGTGGATTCTGGTTCACCCTTCTACCACGACTCTGACTGCTGCTGCTCCGGTGACCGATACGGGGATCCGGCTAAAGCCAAGGGGTCGATTCGCCCTGTATTCATGCATGGACGTTGAGGCCCTGGGTGTGATTTGTCCCGGCTGTTCGGGACTGGTGTGCCAACTGAAGCCATTCGGGCAATGCGAGGCCTGCGGGGAGTTCCTATTTGAAGTGGATCCAGCGGTTGAGAAGCCCAGGACCATTTACCCCAGCCGTGCTGCAGGCAACACCACTCAGAGAGGAGGAATCACTTGTTTGACAGCCATCCCTGTGCGCACTGCAGCGACCGCAGAGGAGGTCGCGGGTACTCAACGGGAGAAATCCGAGGATGCTGACTCGGTCACCACTGTCTCACAGCGTCCACCACCGAAGAGAAAGACTGGCATGGTAGCCCCGACCAGTGGTTGTGGTGGACCATCCCGCTCGCCTACGCCCGGCCCAGAGGGATCCGTCGGCAGGAGTTCCGGACATCCCGCCTCAAGTAAAGGCTGAGGTAAGCCAGGCAGAGAGACTTGGTGTGTGGGTGGAGGTGGTAATTCAGTCTCCACTACAGGCTACCTGCCCGCGGAGGAGTGTGACACCTCCGACCTAGAATCACTCTTGAACTGACTTCCTCTCGGGTGAGGTACTCGGATGGAGGTCTGGAGCTCAGTGCCCACCACTGAGTTCCGCGAGGGAAGGAGATCCTAAGGAACCCCGGGAGTGGGTACCCGAATCCAGAGGCGTAATGGACCGGGAGGGGGTACTTGCCTGAAGACCTGGTGCAGCATATTGCCGGTGACGGGTGAGCCTCCACCGGAGACCGCCTGGAAGGATATTTCCCCTCGATCGGAGACTGCAACCCACTTTCAGGAAGGAAAGTGGAGAGTTCATTGTGTCTGGGCCAACTCGCATCCACACCCCCTGTCTGTTCTGTTCTTTGAGGGAGTTCAACTGATTGTGTTCACTTCTGCATTGAGAAGAATAAAGGAGTGTTGGACTTTAGTGGTGTGGGGCTCATTCAGGAGGAGGCTCCAGGTGCCGAACACCGACCCGAAGGTAAAACAGGAACTTTTCTCACACCACACAACTATCTGCGGTGAAGGCTTGGCGTGGTGACCCCGCTCTCTCTTCTCTAAGGTACCCCTAGACAAGAGACAGACGAGCTGATAAGAGAGTGAGAGAGAGGTGCCCTACACTTTTTTAGTGAAAAAAAATTTAAGTTGAAAAAAAAGTTAAAGCACTGCAGAGAAGGCCATATCTGATAGCAATGAGCTGCTTTATGCTATAGCATAAAGCAGCTCATTGCTATCAGATATGGCCTTCTCTGCAGTGCTTTAAAAAAAAATCAACTTTAACTTTTTTTATATAACTTTAAGCATATATATCTGTCTGTACACATTCCACACTGTGCAGTGCACAGTGTGCACGTTTTCATGTTTTACTCACCAGTGGCCAGGGGGCTGCAGCCAGGGCAGGGTGTGCTCAGTGCTGGCCAGTGGCACTTGTCAGGGCCTTGTGTGTCTGTCCAGGGGGTCGGTCTGACAGGCCAGGTCTCTGGCGCTGTCCATCTCACTCGCGACTCACAGATGGTGCCGCTGCCAGCCCTCGAAAGGTCCACTGCACTGTCCACTCCGAGGCTCCTTCTTCAGCCCGCTCGGCTCCTGGGCTGGCATTCAGCTTATGGAAGGCAGCGCGGATACAGTATCGGATTGTCTCGGGGATTTACGTAACTGCGCGCGCATGCGCAGTTCTTACCCGATCCGATCACAGCCATTTTTACTGGCAGTGTTCGGCTTCTACGGACATTCACGGACACTTGAAAAAAATGCCTCTTTTTACGAGCTGTCCGTAAATCTACGGACGGTTGGCAACACTGCCGGTCCTTCACACCATGAGATCATCAAATTCAATGCAGGGTTGATAGTCCTGCACTCAGAGGCGTATCTAGTGAAAATGGCGCCTATGGCAAGAACTGAAACTGCGCCCCTGTCAAAACATTTAAAACCCATCTTTCAGATATCGCACAAATCACAATCGCACATGATGTTGACTTTAAGGCCTCTTTCACACTGGGGCGGTGGGGGGCGTTGTTTACCATTGTTTTTGCTGCGCTATTCAGCCGCTAGTGGGGCTCTTTTAACCCCCGCTAACGGCTGAGAAAAGGTTAAAAAAAAACGCCTGCAAAGTGCCGCTTTGATTTCAATGGGCAGGGGCGCTTTAGGAGCCGCTCCTACAGTGCCTCAAAGATGCTGCTTGCAGGACATTTTTTACCAACCTGCTAGCGCACCGCTCCAGTGTGAAAGCCCTCGGGGCTTTCACACTGGAGTGAATAATGGTGCTCTTTTAGGGCGCTTTGCAGGCGCTATTTTTAGCGTTATAGCGACTGCAAAGCGCCTCAGTGAGAAAGGGGTCTTAGGCTAGTTTCACACTGAGGTGCTTTGCAGGTGTTACAGCGCTACAAAATTGCGCCTGCAAAGCGCCCTGAAAGAGCCTCTTTTTTCACTCCAATGTGAAAGCCCAAGGGCTTTCACACTGGAGCAGTGCGCTGGCAGGACGCTCAAAAAAGTCCTGCTAGCCGCATCTTTGAGGCACTGTAGGAACTGTGTACACACAGCTTCTAAAGCGCCCCTGCCCATTAAAATCAATGGGCAGCGCCACCGAATCGCCAGCAAAGTGCCGCTGCAGTGGCGCTTTGCTGACGGTTTTAACCCTTTTTGGGCCACTAGCGGTGCGCTGGCAGGACGCTCAAAAAAGTCCTGCCAGCCGCATCTTTGAGGTGTCCCGCTAGTGACAGTGCTTTTCCGCCAACGGCTAAGCGCCCCAGTGTGAAAACAGCCTAAGTCATCATGTGCCAGGCACAGGCCCAAACAGAAGCAAGCAGCCAATCAAATATAGTGCTTTCTCAATATGGATTAAATAAATTGTAATTATGCATAGCCATAGATATCATAAATAAAGTGATTTGTGCAACAGCAGGTACTACTTGCACAAATCACTTTATTTATGATAACTATGGCTATGCATAATTACAATTTATTTAATCAATATTGAGCAAGCAGGCACTACAGTATACTGGCAGTCTGGCATACATCATTAACACTGACTGACTTCACAGTGAAAACTTTCTCTAATACAAAAATGCTTTATTCACAATGTACACTGACTAGTACGGTACCTGCTGCAGTTGCTGCCTGGCTTGGGGGTTCGGGTTCCACCGTTCCAGAGTCCAGTTCAGTTGAACTTAGTTCTCCTCCTCAGCGACGGCGACCTCACCTCACGTGACGTCACCGACCCGCTCGCGCTCGGGGAGAAGATAGAAGCAGTGCAGAGGAGGAAAGCTCTGCCTCCGCCAGTTAGCCGAATGACAGTCTGGAGACACACACAGAGTGGACGGTCCCACTGATCTATAAGCATGGGGGCGCCCGCGCCTGTCACTCTCCTACACACTAGCATTCAGATCCAGCAGCGAAGTAAGAATGAAGTGCCATGCCGCCGCCGGGGGCTATAGTGCGGGAGGCGGCCCATAGGAGGACAGGTGCGGGTGGGATTTTTTTTTCCGTCTAGTTTATTTTGCCGCCCCCCCCCCCCAGAGCGCCCATGGCACTTGCCATGGAGTGCCATACCCTGGATACGCCACTGCCTGCACTGTATTAGGGGATAGTGAGGTACCACACCCAAGCCGGAGGGGAGCAGAGTGCCTGAGCCACCCAGCGCACAGAATAAGGTAAGTATTAAGCCTCATGCACACTGGACGTCTTTATCATGGCTGTTAGGGGCATCTGGTGTTTGTTTTTTTTTTGCCATTAAATGCACATGTCAATGCACACATAGGTGTTTAGATGCAAAAAAATCAAAAAACACAGCCAGCACATTCAGGAGCAGCGGCGGTTTGGCAGAAAAAAGGCTTGACATTGTAAATGCCTGTTAATGCTAGGCACGTTAAGAGCGTGAGCGTTAATTACTGTATTTATCGGCGTATAACACGCGCCGGCGTATAACACGCACCCCAAGTTTAGGAGGGAATTTTAAGGAAAAAAACTTTTAGGAGGGAAATTCAAGGAAAAAAACTTACATTTAAATGCAGCCTTGTCCATCATTGCAGCCTTGCCCAGTGTCCATCTGCAGCCTTGCCCAGTGTCCATCTGCAGCCTTGCCCAGTGTCCATCTGCAGCCTTGCCCAGTGTCCATCATTGCAGCTTTGCCCAGTGTCCATCTGCAGTCTTGCCCAGTGCCTTTGCAGCCTTGCCCAGTGCCTTTGCAGCCTTGCCAGTCTCGGCGATTTTTAAAATTGGCGCCGATTTCTGTGTGGAGAGGAGCGAGCGGGGCCGAGTGTACTTCGGCTAGACTTGGCTCCTCTTGCAGTCCTGCCCATCTCCACTGACTGCGCCACTGACATACAGAAAGCCGAGTGTACTTCGGCTAGACTCGGCTCTGCTCACAGTCAGGGGCGGGACTGCGAGAGGAGCCGAGACTAGCCGAAGTACACTCGGCTTTCTGTATGTCAGCGGCGCAGTTAGAGATGGGCGGGACTGCGAGAGGAGCCGAGTAAAGCCGAGTGTAATTCGGCTTCGTGTATCTCGGCTCCTCTCGCTCGTTTCAGCAAGGGGATCGGCGGAGGATCGGCGTATAACACGCACCCACGATTTTCCCCTAATTTTAAGGGGAAAAAAGTGCGTGTTATACGCCGATAAATACGGTAATTTCAATGGGCAGAATAAATTATTATTCTGGTCAATGAAATTAATTAACACCCAAGCACCTAATGCATACCTCCCAACTGGCACGGATTGGGCGGGACTTACCCGCAATGACAACTTCTTCCCGTACTCCCGCACAAGATGTTATGTTCCCACATAACGATGTGAGGGGGAGGAGGTCCGGGGGAGAAGGATGGATGACTGGCCTCCGGCGGCTGCAACCCACTCCCCTGCTCACAAATGTAAGTAGACACCTGTTTTACTTCCTCCCGCGGTAATTGTCACTTAAGAAGTTGTCCCGCATTGGAGAATTTCAAAGTTGGGAGGTATGCTAATGTGTTACACACATTTACAAGCGCCAAGCATTTTTTCCTGCCAAAGCACTGCTGCCACGAGGAAAGGCATCTAGGAGAGATAGAAAACTGTCCAGTGTGCATGATGCCTTACATCTTATGCCTCTTCCTCTAAAGTTATCACGCATTTCCCCTTGCAGTGCAAGGGGGGGGGGGGGCACTGCCACAAGTGCCTTTACAAAACCAGTGTAGCCCTTTAAGGTTGGGTTTATTTTTTGAGGCAGAATTTCACTTTTCATAACAAATAGAAGCCTTTTCTAATGTCTTTTCTACCCCTGCCATCCCATTGTGATGCCCTTTCACTTACCTAGTTCATGGCAACTTTGGATTTTCACCTCTCAGTTCAAAATGTAAAAAATGTTTCCTGAAAGCTGACTTCCTGTATTGTCAGATGACCTTCCAGGAACTTAATATCCCATCTTGCACTGCCTTAAGCATCACAGAATAGGGCGTGTTTTACCTCTCTGGACCACACCTCCCTCATTACTATAGCATCTCTTTTTTATTTCCACCACTTTCCTACTTCTTCCTTTAACTACTTGCCGACCACGCTATAGCCAAATGACGGCTACAGCGCAGTCGTCTAGTTCTGTGATCACAGGGCTTGGAGGACACTGCTGATCACATGTTGAGGTAAAGAGCCAATCAGCTGTGTCCAATCACAGTTGATCACGGATGTCAACAGAAGCTGGTTATCGACAATCTTTTCCTCATGCTGACAGCATGAGGAGAGAAGAAGAAAGCAGATAATCGGCTTCTCTAAAACCGATAAGCAGGGCACTGATTATCAGTGTCCTGATTATCAGTGCAGTCCCAATGGTGTCCACCAGTGCTGCATCTGTGCCCACATTTGCAGCCAATTAGTGCCCATCAGTGCTGCCAATCAGTGCCTCCTCATCAGATTCACCTATCAGTGCTGCATACCAGTGCCCATCAGTGCCGCCTATCAGTACCCATCAGTGCCATCTATCAGTGCAGCCTCATCAGTGCCCACCAGTGCCGCCTCATCAGTGCCCATCAGTGCAGCCTATCAGTGCCCATCAATGAACACCAGTGCCTCCTCATCAGTGCCCATCAATGAACACCAGTGCCTCCTCATCAGTGCCCATCAATGCCCACCAGTGCCTCCTCATTAGTGCCCATCAATGCCTATCGGTGCAGCCTCATCAGCACACAACAGTGAAGGAGAACAATTACCTGTTTGCAAAATTTTATAACAAACTATGAAAACTTTTTATTTATTTATTTTTTCAAAATTTTGGATCTTTATCTGTTTATTTACTAAATAAAAAAAAGCCCCAGTGGTGAATAAATATCAACAAAAGAAATCTGTATTTGTGTGAAAAAAATATATTCATTTGGGTACAGTGTTGCATGACTGCGCAATTGTCATTCAAAGTGTGACAGCGCTGAAAGCTGAAAATTGGCCTGGGCAGGAAGGGGGTAAAAGCGCCCAGTAGGCAAATGGTTAAGGTGGGACTATACACCATACATAGAAACATAGAAAAGTGAAAGCAGAAAAAGACTGCCCATTTTTTAAATCTTTTTTATCTTATTTATTTATTTTTTGTTTTCCTTAACTTTTTTTGTCTGAGTATAGATCTATGTTTGTCCCAAGCATGTTTGAAGCCATTTACTGTTGACTGTCTCACTACCTCTGCTGGATTTTTATGCACCAGCAATGATGATTGTACCATCTCCTTTAGATCTATCATCAACTGCGTAGTGCAAGGGCCTGCCTGATTTAATAAAAATTGAATGTCTTATTCAGGTGGGTCCTCCTAGGACATCGTTTTAGTAAATCTAAAGGAAATCCTCTCTTCAGATTTCTTACCAGGTCTCTGCAGATTTTAGCTTTGCCTCGGTGGAAAACCTTCCCGAGATTATCTTTCTTGGGACCGCCAAATTTCCCAGCTGTCTGTGCTTTGCGCTCCACACATTTCCCATATACATTCGGTGCCAGCTACACATCTGTAGCCCAAAAGCTGTATATTGATTTGTGGCCTTTTGTTTACTTCAATGAAATGTTGATCTTCTATTGCTCGGCGTTCCTATTTCCCTTTCTTTTTTTGGTTCAAATAAATAAGCAGAACAAATATGGATAATGTTATAGTTCTAGATCGGGTTAGCTGGAAACACTTTCAAAAGAGCAAATAACTAGTTCATTATACGAGTAAGGAAAAAAAAGAAATGTTGAAAATTTTGGATTTGAGTATAAAGAAGGCAGTTGTGTAGAGTACAATCTACTTGTCATGTTGAATGGCCTTGAGCGATTTAGGAAGGAAAGGAGAGCAGACCAGATTTCTGCTTACCAGGCAATTTTTCGCCAGTATCTACACGGAATTCTATTACATAGAATACATGGATTCGAGGGATTCTAATGACTGCTAAAACAATACATCTATATACTAGGAAACAAAGCACAACATTCTCATGTAACAACTTATATATGAAACAGAAGATTCATAGGTGGTCCACTTTCATAGGTGATCATAGATCAGTTGTTCATTGCAGGAAAGTTTTACATTTTGAAGGATGGACATTTACATTTTTCTTAAAACTAAGCTAGTTTATTTCAAACTCTGGCCTTACTTTAGTTCTTTTACATTTGTATCGGCTGCTCTACTGTACTTATACAAAATGAGTTTGCATATCCCTTTAAATCAGTGGTCTCCAAACTGTGGTCCGAGGGCAAGATGTGGCCCTTTGCTTGCTTTTATTCAGCCCTTGGGGCACTATTTTCAATTTCTATTTTTTATTTAATCAAAGGGCATGGTACAAAGACATACAGCAGGTATTATACAATCTTATCCCACCATACAACCAGATAGAGCCTGCATTACATCATGCAAAGCATTTATACATCCTATCTATCTCGCCATATATTGGCTCCATAGGGAGTCATGTCCCCTATACATTTTACAAGTCATTACACAAGCCCCAAATATACTCCACTGAAGTACCCCCCTGTAGCCCGCCCCAAATCAATTTATGTTTTATATAAAGATATACAGGAATATAATGCGCTGGGTATGATCAAATACCACCAAAATAAAACTCTATTTGTGGCAAAAAAAGGATGTCAATTTTGTTTGGGAGCCACGTCGCACGGCCGCGTAATTGTCAGTTAAAGCGACGCAGTGCCGAATTGCAAAAAGTGGCCTGGTCTTTAACCAGCCAAAATGGTCCGGGGCTGAAGTGGTTAAGGAACAACCTGTCCAGAATTATAGTAACATCCTAGTATTAAAAACAAAAGAGAGAACAGAAAAGAGAGAAAGGGAGAAAAAAAAAAGAATATTTAAATTAGTGGGAGGGAGTGGGAGAGGGAGGAAAGGGGCACTATTTTCATCCACTGATCCCAACAATGGAGAATAATTCCCCACGCTATACAAAAAAATACGGGGGGTTTGGTCACACTATATGGTCACATAGTGCTAAGCCCACTTACTGCGACACAGTACCCCAAATTAGTGGGTCCTACCCTAGTAATAGAATAAAAGATCCTGCATCTAATTCCCCACCCTGACACCAATGAAGGGGCTGAATTCCTCCAAATGACACCAAAGATTCCGTCCAATGACAGCAAAAATGGGGCCCAATGACACTAATGATGGGGCACAACTCTTTTGAGAGACATCAGCCATGGGATGATATTCCTTCCACTGGCACCAAAGATGGGGCATTGTTTATTCCCACTGATGTCAGGACCTTTTCTACTCCCAATGGCCACAGTCCGGCCCCCCTTCCTGACCAGTCGCCACAGTTGTACTGCGGCAAGTTGGCTCCCCTGTGCGAACCAATCTAACTGTACATCGGTTCGCCCTTTGACCACTAAAGGGTGTGCACGCGCCCGCAGCGCAACGCCAGAGCGAATACCTGGGAACTGTGTGTGTACTAAGTATGAACACCGATCTCTCCTCCTAGTCAGTCCCAGAAAAATGTTGTTTGGGTACAACGTCGCAGGACCGCGCAATTGTCAGTTAAAGCGACGCAGTGCCGTATCGCAAAAAATGGCCTGGTCAGAAGCCAAATCTTCCAGGGCTGAAGTGGTTAAGTCTAAAAGAGAGTAGGGGTGAGCTTCGAGTTCGAGTCAAACTCATGTTCGACTCGAACATTGCCTGTTCGCCCGTTCGCCGAACAGCGAACAAATTGGGGTGTTCGCCGCAAATTCGAAAAGTCTATGGGAGAAATCTAAAGTGCTAATTATAAAGGCTTATATGCAAGTTATTGTCATAAAAAGTGTTTGGGGACCCGAGTCCTGCCCCAGGGGACATGTATCAATGAAAAAAAAAGTTTTAAAAACGGACGTTTTTTTAGGAGTGATGATTTTAATAATGCTTAAAGTGAAACAATAAAAGTGAAATATTCCTTTAAATTTCGTACCTGGGGGGTGTGTATGATATGCATGTAAAGTGGCGCATGTTTCCCGTGCTTAGAACTGTCCCTGCACAAAGTGTCATTTTTGAAGGAAAAAAAGTCATTTAAAACTCACTCGCGGCTATTAATGAATTGTCGGCTCCCGGCAATACATAGAAAAGTCATTGATAAAAATAAAAAATAAAGCGTGGGGGTTCCCCCAAATTCAATTACCAGGCCCTTCAGGTCTAGAATGGATATTAAGGGGAACCCCGACGCAAATAAAAAAAAAATGCGTGGAGTTCCCCCAAATATCCATACCAGGCCCTTCAGATCTGGCATGGATTTTAAGGGGAACTCAACCCCAAATTTAAAAAAAAATGGCGTGGAGTCCCCCCAAAAATCCATACCAGACTCTTATCCGAGCACGCAACCTGGTCAGCCACAGGGGAAGAGGGGGGGACGAGAGAGCAGCCCCCTCTCCCTCCTGAACCATACCAGGCCACATGCCCTCAACATGGGGAGGATGTCCCCATGTTGATTGGGACAAGGGCCTCATCCCCACAACCCTTGCCCGGTGGTTGTGGGGGTCTGCGGGCGGGGGGCTTATCGGAATCTGGAAGACCCCTTTAACAAAGGGGACCCCCAGATCCCGCCCCCCCATGTGAATTGGTAAGGGGTACATTGTACCCCTACCATTTCACGAAGAAAGTGTAAAAAAAATGTAAAAAAAAACCACACAAACACCTTGAAAAAGTCCTTTATTAAAAAAAAAAAAGAAACCATTCCAGCGGAGAAATCCAGTGTCCCGCGGCGATCCGATGTCCAGCGCTGTCCGTCATTGGCTGAGCCTGAGCGGACCTGATAGGGAACTTCCTCCGCAGTCTATTACACGTATAGACCCGCCCCTTCTAAAGTTCCCCATCAGGTCCGCTCAGCCAATGACTCGGTGTAAGGCTGAGGACCTGATGCGGAACATGAGAAGGGGCGGGTCTATACATGTATTACAAAGTGAGAGAAGTTCCCCATCAGGTCCGCCCCCTCGGTATGTTGGACCCCGCCTACGTCATTGGTCTGAGCAAGGAACTTCCTTCACTGTGTAATTGACGTAGGCGGGGTCTGACATACCGAGGGGGCGGACCTGATGGGGAACTTCCTTCACTGTGTAATACATGTATAGACTCTATACATGTATTACGCAGTGAAGGAAGTTCCCCATCAGGTCCGCCCCCTCGGTATGTCAGACCCCGCCTACGTCATTGGCCTGAGCGGGAAACTTCCTTCACTGTGTAAATTTAAATTACACAGTGAAGGAAGTTCCCCGCTCAGGCCAATGACATAGGTGGGGTCCGACATACCGGGGGGGCGGACCTGATGGGGAACTTCTCTCACTTTGTAATACATGTATAGACCCGCCCCTTCTCATGTTCCGCATCAGGTCCTCAGCCTTACACCGAGTCATTGGCTGAGCGGACCTGATGGGGAACTTTAGAAGGGGCGGGTCTATACATGTAATAGACTGCGGAGGAAGTTCCCCATCAGGTCCGCTCAGGCTCAGCCAATGACGGACAGCGCTGGACATCGGATCACCGCGGGACACTGGATTTCTCCGCTGGAATGGTTTTTTGTTTTTTTTTAATAAAGGACTTTTTCAAGGTGTTTGTGTGTTTTTTTTTTACATTTTTTGACACTTTCTTCGTGAAATGGTAGGGGTACAATGTACCCCTTACCAATTCACATAGGGGGGGGCTGGGATCTGGGGGTCCCCTTTGTTAAAGAGGTCTTCCAGATTCCGATAAGCCCCCCGCCCGCAGACCCCCACAACCACCGGGCAAGGGTTGTGGGGATGAGGCCCTTGTCCCCATCAACATGGGGACATCCTCCCCATGTTGAGGGCATGTGGCCTGGTACGGTTCAGGATGGAGGGGGGGCCGCTCTCTCATCCCCCCCTTTTCCCCTGCGGCCTGCCAGGTTGCGTGCCCGTATAAGGGTCTGGTATGGATTTTTGGGGGGACTCCACGCCATTTTTTTAAATCCATGCCAGATCTCAAGGGCCTGGTATGGATATTTAGGGGGAACCACACGCATTTTTTTTTTAATTTGCGGCGGGGTTCCCCTTAATATCCATTCCAGACCTGAAGGGCCTGGTAATTGAATTCTGGGGGACCCCCACGCTTTTTTTTTTATCAATGACTTTCCTATGTATTGCCGGGAGCCGACAATTCATTAATAGCCGCGAGTTTTAAATGACTTTTTTTCCTTCAAAAATGACATTTTTTGCAGGGACAGTTCTAAGCACGGGAAACATGCGCCATTTTACATGCATATCATACACACCCCCCGGTACGAAATTTAAAGGAATATTTCACTTTTATTTTTTCATTTTAAGCATTATTAAAATCACTGCTCCCGAAAAAACGGACGTTTTTAAAACCTTTTTTTGCATTGATACATGTCCCCTGGGGCAGGACCCGGGTCCCCAAACACTTTTTTAGGACAATAACTTGCATATAAGCCTTTATAATTAGCACTTTAGATTTCGAACGTTCAAGTCCATTGTATTTAATAGGGTTCTAAAGTTCACACGAACATTTTGTCTGTTCGCAGGTTCTGGTGCGAACCGAACAGGGGGGTGTTCGGCTCATCCCTGAAAGAGAGTAAACTTGCCCTTTGTTTAGAAAGTTTGGGGACCCTTGCTTTAAATGAATAGTGCAAAAGAACCCACTACATGAATGCATCTCAAAAATCCAAATGTATAAAGGATGTGATAACCATAAATATACAATATAAATAAATACATTTTAAAGTCCACAATTCATACATATGCACTTAATATGAAAGTCCCAACTCCAACGGCAATATAATGCCTTGTGATGTAAGGTGTTCACAGTACCAATCAAATAGGTAACTGTAGTGCAGGGATATGCAATTAGTGGACCATCAGCTGTTGCAAAACTACAAGTCCCATCATGCCTCTGCCTCTGGGTGTCATGCTTGTGGCTGTCAGAGTGTTGCTATGCCTCATGGGACTTGTAGTTCTGCAACAGCTGGAGGTCCGCTAATTGCATATCCCTGCATGTAGTGTTTTAGTGCTCAGGTGCTGTCCCACATGCAGAGCCTCTTACCAGAAGCTGAGATCTCAACATAAGGAGAACTAATGTGCAACAGAGCAGAAAACCTCACTGGCTGGCTCCAAAAATGTGTTTCACCACAGAAATATCCGGACCAGGCACTCTGTGTTAAATATCATCATCAGTCGCACATAGCATAGCCATCAGAGAATGAAAAAAAATGAAAAGGCTCATGGTGCAGTCAATTTTAAATAGCAGACAGTATAACAAGCAGAATGCCAACCTGCCGGTGTGCGTGATGACGTCACAGAAACAGAATTTGGGAATGATTCACGTATTAAGTTCTTTTGCACTATTGATTTAAAGGGATATGCGCACCTGTTTTGTGTAACTTTAATATTTTGGTCTGGTATTCAGACACGGTTAGTTGCTACAATCCCTAATTTGGTTTAGTTTATCTTACAATTTTTGTTCTTCCTCTACTGTATAGTCGAATGGCGGATACGGTGCAGGCTTACTTTGCAGGGAGGGCGTCTATTGACGTCCTCCCATGATCGCACTGCCTGCGTGCTTCTGCGGTGCGTGGGCGGTGCACTCTGTGATCACTGAGTTTGAAGGATCGCAGATCGGGGTAAAGGGCCAATCACAGCAGCCCGTTACTGCATGAGCAGCTGTGTCCAATGACAGCTGATCCCAGATGTAAACACAAGCTGGTTATCAGGTTTTCTTTCCTCATGCTGACAGCGTGAGGAGAGAAGAAGAGAGCCGATAATCAACTTGTGTTAAAGGAACATCAGCACTGATAATAAGGGCACTGATTATCAGTGTCCTGACTATCAATGCAGTTCCAATCAGTGCCCACCAGTTCTGCCAATCAGTGCACATCAGTACCTCCTCATCAGTGTCACCTATCACTGCTGCCTACCAGTGCCCATCAGTGCCACCTATCAGTGCTAACTATCAGTGCCACCTTTCACTGCCCTTCAGTGCCGCCTATCAGAGCCCATCAGTGCCATCTATCAGTGTCCATCAGTGCCCACAAGTGCCACCTCATCAGTGCCACCTCATCAGAGCCCATTGGTGGCCATCAGTGCAGCCTATCAGTGAAGGAGAAAAATTACCTGTTTGCAAAATGTTATAAAAAAACTATGAAAAATGTTGGGTTTTTTTTGGTCTTTTTTCATTTGTTTACCAAAAAATAAAAATGCCATTTTGTAGACGCTATAACTTTTGCGCAAACCAATCAATATACGCTTACTGCAATTTATTTTTACCAAAAATATGTAGAAGAATACGTATCAGCCTAAACTGAGGAAAAAAATAGTTTTTAAATATATTTTTTGGGGATATTTATTATAGCAAAAAGTAAAAAAATTTAGCTTTTTTTTCTAAATTGTCGCTATTTTTTGTTTATAGAGCAAAAAATTAAAACTGCAGAAGTGATCAAATACCACCAAAAGAAAGCTCTATTTGTGGGGAAAAAAGGACGTCAATTTTGTTTGGGTGTAACGTCGCACGACCGCGCAATTTTCAGTTAAAGCGACGCAGTGTCGAATCGCAAAAAATGGCCTGGTCATTGGGCAGCCAATTCTTCCGGGGCTGAAGTGGTTAAGAAGCATGATTAAGCCCAGGTTCACACTGGGCTGCAGGATTGACACCGTGTGAGTTCAGCTGAACTCGCATGATTTCACTCTCGCTTGTGAGTTCCGATTTCGGCCGCGATTACAGAGACATTTGTGCAGGTTTCTGCACAGATGTCAATGTAAATCGCGGCCCGAAATCGCAAAAAGTAATACAGAAACTACTTTTTGAAATCGGCGCAGCCCCACAGATCTGGCGTCACACCGGTTAGGAAGGTGCCATTGCTGTCAAATTCCGCCGATTTGACATGCGATTTGACATGTCAAATCGCATGTCAAAACACACCAGTGTGAACCAGGGCAGAGGCAAAAAGAATGACACCACTCTAATTGGATATTTAAAACTGGTATTACTTTATCCTCGCCCCCCCCACCCCCCCAAGGTCATTCGGTGAACTACAGCCATTCTCTTAGAAAATGCGCAATATCTAGAAGTCAAAAATATACAGCGCTGACGTCGTATGTGTCAAAACGTATACATATGTGGGGTGCCTATAAGAGATAACAATTTTGTGAATTCACTTTTTCCAATATATATATATATGGAATTTTAAATGCAAATAAGAAAAGAAGGCCTCATATATAGATTATTTTGGTATGTAAAGTGATTAAAACGTTAAATAATAAGTAAATTGGTTCTTACTAAAACTTCACATTTTAGTCTGGTTTGCAAAGGTTTTGACTATCTGCAGACACTAAAAGGGTTAAAATTTGAAATCACTAGCTTTAGATAGCTTTTGAAAAAATTCAACTAGAAGGCAATTTTGGCAAATTTTCAGCAAACATAAAATTGGCAATGTCCCCGCAAAATCTTCCATGAGATGTGCCACTCATCCCTCATTAATTAAAAGTGAAGAAGGGCAAAGAAAACATTTTTTTTTGTGAATTCTAACAAGAATTTTTAGTAGACATGATGGTTGGCTCAATGTGGGAAGCAGATTGCTGTGGGTGTAATAAGCACGATATTGGAGTAAACTACACACAGATGGAGCACCGCTAAATTACTAAAATTGATTGCATACCTGTACCGCTTTCATAACAGAGAATACATCACTTGCCAACTGAGATTGGAAAGAGGGAACATATAAAGTCGGAAGACTTGCCTGTGAAATATTTAATTGATACTAAGTATTAAAATCACAAAAAAAATCATACATTGCAGCTTATTATTCGTTAGATGTTATGGCAGCATTAGTTTTCTTATTTCAAGCTTTTTGCTCTTTATTTTCACATGATGATCCTGCCAGTAACACACTTCCTGTCCTAGGGTGACAACGTTCACTCACTGTACTGTATCTATTGAGGGTCAGCCAGGGCCGGTACAAGGGCGAGGCCCTAGGCGCTGTGTTGAGGGGGTACTCTCCTGGTGCCGCTCCTCATCGACAGGAGTGATCGCTATTTCACTCCTGTCACAAGGAACAGCTGCCGAAACTTGCTGGAGGGAGGATTAGGCTTTCTCCTCCCTCCAGCCTGCAGGGGGCGATAGACAGCCGACAGACTGTCCTTCTTCTCTCCCCTTGTCATGTGACCTATCACATGACTGGAGAGAGGAAGGAGAAGCTGCCTTCATTCCAGGAGAGCTGTGAGTACAGTTGGCAATGGGGGGGGGCACTCTAATGGGGACACATTGTGTACAGGGGCACTCTAATGGGGACACATTGTGTAAGGGGGCACTCTGATGGGGACACATTGTGTAAGGGGGCACTCTGATGGGACACCTGAGGTAAAGGGGGACACCTGATGTAAAAGGGTATTCTGATGGGGACACCTGATATAAAGGGAGACTCTGATTGGCACCCCTGGTGTAAAGGGAGGACTCTGATGGGGACACCTGATGTAAAGGGTGGTACCAGATGTAAAGGGGGACTCTGATTGGGACACCCGATGTAAAAGGGGACTCTTATTGGGACACCTAATATAAAGGGGGCCACCTGATGTAAAGGAGGACTCTGATGGGGACACCTGATGGAAAGTGGGACTCTGATGGGGAGACCTGATGTAAAGGGGACTCTGATTGGGACACCTGATGTAAAGAGGGCCACCTGATGTAAAGGGGGACTCTAATGGTGACACTTGATGTAAAGGGGGCCACCTGATGTAAAGGAGGACTCTGATGGGGACACCTGATGTAAAGGGGGTCTCTGACTGAGACACCTGATGGGGCCACTTGCTGTAAACGAAGAGTCTGATTGGGACCCCTGATATAAAGGGAGACTGTGATTGGCACCCCTGGTGTAAAGGGAGGACTCTGATGGGGACACCTGACGTAAAGGAGGACTCTAATTGGGACAACTGATGTAAAGGAGTACGCTGATTGAGAGACCTGATGTAAAGGGGGCACCTGATGAAAAGGGGGACTCTGATGAAGACACCTTATGTTAAATGGTTTTATTTTATTTTAATTAAATGTGGATGTTATTGGCAAACTTTAATGTTTTATTAGAGAGAGATTTGGAACTCAGATAATTTTAGCAACCAGAACCTCTTTGAATTTGAATTAATTCCCTCTTCCCTAGGTAGACATTTGTGCATTGTAGGAATGTGCACAATATTGTGTGCATGCCTGCACTACACAAGCACACACAGCTCTTAAGAAGGTGTGCATTGGCGATGTTATTTCTTAATGGCACAACACACCCCTTGCTTTTGCTCTCATTCACCTGCAACAAAACGCATTATAACAAAGTACCATGCATTTTAGTGCAGTGTGATTTTTGTTGAGTTACATGTCTTGTATTAGGCATGTACGGTTCGTTTTGTTCTGAATTGAAATTCGGACAAATTGTTTGTTCTTTACAGTAGTAATGAATTTAAACGAATCCAAAATAAAAAATCAAAATTTCGGATGAAATTCTAATTTTAAAAGTCAAAGAGAACAGAAAATAAAAGAATAAAATAGAAAAGAATAGAATAGAATATAATAGAAAATAAAAGAATATAATAGAGTAAAACAGAACAGAATAGAAAATAAAAGAATAGAAAAAAAAATAATATAAAAAAGGGACAGGGTGGAAAATAAAAAAATAGAGTAAAACAGAACAAAATAAAATAGAAAATAAAAGAACAGTTTAAAATAAAATATAATAAAAAATAAAGGGATAGACTAGAATAGAATAAAGAATAGACTAGAATATAATAAAGAATAGAATAGAATACAATAGTAAGAATATAACCATCTTCTGAAATTCAAATTTCAAATAGAATAAATTTGAATAGAATACCTTTATTTCTATTTCAAATTCAGGTGTACAGGTAGGAGCTTGTGAGAATATTTCACAGACCAGATATATATATTACATACATATTTCATACCTTCAAAAATGCATATAACGAGAAACTAAGAGAACCAAAAAGGGGAGGAGAAAAAATAAAAAAAAAACACTATAACATATTAATGTACACCCGGTTTCCTTTATCTCTTTCTCTTGTCTCAACCAGTTTCTATTACCTGGGAAGTCCCTACCTAACTTTTTATTTTCATAGTTTTTCTTTCTTCCTTTACCTCTGTACTCCTGTTAAATGTAACATTTTTATACATACAAAACCATTACAATTCTCCTCTACCCCTTCCCATTCCCTCCCAAATCCCCGAGAGAGAAGAGAAAAAAAAAATACAATAGAAAATAAAATAATAGAATAAAAAATACAATAAGACAAACAATAGAAAAGAATAGAATAAAATAGAAAGAATATAACAAAATAACCGTTTTCCGAATATCGAATTTCGAATAGAATAAATTTGAATTTCAATTAGAATAAATTTGAATTAAAAATAAATTCAAATAGAATATAATAGAAAAGAAAAGAACAGAATAAAAAATAAGAAAAAATAATAGAAAAAACAATACAATAGAATGGAATAAAAAGTACCGTATATAACCATTTTCCAAAATTCAAATTTCGAATAGAATAAATTCGATTTTGAATGGAAATCGATTAGAATGCAATTCATTTTGAATTTTAATGGAATTAGAAGAATTTGAATCAATTCAAATTTGAATAAAACAAAACAAACTCAGAAAACAAATTAAAGATATTTAACGAAACAAATTTATAACGAAACAAAACAAAACATTTTTTTTTTGTTCTGCACGTGTCTATCTTGTATGGATGCCAGGAAACTTGGTTGCAAGTTTTTACCTCCTTGTTCTTAGTTAGAATCTTATATTGTATTTAAATGATTTGCTGCTTTTTGTGTGCTGGGTCTTCCCACTATATTCACACAACAATCCCAACAAATACACTTCATTGTAGATATATAGATAGATAGATAGATAGATAGATAGATAGATAGATAGATAGATAGATAGATAGATAGATAGATAGATAGATAGATACATAGATACATAGACAGATACATAGATAGATACATAGATAGATAGATAGATAGATAGATAGATAGATAGATAGATAGATAGATAGATAGATAGATAGATAGATAGATAGATAGATAGATTCATAGATAGATAGATACATAGATAGATAGATACATAGATAGATAGACAGATACATAGATAGATAGATAGATAGATAGATAGATAGATAGATAGATAGATAGATAGATAGATAGATAGATAGATAGATAGATAGATAGATAGATAGATAGATAGATAGATAGATAGACATATGGATGATCCAATAGCTTGAGGGATAGTAATACAAACAGTATACCTATGTAAAATAATATACTGTATATTAAAATAAAATATAAACATAGGTAACACATTGATGAATGAGAACTAGATAGCTGGTTGGATAATGATAGAGGTAGATAGAATAGTCTTTTATCACAGCCCAAAGTAGGGGATAATTCTATTTGAAATCAGCTCTGCAGACATATAGGAATGTGTGGGAATAATGCAATTAAAGCATAATCCATAGAGAATTTATTGCTTGATATTTTCAGCTTTCAAACATTGGAAGGTTCACTTAAAAGTAAATATTTCCCAGAAGAATTTTTTTAACACGGTCCATTTATAGGGCTTTTATAGGTTAGACTACGATTATCTCATCATAAGTTTTAATGATCTGGACCTGATGCACATAAAACAATCTATGCCAGATAAATACTTCTAATTTTCTTAGAAAAGAAAATAGAAAAACTAAAAATATTTGAATCAACTGTCTCCATAGGGCAGGAGAACCTAGGTCCCATACCATAATAGGGTGATCAGTTAGAAGACAGATCAACCAATAACCACATTCCCTGTTTCTCTGCCCCCTTTTTTTCTCTAAAACATTTCTATTTGTGTATGTGGCCAGTTACAACACACTAGGTGAATTTTTAAATTGAGCATTTTGTTAGTGCTTGCAAATAAGTTATTCTTTAGATTTGCACTTTATTTTAGGTAATGGTTTGTACTTGTATTTTAAGACTTAACTCTGTGCTATCTTAAAAAAAAAAAAAAAAAAAATGTAGCTGCAATACTCACCTCCAATCCAGAGCTGTTCTCAATATGTCCCAGTGTGACTCAGGCCGGAAGACTGATTTCAGACTGGTGCAATGAAATCAGATATGCAACGCATCATAGATTTGTCAAATAAGGGGGGTCACCACTGCATCCTGTTCTCTTAAGGGTATTGATACAGAGAGATACAGAGAGGAGATCTGATGCCAACATGTCACTCTCTGCATCATACAGGACCTCCCACCATCCCAGCGTAGGAAGAAAACTTTTCAGTCTAAGGCCTCGTACACACGGCCGAGATTCTCGTTGAAAAAAACATGTTGTTTTTTTCGACGAGATTCTTGGACAAGAAACTTGTCCCGGCCGAGTGTACACACGCTCGTTTCAAAGAACCCGCGGTTCTTTGAATGGAGCGTACGCGGTGACGTCATCGACTACGACGAGCATGCGCTCGTCACATTCGATGCCGTCGCCGCCATCTTGGTATACCCTACGTATGCCTAGGAAGCTACCGCGCATGCGTCGAATTCATTTCGAACATGCGCGGGCTTCCGGGAGGACAGGTAAGTGTACACACACTCACTTTTCTCGTCGAGAAACATGCCGACGAGAATCTCGATGAGAAAATAGAGAGCAGGTTCTCTATTTTCTCGTCGAGGTTTCTTGTCGGTTTTCTCGACGAGAAACCCGATAGCCGCGTACACATGACCGATTTACTGTGTGTACGAGGCCTAAGGGAGTGTAAGAGGACACAGGGCCACACAATGAGATTGGAGGAGAAGCGGTGTAACCTTAAGCTGTGCAGGGGGTTTTTCACTGTCAAGGCAATAAGGATGTGGTACTCTCTTCCACGATTGGTGGTGCCAGCAAAGAGTATTGATATTTTTAAAAGACTCTTGGATGTGCATCTTAGTGAACACAACATACAGGGATATGGGAAATGATTAACGACATTGATATGCATACTGTACACCTTCACAGGTTGAACTGGAGTGACTATTTTCTTTTGTTAACCTTACCTACTGTAGCACACAGACCCTTTTTTCCTGCCTACATTCACTTGCAGGAGCAAAGGCACACCATGCCACATGCCCGTCTCCTCCTGGTATAAGAGGTTGAGCGGTGTTCTTGCAATTTTGGGTCCTGCAGCGAGTTACCTGCCTCAGTTGGTTCTTGTCCCTAGAATGTAGGGAAGAGTCTATTCTTCCCCGAAAGAAGGCCAATGTCCAGACAGTATTCAAACTCCAACAAACAAGTTTATTTTCTTTGCTTGAAACAAATTTGGGAAAAAGATTGAAACAGCAATAGGATTTGGTAGGGAAATTGGTTCAGGCACACGGCACCCAGTCACCCTATTCTCCACTCAAGCCTGAGTGGGTACTCCTCACCCGGATAGATCCCCCTCACAGTTCCAGCAGCCAGAGTGAAGCACGAACATGACACTTTAGTTTTAGTCCCCTTCACGGACAAGTTCAGGAGATCCTCTGCCACAGAATCCTTTAGTTCCTGAATTAAAACTTTCTAACGCCTGTAGATTATAGAGACCATAGATGCCAATGGGGCACACTACAGGAGCTATCTTACAACTCACGAATCCTTCCCTCTGATAGGCAACCAGGCCTCCCCGAGACTGTGACTTCCTTCACCGATCCATCGGACAGGTCCTTCCCCGGTTTCCTCTGTTTCAGAGCGGACCACCCTCCCTCGGGTTTCCTGGGACTCCAGTGGTTGGTTTGTAGACCCAGTTGAAGGTACTGGGCCTGCCTGGAACTCTGCAGCCTCGAGCTAAAGGTGCCTGAGACTCCTCGACCAGTTCACGCACCCCCCGGCCAGCAGGGCCAAACGGCACGACTTCGCCACCAGGGGTCCTCCTTGGAATCCCCCCGGCACACCACACAAGATCATGGCGTCTGCCCTTTATGTACCCTCTCCCGGCATGCACAGCAGGCAAAACCCGCCCACCGCACGGTAGCTGAGAGAGGACACCCAACCACACCACAACGCCACCTGTGGTTCTCCTCAAGACCTGGGCAACAGCGCCACCTGCAGGTCAAGAGGAATTATACTCCAGGCAACATTACAGCAGAGCAGAGTCCATACTAAGCAGAATTGGAGAACCTGAACTAAACTATTGCTCAGTCTGCCCTTAAATTTAGAGCATAGCGACCCCAATTTTGGGGGTCCGCTACACTACTATAACTAAGCGAAAACCAAAGACCAAGCTTGTTACATGACAGCCAGAAAAAGAAGAAAAAAAAGAGGTTAGAAAACAATAATAATAGAAAAAAACTATTTGGGTGAAGGAAGTGAGCCTGGAGTTGGGCTTTGAAGTGGAACGTACTGTAATTGTGTTTGAGCACCACAAGCTAAAAATACATTTTTTTTTTAACATTCAAAACAACCTCACCCATCCATCCATGTCTCCATGCTTTATTTTGTTGAGAAATCACTTTGTACAACACCCGCCTAGCATATCTAGCCATGGCCATCTTGAGTAAGGGCAGGTGATTCATGTAACATTTACTTCCTGGAATTCATCTGCCCTTAGCTCAGGCATGCAGGCAGGAGGACATGCTTAGCTGAGCAAGCCCCTCCTCTCCTTATCCAGATGAAAAAAAAAATGTCCCCGAAGACTCCTGAGATGTATGCCGTCATTTTGGTCTAGGCTAGAAACCAAACTCAAGAAATGTGAAAAAAAGTTTTAAACAATTAAACATAATATACCTTCCTAACTACAGTATTTCTTCAGGCTAGCAGCATGAGCATTAAATATAGTCTGCTTTAACATTCTCTTGCTTCAGATGTGGAGAAGGTACATACAAACCTCTATTAGCGATACTGACTTTTGGTTCAGAAAATGCTGTCATAAATAATAATTTCTGTAAGACATACTTCCCTGATTATGATAGACTGGTGTGGTATTCTGTTCTTCGGAAAGTGATTCATACAGGAAACATTCAGGATAACATCTTCTGCCATACAATCTATAACCATATGTAGGCACATTGTGACACGCAAAAATATAGTAACTATCAGCATCGATTTATAAAGCTATGACTCAAGTGTTATTTGACAGGACCATTATTTTCAGCTCTCCCCTTCCCTTCCACCATGGTCATGTTGCAATCTTTGGTGCACTTCTAACCTTGGAACCTAACGTTGTCTGTGGTTCCATGCCTGAAATGCATTCCAGAGCTGTATTAGCTACTCAACAGATTGCTACTAGAGTCTGCCATAGGAGGCTGCAGTTGGGATATTTACGCCTGCACACACATACTAGGGCAAATTAGGGCAATAGCCAGTTACATAGTTACATAGTAGGTGAGGTTGACACAAGTCCATCAAGTCCATCAAGTCCAACCTATGTGTGTGATTATATGTCAGTATAACATTGTATGTTGTGTATGTTGTCGTCATTCAAGTGCTTATCTAATAGTTTTTTTAAACTATCGATGCTCCCCGCTGATACCACTGCCTGTGGAAGGGAATTCCACATCCTTGCTGCTCTTACAGTAAAGAACCCTCTACGTAGTTTAAGGTTAAACTTCTTTTCCTCTAATTTTAATGAGTGGCCACGTGTCTTGTTAAACTCCCTTCCGCGAAAAAGTTTTATCCCTACAGGGGGTCCCCGACTTACAAACGCCCAACTTACGAACCCCTCCTACTTACGAACCGGGCGCTGCGGGGACCCTCTGCCGCTCTGCGCGGTCCATCTGCTGTTCTGCGCATGCGCGGCCAGATGGAGCCTCGGAAAATGTCGGAAATGTCCGTAATTGGCCGCTCATGCGCAGAATGCCATTCGACAGAACATCGGAAAACATCGGAAATGTCCGTAATTGTCGATCTGCGGATGCGCGGCCGACTTACGAACATTTCTGAATTACAAACAGGAGGAAAGTCCCTAACGGGTTCGTAACCTGGTAACTCCCTGTATTGTGCGGTCACCAGTACGGTATTTGTAAATTTAAATCATATCCCCTCTCAAGCGTCTCTTCTCCAGAGAGAAAAAGTTCAGTGCTCGCAACCTTTCCTCATAACTAACATCCTCCAGTCCCTTTATTAGCTTTGTTGAACTTCTTTGTACTCGCTCCATTTCCAGTACATCCTTCCTGAGGACTGGTGCCCAGTACTGGACAGCATACTCTAGGTGCGGCCGGACCAGAGTCTTGTAGAGCGGGAGAATTATCGTTTTATCTCTGGAGTTGATCCTCTTTTTAATGCATGCCAATATTCTGTTTGCTTTGTTATGCTTGCTTGGCATTGTATGCCATTGCTGAGTCTATCATCTATAGGACCCCAAGGTCCTTTTCCATCCTAGATTCCACCTATTGTTGACCTACCAGCGTATCTTTGGAATGTTTGGCTAATAGTGTTGACAGGCAGTGTGTCACAGTCAGGGGTCAGGCTCAGAGTCCAGTAGATAAAGCAGTAGAGTCACTCATTGACAAGCTGGATAAGTACAGAAGAAGGTCACCCTGGCAGATGACACGGGCTTACCGGAGGTGCAGAGTCTAAGTACTAACCGGTGTTCACCAGAGCTCCCGATGGTGAAAATGGGTTTTGCTGCATGTTAGTATCAGGTTGCAGTCCTCAGGATTGCTCCACTTGGAGGTGAACAAGCCAGAATTCAGTAGCAGATATAGCAGGTAGGGATTGAGCAGCAGCATAGTCAGAAAACAATCCTGCCTGGTTGGTAACAAGTGGCCTAAGCGCAAACATCAATATGTTTGTTTTCTACGTGTTATTGATAATTCCCAGACCTAATGAGCCCTGCTGCACCACAGTCTGAGCCGTCATCCATCCATTCATCCCCACTCACATCTTCTCCTGTGATATATCCCACATTGACTTTCACCAAGGCTGCTGATTAATGTATCCCACCCTGATCCATCCTACTAGATTCAGTCCTCCAAAGCAGTACTGGACTTGGAGCCTCTCTGTTACATCTTAAAGTCCCTTCTGACTGTGAATCCTTATTCCCGTATTTAAGGTTTAATGAGCCTCAACTTAGAGCGCAATAAGACCCTTTTTTTCTTTTTATTAGTTGAAGAAACAAGCCAAAGGTTGATAATGAGTGGTAGAGGAGATACAGACAGCAGCAGGAGTGACAAGAGTGAGATTTTCGCTTGAGAGAGCACAATAATCTAGCAAACAGGAAGTAGAAAGTTCATGGAAGGAGCAAAGGGTTCAAAGTTCAAGAGCTACAAGGTTAAAGGCAGGATCATTCAAGGAATTGTCGAGGGAGCTGTCCAGCATGCCAGGTGTCATAACAAGAAGAGACATCGCCAGAAATATTGGAGTTTTTCAGACCTGAGTCCAGACATAATGCCACCTTTCAACTCAACATGGTGTGTTAGTTTTGCTATCACACAAAGCATGTGAACAGCCCACTCCAGTTGTATTGCAGATAGTTGAGGGGTAATGAAACCATGGGTCAACAGCCTGTTTTACCACCACGCATGTGAGAGAGAACTATCTGTGTATGCACTGCCCACCTAGGATAAAAAATATATAAATTAATGGGCTTATTTTGATTGCTCTAATGTGCACACAAATCTAAAGAGACTGCTGTTGTGTATGTATTGTATCTTCAGTGTCTATATGTTCAATGTAAGTTACTGCAAATCCGTGTGAGATTGCATCATGTGGCTGCGCTCTCAAGTTCTTTTTATTGAAGCTGTTGGCTGACAAAGAGGAAGACGGCCAAACCGATCTCATCAATACTAGTTGTGGCTGGTGGTAAGGGATTGTGGGCCTTTGTGTGCACTAACTCTATAAGGGGTATTGCTTGGCTTAGATAACCTGTAACTGCTGGAGAGCAGTATGCAAGATGAACAAAAGCCTGTGTGCCAGTCTCCCGAAGAACAAAGTCTACTAACAGAAGATGCTACTTGTGTCTGGATGGGGAAGCTTTGAGGACCTTGGGATCATTAGCCTCACGCATTGTCTGGCCTACCTCATCCCTGTACCCCTCAGTACCTCTTGATCAGTGACAGAGCTCTTACACATATATAATGTTTGTTGGTATGTTGCCAAGATGAGACTAAGCACTGGAGCGCAGCTGGGAAGTAAATCCAGTCCAAAGTGCATCCATTAAGAAGGATGCGATTCCCGTGCTGGGTCTTTGATGAAGCTGCACACCTCATTTGTATCAGGCCAACCACTTTTAGACAGATGGTTTCAGTGATGCTCCTGGTGGAAAATCCCATGGAGCGGCACAGTGATAACATTAGGAGCAATGCAGAACATATACACACAGGGACGTTGAGAAATAACTGCTGCAGTATATGAAGTGTTATGCTCTGAATATCAACACAAATAAACAGACGTCAGTGCGGTGGAGGTTCAGGTCTAGGGGAAAGAGAGGGAACAGCTTTATATTAGGGTGACCAGACATCCCCGGTTTCAGGGGACAGTCCCTGGATTGAGGACACTGTCCCCGGACCAAGTCTGTCCCCGGTTTTGTCCCCGGATTGGATTTGAACAGGGGCTGGGGCAATTTAAAAAGACATTAATTGCAGAATTAAAAAAAAAAAAAATCTGAATTACACATACCCGCTCCACCGCACCTACTAGTTTAGGGGGGGTGTATTTTTTCCATTATCTGTCCCCCTTTCTGATGATCACGTGCTGGTCGGAGCGGAGGGAATATTTCTTCAGTTTCGGGTGCATGCCCATTCAGCTCCACTCGCATGTTCTTCTGCCTTGGCTCAAGTCCCGGCCAGCCGCCTGCCTGCTTATCTCCTTGCCTTCCCTGGTGGAGTGATCTTCCTCCGCTCCCCACCCAGCAGTAGCCGGGGCCCTGAGAGTGAGACTTGAGAGGCTGTGAGGCGGGCGGCGGTGGCGACGGGCAGAGAGAGGCAGCTGAGCTCAGCTGACAGTGTCCAGCAGCAATAACAGAGGGGAAGCGGATCCGATGGTGGGGCTGCCAGTGCCTTCAAGGCTTCAACACAGGTGTGCTTTGGGGGTGTCTGTGAATAGACTACATTGCACTTTGTCTGTCTCTCTGGAATAATGGATGGTATCATAACTCACAGGCAGCAGGCACTCTATCATGGCTCTGGCTGGCTCTGTCACAGTGTGTCCAATAACATGGCTGCTGGGTGCTGATTTTGTTAACTTATTGGTCATAAATGTCAGCATCCAGCAGCTATGTCATGTAACACATTGTGACAGAGCCAGCCAGAGCCATGATAGAGTGCCTGCTGCCTGTGTGTTATCATAATGCTGATGATGTTAACCAGTTGCTGATCGCCTGATAGCAGATTTACTGCTACAGGGTGGTTGCACTGCACAGGTTTACTTATATATATACGTGATCCTGTATTTCTGGGTATCAGAGCCAACCAGCGGCTCCGGTGGAGTCAATGTCCACCGGTACCTGCTGATCGTTATGTACAAAGGCAGAATGGTGGTCTGCCTATGTAAGCAAGGCAGATTGCCGTTCTGTCAGTAGGGAAGACTGATCCTGTGTTCCTGCTAAGCAGGTACAGGGATCTATGCCTTCCCTTAGCAAAAGCTCCTCCCACACAGTAAGAAAACGCTTGATAGGCACACATTTAACTCTTTGATTACCCTAGATGTTATCCCCTTCCCAGCCAGTGTCATTAGTACAGTAACATTGCATATTTTTAGCACTGATCACTGTATTAGTGTCACTGGTTCCCCCCAAAGTGTCACTTAGTGTCCAATTTGTCCGCCGCAATATCGCAGTCCAGCTATGAGTCGCTGATTGCCGCCATTACTATTAAAAAAAAAAATGTCCCCGGATTTCATTTTAAAAATCTGGTCACCTTACTTTATATCTAAACCCTAGAATAATCAGTCTCTTATTGAAGAGGGGTCTGTGTTGTTATTGGATGCCTAGGAGACAGGCCAACTGGACCTCCTCCAGTTATACTGAGGAGCTACAAAAATCAGTTCTGGCATATATGTTAGTGACCTATCATAATATCATAATCATTTTTTACAATAATATGAAAAGCAAGTCCTGGCACATTATATATATATATATATATATATATATTGTGAGGGGGTTAGCTCGGCAGCGGGTGTGTGTGATCCCCTGGATGGGCTCCCCACACAAAAACAGGCCCAGCAGACGGAGGTTGTGGTTTTCAAGATCAAAAAGGTGCGGTTTATTTCTCTATTTACAGTGACAAAAAACACAGTAAAGCAAAAAGAAACATAAACAAAATAAACCCTGGTCAGCTTGACCTCTGACTAAACATGCAGGTTTCCTAACTAACAACTGGGATCAGCCTGGTGCTGTCCTAGTCCCTAAGTCCCTGGTTTAATAAATGTCCAAACAAATAGCCACACAGGCTTTGTCTCACCGCACAGGGGTTCACTCTCCCTAGACAGTCCACACAGGTCTGGTTCCAGGCATGAGCTAACACCTAATGAAGCTGGGAGTTTTTATAGAGGCCTTAAACGAGCTGACAAGCTTCAGCTGGTCTCCTCAACTCCCTGCCTGCACGACGCCCAGCACTCTCCCTAGAGGTATGAATCATCCATGAGCCCACTAGCCTCAGCTGGGCTTCATCAACTCTCTCCCTAGTTGTATAAGTCGGCATAAAGCCTGAATCTGGGAGAAATATACCTACCCCCCTGGATGCAACCAGGTGACTTTACCTTCCTGCTGTCACATACCCCCCCTCTTGTTTTAACCTTGGGGTTGGAACACCAGCAATCAGGCATTCATGTACTCGAGACAAAGCATCCACATTCCCCATTTGAACGCCAGGGCGATGCTTTACTGTGAAGTTGAATTCCTGTAGGGCCAGGAACCACCTATTTACTCTTCTATTTGTCTCCTTGTTTTGAGCCATCCACTTTAACGGAGCGTGATCCGTAACCATGTCAAAGTGCCTACCTAGCAGATAGTACCGAAGGGAATCTAGAGCCCACTTCACCGCTAAACACTCCTTTTCAACCGTGGCGTAATTTACCTCATGGGACTTCAACTTCCTGCTGAGGTAAATGACTGGGTGCTCTTCCCCGTTCCAGACCTGGGACAATACTGCTCCTAACCCCACATCTGATGCATCACTTTGTACGACAAAGTCTTTAGAGAAGTCGGGTGAGTACAACACTGGCTGGCTACATAAGGCTTGTTTCAAGAATTGGAACGCTGCCTCAGCCTCGGGGGTCCATTTAATCATGACCGACCCTTTCCCTTTCGTCAGGTTGGTTAGGGGCACAGCCTTAGAAGCAAAGTGGGGAATGAAGCGCCGATAATAACCCGCGATTCCCAGAAAAGCTCGTACCTGCTTCTTGCTGTTGGGACGTGGCCAACTCTGGATGGCCTCGACTTTGTTGAGTTGGGGTTTTATTACTCCCCTGCCAATGGTGTACCCAAGATATTTGGCCTCCTCCTGCCCAATGGTACACTTCTTGGGGTTAGCCGTAAACCCCGCTTCCCGGATAGAGTCTAGGACTGCTTGCACTTTTGGCAGATGTGAGGCCCAATCTGTGCTATGGACAATTACGTCATCCAGGTAAGCCGCAGCATACTTCCGATGGGGCCTCAGTATCTGGTCCATTTTCCGCTGGAATGTGGCCGGCGCATTCTGTAACCCGAACGGCATTCTCTTATATTGGAACGCCCCGTCTGGGGTTACAAATGCGGTTTTCTCTTTGGCCGACTTGGCCAGGGGAATTTGCCAATACCCTTTTGTGAGGTCCAGAGTCGTCATGTATCGGGCTGTTCCCAGCCGGTCGATCAACTCATCTATACGTGGCATGGGGTAGGTGTCAAATTTTGTAACTTTGTTCAACTGACGAAAATCGTTACAAAATCGCCAGCTCCCATCCGGTTTAGGCACCAACACAATGGGACTAGACCAATCACTTTGGGACTCCTCTATCACCCCTAAGTTCAGCATTTTCTGTACTTCCTCCCGTATTGCCTCCCGTCGGGCCTCTGGGATCCGATAGGGTTTTAACTTCACCCTTTCACCGGGCGGGGTAATAATATCATGCTCTACCCCAGATGTTTGTCCCGGCAGCTCAGAGAACACCTCCTTGTTGCGAAGCACAAACTCCTTAACCTCCTGTTGTTGGGGTTGTGACAAGGTGGCTGCTATTCCAACCTCCGGAATCACGCAACCAGTTTGAGCTGGTGACCAAGTTTCTGCGACTAGGGACTCTCTATCCCTCCAGGCTTTCAACAGATTAACGTGATAGATCTGTTCGGGCTTTCGCCTTCCTGGTTGTCTGACCTTGTAATTCACTTCGCTCACTTTTTCCATTATCTCGTAGGGGCCTTGCCATTTGGCAAGGAATTTACTTTCAACCGTAGGGACAAGTACCAATATCCTATCCCCCGGGGAAAAGGTACGGGTCTTGGCTCCACGGTTGTACACTCTCTGCTGTGCCAACTGCGCTTGGGCCAAATGTTCCTTCACGATGGGCATTACCTGTGCAATTCGATCTTGCATCAGGGCGACATGCTCAATCACACTCCTGTGGGGAGAACTCTCACTTTCCCAAGTTTCCTTGGCAATATCCAACAGCCCTCTTGGGTGTCTCCCATACAGTAACTCAAAGGGGGAGAATCCCGTAGAGGATTGGGGCACCTCCCTAATAGCAAACATCAAATAAGGAAGTAGACAGTCCCAATCCTTTCCATCTCTATCCACCACTTTCTTCAACATTTGTTTTAGGGTTTTGTTGAATCTTTCAACCAGCCCATCGGTTTGGGGGTGATACACAGACGTACGCAATTGCGTCACTTTGAACAATTTACACAGCTCTTTCATAACCCGGGACATAAAGGGTGTACCTTGGTCCGTAAGCAGTTCTTTACAAATACCCACCCGGCTAAAAACAAGAGATAGCTCTTTGGCTATGGTTTTGGCCGAGGTATTTCGGAGAGGGATCGCTTCTGGATAACGGGTGGCATAGTCCATTATAACTAATATGTACTGGTGCCCCCTAGCGGACTTGATTATAGGACCTACCAAATCCATTGCGATCCTCTCAAACGGGACCTCAATGATGGGTAGAGGGACCAGCGGGCTACGGAAATGTGGCATCGGGGCCGACCTCTGACACACAGGGCAGGAGGAACAATAATTTTCTATGTCCTTCATCACCCCAGGCCAATAGAATCTCTGTAATACCCTCTCTCGGGTTTTCTCTGTCCCCAGATGACCTCCAAGAATGTGCCCATGGGCCAACTCCAACACCAACTTCCTGTAAGGTTTGGGCACCACAAGCTGCTCAACGATTTCTTCTGCCCTTTTTGCCACCCGATGCAGTAGGTCCTTCTCTATGCTGAAGTATGGGTAAGTGCAGGTATTATCTGGGTTCACTAACTCGCCATCTATTTCCACTACGTTTTCCCGTGCCTTTATTAGGGCGGGGTCTTTTAACTGTTCTGTGGCAAAATTTTCCCTGTGAACCTCAAGATCAGAAAACTCCACAGACGGTAGGTTTTCGTCTGAGGAGGTGGGCTCCTCTCCAGTTTCTTGAGTCTCCCCTGCCAATACTGACAAGGGAAATTCTGGAGAGTCCTCACCACTCTCAGAGGAGTTCTGGCTATCACATTCCTGGTACATAGGGGCACCAGTGGGGGGCTCAGGATCATCCCACAGTTCCCAGAACTTCGGAAAATCCCTTCCCACAATGGCATCATGCGGTAATTGAGATACTAACCCCACTGGATGAGAGAGGGTACCTTTGGGGGTCTTGAAACACACTGTAGTCACTGGATACTCTCGGGTGTCCCCATGCACACAAATAACAGCTACCTTGCTATTCCCAGAGACCTCTGTTTTAACTAATTCAGCCTTTATCAGGGTCACAAGGCTACCTGAATCCAGTAATACCACAACATTTCTACCATTAATACACATTTTGCATAAATGTTTCTCAGTTCCCCGAATGGCAGTGCATGCGACTGTCGCACACAGCGACTGACGTCTGTCCGTCAGAAAGTCACATTGCATGGGTTCCTCCACAACCGGGCAATTTGCTGCAATATGTCCCGCTTGCCGGCAGCGGTAGCAAACAATCCATTTGGCTGCCTCTTGAGCCCCTGACTTCCCAGGCTGTTCTCGCCAAACTTTGGGTAGAGCTCCCACCCTCTCACTCTCTCCACCCTCACCCCTTGGAATCCTCTTATCCGCCCCTGGGGATGGTCTGGTCTTAGGGTGGAAAGTCCGAGAGTCTCTGGAAGAGGCCGTCAGGTTCTCTGTAGCCAAGTATTTCTCTACATGATCCACAAGACCACCGGCCGTCTCTGGGTCTCCATGGCTTACCCACTTTTGGATGGCAGTAGGAAGAGCTCTCAAAAACCGATCCATTACAACACGTTCCACAATCTCTGGTGCGGACAAAGTCTCTGGCTGTAGCCACTTCCTGCTCAGGTGAATGAGATCATACATTTGAGACCTGGGGGGTTTTCCAAGCTGGAAAGTCCAGTTATGCACACGCTGAGCCCGGACAGCCAGGGTGACACCCAGCCTTGCCAATATTTCAGCTTTTAGCATCACATAGTCTTTTGCTTGGTCAGGCTCTAGGTCATAGTAAGCCTTCTGCGATTCACCAGTTAACAGAGGAGCCACCAGTCCAGCCCACTGCTCCTCAGGCCACTTTTCTCTTTCAGCAGTCCTTTCAAATGTGGTCAAAAATACCTCTGGATCATCCTCTCCAGTCATTTTTGTCAATAAACGACTCACCCCAAAGGACGCGGTATTAGTGGGACGGCTTTCCTCACTGGTCTGCGGACGTTGCTGCATTACTGCTTCCATTTGTTGTAGTCTCTGCTCTTGCTTCTGTAACAGGTCTATGAAGCGGGCCTCAGATTGCTGCTGGGCTGCAAGGCTCTGTTGATGAGCTTGCTGCTGGGCTGCAAAGCTCTGTTGTTGAGCTGCAAGGCTCTTTTGCAAACCTGCATTTGTCTGCTGTTGATTGGCATTTGCTAGAGCCAGCTGTTTCAGTATCTCCTCCATGCTGGCTTAAAAAAAAACTGCCTGCATTCTCCACCAACTGTGAGGGGGTTAGCTCGGCAGCGGGTGTGTGTGATCCCCTGGATGGGCTCCCCACACAAAAACAGGCCCAGCAGACGGAGGTTGTGGTTTTCAAGATCAAAAAGGTGCGGTTTATTTCTCTATTTACAGTGACAAAAAACACAGCAAAGCAAAAAGAAACATAAACAAAATAAACCCTGGTCAGCTTGACCTCTGACTAAACATGCAGGTTTCCTAACTAACAACTGGGATCAGCCTGGTGCTGTCCTAGTCCCTAAGTCCCTGGTTTAGTAAATGTCCAAACAAATAGCCACACAGGCTTTGTCTCACCGCACAGGGGTTCACTCTCCCTAGACAGTCCACACAGGTCTGGTTCCAGGCATGAGCTAACACCTAATGAAGCTGGGAGTTTTTATAGAGGCCTTAAACGAGCTGACAAGCTTCAGCTGGTCTCCTCAACTCCCTGCCTGCACGACGCCCAGCACTCTCCCTAGAGGTATGAATCATCCATGAGCCCACTAGCCTCAGCTGGGCTTCATCAACTCTCTCCCTATTTGTATAAGTCGGCATAAAGCCTGAATCTGGGAGAAATATACCTACCCCCCTGGATGCAACCAGGTGACTTTACCTTCCTGCTGTCACAATATATATATATATATAAATATACACACACACACAACACATGTATATATACTGTAAGTATATATATATATATATATATTGTGACAGCAGGAAGGTAAAGTCACCTGGTTGCATCCAGGGGGGTAGATATATTTCGCCCAGATTCAGGCTTTACGCCGACTTATACAACTAGGTGGAGAGTTGTATAAGCCCAGCTGAGGCTAGTGGGCTCATGGATGACTCATACCTCTAGGGAGAGTGTGTGGCGTCGTGCAGACAGGGAGTTGATGAGACCAGCTGAAGCTTGTCAGCTCATTTAGGCCTCTATAAGAACTCCCAGATTCATTAGGTGTTTGCTCATGCCTGGAACCAGACCTGTGTGGACTGTCTAGGGAGAGTGAACCCCTGTGCGGTGAGACAAAGCCTGTGTGGCTATTTGCTTGGACATTTAAAACCAGGGACTTAGGGACTAGGACAGCACTAGGCTGATCCCAGTTGTTAGTTAGGAAACCTGTATGTTTACTCAGAGGTCAAGTTGACCAGGATTTATTTTATTTATGTTTCTTTTGCTTTGCTGTGTTTTGTCACTGTAAATAGAAAATAAACCGCACCTTTTTGATTTTGAAAACCACAACCTCCGTTTGCTGGGCCTGTTTTTGTGTGGGGAGCCCATCCCGGGGGTCACACACACCCGCTGCCGAGCTAACCCCCTCACAATATATATATATATATATATATACACGCACATATATATATATATATATATATATATATATATATACACATGTATATATATATCTATATATATATGTAGCGGGTATGTGCTTTTCTGTTTGAATCTGGTGGGGAAACTGTGGTGTATGGTTCCCTGGGGCCCACCGGGTGGCGCTGTCACTTTGGGCCCGGGGTTGAGCCATCATTGCAGTGTCGTACCTCTTTTTGGCCTCTCTCAGCGGTTGTATGGTGGGGCGGGGAACCCGCCGTGCTTGCTGGGAGAGGGTATAAAGGGGGCGCCCATTTTTGGTGGCGGGAGTCGAGTCCCGGGCACCTTCAGCCTGAGGGCGGTGGTTCGTGTCGGTCCTCTAGGCGGCCTAGGCCTGGAGGACGTTCGGAGGTCGTGTTCCATCCCAGGCACCTTTAGCCTGGGGTGAGGTACTTGGATGGTGGTCCGGGACTGAGGGTCTCGGATTAAGGCTTCACGAGGGAGGAACTTCCTAGGGGACCCCGGGAGGGGGTACCCGAATCCAGTGGCGTAAGGGACCGGAGGGGGTACTTACCTGAAGACCTGGTGCAGCAAATTGCCAGTGACGGGTGAGCCTCCGGAGACCGCCGGGAGGGATGTCTTCCTCGATTGGGAGCAGAAACCTACTGCTGGGAAGGAAGTAGGAGAGTTCATTGTGCCTGGGCCTACTCGCATCCACACCCCCTGTCTGTTCTGTTCGTTGAGGGAGTCCAACTGATTGTGTTCACTTTTCCATGAGAAGAATAAAGGAGTGTTGGACTTTAGTGGTGTGGGGCTCATTTACTGGCAGACACTGTTCGAGAAACCAGGAGGAGGCTCCAGATGCAGAACACCGACCCGAAGGTAAAAGAGAATTGTCTCCCACTACACATACACACCTGCAGTGGGAACTTGGCGTGGTGACCTCGCACTCTCTCCTCAGAGGTACCCCTAGACAAGAGCCAGAGCCAGAAGAATAGAGGGGGCCGCTACATATATATTATTTATGTATGTATATTGTACAGGACGCTAGGGATGGGTACTACAAAGCAGATAGGTGTCATTATTTGGGCTGTGGTCTCTTTAAGGGGGACAAAAAGAAGCACTGTGGAGTACTCAGGGATTCTCATCCATGCAGGATGAGGGGTTTTGGGGGATCTGGTAAAGAGTTAAAACTGATTTACAGTTTTCCTACGATTGCTAAATCTTGATTTGAGACCTGGAATTTGGAGGCTTGAAGAGATTTTTGGGCAGGAAAGCCTCCAACCCTGACTATGGGTTATGTGGTCCTGATGGGATTAACCCCCCTGCAAGAGAGGGCTGAAAAGAGCAGGAAGCAGTCAGCAGGTGTCCATTTTTAAACGTGGGTTACTATCTGTCAAGTTTAGTAATTTAGGAGCAGTTGTAAAAACGTCCCGTGTACATGGAGCCTAAGGGGAATTGAACCTGGATAGGGATTAGGGTATTATGGGATGCCCACTTGATCAAGGTAGTAGAACTCTTCAGGGAAACAAATATATACAGTCCGTATATACAGTACACTTTCCTTCTACCTCCAGCACAAATCTTGCTTGTAGAGCTACACATCCCAGGACCAGCTGGCACTGTATGGATGGTCTGACAAGAGCAATCAGACCAATAGCAAATGCCCTTTGCAGGCAGGGACCACGGGTCTAAGGTAGTGTAGCAAAAGGTCCTATTTCCCTGCTGTCCTCCTCCTGTGGCTACTGATCCTAGCACTACCTGTTCAGGCAATGCAAGCCCATCTGGCTGCAGCCGCCCCTTTCACTAGCCCTCCTGGCTAAAACTCCACATTCCTCCCAGACTGACTCTGCATCCATCCCAGACTGCTTGCGCCCAGTCCTCTCAGGCATGCCTCTCAGTCCTCTTGAATGTAACACTCACCAGCCCACCTAGCTGTCGTCCTCCCTGGAGATTTGTCCGGCAGTGTCCTCTTGCTCTTTTCCACATGCTTCCATGCCTCCCGTCAGGACTCTTCTGTGTGTCATGAAGAGGGAACATTCCACACCAGAGCCCGAGGTCATCCCCTCCCCCCAGACTAGGGGGCACCTGCAAGGGCCACCGATAGCCTTCATCTCCAGCTTCCACCCAAACTCCACTGCCTCACCTGGGCTGACCCTGAGTATTTGAGGGGGCCTGCCCCCTGCCAACCCATCTGTTGGGTATAGGTCAGGGCCCTCAGAATACTACAGGCAGCTCCTCCTCTCCTCCACTCAAATTCTTCAAGAATCTTCTATAAATTTCTAGAAGTAGGGGGAGGGCTCAGGAATGCTGCCTGTAAGTTATCCAGCCCTCCCTGAGTCACTCACCCAACCCAGATTAACAAAACAACACAGGATTGGCTGCTAGCCAAGCCTGACAATATACCTACACTAACAAAACCTATTCTAGCACACTAGAGGGTGCTACATGTACATAAGTGTAGCACCCTCTAGTGTGTACTAGAGGTTATTACAGGGTCTCTTAGAATTTAGAGTAGGTAAAATATAGTTTGGCTCAGAGCTAAGTCTGAGCCATGGAATCTGAGTCAGGGTTCAGTAAGGTTCAGGCTGGGTGACTTATCCTGGCAGCTCCCTGGTGCCTCCCCCTGGTTTAGAAGGTTGGAGAATCTTCTAGAATCAGTGGGTGGAGGTTAGGAGGAGCTGCCTTCAATATTTAGGGAACCTCAGCCAATCCTCTGAGGTAGGCTGGCAGGGGGCTGAGACCACTCCATTAATAGACATTGGCCATGCCAGCAGAGCAGTCAAGTGGAAGATGGAGATACAGTGTTGAGGAGGCTGTTGATGGCCCTCAGGTGTGCCCCCTAGTTTAGGGGGGTTGTCTTGTCTTTGGCCGGGGCTCGGGTACTGGAAAAATCCTGCAATAACACACGGGAGGAAGCCCTTCCTGGAAACACGGGAGAAAGAGAGGACAGAGTGAGTAGATCAACACTGTTGGGGACAAACCTTGGACCCGGACATACTGGGCAACTACAAGCCGATTTCCATCTTGCTTTTTGTGGCAAAGGTGATGGAGCGCCTGGTGGTTATCCAGCTACAGGCTTACCTTGAGTCTTTCCATCTCTTTGACGAATTCCAATCCGGATTTCGACCTGGACATGGAACAGAGACGAGCCTCATCTGTGTCTATGATGATGTCCTTCACAGCTTGGACAGGGGTGACTCAGTAGCTCTGGTTCTTTTGGATCTGTCGGCCGCATTTGATACCATTAATCATGGAATCTTACTGGAGCGGATGAAGTCAGTTTTGGGTATGAGTGGGTCGACTTTGGCATGGGTGGCCTCTTTCTTAGAGGGCAGAGTTCAGGGAGTCAAGACTGGCCCCTTTTACTCTAAGTCCACTGCCCTGGATTACAGAGTGCCACAGGGCTCTGCCTTGTCTCCCCTGCTGTTTAATATCTATATGAGGCCCCTTGCCAACCTGCTAAAGTCCCACGCCGTCCATTACCATGTTTATGTGGACGACACCCAGGTTTACCTAAAGGTTCCTAGGAACCAGACGGCTGATGCCACCCTTGCCAGCTGTTTGGAGGCCATCAACACATGGATGTCTGCCAACTTCCTGAAACTTAATGGGGGAAAAACTGAGGTGATCATCTTCAGCGATCTGGCCACCCCTCCAGATATCCCACCTTGGCCTCCCTCATTTGGTCCTGCTCCGGAGGTGGCCCCCCAGGTCCGTGATCTGGGATTTGTCCTAGATTCAGGTTTAACTTTGGCTCCTCAGGTAAAGAGGGTCGTCAGTGCATGTCACTGGCAGCTAAAACTCCTGAGGGGGCTGTTTAAATATTTGGATATCTCGGACAGAAAAACTGTCATCTGAGCCACCATAGGTAGCTGCCTAGACTACTGCAACTCTCTTTATCTGGGATTGCCAAAGATGTTAGTGCAGAAGCTTCAACTTATTCAAAATGCTGCGGCTAGGATACTCATGGATGTCCCGCTGAGGGATCATATCACCCCTGTCCTCTGCGCCTTGCACTGGCTGCCGGACCACTATCGCACCTTATTTAAGGCCGGACGTATTATGTTTAAGATAATGAGCTATCTCTGCTCTCGTTTTCATAAACAAGCTTTTGTTAGATCACTCAGATCTACCGGCAGAGATCTCCTCCACATCTCGGTGCCCAAGAAGATCCGGCGTGGTGGCCGGGCCTTCTCCCACCAGGGTGCCGTTTTGTGGAATAGCCTCCCTGTCGAGCTCCAGGAGGCCCTTACTATTCCGGTCTTCCGCGGGTTACTGAAGACTTGGCTTTTCACGCAAGCCTTCCCTGCGTAGCCTCTCTCTTCCACCCTTTCTGCCACTCTGTGCTGCTTCTGGTTCCTGGGTCCTCTTTTCCCAGAAACTCTGCTATGCGCGTCGGGACCCTTCGGGGTAAGACCGCGCTATATTAAGATACCTCTCAACTCAACTCAACTCAAACAAAGGGGGAGACTGCCACATGTAGCCAGTCTCCCTGAAGACAGCGGCATGCTTAAGTCTACATCCTTCCCTGAGAGTCCTCTTAGGAGTCAGCAGGGGGTGCTGGTAAAGAGTCAGTAGGGAGGTCTGGTGTGAGAGTTAGCCTGGAGGGCTAGTAAAAGAAGCAGTTCCAGCCAGGTGGGTTGGCAGTGCCCGAAGAGGTGGTGCTGGGATCAATGGCCACAAAGGAGAAATTCCAATCTGTTTCACTACTTTTGAGCAATACAACAAGGGGCTACGGGTTCCTGTCTGTAAAGGGCTATGGTTATAATCTGACTGGGAGCCTGTCAGATTATTCTATAGTGATTCAGCTAAAGCAAGCAAGTGTGTGCAGGAGGCAAGTGAAGGAGACTGTATATAGACTGTATATAGGAAAATGTCCCTGAAGTTTTTCTGAAGTCAAGTGGGCATCCCACAACATCCCATCCCTATCCAAGTTATTAACCCTCTAATAAAAAACAAAACAAAGTCAAAGACTGTTTTCTGACTCTGTGTGCCATGAAGATTCTGTGTGCTTGGCTGTGCAGGAGTGGGGGATCCAAGTTCATCGACAGTCCCTACGGAGGTGTGCTACATTTATATATACACTGTTCAAAAAAATTAAAGGAACGCTTTGAAAACACATCAGATCTCAATGGGGAAAAATATCATGCTGGATGTCTAAACTGATATGGACTGGGTAATGTGTTAGGAATGAAATGATGTCACAGCGTTGGATGGAAATGAAAATGATTAGAGGGCTGAATTCAAAGACACCCCGAAAATCAAAGTAAACAAATGATGCAGCAGGCTAGTCCAATTTGCTGAAATTTCATTGCAACAACTCAAAATGGTCCTCAGTAGCTTGCATGGCCTCCACGTGCTTGTATGCATGCCTGACAACATCAGGGCATGCTCCTAATGAGACGACGGATGGTGTCCTGGGGTATTTCCTCCCAGATCTGGACCAGAGCACCACTGAGCTCCTGAACAGACTGAGGTGCAACCTGGCGGCATAGGATGAACCGAAACATAATGTCCCAGAGGGGTTCTATTGAATTTAGGTCAGGCGAGCGTGGGGGCCATTCAATGGTATCAATTCCTTCATCCTCCAGGAACTGGCTGCATGCTCTCGCCATATGAGGCTGGGAATTGTCGTGCACCAGGAGGAACCCAGGACCCACTGCACCAGCGTAGGGTTTGATAATGGGTCCAATGATTTCTCAAGGTCACACCTTAATCTTGATAGCCCCTTAAAGCCTGAATAAACCTCCTAGGGGTTGGCCAAAGTGATATAAATGTTTATGACTGTGGTCATGGCAGCCTCCCACGCTATTACCAGGGATACAACCCATGCATACAAAAGACAGAAGCAAACAACAACTAGAGCTTACAAGAGACCTACAAAAAGTTGAACTATCAATCCAGTTTTGGCTGACTACAACCAAGCAACTCTAAATTTGAATATACGCCTTTGCATAGAGTAAAGTGGCTACAATTCATTGTTAGGGTTTACATACATTTTACAGTATAGCAGGAATAAAGCCACCACAAGTCTTCAATTATATTTTTGATGTATGAATCATCTTTTCTTCCACGTTCCACTTTCTATTGAATTGACTGCGGTTATGCTTGTATACTAAAAACACACAATTATCCAACAACTCTATGCTTTGTACAAGTTACTCAGCGAGAAACATTGTTTCAATGCTAGCAATAATTATTATGTTGTTTCTTAGAAATTTGCTGTTGAGCATATAGGTTCTGTCATTAACAAAATATATTGGAGGAATGCGCTGGCGGGCTGTGTGAACTTTATTTTAACTTTAAAAAGCTGTACTTATGGATTGCTCTAAAATGCTGTGAATCAAATTAATCAAACCCCCCCATAAAGACAAAGTTTATGTTTTATTTTGTGACTTGGAATAATAAACTAGGAAATTACCCAGAAAATTAAATTATTTTACCAATGCACAAGTCAAGCAAAACTAAAAATTAATATGGAAAACGTATAATGCCACATACACACGACTGTTTTTAATGACGAGAAAAATGAATTTTTTTAAAATGGTCATTAAAAACGATTGTGTGTGGGCTTCAGAGCATTTTTCACGACGTGAAAAATGGCCATGAAAAAATTGGAACATGCTCTAATTTTTCTTGTCGTTTTTCACATCGTCGTTTTTCTCATCATGAAAAACGGCCGTGTGTAGGCTTTAACGACGTGAAAAAAAAAAGGGATTTTTATAACAGCTTACCTGTAAAATCCTTTTCTTGGAGTACATCACGGGACACAGAGCGACTTAGTCATTACTAATGGGTTATATAGATACCTTCAGGTGCTGGCACTGGCAACTTCCAAAACCGGAAGTACCCTCCCCTATATAAGCCCCTCCCATCCGGGAGCACCTCAGTTTTGTAGCAAAGCAATAAGTGTCCCAAAAAGAGGGGTGGGAGCTCTGTGTCCCGTGATGTACTCCAAGAAAAGGATTTTACAGGTAAGCTGTTATAAAAATCCCTTTTTCTTTTTCGTACATCACGGGACACAGAGTGACTTAGTCATTACTAATGGGACGTCCCAAAGCAATGCCAAATGAGGGGAGGGATACACTATACCTAAGCTGGGCGCCATCAGGCATGAGGATCTTTTGCGGCCTGCAACACACTGCGCCCAAAGGCGACATCCTCCTGACTTCTAACGTCCACCTGGTAGAACCTTGTAAACGTGTGTACTGAAGACCATGTTGCGGCCTTACAGACTTGAGCCAGGGAGGCCTGGTGATGCACTGCCCATGAAGTTCCAACTGCTCTTGTGGAGTGCGCCCTAACTTTGAACGGAGGCGGTCTCCTTCTCAAGCCATAGGCTTGTATTATGACCTGTCGAATCCACTTGGCTAAAGTAGATTTTGATGCTGCCTGACCCTTTCTGGGGCCTTCCGGCAGAATAAACAAAGTATCCGTTCTACGAATCTGAGCAGTGGCTTTTAGATAAGCTTTAACTGCTCTTACTACATCCAAAGAATGCAATAACTTTTCCTCTACTGAGGTAGGTTTGGGAAAAAAAGAAGGAAGAACCACATCTTGGTTCAAATGAAACCTCGATACCACCTTAGGAAGAAAGGCTGGATGAGGACGTAATACTACTCTGTCCTTATGGACAACCAGATATGGCTCCTTACAGGACAAGGCGGCTAATTCCGATACTCTTTTAGCCGAACAAATGGCTACTAAGAAAATCAATTTCCTGGTGAGAAGAACCAAGGAAATGTGCTGCAATGGTTCAAATGGTTGTTTCTGTAGAACCGACAGAACCAGGTTTAAGTCCCATGGACATATGGGAATACTAACCGGAGGGCTAATACGCATCACTCCTTGTATGAAAGCTTTGACTAATGAATGCAAAGCCAAGGGCCTTTGAAAAAATATTGACAAGCCCGAAATCTGACCCTTGATAGTACTCAAGGCAAGCTTCCTATCTACAGCCCACTGTAGGAAGTCCAGAATCCTACCTATTACGTACTTACGTGGATGCCATTTCCTGGCCTCACACCACGCGATGTACGCCTTCCAGATCCTATAATAGATCTGCCTGGATACCGGCTTCCTGGCATTGATCATGGTAGATACCACAGGATTAGAGAGCCCTCTCTTTTTTAGAATGTGGGCTTCAATAGCCAGGCCGTCAAACCCAGGGCTGGTAAGGAAGGGTGGTATATCGGTCCCTGCGAAAGCAGGTCCGGACGATGTGGGAGGGTCCAAGGACTCCCCACTGACATTTTTACGATCTCCGCGTACCATGCTCTTCGGGGCCACGCTGGAGCCACCAGAATCACTGGTTTCTTTTCTACTCTGATTCTGCGGATTAATCGCGGTAACAATTGTGGTGGTGGGAATGCATATATCAGTTTGAACTGATCCCAAGGGAACACTAGGGCATCCGAGCCGCAAGCTAGGGGATCCCTTGTGCGAGACACAAATCTGTCCACCTTTGCGTTGAATCTGGATGCTAGCAGATCTACATCCGGTGTTCCCCACCGCTGGCATATTGCCTGGAAAACCTCGGGGTGAAGAGACCATTCCCCCGGGCATAATTGCTGGCGACTTAGAAAGTCCGCTCTCCAATTTTCCACTCCTGGGATGAAAACCGCGGATATGGCTGGGACATATCTTTCTGCCCATTCCAGGATGCAATTCACTTCCCTCTGGGCTGCACGACTCCTGGTGCCACCCTGGTGATTGATATATGCCACTGCTGTGGCATTGTCTGATTGAATTCTGACAGGGGACCCTTGGAGTTTGGATGTCCATGCTACTAGGGCATACCGGGCTGCTCGTATCTCTAAGAGATTGATGGGCAGGGCCTTCTCTGCTTCTGACCACTTGCCCTGGAGAGACCATTGCTCCAGTACTGCCCCCCAGCCTATGAGGCTGGCATCTGTAGTGACAACCTTCCAAGAAACTGGACTGAAGGGTTTCCCTTTTTCCAGATTCTGGGGCACCAACCACCAATGGAGGCTCTTGCGAACGGAAGGGGACAGGGACATTGGTAAGTCTAAAGCCTGAACTTTTTTGTTCCAGGCTGACAGTATGGCCCTCTGCAAGTTCCTTGAATGGAATTGACCGTAGGGTACTGCTTCGAATGAAGCCACCATTTTTCCCAGCAGCCTCATGCACAGGCGTATGGATGGTTTTCTTTTTGTACCCACTAAGTGGGTCAAATCTCTCAAAGACGACACCTTCTCTGGAGGTAAGAAAATCTTTCTCTGATTTGAATCCAGCCTTAGCCCCAAGTATTCCAGACTTTTGACTGGTCTTAGAGCTGACTTGTCTCGGTTGATAATCCAACCGTGATATTCCAGATACTTGATTGTCTCATAAATAGCTACTTCCAGTTTTTCCACTGAGTGGTCTATTAGTAGCAGGTCGTCTAAATATGCCATTATCGTTACACCCCGTGTTCTTAGATTGGCCAATAGTGGGGCCAGAATTTTTGTGAACACTCGTGGTGCTGTGGCCAGACCGAAAGGTAAGGCTCTGAACTGAAAATGGTGCCCTTCTACTACAAAGCGTAGAAATTTCTGGTGGGCCGGAAAGATGGGAATATGCAGATACGCATCCTTTATGTCGATCGAGGCTAACCATTCCTGCCCTTGTAGGGCGGTGACCACCGATCGGATCGACTCCATCCGAAAAGTCCTGATATGTAGGAATTTGTTTAGCCCTTTTAGATTTAATATGGGCCTCACGTCCCCATTTGGTTTGGGGACTGTGAAAAGGTTCGAGTAAAACCCGAACCCGCTTTCTTCCAAGGGAACCTTCATGATTACACCTTGGAGCAATAGTTGTTCTAGTGCCAGAAGGAGGGATCCTCTCTTTTGGGGATCGCTTGGCACGTTTGACCTCATAAAATGGGCAGGAGGAGTGTCTTTTAACTCCAGCTTGTATCCCAGACTTACTGCGGAGATCACCCATCTGTCTCTGATGGTGTCCCGCCAGGTCTCTGTGAACAACTGAAGTCTTCCCCCCACCCGATTGAGTGGGGGCAACCCTTCATGACTTGGGGGGAGGTTTCGTACCTCTCTTGACTCAGGGTTTCTTGTTACCCTGTGATTGTCCCTGATTTCTGCCCCCTGGATTTGACCGCGGAGGCCGTCGGAACTGTTTCACAGCCGATGTGCCAGGGACTGGAGAAGTAGGCCTCTTAAAAGAAGGACTTCTACCCTTGTTCTTAACCGGCAAGAGTGTACTTTTACCGGCAGAAATTTTCTGGATATACTTGTCCAGATCTTCTCCAAATAAGCGTTCTCCATGAAATGGGAAGCTAATCAGCAATTTCTTACAGGGAGCTTCAGCGGACCAGTTTTTGAGCCATAGAAGCCTACGCATATGTACTACAGACAGCGTAAAGCGGGAGGCCTGTTGGATTGTATCCTTTATGGCATCCACCGCAAAACACAAGGCTCTAGGTAGGTCAGCTAGGGCAAGAGCCTGCTGATCTGGTAAGTCTCTTAAGACTTGTTTCAACTGATCCTTCACTGCTTGGCAGACCCCAATCGCTGCTACTGCAGGTTGTGTCACCATGCTTGCTGTAGAGAAAGCAGATTTTAGTAAAGACTCCAATTTTTTATCTATTGGGTCTTTGAACATTGGAACATTATCTACTGGACATGTCAGTGATTTATTTACACAAGAGATGGCTGTGTCCTCTGTAGGGACCCTCCATTTTTTTATGAACTTATCCTCCATGGGATAGATCACCGGAAATCTCTTGGGGGGAGTAAATATTTTATCAGGATGCTCCCAAGCTCTTCCAATAAAGGGTGGATTGGGAAGGAACAGACAGTCTGGGGAGCTTTCAGCGACCCCAGCGAGGAGACAGTAGTGGTTGATGGCTCCGCAAGAGGCATTTTAAATGCTGATCGGACCATGTTAGTCAGAGACTGAACCCATAATCTTTCAGCCTGAGATGCTGAGAAAGGTTCTTCCACTGTTGATTCCTCTATAACCGAATCAACCTCATCCTGATCCCCTTCAGGTAGGTTGATCTCTGTGTGGGGCTGTTCCTCCACTAACAGGCACTCTGAAGGAGGAGACGGAGATCGGACGCGCTTTTCCTGTGACAGGGAAGCAGCGATCAATGCTGTTAATCTCTCTTCCAATCCTCCCAGAGTTGAGGAAAAAACCTCCTCTGTTATATATACAGGAGCAGGTGGACTGGGGGCAGCCACAGCACCAGGTACTCCTGCGGGGTTCCTACGGCTACTAACCTCTGAAATTTCAGGGGAGATTGGTGCAGTACAAGCATGCCCAAAATCCTCAGAGCCCGATGGAGACCCCTTTGGCTTCTTGGAAGACTTATTTCCAGAGCGTCTGGACGACATATCCTTTAAGCACAAAGCTGAGGTATTCCCGTCGTCATACACCAATTTTACTGGTAATAGTCTAACACAGTTGCTGCTATATACCAGCTGGTGTCCACTAAAGTGTCTTTCTATGGGGATGCCTGCATCAACCGCCTCTGTGTGCCACCGTTTTGTTGCTAGCTCTGCTTGCATCCAGCTGACACTTGTACTGTGTCTTTTATCCATGCTGGGACGCCTGCACATGCGCAGAAGCGCCGCGGCGCGCATCGAGCGTCATCCACCCGCCCCCGCCCCTTTCCTTTCATAGGAGGCGCGTGCACGCGCCCGCGCCTGTGCACCTTCGGTGCTCTTTTTTGAAAACAAGCAGGGACTAGGAGCCAGGGCCCTTTTTGCCGGAGGGCCTGTGCGGTGGATGAGCGCAGCAACAGGGCAGAGGAAGTGGATTCCCACAGAGAAACTTACCAACTGCCTGGATCTTTTGACTTGAAAAAGCCAAAGATCCACATGACAAGAAAAATGGACCACAGCGGCCTCTAGTGTTTAACACAGGTACCGCGGTCTCCTTTTTTTTTTTTTTTTTTTCTTGACTACTATTAAAATTTTACATTTTCCAGTAGTTACAGGCATGCACAGATATTAGCGGGAATACCGTTAGGTAACAGACAGAAAGACAAATTAGGCTTGGGGGTCCCCCAATAGAACCAAGTTCCTGGGGGCCCCCACTTACCTGTTCCCCGCCGCAGGACTCTGTTTGGTCCACAGAAGCCCAAACTTCACCTATCACGGCAGGCATTGTAATTAAACCTTCAGGGACCGGGTTCCCAAGGATTCCACTCCCCTGGACCTGTATAGCACCCTGCACAGACAACATCTTGGTCGTGGGTATGACCAGAGCTCTGGATCCCAGGGTCCAGCCCTCCTAAGAGAGGCATTACAGGCAAAACCTTGCTCTTCTGTTGCAAGGCCCGGGTACCGACCGTTTAGCTATGAAGCTTTTTTGGTCGGATCCGGAACAGCTTACTGAGGCCCATAAAAGAACCTGTACGCAAGCCCAGTGAAAACACATGTTACTCTTTGGCCAACACCTTAGACACTGGCAAAAAACTGAGGTGCTCCCGGATGGGAGGGGCTTATATAGGGGAGGGTACTTCCGGTTTTGGAAGTTGCCAGTGCCAGCACCTGAAGGTATCTATATAACCCATTAGTAATGACTAAGTCGCTCTGTGTCCCGTGATGTACAAAAAAGAAATGCGCATGCTCAGAATCAAGTGTAGCGCTACCCCCAGTTAAGAGAGCCGCTGATATTGATTTGGGCCCTGTAGTGCACTGCTGTCAACCCCTGGCAATCGGCTCTAACCTCCCGTGGCACAGCTGGTGATAGAGGGATAGGACCGCGTGACCGCAACTGTTGGTGACGCAGTCCTATAACAAACATACACAGAATATACTTTAAAACTCCTATTAAAGTAAGCGGAACTGACACCAAATGTACTTTACCCAGATATTTTACTGAGGCTAATGGGCAAGTAATAAACAACAGTATAACAAGTTGAAGATCCCTGCAATAAACAGTAATAAAGATAAACAGAGTAATCAGAATAATTAAGTATTGCTATGCAACTCTAGCGCTGCCCTTTTACAGCTACTTCCCCTCATGGGTAGACTAACACCCAGCAATGTCTACCTATGCAGTCAGGCCTGACTGATCTAAATGGAAGTTCAGTGAAACAATATTTGCTAGCAATCTCTCGGTGGTGCACTTGAAGAACAACTTTGTAATCCCAACGAATAGTAAAGATAAAGTATCTGTCTTTAAACAGCTCTCACCACCTGGACAAGTCCAAGTCCCTTTCCTCCATCGATTCGTCTAGGAACAGGAATCCACCGACATCCAAGTCTTCAATCCTTCTGGTGTACTGCAGCAAGGAGGATTAGATGTCTCTAAGGCTCTGCTAGGCTGGCAGAGGGCTCTTTGGAAAGGAGCACACGGCCCGGGCTTCAGGCCTTGTGCACACAGCAGTTCAGCACAGACATCCTCTTGCTAGGAGAGGGGGGTCCAAAGAGGCCGACCAAAACTCCGCCTCCCCTTTATAAAGTCTGCCCCAGCAGTCTCTGTTCTGGAGCAATGCACCCTGGGTGCTGCAAGATGTACTGGGAGATGTAGTCTCTCTCTCCTCTGCTTTCACTTCCATAATGTCTCTTTACTTCCTCCCGACTCACCTCTCACCTGGAACTTCTTGTCTCTCTGCATTAAAGGGGAACACCCCGCTACACAAGTATGAGACGGGAGCGCTCGTTCTGGTAAAACTAGCGTTCGTAATGGAGATAGCACATTCGTCACGCTGTAACGGACTGAAAAGCACGAGGCTGAAAAGCGCGAATCGTCTCTCACCAAACTTTACTAACATGAAGGGTGGCGCCATCCGAATGGAACTTCCCCTTTATAGTGCCGTCGTACGTGTTGTACGTCACCGCGCTTTACTCAAGCATTTTTTTCAACGATAGTGTGTAGGCAAGGCAGGCTTGAGAAGAATCACGTCGAGAAAAATGCCGTTTTATTCAATGACATTAAAAATGGTCGTGTGTACGCGGCATCAAGGTTTGGTTTGAAAGGGAAATCCACTCTGATAAGGAAAAATCCCTTTATACAGTTATAGAGGCTTCTAACTACTTATATAAAACATCTTCTTATTCTGTGAATCAGTGGTTTGCTTCTTATTAGATTAATGATGTCAAAGCATTGGAGGTTCCCATCCCATTACTTGTGTGTTAACAGCAGGATCTTTATTGTATCTCTCCTGATGATTGGAGAGGACCCTATTGTTTCTTTGAGGGCCAGTTCACACCAGACACAGTTCCGTTCAGTTCCGTGTGCTTTTTTTCTGCACAAAATGCATGCACAGTGTTTTCCATGTATTCCAATGGCTCTAGTTGGCACTAGTTCACACCATGCAGTCAGTTTCGGGTCAGTTTCTGCACCATGTCCTCACTATCTCTGACCGTCTTCTGTACCATGTCCGCACCCTCTCTGACCGTCTTCTGTATCATGTCCGCACTCCTCCATCATACGCTTTGACATTCAACATCTCTGTGAGTGTTGGGCCCTAGGTTCCCCATAGTTCTCCCATCCTTATGCCACATCAGGACTTAGCAGTGATGTAGGGGTTGGAGGAAGAACCACAGCAGGCGGTGGGTGATGCAGACATCTGGCACTCCTTTATTGTGATAATGGACCAACATTAGATTCAGAGTTGATGGACATTTATATACATCAATCCGGATCTTTTAAAATTAAGATTCCATTTAATATGGTTAAATCTCCATATATAGATAGGGAAAGGTGAGCATAAAGAATCCAATCTATTTCTATGATGCAGCGCGCGGCACCACGAGCCTGCGATACGCATTGGGGATGGATTGGAGATGATTTTTACTTTATCTTTTCTTAAATTTTGTGATAATGCTACACGTTTAGTAAGTATACTATTGATATAAATAGGCCACGATTACGGATCATATTCCTTCGTTTATCCATTAACAAAGGGCATTTTTGCCCATAGCCAATATGGCGATGCACCTGGCATAATGGGGCGCCATTGTTCGCGGATGCACACGTACGGTGCCCCTGGACACATACAGTCTGTGCGCATTTACCTTAGGACCGGCGTAGTCCTGCATATAGCTGTATGCTGTAATTCAAATGTATGGGCAGCTGTAGACAACACCTGGGGCTCCTGGGCACCAGAATACAGCTGTATTGTATGTTGTATGGCCATATGCACTTGTGTGCACGAGCCCTTATTCAGCTGCGTGTGTAATGTGAGATTCAGCTCTGCAAGCAAACCTTTACCAACAAAGCAGTTAAAACATACCTGTGTTTTGACCCATAGTTGCCAACAGTCCAGATTTTCCTGGGAAATTGGCTTTGTCCCGGTGTTCTTTAACCGATTCGTCAGATCCCCGGGATGGTGGCAGCTTCCTGCTGTGAAAACATGCCTGCGGGATTCCCCTCCGGCTAGCAGGTGTCTTCCCTGGAGAGGGGAGGGGCAGCTAATTGGCTTCTCTCTTTAGTGTACAAGCAAAGCAATTCACTTGTACACTGAAGCCGATTAGCTGCCCAGGACGGAGGCCCCTCCCCTCTCCACTGTACACAGGAAAGACACCTGACACAGAGTGCCCCCCCTCCCCTCAATTCTTAGTGAGCTGACAGCCAGAGGTGCAGGGGAAGATGCTGCAGGCACCACAGTTGCAGGTGAGTGGCCATATGGTAATCTGCTGGACGTTCTGTGTGTTGAGGGGGAGCACAGAGCTGTGTTTGGGGTTGGAGGTGCACATCAAATCCTATAGCATGGCCGCATCCTCTCTGACCGTCTTCTATACCATTTCCACACCCTCTCTGACAGTCTTCTGTAGCTGGTCCGCACCCTCTCTGACCCTCTTCTGTACCATGTCCGCACCCTCTTTGATCGTCTTCTGTACCATGTCCACACCCTCTCTGACTGTCTTCTGTACCATGTCCGCACCCTCTCTGACTGTCATCTATACCATGTCTGCACCCTCTCTGACCGTCTTCTATTCCATGTCCGCACCCTCTCTGGCTGTCATCTGTATCACGTTCGCACCCTCTCTGACTGTCTCCTGTATCACGTTCGCAACCCTCTCTGACCGTCTCCTGTATCATGTCCGCACCCTCTCTGACCGTCTTCTGTGCCATGTCCACACCCTCTCTGACTGTCCCCTGTATCATGTCCGCACCCTCTCTGACCGTCTTCTGTAGCATGTCCGCACCCTCTCTGACCGTCTCCTGTATCATGTCCGCACCCTCTCTGACCGTCTTCTGTACCATGTCCACACCCTCCCCTGTATCATGTCCACACCCTCTCTGACCGTCTCCTGTAGCATGTCCGCACCCTCTCTGACCATCTCCTGTAGCATGTCCGCACCCTCACTGACTGTCTCCTGCACCATGTCCGCATACTCTATACTCTCTGACCGTCTTCTGTACCATGTCCGCACCCTCTCTGACCGTCTTCTGTACCATGTCCTCACTATCTCTGACCGTCTTCTGTACCATGTCCGCACCCTCTCTGACCGTCTTCTGTATCATGTCCGCACTCCTCCATCATACGCTTTGACATTCAACATCTCTGTGAGTGTTGGGCCCTAGGTTCCCCATAGTTCTCCCATCCTTATGCCACATCAGGACTTAGCAGTGATGTAGGGGTTGGAGGAAGAACCACAGCAGGCGGTGGGTGATGCAGACATCTGGCACTCCTTTATTGTGATAATGGACCAACATTAGATTCAGAGTTGATGGACATTTATATACATCAATCCGGATCTTTTAAAATTAAGATTCCATTTAATATGGTTAAATCTCCATATATAGATAGGGAAAGGTGAGCATAAAGAATCCAATCTATTTCTATGATGCAGCGCACGGCACCACCAGCCTGCGATACGCATTGGGGATGGATTGGAGATGATTTTTACTTTATCTTTTCTTAAATTTTGTGATAATGCTACACGTTTAGTAAGTATACTATTGATATAAATAGGCCAGGATTACGGATCATATTCCTTCGTTTATCCATTAACAAAGGGCATTTTTGCCCATAGCCAATATGGCGATGCACCTGGCAGGGACACTGAAAGATCAGATCTGGGCGTTCCTATTGTACCTAAAGAGTATAAGTGGCGGTGGGTCAGCACGCCGCCTGTGCCCCAGGACGACGTCATCTGTGACGAAACGACAAAGGGAGGAGCGGCGTGCTGACGTCACCGACATACAAATGAGTCCCAGAAGGAACGGGCTGTCTTAGCCGGCCGGCTATCTTTTACCACACGCCTTTATACTTGCGAATTTTGTAAGTGCAACCTTTTTATTATTAAAATGTTATTTTATTGGATTTACGCTATGGTGGCTTTCTTTCCTTTGGCATTGTGATATCGTGACACACGGAGAGGATTGGCGTATGATCCAGGAGAGAAGCTGATTGTGATAGATTACCTAGAGACCCTGGCAGGAGTAAACAGCCATCTGTTTTTACTGATCTCTGAAAAGATCAACAGTTCTGGTAAGCGGCAGCAAGAACTGGTGGTGGTGGAACCTTTTTCTATTAAATATACAGCACTGTTCATTGGGTGTGTTGATGTTTGAAGTCACCGATAGTCAAATAAGGAGATCCTCATCTATATGGTTGCTTTGTGTTTCAGGACTTATCACAATTATATTTTATCAACAGGACTTTATTCTCTATGCTATTTGTGATATACTGGTCTGGAGTCATTCCAGATATATAATAGGCGATTTTTGTCATCTTTTTGCAATAGAGACTAAACTCTGTGCATATTATTTCTGGTTATCAGAAGTTTGCTTTTTCACATGTTGCGCAGCTTTTTTTATTTTATTACTCCTTTATATGTCAAATGCAGAGACTACAGCACTGAATATAGGAGAGGTAAGAGACACAGGCTACTAGAGAGGTATTATGGGTGTTCTCTTAAGGCAGGATTTTGTTTGTTTCAAGCCTCGTACACACAAACGAGTTTCTTGGCAAGAACCAGCAAGAAACTTGCTGGCAGAGCTTTCTTGCCGAGTAAATCGGTCGTGTGTACGCGGCTATCATGTTTTTCATCAAGAAAAATAGAGAACCTGCTCTCTATTTTCTCGTCGAGATTCTCGTCAGCATGTTTCTCGACGAGAAAAGTGTGTGTGTGTGTACACTTACCTTTCGCCGTGGAAACCCGCGCATGCTCGAAATGACTTTGACGCATGCTCGGTAGCTTCCTAGGCATAGGTAGGGTGTAGCAAGATGGCGGCGACGGCATTGAATGTGACGAGCGCACGCTCGTCGTAGTCGATGACGTCACTGCGTTCGCTCCATTCAAAGAACCGCGGGTTCTTTGAATGGAGCGTCTGTACACTCGGCCGGGACAAGTTTCTTGTCCAAGAATCTCGTCAAGAAAAACTTGATAGGATAGGGCTCAACATTCATGCAACAATAAATAGAAGATACATAGTGCTCTCCGATTGCAACATTTATTAAAATTCCCCAATTAAAAAACACTTACAAGATATTCAGTTAAAACCAGCTCTGTATAGTCCTGCTCACCACTGTGGCTGCATGACCTCATGGGCTCGGCTCCTCCCCTCTACACGCGTATCACCCTCTTATTGGGCTTTCTCAATAGTCCTCCCTTATCTGCATAGGCATTTTATTTGTAAAACGGAACTAACCCTTTAAAGAGAACCCATCATGTCCTAGCCCAACCAGGGCTTAGCAGCAGGGTATACCCCCACACATGCTCCCCTTTGTGCTCTATCTCATTGCTCCATTTGCCGTTTGTAAGTGCTCACTGCTGAGTCTAAACTCTGTATAAGACCCTTGAGTTAGAGCTTGAATTAGTTGTAAACCCTGTATAACCACTTTTACCTACAGGTAAGCCTATAATAAGGCTTACCTGTAGGTACAGTGAATATCTCCTAAGCTTGTACCGTTTAGGAGACATTCACTATATCCTCGCTCATGCCATTTCTTAAAGCGGTTCTCCCGCGGCCAAATCGTTTTTTTTTTTTCATGCCATTACAAAGTATTCTGCCTATTACAGGTCTACTCATGTCTCTGTGTCTTTTAGTCCACCGCATCGCTATTCAGTTAGAAATGATAACTTATATTCCCTTTTCCTACGGATTGCCATTTTGCTTGTGGGCATTAGAATCCCACAAGCATGTACTTCCTCCTTGCGGCGAATGCTGAACTCCCAGCATTCACCGCTTGTTCTTGTTTTCGAAATCGAAAACTCCGGTGGGTGTAACAAGATGTCCGCTTGCCCCCTTCTCACTCTATCATTACTGTGAAGGAGTGTGGGGTGTAGCAAGATGGCGGCGACGAAACGTCACTTCCGGAGCAATCTGTGATGGGTAGCAAAATATGACACTACACCGGCGTCGCAGAAAGTTACCGCCCCCTTGTCAAGCGATATCTTGCAGCAAGGCTCGGCAATGAATACTGGGAGCTATGACAAATGCTCCCAGGTTACATTGCGTTACAAGGATATGACGTAACTCCCGCAGAATTCCCGGCGAGAGGAGACAGGAAACAGATATAAAATGGAGATTTATTAAGGTACTGTACAGAAAAATAAAAAAACAATGCCCGTTTCGACATTAATTACATTATGTCCATTGAATAAGATAAGGTCTAAAAATCGGGTGGAGCTCCACTTTAACAACTTCCATACAGGGCTTTTTATACCACTTCAATACCGGGCCTATTCTGGCAGTTCTCTCCTACATGTACAAATCATCATTCTTTTGCTAGAAAATTACTCAGAACCCCGAAACATTATATATGTTTTTTTTAGCAGACACCCTAGGGAATAAAATGACGGTTGTTGCAACTTTTTATCTTGCACGGTATTTGCGCAATAATTTTTCAAACGCCTTTTTGAGGGCAAAAAATGGTTTCATGAATTAAAAATTAAAAAAACAGTAAAGTTAGCCCAATTTTTTTGTAAAATATGAAAGCTTATGTTACGCCGAGTAAAAAGATACCTACCATGTCACGCTTTAAAATTGCGTACACTCATGGAATGGCGCCAAACTTCGGTACTTAAAAATCTCCATAGGCGACGCTTTGAAAATTTTTACAGGTTACCAGGTTAGAGTTACAGAGGAGGTCTAGTGCTAGAATTGTTGCACGCGCTCTAACGCATGCGGCAATACCTCACATGTGTGGTTTGAACAGCGTTTACATATGCGGGCGGGACTTACGTGTGTGTTCGCTTCTAAGCGCGAGCTATTGGGGACGGGCGTTTTAAAAAAAAAAAAAAAAAATTTACTTTTTTTGTGTTTTTTTTTTTACTTTTTTTTTTACACTTTTTTTTTATCACTTTTATTCCTATTACAAGGAATGTAAACATCCCTTGTAATAGGAATGTGTGTGACAGGTCCTCTTTATTGAGAGATGCGGGGTCAATAAGACCCCACATCTCTCCTCCAGGCTGGAAAGCATGAGATCAGTGATTTTTTTTTCACTGCTCTCATACTTACTTGCCGCAATGGCGGCTTTGTTTACATTTGAGGACCCGGGCGTGACGTCATCACATCGCGCCCGGGACCTCCGACGATCATAGAGATGACTGGTGACCATCTGGTCACCAGTCATCTCTATGCTCATCACGTGACCCACCAACGGCGCAGACGATTCTCTCCGGGTCCCCGATCGCACGGGAGAGCCCGGAGAAGCACCGGATGGTGGCGGGAGGGGGGGATGTCCCCTCCCGCCGCCTATAAGAATGATCAAGCGGCTATGATCATTCTTATTGTGCGCAGGATCGCCGGCTGCAAACAAGGATATCTGAATGATGCCTCTAGCTGCAGGCATCATTCAGATATCCCCCCTCAAACCCAGGACGTCATATGATGTCCACCCGGAGGGAGAGGGGGTTCCTGCCGGCGTCATTCTGCTATGGCCCGGTATGGAAGGGGTTAAGTAGCTGTACCATGACCAGCGGCACCCGCGCGTATGGGCGGTAGTGCCATCTTCACGGCTTAGGCCAATCACAGCGCCAGAGCCCGCAAACCCAGAAATAACTCAGAGCTCTGCTGATGCCATTTCATGTCATTTGATTTTATCTACATGCTTTTAATATCCTCTAAAATGTGAGTGTCCATTTTTTACTTATACAATAAATGTTTCTTGTTGAAATGGTATCACACTATGTGGCCTATTTTCTCTCCTTCTACCAATTTATTATTTGGATGCATTGCCTTTGAGTTTGTGTCACTGCATCCTTGGTTGAACCCTACTGGCAACAATATTGTGACGGTCTTCCGCCTCATATGTCTACATTGGAAGCTGTGTATACTGATATACTTTCCTCCCCTGGGTGTGCTACACCCCAAGCTCTGTTGACTCATTGGGCGTATGCCTAGTTGGGTTCAACATATCTGGTAAGCCTCTCTTTTTTATCGGTGGTGGAATACCTACAGACAACTGTTTTATTATTACTCACCTTGGAGAGTCACTTCATCCACTGGAAACACTTTATGGACTATATAAAAACTATGCACCAGCACTTTTCGTCATATATAAATATGTGTCACTGTTCACTATATATTTTATTGAAAGACAATATTTGATTCATATTGTATATTTGTTGTATGCATCACAGTTACTCTCTGCTATCAATACAAGTTTGAGTAGAAGGTGTTCACGTTTATCATATTTAGCGCTGCACTTTACCACTTCGTTTGTTCACACACAGATTGATCCTTTGTTGTGTTGGCTGCTATTGTTTGTTATTTGCAGACAGCGCGTTTTTCCCCTTCTTTTTTTCTAAGTATTTCATAATGAGCTAGTATGCAATGCATACTAGCTCATTATGCTTTTGTCTTGCAGGTTGTTGTTTTTTTTTTTTTTTTAAATTGGTGTAAACCTCAGACATGAAAAATGAACAAAGCATATCCCTCTACAGCAGTGTTTCTCAACTCCAGTCCTCAAGGCGCCCCAACAGGTCATGTTTTCAGGCTTTCCGTGACTTTGCACAGGTGATTTGATCAGTTTCACTGACTTAGTAGTTACAACAGCTGCTTAATCGTATGGAAATCCTGAAAACATGACATGTTGGGGCGCCTTGAGGACTGAGAAACACTGCTCTACAGTGTCTCAATCCAGAGCACTGTCATTTCTGTCTGCTGCCCCTATCAGCATGAATAACTTCTGACATGTTTTCCTGACAGCAAGAGAAAAAAAAGTGATGGAGAGGGACCTCTGAAGCCTCGTATACACGACCGGTTTTCTCGGCAAGAACCAGCAAGAAAATTGCTGGCAGAGCTTTCTTGCCGAGTATACCGTGCGTGTGTACGAGGCTTTCAGGTTTCTCGTCAAGAAAACTGCCCAGAATCTCGACGAGAAAAATAGAGAACCTGCTCTCTATTTTCTCGTCGGGATTCTCGTCGGCCTGTTTCCCGACGAGAAACCCGAGAGTGTGTACACTTACCTGTCGCCGTGGAAACCTGCGCATGCTCGAAATTACTTTGACGCATGCGCAGCAGCTTCCTAGGCATAGGTAGGGTGTAGCAAAATGGCGGCGACGGCATCGAATGTGACGAGCGCACGCTCGTGGTAGTCGACGACGTCACTGCGTTCGTTCGATTCAAAAGAACGGCGGATCTTTTGAATCGAGCGTGTGTACACTCAGCCGGGACAAGATTCTTGTCAAGAATCTCGTCAGGGAAAAACAACGGGTTTTTTCCTGACGAGATTCTTGGAATTCCTCGGAATTTACGATGGAAAAAGTCCGATGGGGCATACACACTGTCGGAATATCCGATGAAAAAATTCTGTCTCACTTTTTCCATCGGAAATTCCGATCGTGTGACCAAGGCATTATTAATCTGGGGAGAGGGGTGGACTAGCAGATTTAGATATGCTAGAGCTATAATATATATATATTTACAGTTGTGCTCAAAAGTTTGCATACCCTGGCAGAAATTGAAAAAATTGGGCATTTATATTGAAAATATGACAAATCATGCTAAAAAGAAAAAAATTATTCAAATATAGCAATCACATGAAGCCATTTATTATTTGTGGCTCCTTTTAAAATCATCATGATAACAGAAATCACCCAAATGGCCCTGATGAAAAGTTTACATACCCTGGAATGTTTGGCCTTGGTATAGACACAGAAGGTGGCACACACAGAATAAAATGGCAATTAGTGTCTGTGTATAAATAGTCAATGAGTTTGTTATCTCTCACATGGAAGGTGATGGACTGATAGTTTTCATTTGTCGCCCTTACGCGTGGCGTCGCGGTCACGTGACTTCATCAGGGGATGAAGTCACGTGACCGTGACGCCACGCGTAGGGACGACAAAGGAATATATAAGTGACGCTAGCAGACGAGCTCGCTTCTAAGTGGATAATCGATTTTAATATTGTGTTAATTTGTGAGTACCATTCCTATTACTCTGTAAAGGACTAATAAATACTGCTACTTTAGAACGTATTACACAGCCTGTGATTGACAGCCTGAGCTCTGTTCCTGTGTGCTGTGGGGGGTGTTCCCTCCCTCCAATCAGCTTTCAGCACTCTTCTTACTGAAGAGTTAAGCTACATCTCTCCGCCCCTTGCTTTCTGAAAGCTCAGACAAGCTGTAAAAGTTCTGCAATTTGAGGGGATGTAGATAGGAGAAGACTACAGATAATCAGGTACAACTTATGTAAGAGGATTTGTTTAATCTCTGTGTATCACCTGAGACCAGCCACTTCACTGGGCATATGTAAGGTTTTACAACCACTTTAAGCAGAATTGACGGCCATCTTCCTTCTCACACATGACAGTAATTGGGCCTCACAAATGCCAACACAATGCCCTGCATCCTTGGCAGAAGGTCATATGCTCCCCTATACCCAGCTAATAATATTTCTCAGCACTCCTGCAGATGGAGTTCGAAAGGTAAATTCAAGTGGGTCCCTATGAAGAAAACTTGTCACTCTGTCCTGAATAGGCAAAGTGGCAGATTTTCTTTAAGTATCGATGTCAATTGTACTCCTATGTGGATAATTAATAGCTGAATTAGATACTGATGGGAATTTACACTCACTCCGTGTAAGGGAAAATTATTTCCATGTAATTCTTTTAAACAGATTAGCAGAAGCTCTGTGTATGGTTTTCATTAACACTGGTGAAACCGTATTTCCTATTAAATTAAAGGTGTGAAATATACACATACCCACTGAAACGAAAAAATGACAAACATTGAACTTTTTATATAAATCACATTCATTTTTTCCCTCTTTATTGGATTGACGCAACTATTTTCCATGACATTTTCTTTTACTTTTCAACATCTGTTTATTATGATCACACAACCCATTTATTACAGCATTAGCAATTCCAACTCAAGCATCCACAACTTCAATAAATCTGGTTACAATTCTTTCTTTTACAAATGGGGCAATTATATATATATTTCCGCACTAGCAAGTAGGGTAATAGTAAAAACGAAGGGAGTGATATAATGAAGCAGATTGATTAGAAGGAAACAAAGTTATTGATTGGGATCCAAGTCTGGAATTTTAATCATTTAAGCGGTATTAAACCCAAAACCAAAAATTTTTATATATTGCAGCTTGCCAATCCTTAGATGTGGTGGTTGCATTTGTTTTATTTTCTTAGGCTGTTATCCCCTCTGTTTTCACCTGGTGATCTGGCCAGTAACACACCCTCTGTATTAGAGTGCCCTCACTCTGGATGAAGGAGCACAGGGGACACAGCAGACAGAAGCCTAATGCCCCGTACACACGGTCGGACTTTTGACCGGCCAAAATCACATCGGAATTCCATCAGAGTTAAAGAGAACATGTTCTCTATTTAAACTTCCTCGGAATTTCTGATTGGAAAAAGTCCGATGGGGCATACACACTGTCGGAATATCTGATGAAAAAATTCTGTCTCACTTTTTCCATCGGAAATTCCGATCGTGTGACCAAGGCATTATTAATCCGGGAAGAGGGGTGGACTAGCAGATTTAGATATGCTAGAGCTATAATATATATATATATATATTTACAGTTGTGCTCAAAAGTTTGCATACCCTGGCAGAAATTCAGAAATTTTGCCATTTATATTGAATATATATATATATATATATATATATATATATATATATATATAATCATGCCCAAAAAAAAAAAAAATTATTCAAGGATAGCAATCACATGAAGCCATTTATCATTTTTGGCTCCTTTTTAAAATCATCATGATAACAGAAATCACCCAAATGGCCCTGATGAAAAGTTTACATACCCTGGAATGTTTGGCCTTGGTATAGACACAGAAGGTGGCACACACAGATTAAAATGGCAATTAAAGGTTCATTTCCCACATTTGAGGCTTTTTAAATCACAATTAGTGTCTGTGTATAAATAGTCAATGAGTTTGTTAGCTCTCACATGGAAGGTGATGGACTGCTAGTTTTCATTTGTCGTCCCTATGAGTGGCGTCACGGTCACGTGACTTCATCAAGGGATGAAGTCATGTGACCGTGACGCCACGTGTAGGGATGACAAAGGAAACTTTAAGTGATGCTAGCAGATAAGCTCGCTGCTCGTGGATAATCGATTTTAATATTGTGTTAATTTGTGAGTACCATTCCTATTACTCTGTAAAGGACTAATAAATACTGCTATTTTAGAACGTATTACACTATCTGGTATCTTCCCTTTTTATCCATACCCCCCTATATATGAGACACTAACGAAAGACCATATAGCACCCTGATACCCAGCACCCGGAGATTAGTATTCTGGGCATACAGCGCGTGGATTTCGCTTACTGGTGAAAACCCAGAGGACTACAGAGCATTAATTACTATACGCTGGTGCCTCATTGCCTTCAGGTAAGAGGCCATCTGCACCAGAGTGTACTTTCAAGGAAGTGTGTCCGCACAGGAAGAAGAGCAGACAGCCCCATCACACACCCCCTTCCACATTTGCACTTTTGCACAAGAAAAGGAGTTGACATTGATTGATAATTTGATTTTTTTTTGCACATTTGAAGTCGCATGCTTTGCATTTTTTCTGCACTTTTTGTTGCATTTTCTTTGCATTTTTTTTCTGCACTTTGAAGTCGCATTGTTTGCACATGTGAAGTCGCATGTTTTGCATTTGTTTGTATTATTTGCACATCGAAGTCGCATGTTCTGCGATTTCTGGACTTTTTCTACACTTTAGCATTATAAGATATTGCACTTTGCACCTTTTCCATTTTTTCCAATTCTAAAGTGAAATACATTTATTTGTTACCCATCCAATTTGCACTATTTTGCACGCAGTTTGCTGCACGTTTATTGGTATTTATGTAAGTCAGTTGAGTTTACATAATTTTGCAATTTGCACAGTTTGTATTTGCACAGCAACATATTTATATTGTCTAAACAGCGCAGCACCACTTATTTTTACAATTTATCCCCCCTTTGGGTATGGTCTGACCCTTTTGGTGCTTGCCGCAGTTTATCACCAGCCAGTTAGCTCCCTAGTAGCGCGGGAATACACATACATTTCTACCCCCTGACAAGCTGTCCTGGATTAGGGTGGTCATTCATGCCTTCACCACCTCAGGAAAGTTGCACCAAGAGACAGCTGCAGTCCCTGTTAGGCATGCTGAACTTTGCTATGAGGATTTTCCCTCAGGGCCGTTCCTTAATTTGTTGCCTCCTGGTCTTCCTTTCCCAAGCACAGGACCCTGATCAAAACATCAGGCTAGACCAGGCAGCTTCTGCAGATCCATGTTCATCCCAGCAGCTTCAGCCTCCTCACCTCATATAGTAACAGATGCAGTAGCCTCCACAGGCTTCGCTGCCTTTTTTTGCACCCATTGGTTAGCAGGTCCATGGCCGCAGGAAATCCTCCTGGTCACCGGGTTCAGCCAGACATCCTCATTGTTCAAGCTTTACCCTATCGTCGTGGCAGCTCAGGTCTGGGGACACACCTGGGCGGGGCAGAGCGTGATCTTCTCAACGGACAACTTAGCTACGGCTGAGATTATCAACAAAGGCAGGTCCAAGTGCCTGGCCATCATGTCCTTCCTATGCAGGCTGGTGCAGATATCCCTTCACTACAATTTCAATGTGCACTGTACTTACATACATGGCAAGTGCAATCTCGTAGCAGACGCACTGTCCCGCCTCAATTTTCCTTTGTATTTCTTACAGAGACCCAGAGCCAACCCGACCTCATTTCCTATTTCCCACCTTGGCCGCAGCTAACGATGGGCTAAGAGACCACCTGCACAACGCTACGCTGCTCATAAACCGGTCACTGTCGCCCAACACTCTGAAGGCCTACTGCACTGCCTGGAACACCTACGGAAAAATTCCTAGCCACATGCCCCGGGACAGGCACAGGCCACATCAAGCATGTCCTGGCCTTCGTGTCTTACTGCCACATTCATCTGAGCCTGTCCCACAACACTGTCAGACTGTACCTAGCTGGCATGCAGTATTTCCTCCCCCTACAAGCCCCTGGGAAACCCTCGTTGTTTGTGACCTATGCCTTTCTTCGTGGCATCCAGAAACATCAGCCTGTAGCCAGTAGCAAACGCTTGCCCATATCTAGTTCCACATTCTGGGACATGTCAGCCATCCTGTCACGATCCCCTTTTGGGTTGCTGCCCAGCCTGGTCATCCAATCAGCTACCTACCTGCAATTCTACTGCTTCCTACGGCCTGGTGAGTTCACTTACAGTGGGCCTGGTTGCCAGGTGCTATGAAGGTGCCATCTGGTCCACCTTCAAGACCATTTTGTCCTACATCTGGCAGTGTCCAAAACTCATCAGTCCTGCACCAGGGTCGACCTTAAATTCTTCCAGATCCACAATGAATGGTGTTCAGTAGCGGTTCTGGACCAGTTGTTATCACACCTGCCGAGCCAGTCCAGCTCCAGACCATTGTTGCCTTTTCCTTCCAGCCCACTAACAGCTATCCAGCTCATCAGACATGTTCGCATCCTTCTGGCTAATCTAGGCCTCAACCCTAACCAGTTTTCTGGGCACTCCTTCCGGATCGGAGCAGCCTCGGCCGCCTCCCAGCACTGGGTGCCAAGTCATGTCATCAGAAGATTAGGCAGATGGAAATCCGCCTACTTTGCCCAGTACATTCCAAATACCCAAGTTGATATGTCGCAAGCCTTCACCCAACTTGCCCAATAAATGTCATGTACACCAATAAAACAGCTTTCCCTATCGTGGTATTTTTGCCCCCTTTTTGGCATACCGACCAGCTGACCAGGGCACACCTCAGGTCTATGTTATGTTGTAAGTCTTGTGGCGTCTTTATGTAGTTTCACATCTATCTCGGTTGGAGGGCTCCGACCATAAATTAGAAGGCCAGTATGGTGGCCTGAATTTATGGGAGGAGCCCAGGGGAGGAGGGTATTTAAGGGGCTCACTCAGCTGTGTTCCTCAGCTCCCATCCCCTGTACAGGGCACTTCCTTCACATCCCTCTTCTAAAATCAATCATTACTTATCTTAGGTATGCCCCCTTTTTGGCATACCGATCAGCCAATCAGGGCACACCTCAGGTCTATGCTATGCTGTGAGTCTTGTGGCCTCTTTATGTGGTTTCACGTCTATCTTGGTTGGAAGGCTCCGACTATATATATATTTATATATATATATATTTATTTATATATATATATATTGTGACAGCAGGAAGGTAAAGTCACCTGGTTGCATCCAGGGGGGTAGATATATTTCTCCCAGATTCAGGCTTTATGCTGACTTATACAACTAGGGAGTTGATGAAGCCCAGCTGAGTCTAGTGGGCTCATGAATGACTCATACCTCTAGGGAGAGTGCTGGGCGTCGTGAGACAGGGAGTTGATGAGACCAGCTGAAGCTTGTCAGCTCATTTAGGCCTCTATAAGAACTCCCAGCTTCATTAGATGTTAGCTCATGCCTGGACCCAGACCTGTGTGGACTGTCTAGGGAGAGTGAACCCCTGTGCGGTGAGGCAAAGCCTGTGTGGCTATTTGTTTGGACTTTTACTAAACCAGGGACTTAGGGACTAGGACAGCACCAGGCTGATCCCAGTTGTTAGTTTAGGAAACCTGCATGTTTAGTCAGAGGTCAAACTGACCAGGATTTATTTTGTTTATGTTTCTTTTTGGCTTTGCTGTGTTTTTGTCACTGTACATAGAGAAATAAACCGCACCTTTTGATTTTGAAAACCACAACCTCCGTCTGCTGGCCCTGTTTTTGTGTGGGGAGCCCAACCAGGGGGTCACACACACCCGCTACTGAGTTAACCCCCTCACAGTTGGTGGAGAATACAGGCAGTTTTCTTTAAGCCAGCATGGAGGAGATACTGAAACAGCTGGCTCTAGCAAATGCCAATCAACAGCAGACAAATGCAGGTTTGCAAAGGAGCCTTGCAGCCCAGCAGCAAGCTCATCAACAAGCCCAGCAGCAATCTGAGGCCCGCTTCATAGACCTGTTACAGAAGCAAGAGCAGAGACTACAACAAATGGAAGCAGTAATGCAGCAACGTCCGCAGACCAGTGAGGAAAGCCGTCCCACTAATACCGCGTCCTTTGGGGTGAGTCGTTTATTGACAAAAATGACTGGAGAGGATGATCCAGAGGTATTTTTGACCACATTTGAAAGGACTGCTGAAAGAGAAAAGTGGCCTGAGGAGCAGTGGGCTGGACTGGTGGCTCCTCTGTTAACTGGTGAATCGCAGAAGGCTTACTATGACCTAGAGCCTGACCAAGCAAAAGACTATGTGATGCTAAAAGCTGAAATATTGGCAAGGCTGGGTGTCACCCTGGCTGTCCGGGCTCAGCGTGTGCATAACTGGACTTTCCAGCTTGGAAAACCCCCCAGGTCTCAAATGTATGATCTCATTCACCTGAGCAGGAAGTGGCTACAGCCAGAGACTTTGTCCGCACCAGAGATTGTGGAACGTGTTGTAATGGATCGGTTTTTGAGAGCTCTTCCTACTGCCATCCAAAAGTGGGTAAGCCATGGAGACCCAGAGACGGCCGGTGGTCTTGTGGATCGTGTAGAGAAATACTTGGCTACAGAGAACCTGACGGCCTCTTCCAGAGACTCTCGGACTTTCCACCCTAAGACCAGACCATCCCCAGGGGCGGATAAGAGGATTCCAAGGGGTGAGGGTGGAGAGAGTGAGAGGGTGGGAGCTCTACCCAAAGTTTGGCGAGAACAGCCTGGGAAGTCAGGGGCTCAAGAGGCAGCCAAAAGGATTGTTTGCTACCGCTGCCGGCAAGCGGGACATATTGCAGCAAATTGCCCGGTTGTGGAGGAACCCATGCAATGTGACTTTCTGACGGACAGACGTCAGTCGCTGTGTGCGACAGTCGCATGCACTGCCATTCGGGGAACTGAGAAACATTTATGCAAAATGTGTATTAATGGTAGAAATGTTGTGGTATTACTGGATTCAGGTAGCCTTGTGACCCTGATAAAGGCTGAATTAGTTAAAACAGAGGTCTCTGGGAATAGCAAGGTAGCTGTTATTTGTGTGCATGGGGACACCCGAGAGTATCCAGTGACTACAGTGTGTTTCGAGACCCCCAAAGGTACCCTCTCTCATCCAGTGGGGTTAGTATCTCAATTACCGCATGATGCCATTGTGGGAAGGGATTTTCCGAAGTTCTGGGAACTGTGGGATGATCCTGAGCCCCCCACTGGTGCCCCTATGTACCAGGAATGTGATAGCCAGAACTCCTCTGAGAGTGGTGAGGACTCTCCAGAATTTCCCTTGTCAGTATTGGCAGGGGAGACTCAAGAAACTGGAGAGGAGCCCACCTCCTCAGACGAAAACCTACCGTCTGTGGAGTTTTCTGATCTGGAGGTTCACAGGGAAAATTTTGCCACAGAACAGTTAAAAGACCCCGCCCTAATAAAGGCACGGGAAAACGTAGTGGAAATAGATGGCGAGTTAGTGAACCCAGATAATACCTGCACTTACCCATACTTCAGCGTAGAGAAGGACCTACTGTATCGGGTGGCAAAAAGGGCAGAAGAAACCGTTGAGCAGCTTGTGGTGCCCAAACCTTACAGGAAGTTGGTGTTGGAGTTGGCCCATGGGCACATTCTTGGAGGTCATCTGGGGACAGAGAAAACCCGAGAGAGGGTATTACAGAGATTCTATTGGCCTGGGGTGATGAAGGACATAGAAAATTATTGTTCCTCCTGCCCTGTGTGTCAGAGGTCGGCCCCGATGCCACATTTCCGTAGCCCGCTGGTCCCTCTACCCATCATTGAGGTCCCGTTTGAGAGAATCGCAATGGATTTGGTAGGTCCTATAATCAAGTCCGCTAGGGGGCACCAGTACATATTGGTTATAATGGACTATGCCACCCGTTATCCAGAAGCGATCCCTCTCAGAAATACCTCGGCCAAAACCATAGCCAAAGAGCTATCTCTTGTTTTTAGCCGGGTGGGTATTTGTAAAGAACTGCTTACGGACCAAGGTACACCCTTTATGTCCCGGGTTATGAAAGAGCTGTGTAAATTGTTCAAAGTGACGCAATTGCGTACATCTGTGTATCACCCCCAAACCGATGGGCTGGTTGAAAGATTCAACAAAACCCTAAAACAAATGTTGAAGAAAGTGGTGGATAGAGATGGAAAGGATTGGGACTGTCTACTTCCTTATTTGATGTTTGCTATTAGGGAGGTGCCCCAATCCTCTACGGGATTCTCCCCCTTTGAGTTACTGTATGGGAGACACCCAAGAGGGCTGTTGGATATTGCCAAGGAAACTTGGCAAAGTGAGAGTTCTCCCCACAGGAGTGTGATTGAGCATGTCGCCCTGATGCAAGATCGAATTGCACAGGTAATGCCCATCGTGAAGGAACATTTGGCCCAAGCGCAGTTGGCACAGCAGAGAGTGTACAACCGTGGAGCAAAGACCCGTACCTTTTCCCCGGGGGATAGGATATTGGTACTTGTCCCTACGGTTGAAAGTAAATTCCTTGCCAAATGGCAAGGCCCCTACGAGATAATGGAAAAAGTGAGCGAAGTGAATTACAAGGTCAGACAACCAGGAAGGCGAAAGCCCGAACAGATATATCACGTTAATCTGTTGAAAGCCTGGAGGGATAGAGAGTCCCTAGTCGCAGAAACTTGGTCACCAGCTCAAACTGGTTGCGTGATTCCGGAGGTTGGAATAGCAGCCACCTTGTCACAACCCCAACAACAGGAGGTTAAGGAGTTTGTGCTTCGCAACAAGGAGGTGTTCTCTGAGCTGCCGGGACAAACATCTGGGGTAGAGCATGATATTATTACCCCGCCCGGTGAAAGGGTGAAGTTAAAACCCTATCGGATCCCAGAGGCCCGACGGGAGGCAATACGGGAGGAAGTACAGAAAATGCTGAACTTAGGGGTGATAGAGGAGTCCCAAAGTGATTGGTCTAGTCCCATTGTGTTGGTGCCTAAACCGGATGGGAGCTGGCGATTTTGTAACGATTTTCGTCAGTTGAACAAAGTTACAAAATTTGACACCTACCCCATGCCACGTATAGATGAGTTGATCGACCGGCTGGGAACAGCCCGATACATGACGACTCTTGACCTCACAAAAGGGTATTGGCAAATTCCCCTGGCCAAGTCGGCCAAAGAGAAAACCGCATTTGTAACCCCAGACGGGGCGTTCCAATATAAGAGAATGCCGTTCGGGTTACAGAATGTGCCGGCCACATTCCAGCGGAAAATGGACCAGATACTGAGGCCCCATCGGAAGTATGCTGCGGCTTACCTGGATGACGTAATTGTCCATAGCACAGATTGGGCCTCACATCTGCCAAAAGTGCAAGCAGTCCTAGACTCTATCCGGGAAGCGGGGTTTACGGCTAACCCCAAGAAGTGTACCATTGGGCAGGAGGAGGCCAAATATCTTGGGTACACCATTGGCAGGGGAGTGATAAAACCCCAACTCAACAAAGTCGAGGCCATCCAGAGTTGGCCACGTCCCAACAGCAAGAAGCAGGTACGGGCCTTTCTGGGAATCGCAGGTTATTATCGGCGCTTCATTCCCCACTTTGCTTCTAAGGCTGTGCCCCTAACCAACCTGACGAAAGGGAAAGGGTCGGTCATGATTAAATGGACCCCCGAGGCTGAGGCAGCATTCCAATTCTTGAAACAAGCCTTATGTAGCCAGCCAGTGTTGTACTCACCCGACTTCTCTAAAGACTTTGTCGTACAAAGTGATGCGTCAGATGTGGGGTTAGGAGCAGTATTGTCCCAGGTCTGGAACGGGGAAGAGCACCCAGTCATTTACCTCAGCAGGAAGTTGAAGTCCCATGAGGTAAATTACGCCACGGTTGAAAAGGAGTGTTTAGCGGTGAAGTGGGCTCTAGATTCCCTTCGGTACTATCTGCTAGGTAGGCACTTTGACATGGTTACGGATCACGCTCCGTTAAAGTGGATGGCTCAAAACAAGGAGACAAATAGAAGAGTGAATAGGTGGTTCCTGGCCCTACAGGAATTCAACTTCACAGTAAAGCATCGCCCTGGCGTTCAAATGGGGAATGTGGATGCTTTGTCTCGAGTACATGAATGCCTGATTGCTGGTGTTCCAACCCCAAGGTTAAAACAAGAGGGGGGGGTATGTGACAGCAGGAAGGTAAAGTCACCTGGTTGCATCCAGGGGGGTAGATATATTTCTCCCAGATTCAGGCTTTATGCTGACTTATACAACTAGGGAGTTGATGAAGCCCAGCTGAGTCTAGTGGGCTCATGAATGACTCATACCTCTAGGGAGAGTGCTGGGCGTCGTGAGACAGGGAGTTGATGAGACCAGCTGAAGCTTGTCAGCTCATTTAGGCCTCTATAAGAACTCCCAGCTTCATTAGATGTTAGCTCATGCCTGGACCCAGACCTGTGTGGACTGTCTAGGGAGAGTGAACCCCTGTGCGGTGAGGCAAAGCCTGTGTGGCTATTTGTTTGGACTTTTACTAAACCAGGGACTTAGGGACTAGGACAGCACCAGGCTGATCCCAGTTGTTAGTTTAGGAAACCTGCATGTTTAGTCAGAGGTCAAACTGACCAGGATTTATTTTGTTTATGTTTCTTTTTGGCTTTGCTGTGTTTTTGTCACTGTACATAGAGAAATAAACCGCACCTTTTGATTTTGAAAACCACAACCTCCGTCTGCTGGCCCTGTTTTTGTGTGGGGAGCCCAACCAGGGGGTCACACACACCCGCTACTGAGTTAACCCCCTCACAATATATACATTTTTTTCACATTTGCCTGTCTCGATTTCTTCCTTTAAGACATTTACAAATGATGAATTCCAAGATAACAACTTTCACACAACTGTAACGGAATCACCCAGAGGCATGCAAGAGAGATATTCCACAGAGAATCATCACTGTGGGAAGATACTACAGTAAGATGTGTATTTTTATGGTCCTCATCTGAATTTTTTTTTTGGAAGACCCCATAACCTTTCCACAACATTTCACAGTTAACCCTGAGCTCCAATATGTTTGACAACATGCTGTTTTCATATGAAACACTCATTATAGTTGGCCTCCATAGTTCTGTCAAGAGACATAATAAGAAAAGTTGTAAATTATGGTATGAAATGTTATTACATAATCTGTTACATTTTTCACAAATATTAAAAAAATGCCTGAGAGAGATGACATGTTGCCCATAGTAAGCTATTTCTTTCTTTTTTCTTATATTGCAATAGATCATTATTATAAGTGATGTGTTAATGAAGAGATTCGAAGGGGAGCAGGTTCAGGTATCCCTAAAGATTATGTAGCGCCCCTCCCAAATATTGGGACGCTATGTTAAATTTAGGGGTAGTCTGAGCCAGTATTTAGGCTCGGACCTGAATAATTGTGTTGAAATTTGCTTCTGCTCTGGGTGTGATACTGCCTGGCAGTTGCATTCCCTGATTGCATGTAGGTGGCACTGCCACCACCGGCCCAGGTTGAAATACAGGGGTATCACAGCACATTTTGTGTCCTCTCTCGGCAGCCGTACAGTGGGCGTGGTGAACCCATTGTGCATGCTGGGAGAGGGTACATAATGGGCAGACGCCATTAATTGTGGTCCTGTGTGCGCATCTCGTGGCACGCATGGCACGGGGTGTGTGTGTTCCAACCCCGGGTACCTTCAGCTCGAGGCTGCATCGCTGCCTGGTAGGCCCAGCTCTGCTGGCTGGGGCCTATGCCTTTGGAAAGGATCCTAAGCTACCCACCTGCGGGAAGCCCACTCTTAGAGAAGGAGGCCAAGGGAGGATCTGCCCCAGAGGAGACTGGCGACGGTACTGCTGTCTCGGGAGAAGGCTTGGAAACTCACCTAAGGAGGAATCCATTACTACAAGCCCTGCAATACGCCGATCTGGCATAAAGGTTCTCTCTTTTGCTTGGCTGGGAGGTTCAGGACTTTGATAATCCTGTGGCAGAGGATTCCTGATCGCATCCTTAAATTCTCAGATAAAGTTGATCCGTGCATCATCCCGGCTGCTGGGACCAGTGAACGGGACTATCCGGGTGAGCAATACCCACTCAGGCTTGAGTGGCGACGTTGTGCTTTTAGTGTTGCGTGCCTGAATCTTCCCCTATACTTCTCTTGTTTCCTGCTTTCTCTACAAGTTCCCACAGCAAAAGGAAAAATAAAGCCTTCCTGTTTAGGTTTTACATTTGTATGGACATTGACTTTTTCTAAAGACTTTCTATACCCTGACAACGGAAGCCTTGGAGGTAGTTCGCATGACCCAAAACAAAACCAGCCGGTCACTTAAATGGGGGTAAGTGCTACACGTGGGGGCTCGAGTCCGGGATTTGCAGCTACCTCCCGCAATTGGATTATTTTCTATGTTTTTGGAAAGTCGGCCATTGAGGAAGTTGGACTGTGTTACTGTACTTTGAACGAGAAGAAGGGGTTAAGGGGCACAGAACTGTTCTCTTTTTCTAACTGCGTAGTTCATGGGTGGATCCAGAGGAAGAAAAGCCTGCGAGTTACGTGCAGGAAGAGAAAAGGGGGAGGAGTTCCCGACACCTGCGTGCTACACGTGGGTGCATTTGGCGCCAGGGAGCAGAGAGAGTTTGGATCGAGCAAGAGGAGCGACATGTCTTTACTTCCATGGGCCTCAGCCATGTCGGGACCTCGGATGTTTCCCGCGACTACTACCATGGACGTTGCTCAGCTTGCAGCCCCGCTCACTGATACGGGGATCCGGCTCAAGCCCCGGGCCGCTTCGCGTTGTGCACGTGTCGAGATGCGGAGGCCCTGGGCATGCTCTGCCCTGGATGCGGTGGACTGGCTGTGAGTTGCGCCCGTTCGGATGATGCTTGACCTGCGGGGAGTTCCTTTTCAAGGTGGACCAGCCCACCGAATCGCCCTGAGCTTACCGGGTCAACTGGGTTACAGGCGCCGTTGCTTTGGAGGAAGTTGCCTATACCCCTACAGCCAAGCCCACGCGCATCGCATCGGCTGCTATGGATGTATCCGGAAAAGATGCTCCTGCCACTGCAGAGCCATCGGCGGACATCGCAGCGGATGCTGCCTCCGCCACCACTGAAGTTTTCATCCTGTCAGCAAAGCGGAAGGTGGGCTATGTCAAGGCCTCCCGCGGCCGCGGTGGAAGCATGCCTCAGCACCTGCCGGAACAGGACTTCAAAAGTGGGAAGATGCCCGAGAAGTCCACGTCGGGAGACGGTAAGGAGGCTGGGGGAAAAGTGACTGTCAATGTGAAGAATTACCTGCCTGCTGAGGAGGTGGATTCTTCGGACATTGATTCTTCATCCAATGTTGGGGATGATGTGGAGATTGACGAGATCTTCCTCAGGAAGGGATAGGACAATGTTAAAAGTGTTATCCCAAACCGCAGCCTTCGAGAGGGATCGCCCATGAGCTCTGGGGACACTCCTCCCCGGGTGGAAGTCCCTGCTTTAACAGAGAAAGCTGCACCTGTGCTGAGTGAAAGGCTTTTGCTGGAGCACGTTGCGGCTTTGGTCCGGAAGTCCCCGGATTCGTATATGATGCCTGGGACGGGAATCCCTGGGTCCCTGCCTAAACTTGTTCGCATGCAGCGGATCCTCATGAAAAGGGTGGCCACTGAGTATGGCTTGGAGTTCCCTTATGTGCCCAAGGAACTAATGTTTGAAATTTAGTCTTGCCGTGAACAGTGGTACGGGGAAGCTATATGGGACTATCTTCAAGTGCCCAAGCCGTACAGGAACTTAGATCACTCAGCTGCCATGACTGACCGGTTCAGGAGTTGCCGCCGGGACTGGAACTATGGCTGGTACATCCACGCTGACCGAGTTGTAATTTGCTGCCCAGGAAGAGAAGATGCAACATACTTTATAACGACCCTGGACAAGCAGTGGAAATCGGTAACCCTCCCGGATCCAAGCTTTTACCTGTGACACTTTTTGAGATAGGAGCTTGACTATGTGATTGTTTCCTGTCCTTTGCACAGAAAGGAGCACCCTGTAATAGGTACTTTTGTCCTCTGCTAAAAAAAAAAGAGGTTTACTACTCTAAAAGAGGAAGACACAGAGAGCGTGCTTGTTTTTTTTCTTCTCTCTGGAAAGAATATTTTTTTCCTCTGAGTGAACTCTGGGGATTAGTCAGTCAGGATAGTGTGGTGAGAGAACGCCGTGGTCAACAATGGGATGTTTCTTGTATTTGTGTTGTAACCCCTGCGTAACCAGTAAAAGGACGTTGTGACACTGCCGACACTATGTGGCAGTGGTCTGCAGAAATAGAGAGACTTTTTGTCCATTACAGCACTTAGGATTAGGAAAACTTTTTATGCTAGGCTTAGCATCTAAAACTTTTTAAGAAGGGAACTGCTTAGTCTCGGGGGAAACAGTTTGCTTCTTTGTAAATAGACTGTGATTAGTGGTTAGATGTTTGCATTTCCATGCTTGTTGTCTGTGTTTCTTGCAGGTACCAGAGCTACTATCAAGATCACCAGAGAATGGGGTGGGGTAGATAGTCAGTGATGGGTGGTGGTATAAATTTGCATATGAAAAGTTGAAGTGTCATATCTGGAGAGCTATGTCATTATGTTTTGTAATGTTATGGCGTGTGCTTTTCTTTCTTTTCTTTCTCCCTTCCCAAATTTTGGTTCAGGTACCAGGTCAATATCTTTTTATATTTTTTTCTTTTTATCAAAAGTCTTTGGGATTGAGGGATTTTGTTCTCCTTAGCCACTGCGGACCGTGTCTTTTCTGGAGGGGGGGTGTGTGTAGCGCCCCTCGCAAATATTGGGACCCTATGTTAAATTTAGGGGTAGTCTGAGCCAGTAGTTAGGCTCGGACCTGAATAATTGTGTTGAAATTTGCTTCTGCTCTGGGTGTGATACTGCCTGGCAGTTGTATTCCCTGTTCGCCTGTAGGTGGCACTGCCACCGCCGGCCCATGTTGAAATACAGGGGTATCACAGCACATTGGGTGTCCTCTCTCGGCAGCCATACAGTGGGCGTGGTGAACCCGCTGTGCATGCTGGGAGAGGGTACATAATGGGCAGACGCCATTAATTGGGGTCCTGTGTGCGCACCTCATGGCCCACATGGCACGGGGTGCGTGCGTGTGTTCCAGCCCCGGGCACCTTCAGCCCGAGGCTGCATCACTGCCTGGTAGGCCCAGCTCTGCTGGCTGGGGCCTATGCCTTTGGAAAGGATCCCAAGCTACCCACCTTCGGGAAACCCACTCTTAGGGAAGGAGGCCAGGGGAGGATCTGCCCCAGAGGAGACTGGCGACGGTACTGCTGTCTCGGGAGGAGGCCTGGAAACTCACCTAAGGAGGGATTCATTACTACAAGCCCTGCAATACGCCGATCTGGCACAAAGGTTCTCTCTATTGCTTGGCTGGGAGGTTCAGGACTTTGATAATCCTGTGGCAGAGGATTCCTGATCGCATCCTTAAGTTCTCAGATAAAGTTGATCCGTGCATCATCCTGGCTGCTGGGACCAGTGAACGGGACTATCCGGGTGAGCAATACCCACTCAGGCTTGAGTGGCGACGTTGTGCCTTTATTGTTGGATGCCTGAACCTTCCCCTATACTTCTCTCATTTCCTGCTTTCTCTACAAGTTCCCACAGCAAAAGGAAAAATAAAGCCTTCCTGTTTAGGTTTTACATTTGTGTGGACATTGACTTTTTCTAAAGACTTTCTATACCCTGACAACGGAAGCCTTGGAGGTAGTTTGCATGACCCAAAACAAAACCAGCCGGTCCCTTAAATGGGGGTAAGTGCTAAAAATATATCAAAACATTATTTTTTTCACATTTTTGATAGAGTTGGAAATACAATTATTATTTTTCTTTTTTTTGTCCTGTGCCCTATTAAGTACAATTTACTTTTCTTAAGGTGGTTGTAAAGACTGAAGGTTTTTAGCCTTTATACATTCTATGTGTAGCGCCCCCCCCCCCAATATTTGGGGGCGCTATGTGGAAATTTAAGGGTAGTCTGATCCAATAGTTGGGCTCGGACCAATTATGATTCAAATATTGTTCTGCTCTGGGTGTGATACTGCCTGGCAGTAGTGTTCTCCGTTGCCTGTAGGTGGCACTGTTACCGCCGGCATAGGTTAAACTACGGGGGGTGTCACAGCACCTTGGGTATCCTCTCTCGGCAGCCGTGCAGTGGGTGTGGTCTACCCGCTGTGTATGCTGGGGGAGGGTACAAAAGGGGCAGATGCCATTTGGCGTGAGGCGATTCCAGGGGGACCCCAAGGCGTTAAGGGGGACCTCTGGTCCAGTGAGTGTGCCTCGTGGCCCGCATGGCACGAGGTGCGCAAGTGTGTTTAGGCCTTGGGCACCTTCAGCCCGAGGTCCTGCTGCTGCATTGTAGGCCCAGCTCTACTGACTAGGGCCTACGCTTCAGAGAAGGATCCCAGCCTCCTTTCCCAGTGGACGCCTCTTACGACGATAACGCAGCGTCGGGTGGAGCTGTTGATCGTGACGTCACTACGCTACAGCTGATCAGCACAGACCGCAGCTGAAGTACTGTTTCGATTTTCTTTTTAAAAACCTTTTTAAAACCTACTTGATGTAATTTTTTACCCAGGATCAATAAAGGGTATCCTACTTTTTAAAAAAGTATTGCACCATGAGGTTTTTTATTTTTTCTTCTTTCATTTTAAACATTTATCGCGCTGTATGAGCAATTTTGCACCAGCTGACACCTGGAGGGAGTTTACTCTTGGGAATATTCGGTGAAGAGTGAGATACCATCTGATTCCGGTGTTTCTTTGCGGATTACCCGTGGGATTACTACATGAATTTGAGCCCCCATAGATCTCCGTGACAGAGATCCATCTGATCCGGTAAGCTGCTATTTCTTCCATTCTTTACCTGAACAAGTTGGATGTGGATTTCTGCCTATAGCTGCCTATAGCTGTCTTGAAGAGTTTTACTACCCTTAGACCATCAGAGTTGGTTGTTCGTTTGGCTTATCCTATGGGAACTTTTTTCATATTTTATATTTAATCATCCTGTTTCACATAAGTATTTTTCACCAGTGGCACTTGCACACAGGACAGGACATTATTATTATTATTATTTTTCTAGCACAGGACTTTGCTCCAGTTTTTTACATGTGTGTGTGTGTATATATATGAATTTATTAGCACTGTGATTGCTTCGTTTTTAAGGTTGCGCATTTATATTCTACTTTTTTCACATATTTATCAAGCGGTTATTCCAGCTATTTTCATTTGCAGCACCTATCAATTTGTTACTTCATATAGATCATTATTATTTTTATATATATAATAGTTCACTGTTCAATAACCATCACTGGTATTTTTTAAGGTTAGCGCGGATTTTACATGCTTTTTTACAAGGATCCCAGGCTGCCCGCTTGTAGGGGGCCCATCTTTAGGAAAAGTGGTCCTGGGGAAGATCAGTCCTGGCAGAGATTAGCAACGGTAGAAGCCGGGAGGCTGCCTAAAGGGGTATTCATCGTCTCTGATGTCCGTGCTCCATCCCGGCTGCTAGGACTGCTCTCATAGGGACTATCCGGGTGAGTAATACCCACTCAGGCTTGAGTGGCTACGAGTGTATATACTGAACTTAAGTATTGCGTGCCTGAACCTTCCCCTACTTCTTTCAACTTCTGCTCTTTCTCTGTTTGAGTTGACTAAAAAGAATAAAGCCTTGCTGATTAGGTTTTACTCAAGTGTGGACATTGGCCTTATTTCTGGAGATTATTGTTTGCCTAGACAACGGAGCTAAAGGATCCACTCGGGGGAGGTAACTCGCCGCAGACCCAAAGAAAAAAGGAAAACCAGCCCGGCCCCTTAAACCAAGGGAGCAGGACCAGGTGGCTACATATGCATGAATATAAAAAAACTTTTTTTGTAAAATGCATGAATGTAAAAAACCTTCCCCCCACAGCCCCCTAATACTCAGCTGAGCCCCCTCTTGATCCAGTGATGGCATGAGAGCCTTGGCTGTCCCAGGACTCCCTCTCCCCATTGGCTCCCACTGCTGTCAATTACAGCCATTGAGACAAAAAGAAGAATTTGGGGGCGGGGCCAAGAATTGGCTCTATGTGTGTTATAGATGCATAGAGCAGGGCTCTGGAGTAAGCACGCACCAGTGCCCCCATAACAAGCCGCTTGCTATTGGGGGCATTGGTTTAAGAGGGAGGAGCCAGGACCGCCGGCAAGGGACCCAAGAGGAGGAGGATCAAGGCTGCTCTGTAGTGATGAGCCGAACACCCCCGGGTTCGGTTCGCACCAGAACCCGCGAACGGACCGAAAGTTCGCACGAACATTAGAACCCTATTAAATACAATGGATGCGAACGTTCAAATTCTAAAGTGCTAATTATAACGACTATTGTCCATGTTATTGTCCTAAACAGAGTTTGGGAACCCGGGTTCTGCACCAGGGGACATGTATCAATGCAAAAAGAAGTTTTAAAAACGGCCGTTTTTCGGGAGCAGTCATTTTAATGATGCATAAAGTGAAAAAAAAAAAGTCAAATATTCCTTTAAATGTTGTACCTGGGGGGTGTCTAAAGTATGCCTGTGAAGTGCCACGTGTTTCCCGTGTTTAGAACTGTCCCTGCACAAAATTACATTTCTAAAGGAAAAAAAGCCATTTAAAACTGCTTGCGGCTTTAATGTAATGTCTGGTCCCGGTAATATGGATGAAAATCTTTAAGAAAAATGGCATAGCTACCCCATCACCCCCCCCCCCCCTACCCCAGCCCATTACCAGCCCCTTTGGGTCTTGTATGGATATTAAGGGGAACCCCGCACACAAAATAAAAAAGGCCCTATATACTCTGAACAGCCGTATACAGGCGGTGCATACAAGACAGGGACTGTAGGTTTGTTCTTATGTAGAATCTGTTTGTAATTTTGAACAGCTACATTGTTTAAGTGTAGCTCCAGCCCAAATACCTATTTTTAAGCTTTTTGGAAAACATAGGGAAGGGTTATCACCCCTGTAACATTCGTTTTGCTGTCTGTGCCCCTGTTCAGAACATTTCACCTCACTTTGTGTCCCAATGACAACTGTTTTTGAAATGTGTTTTTATTGAAACAAGGATTGGTGATAAAGCATCAGTAGAGAGGAGACACCTTTCTCCCATATTAATTCTTACAGGAGAGAATTTTCCTTCCAAGGGGTAGATTTCCTCTCACTTCCTGTTGTCTTCTTCCGTTTGCAAGTAGTAGTCGTTTGTAAGTTGGATGTTTGAAAGTAGGGACCTGCCGTATATACTCTGCAGAAATTGGCCCCTTAGGTGTTGGTGTTGGCACAACACTGTAAGCACTCACAGTTACTCTTGGTGGGTGCTGGAACGCCCTGCTGTCAACTATTATATCAGGAATTGTAATAACATATAATTGTTGAACAGTGGTAGTAAAAATTGGGCCTTTGATGGTGGTGCTGGTGCCACAACACTGTAAGGGCTGACAGTTACTCTTGGTGGGCGCAGCAATGGGCCCTGCTGTGAATTATTAGATCAATAATTATAATTGCATGCCCCTGTTGAACAGGGGCTGAAAAATTGGGCCTTTGGTGGTGGTGGTGGTGGTGGTGGTGGTGTTGACACAACACTGTAAGGCCTGACAGTTACTCTTGGTGGGCGCAGCAATGGGCCCTGCTGTGAATTATTAGATCAATAATTATAATTGTATGCCCCTGTTGAACAGGGGCTGAAAAATTGGGCCTTTGGTGGTGGTGGTGGTGGTGGTGGTGTTGACACAACACTGTAAGGCCTGACAGTTACTCTTGGTGGGCGCAGCAATGGGCCCTGCTGTGAATTATTAGATCAATAATTATAATTGTATGCCCCTGTTGAACAGGGGCTGAAAAATTGGGCCTTAGACACTGGTGGCACAACACTGCAACCCCTCACAGATACTGTACTTGGAGCACAGCAATGACGCCTGTTGCAAAGTATTGCATCAAAAATTGTAATTACACGCCCCTGTTAAACAGGGGCTGAAAAATTGGGCCTTAGCCACTGGTGGCGGCACCCATAAACCAAAATGATCTTCCAAGCTATCATCATTAATCGGATCATTGAGGAGGAGGAGGAGGATAGCCAGTCAACATAACAGCACAGGCACTCAGCATCAGCATCAGTCTTGAAGGGATGTGACATTTTAAAATCAATTAGTCTGTTATATCAGCATCAGCTGTGTGGTAGCTGGTGGTGATCTAAGACTGGTTCATCTTGATGAAAGTCAGTCGATCAACCGAGTCGGTGGACAGGCGCACCCTGTGATCCGTGACAAATCCTCCAGCAGCACTGAATGTGCGTTCTGAAAGAACGCTGGATGCAGGACAGGCCAGTAGCTCAATTGCATACTGTGCAAGCTCTGGCCAGTGATCCATCCTCAAGACCCAGTAAGCCAGAGGATTTTCGGTGGGGAAGGTGTCCAAGTCTGACCTTGCCCCTAGGTATTCCTGCACCATGTATATCAGACGCTGGCGATGGTTGCTGGAACCGATCATACTTTGGGGCTGCGGACTAAAGAATTGTCTGAACGCATCGGTCAGACGGCCACCTTCCCCACCGCTCCTTCTTTGACTGCCCGAAGCCTCAGCAACTCGTTGTCCAGGAACAGGAGTTTGTAACCTCCCAGTCTCTGGGAACGCGTTGCACAGACCTTTCTGCAAGGCCTCCCGGAGTTGTCTCATCCTCTGCTCCCTCTGCGACGGTAACATAAGGTCCGCAACCTTACCCTTGTACCGTGGATCAAGGAGAGTGGCCAGCCAGTAATGGTCCCTCTCCTTGATCCGAAGAATACGAGGATCCTTCCGCAGACTTTGCAGGATCAGGGAGGCCATGCAGCGTAGGTTAGCTGAGGCATTCAGTCCGAAGTCCTCTGGGTCACTAAGGACGACATGATCTGCAGCCACCTCCTCCCAGCCACGTACAAGTCCACTGGTTTCTTGGGACTGTAAATCATCCCTAAAAGACTGCTGCTGATGATGCTGAGTGCCAGCCTCCACCTCCATGCTGACACAATCCTCCTCCTCCTCCTCCTCCTCCTCCTCTTCCTGTGCGATGGGTGGGACAGAAGGAACACTGTCTGGGTAAAGGGGGCCTTGAGAGGCAAGGAAGTCCTCCTCTTCCTGCCTCTGTTCTGCCTCAAGTGCCCTGTCCATTATTCCACGCAGCGTGTGCTCCAACAGGTGGACAAGAGGTACAGTGTCACTGATGCATGCACTGTCACTGCTCACCATCCTCGTGGCCTCCTCAAATGGTGCCAGGACAGTGCATGCATCCCTGATCATGCCCCACTGGCGTGGTGAAAAAAACCCGAGCTCCCCTGACCCTGTCCTGGTGCCGTAGTCGCACAGGTACTTATTGATGGCCATCTGCTGCGTGTGCAGCCGCTGCAGCATGGCCAACGTTGAGTTCCACCTGGTGGGCATGTCACATATAAGGCGGTTCTTGGGCAGGTTCAACTCCTTTTGCAGCTCAGCCAGGCGAGCACTGGCATTATAAGATCTGCGGAAATGCACACAGACTTTCCTGGCCTGCCTCAGGACATCCTGTAAGCCCGGGTACCTGCCCAAGAACTGCTGCACCACCAGGTTAAGGACGTGAGCCATACAGGGCACATGGGTCAGTTGTCCCTGTCGGAGGGCGGAGAGGAGGTTGGTGCCATTGTCGCAAACCACCATTCCTGGCTTAAGCTGGCGTGGCGTCAACCACCTCTCGGCCTGCCCCTGCAGAGCAGACAGGACCTCTGCCCCAGTGTGGCTCCTGTCCCCCAAACACACCAGCGCAAGCACGGCATGGCATATTTTTGCCTGCGTACTTGCGTAGCCCCTTGAACGCCTACGGACTACCGCTGGTTCCGAGGACAAACCACAGTAAGAGGCCATGGAGGAAGAAGAAGAGGAGGGGGTGGAGGAGAGAGGTGTGTCACAACCAGTAGTAGCATTTTGGAGGCGTGGCGGTGGAACAACCTCCAACACTACTGCACCTTGTCCTGCATCCTTCCCAGCTGCCAAAAGAGTGACCCAATGGGCCGTGAAAGAAAGGTAACGTCCCTGTCCATGCCTGCTGGACCATGAGTCAGCGGTAATATGCACCTTACCGCTGACAGCCCTGTCCAGCGAGGCCAAGACATTGCCTTCCACATGCCTGTAGAGAGCCGGAATCGCCTTCCGTGAGAAAAAGTGGTGTTTGGGAACCTGCCACTGAGGAACCGCACATTGCACAAACTCATGGAAGGGGGCCAAGTCTACCAACTGAAAAGGCAGCAGTTGAAGCGCTAGCAATTTAGCCAAGCTAGCATTCAACCGCTGGGCATGTGGATGGCTGGGAGTGAACTTCTTTCGACGGTCCAGCAGCTGGGGCAGGGAAATTTGCCTGCTAGAATCGGACGTCGGTGTACTGCTAGCAGAGTGGCCGCAAGTACTTGGCTGTGACACACCTAATTCTACACCTTCATTCCTCTCAGTGCAGGTTTCAGAGAGGACTGAAGGTATAGTGGGGTTGGAGATCCCAGCTGATGCGGTGCAAGGAGAGGTCCGCTTTGTTCTTTGGTGTGGGTCTTTAAGGTAGGCTTGCCAACGAGCTGCATGGCAGGTCAACATATGTCTGATCAAGCATGTGGTGCCCAAGGGGCTGATGTTTTGGCCACGCGATATACGCTTGAGACATATGTTGCAAACAGCAGCTGTGCGATCTGATGCACTCGCCTCAAAAAAGGCCCACACCAAAGAACTTTTTGAATGAAGGGCAGAGGCAGCGCCCTGCACAGGCGGAGCTCTGCGGTGTGATTCCGTCGGTGTGCTGCCCATACGCTGGCCACCCAAGGGCATCCTGCCTCGTTAGAGATGTGCCTCCTCCTCATCCTCCTCCTCCTCTTCTCTCCTATTAGGCACCCACGTGGAGTCAGTGACCTCATCATCCCCTCCCTCCTCATCACTGGAGCCAATCTGGCAGTATGCTGCAGCTGCTGGAGCATGACTGCCAGATTGTTGTCCTTCTTGAGCATCCCCTCTCTCTGCTCTCACGCTACTGCCTTCCTCTAGCTGGGTATCATCATCAGATCCTTCGAAACGCTGGGCATCCTCCTGGAGCATGTACCCAACACTGTGCTCAAACAGTTCGGGTGACTCCTCAGGAGGAGGACATGGTGGGTCTAGAGAAGGAGTGACTAATGATGACATTGATACCAGAGAAGAGGACGCTTTGGCAGCTGCTTTGCCAGTACCCTGAGCCTGGGTGAGAGAGGATGAGGAGGATGAGGTGGGCTTGGTCATCCACTCTACCAAGTCTTCGGCATGATGTGGCTCAACATGTCCAGCTGCCGAAAAGAAGGACAAGTGTGTCCCATGGCCATGTGCTGATGACAATGCACCGCGTCCACGACCAGCACTGTTGCCCCCAGACACAGAGCCTGCTTGCCCTCTTTTTTTGCCTCCTGACTGTCTGCCTCTCCTTGTTTGCCTTCCAGACATTTTAATGGATGGCCTGCAGGGAGATGGGAAAAACAGCAATAAGGGCTACCTTCAGGTGTATACTGTGCAGGAGGCTTAGCAACAAAGACACTGACACTGTCCCCTGCCTATCCTTCTCTGTCCCTAAACTCAAGGATTTAAAATATGGTTCAGCAAGATTGGTTTAGCACAGAATAGCACACTGACACTTTCCCTCACTGTCCTTCTCTGTCCCTACAAACAAGATTTAGCACAGAATAGCACACTGATAGTTTCCCCGAGTGTCCTTCTCTGTCCCTAAACTCAAGGATTTCAAATATGGTTCAGCAAGATTGATTTAGCACAGAATAGCACACTGATAGTTTCCCCGCGTGTCCTTCTCTGTCCCTAAACTCAAGGATTTCAAATATGGTTCAGCAAGATTGGTATAGCACACTGATAGTTTCCCTCACTGTCCTTCTATGTCCCTACAAACAAGATTTAGCACAGAATAGCACACTGATAGTTTCCCCGAGTGTCCTTCTCTGTCCCTAAACTCAAGGATTTCAAATATGGTTCAGCAAGATTGGTTTGGAACAGAATAGCACACTGATAGTTTCCACGAGTGTCCTTCTCTGTCCCTAAACTCAAGGATTTCAAATATGGTTCAGAAAGATTGGTTTAGGACAGAATAGCACACTGACACTTTCCCTCACTGTCCTTCTCTGTCCCTACAAACAAGATTTAGCACACTGATAGTTTCCACGAGTGTCCTTCTCTGTCCCTAAACTCAAGGATTTCAAATATGGTTCAGCAAGATTGGTTTAGAACAGAATAGCACACTGACAGTTTCCCCGAGTGTCCTTCTCTGTCCCTAAACTCAAGGATTTCAAATATGGTTCAGCAAGATTGGTTTAGAACAGAATAGCACACTGACAGTTTCCCCGAGTGTCCTTCTCTGTCCCTAAACTCAAGGATTTCAAATATGGTTCAGAAAGATTGGTTTAGGACAGAATAGCACACTGACACTTTCCCTCACTGTCCTTCTCTGTGCCTACAAACAAGATTTAGCACAGAATAGCACACTGATAGTTTCCCCGAGTGTCCTTCTCTGTCCCTAAACTCAAGGATTTCAAATATGGTTCAGCAAGATTGGTTTAGAACAGAATAGCACACTGACAGTTTCCCCGAGTGTCCTTCTCTGTCCCTAAACTCAAGGATTTCAAATATGGTTCAGAAAGATTGGTTTAGGACAGAATAGCACACTGACACTTTCCCCGAGTGTCCTTCTCTGTCCCTAAACTCAAGGATTTCAAATATGGTTCAGAAAGATTGGTTTAGGACAGAATAGCACACTGACACTTTCCCTCACTGTCCTTCTCTGTCCCTACAAACAAGATTTAGCACAGAATAGCACACTGATAGTTTCCCTGAGTGTCCTTCTCTGTCCCTAAACTCAAGGATTTCAAATATGGTTCAGCAAGATTGGTTTAGAACAGAATAGCACACTGACACTTTCCCTCAATGTCCTTCTCTGTCCCTACAAACAAGATTTAGCACAGAATAGCACACTGATAGTTTCCCCGAGTGTCCTTCTCTGTCCCTAAACTCAAGGATTTCAAATATGGTTCAGAAAGATTGGTTTAGGACAGAATAGCACACTGACACTTTCCCTCACTGTCCTTCTCTGTCCCTACAAACAAGATTTAGCACACTGATAGTTTCCACGAGTGTCCTTCTCTGTCCCTAAACTCAAGGATTTCAAATATGGTTCAGCAAGATTGGTTTAGAACATAATAGCACACTGACAGTTTCCCCGAGTGTCCTTCTCTGTCCCTAAACTCAAGGATTTCAAATATGGTTCAGCAAGATTGGTTTAGAACAGAATAGCACACTGACAGTTTCCCCGAGTGTCCTTCTCTGTCCCTAAACTCAAGGATTTCAAATATGGTTCAGAAAGATTGGTTTAGGACAGAATAGCACACTGACACTTTCCCTCACTGTCCTTCTCTGTGCCTACAAACAAGATTTAGCACAGAATAGCACACTGATAGTTTCCCTGAGTGTCCTTCTCTGTCCCTAAACTCAAGGATTTCAAATATGGGTCAGCAAGATTGGTTTAGAACAGAATAGCACAATGACAGTTTCCCAGAGTGTCCTTCTCTGTCCCTAAACTCAAGGATTTCAAATATGGTTCAGAAAGATTGGTTTAGGACAGAATAGCACACTGACACTTTCCCTCACTGTCCTTCTCTGTCCCTACAAACAAGATTTAGCACAGAATAGCACACTAATAGTTTCCACGAGTGTCCTTCTCTGTCCCTAAACTCAAGGATTTCAAATATGGTTCAGCAAGATTGGTTTAGAACAGAATAGCACACTGACAGTTTCCCCGAGTGTCCTTCTCTGTCCCTAAACTCAAGGATTTCAAATATGGTTCAGCAAGATTGGTTTAGCACAGAATAGCACACTGATAGTTTCCCTCACTGTCCTTCTCTGTCCCTACAAACAAGATTTAGCACAGAATAGCACACTGATAGTTTCCACGAGTGTCCTTCTCTGTCCCTAAACTCAAGGATTTCAAATATGGTTCAGCAAGATTGGTTTAGAACAGAATAGCACACTGACAGTTTCCCCGAGTGTCCTTCTCTGTCCCTAAACTCAAGGATTTCAAATATGGTTCAGAAAGATTGGTTTAGGACAGAATAGCACACTGACACTTTCCCTCACTGTCCTTCTCTGTCCCTACAAACAAGATTTAGCACAGAATAGCACACTGATAGTTTCCCCGAGTGTCCTTCTCTGTCCCTAAACTCAAGGATTTCAAATATGGTTCAGCAACATTGGTTTAGCACAGAATAGCACACTGATAGTTTCCCTCACTGTCCTTCTCTGTCCCTACAAACAAGATTTAGCACAGAATAGCACACTGATAGTTTCCACGAGTGTCCTTCTCTGTCCCTAAACTCAAGGATTTTAAATATGGTTCAGCAAGATTGGTTTAGAACAGAATTGCACACTGACAGTTTCCCTCACTGTCCTTCTCTGTCCCTACAAACAAGGATTAGCACAGAATAGCACACTGACACTTTCCCTCACTGTCCTTCTCTGTCCCTACAAACAAGGTTTAGCACAGAATAGCACACTGACACTTTCCCTCACTGTCCTTCTCTGTCCCTACAAACAAGGTTTAGCACAGAATGACACACTGACACTCTCCCTACCTATCCTTCTCTGTCCCTAAACACAAGGAATCCAGGATTAGTAAAGGAAAAAAATGACACTGTCCCTGCCTATGCTTCTCTTTCCCTGCTCCGGAACACACTACACAAGGCCGCCGCGCTGGCGGCCTTTTATAGTGTGGGGCGTGTAGTAAACCCCCTCAGCAATAATTGGCCACAGCAATCATTGCTCTCCTCGCTGCCGGCACTGTGATTGGCCAAGCATGCGGGGTCACAGTGCATGCTTGGCCAATCACAGCGCCTGGATGACACTGCGATGGCGTAGTGCATTGTGGGCCGTTCGCGTCACTCGAATTTGGCGCGAACGGCCCAAATCGTTCGATCTGAGTCGAACAATCGAACAGCCGATGTTCGAGTCGAACGTATGTTCGACTCGAACACGAAGCTCATCCCTACTGCTCTGTACAAAACCATTCCACAGAGTAAGTAAGTATGACTACACGTTTGTTCTTTTTCTTAAAAAGCTGAACTTTTAATACCACTTTAAGCTGGCCATAGATAGATAAAATTTCAAAAGCCATTTTTTGGAATAAAAAATCTTGTACAAAAATTCACAGAACTTTTTTCAGAACATTCGTTTGTCGTCTGAAAGATTTTGTTTGTTTATTTACATTTGAATTTGGAATGAATGAACATGAATAAAAACCACATACTGTAGTGTACACTGTTGTTTGAGAAAAATGTTCCATCCTGCTCCTTTGATTTTTTTCGTCACTGCAGTTGAAAGCATGGTCTTCTTTTCCCAAGTTTTTGTTTCTTCAAAATTCTACCCATCTATAGCCAGCTTTACTGTCCAAAAGACACAATAGAGAGTAAAAGGAAATATCTACACAGCAAGGGAAATCCCCTCTTAACCACCTCCCACCCATGCTATAGCCAAAAGATGGCTACAGTGAGGGCTTACATTTCCAGGAGGACATCCATAGTGATCGCGCTTCCCGCACGCCCCCTGCAGTGCGCATCGGCCCGGATCTGTGATCGCTGTGTCCTTCGGACATAGCTGATCACAGATCGGGGTAAAGAGCTGCTCTTTAGCATGTGACCAGCTGTGTCCAATCACAGCTGATAACAGTGTAAACAGGATTTGCCGGTTATTCTCTGACCACGCTAGAGGAGAGGAGAGCCGATAACCAGCAAATCCACATAGGGGACATCTACACTGACAATCAGGGCACTGATTATCATTGCAGCCCCATCAATGTCCACAAGTGCTGCCAATATGTGCCCATTAGTGCTGCCAATCAGTGCCCATCAGTGCTTCCAATAAGTGTATATCAGTGATGCCTGTCAGTGTCCATCAGTGATACTTGTCAGTGCCCATTAGTGATACCGATCAGTGCCGCCTATCAGTGCCCATTAGTGCTGCCTCATCATTGCCTATCAGTGCCGCCTCAGTGTCCATTAATGCAGCCCTTCAGTGCAGCCTATCAGTGCATCCTCATCAGTGTAGAAAAATTACTTATTTTGAATATTTTCCTTTTTTCGTTTGTTTAGCAAAAAATCTAAAACATAGTGGTCATTAAATACCACCAAAAGAAATCTCTATCTGTCTCAAAAAATGATAAAAACTTGATATGGGTACAGTGTTGCATGACCGCGTAATTGTCATTCAAAGTGCGACAGCGTTTAAATCAGAAAATTGACTTGGAAAGGAAGGGGCCAATAGGCAAGTGGTTAAGCAGCCCATAGAGGAGTCTTTTTTTTTTTAGTTCAAACAGTGGGTTGAACTTAAAAAATTACTCGATTCTCCCATCCACACATTCAATGTGGATAAGGGAATCCTCCCTACTGAGGTATTGAATTCTGACAGTTCTCCGCTGTCAGAATACACTGATCAGCCCTGCTGGCTATAGCCGGCAGTGCTGATTGAGCGAGGAAAATCTGACAGGCTGTAGAAAAGTCAATCGGTTCTGGTGTGAACTGGCCCTTAGCATTAGGGTTAGATTTATAAACAAAGCCATTAACTACTACGTGAGTGTTGACATCATGGATATGTTAAAAACAAAAGTTTGCATTTTAGTGTAGCTTACCTAAGCAATCCACCTGGTGTAATTTAACCACTTCATTGGCTTCTCAATAACCAGGCCATTTTTTGTGATACGGCACTATGTCGCTTTAACTGACAATTGCGCGGTACGTGCGATGTTGTACCCAAACAAAATTGATGTCCTTTTTTCCCCCAGAAATATAGTTTTCTTTTGGTGGTATTTGATCATCTCTGTGGTTTTTATTTTTTGCGCTATAAACAGAAAAAGAGCGACAATTTTGAAAAAAAAAAACATATTTTGTACTGCTTTGTACTTTAAAAAAAAAAGGTATTTTTTCCTCATTTTATGCCGATATGTATCCTTCTACATATTTTTGGTAATAACAGGTGCAATAAGCGTATATTGATTGGTTTGCGCAAAAGTTATAGCGTCTACAAAATAGGGAATAGATTTATGGCATTTTTATTATTATTTTTTTATTACTAGTAATGGCGACGATCTGCGATTTTTATCGGGACTGCAACATTATGGGGAACAGATTGGACACTTTTGAAACATTTTTGGGATCATTGGCATTTATCCAGCGATCAATACTATAAAAATGCACTGATTACTGTGTAAATGTTACCGGCAGGGAAGGGGTTAACAGTAGGGGGCGATCAAGGGGTTAACTGTGCTACCTAGGGAGTGATTCTAACTGTGAGGGGGATGGGACTGCCTGGGTGAGGAGAGCGATCTGTTGTTCATACTTAGTATTAGTACATACTTAGTATCTGTTCACTGTTTACATTGACAGATCTCCATTCTGTCTCTGTGTGGGGCGATCGCGGGTGCCCAGCAGTCATTGCCACCACCGGGCACACACATCGGCTCCGGTATCGCCCCCCACTAGTGGTCAAATGGCGAACCGACGTATAGCTACGGTGGTTCGCCCAGGGGAGCCAACCTGCTGCAGTATAACTGCGGTGGTTGGTCGGGAAGGGGTTAAGACAACATCAGTCTGCTCATCCTGTATCCCTAATTTTTCAGAGTCATTAATATTGCAGGCTATGAAAAGTCTTGCCACTGGCAAAGTCCCATCCTCTGAAATTTTCTATCACAACCTGCACAGCTATCTCCTTCTCTTTCTGCCTTTAGGTGATCCGTGAACACTCACCTCTTCAGGAAAGCCTATCCCGCCAATACCTAACAACTGCATCTTACTTTCTTGGACAACTTATCCTCCCACACCTTTGGTATCACTTCCTCTTCCATTAAGATTGTAAGCTCTCACGAGAAGGACCCTCATAATCCTCTTGTCTTGAATTGCACTGTAACTGTTGTCTTCATTCATTTCTTAACGACTTCCTGCCCGGCCAATAACAGATTGACGTCCGGGAAGTGGTTCTGTTATCCTGACTGGGCGTCCAGCAGGATAACATGCCGGCGCGCGGCCCGCATCTCCGATCGTGGCAAGAAGCCTCTGACAGAGGCTTCTTACCATGTGATCAGCTGTGACCAATCACAGCTGATCATTGCGTGAACCAGGAAGTGCCGGTAAATGGCATTACTCAGTTTGCTCTGTCAGGGAGAGCCAATCGGCAGCTCTCCCTGTCAGAGGGGGAGTCTGTGCTGATAATCAGCAGATTGATTATCAGCACAGCCCCATCAGATGTGCCCATCAGCAGCTTAAAAGTGGCCATAAACGGTGAGGCAGTGCCCCATAAAAAAAAGTCTGCCCATCAAAGTGCCAATCAGTGACCATATCAGTGCTAATGAGTGCCCACCACAGTGTCAATCAGTGCCCATCACAGTGCCAATGAGTGCCCAGCAGTCAAACCTGTCAGTAACTCATCATCAGTGCTGCCCATTAGTGCCACCTGTCAGTGCCACCTGTCAGTGGCAATCAGTGCCAATCAGTACCACCTATCAGTGCCAATCAGTGCCGTCTGTCAGTGCCCATCACAGCCGCCTGTCAGCGCCCATCACAGCCGCCTGTCAGCGCCCATCACAGCCACCAGTCAGTGCCCATCAGTGCCACCTACCAGTGCCCATCAGTGCCACCTATCAGTGCCCATCAGTGCTGTATATCAGGGTTGCCTATCAGTGCCCATCAATTCTACATATCAGTGCATCCTCCTCAGTGCTCATCAGTGCCACCTTATCAGTGCCAACTCATCAGTGCCCATCAGTGCCGCCTCATCAGTGCCCATCAGTGCCGCCTCATCAGTGCCCGTCAGTGAAGGAGAAAAATAAATTTTATAACCGAAACAAAGAGAAACATTTATTTTTTTCAAAAATTTTGAACTTTTTTAGTTTGTTTAGCAAAAATAAAAACCGCAGAGGTGATCAAATACCACCAAAGAAAGCTCTATTTGTGAGAACAAAATGATAAAAAATTTGTTTGGGTACAGCGTTGCATGACCGCACAATTGTCATTCAAAGTGCGACTGCGCTAAAAGCTGAAAATTGTCCTTGGCAGGAAAGGGCGAAAGTGCCCGGTATTGAAGTAGTTAAAGTGCAGTGCAAACTGTTGGCGCTATTTAAATCCATAATAATAATAATAATGTTAATAAAAGCAATAATTATTATTTTTATTATTATTATTAATAATAATAGTAATATTATATAACACAACAGGGGTGGGAAAATCAACGCCATGCTCCTATGTATTTTTTTCAGTTTGAAATTTGGCTCATTGGTTGCACTTCCTATCTCTTTTTGGACAGCTCAGCAAATAAGACTCGCAGTATATTTTTTTTTTCCCTAGGTCTTTAAATTCTACTTATTGAACTAAATTTATTAAACTCCAAAGCTTTTGATCTCTGCATGTTCTAATGTTTTACTAGTTTGTCATCTTTTTTTACTAGCCATGCACTGTTATTACCCTCAAACCCGGCACCAACTGTATAATCCAATAAAATGAAACCAATTTATCTACAGAAACACAAATTTGTGCCTTTTGTTTATTTTCACTTTTCTTTACAAAGACCCCAGAACTTTTATCATCTGATCTGTTTGACAGGAAACCGTTTCATATTTTCATCCCTCTTTTACAACTGTTTAAAGTTGTTTCAGCTGGTCAGATGCGACTCTTGAGTAGATGAAACTTGGATTGGACAATAATAGAGATCTTAAGTTTACTGTAGATGGCAGGAGGTGTTACTTCATCCTTTTTTGTTTTTCTTATTTTTATGAATTCAAAGTGTCAAAGTTCCAGATTGAGACCTCTGAAATGTGTGCATTTATTGGAGTGGTCTTCAAAGCCTCCCCTGAACCCAATCACCGGTCTGAATCAATCAGTCACATTGCCCAGCCACTTATGTTTGTTTTGTACTGTACTAATAACACTTTGTGCAACTTACAATATCATAAAATAGAAGTAAACACCAAGATGTGAGACAAGTTATAAGTGAAACCACACTATAGATAAATGAACCTTGGGACAGTGATTACATGGTACGGAAAGCCTTATAATTTAAAACACATTTACACTGCATGCAAACTAATTTGCCAAAATGCTTACAGGAAATTTGTATGCAATTTCTAGTAAGGGTGGCCCATTTATTGTCATTCGGGTAGCATTGTTGCTTTAAAGCGATAATTGATTATGTGAAGGTTAGGTAAGAGTGAAATTCATAGTTTCTGGATACAAGGTGACTACAAACAATAAAGCCCAATTGTATTTTCAATTTAAAATAATTTAATGCATTCCAGGTGAGCATATCGTATTTTCTTTAGAAATTAGCCACAGTCTGAGTAGGAAAGCCTTTTTCTTGCCAGAATGCTGTAGAGAGGGAGCGTAAGGCCCCTTTCACACTGGGGCAGTGGAGGTATAGCGCCGCTATTTTTAGCGGCGCTATACCGTTGGAATTGCGGTGATATTCGGCCGCTAGCGGTGTGGTATTAACCCCCGCTATCGGCCGAAAAAGGGTTAATACCGCCAGCAATGCGCCTCTGCAGAGGCGCATTGCTGGCGGTATTACCGCGGTTTCCCATTACTTTCAATGGGAAGGAGCGGTGAAGGAGCGGTAAACACACCGCTCCTCTCATTGCTCCAAAGATGCTGCTAGCAGGAATTTTGGAGCGGTCCTGCTAGCGCACCGCCTCAGTGTGAAAGCCCTCAGGCTTTCACATTGAGACTGCAGGGGCAGGAGTTTTCAGGCGGTATTTAGGCGTTATTTTTTAGCGCTAAACCGCCTGAAAAACTCCTCAGTGTCAAAGGGGTCTAATGCCGCGTACATACGACCGTTTTTAATGACGAGAAAAATGCAATTTTTTAAAATGGTCATTAAAAATGATCGTGTGTGGGCTTCAGAGCATTTTTCACAACGTGAAAAATGGCCATGAAAAAATTGGAACATGCTCTAATTTTTCTCATCGTTTTTCACCTCGTCATTTTTCTCATCATGAAAAACGGCCGTGTGTAGACTTTAACAACGTGAAAAAAATGCGCATGCTCAGAATCAAGTATGAGACGGGAGCGCTCGTTCTGGTAAAACTAGCGTTTGTAATGGAGATAGCACATTCGTCACGCTGTAACGGACTGAAAAGCACGAGCCTAAAAAGAGCGAATCGTCTCTCAACAAACTTTACTAACATGAAGGGTGGCGCCATCCGAATGGAACTTCCCCTTTATAGTGCCGTTGTCTGTGTTGTACGTCACCGCACTTTACTCAAGCATTTTTTTCAACGATAGTTTGTAGGCAAGGCTGGCTTGAGAAGAATCACGTCGAGAAAAATGCTGTTTTATTCAATGACAATAAAAACAGTCATGTGTACGCGGCATTCGTTTTTGCAGAGGTCCAACACATCCTCTGATGAGTCAGATCTAGATCTCTATTCTGCACAGCTCAGGATGTGGCTGTTTTTTTTTTAAAGAAAATGAATTGTAAGGCCCCTTTAAGACAGAGCGGAATCCGTCAAAGCAGATCCGCCTGCTCAGCGGGGTATCTCTCCGCTAATCCCCGCTGACCATGCGGATGACATGTCCGTGTCTGCTCCGCTATGCAGAGCAGACACAGCCCGCTGTTCTCTATGGGGCGGTTGGATGGCAATGGACTGCCTGTCCATTGCCATCCAATTATCATCTGATCCATTCTGCCAGATGGGTGGGGAAGATCCCCATCCATCTGTTTTTAGCAGACCAGGTCAGATCGGATGCTGGCAGGTGACAGCGGTGACACATGTCCACTGCCATCCGCCACCCCATAGAGAACAATGGGGGATCCGATCGGGTTCACCTGAAAAATGTACAAGAAGACCTGATCGGTCCACTGGTTTGAAAGGGGCCTTAGACTTTGCACACCTTTTGTTATAATGCATTTGGAATGTATTCAACTAATTTAAATTAGAACTGCTACTCTTCACTCTACATCCTATTAAAATCAAAATTCTTCAATACAAGTCTCAAATAGTAGCCTGCACTGCTAAAATTCCCAGAATGAATTTGCTCACCAGGTTAACTCTAGCGGGTTATAACACCCCCTAGCTTGCCAAAGGAGCTGCCCAACAACAATGTCAATACAAAATACTACAGAAAAAGATCTAAGCTTCATTTTAGAAGAGTAGCTGCTATAGTGTTGGTCACAACCATCCTTCATGGCTATCATATAGAAAACTAGGGGTTTGCGAGATTGGGAGCTCTTGCTGGTGGTGGAATTTAAATGTGTTGAATTTAGTGTGTACCAATTGCTAACTTGTCAGAACAATTAGTCAAAAAACTCAGTGTATATGTTCTCCCAAATTGGTCACTACCTATGAACCTTATCAAAGATGAGCTTTTAAATCGGAACGTCTTTAATTGATGAGTTTAGTTCCACTTTGAACTAAAAGTTTATTTGGTCTTTAATTCTGAACTTCAATGAAACACAATTATTAAGCTAAATACTGTGCTGAAATACACATATGTGAATTATTTTATCTCTACAGAATTTGTAATTACTGTATTTATTGGCGTATAACACTCACTTTTTTACCCTGAAAATAGAGGGTAAACTTTGCCTGAGTGTTATACGCATGGGGCTGTGGAAAGTTTTTTTCCTGAAACTTCCCTCTTAAAGTTAGGGTGCGTGTTATACGCCTGTGCGTGTTATACGCCGATAAATACGGTATGTTTAACCAATTTTGTGATTCATACATATCTGCACGATAACACAGCCTGGAGAGTGACACCATTTTCTCTGTTATAGATTCGGCAAACAACAGTGTCACCTCCCAGCCACAGCTTGCTGACTGGACAATGAAGGAGCAGCAAGACCCTGATAAGTCATCAAGTCTGTTCACACATGTGCATGCAGAAAGCCTGGAGCCAAAGTTTTGCTTTATCCAGATTTCACACCTGAGCAGAGTGTGTTTTTGGTCATATTATTTTATTTTTTGCCATTTTTCCGACCATTTTACAAGCTTTTTAGCATGTGTGTCAAGCTTCAGGAATTTGTTTCCTGGGCTGGACAAGGGTGGCAGTGCATTTCTTCAGCGTTTTGACAGTGTGAGACCCTGCCTCTGTATAAAAGCACGGGAACGGGGAAAACAGGGTTCGCACAAATGCAAATTGCAGGACTCTGGAATATCAGTTATGAGTTAAGAAGCTTGGGTATTTTTGGTATTCCCGGATTGGGCTTCAGGGTTTAGAGGTTTTGAAGTCATTTAAAAGGGAAGAAATCTTCAACCCAGTGTCCAGGTCTTGCAGGAGACCGGTAGGCTGTGAGTGCAAGTGCACACAGCCTTTATAATGAAAGCCTTGAGCATAGATTAGGGCTTCCTTTAGGAGACAGGTGTGTGCTTGTAGGCAAGCACAGTCTGTTTTCTCCCCTGTAGGTGGAGCTCATCCTGAGTGGTACCACAGCCTGGAGAGGAAATCAAGGGCAAACATTGTTTCTCTGTGGTTTCCTGGGTCAATGGAGCAGTGTTTCGGTTGACTACTCTGCAGCCATGTGACCCTTTTTTTTATATCCAACAAAGTTTTATTAAGTTTACAAAGGTACAGGGCATACAAACACCCCTTTACATTGCGGGGTAAAAAGGCATTACATACATACATTTCAGAGCGAAGCCATGTGACCCTTGGTGGCTGTCTTGGATCAGCATGGGATATATAAGTCCATGCTCCCGGGCTTTGGAACGCTTTCTTGCAAGTGGTTCGGGTAGGAAGAGAGACCCCGCTTGTTAGGGAAAGTAACTAGCGGTAGGGAAAGGTTCCAGACGAGGAGGGGCGGGCTAGGGAAATGCTAACCTGGAAAGGGGCCTCCCCACTTGGGCCCGGACTGGCCAGGCTGCACTTCACCCTCTGAAACAGATGCTCTCGGCACCTCTCCTCAGCCATATCTTTGTCTACATTGAACTGTGAGTTATCTCCCTAAGTGACACTCCCCCGCTAGGGTGCTTGTAACGTTACCATTCTGCTCAATATAAGTTTCAAGTTTAATTGCAACCAGACTTACTGTCGCCTCACCACGCTGCACCTCCCCACATGGTGCTTCACTTAAAGGACAGCACTTCATGCTCTCTGTCCATTGGGCTAAGAGAGTCAAGGTGGCTAAGTGAGGCTGGGAGACTGGAATAGCTGAGTCGAACAGGCGAGTCCAAGAGACAGAAGCAATCTGCAGGCCTTGGAGAAGTGAGAGAGCCAGGGGTGCAAGGAGATCCTCTATTATTAGTGGGCCCATGCAGCGGGATGCTGTAACTACAAGTTGGTTGAACCAGAAAAGCCCAGAGAGCCAGGAGAAGCTGGGATGGATGGTCTGAGGTACCAGGGAATAGGGATGAGCTTCGAGTTCGAGTCGAACTCATGTTCGACTCGAACATTGCCTGTTCGCCTGTTCGCCGAACAGCGAACAAATTGGGGTGTTCGCGGCAAATTCGAAAAGTCTATGGGAGAAATCTAAAGTGCTAATTATAAAGCCTAATATGCAAGTTATTGTCCTAAAAAGTGTTTGGGGACCCGGGTCCTGCCCCAGGGGACATGTATCAATGCAAATTTTTTTTTTTTAACACTGCAGTTTTTTTGGGAGCAGTGATTTTAATAATGCTTAAAGTGAAACAATAAAAGTGAAATATTCCTTTAAATTTCGTACCTGGGGGGTGTGTATGATATGCATGTAAAGTGGTGCATGTTTCCCGTGCTTAGAACTGTCCCTGCACAAAGTGTCATTTTTGAAGGAAAAAAAGTCATTTAAAACTCACTCGCGGCTATTAATGAATTGTCGGCTCCCGGCAATACATACAAAAGTCATTGATAAAAAAATAAAAAAAAAAGCGTGGGGGTTCCCCTAAATTCAATTACCAGGCCCTTCAGGTCTGGAATGGATATTAAGGGGAACCCCGCCGCAAATGTAAAAAAAAATGGCGTGAGGTTCCCCCAAATATCCATACCAGGCCCTTGAGATCTGGCATGGATTTTAAGGGGAACTCCACCCCAAATAAAAAAAAAAATGGCTTGGAGTCCCCCCAAAAATCCATACCAGACCCTTATCCGAGCACGTAACCTGGCCGGCCGCAGGGGAAGAGGGGGGGACGAGAGAGCGGCCCCCCTCCCTCCTGAACCGTACCAGGCCACATGCCCTCAACATGGGGAGGATGTCCCCATGTTGATGGGGACAAGGGCCTCATCCCCACAACCCTTGCCCGGTGGTTGTGGGGGTCTGCGGGCGGGGGGCTTATCGGAATCTGGAAGACCCCTTTAACAAAGGGGACCCCCAGATCCCGGCACCCCCCCTATGTGAATTGGTAAGGGGTACATTGTACCCCTACCATTTCACGAAGAAAGCGTAAAAAAATGTAAAAAAAACCACACAAACACCTTGAAAAAGTCCTTTATTAAAAAAAAAAAAAAACATTCCAGCGATGAAATCCAGTGTCCCGCGGCGATCCCGATATCCAGCGCCGTCCGTCATTGGTTTTGCCTGAGCGGACCTGATGGGGAACTTCCTCCTCAGTGTTTTAAATGTATAGACCCGCCCCTTCTAAAGTTCCCCATCAGGTCCCCTCAGAGGACCAGAAGCGGAACATGAGAAGGGGCGGGTCTATACATGTATTACCAAAGTGAGAGAAGTTCCCCATCAGGTCCGCCCCCTCGGTATGTCGGACCCGCCTACGTCATTGGCTTGAGCGGGGAACTTCCTTCACTGTGTAATTTAAATTTACACAGTGAAGGAAGTTCCCCGCTCAAGCCAATGACGTAGGCGGGTCCGACATACCGAGGGGGCGGACCTGATGGGGAACTTCTCTCACTTTGGTAATACATGTATAGACCCGCCCCTTCTCATGGTCCGCATCTGGTCCGCTGAGCGGACCTGATGGGGAACTTTAGAAGGGGCGGGTCTATACATTTAAAACACTGAGGAGGAAGTTCCCCATCAGGTCCGCTCAGGCAAAACCAATGACGGACGGCGCTGGACATCGGGATCGCCGCGGGACACTGGATTTCATCGCTGGAATGTTTTTTTAATTTTTTTTAATAAAGGACTTTTTCAAGGTGTTTGTGTGGTTTTTTTTACATTTTTTTACGCTTTCTTCGTGAAATGGTAGGGGTACAATGTACCCCTTACCAATTCACATAGGGGGGGCCGGGATCTGGGGGTCCCCTTTGTTAAAGGGGTCTTCCAGATTCCGATAAGCCCCCTGCCCGCAGACCCCCACAACCACCGGGCAAGGGTTGTGGGGATGAGGCCCTTGTCCCCATCAACATGGGGACATCCTCCCCATGTTGAGGGCATGTGGCCTGGTACGGTTCAGGAGGGAGGGGGGGCCGCTCTCTCGTCCCCCCCTCTTCCCCTGCGGCCAGCCAGGTTACATGCTCGGATAAGGGTCTGGTATGGATTTTTGGGGGGACTCCACGCCATTTTTTTTTTATTTGGGGTGGAGTTCCCCTTAAAATCCATGCCAGATCTCAAGGGCCTGGTATGGATATTTGGGGGAACCCCACGCCATTTTTTTTAAAATTTTCGCGTTTTTTTTTTTTTTATCAATGACTTTTGTATGTATTGCCGGGAGCCGACAATTCATTAATAGCCGCGAGTGAGTTTTAAATGACTTTTTTTCCTTCAAAAATGACATTTTTTGCAGGGACAGTTCTAAACATGCGCCACTTTACATGCTTATCATACACACCCCCCAGGTACGAAATTTAAAGGAATATTTCACTTTTATTTTTTCATTCTAAGCATTATTAAAATTACCGCTCCCGAAAAAACGGCCGTTTTTAAAACTTCTTTTTGCATTGATACATGTCCCCTGGGGCAGGACCCGGGTCCCCAAACACTTTTTAGGACAATAACTTGCATATAAGCCTTTATAATTAGCACTTTAGATTTTGAACGTTCGAGTCCATTGTATTTAATAGGGTTCTAAAGTTCACACAAACATTTTGTCTGTTCGCAGGTTCTGGTGCGAACCGAACAGGGGGGTGTTCGGCTCATCCCTGCCAGGGAATAGAGCAGGGAGTCGGGTGGCATTTTCAGTTACCTGTTTTTGATAGTGAAAATCCCCTGTGTGGGCAGCCATTTTTTCTATTGAACTTTAAAGCGGAGCTCCACCCTAAAGTGGAACTTCTGCTCATCGGATTCCTCCCCCCCTCTGGTGACACAATTGGCACCTTTCAGGGGGGAGGGGGTGCAAATACCTGTCTAAGACAGGTATTTGCATCCACTTCCGTGCATACAGTCTGCAGGTAGACTGCGGGTAGTGCGTCACTTCCCGGTCCCCCCCCCCCCCCGTTGTGTTCTGGGAAACACACGGCTCCCAGAACACAATGGTGACCAGTGAAAGACGTGCAGCGCTGCTCGCGCATGCGCAGAAGGGAACCGGGAACTAGTGAAGCCGCAACGCTTCACTTCCTGATTCCCTCGCCCATGATGGCGGTGGGGCAGCCGAGAGACGAGCAATCGCTCGTCTTCTGCTGCCAACGTCGCTGGACTCCAGGACAGGTAAGTGTCCTAATATTAAAAGTCAGCAGCTGCAGTATTTGTAGCTGCTGGCTTTTAATATTTTTTTTACGGCGGAGCTCCGCTTTAAATTTGTTTAATAAAAAGTGGACCAGCAAGCAATAAAACTACAGTTTGAACTGGTGTGGACTCACTACAAATGCTTTTACAACTGATCTTATAATTCCCCAAGATTACAGTGTGTATCCAGCAATTACAGGTGCTTCAATTAAAGTCCATGGAACTAAAAACACCATGCCATGTACTTGAGTCCAGGTCATAGGGAGACTGAACGTACAAGTGTGAACAAGGAAAGTTAGAAGGAATTGGGTTCTGCATAGAATTTGCCTAGGGTTTTTGCCAAAAGATAAATGCAAAGTCTGTTTTGTAAAAAAAAACATTCCTTGTTCCTTGCAATTTTTTAGATTCTTTGTACACAGCACAGTGCTTGTTGTAGGATATCAAGAATGGAGCACATATGATGCGAATCCAAAGCAGAGACGACATTAAGGAATAATACCATGAGAAAGTCTCTCGTTGTGATAAAGTCTGAGTGGTACCAAGAAAAAAAAAAAAAGAATGGAGCACATGCACCTATGCATATTTATGTCGAATAGCAGCCCAGGACCTGGGGAAGCCATGACAGAGGAGATAACGTCAGCAGATGTCGGAACAGCTGTCATTGCTGGAGGAGGGCAAAGTTTGTGCCATAATGTGCAAGTATCCTATGCATTTTTGCACATTATGGCAAAAGCTCACCCCCACACAGCAGCTTTAGTTCTGTTTTCATGTGTGACAAATCTTAGACCCCTTTCACACTGACACCACCCGCCGTTAGCGCTAAAGCGATGCTCGTTTTAGCAGCGCTTAAGCACTATTTTAAAGGCGCTTTAGCAGCGCTTTTGGGCTGCTAGCGGGGCGTTTTTACCCCAGAAAAAGGGTTAAAAACTCCAGTTTCAAATCGCTTTCAAGGCACTTTGGAAGTGCTGCCCATTCATTGCAATGGGAGGGCGTTTTGGGAGCACTAAATACATCCCAACAATCCCCAAAGATGCTGCTTGCAGGACCTTTGGTGACGTCCCGCAAGCGCACCGCCCCAGTGTGAAAAGTCACACTGCAGTGAATGGGAGGCGGTTTTCAGGCGCTTAGCAGAGGCTATTTCCAGCGCTAAAGTGCCTGAAAACCGCCCCAGTGTGAAAGGGATCTTTAGTAAACCCAAAAACAAAAATGTAATGTACTGCGGGTTACCAGTCCTTAGATGTGGTTAGTTGCATTAGTTTCCTCTTTTTAGACTTTTAACCTGGTGATCCAGCCAGTATGTTTGGTATTTTCAACTTCCTTTAACAGACCAAGCTGTTCACGAAAAATGGCAGATGGAAGCTGAGATATACCATTTCACACTGACAGGGTTGATTACAATGATTACAATGATCAGCTTTTATTCATTTATGTAAAAACTTTATCTCAAAAGGATTTTTTTTTTACTGTAACTGCATGACCTGTAATAACAGTACATGTGGACACTGTATTTGGATGAGAAGCGGTTTAAACCTAAACTGTGTAAGGAGTTCATTACTGTCAGAGTGGTAGGATGTGGAACTCGCTTCCACAATTGGTGGTTTCAGCGGGGAGTGTGGACAACTTAAAAAAAACCATCTAGATGGGCATCTCAGCAAACACACTATACAGATATATGGGAAATGGTAGAGATATAGATACACACACAAGTTGAACTGAATGAACTGTAGTCTTTATTCAACCTTACCAACTATGTAACTATATGCTTACACTATATTGTCAAACATATTGGGACACCTGCCTTTACACACACATGAACTTTAATGATATCCCAGTCTTAGTCCGTAGGGTTCAATATTGAATTAGCCCACCCTTTGCAGCTATAACAGCTTCAACTCTTCTGGGAAGGCTGTCCACAAGGTTTGTGTCTATGGGAATGTTTAATCATTCTTCCAGGAGCACATTTATGAGATCAGGCACTGATGTTGAATGAGAAGGCCTGGCTTGCAGTCTCCACTCTAATTCATCCCAAAGGTCTTCTATCAGGTTGAGGTCAGAACCATGTCTTTATGGACCTTGTTTTGTGCACTGGTGTGCAGTCATGTTGGAACAGGAAGTGACCATCCCCAAACTGTTCCCACAAAGTTGAGAGCATGAAATTGTCCAAAATGTCTTGGTATGCTGTAGCCTTAAGTGTTCTCTTCACTGGAACTAAGGGGCCAAGCCCAACCCCTGAAAAACAACCCCACACCATAATCCCCCTTCCACCAAATAATTTGGACCGGTGCACAAAGCAAGGTCCATAAAGAGATGGATGAGCAAGTTTGGGGTAGAGGAACTTGACTGACCTGCACAGAGTCCTGACCTCAACCTGATAGAACACCTTTGGGATGAATTATTAGACTGCGAGCCAGGCTTCTTGTCCAACATCAGCGCCTGACCTCACAAATGCGCTTCTGGAAGAATGGTCAAACATTCCCATAGACACTCCTAAACCTTGTGGACAGCCTTCCCAGAAGAGTTGAAGCTGTTATAGCTGGAAAGGATGAAACAACTCAATATTGAACCCTACAGACTAATGCCGCGTACACACGACCGTTTTTCATGACGTGAAAAATGCCATTTTTTAAATTGGTCATTAAAAACGATCGTGTGTGGGCTTCAGAGCATTTTTAACGACGTGAAAAATGGCCTAAAAAAAAATTAGAACCTGCTCTATTTTTTCACGTCGTTTTTCACGTCGTTCTTTTTAACGTCGTGAAAAACGGTAGTGTGTATGCTTTTAGGAGGGGAAAAAAAATGCGCATGCTCAGAATCAAGTATGAGACGGGAGCGCTCGTTCTGGTAAAACTAACGTTCGTAATGGAGATAGCACATTCGTCACGCTGTAACGGACTGAAGAGCTTGAGGCTGAAAAGCGCCAATCGTCTCTCGCCAAACTTTACTAATACGAGGATCAGCAAAAGCAGCCCAAAGGGTGGCGCCATCTGAATAGAACTTCCCCTTTATAGTGCCGTCGTATGTGTTGTACGTCTCCGCGCTTTGCTCGAGCATTTTTTTTCACGATAGTGTGTAGGCAAGGCAGGCATGAGAGGAAACACGAAAAATTTACGTTGAGAAAAACTTTGTTTTTTTCAATGACATTAAAAACGGCCGTGTGTACGCGGCATCAGACTGGGGTGCCATTAAAGTTCATGTGCGTGTAAAGGCAGGCGTACCAATACTTTTGACAATATAGGGTATGTTATGTTAGGTTTTGTTATCCAAGTCCGTCTACACTACCTTTTCCCAAGATTGACAATGCTGCTATCCAATTATGTCTCCGTTGCTCCTCTATCCACAGTGAAGACAACATAAAGGCCCATACACACGATCGGATATTCCGACAACAATTGTCCGATGGACGTGTTTTGTCGGATAATCGTCTGTATGCTCCATCGGACAATTGTTGTCCGAATTTCCGACAACAAATGTTGGCTGTGCATGCTCTCAAATTGTCCAACAAAAAATGTGTTACGTCGGATCATCCGATCGTGTGTACACAAATCCGTCGGACTCAAATCCAAAGTACAAACATGCATGCTCAGAAGCAATGCTAACCATAAGACAACATTAGCAGAAGTTGCCCAAAGGCTGAAAATGTTCTTCCGTGTGTATGCATACCAAGTTCACGGACAACGCCCTTCGGACAAAAATCCACAGATTTGTCCAATGGAAGTTCCGATCGTGTGTACAAGGCTTTAGACAGGAAATGTGTTATTGGCCAGATCAGCAGGTGAAAATTAAAGCGGAGGTTCACCCAAATTGAAAGTCTATTTTCACCGCTTCCTTGTACACCTGTGATAGACAAATGACCTCTGTTTTATTAATATGACTTGTAATTACCTTAATAATTAGCACTTCCTGGGTTTCCCTCCCGTGGGAGTAGGCGTGTCCCCGGCGCCACTGTGTGTTATGGGAGCTCGCCATAATGCGTACTGGGAGCGTTGAAGTTTCACTAGCTGAGAATGCCATCACAACGGGGCGTGTACTTTCAATGACGCCGCCCGTTGTGATGTTTTACGGCGCAGGTCGCCGTAAACAGTGCCCATGCCCGGGATAGAGAGGTGAATGTCGGGAGCAGAGCATTCCAGGAAGTAATTGCTTGTGGGCTTTAAATGCCCACAAGCAAAATGGCAAATGCCTAGATCGCAAGATATAAGTTTCTCTTTACTAAGAAAATGGATGGATGATTTGAAGACACCTAACAAATGAGTAATCAATTCAGATATATAACACCACTGATTACACACACAAAAAAAGAATCGGTTGGTCGCGGAACCTCCGCTTTAAGGAAGAAAGAGAAAAGGAGTGCCACCAGGGCCGGACTGGCCCACCGGGATATCGGGATATTTCCCGGTAGGCTGCCTGCCCTGGGGCTGCTTTGAGCTGCGGCTGACTGCAGCGCTCCCCTCCTCTCTCTCCTATGAGTCACACACGGCGCGCATCTCCCGCGGTGTGTGTGAGAGCTGGATGTGTCTGTGTTCGGCTGTCCTGTAGGGTCCCGCCCCCCTAGACCCGCTTGTGTGATATTAGATGGAACACTGATTGAATCAGTGTTTGGCCTATCACACAAGCCTGTCTAGGGGGGCGGGACCTTCCTACAACACAGCCGACATGAGACTTGTAACATGCAGCCAGCACAGCACTGTGAGCTTCAGCTGCTGCCCGCACAGTAGCTTTCACCAGCTTCCGTGGCCCATCCTTCTCCTCTCCCACATAAAAGGCAGATAATGGTCTTCATTTCAGCACTTTGTTCAGTTGCTGCTTCTCCCCCAAGAGAATCCCCTCCCACGTGGGCGGTACCAGAACTGCCTCTCCTTCCATAATCCTTGGAGAAATGGAGGTAAGTGAGAAGAGGGGGGGCCGAGTGAGACCAGGGGGAGGGGCCAGCAAACACAGTAGCAGGAAGGAATGGCATGGATCCTCAGAGGAAGGTATGTGTGACTGTACTACACTTATTACACAGCCTGCTGCATGTACATATTAGGGACCATCTAGAGATAGAGGAGGGGTAGATGGATCAGAGAAGGGGACATAAGGACAGAGCAGGGGGAAAGAGAAATGGGGGCGGTTAGAGATTACATAGGGGCAGACAGAGCAAAGGTGATGGGACAAAACAAGACATCAATGAGGCCCCTTTCACATGGGACAGACTCTGCTTTGCTCAGCAAGGCATCTGTCTGCTGACCGCCCGCTGAGCAGAGCAAGAGGATAACCGGTCCGCGTCTGCTCCATTTATGCCAAGTGGACACACAGCCCACACTGCTCTATGGGCAGTCGGATATAAACGGAACGCCTGTCTGTTTATACCCGACTGGCATCCGTCCTGATCCACCCAGACAGAGGGTAATGGATCCCCCTTCAGTTTTTTTTTGTTGGGTCAGATTGGAGGAAGGTGGATGTAAAGGGACAAAAGTCCCTTTACATCCACCGCTCCATAGAGGACAATGGAGGAACGATCAGGTCTGCCTGAAAAACTGACAGGTGGACCCAATTGGACCCTTCATGTGAAAGTGCCTAAAGTGCAATGTGGTAGATGTCAAGAATTATATATATCCACTTGTCCACCGCCCACTGTCAATTGACGGCGGGCGGAGGATACTCTCATTCTGGGAGGACGTCATATGACGTCCTCCCTTTAAAACGAGCTAGAAGGCGCACGCTCGCCGCCAGCGGTGCGCGCGCCCGCCGCGTTCACAAGGCCCCGGTGCGCGTGCCCGGCGGCCGCGATTGCCGCCGGGCACCCGCGATTGCCCAGGAAACGAGCAGGAAAGTGGGTCTCTGTGTGTAAACACAGAGATCCACGTCCTGTGAGGGAGAGGAGGCTGATGGTGTGTCCCTTGTACATAGGGACAACCATCAGTCACCTCCCCCAGTCAGTCCCCTCCCCCCACAGTAAGAACACATTGAGGGAACATATTTAACCCCTTCCCGCCCCCTAGTGGTTAACCCCTTCCCTGCCAATCACATTTATACAGTAATCAATGCATTTTTATAGCAGGGATCGCTGTATAAACGTGAATGGTCCCAAAAATGTGTCAAAAGTGTCCGATGTGTCCGCCGCAATATCGCAGTCACAATAAAAAATCGCAGATCGCCGCCATTACTAATAAAAAAATTAAAAAATAAAAATGCTATAAATCTATCCCCTATTTTGTACACACTATAACTTTTGCGCAAACCAATCAATACGCGCTTATTGAGATTTTTTTTTTTTACCAAAAATATGTAGAAGAATACGTATCGGCCTAAACTGAGGAAAATTTTATTTAAAAAAAAAAAATGGGTATTTATTATAGCAAAAAGTAAAAAATAGTGTTTTTTTTCCAAACTGGACGCCCTTCTTTTGTTTATAGCGCAAAAAATAAAAACCGCAGAGGTGATCAAATACCACCAAAAGAAAGCTCTATTTGTGGGAAAAAAAGGACACAAATTTTGTTTGGGAGCCACGTCGCACGACCGCGCAATTGTCATTCAAAGTGTGACAGCGCTGAAAGCTGAAAAATGGCTTGGGCAGGAAGGGGGTTTTCATGCACGGTAGGGAGGTGGATATATTGTGACAACACATTTATAGTAGGAGCAGCCTTTCACCACTCTGCCTGGACAGGTACCAACCACAGCAACCCTGTGTATGCAAAGAATAAAACATACTGTATGCATTACCAGGACATACTGCACTGCTTTATTAAAGTAATGTACTTACAGTAAACTTTACTAGGATAAAGCAACAAATTGTTTACTTGTCCCGGTATTGCTTTATTCTTTGCATTTACGTGGTTCACTGTGGTTGGTACCGGACAAAGCTACTATACCTGCAGTGTTGTTTTTTGAATGAAGTGGTTGTAAATATCCAGCAGATGACAAGTGCATGTGACCTCATAAGTTTAAGGAGTCCAATTTTTTTTGGTAAGCAAATGATATGTGCTTTGTTTTAGTGATGGTACACTGAAGTCCGAGCAAATAGTTTGCAGTGGATCTGCACAAGTTTATCACAGCACAATTTTGTTGGATTTTTTTGTGTGACATGTATGTTTTATGCTTATTATTTATTGTACCAGCACTTTGGAATGTACATATATTAATTATTCTTGATATCTATAGTATTTTATTGTGGTACATGTTTATATGATAGATGTTCTTTATTTCTTTCCCCAGTGACAGCCTGCCAGAATAGCTAGAATCTGTGAGAGCAGCTCTGTATCATACATTACTGTCCCTATACTGTACCCTCCTGCCCCCTGTACTGTGTCCACTTACCCTCCCTCTGTACTGTGCCCTCCTGCTCCCCCCTATACTGTGCCCTCCTGCCCCCCATACTGTGTCCACTTACCCTCCCCTGTACTGTACTCTCCGGCTCCTGTACTGTACTCTCCTGATCCTGTACTGTACCCTCCTGCCCCCCATACTGTGTCCACTTACCCTCCCCTGTACTGTACCTTCCGGCTCCTGTACTGTACTCTCCTGATCCTGTACTGTACCCTCCTGCCCCCTGTGCTGTGTCCACTTACCCTCTTCCTGTACTGTACCCTCCTGCCCCATGTACTGTGTCCACTTACCCTCCCCATGTACCCTCCTTATACAGTTAATTTTTTATCGCTTGAATAATTTTTCCTATTATGGGCGTGAGTGGGGCCTCGTGTTTAAGTTTTGCCTAATGCCTTACAAAGCCTAGAGCCGCCTCTGGATCCAGGCAAGTATGTATTGTAAGGCTGCAATCATGAACAGTAAGGCTACATTCATATGCTCAGCTGCATTCACGGGCATAGTAAAGCTGCATTTGATGGACAGTGAGGCTGCAATCATATGCTCAGTGAGGCTGCATTCATGGACAGTAAGGCTGCATTCATATGCACAGTAAGGCTGCATTCATATGCACAGTAAGGCTGCATTCATGGACAGTAAGGCTGCATTCATGGACAGTAAGGCTGCATTCATACGCTCAGTAAGGCTGCATTCATGGACAGTAAGGCTGCATTCATACGCTCAGTAAGGCTGCATTCATACGCTCAGTAAGGCTGCATTCATGGACAGTAAGGCTGCATTCATGGACAGTAAGGCTGCATTCATACACTCAGTAAGGCTGCATTCATACGCACAGTGAGGCTGCATTCATGGACAGTAAGGCTGCATTCATATGCTCAGTAAGGCTGCATTCATATGCACAGTAAGGCTGCATTCATATGCACAGTGAGGCTGCATTCATATGCACAGTGAGGGTGCATACATGGGCACAGTGAGGCTGCATTGATGGGCTCAATGAGGCTACTTTCAAAGGCACAGTGAGGCTGCATTCATGAGCACAGTGAGGTTGCATTCATGGGCACAGTGAGGCGGCATTGACGGGCACAGTGAGGCTACATTCATGGACACCGTAAAGCTGCATTTGATGGGCACATCGAGGCTGCAATGATGGGCACAGTAAGGCTGCATTGATGGGCACTGATGAGGCTGCATTTATCTCTTGTACCATGTCTCCAGTCTCTGACCATCTCTTGTACCATGTCTCCAGTCTCTAACCATCTCTTGTACCATGTCTCCAGTCTCTGACCATCTCTTGTACCATGTCTCCAGTCTCTGACCATCTCTTGTACCATGTCTCCAGTCTCTGACCATCTCTTGTACCATGTCTGCATTCTCTGACCATCTCCTGTACCATGTCTCCAGTCTCTGACCATCTCCTGTACCATGTCTCCAGTCTCCGACCATCTCCTGTATCATGTCTGCAGTCTCTGACCATCTCCTGTACCATGTCTCCAGTCTCTGACCATCTCCTGTACCATGTTTTCAGTCTCCGACCATCTCCTGTATCATGTCTGCAGTCTCTGACCATCTCCTGTACCATGTCTCCAGTCTCTGACCATCTCCTGTACCATGTCTGCAGTCTCTGACCATCTCTTGTACCATGTCCGCAACCTCTAACCATCTCTTGTCTTATATCATGTCTGCAGTCTCTGAGGGAGTCTGGAGAGGAGTCAAGAGAGGGAGTGTTCCCAGGATGGGGGTCATGGGAGAAGTCAGTTGTGTGGACTGTGGAGAGGAGACTATAGGAAAACCAGAGCTGGAGCTGACTGACTGATCCCTGCACAGTGCACCTGAGAGGAGGTCAGTGAGAGCGCCGCAAGGCCAGTCTGAGGTGGGGGGGGGGGGGGTCACTGATGTAAGGGGGGTTCTGATATAAAGGTTTCCCTCTATATTAGTAAACCCACCCCCCTTACCTTAGTGAATTCTTTCTGCGGAAGGTGGTCTCTGGTCAACAGAGTCCCCCTCCCTCACGTTCCCAGAGTTCCTGCGGTCCCCTTTGATGATTGACCACTTTTAGCACATTTAACTGGAATTTGCTTTTATATATATACAGTGTATATATATATATATATATATATATATATATATATATATAAAGCCCTATGTGCTTTCATATCTGTCTTCTCTATATATAATACACTTCAAATGTGCTTTAAAATGCATGGTTTGACCCCGTTTGCTGTTGGGCTGGTATAAAAATGCTATGGGGCTGGTATGATTTTTTTTCCAGGGCTGGTTTTTATTCCCAGTCCGGCCCTGGCAGCCACAACGTATTAGGACTGGTAAGCAGAAATATATAAAATTTTTGTTTTTAGGTTTAATACCGCCTTGACTGTGACACTTTATTACTATATGCCTCACCCTCCCTTTTCTTTTATTTGGATACTTTACAAAGTACAGTGCCCACTATGGAAACGTACATTGTCCTCTCTATTGTCTTTTTTTATAATAAGGACTTTTCTGTGTCTTTCTTAAACTCTTAACATTGACCTAAGAAATATCTATTTTTAATGTCTTCTAGATTCCTACCAGATGCGTAGATCTCTTTTCAGCTTTCACCTTATCCCTCTTCCTGTTATTATGACCATCATTCCCCAACTCTTCCTTATATGATGTTTTTTGTATTTCCCACATCCTCCTTATCTTCTGGATCACACACATCTATAAACTGCTCATATTGTGACTTTTATGTGTTCCCACTCTGTGACCGTCTACATATAACTTATTTACAAGTGCGGTAACCCAGGGGCACCCCGAAGAATGTGGCGGAGACTGTGGCCATCTTAATAGATGTTCTTGGTAGGACTATCCTGGAAAATCTAAAGATTCTCTATATTTTTTTCTTTCTAAAAAGAAAAAAATGCCATTCTTGATTCCATAATCTTTTTTCTTTTTTCGTTTTATTGCTAAGGGAACCACATACAATTGCTCTATACATTTCTGATCAGCAAAATGCACATTTTGGACATTAAATTTGGCAATTTTAACTTGGTACACATGAATTGTCCACCACACAAGTATAGCAACTGGCAAACAAAGCCTTGTTTAAAGTGAGTCTAAACCTTATTATTGAATTTTTAATAATAAACATGTTATACTGTGGAATGGTTTTGTATAGAGCAGACCCCAATCCTTATATTCTGGGGTCCCCTGCTATTGCTCCTGGGTTCTCCTCTTCAGTGAATGGTCACCATATAAAGCTGTTTCCTGTGGAGGCATTCATGCAGGCTCAATCTCGAGCCCCGCTGCCTGCGTCTATAGACACAGACAGCACCCCCCATCCCTTATCATAGGATTTGATTCATAGCAGCAGGAGGCGGGGGCTCCTGCTGCTATCAATCTGCCCCGTGAGGAGAAAGAGAGCGGAGAGAGCTGCTGCTCTTATGCGTGGCGCTGGATTGAGACCAGGTAAGTATAAGGGGGGGGGGGCTGGGGGATCCTGAACACAGAAGGTTTTTTTTTTACCTTAAAGCGGAGTTTCACCCATAAAATTTACTTTGCAGTATTCAGCAGCAATAAACCTAAGCAACAACATTTGGAATTTTTTTTTTTTACTCACTCTTTCCTGGCTGTTGCTAAGGGGTGCCTTGTAATCTGCCTCTTTCTCTCCCTGGCGCCTGACATCATTTCCCTCAGCGCCTTTGATCGCTAGTGCTCCTGGGAGAGGTGTGTCATTATTTCCCAGGAGTCAGTGGGCAGCGCCGAGGGCTTCGTTGCCATCACAACAGGGTGGGCACTTCCGATGACGCCGCCCGTTGTGATGGCAACGTCAGAAGTGTGCGGCGCTGCGAGCGTACATACTGCGCATGCGCGAGAACGGACGGTGCATGCTGGTCGCTCAGCTGCACCGTGACCTGGAAGATAGTGCTTGTGGGCTTCACATGCCCACAAGCAATATGGAAAATGCCAGCAAAGCAGAATATAAGGTACCATATATACTCGAGTATAAGCCGACCCGAGTATAAGCCGAGGCACCTAATTTTACTGCAAAAAACTGGGAAAATTGATTGACTCGAGTATAAGCCTAGGGTGAGAAAGGCAGCAGCTACTGGTACGGTAAATTTCTTTAGTGTTCTAAGCAATCAGCATCCAGTAGGAGAGATGGGGGTCCTGGTGCCTAATGGGGGTAGTTTGGGGGCACTGCCAATCAGTGGGGGGGGGCACTGGTGCTTCTTACCTGGCTGCTTGATCCATATGGAATCCTGTAGAAGAATCATCCCCTCTCACTTTATGTCATTCCTTTTAGTATGTCCACTTTTCTTGTCTGCTGATTTTTCTCATCTGAAGGGATGCCGGGGATGCCAGTGCAGTGATAGCTCAGACATCTCACAAAAGAAAACTTCCCCTGCTCAGGCTCTGACTGATGACATCATCTTATCTCCCTCACCTCCATCTGCAAATGCAGTTAGCTCAGGAGCTTAACTGAAAGCCTCTTCATCCCCCGAGAACACCCGCACACACCAGAGCGGCCCCGGAGACACAAGAGAACAGTAAGTGGGGACACTGACTCGAGTATAAGCCGAGGGGGGCATTTTCAGCCTAAAAAAAAGGGCTGAAAAACTCGGCTTATATTCGAGTATATACGGTAAGGGCTCTTTCACACGGGGCGGATCAGTCATGATCCGCCCCGTGAAGCTCCGCTTGCTCAGCGGGGATCGCTCAGTTGATCCCTGCTGAGCCGGCGGATGACTGGGCGGTCCCCGCACACTGTGCAGGGACCGCCCTGTCAGAGCGCCGCTCTCCCCTATGGGGAGATCGGATGAACACGGACCGTCTGTCCGTGTTCATCCGCTCCGCTCCGCCGACGGAAGGAAAAATAGGGTTTTCCTCCGTCACACTTTGGCGGAGTGGAGCGGAGCAGATGTCAGCGGACATGTCACCGCTGACATCCGTGGCTCCATAGGGCTACATGGAGCGTCCGTCCAGGTCTGCCTAAAAAACTGACAGGCGGACCTGAACGGACCCTCCGTGTGAAAGGGGCCTAAGTCATCTTACTTTATGAAATCGGCAATCGAGCGGCGATCCGTCTGTAAAACGTGAGTGCTATTAATAAGAGTATTAAAAAAAACGATATTAATGAAAAAAAAAATGTTTTACACAGTTGGAACTCTGCTTTAAGGTGTAACTAAACCAGTGCCGATCCTGACCTCCCTGGGGCCCTAAGCAAAATTCTGCAAAGGGCCCTCTACCTGACCCATAAATAATGGGCTTTGTTTAAGCGTAATATTGGGCGTGGCTTAAAGGGGCGTGACTCAAAGGGTGTGGTTAGAGTCTGAGATGAATGAGGGATGGAGGGAGAAACAAAGGAAGAAAGAGAGAGAGAGAGGAAGTAAAAAAAGAGGGATGGAGGAACAGCAGGCCCAGATCCTGCACCGCAATAGAAATATGTGTATTCCAGAAAGTTTAACACTCAGCAGATCAAGATTCTTCAAACACCTGGTGTTAGCAATTCAATCATCCCGGCACCATGGTTGTTATGGTGTCAGGGTGATTGGAGCGCATTATGTCTATTATTACATTGTAATATAAAATGAAATCATTCAACTCACCATAATGCAGAATCAGTGGGAGCCCTGATGTCACTGTCCCCAGCCAGCGGAGTGCCTCCTTACATTTCAGGTGTCCCGAGCCAGCGGAGTGCCTCCTTACATTTCAGGTGTCCCCAGCGGAGTGCCTCCTTACATCTCAGGTGTCCCCAGCCAGCGGAGTGCCTCCTTACATTTCAGGTGTCCCCAGCGGAGTGCCTCCTTACATCTCCGGTGTCCCCAGCCAGCGGAGTGCTTCCTTACATCTCAGGTGTCCCCAGCCAGCGGAGTGCTTCCTTACATCTCAGGTGTCCCCAGCCAGCGGAGTGCTTCCTTACATCTCAGGTGTCCCCAGCCAGCGGAGTGCTTCCTTACATCTCAGGTGTCCCCAGCCAGCCGAGTGCTTCCTTACATCTCAGGTGTCCCCAGCCAGCGGAGTGCTTCCTTACATCTCAGGTGTCCCCAGCCAGCGGGGTGCTTCCTTACATCTCAGGTGTCCCCAGCCAGCGGAGTGCTTCCTTACATCTCAGGTGTCCCCAGCCAGCGGAGTGCTTCCTTACATCTCAGGTGTCCTCAGCCAGCGGAGTGCTTCCTTACATCTCAGGTGTCCCCAGCCATCGGAGTGCCTCCTTACATTTCAGGTGTCCCCAGCGGAGTTCCTCCTTACATCTCAGGTGTCCCCAGCCAGCGGAGTGCCTCCTTACATTTCAGGTGTCCCCAGCGGAGTGCCTCCTTACATCTCAGGTGTCCCCAGCCAGCAGAGTGCCTCCTTACATTTCAGGTGTCCCCAGTGGAGTGCCTCCTTACATCTCAGGTGTCCCCAGCCAGCGGAGTGCTTCCTTACATCTCAGGAGTCCCCCCCCCCCCTTTGAGCCCTTCTATAGCTCAGCAGCGGCGAGAGGCGATGATGGAACAAATTAGAGGCGGAGCCGACCGGCTACAGTGAGCTGTGGCACCGCCCACCCCTTTCCCCCACAGGTCACAGTCTCAGATGACAGACAGACCGTGGGCGGCGCCGCAGTGCTATTTCTATTTCGGCAGGATCCCTCCCTTCTCATCCTGGTCTTCGGCCGCGGACCTCTAGCGGTGGCAGGGCCCTGAGTATTACTCGGGCCCTACGCAGCTTGCGTAGTCCGCGTATAGGGCGGATCGGCCCTGAACCAAACCCAAGACCCAAGACCCTGCATTCACTATATCTGGTCTCCCACAGTACTCAGAACATGGAAATCTATTCGTTTTAGTAAATATAAACTGCTAAATACCTTTTCTCATCAGCAGTATTTAGCAGTCTTGTGACTTCTATCAGTGTCTGGTTAATGCTTGTAGAATGAGTTTTCATTCTCCTCTGACTGTCCTATGAGGCTGCATGACCCCTGACTATCTGTCTGGACAGTGCTGATTGGCCCTGTGCTGATCACATGTGTAACGGGAAGGCCCGGGGAACTCAGAATCGCTTAGAAAGTATGAGATACCCTTGCTTCAGCTTCCCCAATGCCTCTTATGTGTCAACCACCCTGTGTCTCTATTAGGGGCACAGGGTGAATGAAAACCCCAATATGGTCTATGATAGCCATATTCAATGCTGCACATACATTGTATTTAGATTGGATGTGTACTGTGAGGGGGGGAGGGTTGCGTAATCATTGCTGTGAGGAGTTAAGGTGATTTGCATTCTATTGTCTATTGTGGCTTGTGGAAATTGAGCCTATAATTATAGGTTGTGGAACTAGCAGCAGACAGGTTAATCACCTGCCTGCTTGTGTTGTAAATGAGTCTAGGAGGGTCTGGAGACCCTTTTGGTGTGAAAGGGATAGTTAACTCTATGCCTGTGTGCATTGTACTCGGCAGACGGACCGTCTACCAACCCTTTCATTATAAGATGTGTATTGAAGGTCGTTATGTTCTATTGTGTAAAGTCTTTTGAAGCCTAACAGACGTCAAAATAATGGGTATTGGGCCTTTTTATGTGTGGGTGGAGCTGGGCCATTGTTCATGTTAAACTAATGCAGTAGTAGATGTGTATAAAAGTTACAATATCTTCTTCAATAAAGAGTCTATCCTGGAAGAGACAGAGTACGTCACGTTTCTTCTGGAAGGATTAATCTTATGGGAAGTGATCGCCTGGCTGTGGAGGAGCAACAGGGAATTTGTGTCCAGGAGAGGGGAGAGAGTTAAACGGCGTTAACCCCCTTTATATTTGGGGTGCCGTTACATTGGTTGGCAGCAGTGGGATTTTTCCCTCCAGTTCCTGGGACACTTCAAACCAACACAGTGAATGACCAGCTATGCAGCCTGCAGGAGAGCCACGCTGAAAGACTTACTTGAGAGCCGTGGAGGGACCGGTGGGACAAAGAACAAAGTCACCTTGATCAGGTAGCTAGCAGAGATGGATCAGAAGGATGGTGATGCAGGACCCCGGTCAGTTGAAGACTTGTTTCAGCAACGAGTTCAACAGCGGTTGGCATTATATGGTGCTAACCCATCAGAGGCCGCCATATAGGAAGCCATTAAAGGCATCCAGCTGCAGGATGCCCGACAAGAGAGAGAACGAGAGCGACAAAAGAGAGAACTAGAGCGGCAACATGAGCCGAGAATGGTGGAATTACGGCAATCGGAGACAACGCCTAAAGAACCAGCTGCCATGGAAGAGGAATTCGGAAGGAGGTTGCGAGAGATGCAGATACAGCATAGAGGACCAGTATCAGAGGAGGTCCTGCTGAGATGGTCGGATTCGATCCGCTGCGAACGCTGGAAGAAAGCGCTAGCTATCGAGCAGCAACACCAGGGAAAGACTCTCCCCTCCATCTATGTAAGGTACTGGTCGCAGTATGAAGTACGAATGCGTTATTGGGGGAACAACCAAAGCAGGAGTGGACAGCTGAGTTAAGCAGGCTGATCCGGGCAGAGATGCGGTTGGACGAGAGCTACAGAGCCCTCATGTGGTTTGTAGCCCAAGAGTGCCCATGGTAAGCGGATGACAGCCCCACGGAAGGCTTTGACTATGATGGCCTGGGATTGCTGTATTGGGGGCTGTCCAGTGACCCTGACTTTGGGAGTAATCGGGAGTGGCGTTTGGAGGAAATAATGGAGCACAGAGAGCGAAAACTGAATGTCTCGGAAGGGCACTGGGCAGAGGAAGATTTGGAATTTCTGGCCGTTCAGGAATGGGAGCTGGAGATCGCCTACAGACAGCTGCTAGAATCTGCTCAGCAGCAGGGTGGTGCTACCTTTGCCTGGGACTATCAGGAAATACCAGTTGACCACTCTGAAATCCTGGCTGAAGAATCAGCAGTGGAAAATCTGGAGATTGCCATCCCTAAAGCCGAAGTGGATGATGTGGAGTTCCAGGGAGCTAGGGCAGTTGGCTCATCTCCCCGGCCACAGATTACAGAAGGTATGGACTTAATGGACTGTTCAGAGGATGTTATGGATTATGCATTGCCCGTTCAAGTACTGGCAGCAGGACAGGGTACTGCAGACCCCTGCCCTACACCCGTGGCAGTTTTGGAGGCCCGAGGTGAGAAGGTGATGGTTCCCCCTTCCCAGTGGATTTCAGAGATGCAGGGAGGAGAAGCAGCCATTTTCCCTCCCCAACAGGTAGCCAGAGCAGATGGTGTGGAGTCCCCAGCAGAAGTGCTGGCAACAGGGCAGAGTGCTAGCAACCTCTGCCCAGCATCGGTAACAACTGTGGAGTTTCAGGGAGCCGGGGCAGTTGGCCCCTCTCTCCAGCAACAAGCTGCGGTAGTAAAGCTTTTACCCCCAGCTGAATCACTGGCAGCAGGGCAGAAGGCTCCTGGCCTCTGCACACAATGGCAACTTGAGCTGATATCGGTGGATGGGACTGCGGTCTCCACTCACAGCAACCCAGCAAAAGAGCTGGCAACAGAGCAGTGTGCCACGGGCCTCTGCTCTCAACTAACAGAAGAGGGAGTTCCTGTGGTATTGGATGGGACTTCAGTCCTCACTGACACAATCCCAGAAAATGGTGTGACACTGAGACAGGAGGATGTCAGCCTTACTTTGCAAGCACTGGGGGATTTTCACCTACCACAAGTGGATGGGATTTCAGTCTCCACTTGTATACCCCAGGGATGCTGGGCAGTCGGCCCAGATCCCCAACAGCATGACGGACTGAGCCCAGTCACCCTGTCTTCTCTCCAGTGGCTGAAAGGGCTCCAGGGAGAAGGACCAGTTCAGGCCTCTCCCCAGCGGCGGGTATGTTCTCTAAGAGAGGCAGAGGTTGGCTGGGTAAGTAATACTCTGTTTGGAGCAATTTATTTGGGGTACTGTGTGGATACCGGCATTAGAAGAAGGGACCTATGGACTAACTTCGGAGTCAACCCGTCTGTGGTCCCCTCCTCTGTTAGTCTCCTGCTGAAAGGGGAGAGATGTAACCGGAAGGCCCGGGGAACTCAGAATCGCTTAGAAAGTATGAGATACCCTTGCTTCAGCTTCCCCAATGCCTCTTATGTGTCAACCACCCTGTGTCTCTATTAGGGGCACAGGGTGAATGAAAACCCCAATATGGTCTATGATAGCCATATTCAATGCTGCACATACATTGTATCTAGATTGGATGTGTACTGTGAGGGGGGGGGGGTTGTGTAATCATTGCTGTGAGGAGTTAAGGTGATTTGCATTCTATTGTCTATTGTGGCTTGTGGGAATTGAGCCTATAATTATAGGTTGTGGAACTAGCAGCAGACAGGTTAATCGCCTGCCTGCTTGTGTTGTAAATGAGTCTAGGAGGGTCTGGAGACCCTTTTGGTGTGAAAGAGATAGTTAACTCTATGCCTGTGTGCATTGTACTCGGCAGACGGACCGTCTACCAACCCTTTCATTATAAGATGTGTATTGAAGGTTGTTATGTTCTATTGTGTAAAGTCTTTTGAAGCCTAACAGACGTCAAAATAATGGGTATTGGGCCTTGTTATGTGTGGGTGGAGCTGGGCCATTGTTTATGTTAAACTAATGCAGTAGTAGATGTGTATAAAAGTTACAATATCTTCTTCAATAAAGAGTCTATCCTGGAAGACACAGAGTACGTCTCGTTTCTTCTGGAAGGTTTAATCTTATGGGAAGTGATTGCCTGGCTGTGGAGGAGCAACAGGGAATTTGTGTCCAGGAGAGGGGAGAGAGTTAAACGGCGTTAACCCCCTTTATATTTGGGGTGCCGTTACAACATGCATCCTCCAAAGAAAAAAAAAAGATCAGAGAAGACAGGATCAAACAGCCTTTTTGTACAATGTAGTGGTTTAATCCCTTAGGTTCCACAGTGAGTATTAAAAGCATGCTTTAATGCATATATAGACTGATTTTACTGTTGTAGGGTTAGTAACACTTTACGCCCCCCTTTCACACCGGTGCGACTTGTCATACAATTTGACAGTTTCAAATTGCATGACAGGTTGCAGCCTATTTTCCGCAAAGAAACCATTCATATCGCGGCGACTCATGACGCAGTGATTATGAAAAAGGTCCCTGCACTACTTTTTTATGATTTAATTGCGACTTGGATAGACTTCTGTTAACCACTTCAGCCCCGGACCATTTCGCTGGCCAAAAGACCAGAGCACTTTTTGCGATTCAGCACTGCGTAGATTTAACTGACAATTGCGCGGTCGTGCGACGTGTCTACCAAACAAAATTTACATCCTTTTTTTTCCCACAATGAGAGCCTTCTTTTGGTGGTATTTGATCACCTTTGCGGTTTAAATTTTTTGCGCTATAAACAAAAATAGAGTGACAATTTTGAAAAAAAGGCAATATTTTTTACTTTTTGCTATAATAAATATCCCCAAAAAATATATAAAAAACTACTTTTTTTCACAGTTTAGGCCGATATGTATTCTTCTACAAATTGTTGATAAAAAAATCGCAATAAGCGTATATTGATTGGTTTGCACAAAAGTTATAGCGTCTACAAAATAAGGGATCGTTTTATGCATTTTTTACTAGTAATGGCGGCGATCAGCGATTTTTATCAGGACTCCGACATTATGGCGGACACATCGGACACTTTTGACACATTTTTGGGACCATTGTCATATATACAGCGATCAGTGCTATAAAAATGCACTGATTACTGTGAAAATGACACTGGCAGTGAAGGGGTTAAACACACTGTAGGGGTTACGTGTGTCCTAGGGAGTGATTCTAACTGTAGGGGGGATGATCTGTGTGTGACACGACAGTGATCACTGCTTCAGATTACAGGAAGCTGTGGTCAGTGTCCTGTCATTAGGAAGACTGGGGAAATCACTGTGAGATGATCGTGGGACCCATGGTTGGGCTCACGGAGCTTGCGGCGGGCACGCGCGCTGCACGTCGACAATGCCGCTTTTTAAAGGGGACATATATATACGCCCATCTGCCTGTCTGTGCCATGTTGTCGATGTATATCGTTGTGCGCTGGTCGGCAAGCAGTTAAATGACGTTGCAAGCCGCAATCAAATCGTCAGTCCACACCGCACTGATGTGCAGGTTTGAAATCCTGCTGAAGTAGTGAGATTTCAAAGCTGTCACCAAATTAGTAAATAGAGTCCACGTGTGTGTAATTTAATCTCAATATAAATACAGCTGTTCTGTGAAGCCCTCATAGGTTTATTAGAGAACCTTAGTGAACAAACAGCATCATGAAGGCCAAGGAACACACCAGACAGGTCAGGGATAAAGTTGTGGAGAAGTTTAAAGCAGGGTTAGGTTCAAAAAATATCTCAAGCTTTGAACATCTCACGGAGCACTGTTCAATCCATCATCTGAAAATGGAAAGAGTATGACACAACTGCAAACCTACCAAGACATGGCCGTCCACCTAAACTGACAGGCCGGGCAAGGAGAGCATTATTAGAGAAGCAGCCAAGAGGTCCATTGTAACTCTGGAGGAGCTGCAGAGATACACACGACCGGTTTTCTCGGCAAGAACCAGCAAGAAAATTGCTGGCAGAGCTTTCTTGCCGAGTAAACCGTGCGTGTGTACGAGGCTTTCAGGTTTCTCGTCAAGAAAACTGGCCAGAATCTTGACGAGAAAAATAGAGAACATGCTCTCTATATTCTCGTTGGGATTCTCGTCGGCCTGTTTCCCGACGAGAAACCCAAGAGTGTTTACGCTTACCTTTCGCCGTGGAACCCCGCGCATGCTCTAAATGACTTTGACACATGCGCGGTAGCTTCCTAGGCATAGGTAGGGTGTAGCAAGATGGCGGCGACGGCATCGAATGTGACGAGCGCACGCTCATCGTAGTCAATGATGTCACCGCGTTCGTTCCATTCAAAAGAACGGCGGTTCTTTTGAATCGAGCGTGTGTACACTCGGCCGGGACAAGATTCTTGTCAAGAATCTCGTCAGGGAAAAACTACGGGTTTTTTCCTGATGAGATTCTCGGTCATGTGTACTAGGCTTTAGTCGTGCATTCCACAAATCTGGCCTTTATGGAAGAGTGGCAAGAAGAAAGTCATCGTTGAAAGAAAACCATGAGAAGTCCTGTTTGGAGTTTACGAGAAGCCATGTGGGGGACACAGAAAACATGTGAAAGAATGTGCTCTGGTCAGATGAGACCAAAATTGAACTTTTTGGCCTAAAAGCAAAACACTATGTTTGACGGAAAACTAACATTGCACATCACCCTAAACACCCCAACCCCACTGTGAAACGTGGTGGTGGCAGCACCATGTTGTGGAGATGCTTTTCTTCAGCAGGGACAGGGAAGCTGGTCAGAGTTGATGGGAAGATGGATGGAGCCAAATACATTAGAAGAAAACCTGTCTGCAAAAGACTTGAGACTGGGGCAGAGGTTCACCTTCCAGCAGGACAACCACAGCCAGGGCTACAATGGAATGGTTTAGATCAAAGTATATTTATGTATTAGAATGGCCCAGTCAATGTCCAGACCTGAATCCAATTGGAAATCTGTGGCAAGACTTGAAGATGCTCTCCAGCCAATCTGACAGAGCTTGAACTATTTTGCAAAGAAGAATGGGCAAAAATTTCACTCTCTAGATGTGCAAAGCTGGTAGAGACAATCCAAAAAGTCTTGCAGCTGTAATTGCAGTGAAAGGAGGTTCTACAAAATATTGACTCAGGGGGGCTGAATACAAATGCCCCCCACACTTTTCACATATTTATTTGTAAAAAAAAAATGAAAACCATTTATAATTTTTCGTCCACTTCACAATTATGTGCCACTTCGTGTTGGTCTATCACATAAAACCCCCAAAAAATATATTTATGTTTTTGGTTGTAACATTACAAAATGTGGAAAATTTCAAGGTATATGAATACTTTTTCAAGGCACTGTAGTTGTTCAAAAATACTGTAGATGCCGGACATGTTAATGTCTAAAAAAATAAATAACACAAATCATAACCAAAATTATTTCCATTTTAAAAACTTGTAAATTTGGGATTAAAAAATCCGAAATATTCCCAAATCAAAGCCAAATATTCTCGAATAAATCATCAAAAGTTAATGGAATTATTTTACATATCAGTATGCCCTTCACAAAAAAGGCTTAAAATAATTTAATTGAGACCAGGAGTCTTGGTAGCATGTAATAAATGGATCCACCTGGTTTCCCATTGCAAAAGATATTTGTCTACATCACCCTCGTGACTGGATAGGGTCACATGTTCCAATGCAAAGAACTGAATCACATCAAAATTATCGTATTTATCGGCGTATAACACGCACAGGCGTATAACACGCACCCTAACTTTAAGAGGGAAGTTTCAGGAAAAAAACATTCCACAGCCCCCTGTGTATAACACTCAGGCACAGCCTCTATTTACAGGGTAAAAAAGTGAGTGTTATACGCCAATAAATACAGTATATTTATGATACAAATCCACGTGCCTACTAAAAGGTAAAAAAACAAAACAATTTACAATGAGATAAATATAGTCGGAAATTATTTTCCAAAAAGGATGCTTGGCCTTACCTACATAAAGCGATTTACACTTACATATCATTAGATAGATCACCCCAACCATCATTGGCAATCTATATAATAACAGGCAGACCATTTATGGCCATTTGGGAGAAATATAGTTTTCCTTTTGCATATCTATTAACAATATTTATATGAACCAAAGGAATAAGTGCCTGTCCTATATGACTCCTCAGATCCCAGATTCTTCTTTGTGTAGCGCCCTCCTCACTCCCCTCTTTCTCTTCAGCTCGTCTCTCTCTTGTCTAGGGGTATCTTTTAGAGGGAAAAGGGAGCGGGGACACTACGCCAGGCCTTTGTCACAGGTGTCAGTGTGATACAAGCAAAGTTCTTTTACCTTCGGGTCAGTGCTGTGCACCTGGAGCCTCCACCAAGAGTTACCTTGAACAATGTCTGTCAGGAAATGAGCTCCACACCATTAAAGTTCAACACTCCTTTATTCTTCTCGAATGAACACAATCAGTTGAACTCCCTTGGTAGAAACAGAACAGAAAAGGAGGTGTGGATGCGAATAGGCCCAGACACAATGTATTCTCCACATTCCTCCCTGAAAGTGGGTTGCAGTCTCCGAACGAGGGGGATTTCCTTCCAAGTGGTCTCCGGTGAGAGACTCACCCGTCACTGGCAATCTGCTGCACCAGGTCTTCGAATGAGGAGCTCCCCCCGGTCCATTACGCCTTCCGGATTCGGGTACCCACTCCCGGGGTTCCCTAGGATCTCCTTCCCTCGCGGAACTCAGTGTTGGGCACTGAGCTCCGGACCTCCATCTGAGTACCTCACCCCAGGCTAAAGGTGCCTGGAATGAAACACGACTTCCGGCTGTCCTCTAGGCCTAGGCCCGCCCAGAGAACCGACACAAACCACCGTCCACAGGCTGAAGGTGCCCTGGACTCCCCCCCTGACAAAGATGGCCGGCCCCTTTATACCCTCTCCCAGCATGCACAGCGGGTTCCCTGCCCCACCATACCGCTGCCGAGGGAGGACAAAAAGGAGGCACGACACACAACAATGATTCAACCCCAGCCCAGGACGACAGCGCCACCTGCTGGGCTGCAGGGAATTACACATCACTAATGTCTCTGTCAAGTTCAAATTTACACCCAGGAAAGTACATACCCGCTACACTCTCCCCCTGGTGGTTTGACACTGGTCCCCAGTGTCTGGAGTAAATCATGCCCTCAACGGCTGACATAATCCAATCCAGAAACTGACTAACAATTGTACAAAAACAAACCTTTTAGAAAAACTATCCAACTAGAACATTGTGTCTGAGCCCTGTAAAGAAAGGGAATAAAGACAGAAGAGAAACAACAGCATTGACTCATAACTTTGAATCACATCTTCACAATTTTTTTTTCTTCCCCCCCCCCCATCCTGACTAAGACCCACCCCATTCTCAGTGGACTTGATGGGATGTTCTCCTGCAGAGGGAAAAGAAAGGATTAGCACATATAACCCTGACACCTGTATTCGTGTAATGGAAAATAAACTTCTCCGGAAAGAAATCCCTTTTCTCCAAAGAGTGAGTGCATGAAAAGTGTTTTAACGTTGCACAACACTGCCACCTGGTGACAGCACCGCAGTAACTGCACTCGTAGAACTTTCCTCTTCTCTTTGGCCCTATCTACCCAGAGTCTATGATCTCTTGCAGGAAAGTGAAGAACAACAGGAACAGTCCTTCATCCCTTTAGGGCACAAAAGCAACGGGCCCTAGAAAGTTCAGCAGCATGATAATAACGGAGTCTCTTTTCTCCTACAGGTAAAAACGGGGATGCGGCAGAACAAGTGGCTTCAAGTGCTGATCCATGGTTTCCAGATGATACTCCACATCTTCTCCTTCTTTGCGCCGGATCAACACTTTGTCTGCATGGATGTGCCGTCCTAACATCCATTCTGCCTTGCAGTCCTTAAAACGTTGAGAGGCCTTTGGAGAGCATGCCAGGTACCTGCAGGCGTAGGGAACCTGAAGGTGGGTCCACACAAAGTCATTGTACCAGCGCTCCCGGCACACTTCCACCTCATACAGCAGTTCCTTCGACAAGTGCGGATACTCCCATCCGTAGTCCACAGCAACCTTCTGGCCAAATAGGCGTTGTAGTCTCGCCAAAGGAGGCATGGTAGCTCTGTCCCCTTCGCCAGGCAACACTATCGAGTCCGGGTGGTGAGGGACCTTGAGCACATCTGATCTGGGCATTGGTGCCCGCAGTAACAGTCTCTTTTCCCCAGCCTTCGGTACAGATGACACCGGGGATGTAGAAGCAGGCTGGAGATGGGACCTCTCTTCAGGCACTGGTGCCTCCACCCGGGGTGTACTTTCCCCTGTAGACATGGGTGGATCCCTGGTCTTCCGGAATGAAGCGAGAGGTACTTTGTCCCAGCCTTTCTCCGCAAACAGTTCATCTATTGCAACGTCATCTCCCATGTCCGAGAGCGACTCTAGGTCAGAGGTGTCACACTCCTCTGCAGGCAGGTATCCTGTAGTGGAGACCGAGCTTTCACCTCCTCCCACACACCAAATCTCTCCACCAGGCTTACCTCGGCCTTTACTTGAAACGGGACGTCCGGAACTCTTGTCGACGAATCCATCCTGGCCGGGCGTAAGCGGGCGAGACGGTCCACCACAACCGCTGGTCGGGGCTACCATGCCGGTCTTTCTCTTCGGTGGTGGACGCTGCGAGATCGTGGTGACCGAGTCAGCATCCTCGGATTTCTCTCGTTGAAGTTTTACAACCTCCTCCGCGGTCGCTGCAGTGTGCGCAGGGATGGCTGTCACAGCAGTGATTCCTCCTCTGTGAGTGGTGTTGACCGCAGCACGGCCGGGGTAGATGGTTCTCGGCTTCTCAACCGCCGGATCCACTTCGAACAGGAACTCCCCACAGGCCTCACATTGCCCGAATGGCTTCAGCTGGCACACCAGTCCTGAACAGCTGGGACAAATCACACCCAGGGCCTCAACGTCCATGCATAAATACAGGGCGAATCAACCCCTTGGCTTTAGCCGGATCCCCGTATCTGTTACCGGAGCAGCAGCAGTCAATGTCGTGGTGGAAGGGTGAACTGGAATACACAACGTATGTCCGAACATGGCGACCTGTTGCTGATCCATTGCACACTGCAGAGTTTTTGCGCCAATGTCCCACGTGTAGTCCTTCACACATATTGGACTCCTCCATTTTGCTCCAGTTCGTGGGCTTTTCTTCTTTTCTGTTTCTGAGTCACGCCCACGAACTAAGCGATGGGGGTGTGCCTGGTGGCGCAGTGCAATAGAAGCCCCCACGTGTAGTACTTCACACAACTGAACTTCCCCCTCTTTACACTCTTCTGCGCGTGCCTTTTCCTTCATTGGGTCATGTCCACGACTTCGAGCAGGGATGCACTTCGGCCAATGAAGGCCTGCCTATTCGCGTAACTCTTCCAACAGACACGTTCAATACTGTGGTGCACAAACACTATACCGGACCCGAGCCCCCACGTGTAGCGCCCTCCTCACTTTCCCTCTTTCTCTTCAGCTCGTCTCTCTCTTGTCTAGGGGTATCTTTTAGAGGGGAAAGGGAGCGGGGACACTACACCAGGCCTTTGTCACAGGTGTCAGTGTGATACAAGCAAAGTTCTTTTACCTTCGGGTCAGTGCTGTGCACCTGGAGCCTCCACCAAGAGTTACCTTGAACAATGTCTGTCAGGAAATGAGCTCCACACCATTAAAGTTCAACACTCCTTTATTCTTCTCGAATGAACACAATCAGTTGAACTCCCTTGGTAGAAACAGAACAGAAAAGGAGGTGTGGATGCGAATAGGCCCAGACACAATGTATTCTCCACATTCCTCCCTGAAAGTGGGTTGCAGTCTCCGAACGAGGGGGATTTCCTTCCAAGTGGTCTCCGGTGAGAGACTCACCCGTCACTGGCAATCTGCTGCACCAGGTCTTCGAATGAGGAGCTCCCCCCGGTCCATTACGCCTTCCGGATTCGGGTACCCACTCCCGGGGTTCCCTAGGATCTCCTTCCCTCGCGGAACTCAGTGTTGGGCACTGAGCTCCGGACCTCCATCTGAGTACCTCACCCCAGGCTAAAGGTGCCTGGAATGAAACACGACTTCCGGCTGTCCTCTAGGCCTTGGCCCGCCCAGAGAACCGACACAAACCACCGTCCACAGGCTGAAGGTGCCCTGGACTCCCCCCCTGACAAAGATGGCCGGCCCCTTTATACCCTCTCCCAGCATGCACAGCGGGTTCCCTGCCCCACCATACCGCTGCCGAGGGAGGACAAAAAGGAGGCACGACACACAACAATGATTCAACCCCAGCCCAGGGCGACAGCGCCACCTGCTGGGCTGCAGGGAATTACACATCACTAATGTCTCTGTCAAGTTCAAATTTACACCCAGGAAAGTACATACCCGCTACACTCTCCCCCTGGTGGTTTGACACTGGTCCCCAGTGTCTGGAGTAAATCATGCCCTCAACGGCTGACATAATCCAATCCAGAAACTGACTAACAATTGTACAAAAACAAACCTTTTAGAAAAACTATCCAACTAGAACATTGTGTCTGAGCCCTGTAAAGAAAGGGAATAAAGACAGAAGAGAAACAACTTCATTGACTCATAACTTTGAATCACATCTTCACAATTTCCCCCCCCCCCCATCCTGACTAAGACCCACCCCATTCTCAGTGGACTTGATGGGATGTTCTCCTGCAGAGGGAAAAGAAAGGATTAGCACATATAACCCTGACACCTGTATTCGTGTAATGGAAAATAAACTTCTCCGGAAAGAAATCCCTTTTCTCCAAAGAGTGAGTGCATGAAAAGTGTTTTAACGTTGCACAACACTGCCACCTGGTGACAGCACCACAGTAACTGCACTCGTAGAACTTTCCTCTTCTCTTTGGCCCTATCTACCCAGAGTCTATGATCTCTTGCAGGAAAGTGAAGAACAACAGGAACAGTCCTTCATCCCTTTAGGGCACAAAAGCAACGGGCCCTAGAAAGTTCAGCAGCATGATAATAACGGAGTCTCTTTTCTCCTACAGGTAAAAACGGGGATGCGGCAGAACAAGTGGCTTCAAGTGCTGATCCATGGTTTCCAGATGATACTCCACATCTTCTCCTTCTTTGCGCCGGATCAACACTTTGTCTGCATGGATGTGCCGTCCTAACATCCATTCTGCCTTGCAGTCCTTAAAACGTTGAGATGCCTTTGGAGAGCATGCCAGGTACCTGCAGGCGTAGGGAACCTGAAGGTGGGTCCACACAAAGTCATTGTACCAGCGCTCCCGGCACACTTCCACCTCATACAGCAGTTCCTTCGACAAGTGCGGATACTCCCATCCGTAGTCCACAGCAACCTTCTGGCCAAATAGGCGTTGTAGTCTCGCCAAAGGAGGCATGGTAGCTCTGTCCCCTTCGCCAGGCAACACTATCGAGTCCGGGTGGTGAGGGACCTTGAGCACATCTGATCTGGGCATTGGTGCCCGCAGTAACAGTCTCTTTTCCCCAGCCTTCGGTACAGATGGCACCGGGGATGTAGAAGCAGGCTGGAGATGGGACCTCTCTTCAGGCACTGGTGCCTCCACCCGGGGTGTACTTTCCCCTGTAGACATGGGTGGATCCCTGGTCTTCCGGAATGAAGCGAGAGGTACTTTGTCCCAGCCTTTCTCCGCAAACAGTTCATCTATTGCAACGTCATCTCCCATGTCCGAGAGCGACTCTAGGTCAGAGGTGTCACACTCCTCTGCAGGCAGGTATCCTGTAGTGGAGACCGAGCTTTCACCTCCTCCCACACACCAAATCTCTCCGCCAGGCTTACCTCGGCCTTTACTTGAAACGGGACGTCCGGAACTCTTGTCGACGAATCCATCCTGGCCGGGCGTAAGCGGGCGAGACGGTCCACCACAACCGCTGGTCGGGGCTACCATGCCGGTCTTTCTCTTCGGTGGTGGATGCTGCGAGATCGTGGTGACCGAGTCAGCATCCTCGGATTTCTCTCGTTGAAGTTTTACAACCTCCTCCGCGGTCGCTGCAGTGTGCGCAGGGATGGCTGTCACAGCAGTGATTCCTCCTCTGTGAGTGGTGTTGACCGCAGCACGGCCGGGGTAGATGGTTCTCGGCTTCTCAACCGCCGGATCCACTTCGAACAGGAACTCCCCACAGGCCTCACATTGCCCGAATGGCTTCAGCTGGCACACCAGTCCTGAACAGCCGGGACAAATCACACCCAGGGCCTCAACGTCCATGCATAAATACAGGGCGAATCAACCCCTTGGCTTTAGCCGGATCCCCGTATCTGTTACCGGAGCAGCAGCAGTCAATGTCGTGGTGGAAGGGTGAACTGGAATACACAACGTATGTCCGAACATGGCGACCTGTTGCTGATCCATTGCACACTGCAGAGTTTTTGCGCCAATGTCCCACGTGTAGTCCTTCACACATATTGGACTCCTCCATTTTGCTCCAGTTCGTGGGCTTTTCTTCTTTTCTGTTTCTGAGTCACGCCCACGAACTAAGCGATGGGGGTGTGCCTGGTGGCGCAGTGCAATAGAAGCCCCCACGTGTAGTACTTCACACAGCTGAACTTCCCCCTCTTTACACTCTTCTGCGCGTGCCTTTTCCTTCATTGGGTCATGTCCACGACTTCGAGCAGGGATGCACTTCGGCCAATGAAGGCCTGCCTATTCGCGTAACTCTTCCAACAGACACATTCAATACTGTGGTGCACAAACACTATACCGGACCCGAGCCCCCACGTGTAGCGCCCTCCTCACTTTCCCTCTTTCTCTTCAGCTCGTCTCTCTCTTGTCTAGGGGTATCTTTTAGAGGGGAAAGGGAGCGGGGACACTACACCAGGCCTTTGTCACAGGTGTCAGTGTGATACAAGCAAAGTTCTTTTACCTTTGGGTCAGTGCTGTGCACCTGGAGCCTCCACCGAGAGTTACCTTGAACAATGTCTGTCAGGAAATGAGCCCCACACCATTAAAGTTCAACACTCCTTTATTCTTCTCGAATGAACACAATCAGTTGAACTCTCTTGGTAGAAACAGAACAGAAAAGGAGGTGTGGATGTGAATAGGCGCAGACACAATGTATTCTCCACTTTCCTTCCTGAAAGTGGGTTGCAGTCTCCGAATGAGGGGGGATTTCCTTCCAGGCGGTCTCCGATGAGAGACTCACCTGTCACTGGCAAACTGCTGCACCAGGTCTTCGAATGAGGAGCTCCCCCCGGTTCATTACGCCTTCCGGATTCGGGTACCCACTCCCGGGGTTCCCTAGGATCTCCTTCCCTCGCGGAACTCAGTGTTGGGCACTGAGCTCCGGACCTCCATCTGAGTACCTCACCCCAGGCTAAAGGTGCCTGGAATGGAACACGACCTCCGGCTGTCCTCTAGGCCTAGGCCCGCCCAGAGAACCGACACGAACCACCGTTCACAGGCTGAAGGTGCCCTGGACTCCCCCCTGACAAAAATGGCCGGCCCCTTTATACCCTCTCCCAGCAAGCATTGCGGGTTCCCCGCCCCACCATACCACTGCCGCGGGAGGACAAAAAGGAGGCACGACACACAGCAATGATTCAACCCCAGCCGAGGGCGACAGCGCCACCCACTGGGCTGCAGGGAATTACACATCACTAATGTCTCTGTCAAGTTCAAAAGACCCCCCCCCCCGCGTTCGGCGGCGGCCTCCCCCCTATCTACCCCCACGATCCGCGGCAAAAAAACTGTCCCGCCCGAGGCACCCCCCCGGCCAACAACTTATGAACTTATGTGAAGAAAAACTGAAACTGAATGTCCCGCGGCAGGACTTTTAAAAGTTGGGAGGTATGCAGTAAGTGGGCTTAAGCACCATATAGCCATATGGTGTGACCAGATGCCAAAATTTATTGAAAATGTTCAGGTGTTCTAAATAGCCTTTCAGGAGTTAAATGTCATTTTTTGCGTGTGTGCGCTGTAATATATTTTCTTTTTTTTGGCTACACTCCTGTCTGTCAATCAAGTGTCAACATGTTCCAGTTTCTGGTTCCTGCCTGGTGATCTACAGTCATCTGCTTTCTGCAAACCCCAGCTGGCATTACTCGCTACACCGGCCCTCGTGCCACTCTGTTCTCTCACACTTCCTGTCATCGCTATCCCAGGGTGTTGGACAAGAGGTGCAAAAGAAGCCTCCTCTCTCTCCAGCTCGATCTCCACCAGGTACGTGACAGGTTGCCTGGATTGCTGAACTGCATGATTCTCCACAGTTTAGACAGATCAAACAGACCGGTATACAAATATTAGGGCCTCAACTTGTGACTGGACACAGAATAAGCAGGAGCAGTGTATCATTGCATAATTCTACTCTTTCACCCGTCAGCAACAACTCACATTTCACACGACATTGGTAGAGTATTTCTTCCTGTACAGTAACTGTTGTTCTACTTTTTCATTCCAGGTAAATAATGGATTCCAAGCAGAAGCAACATGCCGTCATTGAGTTCTTGACAAAGGAGGGGTACAGTCTGTTTGACATAAACAGAACGCTACAGAATGAAGATGACACCATTGACAAGAGAAATGTCTTTTTTTTGGTGACTCTTAAGCCTCATACACACGAACGGACTTCCATCTGACTTTTCCGTGGATTTTTGTCCAAAGGGCGTTGGCCGTAAACTTTGTATGCATACACACGGCAGGACTTTTTCAGCCAACTTTCACCAAATCACGTGGTTTTTCAGCTCTTTACTGCCACCCTGTGGGCAACTTCTGCTATTGTTGTCTGATCTTTAGCATTGGTTCTGAGCATGCGTGTTTGTATTTTGGACTTTAGTCCGATGGACTTGTGTACACGTAATAGGATTAGCCGGTGTAGGACATTTGTTGCCGGAAAGTTTGTCTGTTCTCACAGCGAACATTTGTCCCATGAAAAAGCGAAAAAGTTTGTCCGATGGAGCGTACACGCGGTTGGATTGTCCGCTAAAACAGGTCCGTCGGACGTTTGTTGTCAAAAAGTCCTATCGTGTGTATGGGCCTTAATCAATAGTGTCATCTCCGTAAACATTCTGTAGCCTTCTGTGGATTTTAGACAGCATGCACCCTTCCTTCGTCAAGAAGTCAATGATGGCACATTGCTTTTGCTTGGAATTAATTTTTTACCTGCAAAGAAAAAGAAGAAGAGTTTCTCTAAGAGTTACTGTACCAACATGTGACATTTCAATGACTTATGTGAGTTAATAAAAAAGTTATTTGGGTTTAAAAAGAATATAGAAAAAAATTACCTTATAGGCACATAAAAAAAAAGTAACAATTTTTTAATGTTTCACATTAGGATGTGGCACTTTTGTTAACTAGGGTGTTGATTACCACCCAAGGGCACCTGTAATCAATATACAATCTAATAAAAAAGTTATGCCAACTTTTGCATTACCTTCGGTACAACCCTCATAGTTAGCTTCTTTTTTTTGCAAGCTAAGGTTATTTACGTTTTCAACTTTCTTCTGACAGGGTCACTTTTACAAAACAACTTAGGTGGCAAATACTCCTTACAAGCCTTATCATTTTAAAGCCCTGCTTTACAGTATCAGTGTAGTCACAAAGGTCTATTTTAATAACAGCTTTGCCTGGGACCCCAATGGCATAGTAATTCCTTGGCAAGACCTCCTTAGAGAGCCCCACACCGTCACTCTTTTATCGTCTAATGCACAGTAGTACATTATAAGCTGTTGAGTGAAGCGCACCAGTTTGCTTTTTAATGAATAGGGTCCTTTGTGCCCCCTTCCGTATATATATATGTCAGTCAATTAGAAAGAAAAATGAAAAGTAAAATGTGAAGATAAGGAGGCATGATTTTGTACACGGCCTTTGATTAATGGTCCACTTAATGTCCAGAGTGGCGCAGACACACACTGCAACACAAAACATGGAGTTTGTATAAATGATACAGTGTAGCACTCACAGAATACGAGAAATGAGTTGGCTATGGCAGGCTTGAGCCTTTCTTTATAATGTGTACTGGGAATTCCGCAGCACAGGCATGTGGGAAAGGAGTTCCACGGCTATGCTAGGATTCTAGGAAATATAAAACAACTACTTAGAAGTAAAAATAAAAACATATGAAAAAAAAATAACTGCATTTAGCACATTATAATTGTTTTATAATTTTAAGCAGACTATACAGATTTAAAGCGGACGTAACATCAGTTTTAATTTTCAGTGCATCCATGATCAGTAATGTATAAGTGCAACACTTGCTGGTTTTATTTCATTTCATATATTACCACTCACAGAGAGGTCAAAAGTACTCCCTTTATCAATGCCTTCATCTTTTTCCCTCCACAGCAGGCTCACACCATATTTGTTCAGGCATGTACTTTCTAGAAAAGATTCTAGTCCATGGATAACACAATTGCATAATCCTGTTCCCGTGCAGCAGTCTATATGTTCTCAACTAAGTGAAAACTTACACTTTATGGCAAAAGTTTGTGGACACCCAACTTAGGGTTGCCACCTTTTCTTCAAGTCAAACCCGAACACTTTAGCGGCGCAGAGCAATTTTTTTATAGTATAAATTATACATATATTTTGCTATTAAATAAGATTTATAATCATATGTAGTTAATAACAAGAGTCCTCCTTTACATCAGAGTCCACAGAGTTCCCCTTTGACATCTGAAGTCGCAGAGTTCCCTTTCACTGTAAGGGGGGACTCTGCAGACTCTGATCTATGGAAGAACTCTAAGGACAATAACATAAGGGATGCTCTGGGAACCCTGATTTAAGTGGGAACACTGAGAAATCTGATGTACGGAGAAGACTTTGATGTAAGTGCAACACTGTGGCCTCTGGTGTAAAGGGAAACTCTGATGTCCTAGCAACATAGCAAGGCCGTGATCATCGCTCTGTGCGCCCCCGCGGGAGTGGCCGTTCGGGTGCGCTGTGATTTAACGTCCACCCAGAACGAGAGCCGCACTGTTCCTCCGTCATTTGACGGTGGGCGGGTGGCAAGTGGGTAATGAAAGATTTCTGAGACTTTATGTAAAGTCCTAAATTATTGCAAGAGCTCTCAGCTAAAGACAAGGAAATCCTGGAATACAATTCAAGTAACACTGTACTTCTCAATGCAGTTCTCAAACAAGAGAAATGTGCATTTCTGCCACTAGGAGGCACTGCAGGGGGAAGGCTCCAGTTTAGTTTGCTTGTGGGCTCCATCTTGTACCTCCTACAGTTGGGTGATTGTTGGCATACAGTAGATGATCATTTCTGTCCTCAAAAGCCTTAAATGACAGGTAAGAGGGTACATTTGTCTGACAAATGTATTTATATTTTTTAAGCTTTAAATGATTCCTATTAATATTATCCACCATCACAGCATAATGTTTCCATAGAGTCTAGTCAGTAAATAGTTTTTTCTTGTCCTCCTCTCAGTAAAATGGTGAGACCAACATCTAGAGCTTAGAAACATTTCCGCAGATTTCTGCTGAGAGCAAAGCTGCAATTTGCAAATAATGTGAGAAGAAATATTATGTTCCAAATGCTACAAGGGTGACAGCACCCAGCCTGGCAAGCCAGAGGTTCCCTAAAGCCATAAAAAGAAACACTTTATGGAATGAAATGATGATTCCAGAAGCACTCTTCCTGCTGCTTCTGGATCATCACAAAGTGTTTCTTCACCATCAGCATCTTCAAGAAAGGAAGTCTTGCAAACCACGACATCCCATAAATACACAATCCCTTCAATTATAGATAAAATTACTCCTGAAAATCAGTAGAACATTCATGAAGCTCTTCATAAAGCAATATACACTGAGCAAAATTATAAACACAACACTTTTGTGTTTGCCCCTATTCATCATGAGCTGAACTCAAAGGTCTACAACTTTTTCTATGTATACAAAAGGCTAATTTCTCTCAAATATTGTTCACAAATCTGTGTTAGTGAGCACTTCTCCTTTGTCGAGATAATCCATCCACCTCACAGGTGTGGCATATCAAGATGCTGATTGAGCAGCATGATTATTGCACAGGTGTGCCTTAGACTGGGCACAATAAAAGGCCACTCTAAAATGTGCAGTTTTACTGTATTGGGGGGTCAGAAAACCAGTCAGTATCTGGTGTGACCTCCATTTGCCTCACACAATGCAGCACATCTCCTTCGCATAGAGTTTATCAGGCTGTTGATTGTGGCCTGTGGAATGTTGGTCCATTCCTCTTCAATGGTTGTGCAAAGTTGCTGGATATTGGCAGGAACTGGAACACGCTGTCATATACGACAATTCAGAGCATCCCAAACATGCTCAATGGGTGACATGTCCGATGAGTATGCTGGCCATGCAAGAACTGGGATGTTTTCAGCTTCCAGGTATTGTGTACAGATCCTTGCAACATGGGGCCGTGCATTATCATGCTTCAACATGCGAGGATGGTCGTGGATGAATGGCACAACAATGGGCCTCAGGATCTCGACACGGTATCTCTCTGCATTCAAAATGCAATCAATAAAATGCAACTGTGTTTGTTGTCCATAGCATACGCCTGCCCATACCATAACCCCAGCGCCACCATGGGCCACTCGATCCACAACATTGACATCAGCAAATCGTTCACCCACATGACGCTATACACGCTGTCTGCCATCTGCCCTGTACAGTGAAAAACGTGATTCATCCATGAAGAGAACACCTCTCCAAAGTGCCAGACAGGGCAGTCTTTAAGGCAGGGCAAAAGGGGCAGCTGCCCTGGGCCCTGTCATTGTTGTGGGGCCCAAAGCAGTTGCCTCATACTTGCCAACTATCCCAGTTTAAATTCCCTTGTTTGAAGTTTTAGTCCTTTGCTGTGTCCTGATATCTCAGTGTGAAGCGCTGCTACTAATGCTGCCCAGCTCTGCCCTATTGTTGTGTACAGATGACTCACCTGCAGACCATGTGTTTACATGTAAATAACCATCATTCATATGTAAATAACGGGAGCATTCATATGTAAAAAGCTGAGGCCGACGGCATTAAAATGTAAATAAAGTCAGCATTCATATGTATATCATGCCCCTCTGGAGTGAAGAGATGATGTCCTGTAACCTCTAGCAACCAATAAGTGAGCAGTATTACTGAACAGTAATCTCTAGCAACCAATCAACAAGAAGAAATCATGTGCTGTAACCTCTAGCAACCAATCAGTGAGCTGTAATGTGTGCTGTAACCTCTAGCATCTAGTCAGTAAGTGGTAATGATATGCTGTAACCTCTGGCAACCAATCGCAATCACTGTCTGATCTGATACAGTAAACTGATTTTAAGTCTAGCTGATATTTGTTGTATGTCTCAGAGCAGATGGAGAGCAAAATTGCATGGGGGGCCCCAAGAATTTTTTTGCCCAGGGTCCAATCAACATTAAAGACGGCCCTGGTGCCAGATGCCATCAAATGTGAGCATTTGTCCACTCAAGTCGGTTATGATGACGAACTGAAGTCAGGCCGAAACCCCCGATGAGTAAGACGAGCATGCAGATGAGCTTCCCTGAGACGGTTTCTGACAGTTTGTGCAGAAATTCTTTGGTTATGCAAACTGATTGTTGCAGCAGCTGTCCTGGTGGCTGGTCTCAGACGATCTTGGAGGTGAAGATGCTGGATGTGGAGGTCCTGCGTTGGTGTGGTTACACGTGGTCTGCGGTTGTGAGGCCGGTTGGATGTACTGACAAATTCTCTGAAACGCCTTTGGAGACGGCTTATGGTAGAGAAATTAACATTCAATTCAAGGGCAACAGCTCTGGTGGACATTCCTGCAGTCAGCATGCCAATTGCACATTCCCTCAAAACTTGCGACATTTGTAGCATTGTGCTGTGTGATAAAACTGCACATTTTAGAGTGGCCTTTTCTTGTGGCCGCCTAAGACACACCTGTGCAATAATCATGCTGTCCAATCAGCATCTTGATATGCCACATCTGTGAGGTGGATGGATTATCTCGAAAAAGGAGAAGTGCTCACTAACACAAATTTAGACAGATTTGTGAACAATATTTGAGAGAAATAGACCTTTTGTGTACATAGAAAAAGTCTTAGATCTTTAAGTTCAGCTCATGATAAATAGGGGCAAACACAAACGTGTTGCATTTATAATTTTGCTCAGTGTATGTTTGTGGATCAGCATTGTAAATAACCAAAAATACATATTGGCAGGAAGTGTGCTAAAAACTTCCAGCCAGGGTTCCTTTACTGTTTAAAAATAGACACACACAAAGGCCTGATTTACTAAAACTGGAGAGTGTGAAATCTGGTGCAGATCTGGTCATCGAAACCAATCAGCTTCCAGATTTTATTGTCAAAGCATATTGAACAAGCTGAAGGTAGAAGTTGGCTACCATGCACAGCTGCACCAGATTCTGAGTGCTCCAGTTTTAGTAAATCTTCCTCACATTGTGGCTCAGGATTAAGCCCGCATAAGCCACTTTCTAGGGGGGCTATTTAAAGGCAGGAGGAGCCAGTATGCTGTTGGGGAACCCCAGAAGAGGAGGAATGGGCCTGCAATAGTTTTTCACAGAGCAAGTAAGTATAACAGGTTTGTTATAAAAAAAAAAAAAAAAAAGAACCTTTGCAATCACACTAAGCACTCTGGGCACTTTAACCGCTTGCGGACCGACCACCACATATATACTGCGGCAGGGCGGCCCGACTGCGCAAAAATAATGTACCTGTACGTGATTTTGTGCACGTGATCTGGGGCGGGTGATTGGACACAGCAGGAGCCAATCAGCGGGTTCGGCAGCCGCGATGGCCGCTGGAGCTGGCCGATCGTTCCAAGGAAAGGCAGGACGGCGGTCTGCCTATGTAAACAAGTTATCTGTTATCTGTGAGAGAGGAAAAGGGTGATCTTGTGTTTCTGCTAGGCAGAAACACGGATCTCTGTTTTTCTCCAGTCACAGCATTCTATCCACAGTTAGAGAGCACTCCCTAGGAGCACATTTAACCCTTTTGTTTGCCCCTGATGTTAACCCCTTCCCTGCCAGTGTAATTTTTACAGTGACAGTGCATTTTTTTTAGCACTGATCACTGTATTGGTGTCACTGGTCTCCAAAAAGTGTCACGTAATGTCAGATTTGTCCGCCGCAATGTCGCAGAAAAAAAAAAGTCCATACAAATATCCCATAGGCTGAAGACGCTATAACTTTTGCGCAAACAAATCAATATACGCTTATTGGGATTTTTTTTTAAAACATCTAGCAGAATACATATTGGCCTACATTTATGAGAAATTCGATTTTTTTTTTTAATTATTGGGTATGTTTTATAGCATATAGTAAAAAATATAGTTTTTATTTCAAAATGTACAGTTTTCTTTTGTTTATAGTGCAAAAAAATTAAAACCGCAGAGGTCAAATCCCACCAAAAGAAAGCTCTATTTGTGGGGAAAAAAGGACATTAATTTTATTTGGGTACAGCGTCGCACGGCCGCGCAATTGTCAGTTAAAGCAAAGCAGTGCCCTATCGCAAAAAATGGCCTGGTCAGGAAGGGGGTAAAACTCTCCAGAGCTGAAGTGGTTATTCTGCATTGGAGTTGTAGGTGATTTAAGTATTATGTAAAGCCTGACTGCTGGCCATATCTTTAGTAAATATTGGTATACAATGCGCAGATGGTTTGTGTTAGATACAGCAGCTGGGCTGATATTTTCACTTTTTTATATAAACTTTCTTGTAAATCTTGTCACATTATTTCACAATTTTTTTTATTTTTTTTAGCTTAACATTTGTAAGTCACAGACATCAGCATAGGTTTATTCTATATTATTTTTTTTTTTTTTTATATTTAATAATTAACCACATCATATCTGACATGAGAACTAACCAGGGTTTCAATATTATTACTATTATACAGGATTTATATAATGTCAACAGTTTTGGCAGCACTTTACAATATAAAGGGAGACAATACAGCAGCAATACTATTTAATACAAGAGGGTTAGGGCGGCCCTGCTCCTACAAGCTTACAACCTTATGGGGAGGGACTGGTGTAACAAAAGGTAATAAATGTGAGGGATGAACTGATGGGAGAGATAGAAGATTTGGTTATTAGCTGAAGTCAGGACAAGCTTCCCTGAAGAGATGTGTTTTCAGGGATTGCCTAAAAGTGGACAGAGTAGGAGATAGCCAGACAGATTGGGGTAGTAAGTTCCAGAGGATGGGGGAGGCTATGGAGAAGTCCTCGAGATGAGCATGGGAGGAGTTGACAAGGAAGCTAGATAGTAGGATGTATTGGGAGGAGTGGAGAAGGCGGTTTTGGGTATGATTGGTGACAAGATTGGTGATATAGCTTGGGGTAGAGTTGTAAATGGCTTTGTATGTTATTATAAGAGTTTTGAATTTTATTTGTTTGGCAATGGGAAGCCAGTTGAGGGATTGGCAGAGAGGGGTGGCGGACACTGACCGGTTGGTAAGGTGGATGAGTCTGGCAGCAGCATTCATGCTAGACTGAAGAGGGAATAGCCTATGGAGAGGTAGGCCAAAGAGGAGGGAGTAAAATAGTCAAGCGGAGTGATAACGAGGGAGTAAATAAGTTGCTTAGTGGTTTCAACAGTTAACAGTTAAACAGAACATGGCAGCCATATTATTGGGCATTTGGCTAGACAATGCAAACGGTTTACTTTTGTATAGATAGATGTATAGATACTCTCCAAGTTACGCAATAGTGCTGGTGACTGTAATGGGATAACTGTTATCTCTCTATATATCTATTTCTTGGTCTGATACTGTAGTACATAGTACATAGTGTAGCCCAACATCTGATATCCCAAGCCTTCCAGGGTGGAGAGGGGGAGTGGTGATTTACATCTTCTCACTGAGTCTGGACTATTTAAGGGTAAGTATCTGTGCAATCAGGGTAACTCTGAAGAACTGGGTTTGTGCCTCAAAATGTCTCAGCTACGGTTTACCATCTGCATATTGATTAGGGAGTACTTTCATCTGTCATTTTAAGGATATGAGGAGGTACTGTCTAAAGGATGTTATGGATGGTTACATAGAGGAGCAGCCGGTCCCTTAGGGGCGCAGGGGTGCCGCCATCCCCCTGCACAGTGCTGGACTCATACGTTTGTTTGCAAGCTACATGATTAGAGCCTGAGGCCCTAATTGGCTTGAAACAGGTTGGGCTTGGGGTGCAGAGCACTGCGCCCCAAACTCACCCACTTGTGACAATAGCAAGTTACTATTCGCTATTGCCTTCTGGCTTCTCCTCCTGGTCAATCAGGACAGGAGGCGGGTGGGGTTGGCTGGAAGGAGAAGCCAAGGAAGACGCGGAGGACCTGAGTGCTGTGGACCGTCACTGTGAAGGGGTGAGCGCGGGGGACGGTCACTGGTCATTGACTTGCATGTCCTCATACATTATCATCTGAACTGTGTTTAGTAATCTAAATGTGGAAGAAAAACAACAAAGCTCCCCACACTGCTTCCAGGGCATCTCCAACTCTACAGTCGTCTCCAGGAGAGGCTGAGTGTGGGAGGACCTGGGGGGGGGGGGTTTGTTTGCCACCTCCCCCAAAAAGTTTTGCACCAGCCGCCACTGGTTACATACCTGTAATTTTAACTTGTCAGTAAATAATTTTGTGGATTTTATAAATAAAGTGATGTCAAAAGTAATGCTTTCTATATTTCCTGATTATTCTGATTATTTTACCAAAAATATGTATGCACAGGGACATCCTTTCCTAAGGTGACAATGTTTACTCGATTCATCTTCAGTGTTGTCACCTTTTTCTGTGGGCTCTAGAGTTGCGCTACAAACAGCTATGCCAACACTCATTGTATGATCTACTCTCTGTAGAATGGTGCAAAAACATCTCTCAAGGGTATTCAAAATTCTTTACTTACTTTAGTCCTTTAGGAAGGATCTCTCACAAATAAATGGAATTGGTTGCTCTACAGGGGCTGGACTCCAGCAAAAGCAGATGCAGCATATGAGACACAAGAGAGACACTCAAAAGAACATTTGTCTCAATCTTCTCGACTGTCTGCTGTTCTCAGAAATCCAATTTACTGTCCATGTCTCTATCAGTAATCTTTATTGATCCCCTACTCAGTCTATCATAAAATCTGCTGCCAAACTCACCAGCTTTACCACCCAGGGTCCACCATCCCTCTCTATTAATAACTCCATGGCTTGCAATCACCCAACGAATAAAATTCTAAATATTAATCACAACATACAAAGCCATCCACAACTTGCACCCCCCCCCCACTACATCACCATCCTCATCTTAACATACCAACCAAACTGTTCTCTTCTCTCCTTCCAAGACGTCCAGCATTCTAGTGTTCTCAATACCTTTTTTTATGCACGCCTCCAGGACTTCTTCAGAGCCTTTTCCAATCCTCTGGAACCCTCTACCCCCAACCTGTCCGGCTACCTCCTACTCTGTCTGTCTCAGGACCTAGATCACCTTTTGGTGGCACTGTAATTCCCTGGTCTGCGGGTTGCAACTCCAGTGTCCACCAGTGGGTGTCTCCCAGTGGCCAGCAGATCCAAGTAATCAGTTATCGCCTGATGCTGGCTGCTGGGAGGGTATTTAGGTCCTCCTGCTACTGTGACCTGTTGCTCCAGTGTTGCTGTTGCCTGACTCTGTTTGCCATAGATCTGATCTTGCTCCTGCCCTGCATCCTGTACCCCAGGGGTGTCAAACTCAAATTCATCGGGTGCCGCATCAGCAGTATGGTTTCCCTCAAAGGGCCGGTTGTATCTGTAGGACTACGTATCTACTCTTTATTATCATTGCGCTACGTACAGTGTGGAGGGGTCAGGATTGCGCTACGTACAGAGTGGAGGGGTCAGGATTGCGCTACATACAGAGTGGAGGGGTCAGGATTGCGCTGCGTACAGAGTGCAGCGGTCAGGATTGCGCTATATACAGAGTGGAGGGGTCAGGATTGTGCTACGTGCAGAGTGGAGGGGTCAGGATTGCGCTACGTACAGAGTGGAGGGGTCAGGATTGCGCTACGTACAGAGTGCAGGGGTCAGGATTGCGATACGTAGAGAGTGCAGGGGTCAGGATTGCGATACGTAGAGAGTGCGGGGGTCAGGATTGCGTTACGTAGAGAGTGCGGGGGTCATGATTGCGCTACGTACAGTGGAGGGGTCAGGAGTATACTATGCATTGTGCAACATATCATTTCCACCCCTCCTCCTGGGTTCTGACCTCTGCACCCATCACTCTCCTTCCATCCCCCCACCTCTGCACACATCTGCCTCCACAGCGCCCCCCCCAGGTTTCCTCACATCTGTAATCTCTTACCTTCCTACCTGGAGCTGTCAGCAATCTCTAACACTATGCTGGGCTGACCGCGCATGCGCTCAGCTCGCAAAAAAGCCGGCGTCACTGGAGGGACTGAGGAGGCGAGAGGGCGGAGGTGGGGGTGGAGGCGGAGACAGAGTGGAGGTGGAGACAGAGAGGAGGCGGAGACAAAGCGGAGGCAGAGACAGAACATCGGCGAAGCTGAGGCGGGGGTGAAGACAGAGCGGAGGCGGGGGTGGAGGCAGAGACAGAGCGGAGGGGGAGATGTTTACTCTTGTTCTCATGGAGACCGGCCGCGCATGCGCTAATACAAAGCCACGCCGCTCGTGGGACTGAGGAGGAGGATGTTTTCCCTTGTTGCCTGGGATACCTGGCAGAGAAAAATGAAGCGTGAGAAAAAGAGGTAGCGGCTGGAGGCTGCTGTGTAGGCCACATGACAAGGCCTGGCGGGCCGGATTCGGCCCGCGGGCCTTGTGTTTGCTACCTGTGCTGTACCCTGTTGCCTCTTTCCTGCTCCCCTTGTATCTGGCCCCAGTTTTGATTTCTCCCTTCCCATCTGAGCCCTCCACTTCCAGTTTTCTCTGCCTTTCTGTGTTCCCTATTTTGTATAAATTGTATATGGTTAGTTGTTAGCCTTTTTGTATAATAGGTTTAATAGTCAAATATTCTGTCACTGGTTTTTGGTTCACTTATATCTTTATGTTTGCTGTGTGCTGGTGTCTGGATGAATTTTTTTCCACTGTAAATAAATCTCACTTAAAACATGCATAGTCTGGTCCCAGTTTCCTGAGAGTAGCAGATCTGGCCATTTCTGCTACTGATTCCTGACAGTCTGCCTTTAGAAGATCTCTGAAAACTTACCTCTTCAGGGAAGCATTTTCCACCTTCACCTAACAAACCACCTTTTACTTGCTGCTTCTTTTTAAACCTTTGCACAATCACCTAAAATGAGTTCAGAAGGGGGGCCAGCACCCAAGGAGGAGAAAGCATGGCATGGCGGTGCCTTGAGTAGAGTAACATTGATACTCTGTGTTCTTGTCTGAAAATTTTAAGTAAAGTGAAGAGTTTAGTAAGTGGATTAAAGAGGTTACTGATATAAACATTTGATAAAGCTAGGCCCAGAGTTAGAAAGGAGAAAACCATAAACGCAGGGTCGACATGACTGGGTTAAAAGGGGTTTGGCATAGAAGGGGGCTTCTAGTGGTTTAGGTTATCAGAATTCAAATGGTACTTACTGGATCGGTGGGGAGTGCTGGACCAGGTGGGGCTGCAGAGGAGGATCTGTAGGTGGGTCTTTGGAAGTCTTCAGTCGGAGGAGAGCGTGTGTTGGGAGATCTTCCCACGCTGCTGTGTTATGTGGCTTGCTTTGGTATGCGGTTGGAATGGGATCTTATGGAGATGTTGTGGCAGCCAGCGGGGTACAAAGGTCCTTGATGTGTTTGATTATAGGCAAATTTAAACTTTGTAGGGACCTGTCCATTATTATGGTTGGTGGTATCTGCAAGTAATTGGTTGTAATTGTCTCCGAGTCGTTGTTTGTTGCAGATAGAGGCCTAATTTTGGATGATTAAGCAGGAAGTAGATGCCCGCAAGGACTTTGCAGCTCCTTTCTCCCAGAACTGTACAGAATGTTATTATGTTTATATGTTTTTATGTTAATATGTTGATTATGAATTGTTAATAAAAAAGCTGGTATGGCCATTAAACTTTATCTTATGTCTTCTGTGGTTTCCCTTCATAGAGGCTAGTGGTGGAGTGTTGGCCAAGCATTATAGAAAATCAAAGCATATTTTATACCCCAGTCAAGGTCTAAACAAAGAAAACCGTGGAAGCATGAAGAATGGGAAATAATCGTACAGTGTAGGTACAGTAGCTAATGTGAAAAAAAATGAATTGTATTGACATTCCACATTACCACACCGCAATGGGAAGTGGTAGCCAAGTGTATTTCTGTGTAACTTCAAAATTTCATTACATGTATCAAAACTTTCACAGTTAGTAAAAATATATGCAAAACCATGCTTTCTCAGTGATATATCCTTTATAAATAAACTCAAATTCACATATATCGAAGAAATTTATACTGTAAAACTGTCTGAGTCAACCAGTTGTATTATTATTTCATTTTACACTGGCTAAATTTCCCCAAACTAAAATATTCATCTTCTCATCATAACATAAAACATATCCCGCACAATACACAAAGCTCTATTATTCTTACCTACCTGGCTTATGACAGGCCTTGCTTCCAACTCAAATTGTTTAAACTAGAGCATATGTTAAGCTGACATCCAAAGTATCCCAAAGAGGCTTGTCTTGAGAAGAATCCTTGGCGATGGGTCCAATCAATCATCTCATATTAAATTCACCCTTCATAATATGGAGGAAATGTTTTCAGGAGAACATGCATTCTAATTTCATGAAAAAAGATAGGGAAATGAAAGATTGGCCCACACAAATGTTGGGATCAGACATTTGTTATTACAGGAGAAGTTATGTTGTGGTGTTTTAGACATTTTTTATTTATTTTTTTTGCATGAAAAACAATATAATATAATAAAATACACATTATCTGTGAATTATGTACATGGGGACATATAATTGAAGTGAACTCCTAATTTTGGAGCATATGATGCATGTTAAAAAGTTGAGGGGTAGAAATGAGAGCAGAGATAAGAGATAAGCAAGTACTTAGAAAATCATTAGTGGAGTGGACTCCATTGATAGTGGATCTGAGTAAGTATAGAATTTGTCAGTTGCAATGAAGATGTAATGAAACATTGCCCCCCCTCCTCTCTCTCTCTCTCTCTCTCTCTCTCTCTCTCTCTTTCCCTCTCCCTCTCCCTCTCCCTCTCTCTCTCTCGAAAAAGTAACATACTGTTATTTGGATATTGTCCAATAGGGAGTATGCTAACTAGGCCAATGATGGTGAGAAGTCTGAATTCTCACCCTGTTACAACCTGCAGCTTGCACTCCTTTGGAGGGTAGACTTCCTGTATAGGGGTCCGCCTTGAAAGATAGTCACTGCCTGTACTCATTTATGAAGGACTTTGTGCATTTTTGCATTTTGTAAATGTTCAGCCACACCTCTGATACGCATGAAACTACTTCACCCGCACCAATTAAGGCTGTAAGTTGTCCGCTGTACAAAAAAATGCAACCACCCCAACCTATAAGTAGCCTTTGCAGTAAGGTGCACATGGAAGGGTAACGCACATGTTACAGTCTGATTGGTTGTCCAAACATGTTACAGTCTTATTGTATAATCTCTATGCACTCTCCTTTAGATTTATCAATTGCTACAGTATGTTAATTCCATCCCCTTGATAAAATTTCACAATAAACACACCGACTGTGTGACGTGGGTTTAAATGGCCACAGCAGCCCTTTATTTAACCACTTCAACTCTTTGTATGAACGTAGTACATTCAGAGAGTGAAGGGTCGAACACAAGTTTATGGCTACAGTAGCAGTCGTAAGCTTGTGCTCGCTTTGTTTAGCTGGCTCCTGGCTGGAAAGGAAAGTGATCCTATCACTTTTACAGTGTGCGTGGTGTGGTCCCCTTCTCCGCTGGCACCCCCTCTATCATTACTGGGCTCTTTTGGTCTTCCAGGGAGCCCGGGACCACAACAGAGGGCTTCAGGATGGCAAACAAGGGAAGATTAAGGAACAGCCTTTTCCTTGATCTCCTCTGCATTGACGATGATTTCGTCACTTCCAGTTTCAGCACTAATATTCACCTACCCAAACACGATCTGTGTTTGGTTAGCTGCTTTGGAGGGCAGAGGATACATTGCGGTCTTTTACAGCCCCAGTGTATCCATAAAGAGTTCCTCTCATCTGTCCAATGCTATAACATAGAGGTTCATTACCCTCCTTGTGATAGCAATACAGGTAAAATAGCAATAAAATGTAAAATTAAAAAGTAAAAAAAAAAGTTATAATAACATTTAAAAAAAAAAAGTTAAACATAATCCCCTTTGCCCTCCACAAACCCACAAATTCAAACATGAGCACAGGGTGTGCACGTGTATGTAAACCACAATTGCACCATACATGTGAGTTATCGATATGAAAGTCAGAGTGAGAGCAATGAGGCTTTTAAAATATTTCCTTTGATGATTTTTGGGTACCATAGATTGTCGCTATCCCAAGGGGTGCTGTCAGGAAAGGTTCCACCCGCTGGTAATACTATCTGATATTTGGCGTGCAGTTTGGAACTGTCAGGAGAGTCTTTCCCTGGTGGTGTTATGTGAGCTTTGGGCCGCAGTACTGGCGTCCACCAGCGGGTGGATCCTGGCAGTATGGAGCAGATATCTCCTCCTGCAGTTAGGCGTCACCTGAACCTGATAGCAGGTAATAGTATAAAAACCTGGCAATTTCACACATACCTTGCCTTGGCTTTGTCTTGTGCCCTGATCGGAACCTTGATCCTGAACCTGTTACCTGAACCTGACTCTGACTCTGATCCCAAACCTATTTGTACCTGTTCCTGTCAGTCCTGTATCCCTGGATCCCTGCCCTGCTGTCTGATCCCTTCCACCCTCTCCCTGTCCGTTGCTCCTTGTCCCCCATTTGCTGATCTCCTGTTATGACCCTGGCTTAGCTAGACTACGATTCCGGTATTCCCTTTTGGCTATATTTATTTGTCTGATTATTGTTATTTTGGGGTCTTGTCTAATATTGTTTTTTTTGCACTGTGTGTTATTGGAGGTGGTTGCGTTTACATATTATTCACGTTTCTTAATAAATTATTACTTTCTTCACCTATATACGTCTGGTTCACTTGTGCAGTACACACAGTTCTGATCACATCTGATTCATGACAGGTGCCCTTAATTTTAAGACTTGACATGCTTGGTATCCTCAATTTACTCAACACAACTCCATCTTTTATATTTTACCAACAATTTTTGATAAGATACAATCATTACTTCCCTCATTCAACCCCACCACTATAGACGAGGTTGCTAAACAACTAGCTATGGTCCAGCTAACCACCTGGCCTCTGCATCCTGTTCCCTCACAAATGCTACATTCACCCTCTGGCTCTATTCTACACTCTCTAACCCACATCTTCAATCTCTCCCTCTCTTCTGCCATCTTCCCCAACCAGAGGCGGCTCTCTAATTAAGCAAATTAGGCGGTCGCCTTAGGCCTCGCCCCCACAGGGGCCTCGCGGCCGCCTAATTTGTCTAAAGAATTGGTTAGAGAAAATTCTATAAACTGTGAATTCATAGTTCATAAAATTTAAAACTCTTAATATATGCAATTTATACAGTTAATTTTTATCGCTTGAATTATTTTTCCCATTATGGATGTGAATGGGGCCTCATGTCTCAGATTTGCCTAAGGCCTCACAAAGCCTAGAGTCGCCTCTGTCCCCAACTCTCTAAAACATGCACTAGTCAGCCCCATACTTAAAAAGCCCTCACTGGACTCAAACAATCTTAACAACCTACGCCCAATATCCTTGCTCCCCTTTTTATCCAAACTCCTTGAATGTCTCGTGTACAACTGACTGAGCGACCACCTTGCTGAGAATCGCCTTCCTGATCCCCTTCAGTCTGGATTTCATCCTCAACACTCCACAGAAACTGCTCTCCTAAAACCAACAAACGATCTACTAACGGCCAAAACCAATGAACACTATTCTATACTCCTACTCCTGAACCTTTCTGCTGCCTTTGATACGGTTGACCACCCCCTCCTCCTCCAAAAACTCCACACCTTTGGTCTCCGTGACTGTACTCTTCACTGCTTCTCTTCCTACTTATCCAATCACACCTATAGCATTACTTACAATTCTACTTCCTCCTCTCCTCTTCCTTTCTCTGTTGGGGTCCCCCAAGGTTCTGTTCTTGGACCTCTCCTATGTTTTATCTACACCTCCTCCCTGGGTCGGTTAATAGCCCTCCATGGCTTCCAATACCATCTCTACACTGATGACACCCAAATCTATTTCTCTCCTCTCAGCTCACTCCCTCAGTCTCCTCATGTATCACTAATTTACTATCAGACATATCAGCCTGGATGTCACACCACTTCCTCAAACTCGGCCAATCCAAAACTGAACTTATAATTTTTCCTCCACCATGTGCCCCTTCCCCTAATCTGTCCAAATCGATGGCACAACTATGGGCCCATCCCCACATGCCTAGGAGTAGTCCTGGACTCTGAACTCACCTTTAAGCCCCACGTCCAATCACTGTCTGAATCTTGCTGCCTCAACCTCTGCAACATCTCCAAAATACGCCCCTTTCTAACCAATGTCACCACAAAGCTTCTAATCCACTCCATGGTCATCTCTCGCCTACTACTGCAACTCCCTTTTCATTGGCTTACCTCTACATAGTCTATCCCCCCTTCAATCCATCATGAATGCTGCTGCCAGACTCATCCACCTTACAAATTGCTCTGTGTCTGCTACTCCTCTCTGTCAATCCCTCCACTGGCTTCCGCTCACCCAACAAATTAAATTCAAAATACTAACAACAACTTACAAAGCCATCACAATTTAGCCCCCAGCTACATCACTAGCCTAGTTTCAAAATACCAACCTAATTGTTCTCTCCATTCCTCTCAAGACCTCCTGCTCTGTAGTTTCCTTGTCACCTTCTCCCATGTTCGCCTCCAGGACTTTTCCAGAGCCTCTCCAATCCTATGGAACTCCTTACCCCAATCTGTCTGACTATCTCCTACTCCATTAGCTTTCAAACGGTCCCTGAAAACCCTCCTCTTCAGAGAAGCCTATCCTACCCACACCTAACAACTGTATTTACATTTTCTCCAGTTCATCCCCCACAGTTATTTTTGGAAGGACAACAGCATGTAATGTTATGTACTGTGAACTATATACTGTACGCATTATACTTATCTATTCAGCAGGTGGCGCCGTAGTATTATAGTGTTATAATGTGTATTCTATGATATGACAGGATGTACTCTATCTAAGTTCAGTGCACTTGTTTGTGTTTATTTCCTGTTTCCTGTCTCCATGCTGATAAAGACATAATCTAATATCCTCCATGAAAGCAAAAGCGCATTGCTGTATTCTCTGCAACAAGAAGCTTCCAGCATATTATTTCAATATTCTGCACAACAGTTATTACCTTTTGTTTCACTTGACCCTCCCTTCTAGATTGTGAGCTCTAACGAGCAGGGCGCTCTGATTCCTCCTGTATTGAATTGTATTGTAACTATAATAATAAAAATTAAAACACGAATACCATTGGAGGAGTACCATATTACCATTTTACTAGATAGGCCCACTGCTTCGTAACCATCTCACCTTTTCTCAACCCCAAAAACCCCTTTACCCATCACGCTGCCATGACAATCACATTTGAATCCAAATCTGTTGTCAAACATTAAACAAGGGAGGGAAAACTGGACAGCCTCCTCCCCTTGTCAATATTTCCTGTGGCTTCTCCCTGTCACCTGGTCCTTAACCTCCAATCAGTTAAGACTTACTGTTTATATGTTAACTTGATAAAGCCTATGTTTAGTTGGGGGGAAAAAATCAGCACAAGGGACATTACTTGCTATCAGTGTGATGTGTTTCTTGTGCTACTGTCTCCTGGTTCAGTTGAAATCTTCCTACTCCGATTGTTCCCACGCCCACTGTCATATTTTTCTGGTGTAACAGGGGTTTTACCACTTCCGGACCGCCGCATGGCGATATACAGTATGTCGGCTGTTTGAAGAGGGATATCTTTGTTATGGCAGCAGCTAGCTGCCATAACCCAGGTATCCTCCTCTTCAGCAGGCGGTCCGATTTCTGATAATAGTGGTCTCTGCGGCGGATTCGCCGCAAGATCACTTTTACCAGCGGCGGGAGAGGCCCCCCTCCCGTCGCTCTCCCATGCCCTCCGCCGCTTACCGGAGCCGTCGGCAGGTGATATGGTCCTTCTAGTGGCTGGGTATGGAGACGAGGGAGGGGAAGATGGCCCCCACCCATTTCCATACCATAGCAGAGAGGAAGCGACGTCAAAACTTCACTTCCGCCCATAGCTCTTAATGGGCCATTTATTTTTTTTAAATGACAAAATATTTATTTTTATTGCATTATAGTCTGAATATGATATCGGAGGTCTTTTTGACCCCAGATCTCATATTTAAGAGGACCTGTCATGCTTTTTTTCTATTACAAGGGATGTTTACATTCCTTGTAATAGAAATAAAAGTGACACAATTTTTTTTTTATTAACCTCCCTGGCGGTATGATTCTGTCAGATTTTAGGTGCTGAAAGCGGTACCATTATTCTGCATGGAAATTTGGCGTTTTATATTGCAGGCCTGTATTTCTTAGGAATAACTCACTTAAATCTGTCCAAACCAGAGTCTAGTAGACATCCCGGGTATGATAAAGTTAAAAAAACAAAATTATACATTATAATAAAATAAATAACTATAAAATAATTATAACAAATAATAATATAATAATAATAAAAGTGTTTTTCAGTGTTTGATGACGAATTTCCCCACAAATCGCTATCGCTTAATTCTGCGACTGATTCTAATTTATTATCGCTGTTTTTTAGCTGGTCTAAAACCACTTTTGACATAAAGGGACACTTTTTGGTTGCTATGGACAATCTCCAGTTTCCAGGCAGAAAAAAAATGTTTTTATTATATAAAAGTGCATGCAGGACACTGGGCAGACCACTAGGGACAATGGGGGTGTGTAATTATTTGATACAGTACTGTAATCTGTAAGATTACAGTGTACTGTGTGTGTACTGTGTTTTAACTTTTTTGAATTTGGCGCCGATCTCCGTCCCCGTGCGTCGTAACGTCGCAGGGAACGGAGCTCGGCGGCACTCGGAAGTGTGTGAATCGAGCGAGATGACGGCTCGATCACACAGCGGAGAGGCATCGCAGGATCCAGGGGACAAGGTAAGTAACTCCTGCCTGGATCACTGCGACGCAGCCCGAGTCTGGCTCGGGGTTACCGCTTTTGGTGCTGAAATTTAACCCCCGAGCCAGACTCGGGAATACCGACAGGGAGGTTAAAGAACAGTGTGAAAAAAATAAATAAAAGGTAAAATAAATAAGAAAAAAAAATGTTTTAAACGCGCCCCGTCCCGCCGAGCTTGCACGCAGGAGCGAACACAAACGTGAGCAGCACCCACATTTGAAAACGATGTATAAACCCCACATGTGAGGTATCTACGTGATCGGTAGAGCGAGAGCAATAATTCTAGTCCTAGATCTCCTCTGTAACTCAAAACATGCAACCTGTAGAATCTTTTCAATGTCGCCTATGGAGATTTTTAAGGGTAAAAGTTTGTCGTCATTCCAGGAGCGAGCGCAATTTTGAAGCGTGACATGTTGGGTATCAATTTACTCGGCGTAACATTATCTTTCACAATATAAAAAAAATTGGGCTAACTTTACTGTTGTATTATTTTTTTATACAAAAAAGTGTATTTTTTTCCAAAAAAGTGTGCTTGTAGGACCGCTGGGTAAATACCGTGTGAGAAAGTATTGCAACAACTGCCATTTTATTTTCTAGTGTATTCGAAAAAAAATGTATAATGTTTGGGGGTTCTGAGTAATTTTCTAGCAAAAAAATATGTTTTTAACTTGTAAACAACAAATCTCAGAAAGAGGCTCGGGGCTTAAGTGGTTAAAGAGCTGAGGGACGCATAATATGCACTCATGAAGAATACACGACTTTGCCCATCCTTTCCGCACCCTCCTCTGTTCATAGAGGCTGTACTATAATTTCTATGAATGTAAAATAATCTATGAATGGAGGATGGATGAATGAGTTGAAAGAAGAATATTCCTAACTTCAATTGATGAAATAGAAATTACCTTAGTCCTGTTGGTATGATGGGATCAATTAACCACTTAAAGTGGAAGTAAACCCTCCTATCATTTTCAGGCAAGGAAGCTGCCATCTTGGCCTCTGTTTAATCTTCAACTGCCATGATGCTGCACATGTGATCAGTTATGACACCAGCCATTGGATGGTTTGACAGTTTGGTTGAGAGCACAACCAATGTGACAGTTGGCATTCCCGGCATGCCGGGAATGTAACTGCTTTTTGAAACTGCTAAATCGATGGGTTTACTTCCGCTTTAAGCCCCAGACCATTTCACTGGCCAAAGACCAGGCCACTTTTTGCGATTCGGTACTGCGTCAATTTAACTGACAATTGCGCGGTCATGCGACGTTGCTCCAAAACGAAATTGACGTCCTTTCTTTCCCACAAATAGAGCTTTCTTTTGGTGGTATTTGATCACCTCTGCGGGTTTTATTTTTTGCGCTATAAACAAAAATAGAGCGACAATTTTGAAAAAAAAACTCTATTTTTTACTTTTTGCTATAATAAATACCCCCAAAAAAGATATAAAAAAACATGTTTTTTCCTCAGTTTGGGCCGATACGTATTCTTCTACATATTTTTGGTAAAAAAAAAATTGCAATAAGCGTTTATTGATTGGTTTTTGCAAAAGTTATGTCTACAAAATAGGGGATAGTTTTATGTCATTTTTTCTTTTTTTTACTAGTAATGGAGGCGATCTTCGATTTTTATCGTGACTGCGACTTTATGGCGGACACATCGAACACTTTTGACGTCATTTTGGGATTATTGTCATTTATACCGCGATCAGTTATATAAAAATGCACTGATTACTGTAAAAATTACACTGGCAGTGAAGGGGTTAACCTGTAGGGGGCGCTGAAGTGGTTAAGTGTGACCTAAGGAGTGCTTCTAACTGTTAGGGGGCGTGGCTTGCCATTACACGTCACTGATCGCTGTTCCCGATGACAGGGAACAGACGATCAGTGACATGTCACTAGGAAGAACGGGGAGATGTTGTGTTTACACTAACATCTCCCTGTTCATCAGCTCTGTGACCCGATCGCGGGACACCGGCGGACATCAAGTCCACTGGGTCCCGTGGGCACGGTCACGGAGCTTGCGATAGGGTCGCGAGCGCGGCAGTGGCCGCGCGCACGATCACACGACTGGAAAATTAAAGGGGACATATATATACGCCCATTTGCCGTGCCGTGCCATTCTGTTGACGTATATCTGCGTGCGGCGGTCCTTAAACGGTTAATTTAGTACTTGATGGAGAAAGAAACCCCAAAAATTGAGTACTAGATGGAGGAAAAGAGAAGGGGTACATCGAGATGTTACTGTGGAGAAGTTTTGGGGATTAGCAGAATGGTATTGATCCACTGGAATTGCTCCTCAACTGATTGCCCAAAAAATTATCACATCCCAAATAGATCAATAGGAGCAGAACCTACAGAATGAATATAATGGAGTCTACCATTAGGATAGGTCACATGAGTGGAAAGATAAAATAAGGTAGGGAATAATGTAAATTCCTGAAATGTACCATGTACCATGGTTCATTCCTCTGATTCCTATCCTATAATGTTGTGGGGATGGAGGGTGAAACCATGCCTCGGGGAACTGCTGCACCTGTAGCTTTGCATGAGCCAAACACAAGTTCACCATGCTAGAGCTACAAAAAATACAGATGAAAGGTGCCCTAAAATACTGTATATGAGATCTTATACTCACATCTCCAGCGAGCCATGTCCCCTACCTATGCTCCAATCCAGCTCTGCAAACCCAAACAGCGTCCTTGGTTTACAACAACTCTGAGAACTGTGCCCTCTGCCATGTACTGTGGTTCCTTCCTCTGACCCCTAATGCCGCGTACACATGATCGGAAATTACGACCGTGTGTAGGCTCCATCGGACATTTGCTGTCGGAATTTCTGCCAACAAAAGATTGAGAGCAGGTTCTCTATTTTTCCGACGGAAAAAGTTCTTGTCGGAAATTCCGATCGTCTGTATGCAATTCCAACGCGAAAAAAAAAACATGCATGCTCAGAATCAAGTTGAAGAGCCGAACTGCCTATTGAACTTCATTGATCTCGGCTCGTTGTACGTCACCGCGTTCTTGACAGTCGGAATTTCCATCAAGATTTGTGTGACCGTGTGTATGCCACACACGTTTGAGCCAACATTCCGTCGGAAAAAAATCCACGGTTTTGTTGTCGGAATTTCCGATCGTGTGTACGCGGCATAAGTCCTCTAATGTTGTATGGTTGGAGATTGAAACCACGCCTCCCAGAACTGCTTCACTCCTCCATCCATCTAAAGAGTTGAGAAAACCCTCAAAATAAAACCAGGAAATATAATTGGGAGATCTCTTTGCTGGAATCCCCAGGAGATGTAAAAGGCCAGCAGGTTACAGAACCTATAACTGAAATATACTGTAGTTGGTAGGGATGAGCTTCGTGTTCGAGTCGAACATACGTTCGACTCGAACATCGGCTGTTCGATTGTTCGACGAAGATCGAACGATTTGGGCCGTTCGCGCCAAATTCGAGTGACGCGAACGGCCCACAATGCACTACGCCATCGCAGTGTCATCCAGGCGCTGTGATTGGCCAAGCATGCACTGTGACCCCGCATGCTTGGCCAATCACAGCGCCGGCAGCGAGGAGAGCAATGATTGGCCACAGGCAGGATGCCTGTGGCCAATTATTGCTGATGGGGTTTAGTACACGCCCCACACTATAAAAGGCCGCCAGCGCGGCGGCCTTGTGTAGTGTGTTCCGGAGCAGGGAAAGAGAAGCATAGGCAGGGACAGTGACATTTATTTTCCTTTACTAATCCTGGATTCCTTGTGTTTAGGGACAAATAAGGATAGGTAGGGAGAGTGTCAGTGACAGTGTGCTATTCTGTGCTAATCCTTGTTTGTAGGGACAGAGAGGTACAGTGAGGGAAACTGACAGTGTGCTATTCTGTTCTAAAACTATTTTGCTGAACCATATTTTCAATCCTTGAGTTGAGGGACAGAGAGCTACAGTGAAGGAAAGTGTCAGTGTGCTATTGTGTTCTAAAACTATTTTGCTGAACCATATTTTCAATCCTTGAGTTGAGGGACAGAGAGCTACAGTGAGGGAAAGTGTCAGTGTGCTATTGTGTTCTAAAACTATTTTGCTGAACCATATTTTCAATCCTTGAGTTGAGGGACAGAGAGTTACAGTGAGTGAAACTGACAGTGTGCTATTCTGTTCTAAATCAATTTTGCTGTTCCATATTTTCAATCCTTGAGTTGAGGGACAGAGAGCTACAGTGAGGGAAAGTGTCAGTGTGCTATTGTGTTCTAAAACTATTTTGCTGAACCATATTTTCAATCCTTGAGTTGAGGGACAGAGAGCTACAGTGAGTGAAACTGACAGTGTGCTATTCTGTTCTAAATCAATTTTGCTGTTCCATATTTTCAATCCTTGAGTTGAGGGACAGAGAGCTACAGTGAGGGAAACTGACAGTGTGCTATTCTGTTCTAAAACTATTTTGCTGAACCATATTTTCAATTCTTGAGTTGAGGGACAGAGAGCTACAGTGAGGGAAAGTGTCAGTGTGCTATTGTGTTCTAAAACTATTTTGCTGAACCATATTTTCAATCCTTGAGTTGAGGGACAGAGAGCTACAGGGAGGGAAAGTGTCAGTGTGCTATTGTGTTCTAAAACTATTTTGCTGAACCATATTTTCAATCCTTGAGTTGAGGGACAGAGAGCTACAGTGAGTGAAACTGACAGTGTGCTATTCTGTTCTAAATCAATTTTGCTGTTCCATATTTTCAATCCTTGAGTTGAGGGACAGAGAGCTACAGTGAGGGAAAGTGTCAGTGTGCTATTGTGTTCTAAAACTATTTTGCTGAACCATATTTTCAATCCTTGAGTTGGGGGACAGAGAGCTACAGTGAGGGAAAGTGTCAGTGTGCTATTGTGTTCTAAAACTATTTTGCTGAACCATATTTTCAATCCTTGAGTTGAGGGACAGAGAGCTACAGTGAGGGAAAGTGTCAGTGTGCTATTGTGTTCTAAAACTATTTTGCTGAACCATATTTTCAATCCTTGAGTTGAGGGACAGAGAGCTACAGTGAGTGAAACTGACAGTGTGCTATTCTGTTCTAAATCAATTTTGCTGTTCCATATTTTCAATCCTTGAGTTGAGGGACAGAGAGCTACAGTGAGGGAAAGTGTCAGTGTGCTATTGTGTTCTAAAACTATTTTGCTGAACCATATTTTCAATCCTTGAGTTGAGGGACAGAGAGGTACAGTGAGTGAAACTGACAGTGTGCTATTCTGTTCTAAATCAATTTTGCTGTTCCATATTTTCAATCCTTGAGTTGAGGGACAGAGAGGTACAGTGAGGGAAACTGACAGTGTGCTATTCTGTTCTAAAACTATTTTGCTGAACCATATTTTCAATCCTTGAGTTGAGGGACAGAGAGGTACAGTGAGGGAAAGTGTCAGTGTGCTATTGTGTTCTAAAACTATTTTGCTGAACCATATTTTCAATCCTTGAGTTGAGGGACAGAGAGCTACAGTGAGTGAAACTGACAGTGTGCTATTCTGTTCTAAATCAATTTTGCTGTTCCATATTTTCAATCCTTGAGTTGAGGGACAGAGAGCTACAGTGAGGGAAAGTGTCAGTGTGCTATTGTGTTCTAAAACTATTTTGCTGAACCATATTTTCAATCCTTGAGTTGAGGGACAGAGAGGTACAGTGAGTGAAACTGACAGTGTGCTATTCTGTTCTAAATCAATTTTGCTGTTCCATATTTTCAATCCTTGAGTTGAGGGACAGAGAGCTACAGTGAGGGAAAGTGTCAGTGTGCTATTGTGTTCTAAAACTATTTTGCTGAACCATATTTTCAATCCTTGAGTTGGGGGACAGAGAGCTACAGTGAGGGAAAGTGTCAGTGTGCTATTGTGTTCTAAAACTATTTTGCTGAACCATATTTTCAATCCTTGAGTTGAGGGACAGAGAGCTACAGTGAGGGAAAGTGTCAGTGTGCTATTGTGTTCTAAAACTATTTTGCTGAACCATATTTTCAATCCTTGAGTTGAGGGACAGAGAGCTACAGTGAGTGAAACTGACAGTGTGCTATTCTGTTCTAAATCAATTTTGCTGTTCCATATTTTCAATCCTTGAGTTGAGGGACAGAGAGCTACAGTGAGGGAAAGTGTCAGTGTGCTATTGTGTTCTAAAACTATTTTGCTGAACCATATTTTCAATCCTTGAGTTGAGGGACAGAGAGGTACAGTGAGTGAAACTGACAGTGTGCTATTCTGTTCTAAATCAATTTTGCTGTTCCATATTTTCAATCCTTGAGTTGAGGGACAGAGAGGTACAGTGAGGGAAACTGACAGTGTGCTATTCTGTTCTAAAACTATTTTGCTGAACCATATTTTCAATCCTTGAGTTGAGGGACAGAGAGCTACAGTGAGGGAAAGTGTCAGTGTGCTATTGTGTTCTAAAACTATTTTGCTGAACCATATTTTCAATCCTTGAGTTGAGGGACAGAGAGCTACAGTGAGTGAAACTGACAGTGTGCTATTCTGTTCTAAATCAATTTTGCTGTTCCATATTTTCAATCCTTGAGTTGAGGGACAGAGAGCTACAGTGAGGGAAAGTGTCAGTGTGCTATTGTGTTCTAAAACTATTTTGCTGAACCATATTTTCAATCCTTGAGTTGAGGGACAGAGAGGTACAGTGAGTGAAACTGACAGTGTGCTATTCTGTTCTAAATCAATTTTGCTGTTCCATATTTTCAATCCTTGAGTTGAGGGACAGAGAGGTACAGTGAGGGAAACTGACAGTGTGCTATTCTGTTCTAAAACTATTTTGCTGAACCAACCATATTTTCAATCCTTGAGTTGAGGGACAGAGAGCTACAGTGAGGGAAAGTGTCAGTGTGCTATTGTGTTCTAAAACTATTTTGCTGAACCATATTTTCAATCCTTGAGTTGAGGGACAGAGAGGTACAGTGAGTGAAACTGACAGTGTGCTATTCTGTTCTAAATCAATTTTGCTGTTCCATATTTTCAATCCTTGAGTTGAGGGACAGAGAGGTACAGTGAGGGAAACTGACAGTGTGCTATTCTGTTCTAAAACTATTTTGCTGAACCATATTTTCAATCCTTGAGTTGAGGGACAGAGAGCTACAGTGAGGGAAAGTGTCAGTGTGCTATTGTGTTCTAAAACTATTTTGCTGAACCATATTTTCAATCCTTGAGTTGAGGGACAGAGAGCTACAGTGAGTGAAACTGACAGTGTGCTATTCTGTTCTAAATCAATTTTGCTGTTCCATATTTTCAATCCTTGAGTTGAGGGACAGAGAGCTACAGTGAGGGAAAGTGTCAGTGTGCTATTGTGTTCTAAAACTATTTTGCTGAACCATATTTTCAATCCTTGAGTTGAGGGACAGAGAGGTACAGTGAGTGAAACTGACAGTGTGCTATTCTGTTCTAAATCAATTTTGCTGTTCCATATTTTCAATCCTTGAGTTGAGGGACAGAGAGGTACAGTGAGGGAAACTGACAGTGTGCTATTCTGTTCTAAAACTATTTTGCTGAACCAACCATATTTTCAATCCTTGAGTTGAGGGACAGAGAGCTACAGTGAGGGAAAGTGTCAGTGTGCTATTGTGTTCTAAAACTATTTTGCTGAACCATATTTTCAATCCTTGAGTTGAGGGACAGAGAGGTACAGTGAGTGAAACTGACAGTGTGCTATTCTGTTCTAAATCAATTTTGCTGTTCCATATTTTCAATCCTTGAGTTGAGGGACAGAGAGGTACAGTGAGGGAAACTGACAGTGTGCTATTGTGTTCTAAAACTATTTTGCTGAACCATATTTTCAATCCTTGAGTTGAGGGACAGAGAGCTACAGTGAGGGAAAGTGTCAGTGTGCTATTGTGTTCTAAAACTATTTTGCTGAACCATATTTTCAATCCTTGAGTTGAGGGACAGAGAGGCACAGTGAGTGAAACTGACAGTGTGCTATTCTGTTCTAAATCAATTTTGCTGTTCCATATTTTCAATCCTTGAGTTGAGGGACAGAGAGTTACAGTGAGGGAAACTGACAGTGTGCTATTCTGTTCTAAAACTATTTTGCTGAACCATATTTTCAATCCTTGAGTTGAGGGACAGAGAGCTACAGTGAGGGAAAATGTCAGTGTGCTATTGTGTTCTAAAACTATTTTGCTGAACCATATTTTCAATCCTTGATTTGAGGGACAGAGAGCTACAGTGAGGGAAAGTGTCAGTGTGCTATTGTGTTCTAAAACTATTTTGCTGAACCATATTTTCAATCCTTGAGTTGAGGGACAGAGAGCTACAGTGAGTGAAACTGACAGTGTGCTATTCTGTTCTAAATCAATTTTGCTGTTCCATATTCTCAATCCTTGAGTTGAGGGACAGAGAGCTACAGCGAGGGAAAGTGTCAGTGTGCTATTGTGTTCTAAAACTATTTTGCTGAACCATATTTTCAATCCTTGAGTTGAGGGACAGAGAGGTACAGTGAGTGAAACTGACAGTGTGCTATTCTGTTCTAAATCAATTTTGCTGAACCATATTTTCAATCCTTGAGTTGAGGGACAGAGAGCTACAGTGAGGGAAACTGACAGTGTGCTATTCTGTTCTAAAACTATTTTGCTGAACCATATTTTCAATCCTTGAGTTGAGGGACAGAGAGCTACAGTGAGGGAAAGTGTCAGTGTGCTATTGTGTTCTAAAACTATTTTGTTGAACCATATTTTCAATCCTTGAGTTGAGGGACAGAGAGCTACAGTGAGGGAAAGTGTCAGTGTGCTATTGTGTTCTAAAACTATTCTGCTGAACCATATTTTCAATCCTTGAGCTGAGGGACAGAGAGCTACAGTGAGTGAAACTGACAGTGTGCTATTCTGTTCTAAATCAATTTTGCTGTTCCATATTTTCAATCCTTGAGTTGAGGGACAGAGAGCTACAGTGAGGGAAAGTGTCAGTGTGCTATTGTGTTCTAAAACTATTTTGCTGAACCATATTTTCAATCCTTGAGTTGAGGGACAGAGAGCTACAGTGAGGGCAAGTGTCAGTGTGCTATTGTGTTCTAAAACTATTTTGCTGAACCATATTTTCAATCCTTGAGTTGAGGGACAGAGAGCTACAGTGAGTGAAACTGACAGTGTGCTTTTCTGTTCTAAATCAATTTTGCTGTTCCATATTTTCAATTCTTGAGTTGAGGGACAGAGAGCTACAGTGAGGGAAAGTGTCAGTGTGCTATTGTGTTCTAAAACTATTTTGCTGAACCATATTTTCAATCCTTGAGTTGAGGGACAGAGAGCTACAGTGAGTGAAACTGACAGTGTGCTATTCTGTTCTAAATCAATTTTGCTGTTCCATATTTTCAATCCTTGAGTTGAGGGACAGAGAGTTACAGTGAGGGAAACTGACAGTGTGCTATTCTGTTCTAAAACTATTTTGCTGAACCATATTTTCAATCCTTGAGTTGAGGGACAGAGAGCTACAGTGAGGGAAAATGTCAGTGTGCTATTGTGTTCTAAAACTATTTTGCTGAACCATATTTTCAATCCTTGATTTGAGGGACAGAGAGCTACAGTGAGGGAAAGTGTCAGTGTGCTATTGTGTTCTAAAACTATTTTGCTGAACCATATTTTCAATCCTTGAGTTGAGGGACAGAGAGCTACAGTGAGTGAAACTGACAGTGTGCTATTCTGTTCTAAATCAATTTTGCTGTTCCATATTTTCAATCCTTGAGTTGAGGGACAGAGAGCTGCAGTGAGGGAAAGTGTCAGTGTGCTATTGTCTTCTAAAACTATTTTGCTGAACCATATTTTCAATCCTTGAGTTGAGGGACAGAGAGCTACAGTGAGTGAAACTGACAGTGTGCTATTCTGTTCTAAATCAATTTTGCTGTTCCATATTTTCAATCCTTGAGTTGAGGGACAGAGAGCTACAGCGAGGGAAAGTGTCAGTGTGCTATTGTGTTCTAAAACTATTTTGCTGAACCATATTTTCAATCCTTGAGTTGAGGGACAGAGAGGTACAGTGAGTGAAACTGACAGTGTGCTATTCTGTTCTAAATCAATTTTGCTGAACCATATTTTCAATCCTTGAGTTGAGGGACAGAGAGCTACAGTGAGGGAAACTGACAGTGTGCTATTCTGTTCTAAAACTATTTTGCTGAACCATATTTTCAATCCTTGAGTTGAGGGACAGAGAGCTACAGTGAGGGAAAGTGTCAGTGTGCTATTGTGTTCTAAAACTATTTTGTTGAACCATATTTTCAATCCTTGAGTTGAGGGACAGAGAGCTACAGTGAGGGAAAGTGTCAGTGTGCTATTGTGTTCTAAAACTATTCTGCTGAACCATATTTTCAATCCTTGAGTTGAGGGACAGAGAGCTACAGTGAGTGAAACTGACAGTGTGCTATTCTGTTCTAAATCAATTTTGCTGTTCCATATTTTCAATCCTTGAGTTGAGGGACAGAGAGCTACAGTGAGGGAAAGTGTCAGTGTGCTATTGTGTTCTAAAACTATTTTGCTGAACCATATTTTCAATCCTTGAGTTGAGGGACAGAGAGCTACAGTGAGGGCAAGTGTCAGTGTGCTATTGTGTTCTAAAACTATTTTGCTGAACCATATTTTCAATCCTTGAGTTGAGGGACAGAGAGCTACAGTGAGTGAAACTGACAGTGTGCTATTCTGTTCTAAATCAATTTTGCTGTTCCATATTTTCAATTCTTGAGTTGAGGGACAGAGAGCTACAGTGAGGGAAAGTGTCAGTGTGCTATTGTGTTCTAAAACTATTTTGCTGAACCATATTTTCAATCCTTGAGTTGAGGGACAGAGAGCTACAGTGAGTGAAACTGACAATGTGCTATTCTGTTCTAAATCAATTTTGCTGTTCCATATTTTCAATCCTTGAGTTGAGGGACAGAGAGGTACAGTGAGGGAAACTGACAGTGTGCTATTCTGTTCTAAAACTATTTTGCTGTTCCATATTTTCAATCCCTGAGTTGAGGGACAGAGAAGGACACTCGTAGAAATTATCAGTGTGCTATTCTGTGCTAAATCTTGTTTGTAGGGAGGGACAGAGTAGGACAGTGAGGGAAAGTGTCAGTGTGCTATTCTGTTCTAAAACTTTTTTGCTGAACCATATTTTCAATCCTTGTGTTTAGGGACAGAAAAGGATAGGCAGGGGACAGTGTCAGTGTCATTGTTGCTAAGCCTCCTGCACAATATACACCTGAAGGTAGCCCTTATTGCTGTTTTTCCCCATCTCCCTGCAGGCCATCCATTAAAATGTCTGGAAGGCAACCAAGGAGAGGCAGACAGTCAGGAGGCAAAAAAAGAGGGCAAGCAGGCTCTGTGTCTGGGGGCAACAGTGCTGGTCGTGTACGCGGTGCATTGTCATCAGCACATGGCCATGGGACACGCTTGTCCTTGTTTTCGGCAGCTGGACATGTTGAGCCACATCATGCCGAAGACTTGGTAGAGTGGATGACCAAGCCCACCTCATCCTCCTCATCCTCTCTCACCCAGGCTCAGGGTAGTGGCAAAGCAGCTGCCAAAGCGTCCTCTTCTCTGGTATCATTATCTTCATTAGTCAATCCTTCCCTAGACCCACCATGCCCTCCTCCTGAGGAGTCCCCCGAACTGTTTGAGCACAGTGTTGGGTACATGCTCCAGGAGGATGCCCAGCGTTTAGAAGGATCTGATGATGATACCCAGCTAGAGGAAGGCAGCAATGTGAGAGCAGAGAGAGGGGATGCTCAAGAAGGACACCAATCTGGCAGTCATGTTCCAGCAGCTGCAGCATACTGCCAGATTGGCTCCAGTGATGAGGAGGGAGGGGATGATGAGGTCACTGACTCCACGTGGGTGCCTAATAGGAGAGAGGAGGAGGAGGAGGATGAGGAGGAGGCACATCTCCAACGAGGCAGGATGCCCTTGAGTGGCCAGCGTATGGGCAGCACACCGACGGAATCACACCGCAGAGCTCCGCCTGTGCAGGGCGCTGCCTCTGCCCGTCATTCAAAAAGTTCTTTGGTGTGGGCCTTTTTTGAGGCGAGTGCATCAGATCGCACAGCTGCTGTTTGCAACATATGTCTCAAGCGTATATCGCGTGGCCAAAACATCAGCCGCTTGGGCACCACATGCTTGATCAGACATATGTTGACCTGCCATGCAGCTCGTTGGCAAGCCTACCTTAAAGACCCACACCAAAGAACAAAGCTGACCTCTTCTTGCACCGCATCAGCTGGGATCTCCAACCCCACTATACCTTCACTCCTCTCTGAAACCTGCTCTGAGAGGAATGAAGGTGTAGAATTAGGTGTGTCACAGGCAAGTACTTGCGGGCACTCTGCTAGCAGTACACCAACGTCCGATTCTAGCAGGCAAATTTCCCTGCCCCAGCTGCTGGACCGTCGAAAGAAGTTCACTCCCAGCCATCCACATGCCCAGCGGTTGAATGCTAGCTTGGCTAAATTGCTAGCGCTTCAACTGCTGCCTTTTCAGTTGGTAGACTCGGCCCCCTTCCGTGAGTTTGTGCAATGTGCGGTTCCTCAGTGGCAGGTTCCCAAACGACACTTTTTCGCACGGAAGGCTATTCCGGCTCTCTACAGGCATGTGGAAGGCAATGTCTTGGCCTCGCTGGACAGGGCGGTCAGCGGTAAGGTGCATATTACCGCTGACTCATGGTCCAGCAGGCATGGACAGGGACGTTACCTTTCTTTCACGGCCCATTGGGTCACTCTTTTGGCAGCTGGGAAGGATGCAGGACAAGGTGCAGTAGTGTTGGAGGTTGTTCCACCCCCACGCCTCCAAAATGCTACTACTGGTTGTGACACACCTCTCTCCTCCACCCCCTCCTCTTCTTCTTCCTCCATGGCCTCTTCCTGTGCTTTGTCCTCTGAACCAGCGGTGCTCCGTAGCCGTTCAAGGGGCTACGCAAGTACGCAGGCAAAAAGATGCCATGCCGTGCTTGCGCTGGTGTGTTTGGGGGACAGGAGCCACACTGGGGCAGAGGTCCTGTCTGCTCTGCAGGGGCAGGCCGAGAGGTGGTTGACGCCACGCCAGCTTAAGCCAGGAATGGTGGTTTGCGACAATGACACCAACCTCCTCTCCGCCCTCCGACAGGGACAACTGACCCATGTGCCCTGTATGGCTCACGTCCTTAACCTGGTGGTGCAGCGGTTCTTGGGCAGGTACCCGGGCTTACAGGATGTCCTGAGGCAGGCCAGGAAAGTCTGTGTGCATTTCCGCAGATCTTATAATGCCAGTGCTCGCCTGGCTGAGCTTCAAAAGGAGTTGAACCTGCCCAAGAACCGCCTTATATGTGACATGCCCACCAGGTGGAACTCAACGTTGGCCATGCTGCAGCGGCTGCACACGCAGCAGAGGGCCATCAATGAGTACCTGTGCGACTACGGCACCAGGACAGGGTCAGGGGAGCTCGGGTTTTTTTCACCACGCCAGTGGGGCATGATCAGGGATGCATGCACTGTCCTGGCACCATTTGAGGAGGCCACGAGGATGGTGAGCAGTGACAGTGCATGCATCAGTGACACTGTACCTCTTGTCCACCTGTTGGAGCACACGCTGCGTGGAATAATGGACAGGGCACTTGAGGCAGAACAGAGGCAGGAAGAGGAGGACTTCATTGCCTCTCAAGGCCCCCTTTACCCAGACAGTGTTCCTTCTGTCCCACCCATCGCACAGGAAGAGGAGGAGGAGGAGGAGGAGGAGGATTGTGTCAGCATGGAGGTGGAGGCTGGCACTCAGCATCATCAACAGCAGTCTTTTAGGGATGATTTACAGTCCCAAGAAACCAGTGGACTTGTACGTGGCTGGGAGGAGGTGGCTGCGGATCATGTCGTCCTTAGTGACCCAGAGGACTCCGGACTGAATGCCTCAGCTAACCTACGCTGCATGGCCTCCCTGATCCTGCAAAGTCTGCGGAAGGATCCTCGTATTCTTCGGATCAAGGAGAGGGACCATTACTGGCTGGCCACTCTCCTTGATCCACGGTACAAGGGTAAGGTTGCGGACCTTATCGTACCGTCGCAGAGGGAGCAGAGGATGAGACAACTCCGGGAGGCCTTGCAGAAAGATCTGTGCAATGCGTTCCCAGAGACTGGGAGGTTACAAACTCCTGGTCCTGGACAACGAGTTGCTGAGGCTTCGGCCAGTCAAAGAAGGAGCGGTGGGGAAGGTGGCCGTCTGACCGATGCGTTCAGACAATTCTTTAGTCCGCAGCCCCAAAGTATGATCGGTTCCAGCAACCATCGCCAGCGTCTGATATACATGGTGCAGGAATACCTAGGGGCAAGGTCAGACTTGGACACCTTCCCCACCGAAAATCCTCTGGCTTACTGGGTCTTGAGGATGGATCACTGGCCAGAGCTTGCACAGTATGCAATTGAGCTACTGGCCTGTCCTGCATCCAGCGTTCTTTCAGAACGCACATTCAGTGCTGCTGGAGGATTTGTCACGGATCACAGGGTGCGCCTGTCCACCGACTCGGTTGATCGACTGACTTTCATCAAGATGAACCAGTCTTGGATCACGACCAGCTACCACACACCAGATGCTGATATAACAGACTAATTGATTTTAAAATGTCACATCCCTTCAAGACTGATGCTGATGCTGAGTGCCTGTGCTGTTATGTTGTCTGGCTATCCTCCTCCTCCTCCTCAATGATACGATTAACGATGATAGCTTGGAAGATCATTTTGGTTTATGGGTGACGCCACCAGTGGCTAAGGCCCAATTTTTCAGCCCCTGTTTAACAGGGGCGTGTAATTAAAATTTTTGATGCAATACTTTGCAACAGGCCTCATTGCTGTGCTCCAAGTACAGTATCTGTGAGGGGTTGCAGTGTTGTGCCACCAGTGCCTAAGGCCCAATTTTTCAGCCCCTGTTCAACAGGGGCATGCAATTATAATTATTGATCTAATAATTCACAGCAGGGACCATTGCTGCGCCCACCAAGAGTAACTGTCAGGCCTTACAGTGTTGTGCCACCAGCAACACCATCACCACCACCACCACCACCAAAGGCCCAGTTTTTCAGCCCCTGTTCAACAGGGGCATGCAATTATAATTATTGATCTAATAATTCACAGCAGGGACCATTGCTGCGCCCACCAAGAGTAACTGTCAGGCCTTACAGTGTTGTGGCACCAGCACCACCATCAAAGGCCCAATTTTTACTACCACTGATCAACAATTATATGTTATTACAATTCCTGATATTATACTTGACAGCAGGGCGTTCCAGCACCCACCAAGAATAACTGTGAGTGCTTTCAGTGTTGTGCCAACACCAACACCTAAGGGGCCAATTTCTGCAGAGTATATACGGAAGGTCCCTACTTTCAAACATCCAACTTACAAACTACTACTACTTGCAAACGGAAGAAGACAACAGGAAGTGAGAGGAAATCTACCCCTTGGAAGGGATTCTCTCCTGTAAGAATTAATATGGGAGAAAGGTGTCTCCTCTCTACTGATGCTTTATCACCAATCCTTGTTTCAATACAAACACCACATTTCAAAAACAGTTGTCATTGGGACGCAAAGTGAGGTGAAATGTTCTGAACAGGGGCACAGACAGCAAAAAAAATGTGACAGGGGTGATAACCGTTCCCTATGTTTTCCAAAAAGCTAAAAAAAAGGAATTTGGCATGGAGCTACACTTAAACAATGCAGCTGTTCAAAATTACAAACAGATTCTACATAAGAACAAACCTACAGTCCCTGTCTTGTATGCACCGCCTGTATACGGCTGTTCAGAGTATATAGGGGCTTTTTTATTTTGTGTGCGGGGTTCCCCTTAATATCCATACAAGACCCAAAGGGGCTGGTAATGGGCTGGGGTAGGGGGGGGGGGGGGTTGATGGGGTAGCTATGCCATTTTTCCTAAAGATTTTCATCCATATTACCGGGACCAGACATTGAAGCCGCAAGCAGTTTTAAATGGCTTTTTTTCCTTTAGAAATGTTATTTTGTGCAGGGACAGTTCTAAACACGGGAAACACGTGGCACTTCACAGGCATACTTTAGACACCCCCCAGGTACAATATTTAAAGGAATATTTGACTTTTTTTTTTCACTTTATGCATCATTAAAATGACTGCTCCCGGAAAACGTCAGTTTTTAAAACTTCTTTTTGCATTGATACATGTCCCCTGGTGCAGAACCCGGGTTCCCAAACTCTGTTTCGGACAATAACATGGATAATAGTCGTTATAATTAGCACTTTAGAATCCGAACGTTCGCATCCATTGTATTTAATAGGGTTCTAATGTTCGCGCGAACTTTCGGTCCGTTCGCGGGTTCTGGTGCGAACCGAACCCGGGGGTGTTCGGCTCATCACTAGTAGTTGGGATGGACTGACCCTTGAAATTGTCATTCTTCCTCCTCTAAATCAAGTCCACACCATAAACATTACACATATCCTTTGCTTGCTATACAATGTAACATATTTCTCTTGATTAGCTAGTTTGTTAGCTTACTGTTTCTAATCCCCTGTTGTATGATTCCACAAGATCTTGTATGTTTGTTTGTTTTTTGGGGTTTTTTGTTTTTTTGTCGTATACAGCTGTTTTCCGTCCCTTTGTTCCTCTGGTGCATTAAACAACACAGACATAAATATCATACAATGTTTTTCTTCGCTGCCAAGCAAAACAACGTTTTCTCTCCAACTCATTCCCTGGGCTTTATTATTCGCGTCCTGCCAGCTGATGTCAATAAGCGACTTCCCACACCTTCAGTCAAATCGTTTTTTTTATTCACGTGTTGATTGAGCTCCAAATGGCCAGGATCAAGCGGTAATTAAAATCAGGAGTTGGAGCTATTAGACTGAGTCGCTAGTTATGGGTTCAGCCCCTACAGTTTATTGGTTTTAATTTATGGCAGCTGTGCAGAATTACACCTTATTAAATTACATCAAAAAACAAGGTCTTTCTCTGGTCAGTAGTAAATGTGCGTTCGCACTGGAGGTCGTTAATGGCGATCCAGCGGGACACCCTTTGTCGTCGATTTTCACTGAGGTGGTTCACCTCCCCTTTTTTTCCCTTGCCTATTACAGATGATTGTAATCATGTAAATAGTACAGCATGCAGTGGATAAGCAATGACGTATTACATATATAGGGATCGATGGCTTACGCATATTACATATTCTCAAGTTGGTCTAGAGGTTATTAGGTGAAATAATGTCTGAGCGCTGTAGCTGCTGAATACGTCTTTGTCAGCACTTCATAAAGTTACTTATTGTTGCTTTAATAGCCGCTAACAGCCTTGTTACGAGTTGATCCATATAAAAAGACATCCTTTGATTGCCAGAGTAGGCCAAATGTGAAGACCCTGGCTCGAGTCCAAGCCAATTAAAGCACACCTGTAGTGTAGTATTAAAGGGAATGTACTGTTGGTTTGTTTTTTGTTTTGTTTTTTACATCAATTTCTTTATTTATTATGGTTAGGACCAAAAATATTAACATTTATTTATTTATTTTTATTTTTGTCTCATGAGGTTCACATAATAGGGCTTGGTGGGTCGCTTTTAACGCTTTTTAAAGTGTTACTAAACCCTCATTTTTTTTACACTAAAATACCAAATGGTTATACTCCCCTGCTCTGTGCAATGGTTTTGCACAGAATAGCATGGATACTCCTCTTCCAATGTCCCCCTGTCTGTGCTCCTGGCCCCTCCCTCCTGCCAGGTACCCCCACAGCAAGAAGCTTGCTATGGGGGCACCCAAGCAGGCGTGCTTCTGAGCCGAAGCTCTGTGTGTCCATTCACACACAGAGCCACAGCTCGGCCCTGCCTCTTCCAATTCCTGATTGGCTCACTGGCTGTGATTGAGCCAATGGCTATTGCTGCTGCCAATTGCCAATCAGGAGTGCGAGTCCCCGGAGAGCCAAGGTTCTCGTGGACATAACTTGATCAAGAAAGGGCTCAGGTAAGTATTAGGGGTGCTGCTGCACACAGAAGGTTTTTTACCTTTATGCAAAGAACACATGAAGGTAACAAACCTTGTGATTTTACAATCACATTAAGAAACACATTTGACAGGCATCTGGGAGGTGTTGTGCTGTCTTCTTGCCATCTGTTTTAAAGTGGTTGTAAACCCTGTTACACCACTTTTACCTATAGGTAAGCTTATAATAAGGCTTACCCGTAGGTAGCGTGAATATCTCCTAAACTTGCACCGTTTAGGAGACATTCCTTCTATCCTATCCTATCCTATCCTATCCTATGCACTGAAGAAACGACTCGCTCATGCTGTTTCTTCAGGAGCTGTGCCGTGACCGGAGTGACGTCATCGTGGCTCCAGCCAATCACAGTGCCAGAGCCCGCGAACCCAGAAATAACTCTGGGAGACATGTCGCTGGTCACAGAGGGGTATGGGGACTGCTGCAACAGCTTTGATTCAAGGTAAGTATTTCATAATGAGATAGTATGCGATGCATACAAGCTCATTATGCCTTTATCTTGCAGGTTTTTTTTTTTTTTTTTTTTTTTTTAGAGTTTACAACCATTTTTAACACTCTAAAGCCTGTATCAAAGGTCATATTGCACATGGTTATAGTGTGGCACCATTCACTTGAATGGATTGGGTTTAATGGTGGTACTGGGCAGGGGGTATACATTTACATCTGGCTGCCTTTGCCAGTTAAGTCAAGGGGCTGTAAAACCATGGCACATCCATGTGAATATACATGTAAAAGGGCTGCATAAATTGACAGCTCTATAAACAGTAAGTACCTGTAAAAAATAAATGTGAAGAGTTAGGCTCCATTGTACGTGCTTTCTCATATCTCAAAGATGTCCAGAGAAATGCACAGCTGAAATACATATCTACAGTAGGAGCCTACCACCTCCCCTAGGATATGTATTTCTGTCCACCCAGTCCTAAAAATGATATAACTCTACCACACAACACAGAAACATTGTTGACCTTATTTTTCTCTACTGCATTTAAACAAAACAGCCTTGCCACCTTCCTATCTCCCTGGTCTCTGATTAGATAGCAGAGCAGCAGCAGACTGATGAGGTCCCACTTCTGCTCATTCTGATCTTTCCTTCTATAGGCATGTTCCTTATCAGCCCATTTGCTGTTTTGTTCAGAGGATAAAAAGGATCATGTAAGTCAAAATAAGGTACTACATTAGTTACATTTTAAAATATATTTAAATCACTAACTTTTTTTTGGTAGAGTAGAGGTATAAGAAACCTTTCCAGGGTATTTTATTGTTGTCTTCTTCTTTCCCTGCTGTCACCTGGAAAAACCCAAAATGTGTGTTGTCACCAGAAAAGGAACAGTGAGTAAATCTTGTAATGCGGACACATGTTCTGGTGATAACTGTCTAAGACAGGATATCCTATCACTTTCTTATGTGTCTACAGAACAAGAAGTAAAGGATAATCTAAAAAATATGAAAGATAACCAATAAAAAAATGACAGTTTTAACTATTCTCTATGTGACCCAAAATAAAAAAAAGTTTTGCTTTTACATATATGTTAATGATTTTATAGTGAATACATAACATACTTTTTTTTTTATAATATTTGCCTGTTTTTTGGATAGACTAGGGAGAAGTTTTTTGCTGTCTGTTTACCAATAGAGAAAATTCCCTTTATTTCCTGTCCCAGAGATGCAACAGGAAGTTAGAGGAGATCTCCCAAATTGAAGAGATTTCACTCCTCAGGGAAGACTGTTAAGAGGGGGGTTTCATGGAGGGCGTGGGCTGCAGGGGCTGGGATGGAGTTCCTCCTTAACCACTTGATGGCCACAACAATTTAAAAAAATTTAACACACATGTTGAAATCACTAGTTTGTTTTTTTGTTTTTTGCTAGAAAATTACTTAGAACCCCAAACATTATACATTTTCTGAAATCAGAGGCCCTGGATAATGCAATGGTGGCTGTTGGAATTTCTTATGTCACATGACATTTATCAAACAAAAATTTTGAGGAAGAAACACATGAATTTTAGTGCACACAATATAATGGCCAAGTTTTTGGGTAAAATATAAAAGATAATGTTGTGTCAAGTAAATAGATACCAAGCATATCAAGACCAGTGGCGGCTGGTGCTCAAATTTTTTGGGGGGGCGCAAACAAACTGAAAAAAAATAAAATCATCAATTGCCGCCACTGTGCCCATTAAAACGCAGCCACTGTGCCCAAACGCCACTAGTTTGTCCCCAAATGCAGCCAGTTTCCCCCCAATATACAGCCAGTTTGTCCCCCAATAATACGGCCAGTTTGTCCCCCCATAATACAGCCAGTTTCTCCCCCAAATGCAGCCAGTTTCTCCCCCATATGCAGCCAGTTTCTCCCCCATAATACAGCCAGTTTCTCCCCCATAATACAGCCAGTTTCTCCCCCATATGCAGCCAGTTTCTCCCCCATATGCAGCCAGTTTCTCCCCCAAATGCAGCCAGTTTCTCCCCCAAATGCAGCCAGTTTCTCCCCCATATGCAGCCAGTTTCTCCCCCATAATACAGCCAGTTTCTCCCCCATAATACAGCCAGTTTATCCCCCATAATACAGCCAGTATCTCCCCCATATGCAGCCAGTTTCTCCCCCAAATGCAGCCAGTTTCTCCCCCATATGCAGCCAGTTTCTTCCCCAAATGCAGCCAGTTTCTCCCCCATATGCAGCCAGTTTCTCCCCCATATGCAGCCAGTTTCTTCCCCAAATGCAGCCAGTTTCTCCCCCAAATGCAGCCAGTTTCTCCCCCATATGCAGCCAGTTTCTCCCCCATATGCAGCCAGTTTCTTCCCCAAATGCAGCCAGTTTCTCCCCCAAATGCAGCCAGTTTCTCCCCCATAATACAGCCAGTTTTTCCCCCATATGCAGCCAGTTTGTCCTCATAATGCAGCCAGTTTCTCCCCCAAATGCAGCCAGTTTCTCCCCCATAATACAGCCAGTTTCTCCCCCATAATGCAGCCAGTTTCTCCCCCATAATGCAGCCAGTTTCTCCCCCATAATGCAGCCAGTTTCTCCCCCATAATACAGCCAGTTTCTCCCCCATAATGCAGCCAGTTTCTCCCCCATAATGCAGCCAGTTTCTCCCCCATATGCAGCCAGTTTCTCCCCCATAATGCAGCCAGTTTCTCCCCCATAATGCAGCCAGTTTCTCCCCCAAATGCAGCCAGTTTCTCCCCGATAATGCAGCCAGTTTCTCCCCCATATGCAGCCAGTTTGTCCTCATAATGCAGCCAGTTTCTCCCCCCCAGCCCTGCACTTACCTTCCTCGAGTCAGCGCCGTCCTTCTTCCGTCCTCGATTTCTTATCCCGCCCTCGATGTCACTTCAGCCAATCAGGTTACCGGTAACCAGACCCGGTGAACCTGATTGGCCAAGGAACGCACCCCTGTGCGTCCTCTCATTAGGTATTTAGAAGCCGATTACAGCCCTCAGGCTGTAGTCGGGAAGCCTATCAGAGCCTGCTGGCTCTGATAGGCACTTCTAAAGGCCAATCAGACGCTGTGACTCAGATGGCCGGCGATCAAGGGGCCGGCCATCTGAATAGTGGGCGGCAGCAATACATAGGTTCATGCAATGCATGAACCTATGTATTGTTGTGGTGAGTGACGGCCGGACGCAGAAGCGAGCGGTAGCGGCGCTTCTGCGCCCACTATGGTCGCGCCGCCATGTGTAAAAAAAATACATTAAAAAAAAAACTCTTAAAGGGCCCGTTTTTTTTTTTTTTGGTGACCACAGGAGGGGGGGGGGGGGGCGGCGCCCGGGTGCCCCCTATGGACGGGCCGCCACTGGTCAAGACTTAAAATTTTGTTTGCCTGTGAAATGGTGACAAACAGTACCTAAAAAATTTCATAGGTGATGCTTTAACCTCCCTGGCGGTATGATTATTTCAGATTTTAGGTGCTGAAAGCGGTACAATTATTTTGCATGGAAATTTGGCGTTTTATATTGTAGGCCTGCAATTCTTAGGAATAACTCACCTAAATCTGTCCAAACCAGAGTCTAGTAGACATCCCGGGTATGATGAAGTTCAAAAAACAAAATCATAAATTATAATATAATAAATAACTATAAAATAATTATAACAAATAATAATATAATAATAATTATTCAATAATGTAATCAAATCAAAAACACTGAAATTTGCTCAGTTGCAGAATTGCCGCTGTCATTAGATTTAGTGTTTGATGATGAATTTCCCCACAAATCGCTATCGCTCAATTCTGCAAGTGATTCTAATTTATTATCGCTGTTTTCTAGCTGGTCTAAAACCACTTTTGACATAAAGGGACACTTTTTGGTTGCTATGGACAATCTCCAGTTTCCAGGCAGAAAAAACTGTATTTATAATATAAAAGTGCATGCAGGACACTGGACAGACCACTAGGGACAAAACTGATGTGTAATTATTTTATACAGTACTGTAATCTGTAAGATTACAGTGTACTGTATGTGTACTGTGTTTTTACTTTTTTGAATTTGGCACCGATCTCCGCCCCCGTGCGTCGCAACGTCGCAGGGAATGGAGCTCGGCGGCACTCGGGCACTGTGTGAATCGAGCGAGGAGACAGCTCGCACATACAGCGGGGAGACATCGCAGGATCCACGGGACAAGGTAAGTAACTTTGTCTGGATCCTGCGATGCGATCCCGAGTCTGGCTCGGTGGGTTACTGCTAATGGTACTGAAATTCCACCCCGAGCCAGACTCGGGAATACCGCTAGGCAGGTTACAAGCCTTTAAGGGCTAGTTTACACATGCTTTAAAACATGGCTTCGGACATGCCTCGTTAAAGCTCTCTGAACGCCAGTCAAAGCTCCTGTAACTAAATAAAATGGTTAGCTTACAGTCCTGTTTACACCTTGCTTTTGCTTGGTGCTTCAATGAGGCTTCAGTGGGGCTTTGATTAGGCTTTGGTGGAGTTTTGATGAGCTTTTGGTTGGGCTTTGGTGGGGCTGCGGTGGGCTTCAATGAGGCTTCAGTGGGGCTTCAAGCAAGCTTTGCTATAAACTTCTATGGAGGCTTTGAAGCACCACAAAGCAACATGGGGTATAATTTTTGAAGCAAAGCAAAAGCAAGGTGTAGACAGGACTGTAAGCTAACCATTTTATTTATTGACAGGGGCTTTGACTAGCGCTCAGAGAGCTTTAACAAAGCATGTCCGAAGCCGAAGTGTAAACCAGCCATTAATGTGTGTTGAAACCGAAGCAACTGTAAATGAGCCCTAAAGGTTATCATTGTAGAGTTAACCATGAATGATGGCACTAGAATTATTGCTCTCTGTAATGTAAACCATATACCCAACACCAGAAGACCAAAAGACTGCAGGCTTATGCACATATTCGTGCGTGTGTGCACTCACGTGCTAATACTCTAGGTGCAATAGATGTATTATTTCAGTTCATCGTGATCGCATTCGTGCACACACACGTACACCCGCACATGCGAATATGCATTAGCATTTGTACTTGGCGCCCCGTTGTCTATTTAAACTGGCCTGTCACCATGAGCACCTGTATTCCTGTGACCTGATCCATTAAACCTGCTTACCTGTGTATGACCCAGCTTTCTCATGGACTTTGCTTTTGCTCCTGCATTAAACTTATTCACCTGATCTTTCTGACCTCAGCCTGTTTACTGGACTCCTCTTTTGCCTGCTCACTTTGTACTGCACTGCTTGGCTGTTACCGACCTTGGCCTGCTTCCTGGACTTGCTCTGTCTGCTGACTCGGTCCCTTGTTAACCGGCTGCCATTGGTCAATGCCTGCATACTGGCTCTGCTACCATCTCCTGCTCTGGTGCCGAGCTGCTTCAGTATCCTTTTCTTAGAACTGGGACCCCCAACTTCATCCACCTAAGAGCAGTCTTTACCAGCCAGCTACTCCGGCACCGTGGCACTTCAGGAATGTTTGGCAGGAGGTGCAAGAAAGGCCTCCACAACATTCCAGTCTCCACCAGGTATGTGATGCTCTCACTCTGATGTTCACAGGGATACCTCACATGTGTGGTGCAATGGCTGTTTACATACATGTTGGGGCCCTACACTTGTGTTTGCATTTGCCTGTATGCATGGGGGAAGGGTGCAGGGGTGCTTTAAAAAAAAGATTTTTTTTTATATTAAAATGTATCTTTTTACACTTTCTTAAACATTCCCTATTCATTTAACTCCATTACTATCACAAGGGGGCTTGTTAGCCCCCTAAGTGATAGGACATTTGACAGCTTTTTGTTGGCATCGAGGGGGTCTATTAAACCCCTGATAACTCCCTTGCTCTTCAATGCAGCTAATAAAGCACTGATTGTACTTGGTTACCTGCTTCCATGCAGCTGCCTCCATTAACATGTTATAACCACTTGAATCCTGGATATTGTATATGTTCTGTAGACAGCAAGTGGTAAAGCCCTGTTAGCAATTTTATAGTTAGGTTGAAAAAAAGACAAAAAAAAAAGAGAAAAAGTCTATCTAGTTCGGCCAATAGAATAAAACAAATAAATAGAAAACCTCCATATATACAAAAACCTTATATCCACAGTTTATACCAAGGAAAGCAAATTCAATTTCTACCTCATTCTCTGCATTTTTCACATAATGGCAAAACCTCCTATGGAAAAACCAATTACAGTGAAGTATCCCTTGACATTACATTACTGTACACTTAGTGAAAAAAAATGACTTTTTGCCCAGGTTACATTTGACTTTTTCACCTTGGCACAAAACTTAGTGTAGAAAATCTTGGACGTCAATCAGCTCCGTATCTATGTTTAATGCATGATCCAGATTTGTTTAGACTATTGGTTCTGGCAGAGCGTCCAAGCAAGATGTTGCATTGCGATCTAACATTAATTACGGGCTTGAGTTCCGTCATCAATCGTATAATTCAAACAAAGGGCTTACTTGTGTGGCAGGGCTTTTTTCATCAATGAGAGTTTAAGAATGGACTTTTTTGACGGAATAGCTCAACAAGTATGTAACGGAGTAAGGCAAAATGTGATATATGGCCATGGTAGACTGTATGATAAAATATTCATGAGAGCTACTGGTGTATGCGACCCAGACAATGAATGTTCTTTGTTATATGCTGGGAAGAGAAAATGAAATAATACGCTTGAATGAGGCTTTATTTAAATAATGAGTGGCAAAGTGTTAACTTAAACCCTGTACTGTGTAAAGTGGTCTCAAATGTTTTGTCTTTTTTTCTTAAGAGTTAGGAATAGCTCACTGCATTGGCACTCCTATGAACAGCACTCAATTTTATCCTTACTTACCTGAATTACTGTTCAGCACTAGTGATGAGCCGAACACCCCCGGGTTCGGTACGCACCAGAACCCGCGAACGGACCGAAAGTTCGTACGAACATTAGAACCCTATTAAATACAATGGATGCGAACGTTCGAATTCTAAATTGCTAATTATAACGACTATTATGCATGTTATTGTCCTAAAAAGGGTTTGGGAACCCGGGTTCTGCACCAGGGGACATGTATCAATGCAAAAAGAAGTTTTAAAAACGGTCGTTTTTCGGGAGCAGTCATTTTAATGATGCATAAAGTGAAAAAAAAAAGTCAAATATTCCTTTAAATATCGTACCTGGGGGGTGTCTAAAGTATGCCTGTGAAGTGCCACGTGTTTCCCGTGTTTAGAACTGTCCCTGCACAAAATGACACTTCTAAAGGAAAAAAAAGCCATTTAAAACTGCTTGCGGCTTTAATGTAATGTCTGGTCCCGGTAATATGGATGAAAATCTTTAAGAAAAATGGCATAGCTACCCCATGACCCCCCCCTACCCCAGCCCATTACCAGCCCCTTTGGGTCTTGTATGGATATTAAGGGGAACCCCGCACATAAAATAAAAAAGGCCCTATATACTCTGAACAGCCGTATACAGGCGGTGCATACAAGACAGGGACTGTAGGTTTGTTCTTATGTAGAATCTGTTTGTAATTTTGAACAGGTACATTGTTTAAGTGTAGCTCCAGCCCAAAAATCTATTTTTAAACTTTTTGGAAAACATAGGTAAGGGTTATCACCCCTGTAACATTTGTTTTGCTGTCTGTGCCCCTGTTCAGAACATTTCACCTCACTTTCCGTCCCAATGACAACTGTTTTTGAAATGTGGTGTTTTTCTTGAAACAAGGATTGGTGATAAAGCATCAGTACAGAGGAGACACCTTTCTCCCATATTAATTCTTACAGGAGAGGATTTTCCTTCCAAGGGGTAGATTTCCTCTCACTTCCTGTTGTCTTCTTGCGTTTGCAAGTAGGAGTCGTTTGTAAGTTGGATGTTTGAAAGTAGGGACCTGCCGTATATACTCTGCAGAAATAGGCCCCTTAGTTGTTGGTGTTGGCACAACACTGTAAGCACTCACAGTTACTCTTGGTTGGTGCTGGAACGCCCTGCTGTCAACTATTATATCAGGAATTTTAATTACATATAATTGTTGAACAGTGGTAGTAAAAATTGGGCCTTTGATGGTGGTGCTGGTGCCACAACACTGTAAGCCCTGACAGTTACTCTTGGTGGGTGCAGCAATGGGCCCTGCTGTGAATTATTAGATCAAGAATTGTAATTGCATGCCCCTGTTGAACAGGGGCTGAAAAATTGGGCCTTTCGTGGTGGTGGTGGTGGTGGTGGTGTTGCCACAACACTGTAAGCCCTCAGAGTTACTCTTGGTGGGTGCAGGAATGGGCCCTGCTGTGAATTATTAGATCAAGAATTGTAATTACATGCCCCTTTTGAACAGGGGCTGAAAAATTGGGCCTTTCGTGGTGGTGGTGGTGGTGGTGGCATTGCCACAACACTGTAAGCCCTCAGAGTTACTCTTGGTGGGTGCAGCAATGGGCCCTGCTGTGAATTATTAGATCAAGAATTGTAATTACATGCCCCTGTTAAACAGGGGCTGAAAAATTGGGCCTTAGGCACTGGTGGCACAACACTACAACCCCTCACAGATACTGTACTTGGAGCACAGCAATGAGCCCTGTTGCAAAGTATTGCTTCAAAAATTGTAATGACACGCCCCTGTTAAACAGGGGCTGAAAAATTGGGCCTTAGGCACTGGTGGCACAACACTCCAACCCCTCACAGATACTGTACTTGGAGCACAGCAATGAGCCCTGTTGCAAAGTATTGCTTCAAAAATTGTAATGACACGCCCCTGTTAAACAGGGGCTGAAAAATTGGGCCTTAGGCACTGGTGGCACAACACTCCAACCCCTCACAGATACTGTACTTGGAGCACAGCAATGAGCCCTATGGCAAATTATTGCTTCAAAAATTGTAATTACACGCCCCTGTTAAACAGGGGCTGAAAAATTGGGCCTTAGCCACTGGTGGCGGCACCCATAAACAAAAATGATCTTCCAAGCTATCATCATCAATCGTATCATTGAGGACTCGGAGGAGGAGGATAGCCAGTCAACATAACAGCACAGGCACTCAGCATCAGCATCAGTCTTGAAGGGATGTGACATGTTAAAATCAATTAGTCTGTTATATCAGCATCAGGTGTGTGGTAGCTGGTGGTGATCCAAGACTGGTTCATCTTGATGAAAGTCAGTCGATCAACCGAGTCGGTGGACAGGCGCACCCTGTGATCCGTGACAAATCCTCCAGCAGCACTGAATGTGCGTTCCGAAAGAACGCTGGATGCAGGACAGGCCAGTAGCTCAATTGCATACTGTGCAAGCTCTGGCCAGTGATCCATCCTCAAGACCCAGTAAGCCAGAGGATTTTCGGTGGGGAAGGTGTCCAAGTCTGACCTTGCCCCTAGATATTCCTGCACCATGTTTATCAGACGCTGGCGATGGTTGCTGGAACCGATCATACTTTGGGGCTGCGGACTAAAGAATTGTCTGAACGCATCGGTCAGACGGCCACCTTCCCCACCGCTCCTTCTTTGACTGGCCGAAGCCTCAGCAACTCGTTGTCCAGGACCAGGAGTTTGTAACCTCCCAGTCTCTGGGAACGCGTTGCACAGACCTTTCTGCAAGGCCTCCCGGAGTTGTCTCATCCTCTGCTCCCTCTGCGACGGTAACATAAGGTCCGCAACCTTACCCTTGTACCGTGGATCAAGGAGAGTGGCCAGCCAGTAATGGTCCCTCTCCTTGATCCGAAGAATACGAGGATCCTTCCGCAGACTTTGCAGGATCAGGGAGGCCATGCAGCGTAGGTTTGCTGAGGCATTCGGTCCGGAGTCCTCTGGGTCACTAAGGACGACATGATCCGCAGCCACCTCCTCCCAGCCACGTACATGTCCACTGGTTTCTTGGGACTGTAAATCATCCCTAAAAGACTGCTGCTGATGATGCTGAGTGCCAGCCTCCACCTCCATGCTGACACAATCCTCCTCCTCCTCCTCCTCCTCCTCCTCTTCCTGTGCGATGGGTGGGACAGAAGGAACACTGTCTGGGTAAAGGGGGCCTTGAGAGGCAAGGAAGTCCTCCTCTTCTTGCCTCTGTTCTGCCTCAAGTGCCCTGTCCATTATTCCACGCAGCGTGTGCTCCAACAGGTGGACAAGAGGTACAGTGTCACTGATGCATGCACTGTCACTGCTCACCATCCTCGTGGCCTCCTCAAATGGTGCCAGGACAGTGCATGCATCCCTGATCATGCCCCACTGGCGTGGAGAAAAAAAACCAAGCTCCCCTGACCCTGTCCTGGTGCCGTAGTCGCACAGGTACTCATTGATGGCCCTCTGCTGCGTGTGCAGCCGCTGCAGCATGGCCAACGTTGAGATCCACCTGGTGGGCATGTCACATATAAGGCGGTTCTTGGGCAGGTTCAACTCCTTTTGCAGCTCAGCCAGGCGAGCACTGGCATTATAAGATCTGCGGAAATGCACACAGACTTTCCTGGCCTGCCTCAGGACATCCTGTAAGCCCGGGTACCTGCCCAAGAACCGCTGCGCCACCAGGTTAAGGACGTGAGCCACACAGGGCACATGGGTCAGTTGTCCCTGTCGGAGGGCGGAGAGGAGGTTGGTGCCATTGTCGCAAACCACCATTCCTGGCTTAAGCTGGCGTGGCGTCAACCACCTCTCGGCCTGGCCCTGCAGAGCAGACAGGACCTCTGCCCCAGTGTGGCTTCTGTCCCCCAAACACACCAGCGCAAGCACGGCATGGCATCTTTTTGCCTGCGTACTTGCGTAGCCCCTTGAACGGCTACGGAGCACCGCTGGTTCAGAGGACAAAGCACAGGAAGAGGCCATGGAGGAAGAAGAAGAGGAGGGGGTGGAGGAGAGAGGTGTGTCACAACCAGTAGTAGCATTTTGGAGGCGTGGCGGTGGAACAACCTCCAACACTACTGCACCTTGTCCTGCATCCTTCCCAGCTGCCAAAAGAGCGACCAAATGGGCCGTGAAAGAAAGGTAACGTCCCTGTCCATGCCTGCTGGACCATGAGTCAGCGGTAATATGCACCTTACCGCTGACCGCCCTGTCCAGCGAGGCCAAGACATTGCCTTCCACATGCCGGTAGAGAGCCGGAATAGCCTTCCGTGAGAAAAAGTGGCGTTTGGGAACCTGCCACTGAGGAACCGCACATTGCACAAACTCACGGAAGGGGGCCGAGTCTACCAACTGAAAAGGCAGCAGTTGAAGCGCTAGCAATTTAGCCAAGCTAGCATTCAACCGCTGGGCATGTGGATGGCTGGGAGTGAACTTCTTTCGACGGTCCAGCAGCTGGGGCAGGGAAATTTGCCTGCTAGAATCGGACGTCGGTGTACTGCTAGCAGAGTGGCCGCAAGTACTTGGCTGTGACACACCTAATTCTACACCTTCATTCCTCTCAGTGCATGTTTCAGAGAGGACTGAAGTTATAGTGGGGTTGGAGATCCCAGCTGATGCGGTGCAAGGAGAGGTCCGCTTTGTTCTTTGGTGTGGGTCTTTGAGGTAGGCTTGCCAACGAGCTGCATGGCAGGTCAACATATGTCTGGTCAGGCATGTGGTACCCAAGCGGCTGATGTTTTGGCCACGCGATATACGCTTGAGACATATGTTGCAAACAGCAGCTGTGCGATCTGATGCACTAGCCTCAAAAAAGGCCCACACCAAAGAACTTTTTGAATGACGGGCAGAGGCAGCGCCCTGCACAGGCGGAGCTCTGCGGTGTGATTCCGTCGGTGTACTGCCCTTACGCTGGCCACCAAAGGGCATCCTGCCTCGTTGGAGATGTGCCTCCTCCTCATCCTCCTCCTCCTCCTCTCTCCTATTAGGCACCCACGTGGAGTCAGTGACCTCATCATCCCCTCCCTCCTCATCACTGGAGCCAATCTGGCAGTATGCTGCAGCTGCTGGAACATGACTGCCAGATTGGTGTCCTTCTTGAGCATCCCCTCTGTCTGCTCTCACGCTACTGCCTTCCTGTAGCTGGGTTTCATCATCAGACCCTTCGAAACGCTGGGCATCCTCCTGGAGCATGTACCCAACACTGTGCTCAAACAGTTCGGGGGACTCCTCAGGAGGAGGACATGGTGGGTCTAGGGAAGGAGTGACTGATGATGAGTCTGACATTGATACCAGGGAAGAGGACGCTTTGGCTGCTGCTTTGCCAGTACCCTGAGCCTGGGTGAGAGAGGATGAGGAGGAGGAGGAGGGCTTGGTCATCCACTCTACCAAGTCTTCGGCATGATGTGGCTCAACATGTCCAGCTGCCGAAAAGAGGACAAGCGTGGGACAAAAAACAAGGATTTCAAAGATGGTTGATGAGGAATGCTTTAGCACAGTATAGCACAAGGAGAATTTCCCTCACTGTCCTTTCCTGTCCCTAGAAACAAGGATTAGCACAGTGAAAGAAACTGACACTCTCCCTACCTATAGTTTTCTGTCCCTAGAAAAAATGTTTTTTTAACCACTTAAGCCCCGGACCATTTCGGGCCATTAGGACCAGGCCTGTTTTTGGGATTCGGCACTGTGCTGCTTTAACTGTAAATTGTGCGGACATGCAATGTTGTAGCCAAATGAAATTTGCGTCCTTTTCTTCCCACAAATAGAGCTTTCTTTTAATGGTATTTGATTGCCTCTGCGATTTTTATTTTTTGCGATATAAACAGAAAAAGACCGAAAATTTTGAAAAAAAATGATATTTTCTACTTTTTGTTATAAGAAAAATCGAATAAACTCAATTTTAGTCATACATTTAGGCCAAAATGTATTCAGCCACATGTCTTTAGTAAAAAAAAATTCAATAAGCGTATATTTATTGGTTTGCGCAAAAGTTATAGCGTTTACAAACTAGGGTACATTTTCTGAAATTTACACAGCTTTAAATTTATGACTGCCTATCTCATTTCTTGAGGTGCTAAAATGGCAGGGCAGTACAAAACCCCCCCAAATGACCCCATTTTGGAAAGTAGACACCCCAAGGAAATTGCTGAGAGGCATGTTGAGCCCATTGAATATTTTTTTTTGTCCCAAGTGATTGAATAATGACAAAAAAAAAAAAATTACAAAAAGTTGTCACTAAATGATATATTGCTCACACATGCCATGGTTATATGTGGAATTGCACCCCAAAATACATTCTGCTGCTTCTCCTGAGTACGGGGATACCACATGTGTGGGACTTTTTAGGAGCCTAGCCACGTACGGGACCCCGGAAACCAAGCACCGCCTTCAGGATTTCTAAGGGCGCAAATTTTTGATTTCACTCCTCACTACCTATCACAGTTTCGAAGGCCATAAAATGCCAAAATAGCACAAAACCCCCCCAAATGACCCCATTTTGGAAAGTAGACACCCCAAGCTATTTACTGAGAGGCATGTTCAGTCCATGGAATATTTTATATTTTGCCACAAGTTGCGGGGATATGACAAACTTTTTTTTTTTTGCACAAAGTTGTCACTAAATGATATATTGCTCACACATGCCATGGGCATATGTGAAATTACACCCCAAAATACATTCTGCTGCTTCTCCTGAGTACGGGGATACCACATGTGTGGGACTTTTTGGGAGCCTAGCCGCGTACGGGACCCCAAAAACCAAGCACCGCCTTCAAGGTTTCTAATGGCATAAATTTTTGATTTCACTCCTCACTACCTATCACAGTTTTGAAGGCCATAAAATGCCAAGATGGCACAAAACCCCCCCAAATGACCCCATTTTGGAAAGTAGACACCCCAAGCTATTTGCTGAGAGGCATGTTGACCCCATTGAATATTTTTTTTTTGTCCCAAATGATTGAATAATGACAAAAAGAAAAAAAAATGTACAAAAAGTTGTCACTAAATGATATATTGCTCACACATGCCATGGTTATATGTGGAATTGCACCCCAAAATACATTCTGCTGCTTTTCCTGAGTACGGGGATACCACATGTGTGGGACTTTTTGGGAGCCTAGCCGCGTACAGGGCCCCAAAATCCAAGCACCGCCTTCAGGATTTCTAAGGGCGTAAATTTTTGATTTCACTCCTCACTACCTATCACAGTTTCGAAGGCCATAAAATGCCAAAATAGCACAAAACCCCCCCAAATTACCCCATTTTGGAAAGTAGACACCCCAAGCTATTTGCTGAGAGGCATGTTGAGTCCATGGAATATTTTATATTTTGCCACAGGTTGCGGGAATATGACAAACTTTTTTTTTTTGCACAAAGTTGTCACTAAATGATATATTGCTCACACATGCCATGGGCATATGTGAAATTACACCCCAAAATACATTCTGCTGCTTCTCCTGAGTACGGGGATACCACATGTGTGGGACTTTTTGGGAGCCTAGCCACGTACGGGACCCCAAAAACCAAGCACCGCCTTCAAGGTTTCTAAGGGCATAAATTTTTGATTTCGCTCCTCACTACCTATCACAGTTTTGAAGGCCATAAAATGCCAAGATGGCACAAAACCCCCCCAAATGACCCCATTTTGAAAAGTAGACACCCCAAGCTATTTGCTGAGAGGCATGTTGAGCCCATTGAATATTTTTTTTTTTTTGTCCCAAATGATTGAATAATGACAAAAAGAAAAAAAAAATGTACAAAAAGTTGTCACTAAATGATATATTGCTCACACATGCCATGGTTATATGTGAAATTACACCCCAAAATACATTCTGCTGCTTCTCTTGAGTACGGGGATACCACATGTGTGGGACTTTTTGGGAGCCTAGCCGCGTACGGGACCCCAAAAACCAAGCACCGCCTTCAAGGTTTCTAAGGGCATACATTTTTGATTTCACTCCTCACTACCTATCACAGTTTTGAAGGCCATAAAATGTCAAAATAGCCCAAAACCCCCACAAATGACCCCATTTTGGAAAGTAGACACCCCAAGCTATTTGCTGAGAGGCATGGTGAGTATTTTACAGCTCTCATTTGTTTTTGAAAATTAAGAAGGACATTTTTTTTCTTTTTTTTTTTCTTTTTTTACATTTTCAAAACTTTGTGACAAAAAGCGAGATCTGCAAAATACTCAACATACCTCTCAGCAAATAGCTTGGGGTGTCTACTTTCCAAAATGGGGTCATTTGGGGGGGTTTTGTGCCATCTGGGCATTCCATGGCCTCCGAAACTGTGATAGGCAGTGAGGAGTGAAATCAAAAATTTACACCCATAGAAATCCTGAAGGCGGTGCTTGGTTTTTGGGGTCCCGTACGCGACTAGGCTCCCAAAAAGTCCCACACATGTGGTATCCCCGTACTCAGGAGAAGCAACAGAATGTATTTTGGGGTGTAATTCCACATATGCCCATGGCATGTTTGAGCAATATATAATTTAGTGACAACTTTTTGTACATTTTTTTTTTTTTTTGGTCATTATTCAATCACTTGGGACAAAAAAAAAAAATATTCAATGGGCTCAACATGCCTCTCAGCAAATAACTTGAGGTGTCTACTTTACAAAATGGGGTCATTTGGGGGGGTTTTGAACTGTCCTGGCATTTTATGCACAACATTAGGAAGCTTATGTCACACATCATCCACTCTTCTAACCACTTGAAGACAAAGCCCTTTCTGACACTTTTTGTTTACATGAAAAAAAAAATTTTTTTGCAAGAAAATTATGTTGAACCCCCAAAAATTATATATTTTTTTAAAGCAAAGGCCCTACAGATTAAAATAGTGGGTGTTGCATTTTTTTTTTCCACACAGTATTTGCGCAGCGATTTTTCAAACGCATTTTTTGGGGAAAAAACACACTTTTTTTATTTTTAATGCACTAAAAAACACTATATTGCCCAAATGTTTGATGAAATAAAAAAGATGATCATAGGCCGAGTACATGGATACCAAACACGACATGCTTTAAAATTGCGCACAAACGCGCAGCGGCAACAAACTACATTCATTTTTAAAAGCATTTAAAAGCCTTTACAGGTTACCACGTTAGATTTACAGAGGAGGTCTACTGCTAAAATAACTGCCCTCGATCTGACCTTCGCGGTGATACCTCACATGCATGATGCAATTGCTGTTTACATATGACGCTAGACCGACGCTTGCGTTCGCCTTTGCGCAAGAGCAGGGGGGACAGCGGTGCTTTTTTTTTTTTTTTTATTATTTATTTGGCTTTTTTATTTTATTTTTAAACTGTGCCTTCCATATTTTATTTTTTTACCATTTTTATCGTTATCTCAGGGAATGTAAATATCCCCTATGATAGCAATAAGTAGTGACAGGTACTCTTTTTTTGAAAAAAATTGGGGGGTTAGACCCTAGATCTTTCCTCTGCCCTCAAAGCATCTGACCACACCAAGATCGGTGTGATAAAATGCTTTCCCAATTTCCCAATGGCGCTTTTTATATCCGGGGGGGGACATTCCCTCCCACTGCTTGTAAAAGCAGTCTAGAGGCTAATTATCTGCTAGAATTGCTTTTACATGAAAGCCGGCTGCTGGCTGAAAAGAATGATACCAAGATGATACCTAAACCCGCAGGCATCATTCTGGTATAAACATTCAAAGTCCAGCAACATACCAGTACGTTGCTGGTCCTTGTTGGACATGTATTGTAATCTTTTTTTTCATACAGCCTATTGGCTGAACGAAAAAAAGAGATTGATTGGTGGGTATGCCCACCATTAGAATACCTCCCTTCATCCACCCACTTCTAATGATGGGCATATATGCCGAAGCATGGGGGCATCCTCCCGCAAAAAAGTTATGCCGCGTACACACGGTCAAGCCTTCGTCGGAATTTCGACCGTATGTACGCGGCATAAAAGGTTATGCCGCGTACACACGGTCGGACTTTTCCACGGGCAAGCCTCCGTTGGAATTTCGACCGTATATACGCGGCATTAGGAGCAAAATCGCTCCTCCGCCCCTGCTGCCCCCATGCTTCGGCATATATGCTCTTTTTTTTAACTGTGGTGGTGAAATCACCTCCTACAGCGTTGGAGTCACGGCTTTATGTATCGTGGGAGCAAACGCTGTTGCTGTCAAGATAAATAGATCCGCGCTGCAACTGAATGGCGTACCTGCTAAGCAAATGGTGGTTAACATTAAAACAAAGTAACATTGCAGTACAACAGTAAGACCTTACCATGCCATACCTGCAAAGCAAATACCAAAACAAAACCTAGTAAAAAATAAAAAAATGTTTTAACGCAACCTGTGCCTAAAATATATATATGCCGAAGCATGGGGGCATCCTCCCGCAAAAAAGTTATGCCGCGTACACACGGTCGGAATTTTCCACGGGCAGGCCTCCGTCGGAATTTCGACCGTATGTACGCGGCATTAGGAGCAAAATCGCTCCTCCGCCCCTGCTGCCCCCATGCTTCGGCATATATGCTCTTTTTTTTAACTGTGGTGGTGAAATCACCTCCTACAGCACTGGAGTCACGGCTTTATGTATCGTGGGAGCAAACGCTGTTGCTGTCAAGATAAATAATTCCGCGCTGCAGTTGAATGGCGCACCTGAAAACAAAAAATTACATACCTGAAAAGCAAGCATGATAAAACATTGCAGAATAGAATACAGTAAAAAAGAGCAGAACAATAGAGAGAAAATAGAGAGAGAGAGAACAATAAAACGACAACTATTTTTGGTTTTTTTATTTTATATTTTTTTTGTGTTTTGTTTTTTACGTTTTTTTTTTTCTTTTTTACACTTTTTTTTGTAACTTTACAACTGTAATGGTTCGGGTCTCTCAAAATGTAATGGCATCTTGGGAGACCCTGTGTAAGTGTGTCCTTGTCTGTGAAATGCTGTACCCTACGCTAAAACTTCACTTTTGAGTGGTAGCGTTCAAAACATTCACCTTGGCAAAGACCAGGCTTGTCAGGACAGAGTGGACAAAAACTACGGGTGTCACGCCTAAATCCGCGCTTGCTACAGACACGACATCTTTTTTGGGGGTGGCTTTGGGTAGGGGTACTCGGGAGGACATACGAATAATGCCTCTCATGCAGCCGGCTTACTGCATTTGGTTGGGGATGGTGAGGTGCAGAACCGCCTGGATACAGGAGTTCTGTGACTATCTCATTCTGGAATTTTAGAAGAGATAACGTCCCGCCTGAAGCTCTGTATAGCACATGAGCGTTCAGCAAAGCCAATTGGAATAATGATAGAGACACTTTTTTGTACCAGCGTCTCGCCTTACGGTCAATTAGATACGGCGCCATCAACTGGTCGTTGAGGTCCACCCCTCCCATATTTTGGTTATATTCGTGGACACAGAGGGGTTTCTCCACAACACCAGTCGCCGTACGAATTTGGACTGTCGTGTCTGCATGAAGGGAGGTAAGAAGGAAAACATTCTTATTGTCCCTCCACTTCATAGCGAGCAAGTTATTACACTTCAAGCAGGCTCTCTCCCCCAGCCTAAGACGGGCATCTACAAGCCGCTGGGGAAAGCCCCGGCGATTAGGTCGCACGGTGCCACATGCTCCAATCTGATGATCAAACAAGTGACTAAACAGTGGCACGCTCGTGTAATAATTGTCCACATACAAGTGGTACCCCTTTCCGAATAAGGGTGACACCAAGTTCCACACTATCTTGCCAGCGCTCCCTATGTAATCCGGGCAGTTGACCGACTCAATCTGACTATCTTTTCCCTCATAAACCGTAAAGTTCACTACATAGCCTGTTGCCCTGTCACAGAACTTGTAGAGCTTGACCCCGTATCTGGCACGCTTGCTGGGAAGGTACTGCTTGAAAGACAAGCGGCCAGAAAATTTAATCAGGGACTCATCAACGCAGACAACTTGATCGGGAGTAAACAAGGCTGCAAAACGTTCGTTGAAGTGGTTTATGAGGGGCCGAATTTTATAGAGCCGGTCGTATTCAGGGTCCCCACGTGGACGACAAAGTTCATTGTCGTTGAAGTGCATGAAACGCAAAATCTGCTCGTATCGTGCCCTGGACATGGAGGCAGAGAACACGGGCATGTGGTCAATTGGGTGCGTGGACCAATAAGCACGCAATGACGGAAATTTATGTGTGCCCATGTTGAGGGAAAGGCCCAGAAAGGTCTTAAATTCGGAAACCGTAATTGGTTTCCAATTTCTGGCAATTTTAGGCAACTGGGGGTTAGCGGCGATAAATTGACCAGCATATAAATTACTCTGGTCCACAATAGATCTATAGAGATCTTCCGTGAAAAACAGTGAATAAAAATCAATTGGAATAAAATCAGCTGTTTCCACCTGAATACCGGGTTGGGCAGTGAATGGGGGAAGTACGGGTTCTGCAGAAGTGGTGGGGACCCAATCAGAAGTGTTACTGCAGTGCTGGATGTACGTCCAGGCTGTACTAGGCCGCTGGTGCTTGCCAGTTCACCAGAAGGAATAGCGGCGCTAGTACTACTCTGCTCCATGATACGAGAGACCTGCGGTTCTTGCGCCTCAACAACCTCAGAAGATCGGGATCGGGTACACCTGACCTTAGCAGGGACCTCAACTTCGTCGTCAGAGCTATCTGACGTGGGGCCGCTGACGTCACTGTCTTCTACGGGAAGATATTCTGAGCCTGAATCTGACAGATACGTGACCTCCTCTTCACTATCTGTCATGCTCAGAATCTCGTAGGCCTCTTTACTAGTGTACCTTCGTCTTGCCATTTTGGGCTCTAAATTTAGGGGTACACTAGTAAGATTCACAGGAAAAAAAGCACCTGACTGTCGTCAGCAAATATATCAAACGCTACAAAAAAACTGTTAGCGATCGCAGGGATCAGGCCTGTCTCTGCGAACGCTGCAGTTATGTGTGTTGTGTTTGGTAAGTGACAGTGATCGATCGATACTGCACTTGGGTGGGCTGGGCTGGGCTGGGCTGGGCGGAGGGGCTAAACGCAGGCGCTAGCAGGTATCTGGGCTGATCCCGCTAACACTGCGTTTTTGGGAACCCTAAACCGCTGGGGATGCTAGTATAGATCTGATCAGATACTATACCACTAAGGGGGGTGTATGCTTTGCGCGTGGGTGTTAGCGTTACTGGCACTAACCTAACACTGCCTGGGGCGACGCAGACCCTCTCTGGCGCTAAAACCTAATTGATCTCACCCGCCGGGCGATCAGGGGGGTTAAACCTTTATTGGGTTATATACGGCGGGTGCCCTGATGCTATAAAAAGCAAACTAATCAACCAGCGTCACCCGTAACCTTTATATGGTGATCACTGGTGAAAGGGTTAACTAGGGGCAATCAGGGGGTTAAAACCTTTATTAGGTTAAATATGGGGGTACCTGACACTATATAAAAACCTGACGGGTAACCTAAATAACTAAATAACTTACTGGCTAACCAGTGACACCAGTGACGCTTATACGGCGATCACTGGTGAAAGGGTTAACTCTAGGGGCAATCAGGGGGTTAAAATAATATATGGGGGTACCTGACACTAATAAAAACCTGCGGCGAACCTAAAAAAAACTAACTGCCTATCTAAAACACCAGCGACACGAATACAGCGATCGGAAAAACAATCGCTTAGTGACGCTGAAGTTAGGGGGTGAAAGGGTTACCCTGGGGGGTGATCAAGGGGTTAAACCTTTATTAGGGGGGGTTAGGGGGCTACCCTGGACCTAAAGGGGCCTAATCCTAACTGCCCTGCAACTTTTTACAATCACAGATGACACTAAATGCAGTGATCAGTAAAATAAATGATCACTGCAATCAGTGACACTGTGATTGGGGGCTTTGGGGTGACCTGGGGGGTGATCTGGGGGTGACTGGGGGGTGATATGTGTGCCTATGTGTACCTACGTGTCAGTGGACTGTTGGTGCACTAACCTGCTTCTTCTCTCCTCGGCGCCGGGAACGAAAAGACCGCGGCGAGGGAGATGACATCACTTCCTCCAGCCTGTGTTTACATTTCAGGCAGGAGGAAGCAATTTCATTCGCCGGGAGCGATCGCGAGGGGGGGGCGGAATCGAGCGGCCGCCCCCTCATGCCTGATCGCTCCCGAACACTTAACGGCCGCTCACTGCAGTGAAGGGGGGTCCGGATGGACCCCCCAACTGCACAAAGGCGATCACGTAGATCTACGTGATTCTGCCTGTCGGTGCCATTCTGCCGACGTAAATCGGCGGTGGGCGGTCGTTAAGTGGTTAAAGATGGTTGATGATCAATGCTTTAGCACAGTATAGCACAAGGAGAATTTCCCTCACTGTCCTTCCCTGTCCCTAGAAACAAGGATTAGCACAGTGAAAGAAACTGACACTCTCCCTACCTATAGTTTTCTGTCCCTAGAAAAAATGTTTTTTTTAAAGATGGTTGATGATCAATGCTTTAGCACAGTATAGCACAAGGAGAATTTCCCTCACTGTCCTTCCCTGTCCCTAGAAACAAGGATTAGCACAGTGAAAGAAACTGACACTCTCCCTACCTATAGTTTTCTGTCCCTAGAAAAAATGTTTTTTTAAAGATGGTTGATGATCAATGCTTTAGCACAGTATAGCACAAGGAGAATTTCCCTCACTGTCCTTCCCTGTCCCTAGAAACAAGGATTAGCACAGTGAAAGAAACTGACACTCTCCCTACCTATAGTTTTCTGTCCCTAGAAAAAATGTTTTTTTAAAGATGGTTGATGATCAATGCTTTAGCACACTATAGCACAAGGAGAATTTCCCTCACTGTCCTTCCCTGTCCCTAGAAACAAGGATTAGCACAGTGAAAGAAACTGACACTCTCCCTACCTATAGTTTTCTGTCCCTAGAAAAAATGTTTTTTTAAAGATGGTTGATGATCAATGCTTTAGCACAGTATAGCACAAGGAGAATTTCCCTCACTGTCCTTCCCTGTCCCTAGAAACAAGGATTAGCACAGTGAAAGAAACTGACACTCTCCCTACCTATAGTTTTCTGTCCCTAGAAAAAATGTTTTTTTAAAGATGGTTGATGATCAATGCTTTAGCACACTATAGCACAAGGAGAATTTCCCTCACTGTCCTTCCCTGTCCCTACAAACAAGGATTAGCACAGTAAAACACACTGACACTCTCCCTACCTATAGTTTTCTGTCCCTAGAAAAAATGTTTTTTTAAAGATGGTTGATGATCAATGCTTTAGCACACTATAGCACAAGGAGAATTTCCCTCACTGTCCTTTCCTGTCCCTAGAAACAAGGATTAGCACAGTAAAACACACTGACACTCTCCCTACCTATAGTTTTCTGTCCCTAGAAAAAATGTTTTTTTAAAAGATGGTTGATGATCAATGCTTTAGCACACTATAGCACAAGGAGAATTTCCCTCACTATCCTTCCCTGTCCCTAGAAACAAGGATTAGCACAGTAAAACACACTGACACTCTCCCTACCTATAGTTTTCTGTCCCTAGAAAAAATGTTTTTTTAAAGATGGTTGATGATCAATGCTTTAGCACACTATAGCACAAGGAGAATTTCCCTCACTGTCCTTCCCTGTCCCTAGAAACAAGAATTAGCACAGTAAAACACACTGACACTCTCCCTACCTATAGTTTTCTGTCCCTAGAAAAAATGTTTTTTTAAAGATGGTTGATGATCAATGCTTTAGCACACTATAGCACAAGGAGAATTTCCCTCACTGTCCTTCCCTGTCCCTAGAAACAAGGATTAGCACAGTAAAACACACTGACACTCTCCCTACCTATAGTTTTCTGTCCCTAGAAAAAATGTTTTTTTAAAGATGGTTGATGATCAATGCTTTAGCACACTATAGCACAAGGAGAATTTCCCTCACTGTCCTTCCCTGTCCCTAGAAACAAGGATTATCACAGTAAAACACACTGACACTCTCCCTACCTATAGTTTTCTGTCCCTAGAAAAAATGATTTTTTAAAGATGGTTGATGATCAATGCTTTAGCACAGTATAACACAAGGAGAATTTCCCTCACTGTCCTTCCCTGTCCCTAGAAACAAGGATTCGCACAGTAAAACACACTGACACTCTCCCTACCTATCCTTCTCTTTCCCTAAACTAAAGGAATCCAGGTTAAGCAAGAAAAAAAAATGTCACTGTCCCTGCCTATGCTTCTCTTTCCCTGCTCCGGAACACACTACACTAGGCCGCCGTGCTGGCGGCCTTTTATAGTGTGGGGCGTGTACTAAACACCCTCAGCAATAATTGGCCACAGGCATCCTGCCTGTGGCCAATCATTGCTCTCCTCGCTGCCGGCGCTGTGATTGGCCAAGCATGCGGGGTCACAGTGCATGCTTGGCCAATCACAGCGCCTGGATGACACTGCGATGGCGTAGTGCATTGTGGGCCGTTCGCGTCACTCGAATTAGGCGCGAACGGCCCAAATCGTTCGATCTTCGTCGAACGATCGAACAGCCGATGTTCGAGTCGAACGTATGTTCGACTCGAACACCGAGCTCATCCCTATTCAGCACATTGGTGCCCAACCAGAAGCTGAGGGGTCTTTTGGCACTTTCTCAGTGCCCCTGCAGATATCAGTTGTGTTTTCTTAAAGTGGACCTTCAGCCTCCCCAAGGACGATCCTGCCTCCCGTTCTCTGCATTTTACGGCCTTTTTTTCTTTTGTTTACCCATTTATTTTTTTATTTTTTTATTAAAGTCTGCCCCACCTCCCCATGCACATCATTCATCTTAGGCGAATGGAGGTATAGGCTTTTATTGAGGAAAGAGAAGGGGGCGGGGCTGTCCATGTATCATTGGGAGGCGTGCTGGTTGAACCCGGAACACCTGGCAGCCTAGCCTTAACCACTTTAAGACCGGGCCTATTTTTCAGACTTGTTGTTTACAAATTAAAATAATATTTTTTTGCTATAAAATTACTTAGAACCCCCAAACATTATATATATATTTTTAGAACACCATAGAGAATAAAATGGCGGTCGTTTCAATACTTTCTGTCATACCGTATTTGCACAGTGGTCTTACAAGGGCACTTTTTTTGGAAAAAATACACTATTTTGAATTTAAAAAAAGACAACAGTAAAGTTAGACCATTTTTTTTGTTATATTGTGAAATATGATGTTACTCCGAGTAAATTGATACCCAACATGTCATGCTTCAAAATTGCACCCGCTTGTGGAATGGCGACAAACTTTTGTTCTTAAAAATCTCCATATGCGATGTCTACAGGTTGCATGTTTTGAGTTACAGAGGAGGTCTAGGGCTAGAATTATTGCTCTCGCTCTAATGATCGCCATGTGTGGTTTGAACACCGTTTTCATATGCGGGTGCTACTCACGTATGTGTTCACTTCTGCACGCGAGCTCGGTGTGACAGGGCACGTAAAAAAGTATTTTTTTATTTATTTCACTTTTTATTTTTTATTTTTACACTGTTCTTTTAAAAAAAAAATTGTCACTTTTATTCCTATTTCAAGGATAGTAAACATCCCTTGTAATATAAAAAAACGCATGACAGGTCCTCTTAACTATGAGATCTGGGGTCAAAAAAAACTCAGATCTCATATTTACACTAAAATGCAATGGACAAAAAAAAAGTTGCTTTAACCACTTCAGCCGCGGAAGGATTTACCCCCTTCCTGACCAGAGCACTTTTTGCGATGCGGCAATGCATCGCTTTAACTGACAATTGCGCGGTCGTGCAACGTTGCACCCAAACAAAATTGACGTCCTTTTTTTCCCCAGAAATAGAGCTTTCTTTTGGTGGTATTTGATCACCTCTGCGATTTTTATTTTGAAAAAAAAAGCAATCGTTTTTACTTTTTGCTATAATAAATATCCTCAAAAAATATATATAAAAATGTTTTTTTCCTCAGTTTAGGCCAATACATATTCTTCTACATACTTTTGGTAAAAAAACTTGCAATAAGTGTATATTGATTGGTTTGCGCAAAAGTTATAGCATCTACAAAGTAGGGGATTGATTTATGGCATTTTTATTATTTTTTTTTTTTTTACTTTTAATCAGATTTTTATTGTGATTGCGACTTTATGGCGGACACATCGGACACTTTTGACACTATTCTGGGACCATTGTCATTTATACAGAGATCAATGCTATAAAAATGCACTGATTACTGTGTAAATGACACTGGCAGGGAAGGGGTTAAACACTAGGGGGCAATCAAGGGGTTAAGTGTGTCCTAGAGAGTGATTCTAACTGTGGGGGGATGGGCTACCAGTACCACTGACATGACAGCGATCACTGCTCCTGATGACAGGGAGCAGAAGATCCCTGTCATATCACTAGGCAGAACAGGAAAAATGCCTTGTTTACATTGGCATCTCCCCGTTCTGCCTCTCTGTGTCACGATCGCGGGCCGCCGGTGAACATCGCGTTTGTGGGGCACGGTCACGGAGTACGCGGCGGTGATGGGCGCCACCGGTGATGCGCGCGCGCCCACTAGCAGGCAAATTAAAACGGACGCAGGTACGCCCATTTGCCCACCGCAAGTGGTTAAGAGCTATGGGCGGAAGTGACGTTTTGACATTGCTTCCGCCCTGCAATTGTATGGAGCCGAGCGGGGGCCATCTTCCCCTCACTTCATACCTAATACGGGAGAGGACGAGATCGCCTTCGCCGCTTCCGGCGGCTCCAATAAGTGGGCATCAGAGAGCGGTGAGAGGGGGGGTAAAAGTGATCACGCGACAAATCCGTCGCAGAGACCACTTTTATTTGAAAGCAGACCGCCCGCTGAAGAAGTTGATACCGGGGTTATGGCAGCTTGCTGCTGCCATAACAAAGATATTCCACTTCAAAGTACCACCGTATAATGATGGCTGGTGGTCCGGACGTGGTTAAAGGGTAAGTTCACATTTGTACACTTTTTTTTTCTTTCTAAAATCCAGCTATCCTATGCACTAATATAGGATTTGTGTACTTTTTTTGCAAAAATATCAAAGCTTTTCATTAAATCTACAGTCACTTACTTTTCTTGTGCTAATCCATGCTTCCAGACGTTTCCCTTAGTAATGTGTTTCTTCCTTACAGTCTGTAGGTCATGGCACAGGAAGAAATGGACCAGTGGACCTCATTAGCACACACTCTGCATCATCCACCCTCCCATTCCCAGGTGCACCTTTTTTAATGAAATTCAATCAATCAGTGATTAAGTGCATAGTGTATGGCCATCTTTATACAAGTACATAGGAGGGAGTGGACAGAAACACTCAGCTGTCAAGCCACGTTCACAACTCTACATAGCTTCTTTTTTTTTTTTAGCGAGGGGGGGAGACGTTTTGGAGCATTTTCTCCCATCACGCATAGGGCAGCCCATCCACCTGACACACAGCAATCAAAAGCTTCAGAACTTTTTTCCGAGTGGAGCTTGGTGCATTTATTACTGTGATTTTTGGTGCAGCACATTTCTGAAATGCAAAGAAACGCACAGATGTCAAAGGAGCCTCATTGTTCTTGTGTTACTGCACCAATTTCACTTTCAGACCCCATTCACATCTAGCATAGTGGGAGCGAACATTTTGTGTCTCGTTATTCTTGTGACATGCATAGGGCAGCCTGTGGATTTCAATTGGCTGCACTACATGTGGTTAATGGAACATTTTGGCAATTTGTGGCTTGCATGTTTTTTACTGTGCGTTTTGCAGCATTTACCTATTGTTTTTTTACATGGCAAAATGTGTGTTTGCTTCTGTATTTGGTGTGCCGTTAACAATTAATGGCACTGAAAGTGCAACTAGTAATTTTAGGTGTATAAACATGGCCATACACTATACAATCTTATTGTATATTGTGTATTTAGTGAGAAGGGTGATCACTGATTGCTTGCATTTCATTTAAAAAACATGCACCTGGGAATGGGTGGGTAGATGATGCAGGGTGTGAGCTAATGAGGTCAGCTGGTCAACTCCTTCCTGTGTCATGACCTACAGTATGTAAGGAAGAAAGACATTACTAAGGGAAACATCTGGAAATGTGGATTAGGACAAGAAAAGTAAGTGACTAGATTTAATGGAAAGTGTTGATATTTTTGCAAAAAAAGTACATGAATGGGATATTGGCGCATATGGGAGCTGGAATTTAGAAGAAAAAAAAAGTGTACAAGGGTGAACTTACCCTTTAAACTGCATAGAGAGGTTCTTTACTGTCAGAGCGGTAAGGATGTGGAATTCTCTTCCACAAGCAGGGGTATCAGCAGGGAGTGTTGATAGTTTAAAAAAACTATTAGATGGGCACCTTAACGATCACAGGGATATACAGCCCAGATAGCAAGCAATTGTGCTACAAGTTTGAAAATGACTTGCTAAGCTATTGCTAGACTTGCCAGACTTCACAAGTTTGTTGCACATGTAGCGCACACACCCCCTTCTCCTTGTCTGTTTCGGCTCCTCTTAGGAGAAAGGGGCACACCGCACCACAAGCCCGTACCCTCGCTTGTTAAGAGGTTAGGCGGTGTTGTTTTTGGGCCTTGTTTGCAGCATAAAGTCCTCCCGAGAATGATTCTCACCTCTACAGTGTGTAGATGCAAGTCCTTGACTTCCCCAGGAACGTAAATGTCCACACCAACTGAAAGTTCAACTCAACCTTTATTTCTCTCTTGCACAACACATTTTCTCTTGGATAAACGAAAGGTTGGAATAAAGACACAGAATAGCTTTAAGGTGTGGAGGAGGCCCAGGCACAAAGGTAGCTCAAACTTTTAGGACTGTTCAGATTCTCAAACAGTTTTGGCGCATGGTCTCTGCCACAGACCATGAGGTTGGTCTATGCCACAGACCTAGTGGATAAGGTCACTGCCACTGACCTGGTGAATAGGGTCACTGCCACTGACCTGGTGAATAGGGTCACTGCCACTGACCTGGTGAATATGAATTTCCTTCCTAGGACTTAGCCCCTTTTAGGGAGAAGACATTCCCCCAGAGAGTCAACAGACCCCTTCCTTCACCGTGTCCACAGCACCGGTCCTTCGGAACAGGATCCTCCCTTCTCTTAGGGTGCGGGTCTCCTCGCAAGGCGGCACCCTGGACTTCTCGATCCCTTGCGGATCCCATCCGAAGGCTGCTGGGCTCCAGGCCGTCACTGCAACTCCTGGGCCTCCATGCCCAGGCGAACAGGAGCGGTGAGATAGTACCTCACCCCAGGCTAAAGGTGCCTGAGATGGAACCGGAACAAGGCCTCCGGGTCTAGGGCACCCGGAGATGACGAACCACACTCCCACACACCCAGGCTGAAGGTGCCTGGGCGTGGACGGACGAAGAACCCTCTCAGAAGATGTCCGCCACCTTTTATATCCTCTCCCGGCATGCACAGCAGGTTCCCCGCCCTACTGTACGGCTGCCGAGAGGGGAAACAAAAGGCACAGCACTGTGCTTGAGGTTCAACCCTAGCCCAGAATGGCAGCGCCACCCCCCGGCCACAGGGAACGCATCACAAGCACCAACCCCTGAGAACAAAAATGGTCCATGAACCCTATCAATTTAATGTGTCTGAGCCTAGTTACGACTCAGACACTTCCCTTAAATTGAACACCCCGCTACACACAATTGCAGCAAGTCTGCATTGCATGACTCCCGATCAACTTTCTTTGCAAACATTCTGCAAGTTTACTGCAAGTTCTGGTTCAATTATGTTGTACACTAGTCATCCCACCACAGGGGGTCACTGTGAGTGAATTTTAATGCTGTAGACTTGCAAAGCTCTTGCTATAAACTCACCACTGCAACTCTGCTCTTGCTAGAGACTTGCCACACGTGATTTGCTACAAATCAGAAACGTGTCAACTAGAACTTGTGCTTCAAGTGCTCTGCAAGTGTACAACTTGCCAGTAAATATGTGCAGCAAGTTAATAGACTTGCAATTTAACACTTCAACACATGTGTGGCAAGTTATGCTTGTTATCTGGGAATGTACTAGTGACATAAAACACACGCAGACTCACACACCACAGGTTAAACTGGATGGACTGGTGTATTTTTTCAGCCTTACCAACTATGTAACTATCACAGGGAAACATGGCGGCAGGGAACACAGTGCTGCCAGAAGAGAAGAGGCTCTTAGCTGGAGAGCGCTGGATCCGCTGGGTGGATATGATGGGCACAGTGGCTGCATATGATGGGGCACAGTTGGCTGCATTTGATGAGCACAGAGTCTGCATATGATGGGCACAGAGTCTGCATATGATGGGCACAGTGGCTGCATATGATGGGGCACAGTTGGCTGCATTTGATGAGCACAGAGGCTGTATATTGTGAGCACAGTTGGCTGCATATTATGGACACAGAGTCTGCATATGATGGGCACAGAGTCTGCATATGATGGGCACAGTGGCTGCATATGATGGGGCACAGTTGGCTGCATTTGATGGGCACAGAGTCTGTATATGATTGGCACAGAGTCTGCATATGATGGGCACAAAGTCTGCATATGATGGGCACAGTGGCTGCATATGATGGGGCACAGTTGGCTGCATATTATGGACACAGAGTCTGCATTTGATGGGCACATAGTCTGCATATGATGGGCACAGTGGCTGCATATGATGGGCACAGAGTCTGCATATAATGGGTACAGTGGCTGCATATGATGGGCACAATTGTCTGCATATTATGGGCACAGTTGGCTGCATATTATGGGCACAGTTGGCTGCATATGATGGGTACAGGTGGCTGCATATGATGGGGACAGGTGGCTGAATATGATGGGCACAGTTGGCTGCATATTATGGGCACAGTTGGCTGCATATAATAGGCACAGATTGCTGCATTTTCTGGGCACAGATGGCTGCATTTTCTGGGCACAGTTGGCTGCATATGATGGGCACAGTGGCTGCATTAGATGGCACAGTGGCTGCATTTGATGGCACAGTGGTTGCATTGGATGGGCACAGTGGCTGCATATGATGGCACAGTGAGGCTGCGATTGATGTTTTTGTTTCAGTATCTTTCAGAATTTTTCAGTTTGTTTGCGCCCCCCAAAAGATTTTGAGCACCAGCCGCCACTGATTAGCAATATAGTGTATATTAAAGTAGTAAAATATCTGAGCATAAAGTGATTGATCCAATATAACAAAAATAATAAAGGTATTCTATATAGATATTCTAATAACATGATTTACTATCATACTACTTAGAACAAAAATATTTCACGGAACCTAGAGCTAAACATTTCAAAAGTAGGAAAATAATTCAAACATTTACATATCAAGAAAAAAGTTGAAAGTCTCTTGGTTCTGAGGCTGTAAAAACATCTGGTCATACCTTGCGTAAACCAAGAGTTACATGCATAAAATATTTCGACAGTTATTTCTTAGAACTAGAACAGAAATGTCTTATGTAGAATAGTGTAAAAGAGGTTCTAATAAGGAGACAGTATTTCTTTCAGATATGTCCCAGTGGCCAGCAGGACCCGAGTATTGCATGGAACTCCTAGTGACATCTCCATACAGCTTCCTTCCTGAATTCATCTCAGCACAGCAGAGCCCTTAGGGGGAATATTAACACACTCATTAGGCTGTTGGAAAGGTTAAGAGGGTCTGAATAACTCAATGTTGTGGCTAAGGGTAAAAGTTCATTATACGCAATTGGTTCTACCTAAGGAGTAATGTATGACTCTATTTATTAAAACTGATTACTTTACATGGGCTATGAAAGGTGTCATTAAATATGTAATAATCACTCCAGAGAAGGCAGGAACACCATCCATAAAATGTGAACACCAGACATAAATTTACAGAATAAAATAAAAAAAAAAGTAAAAAGGAGGGGAAAAGATTATATTATGAACTATACAAACCAACATGCAAACAATACACCCGTCCGAGCAAACCAGATCATAGAGAGGAAGTGTTGATAATTGGATCCCAGAAAAAGTGAGAGCAATAACAATCATTTTGCAGCCAAAGCCACTTAGATCACACATCTTCCGCAATTTTTTTGGGTGATTGGGCTACAACGGCTTACCAATTTCTGCATGCATTATGTGTTGAATTGCAGCTATGGTATTTGTTGTTTTGGTTATTTGCCTTACAGAGGCATTGTCACTTTGCCCATTCAAGAAAAATAGTAGACATGTGCACTGCCGGAAAATTTGTTTGTTTTAGTTTCATTCGTTTTTTTTTTTGTTTTTTTTAAGAAATTCTAAAATTCAGAAATTCATTAAAATTTGAAAATTTTAAAAGTTTGGAAATTCAAAAATGAGTAAATTTGAAAATTCGGAATTCGTTAATTTGAAAAATTTGAAAATTCGGAAATGCGAAAACTCAGAATCTGGAAATTCGGAAATTCAGATAGTCGTAAATTTGAAAGTTCAGAATTCGTACATTCGTAAATTCGTAAATTTGAATAATCGGAATTTGTAAATTCGGAAATTTGAAAATTCGGATATTCAAACATTCGGAATTTTTAAATTTTAAAATTCGACAATTCGGAAAATTCAGAAATTCGGGAATCCAAAAAAAAAAAAGAAAAGAAAAATCCGAAAACTTGAAAAAATTAAAATAAAAAAATCCAAATATTTGAAATAATAACTAACTAACTAAAAATAACTAACTATTAAATTATAAGTATTGGAATTTCCTTTCAAATTTGGCTGTTAGTGAACATAACGAATACGAATTTATCCGAAGTTACAAATTATCTGAAATAAAGAATGCCGCATCTAAACAAATGGAACGAATAATAATAATAATAATAATAAAACCATACTATTATTTATTATTATTTAGTTACGTTCCATTCATTTAGATATGGCATTCGTTATTTTGGATAATTCGTAACTTCGGATAAATTCGTATTCGTTACGTTCACTAAAAGCCAAATTTAAAAAGGAAATTCCAATACCTATAATTTAATAGTTAGTAATACTTAAGTTATTATTAGTTAGTTATTATTTCAGATTTAAGAGTTCTAGGGATTTAGAATTTTCGGATTTTCGTTTTTATTTTTGGATTTTCAAATGTTCAAATTTACAAATTAACACATTTTCGAAATTTAGAATTCTCTGGTTTTCGTATATCAAATTTCCAAAATTTCAAATTTTTTAATTTCAGAAATTTTGATTTTTCGGAATTTTGAATTTCCGAAATTTAGAATTTTCGAATTTCCGAATATTTGGAAAAATTCTGAAATTCAAAAATTCTGAAATTCAGATATTTCCCAATTAACTAATTTGTCTAAATTTGTTTAAAAAACTAATTTGGAGCTAAACAAATTGCACATCTCTAGAAAATAGCTCTGATAGCTGAAGACAGTCCAACAACCCCAAGAAGTTATACTTACTGAACCATGCTCCCTTGCCACCCAAGCCCATGCAAATGAAGCACGTGATCTTGTCTGTGTGACAGTGGTCAGGACTTAGTGGCCAGTCTACAAGCCTGAACACTGTTGTGTGAAATTGGGGAATGTAACTTCATGCCCATTCGAGTTCTGACACCGGCTGACACCAGCTTAGACAGCTTGGGATGGTGCTATCCATTTTATACTCCCTTGGATTACGCACACTGTGGCCCACATTTTATAGCCCAGTCATAAAATGTGGATCATGTTGTGGTGCCTGCAGTGCCACCAAAGTTCTTTTATGGCCCCTTTCACGCGATCGGACCGTCTATCCGTTTTTTATCCATCCGTCAACGGATGACAATTCATTCCTACGGGCAAACAAATGACCATCCGTTACCATCCGTTCACCTCCGCTTCCGATCTTATCCGTTTTTTTGAACGTACAAGGGTACGTCGAGATCTGTGAAAACAGATATTAACTGATGTTAACGGGCAATGTCCATCAACGTCCGATCAGTTAAGATCCGTTTGGAATAAATTCAATTTTTTTGTTTGTTTATATATGAACTTAACTTAAGGCCGCCTCAGTAGCATGGGATGGGTCCAAAATCGACAAAGTCTCCTAGCCATAATCTGCTTTTTCTTGCTCTCCTTTCTCCACAAATATGACAAACAACGTCACGCTGTCCCAAAAATTGCTGGAATCCATCGCACAATGCAGATAGCACACACAAAGACACAGCAAGGACAAGTCACTCACCGAAAACTGCAATGCAGCATGGGAGGAGCAATGCTTTCTGGGTAATGTCATCAAAGCCACAGAAACTGCTGTAAACAGATTAAAACGGATGTAAACAGGTAAATTAACGAATATAAATGGATGTTAACGGAACTTACGACGGATGAAGACGGGTGAAGCAATGGATGAGAACTGATACGTTTTCAACGTGGCTAAACTGACGGTGCCATGTGAAAGGGGCCTAAGGCCTAACTAAGACTCCTATCACACATGCCGTTTGTCCGTTTTTCATCCATCCGCTGATGGATAAAAAACGAACATCAATGCATCTCTATGGAAAAACTGATGTCAATGGATGATCAGTTTACATCCGCATCCCTCATCATCTGGTTTTTGAAACTGATCAAAGCTCGATTTTTCTTCCGATAAAAAAAAATGGATCGGAAGAAAAATGGATGTAAACTGACAAATGGTCAGTTTTTCATCCATTTTTGCATCAGTAGTGGATGTAAAAAACGGATAAAAAACGAATGAGCACTGATGAAGAATGGATGAAAAATGTATTTTCCCCACAAATAGAGCTTTCTTTTGGTGTTATTTGATCATCTCTGCGTTTTTTGCGCTATAAACAAAAAAAAGAGTGACAATTTTCAAAAAAACAAAACAATATTTTTTACTTTTTGCTATAATAAATATCCCCCCCCCCCCCCCCGAATAAAAAAAACACGAATTTCTTCATCAGTTTAGGCCGATATATATTCTTCTACATATTTTTGGTAAAAAAAAATCGCAATGATCGTATATTGATTGGTTTGCGTAAAAGTTATAGCGTGTACAAAATAGGGGATGGATTTATGGCATTTTTATTATTATTTTTTTTACTAGTAATGGCGGTGATCAACGATTTTTAGTGGGACTGCAACATTGCGCGAACAGCTCAGACACTTTTGATCCTGATGATGTCGTAAAGTAAAGTGGCATTTACTATGTAAAAAAATTATACAGTTTAAATGGTTGGCAAATGCTATTTCATTGCCAGCTTCTTCTTTTTTTAAATGGCACGCAACAAGGCAGGCCACAGGAAAAGAGGGGGGTACGAAGACCCCTTCAGAGGTCCCCCAAATATTTTGGGTCTGTGTGCCTTTTCTTTTTTAAATGGAACCCAGACGGGAAATGTCATTTGCAGACAAAACTGTTTCCTTTGTAAATGTCAGTACTTTAAAATAGAACTATAGACAAAGCTTGTTTTTTCATTTTGGATAAAGTAAGGGAGGGTTATAAATGCTGTCAGTTTTTTTTTTTTTGTCATCTATGTCCCATTGTGGAGTTTTTTCTTCACTTCCTGTCCCATAGCCAAAACAGGAAGTAAGAGATAATCCCCATAAATTAATGGGATTCCTTAGGGACCCCCAGGACACTAGAACTAGTGGGACAACCGAAATTTTGCGGTTTTCTTTACTTTCACTTTTGATGATAATGGTAAACAGGACAAATAGAGAGGGTAGAGAGGCTCTCTCTAAGGCCCCTTTCACACTTGTGCCATACGACTGTCGATCCGACTTTGCCCCACGACTTGAAGTACGACTTCAATGAGCAGGGACGTGACTTTGATCCCCCAATAATTAAGGGGAACTCCACGCCATTTTTTTTTTTTTAAAGGCATGGATTCCCCCTTCATGAGCATACCGGGCCCATTGGTCTGGTATGGATTTTGAGGGGAACCCCACACCGAAAAAACGGAGTGGGGTGAAAAGAATAATTACAAATCTGCGCTATGGTATTGTGTACAAATTATAATGGTGATGAAGGATAATAATAATTAGGGCTGCTGCCCTAAGTACCCCAAAAAATTGAAACAAGAAATTAAACTCAGCGCTTCTCCTATAAGCTACTATACATATAAATCTCTATCAACAATATTAAAGTGCTCAGTGCCAATATTGTGCAAAATAAATAAATAAAGTGCAATCAATAAAGTCCATAAATTATGAGATGATGAGCTGGTGACAAATTCATAAATTCATAAATACAGGTGACTCTCCGTGCTCCCCTCCTGGGTCCCCACTCACCAGATGGAAGTGGTGTCTGCGCCTGTATCAAGATGATAGTATCCGTCCACAGAATGAGTTGTTTCGCTTGACCTTTGGGTGTGGGTGTCTGCTGGTCTCCTCCCGGTAGTCCAGGTCTTTCAAACTCACTCGATCAGCAAACAATCCATAGCAATGTAATTTCAACAAAACGGAGGAAAGAGCATATAGTGTAATACTGCTATTTTATTTTTAAAAGATTAAAATCATTACACTTACATCAAAAAAGGTAAAAACATGCAGAAGTTGCTGCCTTGGCATACAGCCTTCACAGATACCAGACCCTTATCCGAGCACCAGCCCAGCCGGTCAGGAAAGGGGGTGGGGACGACCGAGCGCCCCCCCTCCTGAGTAGTACTAGGCCAAAGCACCTTGCCCCCATGTTGATGAGGATAAGGGCCCCTTCCCGACAACCCTGGCCATTGGTTGTCGGGGTCTGCGGGCGGGGGGCTTATCGGAATCTGGGAGCCCCCTTTAATAAGGCGGCCCCCAGATCCCGGCCCCCCACCTTATGTGAATAAGTATGGGGTACATCGTACCCCTACCCATTCATCTAGAATAAAAAGTGTCAAAAATTAAACACACTTCACAGGTTTTTAAAGTAATTTATTAGGCAGCTCCGAGGGGTCTCTTCCAACTTCGGGGGTCTCTTCCTTCTTCTCCGGGCTCTCTGGCCTCTTCTCCGCGCTCTCCGGATCTCCTCCCGCTGTCCGGTCGTCTTCTGCAGGTTCTTCTGCTCTTTTGCCCGCTCTTTTGCTAGCTGTTGCCCAGTCTTCTTCATCATCTTCTTCCTTCCGCTCTTCTTCCGATGTTGACTCAACGCTCTCTCCCACTGTAATGCCGTGTGTGCGGTGCGCAATAACTTATATAGGCATGGGGCGGTGTCACCGGGTGATGTCATCCGGTGACCCCGCCCCCTCTTGACATCACAGTCCCAGCATACCCCGAGCGGGGACGTCATGAGGGAGTGGGATCACCGGGTGACCCCGCCCCATGCCTATATAAGTCGTTGCGCACCGTGCACACGGCATTACAGAGGGAGAGAGCGTTGAGTCAAGCTGGTGCTCGGATAAGGGTCTGGTATGGATTTTGGGGGGACCCCACGCCATTTTTTCGCCGTGGGGTACCCCTTAAAATCCATACCAGACCGATGGGCCCGGTATGCTCATGAAGAGGGAACCCATGCCGTTTTAGAAAATAATAAAAATTGGCATCGAGTTCCCCTTCATGCACAAGTTGCATGCCAAAGTAAAAAAATAAATAGTGCATGAACTACTTTGAAGTTGGCATGATTTAAAGTCCTGGCAATATGAATGGTAGTCATTTAAAATCATGGAGAATGACTTGTCATTAGAGTTGAGCGGACACCTGGATGTTCGGGTTCGACGGGTTCGGCCGAACTTCGGAAAAAAGTTCGGGTTCGGGACCGAACTTTAACCCGAACCCGAACCCCATTGAAGTCAATGGGGACCCGGACTTCAAAGGACTAAAAAGGCTCTAAAAAAGTAATGGAAAGGGCTAGAGGGCTGCAAATGGCAGCAAAATGTTGTTAAGAGCATGGCAAGTGCTCTGCGAACAAATGTGGATAGGGAAATAACTTGAAATAACATAAAAAAAAATAAAAAAATAAAAATATATGCTGGAGGCCCCCTTTTCAGCAGAAGAGGTATGGGAAGTCATTAAGAACCTCAGAAACTCAACGGCACAATGCCACACATATGGTGGGAATGCCCCAGAATACGCCCTTTCTGGAATAAATTATTCAATTTAATGGATAAGCTAGTGGGGAAATAAAATACTTTGAAATAAAAATGTAGCGGGGTGCTAAATTTAAGGGAAGTGTTTGAGTGGTAAATATGCTCAAACACCCTAATTCTGTAGGATTCATGGACCATTTTGTCCTCGGGGGACAGTATTGGTGTGCAGTTCCCTGCGGCCTACAGGTGGCGCTGCCATGGTAGTCTAGGGTTGAACCGCCCATACAGTGCTGTGCCTTTTGTGTCCCCTCTTGGCAGTAGTACAGCGGGGCGGGGAACCTGCTGTGCATGCCGGGAGAGCATATAAAAGGGGCAGACCTTTGGCCTGGGGGCTGATGTCCAGTGGGGTCCACGCCCAGGTGCCTTCGGCCTGGGTGCATGTGTTCCTGTTCCATCTCGGGTACCTTTAGCCCGGGGTGAGGTACTATCCTGGAGTTCCTGCTGCCCTGGGTATGGAGGCCTAGGTGCTGGAGTAAAGCCTGGAGTCCAGAGCCTTCGTCTGGAGTCCGCTAAGGGTCGAGGAGTCTTAGGGTGCCGCCTCGTGTAGGGGACCATGTTCCAGGGAAGGGAGGATCATTCTGATGGACCGATGCGGGAGTCACGGTGAAGGAAGGGTCTGTTGACTCCCTGGAGAGATGTCTTCCCCTTGATATGGGCTAGGTTCGTAGAAGGAGAAGCTCAAGGTCATCTTGACTGTATCAGAGGCCTTATTCACCCGACCCGTGGCAGGGGCCTTATACACCCTGGTCTGTGGCAGAGACTAAAGTTCTCCAGGTCCGTGGCAGGGGCCTTGTACACCCTGTCTGTGGCAGAGACCAACCTCAAGGTCTGTGGCAGAGACCGTGCACCTAAAACTGTTCGAGAAACCTAAGCAGTGAAGTGAATGTGCTACGTTTGTGCCTGGACCTCCTCCACACCTTAAGCTGTCCTGTTTCTTTGCTCTAACCTTTTCTATCCGAGTAGAGTTTATTTTGCCATGAGAGAATAAGAGTTGTAATTTCAGCTGGTGTGGACATTGACTTTACTGGGAATTAAAGGACTTGCCTCTACCTACAGTAGAGGTGAGAATCATCCTCTGGAGGAGTTTTGACTCCGGCTGTGGACACGGCCCGTCAAGTACACCGCTCAACCTCTTTATATAGGAGGGTACGGGCTGGTAGTGCGGTGTGCCTTTCTCCCTCCTGCGAGGAGCCAACAACATAAAGGCAGGTAAGGGGGAAAGGATCTGTGTGTGCGCTACAAAAAAATAAAATAAAAATTATAATCTTGACCTAGGAGGACGAGGTCCATATGGAGTAGGAGGTTGAGGTGGCGGTGGATGTGGCTGTGTAGGTGGAAGCGGCTGTGGAGGAGGATGAGGTAGCCAACACTGGTTCAAAAATACAACAATGGCTGGGTAAGGCCGGTGATGTGTCGAATTCTGTCCCCCGTCAAATAGTGTCCACCCTGTACTGCGCTTGCTCAGTATGTAGGACAAGCGGATTTTGAAAATCTCCCAAGACGAACGGCGCCTGCGTGGTGAGTTCAGGTGAAGGCCACACCATCCGTGGTTCAAGCCGAGCCAAGTGAGGCCGTGCCCGAAGCGTGGCAATCGAATCGAGCCCGTGAGGGGCCCTGTTACTATGTGCTACCGTATGTCCACTTGGATGGTGGGGCTTGAACCTGCACTCACTGCGCAGGCGCCGTTCATCTTCGGAGATTTTGTGAATCTCCTTGTCCTCTGTACTGCGCAAGCGCTGCGCCTTCGCAGTATGGGCCGGACACAATCCGATGGCCGGACAGTTTTTGTCACAACACCGGTATACATGTCTATTCTGCAGAAGGTACGGACAAGTCCTGTGGGATCCATGCCTGGTTCATTTTAATGAACGTGAGCTTGTCCACATTGGCTCTGGACAGGCGGCTGTGCTTGTCTGTGATAACGCCCCCTGCCGTGCTAAATACACGTTCAGATAATACACTGGCTGCAGGGCAGGCCAGCACCTCCAAGGCATAAAGGGCAAGCTCAGGCCATGTGCCCAATTTGGAGACCCAGAAGTTAAAGGGGGCAGACCCGTCATCCAGTACGTGTAGGCCTGTGGACACATACTGCTCAACCATGTTGTTTTTTTAGTATAGCACAGTAGAAGAAAACTATATAGAAATTGTTTATTTCACACACCTCCACATATGTATAACACACTGCAAAATATTTTTTGTGGCCCTAAATGGCGTTTTTTGGAAGACCACAACACACCCACAGTACGTAACCGCTGAATCGCACAGCTACAGAACTGCAGAAAATGCTATTCAAAAAAAAAATTGTTTTTTTAGTATAGCACAGTAGAAGAAAACTATATAGAAATTGTTTATTTCACACACCTCCACATATGTATAACACACTGCAAAATATTTTTTGTGGCCCTAAATGGCGTTTTTTGGAAGACCACAACACACCCACAGTACGTAACCGCTGAATCGCACAGCTACAGAACTGCAGAAAATGCTATTAAAAAAAAAATTTTTTTTTTAGTATAGCACAGTAGAAGACAAATATATAGAAATGGTTTATTTCACACGCCTCCACATATGTATAACACACTGCAAAATATTTTTTGTGGCCCTAAATGGGTCTTTTTGCAAGCGTACATTAAAGTGCAAATTTTTTATTTTATTTTTTTGCCCTAAATGGGTATTTTTTTGCACGAGCAAAATAAAATGCAATTTTTTTTTTTTTTTGCCCTTAATGGGGTCTTTTGGAAAAGAGCACAATAAAGTGCCTTTTTTTTTTGCCCTAAATGGATCTTTTTCCAAGAGCAGAATACACCCACAGTATGGAAACGGTGTATCTCTCAACGTAATATATGCAGTGCTGGTGCACTGAGCTTGCAGATAAAAGGTAGATTTTCTCTGACACTGGGCTCATGGCAGTGTAAAAAGACTGCACTGCAACACAAACAGGTAAACCTATGCAGATCGCTGAGTTATATCTCTGAATCTGGACTCTTATTCCTATATAATATATCTCTCTCCCTGAAAGCACCAACAGGAACCTGGCCCTACACTACACTGTCTCTCTATCTTTTCCCTCAGATTCCAGAATCAGGACTAACTCATGTATTTTTCAATCTCTCCCTAAAAGCAGCAGCAGCAGACAAGATCCTCTCCCTATCTATTCTGAAGCAGAGTGACGTGTGTGCTGTGTGCCTCTAGCTTATATAGAAGCTGGGTCACATGTTGCACTGACCAATCACAGCCATGCCATTAGTAGGCATGGCTATGATGGCTTCTAAGGGCACACCAGCTAATCAAAAGGTGATTGGCTGGCCCCTGAAGCATTTCTAACTGCGTAATTAGATTGCCGAACCTGAACCCGAACCCTGACTTTTGCGCAAAGTCCGGGTTCGGGAAAAAGCTAAAGTTCGGTACGGACCCGAACTTTACAGTTCGGGTTCGCTCAACCCTACTTGTCATGCGATTTTGCAGTCCAAAATCGTGGGACAAGTCGTATAAGTGTGAAAGGGGGCTAAGGGGGCACAGACAGCAATAAAAACCTAATAAGAGTTCTAATCCTTCTCCACTCTATCCAAAACTTAAAAAAAAAAAAAAAAATGTTGCTTTTAGTTATACTTTAAAGAATGAATGCTCCCAGTCAATAGGGTTTTTTTTTTTTTTGCACTGGTACATGTTCCCCAGTGCAATGTCCACCCCTGATATTTTTTGACAACCATTTGCCTATTTGAAATGGCCATTTTGATTTGACAGATTTGGCTCCCATTCATTTCAATAAGGTTCAGCATCCAAACTCTGGGTTTTGCCAATCCCTGCTCCAACTGAACCCAGGGCAGGAACCATCACCACTGAAGTCAAGTACACCTGGAGACTAGGCTTGTGCAATTCGTTTCGTAACGAATTGAAATTCGTCCGAATTTAGCAACTTTCGGACATTCGGAAGCATTCGAATTTCCGAACAAAGCAATTACGAATAAGACCGAATCCGAAATAAATTATACCGCAAATAGCGAATGCCCGAATGTCTTCGGCATAATTCGTTATGAAAAAGTTACGAATGTACGAATCCATACGAAGCACAATAACACTCACTCTGCTCTGCTCTCTGCTTCTCCCACACCGTGCTGAACTCCCTCTCAAAATGGTGTACAGGGGCGGAGGTTATAGCCGCATGTAAAAAACGAAAGTAAAATACGAGATTTCGAATCCATTCGAAGCACAATAACACTCACTCTGCTCTGCTCTCTGCTTCTCCCTCACCGTGCTGAACCCTCTGAAAATGGTGTACAGGGGCGGAGCCTATAGCCGCATGTTAAAAACGAAAGTAAAATACGAGATTTCGAATCGTTACAAATAACCGCAATGTATTTAGAAAAGTACAAATCCATTCGAAGCACATTAGGCATAATAGGCAGCGTCGTTGTGAGAGAGACACGGAAAATTACGAATCAACGAACCCAAAAAAAGTTACGAAAGTAGGAGTTGTGTCCAGAATCAACGAAAAACAACGTACTCTACCGAAAGTACGAACCTAAAAAAAAGTTACGAAAGTAGGAGTTGTGTCCAGAATCAACGAAAAACAACGTACTCTACCGAAAGTACGAATTATAAAGCAACAAAAAATTCAACGAAAAATGTCGCTTGCAAAAATACGAATGAGTCCGAACACGAAAAATCCCGTCTAGCAAAATTACGAATGATTACGAATGATTACGACCGGAAAGAAACGAACCGAAACGGAACGAATTTTTCCGTTGTGCACAAGTCTACTGGAGACCATGTACAGGCAACATGTTGGTTGGCTGAGACCAGCAGCAGGAGTATATGATGTTGGCGATGCAGAATTTTATATATTTTGCTGCTCACTATATTATTCTTTGTATTGGCAAACCTTTTTTACATCTGGGTTGGATTTCCACTTTAAAGTTCTAAAGCATTTATCATATATTTAGATTGAATGTGCATCAGTGGATGTTCCTGTGATTAAAAGACAGCACAACAAGCACTGGAAAAAATATGAAGCAACAAACGTACTATTCAAGCTTGCTTTTTAATTTGTAATTCCTGGGGGCCTTATTACCCCCAAACAGGTCTGTCAACAGAGTTACTGCATATATATGGCTAGAAAAGGGAGTATTGAATATAATGCATGGTATAAATATATTGCATGTTGTTACCAGGTGCGCAACTCTCCCCAGCAAACTTCACAGATGATTGTTACCATATGATCGACTGTTCTATTGTATAAATTCTAAGGAATATACATTTGAAAGCTCAACGCATGTGGTTTACCAAGAATTCATTATTTAAGCTTGATCTAGTTCGGATCAATTATTCATTTTAATTATGAGTTTATGAATGGTGAGTGTTTTTTATAAGATATGTTCTATGCTGTGAAAAGGAACTCCAACAAAAACAGTGTTTTAGCTCTTGATGTTCAAGTATATGTTACTGGAGGATTGCTTTTTCTACCAGGGGTTGTGTACCCTCTGTGAAAAGGTAGAGAATGTTCCTGCAGTCTGCGCTGGCTCTTTGCCTCCCCACAGCTTACCTGTGTATATGAAATGAAGAAGGAGCCTTCCCTAATCTATCTCTTCTCGTCTGGAACCTGACGCCAGAAGCATGGTAAAATGATGTGGGGTCCCTTATTTAAAAGGTTGCCTCACCCAAGATGGCCACCAATGTTTCTCGAGAGTTCAGTGTCCAATCAGACTACCTTCCTCTCTCTAGGCACTGTACTGAACTGTACAGAACTATACAGAACCTGTACAGAACCTCGAATGGACCAATTCCCTTATGAGACTCTGCTTCCCATGCAATAATGTCATGAGGCCACCTAAAAGTGGTAAGGCTAACTGTCCCTGTCTACAAGCAGCTTCCCCAGACCCCAGTCACAATGGGGTTAATTCACTAAGAGTTAAATAACGGCCAATAAAATGCGGTAAAATAGCGCTTGCGGTAAATCTTTTTTGAAAGTGTGCAATTTACTAAATAAATAACGAATGCGGTATTTGTTCGATTGAGTGGTAATTGAGTGGTAATTGCTGAATTTTTTCATGCACCACATTGAGCTGGTTCTAAGCAGTGGGCAGGGAAGACGACCACCGCGTCCTTTACAATGGATGACTCATCAGCTGTCAGCGGGTTCCTCGCTGACAGCTGAATGTAAAAAAAAACATACCGGCAATAAAAAAAAAAAATGGAAAAATAAACAGCGTGGGGTCCCCCTCCAATGCAGACCAGGCCCTTCAGGTCTGGTATGGATTTCATGGGGAACCCCACGCCAAAATGTAAAAAAAAAAAACGCTTTGTTAACTTTATGTAGCCAAACACCAAATGTATGAGGAGTGAATTGTTTTAATGTTTTCAAAAAGCGCATGCGCACGAAACGCGTCATCAAGGCTACCCTTTAAAGAAATCTTTTACCCTTTAATACGATCCAACTTTGCTTAGGAGCTTAACAGCAGCGGAATTGGCTTTAGTCCAGTGTTCTGAGTTGACCATTAGCCGACCAGTGACCTGGGGATATACTACAGTGGATTGACTTTTTCACTATCCCCACCAGAGGACAGCAGCAAGCTAACATCCGGAGAGAAGGAGCGCTCCATGGCGCACCTATTCCATTGTGCGGCTTTGCTCCACAGACGGCGGCACAATGGGACTGACGTCACCTACTGAGTGCACGGAGCTCTCGGGTTCCCTCTCCCCGTTGAAGCACCTTTGGTCCTGTGTCCCTCGTGTTGGAGGGCCCTCCACATGTCGGTCAGCAGGTCCACTGCATGACATCCTTCTATAAGGTACTGATGTTAGCTGTCCTGTCCATCTAAGCTATGTGATTACTGACTCACATTTGGAATCATTAGCCCCTCCTTGCTCAAGGGATCGTAGGTTTCACTGCAAGTTGGTTTACAACAAGTGTCTCATTCTTTTGTTTTCACCAGTCGTTTATTACAGGACTGGATTTTATTCATTTCGTGGCCAATAAACGGACAAACTTTTTTATCACAGCAAAGAGACAATCTGCATTATTGTGTGTGTTCCATTAGCGCTGGATTTGAGTGTATGGCTGTTTGTTTATTTGTTACTTCTGGGTACGATTTCTTCTAGCTGCTCTGGACTAACACCCTTCTTTTTGACATTTTATTCCCACCCATGATGTTTTGACATTTTTCACATATATATCGACCAATCTTAGCGCTGGTGATATTGCTGCTTTTTAATGTTTCATTGGCAATGGTGTAATGTCTCCATATACGTTGCATCCCTTCTCCCCTATCCCCCCTCTTGTTATTGTGTTTAATTATGTTAGGTCATGGCACATAGACAAAAGTTGTGTAAACACGTCCCAGCAGGTGATGTGTAATGAGGTGCTGCCTGCTTATCATAATCCCTTTGTGTGTTTCAACTGTAGTTCTGTTTGAATGTACAAGTGTTGAATTCCCATTGGTTCTTCCTTGTCCCTTACCCCCTCTATGACAAGGCTAAGGGGAGTGTCCCTAACTGTGTTTAAAGGTGTATGTTTTGTACTTAATAAATAGTTTTGATGCTCTGCATGTTTAACCCTCAACGCCTGTGTGGTTTGCCTCGTGATTGGTGGGTTAAGGGCTGATTATGGCGAGTCTGCTGGCTGCGGGTGTGTTTGGAGAACAGGAGACACTGGTCTGGTGGAGGTGCCCAGCCGGGTATCTGAGGTCCGTCACAGTATGCAAAACAAATAAATTAAGAGGGCAAAGAGGCCAGTGGGTATTTAGGCGTAGTTAGTTGTGGACAGAATGGAAGGTTGTCAGATCTCATCAGGGCCAGGTTCCGGCCTGGCTTATCCCGGTGAGACGACCAATAATGTTATCTGTCTATAATGTTCCCTTCTAAAATCAAATACCGTATATACTCAAGTATAAGCCGACCCGAATATAAGCCGAGGCACCTAATTTTACCACAAAAAACTGGGAAAACGTATTGACTCGAGTATAAGCCTAGGGTGTCCATCTGCATGCCTCACTTTGCCTCACTGTGTCCATGTGCATGCCTCACTGTGCCCATGCCTTACTGTGACCATGCCTCACTGTGTCCATGACTAGACTGATGTTTAACATGGGAGTCTATGGAAGGGGTGCCCGGCTTTGAAAAATCAGGTGACTCGAGTATAAGCCGAGGGGGGCCTTTTCAGCACAAAAAAATGTGCTGAAAAACTTGGCTTATACTCGAGTATATACGGTAATATAGTAGACAAAAAAAGAGAAGGAAGAGAGGGAAAGGGAAAGTTAAGTGTAGGGTGGGAGAAGAGAGAAAGGAGAATCCAGTAAGGTATAAGAGTCAAGATATCAACTCATATGGTAAGTGTAAAATCACATTTTTCTTACACCACAAGTCAAGGAGAGCAAGAAGATCCTTTGGAGTGAAGAAGCCACTGGCCTTTGAACCATATTACTTACACCAACATCATGACATGTTAAGGACAGATGCCCAGTAGTGACCCACCTGATAGACCTAAACCTCCCCAACTCCCAATTGCCCAATAAAACAACTGACAAAGTTGTGGAGTAAAATTGGCCTTGCGGCCTATTTATTTAACCATTTCAAAACTTAAAATAAATAACCATTTTACATAACATCAGACAAACTTTTTCCATATCTTGGTAGTCTTGGAGGCCACGACACAGAACTTGGTCACTGGGACAAAACTTATTTAACTTAGGCCTCCAGTCGCAAGACACCGACTCGGAGACAGTACACATGTCCGCAGTGACCTACAATTTTACCCCTTCCTGGTTAAACCCTCGTTGACCGGAAGGTACCCAATAACCCCATATCACAGATGGCTACCACCATTTTACTACCGATAACCCCATACCACGGATGGGTACCACCATTTTACTACCGATAACCCCATCCCACAGATGGGAACCACCATTTTACTAACTATTCCAGCCTTTTTCTCCTCTTCCAGAGACCGAGCACTGCCACAACCGTTCCGACCTCCCAACTGCATACCCCCGCCTAAAACCTAGGGAGGGTGGGTGGGAAGCTTCTTCCTCTTCTGCTGCAGGACTGACTGTACATCACTTCCTGCTCTCAGACTCTTACACCAGGGAACACCTCCAACCCCCAGGACACCCCCCTTTTCTTAAAGGGAAAACTACCTGCTTTCCTTTTGTCCTGTACTGTCCCACCCTGTCATGCCGTCCCTGTGCCTATCTGTTTCTTTCTTGCTCCGGGACTCTCTTGACATGTTAAGGACAGATGCCCAGTTGTGACCCACCTGATAGACCTAAACCTCCCCAACTCCCAATTGCCCAATAAAACAACTGACAAAGTTGTGGAGTAAAATTGGCCTTGCGGCCTATTTATTTAACCATTTCAAAACTTAAAATAAATAACCATTTTACATAACATCAGACAAACTTTTTCCATATCTTGGTAGTCTTGGAGGCCACGACACAGAACTTGGTCACTGGGACAAAACTTATTTAACTTAGGCCTCCAGTCGCAAGACACCGACTCGGAGACAGTACACATGTCCGCAGTGACCTACAATTTTACCCCTTCCTGGTTAAACCCTAGTTGACCGGAAGGTACCCAATAACCCCATATCACAGATGGGTACCACCATTTTACTACCGATAACCCCATACCACGGATGGGTACCACCATTTTACTACCGATAACCCCATCCCACAGATGGGTACCACCATTTTACTAACTATTCCAGCCTTTTTCTCCTCTTCCAGAGACCGAGCACTGCCACAGCACGCAAGGGGTAAAACCTTACCCTTGCGCGCACCTCCAAACCCCAAAACCCTCGGAATCCTTCCTGAAAACCCGGGGCCCCGAGATCAATGCCGACAGCCATGAGGTAAACCCCATAGCTCAGCAGCTCCGTATGACTCACCACTAGGACCCCATCACAAGTAACCAATCTTCCGACTTCGCTTTCCACCTGTACTCGAGCCTTGTTCACCGTTTCCACTGACCATGCCACCGCCCAGCTGTCCTGCCCACCATGCCTGACCAAACAATCCACATCCCCGGGAAGGAAGTGCGTACTCGCAGGAAGTCAAACTTCACCTCGCATATCAGCGGATGCATAGACATGGCCCCCCTGTCATTCCAACCCACATGCGGCACTAAAATATCCGGTGCCCTGCGAGGCTAGAGAACCATATAAACTTCCGGAAATGACTCTACTACATCCCCGGCGGGCACCCCGAACACCGAAACTGAGCTTCATATCAGGGAAAAAACCCTGCTGCCCCCATTGGAAGTCCACCAGCCCGTATGGCCACCAAACACAGAAGAGTGACCCAGAATCCAAGCTGGCCGACCTTTCCACCTGAAACAATGAAATAAAAGGCATCTAATGATATGGAATCACCCCCCCACACCCATATACAGAAAAGAGCCTGAAACCCACGTGGAAACCCTTATTCGTGCCCAGAGTGTGGGCAAATGGAAAGCCGAACCCTGTCAGCATACCAGCAGCCAATCCCTGTAACCCTGTTGACAGACCTGCCCGCCCGAGCCGCCTCTGTGGCCGCCCCTATGCGGGCTGAGTGGAAGGCCTGAACCTTGTGGTGGCGACCTGTCGCCATTAAACATCTCCACAACACCACCACCAACGGAACCCGGCCGGGCTGACCCGTACTGGATCATAACTTGACCACCCCCCAATACTAGACGCATGGAAAGAAAATAATTACCCCGCCCGCAAAGGACATATTACGGGATGCGAAACACAACGAGTCGCATGCCCTAAACCCCCGATCCGTTTCAGGCCCCCGAACAACACAACGTCCGCACACTCCACCTCATGTACCAACAGGCCCCTTTTGCCAGTATGGAAGAACTGACCAGCTCGCCAACCCTAAATGCTCTGCAACAGGCATGTGAACTGGCTGCCCGTACTAGTGAATACTCGGGCACCGAGAAGCACAGACTGCCATAGCCAAATCAAATGTGCAACATCCCCCACCGAAACCGGACGGTGCCCGTCCCAGCACCAGAGCAACTCCTGTACCCCCTAACCGCCTGCATACCCAAAGCTCCGTAATATGAGACCACAACTCGCAACTTGGACACTGGGACCAAACTATATCCCCTAGGCCTCCAGTCGCAAGACACCGACTCGAAGGCGGTACACATGTCCGCAGTACCCTTAAAAAATTTCCCCTTCCTGGTTAACCCTTGTTGACCGGAAGGTACCCAATAACCCGATACCACCTATGGGTACCCCCTTTTTATCCAGAACGTCCACTTTCACCTCCTCTTCCAGGAACCAAAGCAAAACTCTGTAATATACATAATCCAGCAACTTCGCCCCTGAAACAGAAATGACAAAATCGCCAACGTACAGTCAACAGCAGATACGGAGACCCCCAGTCCCCTTCTCAAAGTCTGGCAAAAGCTGGAAGTGCCCACCTCATGACCCACCGAAGAAATCCCCAGCCCCTGCAAAATTGCTAGCCATTCCCACCATGCCTTGGCGTAGGCCTACCGTGATTGTCGCAACCACCGAGATGCACTGTCACAGCAATGCTCCCCCACCAGTCGGGACAGGCAACCCCATATTGCTTCGTATCCGGTGGCAACTCTCTGAACCTGTCCCACTGAAAACGAGACAAGGCGTCAGCCAAAGTGTTATCCACCCCCAGAAGGTGCTAAGCATAAATGAACACCTGCCATCGCAGACAGCCCAGTACCAAATGACGCAGCAAACCACACCGCCGGCTGCGAAACAGCCGAAACCCGGCTACCCATCTGGACAAAGCCCCGGTCGTCTAAATTGAGGCGAACCATAAACTCACAGGAAGGAGTACCCCCCAAAGTTCCATTACTACCCCAATCGGGAAGCCGCCTGATTACCAAGTACTACAGGAACCCTGCCTCATACCACCCCTGCCGTCGCAGCGGACAGCCTGTGACAAAAGAACCCAGTCCCTGAGACTTATCTCGCCCGGAAAATTCAACTTACCCCACCGCAGCTGTAACTGGCGCCGCTGGATCTTCCTCTTACCAAAAATCCCACGCACTTCCACCTTGAGACTCTATGGCTTGTCCTCCGGCAGCCGATCTTACCAACGCAGCGAAAACCAAACCATGCCCAAGAAGACAATGGATGACGTAGGGCCTTACGTACACTCCCAGTGCCAACATACCCCGAAATGCTCCGCTACATACTGCAACGTTCCCCGACAACACAGAGAAAACGTTAGCCCACAGAGGGCCCTCACATACAAACCCAGCCAGGTAATGAATGCCCGAGCCAAGCCCCGAGACGTCCCGGGCCCACCCGCACCTGCGGAACATGTTACCGCCGCGTAAAGGAGGCGCACGTCACCGTGCCCTCCCCCTGGTGCGATAGCATAAGTAACCAAGCCTGCTTTGAAAAAGAAGGTGGTAAATAAAGCTAACTTGTGCGGCTCCCTCTTGCCCCCCCCCCCTTTGACAGCGTCTCAAAGACCACCGAAGGCCGCAACAGGTGTGTCTCAGATTACCAGCCTACGGAGGAACAGCAGAGAGTAAACGGGGATCTCACAAAACCGCTAGCAAAGCCCGTCACTAACACCCCAGCCGCCCGTCGGTCGGGATACCTCTAGAGAAAAGGGGGAGTACCCAGTCCACTTGGACAAACGTCGTCCCTCTGACCCCCCGGCACTTCTCTTTCCTTGCATGAAAACACCATACCAGGGCATGCGTTCCCCCCCCCCGCGACACATGCGGCCCTGAATCGTCAGTTTGCGCCAAAATTGCATTTGTCCCAATTAAGCTGCCAGCAGTGGCCCAACGTGTTCCGGTCGGTTGACCGGCGGCCGGGGCACCTCCGACCCCCCCCAAGTGAGAAAACCACTAAGTCCTGTGACAAAACCTTAGCAAAAGGTACCAAGTGTACCCCCGGGAAAACTGACTGGGAGCCCGCGCCGACGTCATAAGCTTCATCCACAAGCTGATTTCCATATGATCCCAGCGCAGAGCCGGTCTGATGGCCATCCGATGACGGAACTGCACCTCATATCTCTGCCACGCCACACCTCCATCCATCCGGCGAGCATAGCTAATGACCTACCCATAAATGAACCTTATTCCTACGACCCTGCAAGGAAGGCAGAAGCCTGCACCAGATGTTGAAGATACAGGGGTTCAACCGATAACAGTGATTCCCCCCATAGACCTCTTTTCACTCCCCCGGCTGTAATCTATCCAGATCAACCTCTTCCGGGGCATTAACGAAAATATCTACCCATACACACCCGTCCCAATCATCTCCCCAATTTCCACCGTAAGATGAGTGAGACCCCAGACATATATCACCCTTTTTTATTTTTTTTATTTTTTATTTTTTTTGCGGCATGCACCAGCCCCAGATGATAACCCCCCCCCCCCCATTTTCCCTATTAATGCAACTGCCAACCGTAACAGGGCCCCCCCTCTACACTGACCCAGCAAAAAACTAGTAACACTGCGCAAAGGTTAGATGAAGTGCACTTACCAGGCTGCCCAGAGCTGGGTCCAACAGCCGCCAAACTGGAATCCCACGCTGCTGGATGTCCCTGGTCCTCGCCGCCCTCCGACCCGGACAGTTCACCCTCCGACTCTCCGTTGGCGAATGATCACAGCCAGTTCCCCCGGAGGACGAGACCTGGATGCTGAGGGCCCGTGTTGTCGCTTGCTCCGTCCTTCCCGACCCGGAACACCAGCCCGCTCGTGATGCCACTGACGGACTCCAGACCCACTCCCTGGCTCGGGCACCCCTGCACGACCACCGCCATCACCGCTGCTGTCACCACGCTCCTCACCCTGTGCACGATCGGACCCCTGGCCGCCTGGATGCCGGAGTCTCCTTGCCTCCCCCTATTCCCAGGAAAGGCTCGCTGCTAAGAGGAAGCCGGAGGGCCCCTGTCAAGTCACAGAATATGACTTTGACCTCCCAGGGAGAAGTAAGGGGTCCCTGCACACCCGCGGCCCATGCGCCCCCCTCGCGGCAGGGGCCGCTTGTAGTTCCCCCCTACCCGCTGCAGCCAACTTCTGCCCCAGACAGCTGAAAGGGCAAACGTCGGTGCCCCCAGCTGGGACCAAACCCGGGCCTTAGCCACACTCAGTTGAAACGCACAGGGCCCAGGGACTGCGTGACGGCGGCGGCCTATGCCGACGCACGCGTGAGATACTGCACCCCCCCGCGGCTAGTGCCGCTTATTGTTCCCCCCATGCCCGCCGCTGCCAGCTCCCTCCCCCAGACAACTCCCAGGACGGGCGCCGCTGCCCACCGCTGGGCCAAACCCGGGATTCAGCCACCCTCAGGTTGAAGGCACAGGGCTGCATGTACTCCAGCGGCCTATACCGCCGCACACGTGGGATACTGCGCCCCCCCTGCGGCTGGTGCCGCATCTTGTGCCCCCCATGCCCGCCGCTAACCTGCTCTCTTCCCCAGTCGGCTCCCAGGGGGACGCCGCTGCCCGCAGCTGGGCAAGGCCCCGGGACTCGGCCACATGCAGGATGCCTGCTCAGGGCCCAGGGGCTGCGTGTCAAGCTTCTTCCTCTTCTGCTGCAGGACTGACTGTACATCACTTCCTGCTCTCAGACTCTTACACCAGGGAACACCTCCAACCCCCAGGACACCCCCTTTTCTTAAAGGGAAAACTACCTGCTTTCCTTTTGTCCTGTACTGTCCCACCCTGTCATGCCGTCCCTGCGCCTATCTGTTTCTTTCTTGCTCCGGGACTCTCTTTACTTTTATATACCCGTTCTAATAACCTGGGGTTCTAGCCCTTCCAGATTTTATCCAAAAATAAATGTAAAAACCTTTTAGCTTTACATAAACTTTAGGGAAAAGCAAAATCTGTCTCCTTGTACTTCTCACATCTTAATCTCAGACTGTACAAGTCATACTGAGTGTTTAGGAAATGTATGCTCCATAAAATATTGAAAGCAGCCTCAGACAAATGATGTGGTCTTTATGACATGCATCGTATCATTTCATTTTGGTTAGCTCTACTATGTGTGTGACCACAGAGCTGTATACAGCGGATGATGACAGCTCAACATTGAAGGAACCTCTGATACTGAGATCTTTATCTTTCTTGTATTTAATGTGAACCTGTCACAAAACCGCATTCTGAGCATTAGTACACCTCTAAATGATAGCACTTTTTTTTTTTTTTTTTAAGTAATCTGTATTTATTCAATGCATAAAAACAAAACATAAGACATATCATCAGAAAACCATAAAGCGGCAAAAGAAAGTTATCCATTTGTCAACAGGCCCAACAAAAGCCCAACTTGATACATGTAAAGGGGTCTGATTGACCATCCAACATAAGGAACATAAGGGCATATAATCTGCAAGCGTGGTATTAATACAGATAAATCCACACACTTTGAATTGCCTTATTCCTATTGTAAATGATAGAACTTCAGCATTCCATCTGAAGTGAAATATCCAGCTACCCAATAGGCCACATACGGGTTGATTTACTAAAACTGGAGAACTCAGAATCTGGTGCAGCTCTGCATGGTAGCCAATCAGCTTCTAACTTCAGCTTGTTCAATTAAGCTTTGACAAAAACCTGGAAGCTGATTAGTTTCTATGCAGAGCTGCACCAGATTTTGCACTTTTCCGTTTTAGTAAATCTCCCCACATAGACTTAGACCTAGTTACCAAAGCTGCAAGACGTAGATGATAGTTCCCAGTCACCACACATTGCAAGTCAGTGTTAGTGAACATCATGAAATGAGTCATTAATCAGTCTTAACTGGCTGTCTCAGGGTCCTACCAAGTCTAACAGATGTCCCTGGATCCTGTAGTCTCTATACAGCAAAGCTCAGACTGAGACAGTGAGAAGTAACATAAAGAGCCAATTATTGGTACTGCAGTGCGTATTTGCAAACAAGGAATGTACTGATAGCAGGAGAGATATGTCAGGAAAGGGTTCACCCGTTGGTGGTGCTGTCGGTCCTGTGGATCACAGTACCCGTGTGTCTTCTTGCAGCCAGGATCTGTGATAAAGGATCTCACATGCTGGTGGCAATGTCTGATCCATGGGCCGCAGTACCAGTGTCCACCAGCGTGTGTATTCCAGCAGTGTGGGGCAGCCAGCATCTCCTGCGCTCAGGTGTTACCTGAGGACAATTCCTCAGTCTCATAAATACCCGGCAAGCCCTCACATGCTTGCCTTGGTATCTCTCTTCCTGACCTTGAGCCTGCAATCCTGACATTGAGCCTACAATCTTGACCTTGAGCCTGCAATCCTGAGCTTGAGCCTGCATCTGACCTGACCTGATCCGATCTGATCCCTATCCCGAGCCCATCCTGGACCTGTCCCTCCTGTTACCTGAATTACTTTGGATCCCTGCCCTGCAGCCTATCCATCCATCCTCTCCCTGTCCTGTTGGTCTCCCGTCCTTACCTATCTGCTGATCTCCCTGTGTATGACCCCGGCCTGGCTTTTGTTTATGATTCCGGTATCTCCCATTAATTGTAATTACTATTTGTTGTTTGTGGGTTTTGTGGTTGGTTGTGCACTGTGTTTATTCACATACTTGTCACCGATCTTAATAAACACCATTATCTTTTACTTACATGCGTTTTTGGTGTCCTCTGTGCAGTCCACACAGTCTGGTCTACTAATTCCCTGACACAGAGGAACCATCCTGGTTTGATATTTTAATGAAATTGTCTATTATTCTCTGTTGGCGGCAGTGAATATTGCCGTCAAACCTTGAAAGATTGGACCAGTGACCAACTGCTGGAAATGATCCGATCAGCTCATTCCCTAGTGGATAAGGGGTATATGTTATTTGAGGATGTTCAGCCCTTAATCCGGTTATATGCCCTGTCATGCATTCCTGAAGGAAGTGATGATTTCTCTCCTCCCTTCAATTGTGACCAAGTTGACTCCCTGGTATGGTTGTTAGAGGATGATCCGGCTTTTTTCCATGAACATTATTCCTCTTGTTCCCAGCAGGTGTTATCTGATTGCATTTGTTCAGTACAATCTCTGATTAGGCAGGCTGCATGTGAACCAACTTTTGCTCAACCTGTGCTATAGGCGTGGTCAGATCTCCTGTATTTTTTCAAGCCACAACAGTTCAGCTCTGCCATTAATCACCTGCCTTCCCAAGAATCTATCTCCCCGTCGCCTATGGCAACTACAGCCCAGTTTACACAGCTTCCTACCAAATACTATTACCCAGTCTCCACTTGTTGCACCTACCCTGCCTTCAATCCACCTGCCTCTTCCCTTCCACCTGTAATATTTCCACAAATGCCTCCTTCAGCCACTGTTCCCGTGTCTCTACCGCATTCCAGCCCTTCCTTTTGCCCAACTACATCCTTTTCTCAAATTCCCACTGTTACCTACAAATCTGCAGTGGCTAAGCCAAAAAAGAAACAAAAGTTCTTTCCGACCCACACAATCCTGCCAGTAACCCAACCTGCCTCCTCACCAACCAACCTGTTCCAGCCTGCATTCATGCCAGTTGAACCTGATGACCCACCTAAATCTGCCAACTGTTTGCCTGCTGTCCAGTCTGTTGTGCCTGCTACCCAGTCTGACTTCCCAGTGCCTGCTACCCAGTCTGACTTCCCAGTGCCTGCTACCCAGTCTGACATCCCAGTGCCTGCTACCCAGTCTGATCTCCCAGTGCCTGCTACCCAGTCTGACGTCCCAGTGCCTGCTACCCAGTCTCACATCCCAGTGCCTGCTACCCAGTCTGACATCCCAGTGCCTGCTATCCAGTCTGACGTGCCAGTGCCTGCTACCCAGTCTGACGTGCCAGTGCCTACTACCCAGTCTGACGTCCCAGTGCTTGCTATCCAGTCTGATGTCCCTGCCTTCCAGTCTGATGTCCCAGTGCCTGCCTTCCAGTCTGATGTACCTGCCTTCCAGTCTGATGTGCCTGCCTTCCAGTCTGATGTTCCCGCTTTCCAGTCTAATGTGCCTGCCTTCCAGTCTGATGTGCCTGATTTCCCGTCTGATGTGCCTGCCTTCCAGTCTGATGTGCCTGCCTTCCAGTCTGATGTGTCTGCCTTCCAGTCTGATGTGCCTGCCTTCCAGTCTTATGTCCTGTTGCCTTCTTTCCAATCTGATGTCCTGGTGCCTTCCTTCCAGTCTGATGTCCTGGTGCCTTCCTTCCAGTCTGATGTCCTAGTGCCTTCATTCCAGTCTGATGTCCCCGCTTTCCAGTCTGATGTCCCCGCTTTCCAGTCTGATGTGCCTGCTTTCCAGTCTGATGTGCCTGCCTGAAAGTCTGATGTGCCTGCTTTCCAGTCTGATGTGCCTGCCTTCAAGTCTGATGTGCCTGCCTTCAAGTCTGATGTGCCTGCTTTCCAGTCTGATGTGCCTGCCTTCCAGTCTGATGTGCCTGCCTTCCAGTCTGATGTGTCTGCCTTCCAGTCTGATATCCTGGTGCCTTCCTTCCAGTCTGATGTCCTGGTGCCTTCCTTCCAGTCTGATGTCCTGGTCCCTCCCTTCCAGTCTGATGTTCTTGTGCCTTCCTTCCAGTCTGATGCCCTGTGCCTGCCTTCCAGTCTGGTGTCCTGGTGCCTGCCTTCCAGTCTGGTGTCCTGGTGCCTGCCTTCAAGTCTGGTGTCCTAGTGCCTGCCTTCCAGTCTGGTATCCTGGTGCCTGCCTTCCAGTCTGGTATCCTGGTGCCTGCCTTCCAGTCTGATGTGCCCGCTTCCCAGTCTGATGTGCCCGCTTCCCAGTTTGAGGTGCCTGCCTTCCAGCCTGATGTCTTGGTGCCTGCCTTCCAGCCTGATGTCTCAGTGCCTGCCTTCCAGCCTGAAGCTCCGGTGTCCCAGTCTGAAGTCCCGGTGTCCCAGTCTGAAGATCCAGTGTCCCAGTCTGCTAAACCGATACCCATTACTTGGCTTGCTGGACCAGCACCCGGTGTCCGGCTCGCTGACCCTGGCCTGTTACTCTGCTTGCCAAGCCGGTGCATGTTACCCAGCTTGCCAGTAGGGAGCCTGCTGCCCAGCTTGATGACCTGGAGCCCGCTGTCTGCCTGGATGTGCCCGCTGTCTGCCCGGATGTGCCCGCTGTCTGCCCGGATGTGCCCGCTGTCTGCACGGTTGTGCCTGATGACCAGCCTGAAGTACCCTCATGCATTGTGCTACTCAATGCCATAGACTATGGACAATTAAGACTTGTTGGAGCATCCAGAGGCCGCTCCTTTAGGGGGGGGGGGTACTGTCAGGAAAGGGTTCACCCGTTGGTGGCGCTGTTGGTCCTGTGGATCACAGTACCAGTGTCCACCAGCGGGTGTCTTTTTGCAGCCAGGATCTGTGATAAAATCTCACCTGCTGGTGGCACTGTCTGATCCATGGGCCGCAGTACCGGTGTCCACCAGCAGTGTGGGGCAGGCAGCACCTCCTGCGCTCAGGTGTTACCTGAGGACAATTCCTTAGTCTTATAAATACCCAGCAAGCCCTCACATGCTTGCCTTGGTATCTCTCTTCCTGACCTTGAGCCTGCAATCCTGACATGGAGCCTGCAATCCTGACCTTGAGCCTGCAATCCTGATCTTGAGCCTGCATCTGACCTGACCTGATCCGATCTGATCCCTATCCCGAGCCCATCCTGGACCTTTCCCTCCTGTTACCTTTATTACCTTGGATCCCTGCCCTGCAGCCTATCCATCCATCCTCTCCCTGTCCTGTTGGTCTCCCGTCCTTACCTATCTGCTGATCTCCTTGTGTATGACCCCGGCCTGGCTTTTGTTTACGATTCCGGTATCTCCCATTAATTGTATATACTATTTGTTGTTTGTGGGTTTTGTGGTTGGTTGTGCACTGTGTTTATTCACTTACTTGTCACCGATCTTAATAAACACCATTATCTTTCACTTACATGCATTTTTGGTCTCCTTTGTGCAGTCCACACAGTCTGGTCTACTAATTCCCTGACAAGCGCAGAGTGACAGAGAGATAAGGTTGCCAGTCTACTGCTTCCCTTTTTTCCAGTCCCAGGAAGGGACAAACCTAAGTGTTAAGCCCTGTACACACGGTCGGACTTTTGGCCAATAAACTTCATTTTGAGCAAGTTGGACCAACAATCCGACCGTGTGTACGCTCCATCGGACAAACTTTTTTTGCTTTTTTCTTGTTTTCATTGGACAAAAGTTGGGTCTGCAAACGGACAAACTTTTGCCCAACAAAAGTCCGATGGAGCAAAGTCCGACCGTGTGTACAGAAAACCATCGGACTTTTGTCCGATGGACAAAACAACTATTGTTAAAATCAACCAACAATAGCAGAAGTTGACCAAAGGGTGGCGGTAAAGAGCAGAAAAGAGCAGAAAAACCACGTGATGTTGCAAAAAGTTTTGGGAAAGTTTGCAGAAATATCCGATCGTGTGTATGTTATGGGTGTTCCCGACCAACTCCGTTCGGACAAAAAACACGGAAAAGTCCGATGGAAGTCCGACCGTGTGTACGGGGCTTAACTCAACTGCAGTACAGACAAATCAGGTACGATCTACTATAGGCAAATAGCCTGATCACTTTGCAGGGAAGTTGTTCTTTGCAAGAGATTTTGCCCCAGAGTTTAGTGAGTGAGGTTAAATTTCACTTTGTAAAAAATACCCAATCACATTTAAGGAAAGAAAAAAACAGCATTTTTGCATGCATGTTATTGAAGAAAGTCAGTTCTTACACTAAGCTCTGGGAAAAATTGCATTGCAAAGTACAATATAACCTGCAAAGTGAACAGCCTATTTGCCTTTAGTATATCAACCCTATCATGTCTCCTGTCCTCCCAGGCAGGGCTGTACTGTGTGGGGCAGAGCTGTGTACATTCCAGAACTGGATGGATAGTAGTACACAATGTTTGGTAGATAAAACATGTCCTCTTCATGTTTTTCATCCTACATTTCATGTATTTCAACTTTCAAGTATATCAAAAGCCAAAACTTTTCTTTTTTTTTCGTTTTTTTTTTTTACTAAAGATAAAAACAATGATTTACTGTACAAGGGAATTTTGCCCAGAGCTTAGTAAATGAGGTGAAGCTCTGCTGACTTCCATCATCCAATCATTTCAATCAAAAATCTTGTTTTTTTAAATTATTTTACTTTGCACATGATTGGGTATTCTTTGCAAAATGAAATTTCACCTCATTCACAAAGTGCAATTTCATTTGCAAAGTTAATTGCCTATTTTCCTTTAGTAAACCGACCCCTGTATTTTGGACACAATGGTCACCAGGCCAAATATAGCAGGTGAATCTCTCCAGTGAAGACACATTGGAAACTTGAGAGTGCAAAATCTGGTGGAGCTGTGCATAGAAATCAATCAGCTTCCAGGTTTTATTGACAAAACTTAAAGGAGAAGTACAGTCAAAGCTGGTTTGAATGTACTCCCTCTGTGGATCATAGGAGTGCAGATCGTTTTGCACTCCTGTGACCCGTTTTCAGCAGACAGCGGGCTGAAGGCTGACGTCACAGAGCCAATCTAGGCTCGGGAAAGATTGCGACCACATGGTTGGAATCAGCCCACATGCCTGGGACGCAGTTGTGGCTGATGGTTTTTTGTTTGGGAGGGGGCAAAAAACAACCACCCCCCCACAGCACCTCAACCCCCCCGCCCCCCCTCTGTCTACCCTATCTAGGTGGCTGGCACATCGGGCAGCGGCGGTAATCTGGCATCGGCGGGCACATCGGGGATCAGGCATTGGCGAGCACATCGGGCAAGGGCTGGGAGCGGGGCATCAGCGGACATCAGGCTGCGGCCGGCATCAGGCAGTGGCTCCTGTGTCTTCTCCTCACTTCCGCCGTGCATCTCCTTCCTTCCTTGTAGGCATCCAATAGGATTGCCTGTCCTTTCAGCTAGTCAGGTGACGGTATCAGGCCCTCTTTCTGATTGGCCGGGAGGAGGATCAGTGTTGCAACAGCAAATATTTATTCGCTGTTGCAACACAACTGGGTGGGCTCCAGACGCAATGCTCTGCGCCCCGAGCCCACCCTATTTTAAAGCCTATTAGAGCCTCTGGCTCCTATCAGGTGCTTCAAAATACACACCCCCAAAATAGGAATTCATGTGCCCGGCGTCCTAAAAGGGGCTGGGCACATGGATAAGGAGGGCGGTGGCGGTAAATAGGGGGGGCGGCACCTGTGTGCCCACAATGGACAGGTTGCCCCTGCTGGGGATGGAACCTGGTTCAGCCTCTAAGCCTGAGCCGGCCGCCCCCTTCACAGCCCAGTGCTCCAGTGAGCGAGGGGGGGGAGGGGCAGAGCAGACAGCGGTGACTGACAGTCAGCAGCTCTCTGTTCTGGGAAAACTGAGCGATCAGCGGTGTTTTATCGCTCGGCTCTTATCCTTAGAGCCAGCGGGGGGACAGATGCAGCATTGGACCGAGTATGATTAAAAATAAAAAACAATTCCCATGCTTCTCTTTTAAACAAGCTGAAGTTTGTATAGCTGATTGACTACCATGCACAGCTGCACCAAATTTCTCCAGTTTTAGTAAATCAACCCCACAGATTAAAAACCTGGCAGGGGTTTGAACCATTTCCCATTGTGTTAAAAAAATTAGTTTTGGATTATTATTCGTTTCAAGTTTAGTAGTGTTTAGCTAACACTTAATCATCATCATCATCATCAACAACAGATCTGTTGAAAAGACTCGTAGAGTCTTTGATCTCATATAATCTAATTTTTTTTCACCAGCAGTAAGGGGCTTGTTAAGGGGACATGGGGTTCCTTTTTATCTGCATGTGCGGGAAATGATAAAGATCACAGTTCTGATCATACACCATTAGGGAACATTTACACATTCTAAAATCAGCATCAACCTCTCTATGTGAGAAATGCTAACACCATCAAGTGCTAAAAAAGCAGCAGGCCAGAGTCATGAAAACAAATACAATTGTGTGGCCTTTGAAGTCAATGCTACAGCAACAATAACGTGCTGACATGGGGATTTACAAATCCATTGGAAATGTAAACCACAATTAGTTAAAGAAACTGTGGCTTCCCAACACAACAAAGCTTTTTAAGGTTAAAAAAATGAAAAATGAAAGAATAGCAAAATAAATGGATGGAAAATTAACTAAATATGCTGAGGCATGGCGTCATTTTGTCACGCAGTGCTTTTTAAAGCCAAATCTAGGAAATGCTTCATGTTCTGTTTTGTAATCCATGTAGAGTAGTGATGAGCCGAACACCCCTTCGGTTCGGTTCGCACCAGAACCTGCGAACGGACCGAAAGTTTGCGCAAACTTTAGAACCCTGTTAAAGTCTATGGGACTCGAACATTCGGAAACGTGCTAATTAGCTAAAAGTGCTAATTTTAAAGGCTAATATGCAAGTTATTGTCCTAAAAAGGGTTTGGGGACCCGGGTCCTGCCCCAGGGGACATGTATCAATGCAAAAAAAAGTTTTAAAAACGGATGTTTAAAGTGAAAAAAAAGTGAAATATTCCTTTAAATATCGTACCTGGGGGGTGTCTAAAGTATGCCTGTGAAGTGGTACGTGTTTCCCGTGTTTAGAACTGTCCCTGCACAAAATGACATTTCCAAATGAAAAAAAGCCATTTAAAACTGCTTGCGGCTTTAATGTAATGTCTGGTCCCGGCAATATGGATGAAAATCATTGAGAAAAATGGCTTTGGCCAATTACGGCTCTCTGCTCAGACGGCGCTGTGATTGGCCAAGCATGCAGGTCATAGAGCATGCTTGGCCAATCATCAGCCAGCAATGCACTGCGATGTCGCAGTGAATTATGGGCCGTGACGCGCCACTCGAATTTGGCGCAAATGGCCCATAATGTTCGAAATTTGGCGAACAACCGAACAGGCGATGTTCGAGTCGAACATGGGTTCGACTCAAACTCGAAGCTAATCCCTAATGTAGAGTATTATTCTATTCCAGCCACCCCTATTGGGCAAATGGTGACTGTGGCCATATTGTTGTAACAGTGGGAAGGGTTTGAGATACTATGGTTAACCACTTCAATACCAGGCACTTATACACCTTCCTGCCCAAGCCAATTTTGAGCTTTCAGCGCTGTCGCAATTTGAATGACAATTGCGTGGTCATGCTACACTGTACCCAAACAATTTTTTTATCATTTTGTTCCCACAAATAGAGCTTTCTTTCGGTGGTATTTGATCTCCTCTGCGATTTTTATTTTTTACACCACAAATAAAAAAAATAGCGAAAATTTTGAAAAAAAAAATGTTTTTCTTTGTTTCTGTAAATTTTTTTTGTAAATAAGTACCTTTTCTACTTCAATGACGTGCACTGATAAGGCGGCACTGACAGGCACTGATAAGGCGACACTGATGGGCACCGATGAGGTGGCACCAATGAGGTGGCACTGATGAGGTGGCACTGATGGGCACTGATAATGGGCACTGATAGGTGGCACTGATGGGCACTCATAGGCGGCACTGATGGGCACTGATATGTGGCACTGGTATGCGGCACTGATGGGCACTCATAGGCGGCACTGATGGGCACTCATAAGCGGCACTTATGGGCACTTATAGGCAGCACTGATGGGCACTTATGGGTGGCACTGATAGGTGGCACGGACGGGCACTGATAGGTGGGCACTTATGGGCACGGATGGGCAATGATAGGTGGCACTGATGGACACTAGTAGGTGGCACTGATGACACTGGTGGCTGGCATTGCTGGGCATCACACATTGTGGTCGTGCCATGATGGTGCCAGTCAGTGCCCATTTGTGGGCACTGATTGGCATATGTTTTTTATGTATTTGTACATGTGGATGGCCATGGGGGACTTACCTGGCCATCCACATGCTTGGGGCTTCCCTGGTGGTCCTGGGCGGCATCCTGGTGGTCTAGTGTGGGTATCCGAGGGGGGGCTGCGCTGATAAACAATCAGCGCGAATCCCCCCTGTCAGGAGAGCCGCCGATCGGCTCTCCTCCACTCGCGTCTGTCAGACGCGAGTGAGGAAGAGCCGATCAACGGCTCTTCCTGTTTACATCGTGATCAGCAGTGATTGGACACGGCTGATCACGTGGTAAAAAGCCTCCGCCGTAGGCTCTTTACTGAGATCAGTGCAGCGGTGTGTCAGACTGACACACCGCTCCACCGATCGCAGCGATGCGCGCCCCCCCGGGCGCGCGGCGTCTGTTATCCCGCAGGACGTCAATAGACGTCCAGTGTGGATAACAGAACCACTCCCCGGACGTCAATCTCCTATTGACTGGGCAGGAAGTGGTTAAAAAATCTAAGCCTACTCACTGTATACACAGCAGATATATGCCACAGTCCTTGTACCCAGAAAAAAGATACAGTAAAACCTTGGTTTGAGAGTAACTTGGTTTAAGAGCATTTTGCAAGACAAGCAAAAATTTTAAATACATTTTGACTTGATATACAAGCGATGTCTTGATATACAAGTAGCGTCATGCCACAACTGAGTATAAAAGAGACAAGAGGCGCCTCTAAGTGTAGCAATATGGTTACATTTAACCACTTTAGCCCCGGACCATTTGGCTGGCCAAAGACTAGAGCACTTTTTGCGATTCGGCACTGCGTCACTTTAACTGACAATTGCGCGGTCGTGAGACGTGGCTCCCAAACAAAATTGTTGTCCTTTTTTTTAACCACAAATAGAGCTTTCTTTTGGTGGTTGATCACCTCTGCGGTTTTTATATTTTGCTTTATAAACAAAAATAGAGCGAAAATTTTGAAAAAAAAATGCAATATTTTTTACTTTTTGCTATAATAAATATACCCAAAAAATATATACAGTTTAGGCCGATACGTATTCTTCTACATATTTTTAGTAAAAAAAAATCGAAATAAGCGTTTATTGATTGGTTTGCGCAAAAGTTATAGCATCTACAAATTAGGGGATAGATTTATATCATTTTTATAAAAAAAAAAATACTTACTAGTAATGGCGGCGATCAGCGATTTTTAATCGGGACTGCGACATTATGGCGGACACATCGGACACTTTTGACACATTTTTGAACCATTATCATTTTTACAGCGATCAGTGCTATAAAAATGCACTGATTACTGTAAAAATGACACTGGCAATGAAGGGGTTAACCACTAGGGGGCTAGGAAGGGGTTAAATGTGTCCTAGGGAGGGATTCTAACTGTTAGGGGGCGTGCCTACGAGTGACACGTCACTGATCAATCGCTGCTCCCGATTAGAGGGAGCAGACTATCAGTGTCCTGTCACTAGGAAGAACGGGGAGATGTTGTGTTTTCACTGACATCTCCCCGTTCTTCAGCTCCGTGACATGATCGCGGGACACCAGCGGACATCGAGTCCGCGGGTCCCGCGGGCACGGTCACGGAGCTCGCGACAGGGTCACGAGCGTGTCGCCGGCGGTGCGCGTGCGACCACGTGGCAGCAAATTAAAGGGGACGTACCTGTACGCCCATCTGCCTGTCCGTGCCATTCTGTCGACGTATAAGTGCGGGCAGCGTTCCTTAACCACTTAACGACCGCTCACTGTATATGTACGTCGGCAGAATGGCACCGACAGGCACAATCACGTACAGTGTACGTGATCGCCTTTGTACAGTTGGGGGGTCCGAACGGACCCCCCTCCTATACAGTGAGCGGCCGTTTATCGTTGGGGAGCGATCCGAGATGAGGGGACAGCCATTCGATTCCGGCCACCCCCTCGCGATCGCTCCCGGCGAATGAAAATGCTCCCTCTGCCCGTGTAATGTAAACACAGGCAGAGAAAGCAGGAGGAAGTGATGTCATCTCTCCTCACGGCGGTCTTTTCGTCCGCAGCGCCGAGGAGAGAAGACGCAGGTTAGTGCACCAACAGTCCACTGACACTTAGGTACACATAGGCACATATTTCACCCCCCAGTCACCCCCAGATCACCCCCAGGTCACCCCCCAGCCCCAAATTACAGTGTCACTGATTGCAGTGATCATTTATTTTACTGATCACTGCATTTAGTGTCATCTGTGACAGTAAAAAGTTGCAGGGCAGTTAGGTTTAGGCCCCTTTAGGTCCAGGGTAGCCCCCTAACCCCCCTAATAAAGGTTTAACCCCTTGATCGCCCCCCAGGTAACCCTTTCACCCCCTAACGCCAGCGTCACTGAGCGATCGTATTTTCGATCGCTGTATTTAGTGCCGGTGGTGCCCTAGATAGCCAGTTATTTATTTTTAGTTTTGCTGCAGGTTTTTATAGCGTCAGGTACCCCCATATATTATTTTAACCCCCTGATTGCCCCTAGAGTTAACCCTTTCACCAGTGATCACCGTATAAGCCTCACTGGTGACACTGGTTACCCAGTTAGTTATTTAGTTATTTAGGTAACCCGTCAGGTTTTTATATAGCGTTGGGTACCCCCATATTTAACCTAATAAAGGTTTTAACACCCTGATTGTCCCTAGTTAACCCTTTCACCAGTGATCACCATATAAAGGTTACGGGTGACGCTGGTTGGTTAGTTTGCTTTTTATAGCATCAGGGTACCCGCCGTATATAACCCAATAAAGGTTTAACCCCCTGATCGCCCGGCGGGTGATATCAATTAGGTTTTAGCGCCAGAGAGGGTCTGCGTCGCCCCAGGCAGCGTTAGGTTAGTGCCAGTAACGCTAACACCCACGCGCAAAGCATACACCTCCCTTAGTGGTATAGTATCTGAACAGATCATTATCTGATCTGATCAGATCTATACTAGCGTCCCCAGCGGTTTAGGGTTCCCAAAAACACAGTGTTAGTGGGATCAGCCCAGATACCTGCTAGCACCTGCGTTTAGCCCCTCCGCCCAGCCCAGCCCAGCCCACCCAAGTGCAGTATCGATCAATCACTGTCATTTACCAAACACAAAACACATAACTGCAGCATTCGCAGAGACAGGCCTGATCCCTGCTATCGCTAACAGTTTTTTTTTGTAGCGTTTGATATATTTGCTGACGACAGTCAGGTGCTTTTTTTCCTGTGAATCTTACTAGTGTACCCCTAAATTTAGAGCCCAAAATGGCAAGTCGAAGGTACACTATTAAAGAGGCCTACGAGATTCTGAGCATGACAGATAGTGAAGAGGAGATCACGTATCTGTCAGATTCAGGCTCAGAATATCTTCCCGTAGAAGACAGTGACGTCAGCGGCCCCACGTCAGATAGCTCTGACGACGAAGTTGAGGTCCCTGCTAAGGTCAGGCGATCTTCTGAGGTTGTTGAGGAGCAAGAACCGCAGGGCTCTCGTATCATGGAGCAGAGTAGTACTAGCGCCGCTATTCCTTCTGGTGAATTGGCAAGCACCAGCGGCCTAGTACAGCCTGGGCGTACATCCAGCACTGCAGTATCACGTGGTGACGTGGCGAGTCCCATAAGTGCAGTTCAAGCTGGCAAAGTGGCAAGCACAAGTAGTGTCCCGCTGCCACCAATAAGAAGACAAAGACAGGCCCGTCGTACCCATAGTGCCCTTCCTGCAGAATTCGCCTATCCTGATTGGGTCCCCACCACTTCTGCAGAACCCGTACTTCCCCCATTCACTGCCCAACCCGGTATTCAGGTGGAAACAGCTGATTTTATGCCAATTGATTGTTATTCGCTGTTTTTCACGGAAGATCTCTATAGATCTATTGTGGACCAGAGTAATTTATATGCTGGTCAATTCATCGCCGCTAATCCCCAGTTGCCTTCCATTGCCAAAGATTGGAAACCAATTACGGTTTCCGAATTTAAGACCTTTCTGGGCCTTTCCCTCAACATGGGCACACATAAATTCCCGTCATTGCGTGCTTATTGGTCCACGCACCCAATTGACCACATGCCCGTGTTCTCTGCCTCCATGCCCAGGAAACGATACGAGCAGATTTTGCGGTTCATGCACTTCAACGACAATGAACTTTGTCGTCCACGTGGGGACCCTGAATACGGCCGGCTCTATAAAATTCAGCCCCTCATAAACCACTTCAACAAACATTTTGCAGCCTTGTTTATTCCCGATCAAGTTGTCTGCGTTGATGAGTCCCTGATTAAATTTTCTGGCCGCTTGGCTTTCAAGCAGTACCTTCCCAGCAAGCGTGCCAGATACGGGGTCAAGCTCTATAAGTTCTGTGACAGGGCAACAGGCTATGTATGGAGCTTTATGGTTTATGAGGGAAAAGATAGTCAGGTTGAGCCGGTCAACTGCCCGGATTACATAGGGAGCGCTGGCAAGATAGTGTGGAAATTGGTGTCACCCTTATTCGGAAAGGGGTACCACTTGTATGTGGACAATTATTACACGAGCGTGCCACTGTTTAGTCACTTGTTTGATCATCAGATTGGAGCATGTGGCACCGTGCGACCTAATCGCCGGGGCTTTCCCAAGCGGCTTGTAGATGCCCATCTTAAGCTGGGGGAGAGAGCCTGCGTAAAGTGTAATAATTTGCTCGCTATGAAGTGGAGGGACAATAAGAATGTTTTCCTTCTTACCTCCCTTCATGCAGACACGACAGTCCAAATTCCTACGGCGACTGGTGTTGTGGAGAAACCCCTCTGTGTCCACGAATATAACAAAAATATGGGTGGGGTGGACCTCAACGACCAGTTGTTGGCGCCGTATCTAATTGACCGTAAGGCGAGACGCTGGTACAAAAAAGTGTCTCTATCCTTATTTCAATTGGCTTTGCTGAATGCTCATGTGCTATACAGAGCTTCAGGCGGGACTTTATCTCTTCTAAAATTCCAGAATGAGATTGTCACAGAACTCCTGTATCCAGAAGGTTCTGCACCTCACCATCCCCAACCAAATGCAGTAAGCCGGCTGCAAGTGAGGCATTATACGTATGTCCTCCCGAGTACCCCTACCCAACGAGCCCCCCAAAAAAGATGTCGTGTGTGTAGCAAGCGCGGATTTAGGCGTGACACCCGTCATTATTGTCCACTCTGTCCTGACAAGCCTGGTCTTTGCCTTGGTGAATGTTTTGAACGCTACCACTCAAAAGTGAAGTTTTAGCGTAGGGTACAGCATTTCACAGACTAGGACACACTTACACAGGGTCTCCCAAGATGCCATTACATTTTGAGAGACCCGAACCATTACAGTTGTTAAAGTTACAAAAAAAAAGTGTAAAAAAGAAAAAAAAAAACTAGAGTTGAGCGGACACCTGGATGTTCGGGTTCGACGGGTTCGGCCGAACTTCGGAAAAAAGTTCGGGTTCGGGACCGCACTTTAACCCGAACCCGAACCCGAACCCCATTGAAGTCAATGGGGACCCAGACTTCTAAGGACTAAAAAGGCTCTAAAAAAGTAATGGAAAGGGCTAGAGGGCTGCAAATGGCAGCAAAATGTTGTTAAGAGAATGGCAAGTGCTCTGCAAACAAATGTGGATAGGGAAATAACTTAAAATAACAGTAAAAAAATAAAAAATAAAAAAATATGCTGGAGGCCCCCTTTTCAGCAGAAGAGGTACAGGAAATCATTAAGAACCTCAGAAACTCAACGGCACGATGCCACACATATGGTGGGAATGCCCCAGAATACGCCCTTTCTGGAATAAATTATTCAATTTAATGGATAAGCTAGTGGGAAAATAAAATACTTTGAAATAAAAATGTAGCGGGGTGCTAAATTTAAGGGAAGTGTTTGAGTGGTAAATAGGCTCAAACACCCTAATTCTGTAGGATTCATGGACCATTTTGTCCTCGGGGGACAGTATTGGTGTGCAGTTCCCTGCGGCCTACAGGTGGCGCTGCCATGGTAGGCTAGGGTTGAACCGCCGATACAGTTCTGTGCCTTTTGTGTCCCCTCTTGGCAGTAGTACAGCGGGGCGGGGAACCTGCTGTGCATGCCGGGAGAGCATATAAAAGGGGCAGACCTTTGGCCTGGGGACTGATGTCCAGTGGGGTCCCCGCCCAGGTGCCTTCGGCCTGGGTGCATGTGTTCCTGTTCCATCTTGGGCACCTTTAGCCTGGGGTGAGGTACTATCCTGGAGTTCCTGCTGCCCTGGGTATGGAGGCCTAGGGGCGGGAGTAAATCCTGGAGTCCAGAGCCTTCGTCTGGAGTCCGCTAAGGGTCCAGGAGTCTTAGGGTGCCGCCTCATGTAGGGGACCCTGTTCCAGGGAAGGGAGGATCATTCTGATGGACCGATGCGGGATTCACGGTGAAGGAAGGGTCTGTTGACTCCCTGGAGAGATGTCTTCCCCTTGATATGTGCTAGGTTCGTAGAAGGAGAAGCTCAAGGTCATCTTGACTGTATCAGAGGCCTTATTCACCCGGCCCGTGGCAGGGGCCTTATACACCCTGGTCTGTGGCAGAGACCAAAGTTCTCCAGGTCCGTGGCAGGGGCCTTGTACACCCGGTCTGTGGCAGAGACCAACTTCAAGGTCTGTGGCAGAGACCGTGCACCTAAAACTGTTTGAGAAACCTAAGCAGTGAAGTGAATGTGCTACGTTTGTGCCTGGACCTCCTCCACACCTTAAGCTGTCCTGTTTCTTTGCTCTAACCTTTTCTATCCGAGTAGAGTTTATTTTGCCATGAGAGAATAAGAGTTGTAGTTTCAGCTGGTGTGGACATTGACTTTACTGGGAATTAAAGGACTTGCCTCTACCTACAGTAGAGGTGAGAATCATCCTCTGGAGGAGTTTTGACTCCGGCTGTGGACACGTCCCGTCAAGTACACCGCTCAACCTCTTTATATAGGAGGGTACGGGCTGGTAGTGCGGTGTGCCTTTCTCCCTCCTGCGAGGAGCCAACAACATAAAGGCAGGTAAGGGGGAAAGGATCTGTGCGCTACAAAAAAATAAAATAAAAATTATAATCTTGACCTAGGAGGACGAGGTCCATATGGAGTAGGAGGTTGAGGTGGCGGTGGATGTGGCTGTGTAGGTGGAAGCGGCGGTGGAGGAGGACGAGGTAGCCAACACTGGTTCAAAAATACAACAATGGCTGGGAAAGGCCGGTGATGTGTCAAATTCTGTCCCCCGTCGAATAGTGTCCACCCTGTACTGCGCTTGCTCAGTATGTAGGACAAGGGGATTTCGAAAATCTCCCAAGACGAACGGCGCCTGCGTGGTGAGTTCAGGTGAAGGCCACACCATCCGTGGTTCAAGCCGAGCCAAGTGAGGCCGTGCCCGAAGCGTGGCGATCGAAGCAAGCCCGTGAGGGGCCCTGTTACTATGTGCTACCGTATGTCCACTTGGATGGTGGGGCTTGAACCTGCACTCACGGCGCAGGCGCGGTTCATCTTCGGAGATTTTGTGAATCTCCTTGTCCTCTGTACTGCGCAAGCACTGCGCCTTCGCAGTATGGGCCGGACACAATCCGATGGCCGGACAGTTTTTGTCACAACACCGGTATACATGTCTATTCTGCAGAAGGTACGGACAAGTCCTGTGGGATCCATGCCTGGTTCATTTTAATGAACGTGAGCTTGTCCACATTGGCTCTGGACAGGCGGCTGCGCTTGTCTGTGATAACGCCCCCTGCTGTGCTAAATACACGTTCAGATAATACACTGGCTGCAGGGCAGGCCAGCACCTCCAAGGCATAAAGGGCAAGCTCAGGCCATGTGCCCAATTTGGAGACCCAGAAGTTAAAGGGGGCAGACCCGTCATCCAGTACGTGTAGGCCTGTGGACACATACTGCTCAACCATGTTGGTGAAATACTGCCTCCTGCTAAGACTTTCCATCTCAGCTGGTGGTGCTGGTTGTTGTGGCGTGCTGACAAAGCTTTTCCACATTTCGGCCATGCTAACCCTGCCACAACACACCCACAGTACGTAACCGCTGAATCGCAGAGCTACAGAACTGCAGAAAGTGCTATTAAAAAAAATATATTTTTTTTAGTATAGCACAGTAGAAGACAAATATATAGAAATTGTTTATTTCACACACCTCCACATATGTATAACACACTGCAAAATATTTTTTGTGGCCCTAAATGGCGTTTTTTGGAAGACCACAACACACCCACAGTATGTAACCGCTGAATCGCACAGCAACAGAACTGTAGAAAATGCTATTCAAAAAAAATGTTTTTTTTTAGCATAGCACAGTAGAAGACAAATATATAGAAATGGTTTATTTCACACGCCTCCACATATGTATAACACACTGCTAAATATTTTTTGTGGCCCTAAATGGGTCTTTTTGCAAGAGTACATTAAAGTGCAAATTTTTTCTTTATTTTTTGCCCTAAATGGGTCTTTTGGAAAAGAGCACAATAAAGTGCCTTTTTTTTGCCCTAAATGGGTCTTTTTCCAAGAGCAGAATACACCCACAGTATGGAAACGGTGTATCTCTCAATGTAATATATGCAGTGCTGGTGCACTGAGCTTGCAGATAAAAGTTAGATTTTCTCTGACACTGGGCTCATGGCAGTGTAAAAAGACTGTGCACTGCAACACAAACAGGTAAACCTATGCAGATCGCTGAGTTATATCTCTGAATCTGGACTCCTATTCCTATATAATAAATCTCTCTCCCTGAAAGCACCAACAGGAACCTGGCCCTACACTACACTGTCTCTCTATCTTTTCCCTCAGATTCCAGAATCAGGACTAACTCATGTATTTTCAATCTCTCCCAATAAGCAACAGCAGCAGACAAGATCCTCTCCCTATCTATTCTGAAGCAGAGTGACGTGTGTGCTGTGTGCCTCTAGCTTATATAGAAGCTGGGTCACATGTTGCACTGACCAATCACAGCCATGCCATTAGTAGGCATGGCTATGATGGCTTCTAAGGGCACACCAGCTAATCAAAAGGTGATTGGCTGGCCCCTGAAGCATTTCTAACTGCGCCATTAGATTGCCGAACCCGAACTCGAACACAGACTTTCACGCAAAGTCCGGGTTCGGGTTCGGGAAAAAGCTAAAGTTCGGTACGGACCCGTAAAAAACCAAACACAAAAAAAATCTAAAATAAAAAAAACAAAAATAGTTGTCGTTTTATTGTTCTCTCTCTCTCTCTCTCTCTCTCTCTCTCTATTTTCTCTCTATTGTTCTGCTCTTTTTTACTGTATTCCATTCTGCAATGTTTTATCATGCTTGCTTTTCAGGTATGTAATTTTTTGTTTTCAGGTGCGCCATTCAACTGCAGCGCGGAATTATTTATCTTGACAGCAACAGCGTTTGCTCCCACGATACATAAAGCCGTGACTCCAGTGCTGTAGGAGGTGATTTCACCACCACAGTTAAAAAAAAGAGCATATATGCCGAAGCATGGGGGCAGCAGGGGCGGAGGAGCGATTTTGCTCCTAATGCCACGTACATACGGTCGAAATTCCGACGGAGGCTTGCCCGTGGAAAAGTCCGACCGTGTGTACGCGGCATAACCTTTTATGCCGCGTACATACGGTCGAAATTCAGACAAAGGCTTGCCCGTGGAAAAGTCCGACCGTGTGTACGCGGCATAACTTTTTTGCTTTTTGCGGGAGGAAGCCCCCATGCTTCGGCATATATATATTTTAGGCACAGGTTGCGTTAAAAATATTTTTATTTTTTTTACTAGGTTTTGTTTTGGTATTTGCTTTGCAGGTATGGTATGGTAAGGTCTTACTGTTGTACTGTAATGTTACTGTTCTGCCCTCACAATGTGTTCAAAGGACAAAGCTTGGCAGACAGCTAACAGCTTCCCAACAAAGACTCAGGAGGAAGGGCTTATAGTTGAAATCTTTACTGAGAATACGTTTTTTTTGTAAAAAGACTTATGCTTCCAAGGCCTGTATTAAGAAATAGTGGAGGTCTTTAGAATGCTTCCTTCTCTGTAGAAAGATTATTTAATATGACTGCTGACTGCTGAGCAGGAAGTGGGAGGAATATACTACAGTTCCTGCTAGTAATGGATGCCAATTTAAAGCAACAGTACGATCAGTAAATATATACCTTATAATCAGAACACTCCCCACCTGGCATAATGAACATTATACCACTATGTTTCCTTTTTAAGAAGTAAAACAACTTCAGAGATAGGCCTAAAGTACACCTTAGGGGTGCCCTGTCTCATGACTTTAACTTTGACCTTTCTAACCTTACTATCATTACTAGGTACAGTCTCGACAATGAGTCCAACTGGCCATTCGTTTCTGTGGACCTGAGCGTCCTTTAGTAGGACGACATCTCCGACTTGTAGGTTAGGCTTGTCAATTTGCCATTTTCTGCGTGACTGGAGCGTCACCAGGTACTCTTGTTTCCATCTATTCCAGAAGATGTCTGCAAGACTCTGAACTTGCTTCCATTGCTTGGTGTAAAGATCTTTGAGACCAAAATCTCCTGTGGGAGCTGTCACTGTTTCCATCTTCTGGGTCAAAAGCATTGCAGGTGTCAAAACTGTTGGCATTTCTGGATCGGTAGACACCGGAACTAAGGGTCGAGCGTTCATGATAGCCATGACTTCAGCCATAAGTGTGATGAGAACTTCATGTGTAAGGCGAGTAGAGCTAACCTTCAGAAACATGGCATCCAGAATGCGACGAGCCACTCCAATCATCCTCTCCCAAGCTCCTCCCATATGTGACGCATGAGGAGGATTGAAGGTCCAAGTGCATCTTTGATCTTGAAGATAAGCACTCGTCTCAGAGTCTTCTGTAAGGATCCTTAACTCCTTACAGGCCCCAGTAAAGTTTGTGCCCCGATCTGAGCGGAGTTGCTTCACAGGTCCTCGGATAGAGAAAAATCTTCTCAAAGCATTGATAAAGCTTGAGGTAGACAGAGACTCGATGACTTCAATGTGTACTGCTCTTGTACTCATGCAAGAGAACAGAACAGCCCAACGTTTACTTTCTGCACTGCTTCCTCTGGTCCGACGTGAGGAGATGTTCCAAGGACCAAAGACATCTAGGCCAACATGAGTAAAGGGTGGGTTTGAAGCAAGTCTATCAGCAGGTAAGTCTGACATCTTCTGCTCTTCAAGTTTCCCTCTGATTTTTCTGCAAATTACACATTTGTGGATGACACTGGAGACTAGTCGTTTACTCCCTATGATCCATAATCCAGCTGACCGGACTGCTCCTTCAGTGAAGTGGCGACCCTGATGTGCAACTTGTTCGTGATAGTGTCTTACTAACAGAAATGAAATGTGATGATTCTTGGGCATTATAAAAGGATGTTTCTCTTCGACCGTCATATCCACTACTGACGAGCGACCTCCAACTCTTATCACTCCATCTTCATCAAGTATTGGGTTCAGTTTTTTGAGTGGACTGTGTTTGGAGATCTCTTCTCTTTTAAGAAGGCACTTGATGTCTTCTTTGAAAACTTCTTGCTGAACACATCTAATGATGATAATTTCGGCTTGCATAAGATGATTGCTATTGCACTTGTCAGTGTTTGTAGCTCTACAGAAGGATTTGGCTAGGTGAATAAGCTTTCTTATAGCTCGAATGAGTGACTTCCAGCTGGAGAATCTTTCAAACCGGTGTGCGCCAAGGTTGCCTCTAGTAGTTATGGTACTATACGCCGTTACTTGTGCACGTACTTCTTTGTCATTATCTGGTTCTACAAGTTCAAATGTCTCAAACTGAGTGGTCTCTTCGGTTTCTGATCTATTCAAAAAGGATGGTCCTGAGAACCAGTTAGTGTGCTTCAGGACAGCTGCTAGAACCGGTCTAGTCCCATGATCGGCTGGATTTTTATCCGTACTGATGTAGTGCCACTGTTCTGGCCGTGTGGACTTTCTGATGCGTATCACTCTGTTTGACACGTACATGTAGAATCTTCTCGAAGCATTGTGAATATATCCTAACACAATCTTGCTGTCTGTGTAAAACTTCACTGCATGAATTTCAATGTCCAGTTCAGCAATGATCATGTCTGCCATCTCCACTGCTAAGACAGCAGCACAAAGCTCCAAACGTGGAACCGTGTGAGCAGGACGTGGAGCCAGTTTGGACTTTCCCATGATAAACCCAACATAGTTTTGTCCTTCAAAGTCCATTACTCTAAGGTAGGCTACAGCTGCTATAGCCATAGTAGATGCATCTGAGAATACACACAATTCTCTTTGCTTCGTGGCAGACAGAGAAACAGGGACATATGACCTTTGTATGATAAGTTGTTCAAGCTCTATTAATGAGTCCTTCCACAACTTCCACTGCATTTCTTTCTCCTTAGGTAGAGGTGTATCCCATTCACTTTGTTCATGTTCAGTAGCAATTTCTCTCATAAGAGCCTTGCCTTGCATGGTTATGGGGGCTACAAATCCTAGGGGGTCATAAAGGCTGTTGACCGTGGACAAGACACCTCTTCTCGTGAACGACTTCTCTTCTCTGGATACTCTAAATGTAAAGCTGTCGGTTTTCAGATCCCAACTGAGCCCTAAACTTCTTTGAAGGGGCAGTGAATCTGTTCCTAGATCCAGGTCCTTGAGGTCTTTTGCAAGGTCCTCTGAGGGAAATGCTTCCATGATTTTGCTGCTGTTGGACGCTATCTTGTGTAACCTTATGTTAGATTCTGCTAACATCTCCCTTGTTCTCTTCAGGATGTCGATAGCCTCTTCATTGCTAGAGAAAGAAGCAAGTCCATCGTCCACATAAAAGTTTCTCATAACAAAATGTTTGGCATCTGTGCCGTGTTCTTCTTCACCTTTCTGTGCTGCTCGTCTCAGGTTGTAGATAGCTATAGCTGGAGAGGGGCTGTTCCCGAACACATGTACCTTCATCCTGTATTCTGTGACATCTTTGTTGAAGTCATTGTCTTCATACCACAGGAACCTCAGGTAGTCTCTGTGATCTTTGCGGACAAGAAAACAGTAGAACATTTGTTGTACATCTGCTGTTACTGCAACGCGTTCTTTTCGGAACCTGATGAGGACTCCAAGGAGTGTATTATTCAGGTCAGGTCCACTGAGGAGGACATCGTTTAGGGAAAGGCCTTCATACTTTGCACTGGAGTCAAATACTACTCGTATCTGTCCTGGTTTCTGAGGATGATACACTCCAAATATTGGTAAGTACCAACATTCTTGTTTTTCTTCCAATGGTGGTGCTTTTTCAGCTTGACCACTGTCGAAGATCTTCTGCATGAAATCATGGAAGTGTTCCTTCATATCTGTCTTTCTGTCTAGAGTGCGTCGCAATGAGGTGAGACGCTTCACTGCTTGTCTTTTGTTGTCAGGAAGGTGATGTCGGGGTGAACGGAAAGGTAGTGGAGCTACCCAGCTGTTTGACTCTTCTAGAAAGACTTCTCTGTCCATTATCTCAAGGAAGAGGCTATCTTCAACAGATGGTGCTGGTTTGTCATCATCTCGCGTTCTTTCAAACACCTTGCATCCTAGCTCATCTGTATCTTCAGATGAGGTGATAGCCTCCATGTAACTCCGAACTTTCTGCTGTTGTATTGGGTTGACTAGTCTTTCTTTAATCTGTTTCTTGTTGGTACAGGGGCTAAGACATGATGTGCGGCCATTTTGCAACATGTTTGTTTTGTAGACATTCACTTTTGATGGCTTGTGAGCTCCATCCAGACATACATCACCAATTATGACCCATCCAAGGTCAAGACGTTGTGCAAATGGTGCATTGTGTGGCCCATTGTATTGCTCTCTGACCTTGTGCACTCTCAATATGTCTCTTCCAAGTAGAAGGATAATTGCAGCACCTGGGTCCAGTACTGGAATCTTGTCTGATATTTGCATCAGATAAGGGTAGTGACGAGCAATTTCAGGTGTGGGTATCTCTGATCTATCATCTGGTATCATATCACATTCAATGAGAGTGGGCAGAGTCAGCTGCGTTTTCCCATCTAATGATTCAATGATGTAGTTGTTTGCTCTCCTCCCTGATGTCTCCACAACTCCTGAGCATGTCTTCAAAGTATACGGAGTTGGACTTCCTCTGTCACCGAAGAGGTCAAAGAACTCTGTTCTTGCCAAAGATCTGTTACTTTGTTCATCTAGGACCGCATACATTCTGATTGCCCTCTCTCTGAGGCCTGCAGGATGCACCTTGACTAAACATATCTTGGAGCATGATCTCGAGTTAAATGTGTTTGTGCAGATTTCAGTGCACTTTGAGGTTATTGCTGGTAATGCACTCTCTTTTTGCTCCCCACCATGATCTTCTTGGGTTACCGGATTCTCTGTTTTCCATGGTGCTGGTCCTGGGTGTAAAGCAGACAGATGGTTGTCATTATTGCATTCTTTACATTGAATTGTTTTCACACAGTCTTTAGCAAGATGTTGAGTTGAACCACAGCATCTGAAACAAATGCGCTTGTCCTTAAGATAAGATTTGCGCTCCTCTATCGTCTTGCTTCTGAAACCGCGACATTTTCTCAGTGGATGAGGCTTGTTATGTAGGGGACACTGCTTATCTGGGTCCTCAATTTGCACTCCTGAGCTTTTATCCTGGTTGGCCTCAAACTCAGTCGGTACTTCTGTCTTCCGTACAGATACTGTTGCTCTGCGTTCTTTATTGTACACTGAAAGTTGTTTCTCTGTCTTTACAGAACTGGAGCCTCCCCTGTTCAAAAGGGCGAAGCTTGGGTCATTGCATATTTTAGCTTGCTTCACAATGAATTTGGCGAGGAAGGAGAAAGGTGGAAATGCCACCTGATGATCTTCCTTGTATTTTGATGCTTGCATGATCCATCTTTCTTGTAAGCTGTAAGGAAGCTTCTCGATTACCGGTTTGACTCCGCGTGCTGTATCCAAATATGAGAGGCCTGGGAGGTATCCACCAGCCTTTGCCGCTTCCAGCTCTAAAAGTATGTCACCAAGCTCTCTCAGCTTCTGATTGTCTCTATTGGTTAATTTTGGATAATTTTCAATTTTCTTTAGAAGTGCATCTTCAATTACTTCAGGTGACCCATAGCAGTCTTCCAATCTCTGCCATAACATTGTAAGCCCTGCTGTCGCATCATGAACATGTACTGACCTGATTCTTTTGGCTTGCTCGGTGGACTCTGGTCCGAGCCATTTGGAGAGTAGGTCAAGCTTTTCCCTGTCTTTCAGATTTAAGTCTTGGGTGCTGCTTAGAAAAGATGACTTCCAGGCCCAATAATTTTCTGGACGGTCATCAAACTTCAGGAGACCAGAGCTCACCATTTCACGGCGTATCAAGTATTTTGTCACCTCTGTGGCTCCTGCTGCCTCAGGTGGGCATTTTCTGGGAACAAACACAGGGCATGTCTGTGGCTGGTAAGACGGTTGGGATGCTTGGTAAAATCCACTATAGTCGTGTGGTTGTTCTCGTTTACTGCAAGTCTTCCTGCTATAGGCCGGATTTATATTTTCCCAAGGAGGGATTATGTCACCATTTGTTTGATTTCCTGAAGGACCAAAAGATTGGTCTCTGAGTATTGTGAGGGGGTTAACTCGGTAGCGGGTGTGTGTGACCCCCTGGTTGGGCTCCCCACACAAAAACAGGGCCAGCAGACGGAGGTTGTGGTTTTCAAAATCAAAAGGTGCGGTTTATTTCTCTATGTACAGTGACAAAAACACAGCAAAGCCAAAAAGAAACATAAACAAAATAAATCCTGGTCAGTTTGACCTCTGACTAAACATGCAGGTTTCCTAAACTAACAACTGGGATCAGCCTGGTGCTGTCCTAGTCCCTAAGTCCCTGGTTTAGTAAAAGTCCAAACAAATAGCCACACAGGCTTTGCCTCACCGCACAGGGGTTCACTCTCCCTAGACAGTCCACACAGGTCTGGTTCCAGGCATGAGCTAACATCTAATGAAGCTGGGAGTTCTTATAGAGGCCTAAATGAGCTGACAAGCTTCAGCTGGTCTCATCAACTCCCTGTCTGTACGACGCCCCACACTCTCCCTAGAGGTATGAGTCATCCATGAGCCCACTAGCCTTATACAACTCTCCACCTAGTTGTATAAGTCGGCGTAAAGCCTGAATCTGGGCGAAATATATCTACCCCCCTGGATGCAACCAGGTGACTTTACCTTCCTGCTGTCACATACCCCCCCTCTTGTTTTAACCTCGGGGTTGGAACACCAGCAATCAGGCATTCATGTACTCGAGACAAAGCATCCACATTCCCCATTTGAACGCCAGGGCGATGCTTTACTGTGAAGTTGAATTCCTGTAGGGCCAGGAACCACCTATTCACTCTTCTATTTGTCTCCTTGTTTTGAGCCATCCACTTTAACGGAGCGTGATCCGTAACCATGTCAAAGTGCCTACCTAGCAGATAGTACCGAAGGGAATCTAGAGCCCACTTCACCGCTAAACACTCCTTTTCAACCGTGGCGTAATTTACCTCATGGGACTTCAACTTCCTGCTGAGGTAAATGACTGGGTGCTCTTCCCCGTTCCAGACCTGGGACAATACTGCTCCTAACCCCACATCTGACGCATCACTTTGTACGACAAAGTCTTTAGAGAAGTCGGGTGAGTACAACACTGGCTGGCTACATAAGGCTTGTTTCAAGAATTGGAATGCTGCCTCAGCCTTGGGGGTCCATTTAATCATGACCGACCCTTTCCCTTTCGTCAGGTTGGTTAGGGGCACAGCCTTAGAAGCAAAGTGGGGAATGAAGCGCCGATAATAACCCGCGATTCCCAGAAAGGCTCGTACCTGCTTCTTGCTGTTGGGACGTGGCCAACTCTGGATGGCCTCGACTTTGTTGAGTTGGGGTTTTATTACTCCCCTGCCAATGGTGTACCCAAGATATTTGGCCTCCTCCTGCCCAATGGTACACTTCTTGGGGTTAGCCGTAAACCCCGCTTCCCGGATAGAGTCTAGGACTGCTTGCACTTTTGGCAGATGTGAGGCCCAATCTGTGCTATGGACAATTACGTCATCCAGGTAAGCCGCAGCATACTTCCGATGGGGCCTCAGTATCTGGTCCATTTTCCGCTGGAATGTGGCCGGCGCATTCTGTAACCCGAACGGCATTCTCTTATATTGGAACGCCCCGTCTGGGGTTACAAATGCGGTTTTCTCTTTGGCCGACTTGGCCAGGGGAATTTGCCAATACCCTTTTGTGAGGTCAAGAGTCGTCATGTATCGGGCTGTTCCCAGCCGGTCGATCAACTCATCTATACGTGGCATGGGGTAGGTGTCAAATTTTGTAACTTTGTTCAACTGACGAAAATCGTTACAAAATCGCCAGCTCCCATCCGGTTTAGGCACCAACACAATGGGACTAGACCAATCACTTTGGGACTCCTCTATCACCCCTAAGTTCAGCATTTTCTGTACTTCCTCCCGTATTGCCTCCCGTCGGGCCTCTGGGATCCGATAGGGTTTTAACTTCACCCTTTCACCGGGCGGGGTAATAATATCATGCTCTACCCCAGATGTTTGTCCCGGCAGCTCAGAGAACACCTCCTTGTTGCGAAGCACAAACTCCTTAACCTCCTGTTGTTGGGGTTGTGACAAGGTGGCTGCTATTCCAACCTCCGGAATCACGCAACCAGTTTGAGCTGGTGACCAAGTTTCTGCGACTAGGGACTCTCTATCCCTCCAGGCTTTCAACAGATTAACGTGATATATCTGTTCGGGCTTTCGCCTTCCTGGTTGTCTGACCTTGTAATTCACTTCGCTCACTTTTTCCATTATCTCGTAGGGGCCTTGCAATTTGGCAAGGAATTTACTTTCAACCGTAGGGACAAGTACCAATATCCTATCCCCCGGGGAAAAGGTACGGGTCTTTGCTCCACGGTTGTACACTCTTTGCTGTGCCAACTGCGCTTGGGCCAAATGTTCCTTCACGATGGGAATTACCTGTGCAATTCGATCTTGCATCAGGGCGATATGCTCAATCACACTCCTGTGGGGAGAACTCTCACTTTCCCAAGTTTCCTTGGCAATATCCAACAGCCCTCTTGGGTGTCTCCCATACAGTAACTCAAAGGGGGAGAATCCCGTAGAGGATTGGGGCACCTCCCTAATAGCAAACATCAAATAAGGAAGTAGACAGTCCCAATCCTTTCCATCTCTATCCACCACTTTCTTCAACATTTGTTTTAGGGTTTTGTTGAATCTTTCAACCAGCCCATCGGTTTGGGGGTGATACACAGATGTACGCAATTGCGTCACTTTGAGCAATTTACACAGCTCTTTCATAACCCGGGACATAAAGGGTTCACTAACTCGCCATCTATTTCCACTACGTTTTCCCGTGCCTTTATTAGGGCGGGGTCTTTTAACTGTTCTGTGGCAAAATTTTCCCTGTGAACCTCCAGATCAGAAAACTCCACAGACGGTAGGTTTTCGTCTGAGGAGGTGGGCTCCTCTCCAGTTTCTTGAGTCTCCCCTGCAAATACTGACAAGGGAAATTCTGGAGAGTCCTCACCACTCTCAGAGGAGTTCTGGCTATCACATTCCTGGTACATAGGGGCACCAGTGGGGGGCTCAGGATCATCCCACAGTTCCCAGAACTTCGGAAAATCCCTTCCCACAATGGCGTCATGCGGTAACTGAGATACTAAGCCCACTGGATGAGAGAGGGTACCTTTGGGGGTCTCGAAACACACTGTAGTCACTGGATACTCTCGGGTGTCCCCATGCACACAAATAACAGCTACCTTGCTATTCCCAGAGACCTCTGTTTTAACTAATTCAGCCTTTATCAGGGTCACAAGGCTACCTGAATCCAGTAATACCACAACATTTCTACCATTAATACACATTTTGCATAAATGTTTCTCAGTTCCTCGAATGGCAGTGCATGCGACTGTCGCACACAGCGACTGACGTCTGCCCATCAGAAAGTCACACTGCATGGGTTCCTCCACAACCGGGCAATTGGCTGCAATATGTCCCGCTTGCCGGCAGCGGTAGCAAACGATCCTTCTTGCCGCCTCTTGAGCCGCTGATTTCCCAGGCTGTTCTCGCCAAACTTGGGGTAGAGCTCCCACCCTCTCACTCTCTCCACCCTCACCCCTTGGAATCCTCTTATCCGCCCCTGGGGATGGTCTGGTCTTAGGGTGGAAAGTCCGAGAGTCTCTGGAAGAGGCCGTCAGGTTCTCTGTAGCCAAGTATTTCTCTACACGATCCACAAGACCACCGGCCGTCTCTGGGTCTCCATGGCTTACCCACTTTTGGATGGCAGTAGGAAGAGCTCTCAAAAACCGATCCATTACAACACGTTCCACAATCTCTGGTGCGGACAAAGTCTCTGGCTGTAGCCACTTCCTGCTCAGGTGAATGAGATCATACATTTGAGACCTGGGGGGTTTTCCAAGCTGGAAAGTCCAGTTATGCACACGCTGAGCCCGGACAGCCAGGGTGACACCCAGCCTTGCCAATATTTCAGCTTTTAGCATCACATAGTCTTTTGCTTGGTCAGGCTCTAGGTCATAGTAAGCCTTCTGCGATTCACCAGTTAACAGAGGAGCCACCAGTCCAGCCCACTGCTCCTCAGGCCACTTTTCTCTTTCAGCAGTCCTTTCAAATGTGGTCAAAAATACCTCTGGATCATCCTCTCCAGTCATTTTTGTCAATAAACGACTCACCCCAAAGGACGCGGTATTAGTGGGACGGCTTTCCTCACTGGTCTGCGGACGTTGCTGCATTACTGCTTCCATTTGTTGTAGTCTCTGCTCTTGCTTCTGTAACAGGTCTATGAAGCGGGCCTCAGATTGCTGCTGGGCTTGTTGATGAGCTTGCTGCTGGGCTGCAAGGCTCCTTTGCAAACCTGCATTTGTCTGCTGTTGATTGGCATTTGCTAGAGCCAGCTGTTTCAGTATCTCCTCCATGCTGGCTTAAAAAAACTGCCACTGGTTCTCCACCAACTGTGAGGGGGTTAACTCGGTAGCGGGTGTGTGTGACCCCCTGGTTGGGCTCCCCACACAAAAACAGGGCCAGCAGACGGAGGTTGTGGTTTTCAAAATCAAAAGGTGCGGTTTATTTCTCTATGTACAGTGACAAAAACACAGCAAAGCCAAAAAGAAACATAAACAAAATAAATCCTGGTCAGTTTGACCTCTGACTAAACATGCAGGTTTCCTAAACTAACAACTGGGATCAGCCTGGTGCTGTCCTAGTCCCTAAGTCCCTGGTTTAGTAAAAGTCCAAACAAATAGCCACACAGGCTTTGCCTCACCGCACAGGGGTTCACTCTCCCTAGACAGTCCACACAGGTCTGGTTCCAGGCATGAGCTAACATCTAATGAAGCTGGGAGTTCTTATAGAGGCCTAAATGAGCTGACAAGCTTCAGCTGGTCTCATCAACTCCCTGTCTGTACGACGCCCCACACTCTCCCTAGAGGTATGAGTCATCCATGAGCCCACTAGCCTTATACAACTCTCCACCTAGTTGTATAAGTCGGCGTAAAGCCTGAATCTGGGCGAAATATATCTACCCCCCTGGATGCAACCAGGTGACTTTACCTTCCTGCTGTCACATACCCCCCCCTCTTGTTTTAACCTCGGGGTTGGAACACCAGCAATCAGGCATTCATGTACTCGAGACAAAGCATCCACATTCCCCATTTGAACGCCAGGGCGATGCTTTACTGTGAAGTTGAATTCCTGTAGGGCCAGGAACCACCTATTCACTCTTCTATTTGTCTCCTTGTTTTGAGCCATCCACTTTAACGGAGCGTGATCCGTAACCATGTCAAAGTGCCTACCTAGCAGATAGTACCGAAGGGAATCTAGAGCCCACTTCACCGCTAAACACTCCTTTTCAACCGTGGCGTAATTTACCTCATGGGACTTCAACTTCCTGCTGAGGTAAATGACTGGGTGCTCTTCCCCGTTCCAGACCTGGGACAATACTGCTCCTAACCCCACATCTGACGCATCACTTTGTACGACAAAGTCTTTAGAGAAGTCGGGTGAGTACAACACTGGCTGGCTACATAAGGCTTGTTTCAAGAATTGGAATGCTGCCTCAGCCTCGGGGGTCCATTTAATCATGACCGACCCTTTCCCTTTCGTCAGGTTGGTTAGGGGCACAGCCTTAGAAGCAAAGTGGGGAATGAAGCGCCGATAATAACCCGCGATTCCCAGAAAGGCTCGTACCTGCTTCTTGCTGTTGGGACGTGGCCAACTCTGGATGGCCTCGACTTTGTTGAGTTGGGGTTTTATTACTCCCCTGCCAATGGTGTACCCAAGATATTTGGCCTCCTCCTGCCCAATGGTACACTTCTTGGGGTTAGCCGTAAACCCCGCTTCCCGGATAGAGTCTAGGACTGCTTGCACTTTTGGCAGATGTGAGGCCCAATCTGTGCTATGGACAATTACGTCATCCAGGTAAGCCGCAGCATACTTCCGATGGGGCCTCAGTATCTGGTCCATTTTCCGCTGGAATGTGGCCGGCGCATTCTGTAACCCGAACGGCATTCTCTTATATTGGAACGCCCCGTCTGGGGTTACAAATGCGGTTTTCTCTTTGGCCGACTTGGCCAGGGGAATTTGCCAATACCCTTTTGTGAGGTCAAGAGTCGTCATGTATCGGGCTGTTCCCAGCCGGTCGATCAACTCATCTATACGTGGCATGGGGTAGGTGTCAAATTTTGTAACTTTGTTCAACTGACGAAAATCGTTACAAAATCGCCAGCTCCCATCCGGTTTAGGCACCAACACAATGGGACTAGACCAATCACTTTGGGACTCCTCTATCACCCCTAAGTTCAGCATTTTCTGTACTTCCTCCCGTATTGCCTCCCGTCGGGCCTCTGGGATCCGATAGGGTTTTAACTTCACCCTTTCACCGGGCGGGGTAATAATATCATGCTCTACCCCAGATGTTTGTCCCGGCAGCTCAGAGAACACCTCCTTGTTGCGAAGCACAAACTCCTTAACCTCCTGTTGTTGGGGTTGTGACAAGGTGGCTGCTATTCCAACCTCCGGAATCACGCAACCAGTTTGAGCTGGTGACCAAGTTTCTGCGACTAGGGACTCTCTATCCCTCCAGGCTTTCAACAGATTAACGTGATATATCTGTTCGGGCTTTCGCCTTCCTGGTTGTCTGACCTTGTAATTCACTTCGCTCACTTTTTCCATTATCTCGTAGGGGCCTTGCCATTTGGCAAGGAATTTACTTTCAACCGTAGGGACAAGTACCAATATCCTATCCCCCGGGGAAAAGGTACGGGTCTTTGCTCCACGGTTGTACACTCTCTGCTGTGCCAACTGCGCTTGGGCCAAATGTTCCTTCACGATGGGCATTACCTGTGCAATTCGATCTTGCATCAGGGCGACATGCTCAATCACACTCCTGTGGGGAGAACTCTCACTTTCCCAAGTTTCCTTGGCAATATCCAACAGCCCTCTTGGGTGTCTCCCATACAGTAACTCAAAGGGGGAGAATCCCGTAGAGGATTGGGGCACCTCCCTAATAGCAAACATCAAATAAGGAAGTAGACAGTCCCAATCCTTTCCATCTCTATCCACCACTTTCTTCAACATTTGTTTTAGGGTTTTGTTGAATCTTTCAACCAGCCCATCGGTTTGGGGGTGATACACAGATGTACGCAATTGCGTCACTTTGAGCAATTTACACAGCTCTTTCATAACCCGGGACATAAAGGGTTCACTAACTCGCCATCTATTTCCACTACGTTTTCCCGTGCCTTTATTAGGGCGGGGTCTTTTAACTGTTCTGTGGCAAAATTTTCCCTGTGAACCTCCAGATCAGAAAACTCCACAGACGGTAGGTTTTCGTCTGAGGAGGTGGGCTCCTCTCCAGTTTCTTGAGTCTCCCCTGCAAATACTGACAAGGGAAATTCTGGAGAGTCCTCACCACTCTCAGAGGAGTTCTGGCTATCACATTCCTGGTACATAGGGGCACCAGTGGGGGGCTCAGGATCATCCCACAGTTCCCAGAACTTCGGAAAATCCCTTCCCACAATGGCGTCATGCGGTAACTGAGATACTAAGCCCACTGGATGAGAGAGGGTACCTTTGGGGGTCTCGAAACACACTGTAGTCACTGGATACTCTCGGGTGTCCCCATGCACACAAATAACAGCTACCTTGCTATTCCCAGAGACCTCTGTTTTAACTAATTCAGCCTTTATCAGGGTCACAAGGCTACCTGAATCCAGTAATACCACAACATTTCTACCATTAATACACATTTTGCATAAATGTTTCTCAGTTCCTCGAATGGCAGTGCATGCGACTGTCGCACACAGCGACTGACGTCTGCCCATCAGAAAGTCACACTGCATGGGTTCCTCCACAACCGGGCAATTGGCTGCAATATGTCCCGCTTGCCGGCAGCGGTAGCAAACGATCCTTCTTGCCGCCTCTTGAGCCGCTGATTTCCCAGGCTGTTCTCGCCAAACTTGGGGTAGAGCTCCCACCCTCTCACTCTCTCCACCCTCACCCCTTGGAATCCTCTTATCCGCCCCTGGGGATGGTCTGGTCTTAGGGTGGAAAGTCCGAGAGTCTCTGGAAGAGGCCGTCAGGTTCTCTGTAGCCAAGTATTTCTCTACACGATCCACAAGACCACCGGCCGTCTCTGGGTCTCCATGGCTTACCCACTTTTGGATGGCAGTAGGAAGAGCTCTCAAAAACCGATCCATTACAACACGTTCCACAATCTCTGGTGCGGACAAAGTCTCTGGCTGTAGCCACTTCCTGCTCAGGTGAATGAGATCATACATTTGAGACCTGGGGGGTTTTCCAAGCTGGAAAGTCCAGTTATGCACACGCTGAGCCCGGACAGCCAGGGTGACACCCAGCCTTGCCAATATTTCAGCTTTTAGCATCACATAGTCTTTTGCTTGGTCAGGCTCTAGGTCATAGTAAGCCTTCTGCGATTCACCAGTTAACAGAGGAGCCACCAGTCCAGCCCACTGCTCCTCAGGCCACTTTTCTCTTTCAGCAGTCCTTTCAAATGTGGTCAAAAATACCTCTGGATCATCCTCTCCAGTCATTTTTGTCAATAAACGACTCACCCCAAAGGACGCGGTATTAGTGGGACGGCTTTCCTCACTGGTCTGCGGACGTTGCTGCATTACTGCTTCCATTTGTTGTAGTCTCTGCTCTTGCTTCTGTAACAGGTCTATGAAGCGGGCCTCAGATTGCTGCTGGGCTTGTTGATGAGCTTGCTGCTGGGCTGCAAGGCTCCTTTGCAAACCTGCATTTGTCTGCTGTTGATTGGCATTTGCTAGAGCCAGCTGTTTCAGTATCTCCTCCATGCTGGCTTAAAAAAACTGCCACTGGTTCTCCACCAACTGTGAGGGGGTTAACTCGGTAGCGGGTGTGTGTGACCCCCTGGTTGGGCTCCCCACACAAAAACAGGGCCAGCAGACGGAGGTTGTGGTTTTCAAAATCAAAAGGTGCGGTTTATTTCTCTATGTACAGTGACAAAAACACAGCAAAGCCAAAAAGAAACATAAACAAAATAAATCCTGGTCAGTTTGACCTCTGACTAAACATGCAGGTTTCCTAAACTAACAACTGGGATCAGCCTGGTGCTGTCCTAGTCCCTAAGTCCCTGGTTTAGTAAAAGTCCAAACAAATAGCCACACAGGCTTTGCCTCACCGCACAGGGGTTCACTCTCCCTAGACAGTCCACACAGGTCTGGTTCCAGGCATGAGCTAACATCTAATGAAGCTGGGAGTTCTTATAGAGGCCTAAATGAGCTGACAAGCTTCAGCTGGTCTCATCAACTCCCTGTCTGTACGACGCCCCACACTCTCCCTAGAGGTATGAGTCATCCATGAGCCCACTAGCCTTATACAACTCTCCACCTAGTTGTATAAGTCGGCGTAAAGCCTGAATCTGGGCGAAATATATCTACCCCCCTGGATGCAACCAGGTGACTTTACCTTCCTGCTGTCACAGTATGTAACCACTTGGCTTGTTATAGTAAAGTTCTGGTTCAGTCTTGTGGCATCGAGCGATATCAAAGTTGTCTGCTGCTAGTGGGACCTTTGACGATTCCAATGCATCATTAGACTGTTGATCCGAGCGCATGGTCGCGTGCAATTGCACATACTCACTGGTGCGTTGGATTGCACTAAGTGGTGTCATTTGGGTATCTATCACAGAGTGCTCTCTGTACTGTTCTTCGGCAGCTCTCATGAGCACCTCGGCTTCAGCTAAGGCTGCTGAAGCAGTTTTTTCTTGCTTGATAATATGTAAAGATGCTTTCACCTCTGCTTTTCTTCTAAGTGCTTCAGCTTTACTTTTAGCTTTAATCATATGATGTTCTTCATCTATGCAGCCCTGTTCTCTTATCATTTCAGCTTCACGTATTGCATAGGAAGCCAGTGCACGCGCAGCTTCTGCTTTTGCATGGGCCTTGGCAGCTGCAGCACTGGTGGACGACAGGTTAGAGCAGCTTGAATGTCTAGAGCTAGTGCGCTTGGACCTGGCAGATTCAGCACTAGCTGATGTCTGATCCGACTGACTAGAGACTCTGGAGCTTGTGCAGCGTGACCTGTTGGTTGTCATATTTTGTATGCTTTCCTCTGCTTGTGTATGCTGAGGGATGACTGGTGTATTATCCTTGTCTGTGTGTTGCATGATGAAACAGATTACTTCTTTGTAGTATCTGTGGCTGTAGAGGTTAGCTGATGATGAGCAGAATGCATCCACTCTTCTTTAAACTATGCCCGCTGTGTTAAAAGTCTTTTTACTGTTCTGCCCTCACAATGTGTTCAAAGGACAAAGCTTGGCAGACAGCTAACAGCTTCCCAACAAAGACTCAGGAGGAAGGGCTTATAGTTGAAATCTTTACTGAGAATAAGTTTTTTTTGTAAAAAGACTTATGCTTCCAAGGCCTGTATTAAGAAATAGTGGAGGTCTTTAGCATGCTTCCTTCTCTGTAGAAAGATTATTTAATATGACTGCTGACTGCTGAGCAGGAAGTGGGAGGAATATACTACAGTTCCTGCTAGTAATGGATGCCAATTTAAAGCAACAGTACGATCAGTAAATATATACCTTATAATCAGAACAGTTACTTTGTTTTAATGTTAACCATCATTTGCTTAGCAGGTACACCATTCAGTTGCAGAGCGGATCTATTTATCTTGAGAGCAACAGCGTTTGCTCCCACGATACATAAAGCCGTGACTCCAACGCTGTAGGAGGTGATTTCACCACCACAGTTAAAAAAAGAGCATATATGCCGAAGCATGGGGGCAGCAGGGGCGGAGGAGCGATTTTGCTCCTAATGCCGCGTACATACGGTCGGAATTCCGACGTAGGCTTGCCCGTGGAAAAGTCCGACCGTGTGTATGCGGCATAACTTTTTTGCGGGAGGATGCCCCCATGCTTCGGCATATATGCCCATCATTAGAAGTGGGTGGATGAAGGGAGGTATTCTAATGGTGGGCATACCCACCGATCAATCTCTTTTTTTCGTTCAGCCAACAGGCTGCATGAAAAAAAAGATTACAATACATGTCCAACAAGGACCAGCAACGTACTGGTATGTTGCTGGACTTTGAATGTTTATACCAGAATGATGCCTGCAGGTTTAGGTATCATCTTGGTATCATTCTTTTCAGCCAGTGGCCGGCTTTCATGTAAAAGCAATTCTAGCAGATAATTAGCCTCTAGACTGCTTTTACAAGCAGTGGGAGGGAATGCCCCCCCCGGATATAAACAGCGCCATTGGGAAATTGGGAAAGCATTTTATCACACCGATCTTGGTGTGGTCAGATGCTTTGAGGGCAGACGAAAGATCTAGGGTCTAACCCCCCAATTTTTTTCAAAAAAAGAGTACCTGTCACTACTTATTGCTATCATAGGGGATATTTACATTCCCTGAGATAACAATAAAAATGGTAAAAAAAATATATATGGAAGGAACAGTTTAAAAATAAAATAAAAAAGCAAAATAAATAATAATTAAAAAAAAGCACCGCTGCCCCCCCCCCTGCTCTTGCGCAAAGGCGAACGCAAGCGTCGGTCTAGCGTCATATGTAAACAGCAATTGCATCATGCATGTGAGGTATCACCACGAAGGTCCGATCGAGGGCAGTCATTTTAGCAGTAGACCTCCTCCTGTAAATCTAACGTCTAACCTGTAAAGGCTTTTAAATGCTTTTAAAAATTAATGTAGTTTGTCGCCACTGCGCGTTTGTGCGCAATTTTAAAGCATGTCGTGTTTGGTATCCATGTACTCGGCCTAAGATCATATTTTTTATTTCATCAAACATTTGGGCAATATAGTGTTTTTTAGTGCATTAAAAATAAAAAAGTGTGTTTTCCCCCAAAAAATGCGTTTGAAAAATACCCACTATTTTAATTTGTAGGGCCTTTGCTTTAAAAAAATATATAATGTTTGGGGGTTCAACATAATTTTCTTGCAAAAAATTTTTTTTTTTTCATGTAAACAAAAAGTGTCAGAAAGGGCTTTGTCTTCAAGTGGTTAGAAGAGTGGATGATGTGTGACATAAGCTTCCTAATGTTGTGCATAAAATGCCAGGACAGTTCAAAACCCCCCCAAATGACCCCATTTTGGAAAGTAGACACCTCAAGCTATTTGCTGATAGGCATGTTGAGCCCATTGAATATTTTTTTTTTGTCCCAAGTGATTGAATAATGACAAAAAGAAAAAATGAAAAAATGTACAAAAAGTTGTCACTAAATTATATATTGTTCAAACATGCCATGGTTATATGTGGAATTGCACCCCAAAATACATTCTGTTGCTTCTCCTGAGTACGGGGATACCACATGTGTGAGACATTTTGGGAGCCTAGCCGCGTACCGGACCCCGAAAACCAAGCACCGCCTTCAGGATTTCTATGGGTGTAAATTTTTGATTTCACTCCTCACTGCCTATCACAGTTTCGGAGGCCATGGAATGCCCAGATGGCACAAAACCACCCCAAATGATCCCATTTTGGAAAGTAGACACCCCAAGCTATTTGCTGAGAGGTATGTTGAGTATTTTGCAGATCTCGCTTTTTGTCACAAAGTTTTGAAAATTGAAAAAAGAAAAAAAAAATATGTCTTTCTTCATTTTCAAAAACAAATGAGAGCTGTAAAATACTCACCATGCCTCTCAGCAAATAGCTTGGGGTGTCTACTTTCCAAAATGGGGTCATTTGTGGGGGTTTTGGGCTATCTTGGCATTTTATGGCCTTCAAAACTGTGATAGGTAGTGAGGAGTGAAATCAAAAATTTGTGCCCTTAGAAATCCTGAAGGCGGTGCTTGGGTTTCGGGGGCCCGTACGCGGCTAGGCTCTCAAAAAGTCCCACACATGTGGTATCCCCGTACTCAGGAGAAGCAGCCAAATGTATTTTGGGGTGCAATTCCGCATATAACCATGGCATGTTTGAGCAATATATAATTTAGTGACAACTTTTTGTACATTTTTCTTTTTTTTTCTTTTTGTCATTATTCAATCACTTGGGACAAAAACAAATATTCAATGGGCTCAACATGCCTCTCAGCAATTTCCTTGGGGTGTCTACTTTCCAAAATGGGGTCATTTTGGGGGGTTTTGTGCTATCTTGGCATTTTATGGCCTTCAAAACTGTGATAGGTAGTGAGGAGTGAAATCAAAAATTTATGCCCTTAGAAACCTTGAAGGCGGTGCTTGGGTTTTGGGGTCCCGTACGCGGCTAGGCTCCCAAAAAGTCCCACACATGTGGTATCCCCATACTCAGGAGAAGCAGCAGAATGTATTTTGGGGTGTAATTTCACATATGCCCATGGCATGTGTGAGCAATATATCATTTAGTGACAACTTTGTGCAAAAAAAAAAAGTTTGTCATATTCCCGCAACTTGTGGCAAAATATAAAATATTCCATGGACCCAACATGCCTCTCAGTAAATAGCTTGGGGTGTCTACTTTCCAAAATGGGGTCATTTGGGGGGGTTTTGTGCTATTTTGGCATTTTATGGCCTTCAAAACTGTGATAGGTAGTGAGGAGTGAAATCAAAAATTTACGCCCTTAGAAATCCTGAAGGCGGTGCTTGGTTTTTGGGGCCCCGTACGCGGCTAGGCTCCCAAAAAGTCCCACACATGTGGTATCCCCGTACTCAGGAGAAGCAGCAGAATGTATTTTGGGGTGCAATACCTCATATAACCATGGCATGTGTGAGCAATATATAATTTAGTGACAACTTTTTGTAAATTTTTATTTATTTTTTCTTTTTGACATTATTCAATCATTTGGGACAAAAAAAAAATATTTAATGGGCTCAACATGCCTCTCAGCAAATAGCTTGGGGTGTCTACTTTCCAAAATAGTGTCATTTTGGGGGTTTTGTGCCATCTTGGCATTTTATGGCCTTCAAAACTGTGATAGGTAGTGAGGAGTGAAATCAAAAATGTATGCCCTTAGAAACCTTGAAGGCGGTGCTTGGTTTTTGGGGTCCCGTACGCGACTAGGCTCCCAAAAAGTTCCACACATGTGGTATCCCCATACTCAGGAGAAGCAGCAGAATGTATTTTGGGGTGTAATTTCACATATGCCCATGGTATGTGTGAGCAATATATCATTTAGTGACAACTTTGTGCAAAAAAAAAAAAAGTTTGTCATATTCCCGCAACTTGTGGCAAAATATAAAATATTCCATGGACTGAACATGCCTCTCAGTAAATAGCTTGGGGTGTCTACCTTCCAAAATGGGGTCATTTGGGGGGGGGTTTGTGCTATTTTGGCATTTTATGGCCTTCGAAACTGTGATAGGTAGTGAGGAGTGAAATCAAAAATTTGCGCCCTTAGAAATCCTGAAGGCGGTGCTTGGTTTCCGGGGTCCCGTACGTGGCTAGGCTCCTAAAAAGTCCCACACATGTGGTATCCCCGTACTCAGGAGAAGCAGCAGAATGTATTTTGAGGTGCAATTCCACATATAACCATGGCATGTGTGAGCAATATATCATTTAGTGACAACTTTTTGTAATTTTTTTTTTTTTTGTCATTATTCAATCACTTGGGACAAAAAAAAATAAAAAATTCAATGGGCTCAACATGCCTCTCAGCAATTTTCTTGGGGTGTCTACTTTCCAAAATGGGGTCATTTGGGGGGGTTTTGTACTGCCCTGCCATTTTAGCACCTCAAGAAATGAGATCGGCAGTCATAAATTTAAAGCTGTGTAAATTCCAGAAAATGTACCCTAGTTTGTAAACGCTATAACTTTTGCGCAAACCAATAAATATACGCTTATTGACATTTTTTTTACTAAAGACATGTGGCTGAATACATTTTGGCCTAAATGTATGACTAAAATTGAGTTTATTCGAATTTTTCCGTTTATATCGCAAAAAATAAAAATCGCAGAGGCAATCAAATACCATTAAAAGAAAGCTCTATTTGTGGGAGGAAAAGGACGCAAATTTCGTTTGGATACAACATTGCATGTCCGCACAATTTACAGTTAAAGCAGCGCAGTGCAAAATTCTGAAATCACCTCTGGTCCTTTAGCTACCAAATGGGCCGGGGCTTAAGTGGTTAAGTGGTTAATGAATGTACAACATTTAGCAACTCACATTGTTGATGATTAAAACAGGCACATCTAAGCAGGCCCGGACTGGGACAAAAAATAGGCCCGGGCATTTTAGACTGAGCAGCCGGGGGGGGGGGGGGGCATCGTGGCGACGGTTAATGATGGGATGCGGGGTTCCAGCACCTTGTACCTCTGAACCCCTTTACATTACACAGCACCCTGCACCTCTGGACCCCTTTACATTACACAGAACCCTGGACCCTTTTACATTACATAGCACCGCACCTCTGGACCCTTTTACATTACACAGCACCCTGCACCTCTGGACCCCTTTACATTACACAGCACCCTGCACCTCTGGACCCCTTTACATTACACAGCACCCTGCACCTCTGGACCCTTTTACATTACACAGCACCCTGCACCTCTGGACCCCATTTACATTACACAGCACCCTGCACCTCTGGACCCTTTTACATTACACAGCACACTGCACCTCTGGACCCCTTTACATTACACAGCACCCTGCACCTCTGGACCCCTTTACATTACACAGCACCCTGCACCTCTTGACCCTTTTACATTACACAGCACCCTGCGCCTCTGGACCCCTTTACATTACATAGCACCGCACCTCTGGAACCCTTTACATTACACAGCCCCCCACAGTTTGTTACACAGATACCCCCTGACAGTTCTGGACCCCCTGCATGTTACACAGACCTCCCTACAGTACAGACCCCTTCCCTACAGTACAGACCCCCTTCCTACAGTGCAGACCCCCTCCCTACAGTACAGACCCCCTCTACAATACAGACCCCCCTACATTACAGCCCCCCTCTACATTACAGACCCCTTCCCTACAGTACAGACCCCCTCTCTACAGTACAGACCCCCCCTACAATACAGACCCCCCTACATTACAGACCCCCCTCTACAATACAGACCCCCCTACAATACAGAACCCCCTTACAATACAGACCCCTACATTACAGACCCCCCTACATTACAGACCCCCTACAATACAGACCCCCCTACATTTCAGACCCTCTAAAATACAGAACCCCCTACATTTCAGACCCCCCTACAATACAGAACCCCCTACATTACAGACCCCCTACAATACAGAACCCCCCTACATTTCAGCCCTCCCTACCTTTCAGACCCCCCCTACATTTCAGACCCCCCTACAATACAGAACCCCCTACATTTCAGACCCCCCTACATTTCAGACCCCCCTACAATACAGAACCCCCCTACATTTCAGACCCCCTTTAATACAGAACCCCCCTACATTACAGACCCCCTACAATACAGAACCCCCCTACAATACAGACCCCCCTACATTACAGACCCCCCTACAATACAGACCCCCCCTACAATACAGAACCCACCTACATTTCAGACCCCCCTACAATACAGAACCCCCCTGCATTTCAGACCCCCCTACAATACAGACCCCCCTACAATACAGAACCCCCCTACATTTCAGACCCCCCTACAATACAGAAACCCCCTACATTTCAGACCACCCCTACAATACAGAAACCCCCCTACAATACAGACCCCCCCTTCAGACCCATAATGTACCTCAGATCAGTGCGGGACTGCATATTGCGTCCCCTCCCCCTGTGTGGACATAAAGGAGGAGGGGGAGACAGCCGAGCCGAGACTGATCAGATCATCAGTGCCGCGGCCACCTTGCCAGAGAGAAGGGGATCGTTGCGGGTCCCGGCCCCCTGATGTGCCGACGGGTGTCGCTGTCACTCGAGTGCAGCTCCGACTCGCAGCTGAGAGTGCACTGGGGCAGTGGCGTCACTAGGGTTGGTGTCACCTGGTGTGGCAAAACATGGTGTCACCCCCCTCCTGTCTATCCTGCCCAGCGCCCTGCAGGCAGTGCACGGTCACGAGGCGCACCCCCAAATGACCCCTGTAAATTAAAGTATAGGGTGGTATTGGGCCGGCTGGGGCGATATAGGGCAGGTTGGGGTAATATAGGGCAGGTTGGGGTAATATAGGGCAGGTTGCGGTGATATAGGGCAGGCTGGGGTGGCATAGGGCAGGTTGGGGTTGTATAGGGCAAGCTGGGGTGGTATAGAGCAGGTTTGGGTGGTATAGGGCATTTTGCAGTGGTATATGGCAGGCTGGGTGGCATAGGGCAGGTTGGGGTGATATAGGGCAGGGTGTGGTGGCACAGAGCAGGTTGGGGTGTTAGAGAGCAGTTTGCGGTGGCAAGGGGCAGGTTGGGGTGGTATAGAGCAGTTTGCGGTGGCATAGGGCAGGTTGCGGTGGCATAGGGCAGGCTGGGGTGGTATAGGGCAGTTTGCGGTGGTATAGGGCAGGTTACGGTGGCATAGGGCAGGTTGGGGTGGTATAGAGCAGTTTGCGGTGGCATAGGGCAGGTTGCGGTGGCATAGGGCAGGCTGGGGTGGTATAAGGCAGGTTGCGGTGGCATAAGGCAGGTTGCGGTGGCATAGGGCAGGGTGTGGTGGCATAAGGCAGGGTGCAGTGGCATAAGGCAGGTTGGGGTGGCATGCATAGGGCAGGGTGCGGTGGCATAGGGCAGGCTGGGGTGGTATGGTGCCAGGTTAGGACTCTATGTAGTGACATGTGCAGCAATGCAGTAACTTAGAGCATGCCTGGAGATGAAGACACTCTGGCTGCTGTGTCCTCGTTTCTTTCTCCTTTAGCTGTGGGATCAGCCAGAGTGAACGAGTCTGTGGGAGGAGTGGAGGGGGCAGCCACACCCCCAGCTCTGCTCACCAACTCCGGCTGCCTCCAGGGCCATTGGAGATGATGGGGAAGACGTGACATGCTGTCCGGCGGCCCCCGGCCCGTCGCGGGCCGCCACGGCCCCCCGGGCATTTGCCCGGTATGCCCTATGGCCAGTCCGGGCCTGCATCTAAGTATGCAGGCATCCGGGGTAAAGCTGTCCACATCCGCACCGCCATCAACACCATCCCTTCCACGCTGCGCTCCACGAGCGTTTCAAGCCTCGCTTTCAGATCTCTCTACTGCAGGGTAGTCTTTCCGGTCACGATTGCAAACTGACAGCGGTGAGAGCAGGCGGTGCGAAAGACGGTCTATGTGGACAGCTTTACTCCGGATGTCTGCATACTTAGATGTGCCTCTTTTAATCATCAACCATGTGAGTTGCTAAATGTTGTACCTTCATTAAATGTAACCATATTTCTACACTTAGAGGCGCCTCTCTTCTCTTTTATGCTCTGTAGCTTCTTATCCCCTTGTGGAGGCTTCCATTTGTGGATGGACATTTTATGGTTACACAACTTATCACATTGCTATAATCTTTTTATATGGACTATAAACTGAAGGACTTATGAATAAATGGTTGTGGAACAAATCAATTTCCATTATTTCTTTTGGGGAAATTCGCTTTGATATACAAGTGCTTTGGATTACAAGCATACTTCTGGAACAAATTCTGCTCGCAATCCAAGGTTTCACTGTATATATTTGTTTTTGCAATATTTTTTTTTTGTTCCTAAGAATTTTATTAAATATCAAATAGACATAGAAACAGAGGTTATAAAACATGTCACAACTATATAAAGAAGTTCAAGGCTTCCTTCAGATGAATTGAACAAAAAAAGCTGATACATATGTAACGCATCCCCTGTAGGAGCCACTGGGGAATAGGGATCCCCCCACCCTGCACAGCCAGGCACACCAAATTTTACACAGGCTCACTGAGACAAGAAACAGTTCTCACAGCTTTGTTTTTTTATTTTTATTTTTATTTAGGGGTTAGGGGTATTATGGGATGCCCACTTGACTGGAACAAAGTCTCTTTAGGGACATTTCAACAATAAATACTCACGATGTACACTCCTCTTCCTCCAGCACATTACTTGCTTGCAGAAACTCTCAGGCCCAGCTGGAACACTGTTAAGGTAGAATCTGACACAGGACTCTGTCAGATACAGCAAAAACCCGTTACAGGCAGGGGCTACGGGCGCCTTTGGTGTGTAGAAAAGTCCCAGTGTCCAGCTACCTTCCTGTGGCTACTGATCCCAGCACCATCCCTTCAGGCACTGCCAGCCCACCTGGCTGCAGTTGCCTCTTTCACTAGCCCTCCTGGCTACTTCTCCACAGTCCTCCCAGACTGACCCTACAGCCATCCCAGACTGTCACTCCTCAGTCTTCTCAGGCTGCCTCTCAGTCCTCCCAGACTGTCTCACTCACCAGCAATCCACCTGGCTTCTCCATGGAGATCTCCTGGACATGCTCGCTAGCTCCTGCTGTCCTCACACCTGCTCCTGTGCCTCTGTATAGGACTCCTCTGTGTGTTTTGAGAGGATCCCTCTAGCACCCGAGCCCCAGGCCCAAGGTCACCCTCTCCCAGACTAGGGGGAGCCTCAGCACACCATCTCCAGCTTCCCCCCCAAACTCACACTGCCCCTGTTGGCCTGACCCTGAGTATTTAAGAGGTTCCTTCCCATGCCAGCCCATTTGATCGGGGATTGGTTGGGACCCTCATCAGTACTCCAGGCAGCTCCCCCTAACCTTCCTCCCATACTTCTGTAAGTTTCTGAAAAGTTCCAGCAAGTAGGGTAAGGTACCAGAGATGCTGTCTAATGAGTCATTCCAGTCTCCCTGGATCACTCAACCTGACCCAGATTTAAAATACAGGCTTGGCTGCTAGCCGAGCCTAACTATACCTACACTCCAAAAACCGAAATATACCACTACAAAAAAATGTACATTAACTAGCACTCTACACTAGAGGGTGCTACACATAGTTTGTTAGTGCCGTGGCACGTGTTCGTAAGATGAAAAGCATAGTATATCTTAAAAAGGCCCATAGTCTAATATAAATGCTTAACTGGTCATAAAAGAAATGCTATTGGGCCAAGTGTATGAAAAGGCATGATGTATGTGAACATGAAATAGTACAAAACTTTAAGGAACCAAACTCCTGTCACTTATACCTGTTAGTATATTATGCCTTGTAGAAAGAGTGCCCCAGGAACTAATATGAAAGCCGAACAGTGGCAATAGATCCCGGAAAGAAAAAAAGGAAGACAAAAAAACACAACACATAACGTGGGATGGGAGAGGCAGGGAGAAGCGAGGACTCGAGGAAGGGCTCAGCAATCTTCTGTATTTGTCTGAACAAAGTGTTCGTGGGCACTTTTTACCCCAGAAAAGTTGTGTGCACTCCTAGCTGCATTGACAAGATGCATAGCTAGAGATATAAAGTAGGCAGATTTAGAAAGAGATGTGTGATGTAGTAGAAATTGGGCTGGAGTAAAATCAAGATTATAGGTAGTAATTTTAGAAATTAGACTGCGGACACCTAACCAATACTAGATAATTTAGCACAAATACACAACCACAGGATGGTACTGTAGGTGTATAGATGGTAGTAACAAGTGCCATGTCCTAAAAACTAGATAGGATATGTTTAGAAGAAATCATGGACTTTACAGGCACCAATGAATTAAAAAACACATTTTTATTTATAACAACTGTACAAAAACGACTTAGAAACATATAAAATACAGATTTATATACACAGTAATCAGTATAACCAACTGTCCACTGGGCCCGGGAATTCCCTTAACAGGGGAACAAAGGGATAGAGCATTGCAACAGGATGAACAACCAGAGGAAGGATGTTTGGTTGTTCATCCTGTTGGAATGCTCTGCCCCTCTTCCCGCTCTATGGGCCGGCAGACATCCTCCTGGCGCTGGAGCATATGCGCGGGATCGTTGAGGGACACGCGCAGTTCCATCCGGCTGAGTTGGGTGACGCCGACGCTGAAGGGCGTGGGCACCCTGATTGGGATACATATTTAAAGACTCATGTGTGAGCCTTTTTCTCTGACAGACACCTCCACCAGCAGATCTTACCATCCGGCCGTGAACCTTGTGTCAGCACCATTTCACTATATTGAACGCTGCTAGCTTACTGTGTCTGTGTAACTACAAATAGTATCAATACTCTTATACTCCTCTGCACCCCCCCCCAGCCCAGGACCTCCTCTGCATCCCCCAAGTCCAGGGTCTACTCTGCGCCCCCCCAGGTCAGGGCCTCCTCTGCACCCCCCAGCCCAGGGCCTCTTCCGCACTCCCCAGCCCAAGGCCTCCACTGAACCCTCCAGTCCAGGGCCTCCTCTGCCACCCCCATCCAGGGCCTCCCCCACACCCCCCCCCAGTCCAGGGCCTCCTCTGCACTCCACCATCCAGTCCAGGGCCTTCTTTGAAGCCTCCCCTTTTTCTGGGATAACTCACGCAGAAAAGACATTGGCAGTTTGGGCACTGGGCAGGACTAAGAGAGAGACCTGCCTGTCCATTACACTTGACCGGGCAGCAGTGACACACTGAGAGCAGCGGTTCCCAGTGCAGGTGGGTATGGGACCCCTGGCGGCACCCTTCTAGATGCGTAACCCGGGGCAGATGCCCACCCCCATAGTTTTGGCCCTGCATCTTACTTACACAAGTTAGTCAGAAAAAGTGTTAGGCGGGAGGGGGCATTTTAAAGAGTAGATATCAAAGGTTTTGCTTGGAATTCTACTTTAAATGCTTTCTCCACTACAGGTATGTACAGTAGGAGTTCTGATTGTGCTCTGACTTTACTTATCAGACAGTGACCCAGAAAGTTCTAAAGCCACTGGATGAGCTTGACAGACAGGCAACAAGCATGGTCAGAAACAATGTAGCAATGACAAACCTTTGTATTTCAAAATGTGCCATAAAAGCCATACCTGGTACCTCCTGCTGACCTCACCATTACAGAAGTAGTGACGTGGAGGTCAGAACCAGCTAGATCTGCAAGGGATATAACAGTTGGACGCTCCTGGAAGTATTGATTTTTCCAGCAGACTCTGGGGAATCCTTACTCAAGATTTCAGTGGGGTTTAGCAGTATGCCCTTCAGGAAAGGTAAGAATTTACATTCATTTTTTTACAGGTATGGTTATATGGCTTAGTTTGATATAGCAACAGGGTAATTTCAAACATATATGTGTAGCACACAGATCCCTTGCTTGCTTACCTCCACTAGCAAGTGGGACACACCATGCCACATGCCCAGTATCCTCCTTGTTGAAGAGGGTGAGCGGAGTTATCTATTTTTGGGTCCTGCAGCGAGTTACCTCCTTTCATTGGTTCTTCACCCTAGAGTGTAGGGAAAAGTCTATTCTCTCTCTTTATTTCAAGAAGGCCATTGTCCAGACAGTATTAAACCCAATAAAGAAAGGTTTATTTTGCTTGCTTGATAACTTGACAGGAAAGTTGGAGATAGAGAAAAATGAACAGGGAGGTAGGTTCAGGCACACGCCACTTATCTAACAATATCGACCACTCAGGCCTGAGTGGGATTTGCTCACCCAGATAGTCCCCTCTTACGGTTCTAGCAGCCGGTGTGGAGCACGGAACATTCACTTGTAATTTCCTAGGGATACGATCAAGAGACAGCTTCCAAAATCTTGATTCCCAGCGCTTGTAATATCTAAGTCCTTAGGTGCCAATGAGGCACATTACAAGGCTTGTGGCGGATTGTGGAGTCCTTCCCTCTAATAGGTAACCAGGCCTCTCCTGAGACAGTGACTTCCTTCACCGATCCCCTTGGATAGGTCCTCCCCTGGTTGCCTCTCCTTCTGAGCGGGCCACCCTCACTTGGGCGCCCTGGAACTCCTCTTCTGGTGTAGGCCTCAGCTAAAGGTGCTGGGCCCACCTGGAACGATGCAGCCTCAGGCTAAAGGTGCCCGGCGCCTAACACACATACCCCTGGCCATGAGGGCCACCGAAGGTGGGGTACCTGTCTGTCTCTCGGACCGAGGGTTCCTCTCCTGCTCCTCATGCCTAATGGCGTCTTCCCCTTATGTATCCTCTCCCAGCATGCACAGCAGGTAGACCACGCCCACTGCACGGCTGCCGAGAGAGGACACCCAATAGCGTTGCAACGCTACCTGTGGTTCAACCTGAGCCTGGGGCGACAGTGCCACCCACAGGCCACAGGGAACTGTACTGCCAGGCAACATTACCTCAGAGCAGAAGCCAGTTTGAAAAATTCATCAGCTACCCTCTAAATTTAGGCATAGCGACCCCTATCATTGGGGGGTCCGTTACATATGTATATATATATATATATACTGTGAGGGGGTTAGCTCGGTAGCGGGTGTGTGTGACCCCCTGGATGGGCTCCCCACACAAAACAGGCCCAGCAGACGGAGGTTGTGGTTTTCAAGATCAAAAGGTGCGGTTTATTTCTCTATTTACAGTGACAAAAACACAGCAAAGCAAAAAGAAACATAAACAAAATAAATCCTGGTCAGCTTGACCTCTGACTAAACATGCAGGTTTCCTAAACTAACAACTGGGATCAGCCTGGTGCTGTCCTAGTCCCTAAGTCCCTGGTTTAGTAAATGTCCAAACAAATAGCCACACAGGCTTTGTCTCACCGCACAGGGGTTCACTCTCCCTAGACAGTCCACACAGGTCTGGGTCCAGGCATGAGCAAACACCTAATGAAGCTGGGAGTTTTTATAGAGGCCTTAAACGAGCTGACAAGCTTCAGCTGGTCTCATCAACTCCCTGCCTGCACGACGCCCAGCACTCTCCCTAGAGGTATGAATCATCCATGAGCCCACTAGCCTCAGCTGGGCTTCATCAACTCTCTCCCTAGATGTATAAGTCGGCATAAAGCCTGAATCTGGGAGAAATATACCTACCCCCCTGGATGCAACCAGGTGACTTTACCTTCCTGCTGTCACATACCCCCCCTCTTGTTTTAACCTTGGGGTTGGAACACCAGCAATCAGGCATTCATGTACTCGAGACAAAGCATCCACATTCCCCATTTGAACGCCAGGGCGATGCTTTACTGTGAAGTTGAATTCCTGTAGGGCCAGGAACCACCTATTTACTCTTCTATTTGTCTCCTTGTTTTGAGCCATCCACTTTAACGGAGCGTGATCCGTAACCATGTCAAAGTGCCTACCTAGCAGATAGTACCGAAGGGAATCTAGAGCCCACTTCACCGCTAAACACTCCTTTTCAACCGTGGCGTAATTTACCTCATGGGACTTCAACTTCCTGCTGAGGTAAATGACTGGGTGCTCTTCCCCGTTCCAGACCTGGGACAATACTGCTCCTAACCCCACATCTGACGCATCACTTTGTACGACAAAGTCTTTAGAGAAGTCGGGTGAGTACAACACTGGCTGGCTACATAAGGCTTGTTTCAAGAATTGGAATGCTGCCTCAGCCTCGGGGGTCCATTTAATCATGACCGACCCTTTCCCTTTCGTCAGGTTGGTTAGCGGCACAGCCTTAGAAGCAAAGTGGGGAATGAAGCGCCGATAATAACCCGCGATTCCCAGAAAGGCTCGTACCTGCTTCTTGCTGTTGGGACGTGGCCAACTCTGGATGGCCTCGACTTTGTTGAGTTGGGGTTTTATTACTCCCCTGCCAATGGTGTACCCAAGATATTTGGCCTCCTCCTGCCCAATGGTACACTTCTTGGGGTTAGCCGTAAACCCCGCTTCCCGGATAGAGTCTAGGACTGCTTGCACTTTTGGCAGATGTGAGGCCCAATCTGTGCTATGGACAATTACGTCATCCAGGTAAGCCGCAGCATACTTCCGATGGGGCCTCAGTATCTGGTCCATTTTCCGCTGGAATGTGGCCGGCGCATTCTGTAACCCGAACGGCATTCTCTTATATTGGAACGCCCCGTCTGGGGTTACAAATGCGGTTTTCTCTTTGGCCGACTTGGCCAGGGGAATTTGCCAATACCCTTTTGTGAGGTCAAGAGTCGTCATGTATCGGGCTGTTCCCAGCCGGTCGATCAACTCATCTATACGTGGCATGGGGTAGGTGTCAAATTTTGTAACTTTGTTCAACTGACGAAAATCGTTACAAAATCGCCAGCTCCCATCCGGTTTAGGCACCAACACAATGGGACTAGACCAATCACTTTGGGACTCCTCTATCACCCCTAAGTTCAGCATTTTCTGTACTTCCTCCCGTATTGCCTCCCGTCGGGCCTCTGGGATTCGATAGGGTTTTAACTTCACCCTTTCACCGGGCGGGGTAATAATATCATGCTCTACCCCAGATGTTTGTCCCGGCAGCTCAGAGAACACCTCCTTGTTGCGAAGCACAAACTCCTTAACCTCCTGTTGTTGGGGTTGTGACAAGGTGGCTGCTATTCCAACCTCCGGAATCACGCAACCAGTTTGAGCTGGTGACCAAGTTTCTGCGACTAAGGACTCTCTATCCCTCCAGGCTTTCAACAGATTAACGTGATAGATCTGTTCGGGCTTTCGCTTTCCTGGTTGTCTGACCTTGTAATTCACTTCGCTCATTTTTTCCATTATCTCGTAGGGGCCTTGCCATTTGGCAAGGAATTTACTTTCAACCGTAGGGACAAGTACCAATAAATTATCCCCCGGGGAAAAGGTACGGGTCTTGGCTCCACGGTTGTACACTCTCTGCTGTGCCAACTGCGCTTGGGCCAAATGTTCCTTCACGATGGGCATTACCTGTGCAATTCGATCTTGCATCAGGGCGACATGCTCAATCACACTCCTGTGGGGAGAACTCTCACTTTCCCAAGTTTCCTTGGCAATATCCAACAGCCCTCTTGGGTGTCTCCCATACAGTAACTCAAAGGGGGAGAATCCCGTAGAGGATTGGGGCACCTCCCTAATAGCAAACATCAAATAAGGAAGTAGACAGTCCCAATCCTTTCCATCTCTATCCACCACTTTCTTCAACATTTGTTTTAGGGTTTTGTTGAATCTTTCAACCAGCCCATCGGTTTGGGGGTGATACACAGACGTACGCAATTGCGTCACTTTGAACAATTTACACAGCTCTTTCATAACCCGGGACATAAAGGGTGTACCTTGGTCCGTAAGCAGTTCTTTACAAATACCCACCCGGCTAAAAACAAGAGATAGCTCTTTGGCTATGGTTTTGGCCGAGGTATTTCGGAGAGGGATCGCTTCTGGATAACGGGTGGCATAGTCCATTATAACTAATATGTACTGGTGCCCCCTAGCGGACTTAAATTTTAGGACCTACCAAATCCATTGCGATCCTCTCAAACGGGACCTCAATGATGGGTAGAGGGACCAGCGGGCTACGGAAATGTGGCATCGGGGCCGACCTCTGACACACAGGGCAGGAGGAACAATAATTTTCTATGTCCTTCATCATCCCAGGCCAATAGAATCTCTGTAATACCCTCTCTCGGGTTTTCTCTGTCCCCAGATGACCTCCAAGAATGTGCCCATGGGCCAACTCCAACACCAACTTCCTGTAAGGTTTGGGCACTACAAGCTGCTCAACGGTTTCTTCTGCCCTTTTTGCCACCCGATACAGTAGGTCCTTCTCTACGCTGAAGTATGGGTAAGTGCAGGTATTATCTGGGTTCACTAACTCGCCATCTATTTCCACTACGTTTTCCCGTGCCTTTATTAGGGCGGGGTCTTTTAACTGTTCTGTGGCAAAATTTTCCCTGTGAACCTCAAGATCAGAAAACTCCACAGACGGTAGGTTTTCGTCTGAGGAGGTGGGCTCCTCTCCAGTTTCTTGAGTCTCGCCTGCCAATACTGACAAGGGAAATTCTGGAGAGTCCTCACCACTCTCAGAGGAGTTCTGGCTATCACCTTCCTGGTACATAGGGGCACCAGTGGGGGGCTCAGGATCATCCCACAGTTCCCAGAACTTCGGAAAATCCCTTCCCACAATGGCATCATGCGGTAGTTGAGATACTAACCCCACTGGATGAGAGAGGGTACCTTTGGGGGTCTTGAAACACACTGTAGTCACTGGATACTCTCGGGTGTCCCCATGCACACAAATAACAGCTACCTTGCTATTCCCAGAGACCTCTGTTTTAACTAATTCAGCCTTTATCAGGGTCACAAGGCTACCTGAATCCAGTAATACCACAACATTTCTACCATTAATACACATTTTGCATAAATGTTTCTCAGTTCCCCGAATGGCAGTGCATGCGACTGTCGCACACAGCGACTGACGTCTGTCCGTCAGAAAGTCACATTGCATGGGTTCCTCCACAACCGGGCAATTTGCTGCAATATGTCCCGCTTGCCGGCAGCGGTAGCAAACAATCCTTTTGGCTGCCTCTTGAGCCCCCGACTTCCCAGGCTGTTCTCGCCAAACCCTGGGCAGAGCTCCCACCCTCTCACTCTCTCCACCCTCACCCCTTGGAATCATCTTATCCGCCCCTGGGGATGGTCTGGTCTTAGGGTGGAAAGTCCGAGAGTCTCTGGAAGAGGCCGTCAGGTTCTCTGCAGCCAAGTATCTCTCTACACGATCCACAAGTTTACCGGCCGTTTCTGGGTCTCCATGGCTTACCCACTTTTGAATGGCGGTAGGAAGAGCTCTCAAGAAACGATCCATCACAACACGTTCCACAATCTCCGGTGCGGACAAAGTCTCTGGCTGTAGCCACTTCCTGCTCAGGTGAATGAGATCATACATTTGAGACCGGGGGGGTTTTCCAGGCTGGAAAGTCCAGTTATGCACACGCTGAGCCCGGACAGCCAGGGTGACACCCAGCCTTGCCAATATTTCAGCTTTTAGCATCACATAGTCTTTTGCTTGGTCAGGCTCTAGGTCATAGTAAGCTTTCTGCGATTCACCAGTTAACAGAGGAGCCACCAGTCCAGCCCACTGCTCCTCAGGCCACTTTTCTCTTTCAGCGGTCCTTTCAAATGTGGTCAAAAATACCTCTGGATCATCCTCTCCAGTCATTTTTGTCAATAAACGACTCACCCCAAAGGACGCGGTATTAGTGGGACGGCTTTCCTCACTGGTCTGCGGACGTTGCTGCATTACTGCTTCCATCTGTTGTTGTAGTCTCTGCTCTTGCTTCTGCAACAGGTCTATGAAGCGGGCCTCAGATTGCTGCTGGGCTTGTTGCTGGGCTGCGAAGCTCTGTTGTTGAGCTGCAAGGCTCTTTTGCAAACCTGCATTTGTCTGCTGTTGATTGGCATTTGCTAGAGCCAGCTGTTTCAGTATCTCCTCCATGCTGGCTTAAAAAAAAACTGCCACTGGTTCTCCACCAACTGTGAGGGGGTTAGCTCGGTAGCGGGTGTGTGTGACCCCCTGGATGGGCTCCCCACACAAAACAGGCCCAGCAGACGGAGGTTGTGGTTTTCAAGATCAAAAGGTGCGGTTTATTTCTCTATTTACAGTGACAAAAACACAGCAAAGCAAAAAGAAACATAAACAAAATAAATCCTGGTCAGCTTGACCTCTGACTAAACATGCAGGTTTCCTAAACTAACAACTGGGATCAGCCTGGTGCTGTCCTAGTCCCTAAGTCCCTGGTTTAGTAAATGTCCAAACAAATAGCCACACAGGCTTTGTCTCACCGCACAGGGGTTCACTCTCCCTAGACAGTCCACACAGGTCTGGGTCCAGGCATGAGCAAACACCTAATGAAGCTGGGAGTTTTTATAGAGGCCTTAAACGAGCTGACAAGCTTCAGCTGGTCTCATCAACTCCCTGCCTGCACGACGCCCAGCACTCTCCCTAGAGGTATGAATCATCCATGAGCCCACTAGCCTCAGCTGGGCTTCATCAACTCTCTCCCTAGTTGTATAAGTCGGCATAAAGCCTGAATCTGGGAGAAATATACCTACCCCCCTGGATGCAACCAGGTGACTTTACCTTCCTGCTGTCACAATATATATATTAGGGCTGTTACTGATTAAAATTTTCGTGTTCGATTAATCGATTTTTTTTTTATCGATTAATCGACTAATTTCGATTAATTATAACGCACATACAGTTTTTCCAATTTTCCACATCTCCCCCCATACCATAATATCCACATCTCCCCCATACCGTAATATCCACATCTCCCCCATACTGTAATGTCCACATCTGCCCAATACTGTAATGTCCACATCTCCCCCCACACTGTAATGTCCACATCTCCCCCCACACTGTAATGTCCACATCTCCCCCATACTGTAATATCCACATCTCCGCTCATACTGTAATGTCCACATCTGCCCAACATACTGTAATGTCCACATCTGCCCCCCATACTGTAATGTCCACATCTGCCCCCCCCATACTGTAATGTCCACATCTGCCCCCCATACTGTAATGTCCACATCTGCCCCCCCATACTGTAATGTCCACATGTGCTCCCATACTGTAATGTCCACATGTACTACCATACAGTAATGTCCACATCTCCCTCGTAATGTCCACATCTCCCCACATCTCCACCCATACCGTAAAATCCAGGCAGAACCATCCGCAGACTCGCAGTGTAGACGGCACAAGCAGGCGGCTGATGATGACGTCAGCGCGCCGCTACTAGACTGCCGCCGGGTGGACCAAAATGGGCGCGGCTCCGGAGCTAGGCCGAAGCCGCGGCCTTTCCTATGGACGAGACCGCGGAGCTCACTCCACAGATCATCCTCGATCAAAATTATTTTGATCGATCAAAGAAATTAACGATTAATTGAACAATTAATCGTTAATTTCCGCAGCCCTAATATATATATATATATATATATATATATATATATATATACATGCATGTAGCAATACCCCCATAGGGGCCGCTGGTTTAAGATTTTTGGGCCTGCCGTTACCTGACTGTTCACCACGTCCGTCTTAGGGGTCTTCCTTGAAGAGTTGTTCACAAATGTCTGCACCAAACACTTATGCCACATACACACGTACGTTTTTATTGTCATTTTAAAAAACAAAGTTTTTCTCGACGTGATTTTTCTTGTTTCCTCTCAAGTCTGTCTTGCGTACACACGTTCATGAAAAAAACGCTCGAGCAAAGCGCAGTGACGTACAACACGTACGACGGCTCTATAAAGGGGAAGTTCCGTTCGAATGGCGCCACCCTTCATGTTAGTAAAGTTTGTTGAGCGGCGATTTGCGCTTTTCAGCCTCGTGCTTTTCAGTCCGTTACAGAGTGACGAATGTGCTATCTCCATTACGAACGCTAGTTTTACCAGAACGAGCGCTCTCATACTTGATTCTGAGCATGTGCGTTTTTTCCACCTCGTAAAAGCATACACACTACCGTTCACGACGTTAAAAAGAACGATGTGAAAAACGACGTGAAAAAATAGAGCAGGTTCTCATTTTTTTAGGCCATTTTTCACGTCGTTAAAAATGCTCTGGAGCCTACACACAATCGTTTTTATTGCCCAATTTAAAAAATTGCATTTTTAACGTCGTGAAAAACAGTCGTGTGTATGCAGCATAGGTCTCTTTTTCTCAAGGGTTTTATTAAAGAACTTCCAGACAGAGGGATGGAGGGTTAGTGGAGATTCAGGTACCTTTCTTGCGGATCACGGATATTTTCCTAATCCAGAGGACAAACAGCTTCCACACTGGATATAGCCACCACCGGATAGGCCTCTCTCACTGACCTAGCAGCCGATGCGAGCTCGTTCAAAAGTCTCTGCCACAGACTTGGGTAGCCACACACTTGGTAAAGTACTGAACACATAGCACACAGTACCAGGATCTTTCAGCCAGGCCAGCAGCACTGTGAGGTAGATTTTTAACCCGGATGCATCCTCCAATTGAGTCCTCAATTGCTCGGTCCCTTCCCGCAGGCAAGGCGCCACAGGACCATCCCTGGATCAGTAGGCCCCAGAAACTCCTGGGCCTACTCTCAGTAACGGAGCCCCGGGGACCTGCAGGTCCCGAGGCAGAAAACTGCTAACACATCCCTGAGGCCAGGAGGGCCATCAGGTCAGGATCGGAAGACACCGCAAAAACGGTGTCTGCTCCTTAAGTACCCTCTCCCAGAATTCACAGCGGGGTGACCAATCCCACTGAGCTGCTTTTGGGCAAGAGGTACCCAATACATCCAGCCTGCTGCATTTCCAACCCTGACCTGTGGTGACAGCGATAACCACAGTCAGGTGGAAAATGCGCAACCCAGCTGAACTGGAACAGAGACCCATAATTTGGTACAATTTTTCTGAGATAAACTACAGCTCAGACAACTAAATTTACACTAGCGCCTACCCAATAGGAGCAAGGCGCTATATATATATATATATATATATATATATATATATATATATATGTATATATATATATATATATATATATATATATATATATATATATACTATTTTGCCAAAAGTATTGGGACGCCTGCCTTTACACGCACATGAAGTTTAATGGCATCTCAGTCTTAGTCCGTAGGATTCAATATTGATTTGGCCCACCCTATAACAGCTTCAACTCTTCTGGGAAGGTTGTCCACAAGGTTTGGGAGTGTGTCTATGGGAATTATTGACCATTCTTCTAGAAGCGTATTTGTGAGGTCAGGCACTGATGTGGAAGAGAAGACCTGGCTCGCAATCTCCACTCTAATTCATCCCAAAGGTGTTCTATTGGGTTGAGGTCAGGACTCTCTGCAGGCCAGTCAAGTTCCTCTACCCCAAACTCACTCATCCATGTCTTTATGGACCTTGCTTTGTGCACTGGTGCGCAGTCATGTTGGAAAAGGAAGGGACCATCCTCAAATTGTTCCCACAAAGTTGGGAGCATGAAGTTGTCCAAAATGTCTTGGTATGCTGATGCCTTAAGAGTTCGCTTCACTAGATCTAAGGGGCGAAGTTCAAATCCTGAAAATCAACCCCACACCATAGTCCTCCCTCCACCAAATTAGTTGGACCCGTTTACAAAGCAAGATCCATAGAGACATGGATGAGCGAGTTTGGGGTGGAGGAACTTTACTGTGTGTGTAAAGGCAGGCGTCCAAATACTTTTGGCAATATAGTGCATATACAGTATCTCACAAAAGTGAGTACACCACTCACATTTTTGTAAATATTTTATTATATCTTTTCATGTGACAACACTGAAGAAATGACACTTTGCTACAATGTAAAGTAGTGAGTGTACAGCTTGTATAACAGTGTAAATTTGCTGTTCCCTCAAAATAACTCAACACACAGCAATTAATGTCTAAACCGCTGGCATCAAAAGTGAGTACACCCCTAAGCGAAAATGTCCAAATTGGGCCCAAAGTGGCAATATTTTGTGTAGCTACCATTATTTTCCAGCACTACCCTCTTGGGTATGGAGTTCACCAGAGCTTCACAGGTTGCCACTGGACTCCTCCATGATGTCATCACGGAGCTGGTGGATGTTAGAGACCTTGCGCTCCTCCACCTTCCGTTTGAGGATGCCCCACAGATGCTCAATAGGGTTTAGGTCTGGAGACATGCTTGGCCAGTCCATCACCTTTACCCTCAGCTTCTTTAGCAAGGCAGTGGTCCTCTTGGAGGTGTGTTTGGGGTCATTATCATGTTGGAATGCTGCCCTGCGGCCCAGTCTCCAAAGGGAGGGGGTCATGCTCTGCTTCAGTATGTCACAGTACATGTTGGCATTCATGGTTCCCTCAATGAACTGCAGCTCCCCAGTGGCAGCAGAACTCATGCAGCCCCAGACCATGACACTCCCACCACCATTCTTGACTGTAGGCAAGATACACTTGTCTTTGTACTCCTCACTTGGTTGCGCCACACACGCTTGACACCATCTGAACCAAATAAGTTTATCTTGGTCTCATCAGACCACAGGACATAGTTCCAGTAATCCATGTCCTTAGTCTGCTTGTCTTCAGCAAATTGCGGGATTTCTTGTGCATCATTTTTAGAAGAAGCTTCCTTTTGGAACGACAGCCATGCAGACCAATTTGATGCAGTGTGCAGCGTATGGTCTGAGCACTGACAGGCTGACCCCCCACCCCCTCAACCTCTGCAGCAATGCTGGCAGCACTCATACATCCATTTCCCAAAGACAACCTCTGGATATGACGCTGATCACATGCACTCAACTTCTTTGGTCGACCATGACGAGGCCTGTTCTGAGTGGAACCTGTCCTGTTAAACTTCTGAATGGTCTTGGTCACCGTGCTGCAGCTCAGTTCCAGAGTCTTGGCAATCTTCTTATAGCCTATCTTTAAGTAGAGCAACAATTCTTTTTTTCAGATCCTCAGAGAATTCTTTGCCATGAGGTGCCATGTTGAACTTCCAGTGACCAGAGTGAAAGCGATAACATCAAATTTAACACACCTGCTCCCCATTCACACCTGAGTCCTTGTAACACTAACGAGTCACATGACACCGGGGAGGGAAAATGGCTAATTGGGCCCAATTTGGACATTTTCACTTAGGGTGTACTCACTTTTGTTGCCAGTGGTTTAGACATTAATGGCTGTGTGTTGGGTGTACCCACTTTTGTGAGATACTGTTTATATATATATATATATATATATATTGTGAGGGGGTTAACTCGGTAGCGGGTGTGTGTGACCCCCTGGTTGGGCTCCCCACACAAAAACAGGGCCAGCAGACGGAGGTTGTGGTTTTCAAAATCAAAAGGTGCGGTTTATTTCTCTATGTACAGTGACAAAAACACAGCAAAGCCAAAAAGAAACATAAACAAAATAAATCCTGGTCAGTTTGACCTCTGACTAAACATGCAGGTTTCCTAAACTAACAACTGGGATCAGCCTGGTGCTGTCCTAGTCCCTAAGTCCCTGGTTTAGTAAAAGTCCAAACAAATAGCCACACAGGCTTTGCCTCACCGCACAGGGGTTCACTCTCCCTAGACAGTCCACACAGGTCTGGTTCCAGGCATGAGCTAACATCTAATGAAGCTGGGAGTTTTTATAGAGGCCTTTAAATGAGCTGACAAGCTTCAGCTGGTCTCATCAACTCCCTGCCTGCACGACGCCCAGCCCTCTCCCTAGAGGTATGAGTCATCCATGAGCCCACTAGCCTCAGCTGGGCTTCATCAACTCCCTAGTTGTATAAGTCGGCGTAAAGCCTGAATCTGGGCGAAATATATCTACCCCCCTGGATGCAACCAGGTGACTTTACCTTCCTGCTGTCACATACCCCCCCCTCTTGTTTTAACCTCGGGGTTGGAACACCAGCAATCAGGCATTCATGTACTCGAGACAAAGCATCCACATTCCCCATTTGAACGCCAGGGCGATGCTTTACTGTGAAGTTGAATTCCTGGAGGGCCAGGAACCACCTATTCACTCTTCTATTTGTTTCCTTGTTTTGAGCCATCCACTTTAACGGAGCGTGATCCGTAACCATGTCAAAGTGCCTACCTAGCAGATAGTACCGAAGGGAATCTAGAGCCCACTTCACCGCTAAACACTCCTTTTCAACCGTGGCGTAATTTACCTCATGGGACTTCAACTTCCTGCTGAGGTAAATGACTGGGTGCTCTTCCCCGTTCCAGACCTGGGACAATACTGCTCCTAACCCCACATCTGATGCATCACTTTGTACGACAAAGTCTTTAGAGAAGTCGGGTGAGTACAACACTGGCTGGCTACATAAGGCTTGTTTCAAGAATTGGAATGCTGCCTCAGCCTCGGGGGTCCATTTAATCATGACCGACCCTTTCCCTTTCGTCAGGTTGGTTAGGGGCACAGCCTTAGAAGCAAAGTGGGGAATGAAGCGCCGATAATAACCCGCGATTCCCAGAAAGGCCCGTACCTGCTTCTTGCTGTTGGGACGTGGCCAACTCTGGATGGCCTCGACTTTGTTGAGTTGGGGTTTTATCACTCCCCTGCCAATGGTGTACCCAAGATATTTGGCCTCCTCCTGCCCAATGGTACACTTCTTGGGGTTAGCCGTAAACCCCGCTTCCCGGATAGAGTCTAGGACTGCTTGCACTTTTGGCAGATGTGAGGCCCAATCTGTGCTATGGACAATTACGTCATCCAGGTAAGCCGCAGCATACTTCCGATGGGGCCTCAGTATCTGGTCCATTTTCCGCTGGAATGTGGCCGGCGCATTCTGTAACCCGAACGGCATTCTCTTATATTGGAACGCCCCGTCTGGGGTTACAAATGCGGTTTTCTCTTTGGCCGACTTGGCCAGGGGAATTTGCCAATACCCTTTTGTGAGGTCAAGAGTCGTCATGTATCGGGCTGTTCCCAGCCGGTCGATCAACTCATCTATACGTGGCATGGGGTAGGTGTCAAATTTTGTAACTTTGTTCAACTGACGAAAATCGTTACAAAATCGCCAGCTCCCATCCGGTTTAGGCACCAACACAATGGGACTAGACCAATCACTTTGGGACTCCTCTATCACCCCTAAGTTCAGCATTTTCTGTACTTCCTCCCGTATTGCCTCCCGTCGGGCCTCTGGGATCCGATAGGGTTTTAACTTCACCCTTTCACCGGGCGGGGTAATAATATCATGCTCTACCCCAGATGTTTGTCCCGGCAGCTCAGAGAACACCTCCTTGTTGCGAAGCACAAACTCCTTAACCTCCTGTTGTTGGGGTTGTGACAAGGTGGCTGCTATTCCAACCTCCGGAATCACGCAACCAGTTTGAGCTGGTGACCAAGTTTCTGCGACTAGGGACTCTCTATCCCTCCAGGCTTTCAACAGATTAACGTGATATATCTGTTCGGGCTTTCGCCTTCCTGGTTGTCTGACCTTGTAATTCACTTCGCTCACTTTTTCCATTATCTCGTAGGGGCCTTGCCATTTGGCAAGGAATTTACTTTCAACCGTAGGGACAAGTACCAATATCCTATCCCCCGGGGAAAAGGTACGGGTCTTTGCTCCACGGTTGTACACTCTCTGCTGTGCCAACTGCGCTTGGGCCAAATGTTCCTTCACGATGGGCATTACCTGTGCAATTCGATCTTGCATCAGGGCGACATGCTCAATCACACTCCTGTGGGGAGAACTCTCACTTTCCCAAGTTTCCTTGGCAATATCCAACAGCCCTCTTGGGTGTCTCCCATACAGTAACTCAAAGGGGGAGAATCCCGTAGAGGATTGGGGCACCTCCCTAATAGCAAACATCAAATAAGGAAGTAGACAGTCCCAATCCTTTCCATCTCTATCCACCACTTTCTTCAACATTTGTTTTAGGGTTTTGTTGAATCTTTCAACCAGCCCATCGGTTTGGGGGTGATACACAGATGTACGCAATTGCGTCACTTTGAGCAATTTACACAGCTCTTTCATAACCCGGGACATAAAGGGTGTACCTTGGTCCGTAAGCAGTTCTTTACAAATACCCACCTGGCTAAAAACAAGAGATAGCTCTTTGGCTATGGTTTTGGCCGAGGTATTTCTGAGAGGGATCGCTTCTGGATAACGGGTGGCATAGTCCATTATAACCAATATGTACTGGTGCCCCCTAGCGGACTTGATTATAGGACCTACCAAATCCATTGCGATCCTCTCAAACGGGACCTCAATGATGGGTAGAGGGACCAGCGGGCTACGGAAATGTGGCATCGGGGCCGACCTCTGACACACAGGGCAGGAGGAACAATAATTTTCTATGTCCTTCATCACCCCAGGCCAATAGAATCTCTGTAATACCCTCTCTCGGGTTTTCTCTGTCCCCAGATGACCTCCAAGAATGTGCCCATGGGCCAACTCCAACACCAACTTCCTGTAAGGTTTGGGCACCACAAGCTGCTCAACGGTTTCTTCTGCCCTTTTTGCCACCCGATACAGTAGGTCCTTCTCTACGCTGAAGTATGGGTAAGTGCAGGTATTATCTGGGTTCACTAACTCGCCATCTATTTCCACTACGTTTTCCCGTGCCTTTATTAGGGCGGGGTCTTTTAACTGTTCTGTGGCAAAATTTTCCCTGTGAACCTCCAGATCAGAAAACTCCACAGACGGTAGGTTTTCGTCTGAGGAGGTGGGCTCCTCTCCAGTTTCTTGAGTCTCCCCTGCCAATACTGACAAGGGAAATTCTGGAGAGTCCTCACCACTCTCAGAGGAGTTCTGGCTATCACATTCCTGGTACATAGGGGCACCAGTGGGGGGCTCAGGATCATCCCACAGTTCCCAGAACTTCGGAAAATCCCTTCCCACAATGGCATCATGCGGTAATTGAGATACTAACCCCACTGGATGAGAGAGGGTACCTTTGGGGGTCTCGAAACACACTGTAGTCACTGGATACTCTCGGGTGTCCCCATGCACACAAATAACAGCTACCTTGCTATTCCCAGAGACCTCTGTTTTAACTAATTCAGCCTTTATCAGGGTCACAAGGCTACCTGAATCCAGTAATACCACAACATTTCTACCATTAATACACATTTTGCATAAATGTTTCTCAGTTCCCCGAATGGCAGTGCATGCGACTGTCGCACACAGCGACTGACGTCTGTCCATCAGAAAGTCACATTGCATGGGTTCCTCCACAACCGGGCAATTTGCTGCAATATGTCCCGCTTGCCGGCAGCGGTAGCAAACAATCCATTTGGCTGCCTCTTGAGCCCCTGACTTCCCAGGCTGTTCTCGCCAAACTTGGGGTAGAGCTCCCACCCTCTCACTCTCTCCACCCTCACCCCTTGGAATCCTCTTATCCGCCCCTGGGGATGGTCTGGTCTTAGGGTGGAAAGTCCGAGAGTCTCTGGAAGAGGCCGTCAGGTTCTCTGTAGCCAAGTATTCCTCTACACGATCCACAAGACCACCGGCCGTCTCTGGGTCTCCATGGCTTACCCACTTTTGGATGGCAGTAGGAAGAGCTCTCAAAAACCGATCCATTACAACACGTTTCACAATCTCTGGTGCGGACAAAGTCTCTGGCTGTAGCCACTTCCTGCTCAGGTGAATGAGATCATACATTTGAGACCGGGGGGGTTTTCCAAGCTGGAAAGTCCAGTTATGCACACGCTGAGCCCGGACAGCCAGGGTGACACCCAGCCTTGCCAATATTTCAGCTTTTAGCATCACATAGTCTTTTGCTTGGTCAGGCTCTAGGTCATAGTAAGCCTTCTGCGATTCACCAGTTAACAGAGGAGCCACCAGTCCAGCCCACTGCTCCTCAGGCCACTTTTCTCTTTCAGCAGTCCTTTCAAATGTGGTCAAAAATACCTCTGGATCATCCTCTCCAGTCATTTTTGTCAATAAACGACTCACCCCAAAGGACGCGGTATTAGTGGGACGGCTTTCCTCACTGGTCTGCGGACGTTGCTGCATTACTGCTTCCATTTGTTGTAGTCTCTGCTCTTGCTTCTGTAACAGGTCTATGAAGCGGGCCTCAGATTGCTGCTGGGCTTGTTGATGAGCTTGCTGCTGGGCTGCAAGGCTCCTTTGCACACCTGCATTTGTCTGCTGTTGATTGGCATTTGCTAGAGCCAGCTGTTTCAGTATCTCCTCCATGCTGGCTTAAAAAAAACTGCCACTGGTTCTCCACCAACTGTGAGGGGGTTAACTCGGTAGCGGGTGTGTGTGACCCCCTGGTTGGGCTCCCCACACAAAAACAGGGCCAGCAGACGGAGGTTGTGGTTTTCAAAATCAAAAGGTGCGGTTTATTTCTCTATGTACAGTGACAAAAACACAGCAAAGCCAAAAAGAAACATAAACAAAATAAATCCTGGTCAGTTTGACCTCTGACTAAACATGCAGGTTTCCTAAACTAACAACTGGGATCAGCCTGGTGCTGTCCTAGTCCCTAAGTCCCTGGTTTAGTAAAAGTCCAAACAAATAGCCACACAGGCTTTGCCTCACCGCACAGGGGTTCACTCTCCCTAGACAGTCCACACAGGTCTGGTTCCAGGCATGAGCTAACATCTAATGAAGCTGGGAGTTTTTATAGAGGCCTTTAAATGAGCTGACAAGCTTCAGCTGGTCTCATCAACTCCCTGCCTGCACGACGCCCAGCCCTCTCCCTAGAGGTATGAGTCATCCATGAGCCCACTAGCCTCAGCTGGGCTTCATCAACTCCCTAGTTGTATCAGTCGGCGTAAAGCCTGAATCTGGGCGAAATATATCTACCCCCCTGGATGCAACCAGGTGACTTTACCTTCCTGCTGTCACAATATATATATATATATACTGTATATATTGTATATAGTGGTATGTTATATTATTACTGTATATATTATAGTATAGTATTTAATCTAGGTTGCCTGTAAAAGACAGACTAGAAGAAGAAACTCTGAAAATGTTATATTATCAGCTTGTGTGATCCCGTTTCATAGAGCCAGACCACAGTTGTGTTTTACATGTATTTACAGCCGAAGTCTAGACCAATAAATGTTTAATTTTTTCCCTTACATACTAGAGATACATGTCAAGCAATTAACCTTTGAAGATCAAACTCCATACCAGCAAGAAAAGCCTTGTGCTGTACCAGACCACGTACTGAATTTTATACTGTGTGACAGCAGGAAGGTAAAGTCACCTGGTTGCATCCAGGGGGGTAGATATATTTCGCCCAGATTCAGGCTTTACGCCGACTTATACAACTAGGTGGAGAGTTGTATAAGCCCAGCTAAGGCTAGTGGGCTCATGGATGACTCATACCTCTAGGGAGAGGGCTGGGCGTCGTGCAGGCAGGGAGTTGATGAGGCCAGCTGAAGCCTGTCAGTTCGTTTAAGGCCTCTATAAAAACTCCCAGATTCATTAGGTGTTAGCTCATGCCTGGACCCAGACCTGTGTGGACTGTCTAGGGAGAGTGAACCCCTGTGCGGTGAGACAAAAGCCTGTGTGGCTATTTGCTTGGACATTTAAAACCAGGGACTTAGGGACTAGGACAGCACTAGGCTGATCCCAGTTGTTAGTTAGGAAACCTGTATGTTTAGTCAGAGGTCAAGTTGACCAGGATTTATTTTGTTTATATGTTTCTTTTGGCTTTGCTGTGTTTTGTCACTGTAAATAGAAAATAAACCGCACCTTTTTTTTTGATTTTGAAAACCACAACCTCCGTTTGCTGGGCCTGTTTTTGTGTGGGGAGCCCATCCCGGGGGTCACACACACCCGCTGCCGAGCTAACCCCCTCACAGTTGGTGGAGAACCAGTGGCAGTTTTTTTTAAGCCAGCATGGAGGAGATACTGAAGCAGCTGGCTCTAGCAAATGCCAATCAACAGCAGACAAATGCAGGTTTGCAAAAGAGCCTTGCAGCTCAACAACAGAACTTCGCAGCCCAGCAGCAAGCTCATCAACAGAGCCTTGCAGCCCAGCAGCAAGCTCACCAACAGAGTCTGGAAGCTCAGCAACAAGCCCAGCAGCAATCTGAGGCCCGCTTCATAGACCTGTTACAGAAGCAAGAGCAGAGACTACAACAAATGGAAGCAGTAATGCAGCAACGTCCGCAGACCAGTGAGGAAAGCCGTCCCACTAATACCGCGTCCTTTGGGGTGAGTCGTTTATTGACAAAAATGACTGGAGAGGATGATCCAGAGGTATTTTTGACCACATTTGAAAGGACTGCTGAAAGAGAAAAGTGGCCTGAGGAGCAGTGGGCTGGACTGGTGGCTCCTCTGTTAACTGGTGAATCGCAGAAGGCTTACTATGACCTAGAGCCTGACCAAGCAAAAGACTATGTGATGCTAAAAGCTGAGATATTGGCAAGGCTGGGTGTCACCCAGGCTGTCCGGGCTCAGCGTGTGCATAACTGGACTTTCCAGCTTGGAAAACCCCCCAGGTCTCAAATGTATGATCTCATTCACCTGAGCAGAAAGTGGCTACAGCCAGAGACTTTGTCCGCACCAAAGATTGTGGAACGTGTTGTAATGGATCGGTTTTTGAGAGCTCTTCCTACTGCCATCCAAAAGTGGGTAAGCCATGGAGACCCAGAGACGGCCGATGGTCTTGTGGATCGTGTGGAGAAATACTTGGCTACAGAGAACCTGACGGCCTCTTCCAGAGACACTCGGACTTTCCACCCTAAGACCAGACCATCCCCAGGGGCGGATAAGAGGATTCCAAGGGGTAAGGGTGGAGAGAGTGAGAGGGTGGGAGCTCTACCCCAAGTTTGGCGAGAACAGCCTGGGAAATCAGCGGCTCAAGAGGCGGCAAGAAGGATCGTTTGCTACCGCTGCCGGCAAGCGGGACATATTGCAGCCAATTGCCCGGTTGTGGAGGAACCCATGCAGTGTGACTTTCTGACGGGCAGACGTCAGTCGCTGTGTGCGACAGTCGCATGCACTGCCATTCGAGGAATTGAGAAACATTTATGCAAAATGTGTGTTAATGGTAGAAATGTTGTGGTATTGCTGGATTCAGGTAGCCTTGTGACCCTGATAAAGGCTGAGTTAGTTAAAACAGAGGTCTCTGGGAATAGCAAGGTAGCTGTTATTTGTGTGCATGGGGACACCCGAGAGTATCCAGTGACTACAGTGTGTTTCGAGACCCCCAAAGGTACCCTCTCTCATCCAGTGGGCTTAGTATCTCAGTTACCGTATGACGCCATTGTGGGAAGGGATTTTCCGAAGTTCTGGGAACTGTGGGATGATCCTGAGCCCCCCACTGGTGCCCCTATGTACCAGGAATGTGATAGCCAGAACTCCCCTGAGAGTGGTGAGGACTCTCCGGAATTTCCCTTATCAGTATTGGCAGGGGAGACTCAAGAAACTGGAGAGGAGCCCACCTCCTCAGACGAAAACCTACCGTCTGTGGAGTTTTCTGATCTTGAGGTTCACAGGGAAAACTTTGCCACAGAACAGTTGAAAGACCCCGCCCTAATAAAGGCACGCGAAAACGTAGTGAAAATAGATGGCGAGTTAGTGAACCCAGATAATACCTGCACTTACCCATACTTCAGCGTAGAGAAGGACCTACTGTATCGGGTGGCAAAAAGGGCAGAAGAAACCGTTGAGCAGCTTGTGGTGCCCAAACCTTACAGGAAGTTGGTGTTGGAGTTGGCCCATGGGCACATTCTTGGAGGTCATCTGGGGACAGAGAAAACCCGAGAGAGGGTATTACAGAGATTCTATTGGCCGGGGGTGATGAAGGACATAGAAAATTATTGTTCCTCCTGCCCTGTGTGTCAGAGGTCGGCCCCGATGCCACATTTCCGTAGCCCGCTGGTCCCTCTACCCATCATTGAGGTCCCGTTTGAGAGGATCGCCATGGATTTGGTAGGTCCTATAATCAAGTCCGCTAGGGGGCACCAGTACATATTAGTTATAATGGACTATGCCACCCGTTATCCAGAAGCGATCCCTCTCCGAAATACCTCGGCCAAAACCATAGCCAAAGAGCTATCTCTTGTGTTTAGCCGGGTGGGTATTTGTAAAGAACTGCTTACGGACCAAGGTACACCCTTTATGTCCCGGGTTATGAAGGAGCTGTGTAAATTGTTCAAAGTGACGCAATTACGTACATCTGTGTATCACCCCCAAACCGATGGGCTGGTTGAAAGATTCAACAAAACCCTAAAACAAATGTTGAAGAAAGTGGTGGATAGAGATGGAAAGGATTGGGACTGTCTACTTCCTTATCTGATGTTTGCTATTAGGGAGGTTCCCCAATCCTCTACGGGATTCTCCCCCTTTGAGTTACTGTATGGGAGACACCCAAGAGGGCTGTTGGATATTGCCAAGGAAACTTGGGAAAGTGAGAGTTCTCCCCACAGGAGTGTGATTGAGCATGTCGCCCTGATGCAAGACCGAATTGCAGAGGTAATGCCCATCGTGAAGGAACATTTGGCCCAAGCGCAGTTAGCACAGCAGAGAGTGTACAACCGTGGAGCCAAGACCCGTACCTTTTCCCCGGGGGATAGGATACTGGTACTTGTCCCTACGGTTGAAAGTAAATTCCTTGCCAAATGGCAAGGCCCCTACGAGATAATGGAAAAAGTGAGCGAAGTGAATTACAAGGTCAGACAACCAGGAAGGCGAAAGCCCGAACAGATCTATCACGTTAATCTGTTGAAAGCCTGGAGGGATAGAGAGTCCCTAGTCGCAGACACTTGGTCACCAGCTCAAACTGGTTGCGTGATTCCTGAGGTTGGAATAGCAGCCACCTTGTCACAACCCCAACAACAGGAGGTTAAGGAGTTTGTGTTTCGCAACAAGGAGGTATTCTCTGAGCTGCCGGGACAAACATTTGGGGTAGAGCATGACATCATTACCCCGCCCGGTGAAAGGGTGAAGTTAAAACCCTATCGGATCCCAGAGGCCCGACGGGAGGCAATATGGGAGGAAGTACAGAAAATGCTGAACTTAGGGGTGATAGAGGAGTCCCAAAGTGATTGGTCTAGTCCCATTGTGTTGGTGCCTAAACCGGATGGGAGCTGGCGATTTTGTAACGATTTTCGTCAGTTGAACAAAGTTACAAAATTTGACACCTACCCCATGCCACGTATAGATGAGTTGATCGACCGGCTGGGAACAGCCCGATACATGACGACTCTTGACCTCACAAAAGGGTATTGGCAAATCCCCCTGGCCAAATTGGCCAAAGAGAAAACCGCATTTGTAACCCCAGACGGGGCGTTCCAATATAAAAGAATGCCGTTCGGGTTACAGAATGCGCCGGCCACATTCCAGCGGAAAATGGACCAGATGCTGAGGCCCCATCGGAAGTATGCTGCGGCTTACCTGGATGACGTAATTGTCCATAGCACAGATTGGGCCTCACATCTGCCAAAAGTGCAAGCAGTCCTGGACTCTGTTCGGGAAGCGGGGTTTACGGCTAACCCCAAGAAGTGTACCATTGGGCAGGAGGAGGCCAAATATCTTGGGTACACCATTGGGAGGGGAGTAATAAAACCCCAACTCAACAAAGTCGAGGCCATCCAGAGTTGGCCACGTCCCAACAGCAAGAAGCAGGTACGAGCCTTTCTGGGAATCGCTGGGTATTATCGGCGATTCATTCCCCACTTTGCTTCTAAGGCTGTGCCCCTAACCAACCTAACGAAGGGGAAAGGGTCGGTCATGATTAAATGGACCCCCGAGGCTGAGGCAGCATTCCAATTCTTGAAACATGTAGCCAGCCAGTGTTGTACTCACCCGACTTCTCTAAAGACTTTGTCGTACAAAGTGATGCGTCAGATGTGGGGTTAGGAGCAGTATTGTCCCAGGTCTGGAACGGGGAAGAGCACCCAGTCATTTACCTCAGCAGGAAGTTGAAGTCCCATAAGGTAAATTACGCCACCGTTGAAAAGGAGTGTTTAGCGGTGAAGTGGGCTCTAGATTCCCTTTGGTACTACCTGCTAGGTAGGCACTTTGACATGGTTACGGATCACGCTCCGTTAAAGTGGATGGCTCAAAACAAGGAAACAAATAGAAGAGTGAATAGGTGGTTCCTGGCCCTCCAGGAATTCAACTTCACAGTAAAGCATCGCCCTGGCGTTCAAATGGGGAATGTGGATGCTTTGTCTCGAGTACATGAATGCCTGATTGCTGGTGTTCCAACCCCGAGGTTAAAACAAGAGGGGGGGGGTATGTGACAGCAGGAAGGTAAAGTCACCTGGTTGCATCCAGGGGGGTAGATATATTTCGCCCAGATTCAGGCTTTACGCCGACTTATACAACTAGGTGGAGAGTTGTATAAGCCCAGCTAAGGCTAGTGGGCTCATGGATGACTCATACCTCTAGGGAGAGGGCTGGGCGTCGTGCAGGCAGGGAGTTGATGAGGCCAGCTGAAGCCTGTCAGTTCGTTTAAGGCCTCTATAAAAACTCCCAGATTCATTAGGTGTTAGCTCATGCCTGGACCCAGACCTGTGTGGACTGTCTAGGGAGAGTGAACCCCTGTGCGGTGAGACAAAAGCCTGTGTGGCTATTTGCTTGGACATTTAAAACCAGGGACTTAGGGACTAGGACAGCACTAGGCTGATCCCAGTTGTTAGTTAGGAAACCTGTATGTTTAGTCAGAGGTCAAGTTGACCAGGATTTATTTTGTTTATATGTTTCTTTTGGCTTTGCTGTGTTTTGTCACTGTAAATAGAAAATAAACCGCACCTTTTTTTTTGATTTTGAAAACCACAACCTCCGTTTGCTGGGCCTGTTTTTGTGTGGGGAGCCCATCCCGGGGGTCACACACACCCGCTGCCGAGCTAACCCCCTCACAACTGTAACAGTTTACATTACCAAAGCGGCGCTCATGATTTTCATACTAATGAAGTTATTCAAAGTAATGTTTATAGTAGTTGTGATACCTGACATTTTCTTTCGGAGATTAATGTATCACAACTATCACTGTGCTTGCATGCAATAAAACCAGTGTTACCTGAACCATCTACTTGTCCACTTTCAAGTCTTGCCAAAGGGTAGGCAAACCTTCAAGAATTTGTGATGGGTGTAACTTGACGTAATTGTAGCCGTATTAGTGCAATTGTGACAGAGAAAATTAAGTACTGTCCGTGATACTTTTTTTATTTGCACTAACATAGAATTTTTCAGGACAAGCTTTCGGGGTATGTCCCCTTCTTCAAGGTCCAAGCAGTACTGATTCACAATTTTTTTAGCAGAATGTTGAAACAAAACAAGAAAAAAATCTCAGAGGGAAAGGAAAAAAAACACATACAAATCAATGGTAATAAAGATAGCAGCAGAGTTAGTGAGATAAGACAGAGTAGTGAGATAAGACAGAGGGAGAGCTATAGACTTGAGGGGGGAGATGCTAGTCACAGAGGGGGTCATAAAACCTTAGTATAATGGGTAAGGAAACCAATATCTAAATTTAGGCCATTCGTTTTTGTGTTAAAAAGAATTATCATTCTTAGTTCAAATGTTTTCCTTTCCTGGATAGTTCTGAAATTCCCTTTTAAGAACTAAAACATTGAGGTCTTCTATAGTGTGGTCCGGTTGTGAGAAGTGATGTATAGTATATATATGTATATATATATATATGATGCCACAGGTGTGGCAAAGGATCTTATGTTGGTGAAACAGGACAGAAGTTGCAAGCGAGGATGAATTTTCACAGACATACCATCAAGGAACATAAAGAAGACAGTTTCTGCACACCTGTGGGACATCACTTCTCACAACCGGACCACACTATAGAAGACCTCAATGTTTTAGTTCTTAAAGGGAATTTCAGAACTATCCAGGAAAGGAAAACATTTGAACTAAGAATGATAATTCTTTTTAACACAAAAACTAATGGCCTAAATTTAGATATTGGTTTCCTTACCCATTATACTAAGGTTTTATGACCCCCTCTGTGACTAGCATCTCCCCCCTCAAGTCTATAGCTCTCCCTCTGTCTTATCTCACTACTCTGTCTTATCTCACTAACTCTGCTGCTATCTTTATTACCATTGATTTGTATGTGTTTTTTTTCCTTTCCCTCTGAGATTTTATTCTTGTTTTGTTTCAACATTCTGCTAAAAAAATTGTGAATCAGTACTGCTTGGACCTTGAAGAAGGGGACATACCCCGAAAGCTTGTCCTGAAAAATTCTATGTTAGTGCAAATAAAAAAAGTATCACGGACAGTACTTAATTTTCTCTGATGGGTGTAAGAAACAAGAGGGAAATATGATTTTTCTTAAAGTGTATGTGTAGCGCTACCCTCAGTTAAGAGAGCCGCTGATTTGATTTCGGGCCCTGCACACAGTACCGCCAACCCCCGGCAATCTTACTCGACCCACTCTGGCACAGTCAGTCTAGGGTTAAACTCCTATCACTCTCAGGTGTATTGTACTTAATAATCTCTAAACAGTCAGACAACACGCTGAGGCAAGAATATAAATATATATCAGCTTTACTGGTAACGAAGGATTCAAGGTATAACATGCAACACATACATGGGCCTGCAGAGCCCTGCATCAATCAATGTACTAGGTGCAGCACAATAATATGGCGCTGCGCAGTGTCCACCACGCGGAGCTATTATGGCGTGTGCTCTCCTATGGCGTAGTAACACAAACTTTCTAACTCCCCGCCTAAGTCAGGCCTGACATGGGATGGAACTGAGTCTCTTTTCCTTAAGGAAGGAAGGTTTCTTCACCGGCCAGCTTTCGTTGGTGCACTTGAAGAAATAACCATTTGTAATCCACATTGGGTGGTAACTTGAAATAACAGGGCAAAACGGGGGGGGTAGGTACTTCAACTCTGTCCCGCTACCGGACCCCCCAAGAAACACTGGTGAGTGAACAGCGGGCCTAGGCAGTCTACAGGCCTGAACACAACTCAGTCTATTGATATGGGCAGGTGCCCGCTCACCACTCCAGGTGCGATCCCAGCCTGGGACTTCCACCGCATGTGTGTCGCACACAGCGTCTGCTCCGATCGAGTGCCCGATCCAACTCACGTCCTATCACGACGGGTCAGGATCCACCCAGGCTCCGCAGTATGGTGGAAGGCTCTTCGGACTTCAAGCAAGGCCTCAGGCTTCAGGCCTTGCCCCAAAGCCGATCCGCACAGGATGACTTGTTGCTTGAAGCACCGTGTCCCAAGAGAGCGAGCTCCGCCTCGCCTCTCACTTAAGTAACCCCTCCCATGAGTCTCTGCGGTGGAACCTCCGCCCTAGGGCCGAATGGGTTTCTGGGTAACGTAGTCCTAGGGCCTTAAAAGAGACCCCGCTACACACTCCCCCCACTTGAACTCTTTGGTCCCCAAAGATAACATAACTTCAAGCTACACATTTAACAATATCCATCAATTCTCCATACGATGTCGGCAGAGGAAATTCCCACCAGAAACAAGGCAGTGAACTCCCCTGCCCACAGGACACATTAACAACAGCATCCTGTCTAACTGTGCCAGAGAGTGAGCTGGGGTTGCCTCCCACCAAATGAACAGTGGGAGGGTCAGGGTCTTCCATACTCCTTCTGGCAGTGAATACAGTGTCTTCCGCACTCTCCCCCATTTGTGGGTAGGTTAATCTCCTGGGAGGTTTTATTGTCCTCCGCTTCCTCTGTCCTCTTGGACTTTCTGTGGGAACAGATTCTTCTTCTGTAACCAACTCGGGAGTTCCTTCTAATTCGGGAGCATCTGGCTCCGGAGCAGGAAGATACATGGCTTCCCTTGGGTCCTCCTCGGGGGATAGTTCACCGACACTCTCCCAAGCATCTGACCAATGACTAGACGGAATGAACTCCGTAGCTTCTGCATTCAGTGTCTGATCCTCGTTATCTTCGTCAGGTGGAAGATCAATAGCAGAAGTCGTTGGACCCTGGGAAGGCCAAAGCCAGCCAATTTCCTCTCCCCCATCTTCACTCATTTCTGACTCTTCTGTATCCTCTATCCGAGGGGTCTGAGACCGAGTCTTGGGTCTAGGGGTGTTCAGAATGGACATGGGTTAAGGAGAATCCATCCTAGGAGGCAACCGAACTGCTTCAGCTAACGGAAGTAGGTGGTTCCGATGCCAAGTCTTCAAGGGCCCCAACTTCCCCTCGGGTTTAAGTCTGTAAACGGGTAGGCCCGGTAATTTTTTACAAATGACATAAGGTTCTGGTCTCCATCTATCTGCAAGCTTATGTTTTCCAGGGACCCCTATGTTCCGCAACAACACTCTGTCTCCTGGTTGTAGATCTTGGATCCTAACCTTTAGGTCGAAATTCCTCTTGCGAGCCCCCCTCTGTTTCGAGGCCGCCTGAGCTTGCTCATAGGCCATCTTCAAGTTGTGTCTAAGTCTATCTGCATATCCCTTGTGGGAAGCAGCAGAACAATGATCTATGGAAGTGCCGTAGGCCAGATCCACCGGCAATCTTGCTTCTCTCCCGAACATAAGTCTGTAAGGTGAATATCCTGTAACATCGCTGACAGTGCTGTTGTAAGCATGCACAAGGGCCGCTATGTGATTACTTGAATGTTGCTTCTTTTCGCCACTTAAAGTTGAACCTCTCCGGCTGAGCATCACCTTGAGGATGATAAGGAGTAGTCCTGGTCTTCTTGATCCCTAAGGCATCTAGGAGTTTTCGTATCAGTTTACTCTCGAAATCCCTCCCCTGATCTGAATGGAGCCTTTGTGGCAGTCCATAATGTATAAAGTACTTCTCCACGAGTATTTTGGCCACAGTAGAGGCCTTCTGGTCCTTGGCTGGAAAAGCCTGTGCATACCGGGTGAAATGGTCGGTTACTACCAGAACATTTCCCAGTCCCTTCAGGTCGGGTTCGAGGCAGAGGAAATCAATGCACACCAGGTCAAGCGGGCCTTCACTTTGTAAATGGCCCATTGGGGCAGCTTGATTGGGCAGAGTCTTTCTCTGTATGCATCGTGCACATGAATGGCAGTATTCCTCAACTTCAGCCCTCATGTAGGGCCAATAGAAACGGTCTCTAACAAGTTGGAAAGTCCTCTCCGCTCCCAGGTGACCATGGTTGTCATGTAAGGCAATCATGACTGTCTCCCTGTGTTTCTCCGGCAGGAACAACTGCCACTTATCTTCTTGGTCATCAGAGGGGCCTCTTCGGTAGACCACTCCCTGATGCACCTGTAGCCTGTCCCACTCTTTTTTCAACAGGTGAGCTTCCTTCGAGGGGTGACGTAGGAGTATGTTTGGGTTCTGATTCTCTAATGCTTCTAAGACCAATCTCCCCAAAGGGTCTTCCCATTGGTCGGATCTCAACTCCTTTTTGGTCAGTCTGGGTAAGTTGTCTTCCCCCAGTAAGGCTGCTCCACAGTACTGCTTGGGGACTCCTACAATAGTGACCCCTATCTCTTCTGCTCTTGAGCCTCCCTTGGCTTGGAGTTCAGCCCCTTGGCAAAGGGCCCGCACCCCATCAGGTGCCACTTGGGTCCAGTCTTCAATACTGTGGGTGGGGACATGAGACCTCCTGGACAGGGCGTCCGCATCTCGGTTTCCCGCCCCAGGTCTATATTTCAAGCTGAAACTGAAGGCAGACAACGCCGCCAGTCATCTATGTCCTGTGGCATCCAGCTTCGCTGTGGTAAACAGGTAGGTAAGGGGGTTGTTATCCGTTTTGACAGTGAAGTCTGCCCCATATAGGTAATCTCAAAGTTTATCTACTACGGCCCACTTGAGGGCCAGGAACTCCAACTTATGGGTGGGATAGTTCTTTTCGGAGGGGGTCAAGCTTCTGCTCACATACGCAACAGGTCTCTGCTGCCCTTCATCCTCCTGGTAGAGTACTCCTCCCAGACCATGATGACTGGCATCCACATGGAGTTCGTAAGGCTTCTTTGTGTCTGCATAGGCCAGAACAGGGGCGGTGGTAAAGCTCTTTTTCAGCATCTGGAAGGCGCCTTCACACTTCTCATTCCACTGGTCCTGGACTGACTCCCCCAGCTTCCTGGGGCCCGAGTCATCCTCTTCCCCCTCCGTCTTCAGCAACTTATTCAAGGGTCTCGCTGTTCGAGCAAACCCCTCCACGAACCTCCTGTAATAGGAACAGAATCCTAGGAAGGACCTGAGTTCTGTTACGGTGGTAGGTCTTGGCCAGGAGGTGACAGCCTCCAGTTTTTCAGGGTCTGTGGACACCCCATTTTCGGACACTATGTGTCCCAGATAATTGACTGAAGACTGGTAAAATTGGCATTTTTCAGGTGAGAGCTTGAGTCCTTCTTCACTCAGTCTCTTCAAGACCTTCTCCAGCCTTTCTTCATGTTCCTCCAAAGTTCTGCCAAAGACTATGATGTCATCCAAGTATACAAGGACCTCGATGAGGTTCATGTCTCCCACAGTCTTCTCCATGAGTCTTTGGAATGTGGCTGGAGCTCCAGACAGACCTTGAGGCATCCGGTTGAATTCAAAGAACCCCACTGGGGTTATGAAAGCCGTCTTTTCTTTGTCTTCTGGGTGCATCGGGATCTGATAATACCCACTCTTTAAGTCCATAACACTGAACCACTTGGCTCCGGACAAGCTCTGTAAGGCATTTTCTATCCTTGGAGTGGTATACTGATCCGGAGTGGTTCTCCTGTTGAGGGTCCTATAGTCAATACACAACCTTAATGACCCGTTCTTCTTCCGGACCACTACTATGGGGGAGGCATACGGACTTCTAGATTCTTGGATCACACCTGTTCACTTGAGCTCAGCAAGCTGTCCCCTCAAATCTTCGAGGTCTGCCAATGGAACCCGCCTAACCCTTTCTCTGAAGGGCTTGTCTTCCTGGAGGCGGATTCGATGGGTGGCACTCCTAGCACACCCCACATCAAACTCATCATGTGAGAAGATCCTCTCCCACCGAATCAACTGGTTCCGGGCTCTCTCCCTCCAAGCCCTGGGCAGGTTTGGATTCTCCATTGAAAGCTTCTCCCACACTGTACTCTCTCCATCTGTCTTCCCCACATCTGATGAGGCAACTGGTGTGGCTGTGCTCACCCGGCCCAATAACAGCCTGGCTGGGACTTCCATGGGACCATCCGTGGTGTTTCTGACACTCACAGGCACCTTGCAGTGGGCCTTCTTCAGGGACCTCACCGGGACCACTTCCGGGACTACCTCCAAGCCCGAAGGTTCTTCTCTTGGGTCGGGTTCCAACATCACAAAAGGGCCCGGCTGCTCCCAAGTGAGTTTCACTGTGGCCTTCAAGCAGGTTACTTCACCGGGTTGCAGCACTATCCCTTTTTTCCCAGTCTCCAGACCTTCCCTACCCCCTCTTCCGGGGCCTTTTGCTCTAAGATCAGCCGTTGGAAGGCGGTCTTCAACATTGGGTGAATCTCCGTGACTGGGAGGTTCTTCCTTCTTGTTAGTGGGACCAAAAGTCTCTGGACCAGATCCGTGTTGGTTCCTATTATCAAGGAACTCCTGTTAGCTCCAGGCGGTCGGGGGCACACCACAGCCAAGGTGTCGAACACTTCCCCCTTCCCAGCTATGGATGGGTCAAACGTCAGTTTTATGGGTAGATAGCCATCATAAGGAAACTTCTCTGTTCCAATTCCCCATATCTCCAAGTCTTCAATCTTCTGGATGGGTAGGTGACTTAGGTGCCTGTCGTAGAAGTCTCGATACAACAGGGTCACCTGCGCTCCAGTATCCAACAGGGCTCTTGTGTAGATCCCCTCTACTTGAATGGATACAATTGGAGAGTGACCCACCAGTTTCTCTGGGTACTGCTTCGAAGGGGTCTCTTTCCTTGGATCTTTGCATTTCTCTTTTTATCTTTCCTTTCTCCTTTTGTCTTTGGACCTAAGTCTCTCCTGAGCCTGGTATGCATTGATCTCTCTCCTCTGTATGGGTGTAACTACCCGCTGAGGGACATTATTGTGTTTCTTTGGAGTGCGTTCCTTCTGAGGAACCCTCGGTTTCTTCTGTGGGGTCCTGGCCCCTTCTCTCATGTGCTTCTTATTCAGTATGGAGTTCCTTGATGATGATGGGCACCCGGTTGACTCCTTCACCGGGGCCCGTTGAAGTTTTCCGGCGGCTTGCGGTTATTCAGTCTCTTCTTCTTAGGACTGGCACATACTTTGGCAAGATGGCCAGCTCCCCCACAATTGAAACAGATCACATTTCCCCAATTTTCCAGGGATGCGGGTGCTGAGGTATTCGGGAACAATTCCTTCCTCGGACTTTCCCTGTCTGGTACCCTTGACTCCTTTTCCATCAAGGAGGTCAACATTCCCAGCACTTGGGACATCTGCGACTTCAAGGTATCCACCTCTGCATCTCTTTCTAAGGTCATGGCCGTCCTGACCATCACCGGAGGAGGGTTTACCATCTCATCTGGTTGGCTCCTCTTTTTCTCCTCCAGCATAGCTTCTTCCTCTCTGACTACTCGGATCAAGTCGGTACTCCAGGCTCTTCCCGTCCTGTCTTGTACGTAGCGCCAGTGCGATGGGATCCAGGGGTTGAGATCCTCTCATCACCTGTTGGACCCGGGCCTCATCCACCTTCTTCGGGTCAATCCCCTTCTTTAGGATCATCTTGTGCAGTATTTTATCTAGGCGCATCATGAACTCTGATAGCTTCTCCCCTGCCTTTTGATAGCAATGCTCCAGTTGGTAGGTAAGTTCAGTGATCTTCTCTGTTCCGCCGAACACATTCTGCAGAATGTCTAGATAGTCCTGCGCAGTACAGTCTGTCTTACTCATCTTGAGGTTGCGTACGGCCTCTAAGGCAGGCCCCTTCAAGCTCTCAGCAATTCTCTGCTTCTTCCTGTGGTCTGGGACTTCCCACTCCTCCTAGAGCCTGAGTTGCACCGTCTAACCACTCCTCAAATCCTTCTTCGCCTGAAGGTACAGGTTTCCTTCCTGAAAACATTCGGAGTTTCCGGTATCCTGATATTTGATAATCTGCCGGGTCTTTCTTGCATTGCGCTATGATTTCCCCTAGAACCGCGCATAATTCTGTGCTGAGGGTGCCCTGCGGCAATCCGGGACTCTCTTCTTTCTTTACATCTTTTAGATTGGGTGGGGCGCGTATCAGCTTATAAGTTTGTTTATCCGCCGTTTCTATGCTTGGCTTCTTGAAGTCTTCTGGGACTCCATCCTTCCATTTTATCAGTACATATGTCAAAGGAGGTTCTAATCTGACATGCACAATCCATGCCTTCTGTTGTGGGGATAGTGACATCACTAACTGTTTCACTGCATCTTCTTGCCAGATCCCTGGGAGTTCTATGATCACTGCCCCATTTGGATCTGTGTTGACTGCTGCGCACCACTTCACTACTTCTAGTGGGTCCATGCTGGTACTTTTTGGCTGCTATTTGCTGCAACAGGATCCCGGACTGACGAGCCCCCACGTGTAGCGCTACCCACAGTTAAGAGAGCCGCTGATTTGATTTCGGGCCCTGCACACAGTACCGCCAACCCCCGGCAATCTTACTCGACCCACTCTGGCACAGTCAGTCTAGGGTTAAACTCCTATCACTCTCAGGTGTATTGTACTTAATAATCTCTAAACAGTCAGACAACACGCTGAGGCAAGAATATAAATATATATCAGCTTTACTGGTAACGAAGGATTCAAGGTATAACATGCAACACATACATGGGCCTGCAGAGCCCTGCATCAATCAATGTACTAGGTGCAGCAGAATAATATGGCGCCGCGCAGTGTCCACCACACGGAGCTATTATGGCGTGCACTCTCCTATGGCGTAGTAACACAAACTTTCTAACTCCCCGCCTAAGTCAGGCCTGACATGGGATGGAACTGAGTCTCTTTTCCCTAAGGAAGGAAGGTTTCTTCACCGGCCAGCTTTCTTTGGTGCACTTGAAGAAATAACCATTTGTAATCCACATTGGGTGGTAACTTGAAATAACAGGGCAAAACGAGGGGGGGTAGGTACTTCAACTCTGTCCCACTACCGGACCCCCCAAGAAACACTGGTGAGCGAACAGCCGGCCTAGGCAGTCTACAGGCCTGAACACAACTCAGTCTATTGATATGGGCAGGTGCCCGCTCACCACTCCAGGCGCGATCCCAGCCTGGGACTTCCACCGCATGTGTGTCGCACACAGCGTCTGCTCCGATCGAGTCCCCGATCCAACTCACGTCCTATCACGACGGGTCAGGATCCACCCAGGTTCCGCAGTATGGTGGAAGGCTCTTCGGACTTCAAGCAAGGCCTCAGGCTTCAGGCCTTGCCCCACAGCCGATCCGCACAGGATGACTTGTTGCTTGAAGCACTGTGTCCCAAGAGAGCGAGCTCCACCTCGCCTCTCACTTAAGTAACCCCTCCCATGAGTCTCTGCGGTGAAACCTCCGCCCTGGGACCAAATAGGGTTCTGGGTAACGTAGTCCTGGGGCCTTAAATGAGACCCCGCTACATATGCAAAGCCAAAGTTTTTTCTTTAGGTTTGGATAGAGTAGGGAAGGGTCAAAGTACCGTGACATTTTTTATAAAATATAATAAATCTTATATGTTTTAATTTAAAAAAAAACAGCATTTACTAAAACTGAAGTGTGCAAAATCTGGTGCAGCTGTCCATGGTAGCCATTCAGCTTCTAACTTCAGCTTGTTCAATTAAGCTTTGACAAAAACAAACAAATATGGAAGCTGATTGGTTTCTATGCAGAGCTGCACCAGATTTTGCACTCTCCAGTGTTATTAAATATATCCCCATGTATATAAGACTAAAAAAGTACTCACAAACAATATAGAGCATCCAGACCATAACAAATATCCAACAGATCGACCAGAAATGGTACCGCACCTCTAGATGGACCAAGAGGATGTCCCAGAGTTCTGCAGATGCTAACGCATTTAAAGGGTTCCCCCTGGTAGCCCACCTCCAGATGGAGCTAGAGAGTGTAACAGAGTTCTGGTCAATATGTTTGATATTTGTGATGGGCTTGATGCTTTATATTGTTTGTGAGTACCTTACTTTTTATTCTTATGTAGCACTTACCCCCATTTAAGGGACCGGCTGGTTTTGTTTTGGGTCATGCAAGATGCGTTCAGGAATCCTCTGCCACAGGATTTTCAAGTCCCAAACCTCCTAGCCAAGCAATAAGAGAGAACCTTTATGCCATATTGGCATATTGCAGGGCCTTTAAGTTCTTGGAACCCTCCTTGATTAGGTTGCCAGGCCTCTCCCGAGACAGCAGTACCATCGCCAGTCTCCTCTGGGGAAAGGTCCTCGCCTGGCTTTCCTCTCCTCAAGAGTAGACTTCCCGAAAATGGGTGGTATGGGATCCTCTTCAAAGGTGTAGGCCCCAGCCAGCGGAGCTGGGCCTACCAGGCAGCGATGCAGCCTTGGGCTGAAGGTGCCCGGGGCTGGAACACACGCATGCACCCCGTGCCATGCGGGCCATGAGGCGCGCACACCAACCACCCCGATCAATGTTGTCTGCCCCTTATGTACCCCTTCCCAGCATGCACAGCAGGCTAACCATGCCCACTGCACGGCTGCCGAGAAAGGACAACCAATGTGGTGTGATACCCCTGTATTTCAACCTGGGCCGGTGGTGGCAATGCCACCTACTGGCGAACAGGGAACACAACTGCCAGGCAGTATCACACCCAGAGCAGAAGAAAAATTTAGAACAATCAGCTGGTCTGAGCCTAAATACTGGCTCAGACTACCCCTAAATTTAACATAGCGTCCCAATATTTGGGAGGGGCGCTACACTTAAATAAATGGCGTCTTGGTAAATGTGCAAGGCTTCGTTTTTTCCCTTCTTTTGTTTTTTCATGCATAGTGCTTAAAGCGGAGTTCCACCCTAAAAACGAATTTGTTATTAAGATGTTGCCTTTAATCTTAAAAAAAAGATTTTGTCCAAAAAATTTTTTTTGCTTACAGGGAAATTGCTGTTACGAGGCAGATTTCCTAATCTGCCTAGTTCTTAGTCCGCAGTGGATCAACTTCCGTTCCTAACCCCCCCATGGCCTCCTGGGAAATGATGACACTCATTTCCCAGGAGTCTCTGGGCATTACAGTGCTAGCGCAAGATCTTCATTGTCATAACAATGGGGCGGGACGTTCCTTCGTCGCCGCCCGTTGTCATGACAACAATACTAACTAACGGCGCTACAAGCGCAGTTATACTGCGCATGTGCGAGATCGAGAGGTGCATGCTGGTTACCCAGCATGCACCTCTCTCGGGAAATCCAGGAAGACACATGAACTGGGCTTCATAATGTCCACAGCTATCATGGAAATGGCCAAAAGATCGCTGAGAAGATATCAGGTAAGTGTTTGCAACTACAGTATTTATGTACCGATTGTGCTTTATTAATATGTGTTAAAGAATATTCATAGAAATTTATTTGAGATTGCAAAAAAATAATATATATATTATGCCCGGAACCCCGCTTTAAGGATTCTCCAGCCTGAGGTGGGCAGCAAGACCATGCGGATTTTAGAAGACCATGGCCTTGGTTACGTGCTGGAGAATACTGTCCAATTGGGGAGATTCCAGTTCACTTCACTGTCCCATATTCTATTAAAAAAAAATGAATCAGGAAGGGGGTGACCACCTACTTGGTATCTACTGGGGCATGCTGCATCTTGCAAGCTGGCTTTCAGCTTTCAGCTGGCAGGTGACCAAACTGAGAAATTATTTAAGAAGCGATACATAAGTGAAATCAAACGTGTGTTTATATAGTTATCAGAATTGACCTTAATCGCTTATTTTCACATGATCATGAAGAAAACATACACAGTACCAGTTTTGTGCTCTCACTATGAAGCACAGCATCCATTATATTTCTTCTATGATGGCTTACATTGGTAAGGTTTATTTATATATCTCATGTGAGGCTAATAGTGTCTGCTTGAGTGCATGGCTAGAAATATGTAGTACAATTAAGGCTATATGCATTTTATCTCTGTGAGGCCCTTTACTTTCTATTTCTAGGAAAAACATAAGCAGACCACCCCTCTTATGATGGCCAGGAGCCATCTGGTAACCATAAGGGGAACATACTGTATCTCTGGGCCGAGCACAATACAGGGGGTTTTCTGAAAGAAGTGTAATTTATAAATGGACTACAATTCTTAAGTAAATGAGAACCTGTGCAGAACAAAGGTAGATCGGATAAATATACAAAACATATAAAACAAAACAGTGTTGCGCTTCCTAAATACAAAATAACTCCCCATAATGAGAATAAGTGATTAACTTGCAATATAGCAAGATACTGAATGCACAATCAAATATTTGTGTTCCCTGACTGGGAATAGTAAATCAAAAATGAAAAATAGGTGTTCCCTGAATGGGAATAGTGAACAATAAAACAAAACAGTAAAACAATTAGTACAGCGCTATATAAGTAGTGATAAAAACAATGTGAAAAAAGTAACATATGAGTGTATACAAAAAATCAATTGAAAGAATATGAACCTTAATGTAATATGTGAATCACAGAACAATATGTGAAATCCAATAGGTGATATTCAACCTATAAACTGTGAACGTGAAAGAGCTGAGGGTTAAACTGAAATCCCGCAAAACATTTAAAAGTTCTGAAAAGGTGTTCCAAAAGAAAAGTGCCACAAATGAAGCGAATCAGTCCTTTAAAGAAGTGAAAAATGATATTATATATGTTGGAAGGAAGGTCTATGATAGGGAAGTCTTCATCCACCAGAATCACGAGGCACCAGAAGAGTGATAATATAATCTGCTTACCGCAACTGTGTGACCACTGTTACGGTGGTCTTTTCGGGCGCAGGGGTTTAAAGTCTCCCCTTAGACCAATAGTGGGTGGATGTGTATCCAAAAATGGTATCTATTCAACTCCAGAAAACATGAAAAGAAACCATAGCGTAATACTGCAAATAAATATTTATTGACCACACAGTATTGCACTTACAGGAATGTTGATCTGTGCGAGCGTATCGTATAGTATGGCGGGGACGCGGCGTCTCCTCAAAGCTTCAACAAGCAGGAGAAGCTTTGAGGAGACACCGCGTCCCCGCCATACTATACGATACGCTCGCACAGATCAACATTCCTGTAAGTGCAATACTGTGTGGTCAATAAATATTTATTTGCAGTATTACGCTATGGTTTCTTTTCATGTTTTCTGGAGTTGAATAGATACCATTTTTGGATACACATCCACCCACTATTGGTCTAAGGGGAGACTTTAAACCCCTGCGCCCGAAGAGACCACCGTAACAGTGGTCACACAGTTGCGGTAAGCAGATTATATTATCACTCTTCTGGTGCCTCGTGATTCTGGTGGATGAAGACTTCCCTATCATAGACCTTCCTTCCAACATATATAATATCATTTTTCTCTTCTTTAAAGGACTGATTCGCTTCATTTGTGGCACTTTTCTTTTGGAACACCTTTTCAGAACTTTTAAATGTTTTGCGGGATTTCAGTTTAACCCTCAGCTCTTTCACGTTCACAGTTTATAGGTTGAATATCACCTATTGGATTTCACATATTGTTCTGTGATTCACATATTACATTAAGGTTCATATTCTTTCAATTGATTTTTTGTATACACTCATATGTTACTTTTTTCACATTGTTTTTATCACTACTTATATAGCGCTGTACTAATTTTTTTACTATTTACTTATTTGAATTTGGGTATCCACTTTCTGGTACTGGCAGCTTTTTATACACCATCATTGTGTATTTTTATTCATTATTTTACGTGTTTATCTAGCACAGTGTTTTCCTTTATTTTAAGTTTTTTTTAAATAAAACAAAACAAATAAAGTCCACACACTAAAATAGAATTAAGAGTCCAAATGCACAAGTATAGTCCTCAGAGTCTTCTGCATAAAAACGCACAACACACCACTAGTGCCTGAATGCAGAGGCGGCTCTCTAATTAGGCAAATTAGGCGGTCGCCTAAGGCCTCGCACTCACAGGGGCCTTGCGGCCGCCTGATTTGCCTTTGATCAATACTAATGTCGGCATCATCGGATCTCTCTATTACCCCTCTCTCTTTCTCACTTCCCCCTTTCCCCCCACTCTTGCATTGGCTGAATATGTCTGATGGGTGAGGAGGGTGCCCTGGAAGTGGTGCTGATCACCTGTGTGCTAGATCCGTGCATTTTCTGCAGCCATTTTTCTTGCTTGAATTATTTTTCCCATTATGGCCGTGAGTGGGGTCTCATGTCTAAGTTTTGCCTAAGGCCTCACAAAGCCTAGAGCCGCCTCTGCGCTGAATGTTGAAAATGCAAGTGCTCTCCTCCACCTCTATATCCTAGCCGCTCACCTCACGTTCTGACCCCTGTTTCACCAGCAGGTCAGAAAAGGCAGGTTCCCTCACAGGGATATAAACGGATCAACTGGTCATGGAGCTCCTATTCCTTTTGTGCTGCCTCCGGCTGATTAGATGGATACTAGCCAGTACAGATTCCCTCAATGGGGTCCGGTGCACATAGGAATAGAAAAGGCCAAATCTAGTGCTCTCTGATTATAAAAACGGTTTATTTGCTCATTAAAACTTTAAAACGTTACTCACAAACGCAGCACTTAAGCAGTGCGGGCTCAGGATGCATAGAAAAGACAAGATGCTTGCGGGATGACGTAGCCACTGCGACTCCTTCAACCCTATACGCGTTACGTCGAATGACTTCTTCAGCAAGGACCCCTTGCTGAAGAAGTCATTCGACGTAACGCGTATAGGGGGGAAGGAGTCGCAGTGGCTACGTCATCCCACGAGCATCTTGTTGTTTCTTTGCATCCTGAGCCCACCTGCCTTTTCTGACCTTCTGGTGAAACAGGGGTCAGAACGTGAGGTGAGTGGCTAGGATATAGAGGTGGAGGAGAGCACTTACATTTTCAACATTCAGGCACTAGTGGTGTGTTGTGCGTTTTTATGCAGAAGACTCTGAGGACTAAACTTGTGCATTTGGACTCTTAATTTCTTTTTAGTGTGTGGACTTTATTGTATTGTTTATTGTTCACTATTCCCATTCAGGGAACACATATTTTTAATTTTTGGTTTACTATTCCCAGTCAGGGAACACAAATATTTGATTGTGCACTCAGTATCTTGCTATATTGCAAGTTAATCACTTATTCTCATTTAAGGATTATGGGGAGATATTTTGTATTTAGGAAGCGCAACACTGTTTTGTTTTATATATTCTACATGTGAAGTGAACGCATTTTCTGTGTGTGCAGCAGCCAGGTGTGGGGGGGTATTTTTTCAATTTTTTTACTTCTTTTTTTTTTTTTTGTGGGATTTTGCTAAATCACCCACTACACATATCACTATTTAGCTGTAGCACACCCATCCTTTGGCCCCCGCTTACCTTCACCTGCGGGGGCAGGACACACCATGCCACAAGCCTGTGTCCTCCTTATCAGAGGTCAGGCGGTGTTTACAGATTTGGGTCCTGCAGCGAGTTACCTCTTTCCACTGGTTCTCGTCCCCAGATTATAGGGAAAAGTCTATATTCTTCCCCAAGAAGGCCAATGTCCACACGACTTTAACTCCAACAAAGAGTTTATTTTCCTTTTGTTTCAGTTAACGGGAAATTGAAGAGAGAAAGAAGCTAGCGAAGATAGGAGGTAAATTCAGGCACACAACACCCGACTCACTCATCGCCACTCGATCCCGAGTGGGTTTAGCTCACCCGGATAGATCCCTCTCACAGTCTAGCAGCCGGAGTGGAGCTCGAACAGTACTATCTCTTTGTCCCCTCCAGGGACGGGTTCAGGAGATCCTCAATAGCAGCAGAATCCTGTTATTCCTGAATCCAGAACTTCACTTAACCTTCTGTAGGATTCAGAGAACAGATGATGCCAATGGACACTCTACAGGGTTAACTTTGTTGAGCAAGGAATCCTTCCCTCTGACAGGTCACCAGGCCTTTCCCGAGACAGCAACCTACTATCACTTGTCTCCTCTGTGGGACCGATCCTCCCCTGGCTTCCTCTCCGTCAGAGCGGGTACCCTCACCCGGGCACCCTGGGACACCAATATGCTGTTTGTAGACCCAGTCAATGGTACTGGGCCTACCTGGAACGTCGCGGCCTCAGGCCAAAGGTGCCTGAGACTCTCCGGCCAGTCCACGCACCCCCAAGGGGCACACTCCCCCAGGTACTCCTCTCCCCGGGCACTCCTTCCTAAAAATGGCGTCTGCCCCTTATATACCCTCTCCCGGAATGCACAGCAGGCGAGGCCCCGCCCACTGCACGGCAGCCGAGAGAGGACATCCAATACCGCCACTGTGTCACCTGGGGTTCGACCCTAGGCCTAGGCAACAGTGCCACCCACATGCCAAAGGGGAACCGTACACCAGACAACACCACAGCAGAGCAGAGTCCAGCACTAAATTATAAAGCCTGGGCCAAACTATGGCCCAGGCTGTCCCTTAAATTTGGGCATAGCGACCCCCTAAATTTAGGGGTCCGCTACATAGTGAATAAGGACATTATTCTATTATTTTTTGCGCTGATAGAAATTTGTTTTATTATAGGATAAATATACAGATAAATAGACAAACAGATAGATAGATACCACTGAACCGAAAGAAGATCTCCAAAAATATCACAATGCATAATGTACAATAATGCTCTGATCATGGACATTTAGAAGAATCCTTAAAGCTGATCTCCTGGGAAAGATTTGTTTTTTAACTTGCAGTGGGGCTGTTGCCCTTGCTACATGGGTTAACCGCTTGTCAACCGGCTCACACACTTATACGTCGGCAGAATGGCACAACTGCGTATATATATATACGTTGCTTTAAATTTTGCGCCGTGAGGGCGCTCGGACTCAATGTCCGCCGGTGTCCCGCGATCCTGTCACGGAGCTGCAGAACGGGGAGAGGCCAGTGTAAACAAGGCATTTCCCTGTTCTGCCTTGTGACAGGACACTGATCTACTGCTCCCTGTGATCGGGAGCAGTGATTAATGTCATGTCACTTGGAGTCCAGCACCAACACAGTTAGAATCACTCCCTAGGACACACTTATCCCCTTCCTCGCCCCCTAGTGGTTAACCCCTTCCCTGCCAGTGTCATTTACACAGTAATCAGTGCATTTTTATAGCACTGATCGCTGTATAAATGACAATGGTCGCAAAATAGTGTAAAAATTGTCCGCCATAATGTAGCAGTCGCGATAAAAATCGCCGATCGTTGCCATTACTAATAAAAAAAAATAATAATAAAAATGCCATAAAACTATCCCTTATTTTGTAGACGCTATAACTTTTGTGAAAACCAATCAATATACGCTTATTGCGATTTTTTTTTTACCAAAAATATGTAGAAGAATACATATCGGCCTAAACTGAGGAAATGTATTTATTTTTTATATATTTTTGGGGATATTTATTATAGCAAAAAGTAAAAAATATTGCTTTTTTTTCAAAATTTTCTTTTTTCTTTTTGTTTATAGCGCAAAAAATAAAACACGCAGAGGTAATATAATACCACCAAAAGAATAGATAGATAGATAGATAGATAGATAGATAGATAGATAGATAGAATTAATAATGACAATGATGATTATGATGATGCTGGTGATAATAACAGCTACAATCTCCTATTATGTTCTTTATGAGAACAAAGAACAGGACCGGCATAAAGAAGCCTGGGAGTTGGCATATGAAAGCAGCAACAAATCCAATTAGCATCAAGTAAACATCTGTTGAATGTTGAATGTTTGTGACACCTTCATGGTCAATTTACGTACCTTCCTCTTGGCAAGTGTGATGGCCAAGTTGACACTTTAAGAATTTTTACAAGTCAAGATATGTGCATATGTTTCAGCAAAAGACTACAAAAATATATAAGCATTTTTTTTACATATATATTTTTGTATTTATATTTTTAATTGTAATTGAGCTTCAATTTTAAAGGAACCTCCCCCTTAAAAAAGAAAAGTCGAGTTTTCCACAAAACAAAAAGGTTTTATTTAGAAATGTTTTCACACAAGATTCACACAAATTTCACCCAGAATCCCCAGAATTTTCCAATAAAGGCCCACACACACGATCGGATATTCCGAAAACAATTGTCAGATGGACGTGTTTTGACGGATAATCCGACCGTCTGTATGCTCCATCGTTGGATGGTCATGCTCTCAAATTGTCCGACAACAAATGTGTTCCGTCAGATTATCTGATTGTGTGTACACAAGTCAGTCGGACTAAAATCCAAAGTACAAACACGCTTGCTCCGAACCAATGCTAACCATAAGACAACATTAGCAGAAGTTGCCTAAAGGGTGGTGCTAAAGAGCAGAAAAACCATGTAGTTTTGTGAATGTTGGCTGAAAAAGTTCTACCGTCTGTATGCAGAACAAGTTCACAGCCAATGCCCTTCGGTCAAAAATCCACAGATTTGTCCAATGGAAATCCGATCGTGTGTATGAGGCTTAATTCAGATTAGAAAAGTGGGGAAATCTTGTGAGTTTTGTGTGAATCAATCACCCCCTAGTGACTGCCTATATACAGGCACATGGTGGATTTAGCTATTACACAAGACTATTAGAGTGAAGGTCTTGCTATGCAATATTGCAACCCAGGAAGCAGAGATAACATATAACATCAACCTGAATTGTATGTCAAAGTAATATAAAAAAAAACAAAAAAAAAAACATATGCAGTACAACACTTGCACAATTCCCCATGTTTAGCCCTTTAAATACTTTGCAAGTACATAAAAATATCTGTTAACCTGTTAGAAATGCTCTTGGCTCCTAATTTCCTCTCGTGGAATGGCACTGCATGCCTATTATTGACTTCAGTTGCAGTAATTGGTGTCAGCCCTACCCTGTTGTCTGACCATAAGCGCCGTACACACAGGCCAAATATCAGGCGACATTCGGACAGCGTGTACGGCAGACGGTACTACAGAAGCCAGATGTTTGGCTGGCTTCTGTCAAAGGAGCATGACTGAAAAAGGTCTGCCGATCGGCATCTGATCAGCGCTTTCAGCCAATGGCTGAGAGCGCTGACAGTTGTGTCCTGGCAGGCAGGGGGGGGGGGTAAGCCCCCTGTCCTGTCAAAACACAATAGCTTAGTGTGGGAGATCACTGTACTAACATCCTCCTGAGCTCTTTGTTTTTTTACATTCAGCCCGCTGGGTTGACGGAGCAAATATGAGAAGTTAATTAATAGGTTTTACATACACTTTAAAGCCGCCTTTCTCAACCTTTATAACACAGAGGAACCCTTTGAATAACTTTTTGGCTTCAGGAAACCTCTGCTAATAATTATTATATCTACAGCTCACAGCACATTAGTGTGATGGTCAGAGTCAAGAATGCTTCTTACATTTGTGGTCATTTGGAAGAATCCCCCACTTACAGATCAGACATTTGCGATTTGGTTCGTTTACATTAATTTTTTTGTATGAAAATACATTTTTCAGAGATTCAGATGTATCTGAATTTCTGAATGGTCATAATAAATGTAAAGTAATCGGGAAAAAAGTTAAAACAAAATTAACTAATTTATTTGTTCATTATGTTTCATTCGGACTCATTGAAAATAGTAACTCCCTGCTGTCAGCAAAATGTAGACAAAACAAATTCCGGTTTAAAAAAAAAAAAAAAAAACAGAGTGGGGGTCCCCCCCGTCCCCCCAATTCATACTAGGCTCTTCGGGTCTGGTATAAATGTTGAGGGGAAGCCCCACCCCAAAGTTCCTACCAGATCCTTTGGTCTGGTATAGATTTTAAGATAAACCCCACGTCATAAAAACTCTATACCAGGCTATACCAGGCCCTTAAACAAGCGTGCAGCCTGGCAGGCCAGGGATGGGGGGATGAGCAAGGACAAGGGCCTCTCCCAGGATGCATGGGGGATTTATGAGGACAAGGGCCTCTTCCCCACAACTCGGGGCCGGTGGTTGGGGAAACTGCAGGCAGGGGGATTATTGCAATCTGGAAGCCCTCTTTATCAAGAAGTCCCCTAGAGATCCCCCCATGTGAATGAGTATGGGGTATATGGTACTCCTACTCTATACCCAAAAAAGTGTAAAAAAAAAAAAAACACACACACAAATAAATAAATGTCCCCTGAGGTAGATCCAAGGTCAATAACGATGAATGCACAGCCGCCAATCTGCACAAAAAAAAACCTCCGCAACCACCAGGTCAGGGCTGTGGGAAATAGGCCTTTGTCCTCATCAACAATCAAGCCCCATCTAGCTCAAAGCACCCCCTCATGTTGAGGGTATGTGACCTGGTATGGTTCAGGAGGAAGGGGTACTCGCTTCCCCCCCCCCTTTGCTGGCCTGCCAGGTTGCATGCTCAGATAAGTGACCGGTTGTCTCTCTGTGTGTTCCGCTCAGACTCAATGAATGGGGGTTGTACAAACGGGTGCCTCTGCATCTGCTGCTAAGAGTGACGGGCAGGGGATGGAGTCCATCCTGGCTCTTGTAGTGGCTCAAAGGGAAAAGGGTTTACCCCTGATGCCGCACATCTGAAAGATCCTAGGGGGGTAAGTGGCAACCTCAGCCTGGACTCTGACTAGGCCACGCCCCAACACATTTCGCTCCACCCCCTGGAGCTTAGTCATGGGGAGCATGCTCAGATAAGTGACCTGAAGAAGGAGGCTGCGCCTCTGAAACATGTAGTCTTGGCAACCGTTTGCTTGTCAAAGGAGAAGCTACACTCACAACTTTCCCCTCTTCGGCTGCGAGTGACGTCATGCAGCGCCGGCTGGTCCGTGCGCGTGCACAGCTGCTTGCACCGCTTGTCGGGATGTGGAGGCTAGGCTCGGATTAACATCATGCATCGCCCATCGGGTTTTGGAGCCAACCCAGCCACATAGGCCAGGAGAGGAGGCATAATTCTTGTTGTACATGCGATTACAGCCCCTCGTTTGTGAGTGCAACCCTCTACTTCTGATTTTGAATTTTAATCATTAAAAGCGGTATTACACTAGGGCAGCCGTGCGCTCTCTTTTCCCTTGTATGTTTCAGATAAGTGTCTGGTGTGGATTTTGGGGGGACCCCATGTTCTTTAAAAAAAATAAAAAATTGGGGTGGGGTTCCTGTAAAATCCATACCAGACCTGAAGGGCCTGGTATGGATTGGGGGGGGGACGCTGTTTTTTTTAACCAACATTTGTTTTGTTTTCATTCCGATGACAGCGGGGAGTCCCACTGACAGCAGATGAGTCGTGGTTGTTAAGGACTTGGCTGGCTTTCCCCGCTCCTTAATAACCAGCACTATTCTAAATGAAACAAAATGAATGCCGAAGCTATGAAACAAATTCCAAAAACAAATCGGTCCATTAGTGAATGCTCTTAACCACTTGCCGACCGCGCCATGTACAAAAGACGTCCACAGCGCGGTCGAGTTATCCTGAGTGGACGTCCCAGGGACGTCCTCACAGAATCTTGCTCCCGCGCGCCCCCTGGATATGTCTGTGACCGCCGGGTCCGGAAGACCCGGCGCATCACGGATCACGGTAGATGGCCGCTAATCGCGGCCGTTTACCACGTGATCGCTCCGTCAAATGACGGAGCGATCACTTGTAAACAGACCGGCGTCATGTCATGACGCCGGTTCCTCCCTCCCCTCTCTGTACCGATCGGTACAGTGTGAGAGGAGAGGGGAGGGAGCAGATCAAGGCAGCAGCGCTGTGGGCTGGATCTGTGACAATTGCAGTCACAGATCCAGCCATCCATCCATCCCTGCTCAGCCATCCCTGTGCAATACCCTGCTAATACTCTGCAATACACCCTGCCAATACTCTGCAATACCCTGTGCAATACTCTGCAATACCCTGTGCAATACTCTGCAATATCCTGTGCAATACCCTGTGCAATACTCTGCAATACCCTGTGCAATACCCTGTGCAATACTCTGCAATACCCTGTGCAATACCCTGTGCAATACCCTGTGCAATACTCTGCAATACCCTGTGCAATACTCTGCAATACCCTGTGCAATAGCCTGTGCAATACTCTGCAATACCCTGTGCAATACTCTGCAATACCCTGCCCATACTGTGCAATACCCTGCCCATACTCTGCCCATACTGTGCAATACCCTGCCATACTGTGCAATACTCTGCCATATTCCGCAATACCCTGCCATACTCCGCAATACTCCTCAATACCCTGCAATACTCCTCAATACCCTGCAATACCCCTCAATACCCGGCAATACTCCACAATACCTGGCAATACTCCACAATACCCGGCAATACTCCACAATACCCTGCAATACTCCGCAATACCCGGCAATACTCCGCAATACCCGGCAATACTCCTCAATACCCTGCAATACTCCTCAATACCCTGCAATACTCCTCAATACCCGGCAATACTCCGCAATAACCACTTCCTGCCCGCCGGCCGTCATATGACGTCCTTGACTTTATGCGAGGATATCTGAATGATGGGAGCAGCTACAGGCATCATTCAGATATTCGCTTTTTCAGCTGGCGATTCCCTGCACCATAAGAATGATCATAGCGGCTGTTCCACTGCTTGATCGCTCTTACAGAAGGTGAGAGGGGGTGCCCCCCCTCCCGCTGCCCTCCGGTGCTTCTACCGACTCACCGCTACGATCAAAGCCAAGATTTTTTTTTTTTCCAGGCTTCCCAGCCTAGAGGTGAGATGTGGGGTCTTATTGACCCCATATCTCACTGTAAAGAGGACCTGTCATGCCATATTCCTATTACAAGGGATGTTTACATTCCTTGTAATAGGAATAAAAGTGATCAAAAAAAAATTTGGGGCGGAAAAACATGTCAAACTAAAATAAATAAAGTAAAATGAACAATAAAATATATATATTTTTTTTAAAGCGCCCCCTCCCCCGCGAGCTCGCATGCAGAAGTGAACGCATACGTAAGCCCCCCCCACATATGAAAACGGTGTTCAAACCACACATGTGAGGAATCGTTGCGAACGTTAGAGCGAGAGCAATAATTTTGGCCCTAGACCTCCTCTGTAACTCAAAACATGTAACCACTAAAAATATTTAAAGCGTTGCCTATGGGGATTTTTAAGTAGCAAACTTTGGCACCATTCCACGAGCGTGTGCAATTTTGAAGGGTGACATGTTAGGTATCTATTTACTCGGCGTAACTTCATCTTTCACATTATGCAAAAACATTGGGCTAACTTTACTGTTTTTTTTTCTTTTAAGCACAAAACAGTTTTTTTCCGTAAAAAACGCGTTAGAAAAATTTCTGCGCAAACACCGTGCAAGATAAAAAGTTGCAATGACCACCATTATATTCTTTAAGGTCTTTGCTAAAAAAACATATATAATGTTTTGGGGTTCTATGTAATTTTCTAGCAAACAAATGATGATTTTTACATGTAGGAGAGAAATGTCAGAATTGGCCTGGGTGCTCCAGAACGCCTGAAGGTGCTCCAGTCCCTGCATGTTGGGCCTCTGTATGTGGCCACGCTGTATAAAAGTCTCACACATGTGGTATCGCCATACTCGTGAGGAATAGCAGAATGTGTTTTGGGGTGTAATTTGTGGTATGCATATGCTGTGTGTGAGAAATAACCTGCTAATATGACAATTTTGTTAAAAAAGAAAAAAAGAAAAAAAAATCTTGATTTTTGCAAAGAATTGTGGGAAAAAATGACAACTTCAAAAAACTCACAATGACTCTTTCTAAATACCTTGGAATGTCTTCTTTCCAAAAAGGGGTCATTTGGGGGGTATTTGTACTTTTCTGGCATGTTAGGGTCTCAAGAAATGAGATCGGCCGTCAGTACTTCAGGTGTGATCAATTTTCAGATATTGGCACCATAGCTTGTGGACTCCATAACTTTCACAAAGACCAAAAAATATGCAACAATTTGTACTTATTTTTACCAAAGATATGTAGCAGTATAAATTTTGGTCAAAATTTATGAAGAAAAAATACTAGATTGCAAAATTTTAATACGGAAACAAAAAAAAAATCATTTTTTTACAAAATTTTCAGTCTTTTTTCTCTTATAGCGTAAAAAATAAAAAACCCAACAGTGATTAAATACCACCAAAAGAAAGCTCTATTTGTGTGAAAAAAAGGACAAAAATTTCATATGGGTACAGTGTTGTATGACTGAGTAATTGTCATTCAAAATGTGAGAGCACCGAAAGCTGAAAATTCGTCTGGTTAGGAAGGGGGTTTAAGTGCCCAGTTGTCAAGTGGTTAAAACGAAACAAAATTTTCCGCCATGCACATATTACAGAATGCTAAAAAGATCATTGGTATTAGTGGTTACTTATTTGCTTATTGCTCAAGGAACTCCTAGCAACCTCTTGAGGAAAACCTAGTAGAGAAACTCTGCTTTAAAGTATCTGTAAACTGTAGAATTACATCAAATTTAGGAGATTATCTGGCTTGAAGGGATATAGTTGAGGGCCAGTAAAATTACCACTTACCCCATATCTAAAACAAAGTCCTGTGAACTCCAGTTCCAGACCATACAATCTAGAGAAGCTTTGATGGTGCCATTGATGGAATGAATTAGTTATATTATTGACACTATATACTTATAGGAGTTTTATAGTCAGAGCATACATTTTTATTTTATAACATCAGCATTGTAATAACAATAAAAACAATAGTTATTTTTGACAATCCAAAAAAGCCTACTTGAAAAATCTCCTTTTATGTTGTGAGTGCTGCCTGTCTGTTGGCCATCTATTTCCACCATTCCCTGGATTCCCTGCATGCTTTGCAGCTTCTCCTATGCTGTTTACTTTAAATTTCTAAGGACTACAAATCCCATGGTACCTTGCTGCCTGCAAGCAGTGATTCCTGTACTGACTTTGCCACTTGAAACACCTCCTCTCAGCACCTCTGTAGTTCAGAAGGCATGCTCTTTGAAATGTGTGACACAGCCTACTCATAGGGCAGAGCGAGTACATGTTGCAGAATTCAGTAAATTTAAGTAAATGTGTGGAGAACTTTACAAACTTCAAGATTGTTCAGAGTAAAAGGAGCAGGCTAGAAATAAGTGAGATGCATTGTGGAAATTATTATATTATTTTAAATTTTGACCATAATTAAGTTTTGAAAACAAGCATGGTGGTTTATCAGGTAAGCTATAGAGTGATTGATTGGTGGGTCACCTGCACTTTATTTCACTTAAATAATAAGACGTTTTGTAACTGCAAAGCTACCTGTTTGTTAACTAAAATTTAAATTAATGTGTTCAGGGGCCCACTCACACTGAAACGCGGTGCGGAAAACCCGCGTTCCGTGCATGTTTCCACAACATTCAAAACGCACTGGGTGTGCAATCTGCTGTGGGTGCCAATATAATCTGAATGACACCCCGCACATCCAGGCAAACGTAAACATAATGCGTTTGCCTGGACCCGTGGGTGGGACCAATGTGATCCGGTGAAGTATGTTTTTGACAAATAATGCATACACTACTTTTCGTGTAAAAAGACACATAGTTACATAGTTAGTCAGGTTGAAAAAAGACACAAGTCCATCTAGTTCAACCATAAAAAATAAAATAATAATAAATAAAATAAAATATATTGTACAATACCATATACCCAATTCTATACCCACAGTTGATCCAGAGGAAGGCAAAAAAAACAGCAGAGCATGATCTAATTTGCTACAGAAGGGGAAAAAATTCCTTCCTGATCCCTCAAGAGGCAATCGGATTTTCCCTGGATCAACTTTACCTACAAATGTTAGTACCCAGTTATATTATGTATATTTAGGAAAGTATCTGTCAGGGTTGAGTACACCTGCTGGTGGCACTGAGGTTCACTTTGCCGATGGCTGCAGTTCCAGTGTCCACCAGCAGGTGTCTCACAGAAGCCAGCAGGTTCTGATCAGCCACACCTGGCTCTGGCTGCCAGGTGGATACTTAAGGCTGCTCCTCCCTTCCCCCAGTGTATCACTATCCTGTCTGATCATCTCCTTGCTACCAGATTCTGCCTGATAACTTTCCTGAACCTTCCCTTGTCCTGATCCATCCTGCATAGAGTTGAGCGGACACCTGGATGTTCGGGTTCGACGGGTTCAGCCGAACTTCGGAAAAAAGTTCGGGTTCGGGACCGAACTTTAACCCGAACCCGGACCCGAACCCGAACCCCATTGAAGTCAATGGGGACCCGGACTTCTAAGGACTAAAAAGGCTCTAAAAAAGTAATGGAAAGGGCTAGAGGGCTGCAAATGGCAGCAAAATGTTGTTAAGAGCATGGCAAGTGCTCTGCAAACAAATGTGGATAGGGAAATAACTTAAAATAACTTAAAAAAAAAAAAAAATATGCTGGAGGCCCCCTTTTCAGCAGAAGAGGTACAGGAAGTCATTAAGAACCTCAAAAACTCAACGGCACAATGCCACACATATGGTGGGAATGCCCCAGAATACGCCCTTTCTGGAATAAATTATTCAATTTAATGGATAAGCTAGTGGGAAAATAAAATACTTTGAAATAAAAATGTAGCGGGGTGCTAAATTTAAGGGAAGTGTTTGAGTGGTAAATAGGCTCAAACACCCTAATTCTGTAGGATTCATGGACCATTTTGTCCTCGGGGGACAGTATTGGTGTGCAGTTCCCTGCGACCTACAGGTGGCGCTGCCATGGTAGGCTAGGGTTGAACCGCCGATACAGTGCTGTGCCTTTTGTGTCCCCTCTTGGCAGTAGTACAGCGGGGCGGGGAACCTGCTGTGCATGCCGGGAGAGCATATAAAAGGGGCAGACCTTTGGCCTGGGGGCTGATGTCCAGTGGGGTCCACGCCCAGGTGCCTTCGGCCTGGGTGCATGTGTTCCTGTTCCATCTCGGGTACCTTTAGCCCGGGGTGAGGTACTATCCTGGAGTTCCTGCTGCCCTGGGTATGGAGGCCTAGGTGCGGGAGTAAAGCCTGGAGTCCAGAGCCTTCGTCTGCAGTCCGCTAAGGGTCGAGGAGTCTTAGGGTGCCGCCTCGTGTAGGGGACCATGTTCCAGGGAAGGGAGGATCATTCTGATGGACCGATGCGGGAGTCACGGTGAAGGAAGGGTCTGTTGACTCCCTGGAGAGATGTCTTCCCCTTGATATGGGCTAGGTTCGTAGAAGGAGAAGCTCAAGGTCATCTTGACTGTATCAGAGGCCTTATTCACCCGGCCCGTGGCAGGGGCCTTATACACCCTGGTCTGTGGCAGAGACCAAAGTTCTCCAGGTCCGTGGCAGGGGCCTTGTACACCCGGTCTGTGGCAGAGACCAACCTCAAGGTCTGTGGCAGAGACCGTGCACCTAAAACTGTTTGAGAAACCTAAGCAGTGAAGTGAATGTGCTACGTTTGTGCCTGGACCTCCTCCACACCTTAAGCTGTCCTGTTTCTTTGCTCTAACCTTTTCTATCCGAGTAGAGTTTATTTTGCCATGAGAGAATAAGAGTTGTAATTTCAGCTGGTGTGGACATTGACTTTACTGGGAATTAAAGGACTTGCCTCTACCTACAGTAGAGGTGAGAATCATCCTCTGGAGGAGTTTTGACTCCGGCTGTGGACACGGCCCGTCAAGTACACCGTTCAACCTCTTTATATAGGAGGGTACGGGCTGGTAGTGCGGTGTGCCTTTCTCCCTCCTGCGAGGAGCCAACAACATAAAGGCAGGTAAGGGGGAAAGGATCTGTGCGCTACAAAAAAATAAAATAAAAATTATAATCTTGACCTAGGAGGACGAGGTCCATGTGGAGTAGGAGGTTGAGGTGGCGGTGGATGTGGCTGTGTAGGTGGAAGCGGCGGTGGAGGAGGACGAGGTAGCCAACACTTGTTCAAAAATACAACAATGGCTGGGTAATGCCGGTGATGTGTCGAATTCTGTCCCCCGTCAAATAGTGTCCACCCTGTACTGCGCTTGCTCAGTATGTAGGACAAGGGGATTTCGAAAATCTCCCAAGATGAACGGCGCCTGCGTGGTGAGTTCAGGTGAAGGCCACACCATCCGTGGTTCAAGCCGAGCCAAGTGAGGCCGTGCCCGAAGCGTGGCGATTGAACCGAGCCCGTGAGGGGCCCTGTTACTATGTGCTACCGTATGTCCACTTGGATGGTGGGGCTTGAACCTGCACTCACAGCGCAGGCGCCGTTCATCTTCGGAGATTTTGTGAATCTCCTTGTCCTCTGTACTGCGCAAGCGCTGCGCCTTCGCAGTATGGGCCGGACACAATCCGATGGCCGGACAGTTTTTGTCACAACACCGGTATACATGTCTATTCTGCACAAGGTACAGACAAGTCCTGTGGGATCCATGCCTGGTTCATTTTAATGAACGTGAGCTTGTCCACATTGGCTCTGGACAGGCGGCTGCGCTTGTCTGTGATAACGCCCCCTGCCGTGCTAAATACACGTTCAGATAATACACTGGCTGCAGGGCAGGCCAGCACCTCCAAGGCATAAAGGGCAAGCTCAGGCCATGTGCCCAATTTGGAGACCCAGAAGTTAAAGGGGGCAGACCCGTCATCCAGTACGTGTAGGCCTGTGGACACATACTGCTCAACCATGTTGGTGAAATGCTGCCTCCTGCTAAGACGTTCCATCTCAGCTGGTGGTGCTGGTTGTTGTGGCGTGCTGACAAAGCTTTTCCACATTTCAGCCATGCTAACCCTGCCTTCTGAGGTGCTGCCGGTGCCCCGGCTGCGTTGGCGACCTCTTCCTCCTCCTCTGCCTTCGCCTTGTGCTTCCACCGTACGCCCGCTGTCAGGTGAGAATGCCACCAGCAGCGCGTCTACCAGCGTGCGCTTGTACTCGCGCATCTTACGATCCCGCTCCAGTGAGGGAATTAAGGACGGTACGTTGTCCTTGTAACGGGGATCCAGCAGGGTGGCCACCCAGTAATCAGCACCAGTTAAAATGTGGGCAACTCAGCGGTCATTGCGGAAACACTGCAGCATGTAATCGCTCATGTGTGCCAGGCTGCCCAGAGGCAAAGAAAAGCTGTCCTCTGTGGGAGGTGTATCGTCTGTGTCCTCTGTATCCCCCCAGCCACGCACCAGTGATGGCAACGAGCTGGTCTGGGTGCCACCCTGCTGTGAAAATGGCTCCTCCTCCTCCTCCTCCTCCATCTCCTCCTCCACCTCGTCATCCTCCAGAACTGTGCCCTTTCTGCCGGACAACTGTGTACCTGGCGTTTGTTGGTGCAGGAACCCACCCTCGTAGCCACTTGTGAAAGACTGCCCTGAAAGCCTTTGAAATGATCCCGCTTCCTCCTCCTCCTCCTCCTCCTCATCCTCCTGTGCCACATCCTCTTCCATCATCGCCCGAAGCGCTTTTTCAAGGAGGCATAGAACTGGGATAGTAACGCTAAGAACGGCGTCATTGGCACTGGACATGTTGGTGGAGTACTCGAAACGGCGCAACAAGGCACACAGGTCTCGCATGGATGCCCAGTTATTGGTGGTGAAGTGGTGCTGTTCCGCAGAGCGACTCACGCGTGATTGCTGCAGCTGAAACTCCACTATCGCCTGCTGCTGCTCGCACAGTCTGGCCAGCATGTGCAAGGTGGAGTTCCACCTTGTGGGCACGTCACATATGAGGCGGTGAGCGGGAAGGCCGAAGTTACGCTGCAGCGCTGACAGGCGAGCAGCAGCAGGGTGAGAACGCCGAAAGTGCGCACACACAGCCCGCACTTTCTGCAGCAGCTCTGGCATATTGGGGTCATTTTTAAGGAACCTCTGGACCACCAAGTTCAGCACATGCGCCAGGCAAGGGATGTGCGTCAAACCGGCTAGGCCCAGAGCTGCTACGAGATTTCGCCCATTATCGCACACCACCAGGCCGGGCTTGAGGCTCACTGACAGCAACCACTCATTGGTCTGTTGTTCCATATCCCTCCACAACTCCTGCGCGGTGTGGGGTTTTCCCCCAAACAGGAAAGTTTTAAAACTGCCTGCTGTCGTTTACCCCTGGCTGTGCTGAAGTTGGTGGTGAAGGTGTTATGCTGACCGGATGAGGAGGCGGTAGAGGATGAGGAAGCGGAGTAGGAGGAGTTAGCAACAGGAGGCAAACTGAAGCGCCCTGCAATCCTCGGTGGTGGAAGGACATGCGCCAAACTGCTATCTGCCTCAGGCCCAGCCGCCACTGCATTTACCCAGTGTGCTGTTAGGGAGATATAACGTCCCTGACCGTGCTTACTGGTCCACGCATCCGTAGTTAGGTGGACCTTGCCACAGATGGCGTTGCGCAGTGCACACCTGATTTTGTCCCCCACTTGGTTGTGCAGGGAAGGGATGGCTTGTCTGGAAAAATAGTGGCGGCTGGGCACGACGTACTGTGGGACAGCCAATGCCATCAGGCTTTTAAAACTCTGCGTCTCCACCATACGGAATGACAGCATTTCAAAGGCCAGGAGTTTTGAAATGCTGGCATTCAGGGCCAGGGATCGCGGGTGGCTAGGGGGGTACTTCCTCTTCCGCTCCAATGTTTGGGAGATAGAGAGCTGAACGCTTCCATGGGACATTGTGGAGATGGTTGGTGACCCAGGTGGTAGTGTTGCTGGCAGATCCTCTGTTTGCGGGGTGGCAGGTGCCACTGTCACTACAGAGGTGGTCGAAGATGCTGAGACTGCAGCAGAAGAGGAAGCAGGAGGAGCCAGAGATCTTTCTTGGTTTTTGAGGTGTCTACTCCACTGCAGCTCGTGCTTTGCACTTAGATGCCTGGTCATGCAGGTTGTGCTCAGGTTGAGAACGTTTATGCCTCGCTTCAGGCTCTGATTGCACAGCGTGCAAACCACTCGTGTCTTGTCATCAGCACATTGTGTGAAGAACTGCCACGCTAGGGAACTCCTTGGACCTGGCTTTGGTGTGCTCGGTCCCTTGCTGCATTGGGCAGTAGCAGACATACTGTCTAGGGGACGGACGCTCCGCTTTTGCACCCTGCTCCCTCTTCTGCTGTGCTGGTGGCTCTGTGCGACCACCGCCTCTTCCTCCAAACTACACTGGTCACCTGCATAACGTTGATTCCATGTGGGGTCGAGGACCTCATCGTCCTCCACATCATCTTCCACCCAGTCTTCACCCCTGCCCTCCTTGTCTGTCTGCACAATTGCGAAAGCAGCAGCAGTTGGCACCTGTGTTTCGTCATCATCCGAGACGTACTGCGATGGTCCTCCCATGTACTCATCATGAAACATAAGTGGTTGGGCATCGGTGCACTCAATCTCTTCCACTTCTGGGGCAGGGCTAGGTGGATGGCCCTGGGAAACCCTGCTAACAGAGTCATCGAAAAGCAGAAGAGACTGCTGCATGATTTGGGGCTCAGACTGCTTGGCTGATTTGCAAGGGGGTGAGGTGAAAGACTGATGGACATGGGTTTCAGGTGCCAACTCTGATCTTTCATCAGAAGAGTGGGTGGGAGACAATGTGAAGGAACCCGAGGCACTGTCAGCAACCCAATCTACTATCGCCTGTACTTGTCCTGGCCTAAACATTCGTACAGCCTCATTAGGCGCGACAAAATACCGCCGCAGGCTCGGTCGCCTACTCGCACCTGAGGAAGGTGTTTCACTTGTGCGTGTATCTGGCACAGATCCACCACAACATCCATGCAACAGGAGCTCCACCAGCAGCACCACGACCGTGGCCACCACGTCCCTTTGACCTTCTCCTCATATTTTCCAAATTTAGGATGTTGCCCTAAATGGGTGTTTTTGGAAGAGCAGAACACACCCACAGTACGTAACCGCTGAATCGCACAGCTACAGAACTGCAGAAAATGCTATTCAAAAAAAATGTTGTTTTTTTAGTATAGCACAGTAGAAGAAAACTATTTAGAAATTGTTTTTTTTTAGTATAGCACAGTAGAAGAAAACTATTTAGAAATTGTTTATTTCACACACCTCCAAATATGTATAACACACTGCAAACTATTTTTTGTGCCCCTAAACGGCGTTTTTTGGAAGAGCAGAACACACCCACAGTACGTAACCGCTGAATCGCACAGCTACAGAACTGCAGAAAATGCTATTAAAAAAAAAAATTGTTTTTTTAGTATAGCACAGTAGGAGAAAACTATATAGAAATTGTTTATTTCACACACCCCCACATATGTATAACACACTGCAAACTATTTTTTGTGGCCCTGAATGGCTCTTTTTGCAAGCGTACATTAAAGTGCAATTTTTTTTTTTTTTTGCCCTAAACGGGTCTTTTTTTGCACGAGCAAAATAAAATGCAATTTTTTATTTTTTTTTTGCCCTATGGGTCTTTTGGAAAAGAGCACAATAAAGTGCCTTTTTTTTCCCCCTAAAAGTTAGATTTTCTCTGACACTGGGCTCATGGCAGTGTAAAAAGACTGCACTGCAACACAAACAGGTAAACCTATGCAGATCGCTGATTTTAATCTCTGAATCTGGACTCCTATATAATATTCTCTCTCCCTGAAAGCACCAACAGGAACCTGGCCCTACACTACACTATCTCTCTATCTTTTCCCTCAGATTGCAGAATCAGGACTACCTCATGTATTTTTCTATCTCTCCCTAAAAGCAACAGCAGCAGCCAAGATCCTCTCCCTATCTATTCTGAAGCAGAGTGACGTGTGTGCTGTGTGCCTCTAGCTTATATAGAAGCTGGGTCACATGTTGCACTGACCAATCACAGCCATGCCATTAGTAGGCATGGCTATGATGGCCTCTAAGGGCACACCAGCTAATCAAAAGGTGATTGGCTGGCCCCTGAAGCATTTCTAAATGCGTAATTAGATTCCCGAACCCGAACCCGGACTTTTGCGCAAAGTCCGGGTTCGGGTTCGGGAAAAAGCTAAAGTTCGGTACGGACCCGAACTTTACAGTTCGGGTTCGCTCAACACTAATCCTGCACCCTTCTGCCTTGTTCCATTCTCTTGTTCCCAGTCGTGTTTCCCCTCCTTGCATCCCTATTACCTTTATCCTGTGTGTTGTAGATATTGTATATAGATAGCAGTTAGGTCCATTAGTTATTCTTGTTCTTGTTTACTGGAGTGGTTTATGCTTTCACTGGTTGCTGTGTATGTTTATTTGTGTGTGTTCACTATAAATAAATATCACTTTAATGATAAATACTTTGTTTGGTCTTAGTTCCTTGGTGTAGCTATGTGTCTGGTGGTCATAGCCGCTGACCCTGACAGTATCCAGGTCTTTCTTAAAGCAATCTACTGAGCTGGCCAGAACCACCTCTGGAGGGTGTCTAGTCCACATTTTCACAGCTCTCACTGTGAAGAAACCTTTCCGTATTTGGAGATTAAATCTCTTTTCTTCTAGACGTAAAGAGTGCCCCTGTGTCCTCTGTGTTGAATTACTCAACACCAAGTTCACTATATGTACCCCTTTTATACTGTATTTGAACATGTTAATCATATCCCCCCTTATTCTCCTCTTCTCAAGAGTGAATAAATTCAGTTCCTCTAATCTTTCCTCATAGCTGAGCTCCTCCATGCCTCTTATCAGTTTGGTTGCCCTTCTCTGCACTTTCTCCAGTTCCCCGATTTCCTTTTTGAGAACAGGTGCCCAAAACTGAACTGCATTTTCCAGATGAGGTACGCAAACTCCTAGTGCATTACCACCACCAAATTTTATTAAATATAGAAGCCAAAAACATACAAACATAAGAAGCTACAAGTGTGACCAGAACAAAGAAAAAATTGGCTGCACACCACCACAGGACTGATGCAAATAAAATCCTTTATTGTCCTCACAGGCAGAGAACCAAAGCAGGACAAGCTGTTGACGCGTTTCACACTCAGATTACGTGCCTAAACATAACCAGAGAGTGTCAGAAATATGGCTTTAAATAGGTAGTCAAACAACCACACACCTGTAACCATTTATTGATATTAGACACCCTCCTGCTGACCATTTGGAAACAATTAGCCATTTGTTTGTACACATGAAGCAAACAAATTATAATTGATAATTATACAAAGAATATATTAATAATAAAAAATACTAATAATAATGAAAAACATATAAATAATTATACCAAAAATAAACAAGATGAGAAAAGAGCAATGCGATATCTTTACATGAAAACATATGTAATATATAAACCAAAAAAGAGCAAACTATCAAAAAAATAAGCAAAATGTCAAAATTAAAAATGATATATAGATAAATTATAATGAAAGTAAATGATAAATATAGATCCATTGCATAATAAAAACAATGACTGTATAAGTGTATACCCAAATACCTAGTTGTTACTGTAAGTTGTACACTGCTGTCCATAGCCAATCACACGTCAATAATAATACATTCCATAATACACTTCCATAATACATTGTAAAGCACTGCGTAAACCGTTGGCGCTATATAAATCGCGTATAATATTAATAATAAGAAGAACAAAGTTCCTCTATCAATATATAAAAATGAAAGATCAAATAGACATATGGGCAGTGTTGCCAACCGTACGTTAATTTACGTACAGCACGTAAATTTAACCCCCTTTTTGGGGTGTCCGTAAGGTCTGTTATGGGCATCGGGTGCCCATAAAAAAGATGGCCGCGAGCCGACCATGCAACAGCGCATGCGCCGTTCCGAAGCCGGCCGGGCTCGGGAAAGTTCGTATGCGCTCGGCCGGGCGGCGCATGCGCAGTAACGTAATGAATAGATCGGGAGTCTCGGCACTCGTCGGGACACTATGGTGGTCGCCCTATATAGGAGGACTCGGAGCCGAGCAGGCCAGCCAGGGTAAGGAGGAGAGTAAAACTGGGGGGGGGGGGATATCAACTATAGGAGGACATCGCTGGGAGCCCAGGAAGGACAAAGGATCAGGTGTAGTCATAGATCCATTCACAAGATTCTCCACTCCATCTCCTCCAGCCATGCATCTTCTATTAACCCCTTCACTGCACTGCAGCCCCCTGACAACATACAGTAATCAATGCACCATCCATTCCTAGTCTTGTCACTGAGCAGATCCTGGGTGCACAGCTCCCCAGAATGACATCCATCCCTACTCCTATCACTGAGCAGATCCTGGGGACACTGCCCCCACAATGATCCATCCATCCATCCCCAGTCCTGTCACTGAGCAGATCCTGGGGACACTGCCCCCACAATGATCCATCCATCCATCCCCAGCCCTGTCACTGAGCAGATCCTGGGGACACTGCATCCCACAATGATCCATCCATCCCTACTTCTATCACTGAGCAGATCCTGGGAGTGTCATGTCCGCAGCCTCTGTCCCCCTCCTGTGTCATGTCCGCAGCCTCTGTCCCCCTCCTGTGTCATGTCCGCAGCCTCTGTCCCCCTCCTGTGTCATGTCCGCAGCCTCTGTCCCCCTCCTGTGTCATGTCCGCAGCCTCTGTCCCCCTCCTGTGTCATGTCCGCAGCCTCTGTCCCCCTCCTATGTTATGTCCGCAGCCTCTGTTCCGCTCCTGTGTCATGTCCGCAGCCACTGTCCCCCTCCTGTGTCATGTTCGCAGCCTCTCTCCACCTCCTGCAGTATGTCCGCAGCCTTGCACTGTAAGGGGGAATCCTGCAGACTCTGATGTAAGAGGGAACTCTGTGCTGGCTGGGTTATAGTAACCTAACCTTCATGAAAATTGAGAAATACATTTTTTTACTTTTGTTTAACTTAAACACATTGATAATAGCATTAGCTATGTGTTTATAGTTCAAATATTGATATTTGCACTGTTTAGCACTAAAAGCAGTATTTTTTTGCAGTGGCAGTAAAAAATGTGGATCTGCCAGTAAATTTCATGTTTTTCTGCCAGTAAAAAAGTGGTGTTGTTCATAAATTTTGTTGTTCTGCCAGTAAATTTCACTTCGGGGGGTTGGCAACACTGCATATGGGTAGTGTGTGCCACCGACAATAGGCAAGACTGTATGTCACCATCGGACAAAAATATAGAAACAAACTTCAAAACATATAATATATAATTATAATAGAATCTGCTTCCAGAGGGCATCAAGGTACCAAATAAATAAATGAATAAATACACTAACCGTCACTCATAAAAATGAGTGATATGCCACTCATGGTTCAATCCATGTGAAATACAGGTTTTCAGATGAAAAATTCAGTAAACTTCTTTCTTACATAATAAACGGAACACATCTCCCCCTCTCTTTGGTGGTCAAATTTTCTCTTTATCTTGGACCCCTACTGCTGTAATATCACCCGCAAAGCTTGTCCTGCTTTGCTTCTCTGCCGGCGAGGACAATAATGGATTTTATTTGCATCAGTCCTGCGGTGGTGTGCGGACAAATTTTTCTTCATTCTGGACATTTAGCGATGACAAGTCGGGGCAAGCACCCACACTGGTTTGCAATTACACACCCTCTTTGAACAATACAAGTGTGACCAAACACCACATGGAAAACTGATGCATTTCAGGGGACAAGCACCCTTCTTTGGAGCTCTGAGAAACATTTCAGCTTTCCAACCAAAGCAATGTTAATATTGCCCTAAAGCTGGAGTGATGTTTTGTCATGCATGTACCTTTTCATGTTTGTGAGTATGTATTTTTGGCTTCTATTTAATAAAATGTGGTGGTGGTAATGTATTAGGCGTTTAAGCCCTCCTGTGGCTTTTTACAGTTTTTCTGGAGTTTCCCCACTTGAGGAGGGCAGCATCATTTGGAGCACTACTTGTACACCATTGGATGTAGGACTATAGCCTAGTACACACGACTGAGAATCTCATCAGGAAAAAAAAACGTTTTTCCTGACGAGATTCTTGACAAGAATCTTGTCCCGGCCGAGTGTACACATGCTCCATTCTAAAGAACCGCCGTTCTTTTGAATGGAACGAACGTGGTGACGTCATCGACTACGACGAGCGTGCGCTCGTCACATTCGATGCCGTCGCCGCCATCTTGCTACACTTTACCTGTGCCTAGGAAGCTACCGTGCATGCGTCAAAGTCATTTGGAGCATGCGCGGGTTTCCACAGCGACAGGTAAGTGTACACACTCTCAGATTTCTCGTCGGGAAACAGGCCGACATGAATCCAGACGAGAAAATAGAGAGCAGGTTCTCTATTTTTCTCGTCGAGATTCTGGCCAGTTTTCTTGACGAGAAACCTGAAAGCCTCGTACACACGCACGGTTTACTCGGCAAGAAAGCTCTGCCAGCAATTTTCTTGCTGGTTCTTGCCGAGAAAACCGGTCGTGTGTACGAGGCCTGAGTGAGTGCTGAAGTGGCATTACGTTTTTGTGGACAATACTTTTGGTGTGCTTCAGTGAAATTTCAGCCCATTCAGTCGAAAATTGCATCGCGCTGAGCCCCATTCTTGTGTGATTCAGGTGTGAACCAGTCCTACATATTTTATTGCTATTGGATTGCCCACTCGCCAGCCTCCAACCAGAAATTTTATAAGGTTATAATATGTTAATTAATCTCTAGTATCTTCCTATGTATATATTTTTTTTATTCTGATTTTATTTTATTGTGCAAGTAAATCCTTAGAAAGAGGATCAGCCAAAATAATACTTCAGGAACTAAACAAATTGAAGAGCTGTATTAAGCTCAAACTAACTCAGCAAAAAAGATGAGCCTGTGGCATTCCTCATATGCCCACAGACTTCAGTTCTCGCCAAGAATGACCAGTTCACACCGTCTCCCATGGTTATTTAATGTTCTGTGGAGACCCTGTTTGCTCAGTGGGATGGTGGAACTGGCACCAAACGCTGAGAAGAGATGTTGGGGGGCCTAACCGTCCTATCATCAGCTGCATTCCAGTAATTTTTTCTATGTTCCCTTTATAACCACAATATTTTGAAAGCAAAGAATTTCATCATATGTCTATTTTTTTCTTTATCATTTTTTCATTTTTTTTTTTGCTTGTTTTGTTGAACTGCTTTTTAATGTCAGCTAAATGTTTTTTTTTATTAGGATATATGAAAATAACAGTAGTTGAAAGACATGTTACAAAGCAATTTTCAATTTTCAATTAGAGAAAAACAAAGGGAGGTAAATAAATGTAAGAATAAACGTAAAATATAAGCATTGTAATCTAGGAATCTTATAGGAAAAATCAGAGTGGTATATCAGTGAAATATATAGAAAAATAGAGATCAAAAGACCTACGAACTTTATCTGTTGTCAACTAGAGGGTAACTGGATGGATCGTATAGTAGAGTATCTACCTAGAGTTACAAATATTACAAGAAGAATAACCAACCAAAAAGGCGAAGAACAACACAGGGGTGTAGGGAGGGAGGAGGAAGGGTGAGGGGGGTAATAGCCAAGTCCAGAGAAGTAAATTATGAGTATACTTAGTTTGGGTAACAATTAGAGATTGTTGGTGACGGATTGTCTGTCAGGGGAGATTGCCTCTCCTGGGCATGAAGAAGGGGGGGGGGGAGATTTGAGGTATGAGAAAGAGTACTGATCAAAGCTAACGCCACTCAGGACCCCATCGCCACCGCCTGCATCAACCAATTGGAAGAACTAGGTCTGCAGCAACTGATAAATGCCCCCACGCATGGATCGGGTCACATTCTTGACCTCATCTTCAAACAAAATATGGACATCAACATACTGGACAACATGCCGTTACCATGGACGGACCACCACGCTATCAAATTTAAATTTACCACCAGCACCATCTCTCAAAAACCGGAAGACTCTACAACAACATTATCAGGTGAGTACTCACCGAGGCCGAGATGCCGAGAGTGGTTCACCCTTGCACCCAAGCACACTCCGCCCCCTGGAGGTGAGACAGGGAGAGGACGGCACAAGGGAGCACTGGCTACCAGTAGGTAGAGGTGTCTTGCTGGAAGGTCTAGTGGTGATGGGTAGACTGAGAGCAGTCCGAGGGTCAAACACCAGGAGTAGACAAGTTCAGGCAGGAACCAGCAGCAAGTGAACAAAGTCCAGGCAAGAACTAGCAGCGGGTAAACAAGTCCAGGCAGAGACTAGAAGCAGGCTGAGCAAAGAAGTTCCAGGTACAGGCAGGGGGTCAAGGGCTGGAGACAACAGCAGATCCGAGTCACAGGCCGAGGGTCAAACGCTGGAAGAGAGGTAGAAGTCCGTAGAGCAAGCCAGGGGGTCAGGTGCAGGAGAGGTAGTAGAGTAGTCAATCCGGTCCGGGTCACAGCAGGAGATCAAACGTATACTTTTCAGGTACTAGGAACACAGGAACGCTGACAAACCAGCAACCAGACTGTGTCACTGAGCTTGTTTAAATAGGCCCGCCTGTCATCCTATTGGCATGCGCCATTGCGCCATTGCGCGCACCCGTGAACGCCGGAGCGACGTTCCACTGCGCACGCGCATGCGCCGAAGCGTCGTTCCGCCGTGCATGCGCGCTGGGCGCAGATTGGTGACACTAGGTGGGGAATTCCCCTGACAGTGCCCCCCCCAAGGGGCGGACTCCGGACGCCCAGACTGGCCATCAACTCCGGATGTTCCTGGTGAAAGGCTCTGATTAAGCGGGAAGCATGCAGATTCCTGGATGGCTCCCAAGAGTTGTCTTCCAGGGGGTACCCCTTCCACTTTACCAGATATTGCAACTGTCTGCCTCTTTTCCTGCAGCCCATGATGGATTCCACCTCATATTCTTTTTCCCCATCCACCTCAACTGGTGGGGGAGGAGGCTCATCTCTTCCAGGAAAGGAGCTGGGAGTAACGGGTTTTAACAGAGATGAGTGGAACACTGGGTGAATCCTGTAGGAAGCAGGCAATGCCAGTTCAAAGGCCACGGGGTTGATTGCCCGTTTGATCTTGAAGGGTCCGATGAATCTAGGTCCTAGCTTCTGTGAGGGAATAGGCAATCGGAGATTGGTGGCAGAAAGCCATACTTCCTCCCCCACCTTGAAAGCTGGGTTTTCCTTCCTTCCTCGGTCATAGAATTTCTTATAGGACTCTTGGGCATTCTGCATCATTCCGCGGAGTCTTTGAAAATTCTCCTGAACAGAGGTTACTCGATCCTGGACCGCGGGGACAAAACTCTCTGGGATGTTTTCAGGGAGAAAGGAGGGATGGAAGCCCGAGTCGGCCCAAAAGGGGGTCTGATTAGTAGCGGAATGCACTGAATTATTGTAGGCGAATTCTGCATATGGGAGCAGGGATGACCAATCGTCCTGAGAAGCGGAGCAGAAGCAACAGAGGTATTGCTACAGAGTTTGATTAGTTCTTTCCGTCTGGCCGTTGCTCTGGGGGTGGTAGGCTGACGAAAGGCAGGTTTTGATTTCCAGGGACTTGCAGATTTCCCTCCAGAATTTAGACGTGAACTGGACACCCCTATCGGAGGTGATGCTTTTCGGTACTCCGTGAAGCCTGGTTATCACTTTGAAGAAGATTCTGGCGGTATCCGCTGCAGAAGGAGTCCCGATCATAGGTAAGAAGTGTGCCATCTTGGAGAGGCGGTTCGAGAACGACCAGAATCGTGGTAAATCCTCCGGAAGGAGGCAAGTCAACGATGAAATCCATGGACACGTCTGCCCATGGATGTTCAGGGATGGGTAAAGGCTTGAGTAGACCCCAGCTTTTGGTGTTCGGCCCCTTATTACGCTGACACTGAGTGCAGGAGGCGACGTATGTCTTACAATCCTGCCTCCAGCCTGGCCACCAGAAGGAGCGCGAGACTAGTTCCGTGGACTTACGTACGCCAAAATGACCGGCCAGCTTGAGGTCATGAAAAGTTCTCAAGACCAGGGGTCTTGTTTCCAAAGGGAGGAAGATCTTGTCTCGGGACCAGAACAAACCATCGCGCTTCTCCAGGGATGAAGTGACAGGATCAGAACAGTGCCCGGAGGCGGCTTTGATGGAGGTTAGCAGGTCAGCCTGAGGAATCAACAGGAAGTTCTGAGCTGACAGGATGGTACTTGGTTGTGCTGACTGAGAGGTTTCAGGAAACATCCTGGATAGCGCGTCCGCCTTCCCATTTTTGGAGACCGGGTCTGTAGGAAATATGGAAGTTAAACCGGGTAAAAAAGAGAGCCCAACGGGCCTGCCTGGGTCGTAGGCGTTTAGCTGTTCTTAAATACTCCAAATTTTTATGATCTGTGAAGATCATGATGGGGTGGACTGCCCCCTCCAGAATGTACCGCCATTCCTCCAGAGCGAATTTTATGGCCAGTAATTCTCTGTCTCCTACATCATAATTCCGTTCCGGAGGAGTCAATTTTTGAGAAGCAAAGGCTACTGGGTGCAGAAGGGCCTTGGGGCCTTGTCTTTGGGAGAGAATGGCCCCTATGGCTGTCTCGGAGGCGTCCACTTCCAAGGTAAATGGCAGTAAAGGATCTGGGTGCAGTAGTACCGGTGCTGAGGTAAAGGCGTCTTTTAAGCGGGTGAAGGCTTCCTGGGCTTCCTGCGACCAGTAGAAATGGTTGCCCTGCCGAGTAAGTTGAGTGATTGGTGCTACAATGAAGGAAAACCCCACAATGAATCTCCTATAAAAATTGGCAAAGCCTATGAACCGCTGTACCCCCTTTTTGTCAGTTGGAGCTGGCCATTCTTGAATTGCCTTCACTTTCTGTGGGTCCATCGCGACCCCTCCAATGGAAATGATAAAGCCGAGAAATTGCACAGTGGTTTTTTCGAAGTCACATTTCTCGGCTTTGAGGTAGAGTTTATGCTCTCTAAGGATGGTGAGGACCTTCATGACATGAGTTTGGTGAAGTTCAATAGAAGCTGAATAAACAAGGATATCATCCTAGTATACTACTAAAAAGTCATCAAGATGTTGTCTGAAAATGTCATTGACCAGATGTTGGAAGGTGGCTGGAGCATTACAAAGTCCGAATGGCATAACCAGGTATTCGTAATGTCCGAAACGAGATCTAAAGGCGGTCTTCCACTCGTCTCCAGCCCTGATCCGGATGAGGTTATAGGCTCCCCGCAGATCCAATTTAGAAAAGATCCGAGCAGATCGGAAGCGCTGAAACAACTCCGGGATAAGGGGTAATGGGTACCTGTTTTTGATGGTTATTTTGTTCAGCTCCCGATAATCGACGCAGGGTCGTAGGGAACCGTCTTTCTTTCCTACAAAGAAGATCCCGGCACCGGCTGGAGAGGAAGAAGGGCGAATAAATTTCTTCTCAAGGTTTTCATCAATATAGGCCTTGAGGGCCTTCAACTCGGTTTCAGACAGAGGGAAGATACGTCCGAACGGAATTTCTGAGCCAGGCAGGAGATCGATGGGACAATTGTAGGGCCGATGGGGTGGTAGATGATCGGCTTGCTGTTTATCGAAGACGTCCCGAAACTCCAGATAAACTGGGGGAACATGCTGCAAATTATCTGGTTTGGCGATCATGGAAGCACAGGTGGTAGAGGCTGAGGCAAGACAGTGCTGGGAACAGTAGGACGAGGTAAAGCTAACTTCTCTTTTTGCCCAATTTATGAGGGGCTCGTACGCCTGCAGCCAGGGGAGACCCAGAATGATGGGGAACATTGGAGAAGGGATGAGGTTTAACCGGAGGAACTCTTGGTGGCCTGAGTCAGTAACAGCAAGGATGGGTTTGGTTTCCTGTGTAACAAGCCCCGAGCGGGGTAGGGACCCATCTGCCGGGTGTATCTGGAGGCAGTGGTCCTTAGGTTGAATAGGGACATGAAGACTTGAGGCCAGTGAAGAGTCCAGGAAACAGCTGCAGGCTCCAGAGTCAATAATTGCCGGGAGGCGGATTGCCCCTTCCGCCAGCTGTAGAGAAATAAAGAGAATGACATAAATCTGGGGATTGCCAGAAACTTGATAATTCAGAATGTCTTTAGAAGTAGACTTACTGGGTCTCACTGGGCAGCTACGAAGAAAGTGTCCGGTACCCCCGCAGTAGAGGCACAGGTTGGCTTGGCGCCTGCACAGTCTTTCTTCGGGAGTAAGGGGAGGCCGCACCAACCCAAGCTGCATAGGTTCTGGTTCGGGAAGGGGTGCTGCTGTGGGAGTAGCGGTAGGTGGGTAATGAGGAGCAGTTCTGGAAGGAGGCCAGCTGGGACGAGGAAGCTGAAAGCGCTCCGCGCGCCGCTCACGTAGGCGCCTGTCAAGCTGGGTAGCTGACTGAATCAAGTTCTCCAAGGAAGTGGGGGTTTCTATTCTGGCCAGCTCGTCCTTGAGAACCTCGGACAGTCCTTGGCGGTATTGGTATCTGAGGGCCGCCTCATTCCATCCGGTATCGGCTGACCACTTCCTGAACTCTGCCGTGTAATCTTCCACCGGCCTTCTCCCTTGGGACAGGCTATGAAGAACGGATTCAGCTGTAGCTGAACGCTGAGGGTCATCGTACAGTTGCGCCATGCTCGTAAAGAAAGTATCCACAGAGTCCAGTATGGGGCTTTGCTGCTCCATCAACCCATGGGCCCAGGCTTGAGGGTCATCAGTCAGGAGGGAGATGATGAACCCTACTTTGACTGCTTCGGATGAGAAAGTTCTTGGTTGAAGGGCGAGATAAAGGGAACAAGCATTCTTAAAAGCCCAATATTTTTTGCGGACCCCCGAGAATCATTCCGGGATAGGGACCCTGGGTTCAGGGGTAGCCATTACTACGGTTGAACTTGTTGGTACTTGAGGGGTGGTGGCAACATTGGCGGAGGTAGCAGCCTGGGGTGCAGGTCCTAACAGACCGGTGAGCTGTTGAAGGCGGCCATCTATTTGGGCATAGCCATCTTGTAGTTTTTGAACTGTGTCCGTTAAGGTGGATACCTGCTGGCAGAGGGTGTCAAACGGGGAACGCACCCTGTCGGCCTCAGACATCGGGCTGGTTTGTACTATCAGGCGAGTACTCACCGAGGCCGAGATGCCGAGAGTGGTTCACCCTTGCACCCAAGCGCACTCCACCCCCTGGAGGTGAGACAGGGAGAGGACGGCACAAGGGAGCACTGGCTACCAGCAGGTAGAGGTGTCTTGCTGGAAGGTCTAGTGGTGATGGGTAGACTGAGAGCAGGCCGAGGGTCAAACACCAGGAGTAGACAAGTTCAGGCAGGAACCAGCAGCAAGTGAACAAAGTCCAGGCAAGAACTAGCAGCGGGTAAACAAGTCCAGGCAGAGACTAGAAGCAGGCTGAGCAAAGAAGTTCCAGGTACAGGCAGGGGGTCAAGGGCTGGAGACAACAGCAGATCCGAGTCACAGGCCGAGGGTCAAACGCTGGGAGAGAGGTAGAAGTCCGTAGAGCAAGCCAGGGGGTCAGGTGCAGGAGAGGTAGTAGAGTAGTCAATCCGGTTCAGGTCACAGCAGGAGATCAAACGTATACTTTTCAGGTACTAGAAACACAGGAACGCTGACAAACCAGCAACCAGACTGTGTCACTGAGCTTGTTTAAATAGGCCCGCCTGTCATCCTATTGGCATGCGCCGTTGCGCCATTGCGCGCACCCGTGAACGCAGGAGCGACGTTCCACCATGCACGCGCATGCGCCGAAGCGTCGTTCCGCCGTGCATGCGCGCTGGGCGCAGATTGGTGACACTAGGTGGGGAATTTCCCTGACAAACATACTGGACAAGATCTCAGAAGAAACTACACTCGAAACTTTTCAAACCCACACTATCAAAAAAAATAGGAACGCTAAAGCATAACCACTCAACGGAACAAACACTCAACTCCTTAAACAAAATATTACTACAAACAGCAGACACAGTCGCTCCGAGACGCAGAGCACACATCCGTAAAAACAACTCGGGCTGGTTTAATGACACTCTAAAGCCCTGTACACACGATCAGATAACCTATGGATTTTCGTCCGATGGATTTGTCCATCGGAAATCCGATGAAACTGTTTTTCATCAGTCTTGGCCACACACCATCAGTCAAAAAACCGACCGTTCCAAACGCGGTGACGTAAAACACTCCGATGAGCCGAGAAAAATGAAGTTTAATGCTTCTGAGCATGCGTCGACTTGATTCTAAGCATGCGTGGGTTTTTTAACCGATGGACTTGCCCATAGACGATCGGAAATTCCCATCGGTTTTTTATCCATCGGAAAATTTTAAAACAAGTTCTATTTTTTACAACCGATGGAAAAAAGACCGATGGGTACCATACACGATCGGTTGGTCTGATGAAAACCATCCATCGGACGGTTTTCATCAGTCCAACCAATCGTGTGTACGGGGCTTTACTCTACTGAAGCAAGAACGCAGAAGAGCTGAAGGAGCCTGGAGAAGAAACCCAACGGAGGAAAACCACACAAACTACAAAGCAGTCACTAAGAAATATCACAAAGCAATTTTTAAAGCAAAAAAGGATCATTTCTCATACACCATAAAAAAAAAGCCCTAAACCGGCCTCGTGAACTCTTCAAACTGGTCACTCGGACTATGAACCCTACCTGTCTAGAGCCTCCAGCAAACGAAATCCAAGAGTTCTGTAATGAGCTATCGGACCAATATCACGGATTGGAAAAGTGCCTCACATTGATCGATGATTGGATGACTGAGAGTTCACTTAAACTCAACGGATCCAAAGCAGAACTGCTTCTCCTTCACGCTAACTGAAAGACAAAAACTAAAACTTCTTGGACACCACCCACCATTCTTGGACAGACCATTACCCCGAGCACCAAAGTCAAAAGTCTCGGAGTAATCTTTGACTTGGAGATGTCGATGGACGCTCAAATAGGATCAGTAATCAGCGGATCTCACCATCTCCTCCGCCTGCTGCGTAGACTCATTCCCTTCATCCCAGAAGAGGACACATCAGTAGTAGTTGGATCAATTATCAACTCCCGACTCGACTACGCAAATGCCCTCTACCTCGGATTACCCAAATACCAGATTTCACGCCTACAAGTCGTCCAGAACTCGGCAGCCAGACTGATAACAGGAAAAAAAAACACGGGAACCCATCACCCCTGCACTGAGGACCCTTCATTGGTTAACCGTCAAGGATCGGGTCACATTCAAGACCCTCTGTCTCACCCACAAGTGCACACAAGGAATCGCTCCGCAATATTTATGCGAGAAGATAAAGCACTACACCCCCAAACGCAGTCTCCAATCAACAAACCAAAATCTCCTTCACATCCCCAAGTTTCGCTACAAATCAAAGGGAGAACGAAGATTTGCAGTCCAAGGACCACGGCTATGGAACGCGCTACCCACGGACATCTGTATGGAAGAAAACCATCGGGCCTTTAGGAAAAAACTTAAGACCCACCTCTTCTGATGGATCATGAAGCTACTGGATGCAAAGCACCTTGATGCGATTTAGTTTGCATTTGTTAGCGCTATACAAGTTTTTCACTCACTCACTCACTCATATCCTCTGGAGATAATGCTGAAGGCATGAAGGGTTCCCACATGGAGTAGAAACGGCTTTTAGAGGCTGCACGTGTGAAGTCTGCATTAGCTCTTTCTTTAAATAGGAGAAGAAGGAGGTCCCAATTGATTTGAGTGGTAGTAGGGCAGTGAGATGAAATCTATTGCTTTAGTATGGTTCTCCGTGCGACTAGGAGACAGATCGAAGACCAATCTTTGTAGGTGTGACCAAGGTTTGGGTGACCAGTGTTAGTTGAATTTGTCACGTGGGACCAAGGCAGTAGTTGGGGGTCCCAGTATCCAAAGATGAGGAGGAGCGGATCCTTCGGGAGCTTTAGTAGTGTTATTTCGAAAATGTAGGCTAGAACCTTATCCCAAAAAGAAGAGATGAATGAGCACGCCCAAAAGCGGTGGGTTAGGGAAGGTCTCATATGGTGGCAGAGGGGGCATTTAGCACAGTTTTGATCCGTATCGGAGTAAATGAAGGGTATATGAGCACGGTGGACTATTTTCAGTTGAGATTCTTTCCAAATTTTATTGGGGGTTAGTCGTTGCACTTTGTTGTAACCAAGTAGAATTTTGTCTATCAGGTCATCATCCGGGAAGTCTTTTCCCCAATTGGCTGCAGATGAGGATGCTAGCGGGGGGGGGTGGTCTTTTGAAGTAAAGGTTTGTATATGTCCGATATTGTATAAGATCTTTCCAGGAGTAGCAGATCTGTGAAAATTGGTGTGAATCGCTTACAGTCCTCTTTACATGCAGTTTTTAAGTAGCTGGTGCATTGCCAAAAGTGAAACGCATGGGATTGTGGGAGTGAATAGATTTCAGCAACGGTTGAGAAAGATAAAGGACGACCCGTTTTAGTGTCGCATAATGATGCAAATTTGGTGAGACCGTTTTCTTGCCATATCTTGAAAGGTTTATGTTCCAGGCCAGGTGGAAAATTTGGGTTTCCTTGTATTGGCAGATGGCTTGACATGAATGGGGAGAGCTTGAGGCCAATCGAAGCTGACATTATCGAAGGCTTTTTCCGCATCTAACGTAATGATGGCAAAATCGCCGCCGGGATTTTGTTTGGCATGTTCCAAGGCCAACATGACCTTGCGAATGTTTAGGGTGGCCGTTTTGCCTTTCACAAAACCAGATTGTGCTGGATGTATCAGGGATGGGATGATGGCAGCAAGCCTAGTGGCGACGATCTTGGATAGGATTTTGACATCCAGGTTCAAAAGGGAGATGGGCCTATAAGATCCTGGTTCCTGGGGGTCCTTACCTTTTTTTGAGAGTAGTTTAATAATGGCCTGATTTCCCGAGTGTAGGTAGGCGCCGCCAGTCCATATGCCGTTATAGACCTTGTGAAGGGTGGGTTCTGTTATGCTTTGGAGGGTCTTGTAGAATTCACCAGTGAATCCGTCGGGGCCTGGGGCCTTAGAGGGGGTCAAATTTTGTATGGTGTCTGAGACTTCGGAAAGAGAGATGGGAGCTTTAAGAATCTCAAGTTGTGAGGGAGTGACTTTGGGAATGGCTAAATTCTCTAGGAAAGAACTGGCTGCCTGTTTGTCAATAGGGTCTGGGGCATACAGCGCAGAGTAGTATTGAAGCATTGCTTTATTTATTGTTTGCGGTGTGGTGTTCACGTTGCCTTTAGTATCGTTTAGGGATGTAATGTGAGTTGGGCGAAAGGGTCCCTTGCATAGCCTGGCTAGTAATTTGCCTGATTTATTTCCGAATTTATGGAAGGTGGCATCTGAGTGTGCCTTCTTAGTTAGTTCAAGTGTGTCTGCTCAAGTATCAAAGGACCTCTTGGCTGCATGCCATTCCTTTCTATTATTAGTGCAGTCCATGGTGTATAAGGATCTTTGCTCCTGGTGCTAACCAGTTTGTATTTGGATAGGGTATTCCTCTTGAAAGAGGTCGCATAGGAGATGATCCGACCCCTGAGGAACGCTTTACCGGCGTCCCAGAAGAGGTTCGGGTCATCAGAGTGTGGAGCATTGGCCATGGAATATTCTGTCCATGATCTTTCCATGAATTGCTGGAAATCAGAGTTGTTGTAAAGGTAGGAAGGAAAGCGCCAAATCTTGGGATGGGGAGGTACCGGTCGAGGTTGTCAAATTGGGCTGAAATTGGTGCGTGGTCAGATATGGCAATGTCGAGGATGTCTACATCAGTTAACATGGGGATTAGGTTGTCAGAGCCCAAAAAATAATCTATTGTGGTGAATACGTTATGTGGGTTGGAGTAGAAAGTGAATTACCTATCTGCTGGATGTTTTAAGCGCCAGAGGTCCTGGAGGTGGAGGGAGTCCATGGTGGATGCAAAGAGTGTGGGGGAAACAGGGTCGAGGCCTGGTGTGGGGCGTTTAGGGGATGATCTGTCATCAGTTTGGTGTATAACGTCATTGAAATCACATCCTATTAAGTGGGGAGGTGGGTGTTTTGAAGCAACCATGCTGAAAGTTCGCTGTAAAAGGTTGTGCCGGGGCTGTTAGGGGCGTATATGTTAGATATTACTAAATCCTTGGATCCTAGTTGGACATGTGCTGATATAAGCCGTCCGTAATCATCTGAATTTACCGATAGGACCATGCAGGGGAGGTTCTTATGGATCAGGAGGAGGACTCCTGCTTTACGGCCGCAGGCCCCAGAGCCTAGGACCGTGCCTACCCAGAGTTTTTTCATGCAAAGAAAATCAGGGGCTCATAAGTGAGTTTCCTGGAGTAGGGCGATGTCAGTGTTAAGTCGTTTTAGATGACGGAGGATCTTCATTCTCTTATTGGGGGACCTAAGCCCTTTCACGTTCCAAGAAACCATTTTCATGTTAGGGATATTGGGAGAGGGATTTGTGAAGAAGTTACTGCTAATCTACCGTGTAGGTGGAATTTTAGGGTAAATATCAGAGGAAGAGGAAAGGTGCTATACCTGCCTTGGGAGACAGGTGTCAGGAGGACTGTTACCGCAAAGTTTCCTAGGCTAAAGGAGGGATGGGGGGGAGGGGATAAGAGGTGGGACCTTAAACAAAAGCAAAAACAACATAAACAACATAAGCAATCGCAAGAACTTCACTTCTTTCCGCATGGAGTCACTGTGTAAGTCGGTTCCCAATGCACGGCTCTGATGTCAGGACAGCCGAGAGCCGCGTTAGAGGGGTTTTTGTGCGGTCGGCGAGGGACGTAAACGGGGGGGGGGGGGGATGCTGCGGCTGTACACAGTGAGGCCGGGAAGGGTACACATAGAATAATGAACATAGTTTAGAAAGCAACCAAAAGAAAGCTGTTTCTAGCTGGGCAAGGTTATCATAGAACACATAACTAGCTGAGCAGTCATCTGTAGGGTACAGATGTGTATAACTGTATAACTGTGTATAACTGCCACCTGAAAACTAAGTGGACCCAGGGGGGAGTCACAGGTGGATAAGAGGTGAAGTAATAGGCGAATAAACAACCGAAAAGTCAAACCTGATGTACTGCATTGTAAGCAGCATCGAGGAGTTGAGAAATAAGTGCAAGAGTCACATCATCCATTTCAATGCGGAGTTACCCTGAATTGGTCTGGGGCAGAAGCTCTGAAGCATTTGGGGAAATCCTTTCGTGGGCTTCTTTGGTCCAGAGGATGGTTGAGTGGTGCGGTTTTTGATGGGGTGTGAGGTTGCGAGCCATGTTGAGAAGACCGCAGGAAGGCTTCCGTCTCGGAGGGGGTCATGAAAAGACAATTGTTCGCCAGTGGATGCTTTAAATCGGAGAACGACTGGAAAAGCCAGAGTGAATTTGATTTGCTGTTTATAGAGTCCCGTGCAGACCTGCTGAAAAGCTTTCCTTTTTTTAGAGACCTCTATGGAATAATCAGCAAATATGAGGACTCTTATTCCATCAATTTGAAGTGAGCGGGTTTGTCTGAACTTTTGTAGAATAAGGGCCTTGTCAGAGTAGTTGAGGTATTTGGCAATTATTGGCCGAGGGGTTTTGCGGTCAGAATTGAAAGCGCCCATGCGATGGGCCCTTTTCACTGTGCAGGGGCCCGAGAGGCCTAGGGCTTCCGGAATGTGCACAGCGCAGAATTCTGAAATGGCAGAGGTCTGCAGCGATTCTGGGATACCTACGAATCGCAGGTTACTCCTCCTGAACCTGTTCTCTAAATCGTCCATTTTTTGGATAATATACTGGTTAGTCTTATCCTGGGCTTGCTCTGTGGCCTGTGCCAGATATAGCTCCTCTTCCACACTGGATAGGCGGTGCTCCAGCTCATTAAGTCTGGTGTTGTGTTCCCCTATCTGGGACTTGATTTGAGCCATCCCTGCATTCACTGCCTTCTCCACGGATGCGGCTATCATGGGGGACAGGAGAGCAGCCGCAGCCTGTGCTATGCGTTCTGTGGTGTCGTCACTGGGTAGCTGGGATGCCGAGGCATGTGGGGACATAGGGTGACTCGAGCAGCTGCTTACCTCCATCCCCGTCGGCGGTGGTGGTGGAGAAGGAGCTGTGTAGGCCGAGACCGGGGCCTCGATTTGTGGCTGGGCTGGCGGCACCGACAGAGCCGTTTGCGTGCGAGCGCCGGATTTTTCCACGAAACGGTCCATATGGAAGGCGGGGAGTGCCCGGAGGTATAGGGGAGATCGTGGGGCGTCTCAGGCCAGATTTATAAGCAGTTTTATTGCCGTGATGCGGGAGCCGAGGAGAGGAGCAGTCACTCCATGCGGCGCCGGAACCGGAAGTCTGTAATGTATTTATTTTAAGTGTTGTTTTTAACTTTTATTCCTCCTTAAATCCTACCTGAAAAGTCATATTTAAAATAGAATTGTGATTTGCCTGCACAGAACAAATCAACTGTTTCACTTTAGGCACTATATCCATGCTATACCAAAGGTCCATGCTATAGAAGAAGGTTTACATTTCTGTTCAAACTATGTCTACACCCTTCGTAAGCCTCTTTGGCATTCAACAGTTCCAGAAGTGTTGGATGTCTGTGTCTTCCGCCGCGTGTCGTTGTTCCATCTTCCCATCCCTATGTCACTCAATGGCTCAGCAGTGATTTAGGGGTCAGAGGACAGAACTGTAGCATTAAACACAGACATCCAACACTCCCTAAAGTCTCGAAGGGCAAGGGGTTCTTTGGAGATTGCAGTGCAGATAATGGAGGTAAGGTATGAGGCCTGGAGACCTCTTTCATTGCAAGCCATGTGACGACTAAGCCAGTAGACGTGTTTGTAAATAAACCAATGTGATCATTATAATTTTTAGTCATAGTGATCACATGATCAAGAATCAATCAGAGTGGTTACCAATCATTACACAAGACCAACAAAACCAAATGCTGTTAATTACAATACAGTCTTGAAATGAGGAGGCCAGATTGCTCCTAGTTACAAAAATATACCTAGATTAAATTTTCCTCAGCATAAGACATCATGTTGGGGAATGGTAATCTGCAGGGTGCAGGGCAGGAAATGTTTAAAGTGGCATGTGTAAATGATGTAGCATAAATTTACTTGCCAAGAGTAGTTATCTTGGTCGATTAATAGGGATCTATTGATTTCTCCCTTAGCTTGGCCTTGTTGCACTTTTCTCTTCTACCACTAGGTGGCCGAGTACTTGGTGGTACTGGATGCAAGAAGGGCAGCCCAAGGCCAGGTTATGGGTATGTGGGGCCCCAGCCAATGGGCAGGGGTTTTCTTGAATCTCTTGGCCTGCTGGGAGAGCCTAAATATTCGGGTGAGGTCAGGTGATCTGTGTGCTGTGCCACCTGGACGGCTGTCTGGGTGGACGTGTGTCGTATGCCCCGGGCTGCTATGCCGGAGATTGGGCCTATCCCAGGGGAATCTGGCTGCTAGGCTGTGTGAGGGCCTATCCAGAAGTGAAAGAGCAGCACAGGGTTGGGATTGCAGCTTGCAGTCCAACCAGACGTGATGGTTCTCCAGCCAGAGAACCGGTCAGTGACCGGAGGTATAAGGGAATCTGTCGCCAATCACCTTTACCAGGAACCACAGTGAGTAACTGAAGCAAGTACCGGAACAATATTCTCACCGAAGGGCACGGTGGAGAAACTTCAGGCAGTGATCAAGTCAGGGACCCAACCAGTGGAGGAGATGCTTGCAGGGCAGCCTTGTGTGTCAAGCCAGGGACCAAGCCTGTTAGCAGGGGTGAAGCTTGAGGAGTATCTGCAGTGCCAAGCTAGGGACCCAGCAGGGAAGGGTGGGTGATGCTTGAGGGGATACCACCGCAAACCTTGGAGGAGCTCAAGGGATTCAGAGTCAGTGAATCAGTGGGTCTAGTGAGAGACCAGGAGCTCAGTATTGAAGAACTACAAGGAGCAGTTGTAGAGGAGCTGAAAGAACTGATACGTTTGAGTTAAGAACTGTTAAAGGACTGTTACCATAGAAGACACCAATCCTGCACGTGCAGAAGTGGTGCCTTGCTGGGGCCTTTCCCTGCACAGCTGTCCTCCTATTGAAGTCTCAAAGTCTGCCAATTGAGTTTGTAACTATCTAAGGGTGTCCTGACCCTAACCCAAAATATATAAAAAGGACTGTCAAAAGAAATAAAACCTCTTTTACATCCAAGAAGTGCCTGGCGCCCAATGACTTTCACCATCTTTGCACCCACTATGCCTCAAAACTCACCACATATTGAAGGATGTCAGCTATCTTTGGCCTTGGAGTTTCTCATTAGACCAAAAGAGGTAAAAGACCTTGCTACAATAGCGTCTGTGATTACTCGAAGTATACACTTGTAGGCAGGTGCTTAAAATGTTGTGTATTGTATTTAAAATGTTACTATTCAGTGGTGCAAGGGTAATACACTGTGGTGTGTGTGCCATTTGGCCTGTGCAGCTTACTGTAGCAGGGGTATTTAGGCAGGAGATTGGGCCAGAAGGAGGTTGAAGATTGGTTGTAGGAGTGAGTAGGACCATTCACAGAGAGATGTAGAGTCGCACCTTAGAGGGGTCACCCCTTGGCTGGACCCAGCAGCGGGACTGTTAACAAGCCATGTTACCTTTGGTGGAAAACTATTACAAGCTAATAGTAAGAGTCACCATAGCATAGTCCAAAATCTTGCTTAATTTTAAAGAGAAACGCTGACACCTTATTAATGGAAGAAGAGGAATGATATGTTTATTCCAATTAAGCTTACATTGGTTGTTAAGGAGCGATTAAACACCACTGATCGCTCAGTTCTTCTCAGTGTAGAGGCAGTGGGGAACCAATTATTTTTCTTTTGGAAGCTCAAACGTCTCTTTTAAGAAAGATTAAAAAATTAGCTGACAACACATGGTTCTTCCATGCTATCAACACAGTGAAAACATATGGCATATACCATAGTCACAGACATACAGTACATAAACATGTGAACAAATATTTATTTTTAACTCTTCCATTTAATATTTGTTTATGAACACAGAATATAGACATAGAGCTAACACTTCATTACAAAAATGAAAAAACTTGCAGTATACGACAGTAATAAATGTAACATAAAATGTAATGCACAAAAGTGCAGTGATAAGCAGTATGTAATGTAAAACTGTGTACAGCAGGGGCAATAAAAATACTGTATTTATCGGTGTATAACACGCACTTTTTTCCCCTTAAAATCAGTGGAAAATCGTGGGTGCGTGTTATACGCCGATCCCCACTAATTGTGAGTGGAGCGGAGCGATCGCCGCCGAGATACACATAGCCGAGTGTACTCGGCTCTTCTCGGCTTCACTCACAGTCACGCCCAGTCCCGCCATTGGATCTGTGTTATGTCCATCATAGGGCGGGACTGGGCGTGACTGTGAGCGGAGCCGAGAAGAGCCGAGTACACTCGGCTATGTGTATCTCGGCTTCGCCCAGTCCCTGCGATCTCGGCGGCGTTTGCTCCGCTCCGCCCAGTCTCGGCGGCGATCTCGGCGGTGCCAATTTTAAATTCATCCAGGGCTGCAATGGACACTGGGGGCAAGGCTGCACTGGGGCAAGGCTGCAATGGACACTGGGGGCAAGGCTGCACTGGGGCAAGGCTGCAATGGACACTGGGGGCAAGGCTGCATTGGGGCAAGGCTGCACTGACAAGGCTGCAATGGACACTGGGGCAAGGCTGCAATGGACACTGGGGGCAAGGCTGCACTGGGGCAAGGCTGCAATGGACACTGGGGGCAAGGCTGCATTGGGGCAAGGCTGCACTGACAAGGCTGCAATGGACACTGGGGCAAGGCTGCAATGGACACTGGGGCAAGGCTGCACTGACAAGGCTGCAATGGACACTGGGGCAAGGCTGCACTGACAAGGCTGCAATGGACACTGGGGCAAGGCTGCACTGACAAGGCTGCAATGAACACTGGGGCAAGGCTGCACTGACAAGGCTGCAAATGACACTGATAAGGCTGCATTGATGGGCATTTAAATGTAAGTTTTTTTTTCCTTAAACTTCCCTCCTAAAAGTTTTTTTCCTTTTAAAATTCCCTCCTAAAAGTTTTTTTCCTTAAAATTCCCTCCTAAACTTGGGGTGCGCGTTATACGCTGGTGCGTGTTATACCCCGATAAATACGGTATATAAAGTAAAACTGTAGCCAGGTGCTTGGATAGAGACAGAGAGTGATTTGGGATAATGTGCTACAGTGCATTCTGTGCTCTCAGTAAACTTCAGCTGAATTTTATTATAGCGGAGGCCCGCCGACAATACATTTATTATTTTTTTTAATCAATTTAGACCCTTTCATATTGTCAATGTTACACTCACATTTTTGGTAACGGATGTCCCCCGATGTTCTGTTTTGGTATCAATATAGTATTTATAAAATCAGTTACAGGACGTTTCCATCTTGCTTGTGGGCAAGTGAATCCCACAAGCATAAACTTCCTGGAAGTGGTGAATGCTGAGCTACCAGCATTCACCGCTCGATCCCGCGCATGTCCAGTTATTACGGCGTGTAGCGCCGTAAACTCCCACATTGCCATCACAACGGGCGGCGTCGTCAGAAGTTCCCGTCCCATTGTGATGGCAACGAAGATAGCACTGAACACACACACTGAGCTCATTACAGTGAGAGAGCGGCGCAGCAACAGTAAGTAAAATTTTCGCGAGAATTCTCACGAGAATTTGCTGCGGGCCTCCGCAATGACTCCTGGGAACAATGACACAGAGCTCCCAGGAGACAGTGCGGCGCACAGGACATTACGAAAATAGCCGAACATACCCGCCCATACCTGCAGGGGTCATATACCGGAAACAAATAGTTAAGCACACACACAGGTACACCCTCTTAAAAAAAAAAAAAAGTTCCATTTAACAATGTATACAATAAGACAATTCGATGGAGCTATACTTTTAAATTTGTGTGGACCTCCGCTTTAACCTATCTCAGCTCCATCCACTAGGGGGAGTTGACAAGCATAAAGAGCTCAATAGACTTTATGGTTGGCAACATTGAATCATGGGAGATGAAGTTTGGAAAGGAAACTGTACTATGGCAGTCTCTGGACCATTGCACTACAATTCCAAATGTGTGCTGGTTACAAGGGGAAAGAGAGTTGTATTTTCTCATTGCTGCTCCTGTGTGCACATCAACCTGCCACAAGCCTGCATTCCATTTGTTTAGATACGGCATTCATTATATCGGATAATTTGTAACTTTGGATAAATTTGTATTTGTTACGTTCACTAACAGCCAAATTTGAAAGGAAATTCCAATACCTATAATGTATTAGTTAGTTATTATTAGTTAGTTAGTTAGCAATTATTTAGAATTTTGGGATTTTCGAATTTTCGGATTTTCTAATTTCCAAATTTTTGAATTTCCGGATTTTCTAATTTACGAATTTATGAATGTTCGAATTTACGAATTTCAATCATAACGAATGACCCGAAAAAAAACAAAAAAAAAACTGAATGAAATGAAAAGAATAATTTTTTTGGCAGTGCACATGTCTACATAAGAGTGTGGCTTGAGTCCATCCCACTCCCTCCTCACTGGCTGTGATTGACAGCAGTGGGAGACAACAGCTCCCACTGCTGTGTCTAAGGCCCCTTTCACACTGGCACGTTTTTCAAAAAATCGTGCCCTGCAGTCTTCAGTGTGAAAGCCTGAGGGCTTTCACATTGAAGCGGTGCGCTAGCAGGACCGCTCCAAAAGTCCTGCTAGCCGCACCTTTACAGCGATGAAGGAGCGGTGTGTTCACCGCTCCTTTACCGCAGCTGCCCATTGAAATCAATGGGACACCGCGGTAATACCGCCCGCAAACCGCGGCAATAGCCGCGGTTTGCGGGCGGTATTAACCCTTTTTCGGGCACTAGCGGGGGTTAAATTCACCCCGCTAGCGGCCGCATACCGCGGTAATAACGACGGTATAGCGGCACTGAAAATCGCGCCGCTATACCACCACCGCACCTGCCCGCCCAAGTGTGAAAGGGACCTTAGTCAATGAGGAGAGAGAAAGCTAAGATAGCCTCTGCTCTCATGCACATTGTTTTTATGCATATAATTTGGTATTCATTTATTTTTTTGTTGGGGGGGGGCTTTTTAAAATTATTTTAGGATGAGCTACAGCAAAATTGACATTTACAAAGAAACAAAAATTATATTGCTTAATTGCTGGCAAATAAAATGTTATTGACAGCTTCTTTGTTTGTTTTTTTAAAAGCATCAGTCCCCTCCAAAAGGAAACTGATATGTATTTTGGGGGACCTTTGGAGGGGTCTGTGCGCTACTTATTTCTTTTTTTTTAGCCAGCAGGGAAAGGGACTTACCCAGCATTTAAAAAAAAAAAACCTTTGTTATAATCAGTGGCGGCTGGTGCTCAAAATTTTTTGGGGGGCGCAAACAAACTGAAAAATAAAAAAAACATCAATTGCCGCCACTGTGCCCATTAAACGCCCAAATATAGGCAGTTTGTCCCGAAATGCAGCCAGTTTGTCCCCAAATGCAGCCAGTTTGTCCCCAAATACAGTCAGTTTGTCCCCAAATGCAGCCAGTTTGTCCCCAAATGCAGCCAGTTTGTCCCCAAATGCAGAAAGTTTGTCCCCAAATACAGGCAGTTTGTCCCCAAATGCAGCCAGTTTGTCCCCAAATGCAGCAAGTTTGTCCCCAAATGCAGCCAGTTTGTCCCCAAATGCAGCCAGTTTCCCCCTAAATGTAGCAAGTTTGTCCCCAAATGCAGCCAGTTTGTCCCCAGCCCGCACTTACCTTCTTCGAGTCAGCGCCGTCCTCCTCCACGCTCCCTCATGTCTTCTTCCGTCCTCAATGTCTTCTCCCGCCCTCGATGTCGCTTCAGCCAATCAGGTTACCGGTAATCAGATCCGGTGAACCTGATTGGCTGAGATGCGTGTCAGTCCAAACAAAGGTACGCACCCCCCGTGCGCCACTTACTTAGCTATTCGAAAGCCGATTAGAGCCCTCAGGCTGTAATCGGAAAGCCTATCAGAGCCGCTGGCTCTGATAGACACTTCCACAGCCAACCAGCTGCCGTTATTCAGATGGCCAGCGCTCGCCAGGGGGCCGGCCATCTGAATAGTGGGCGGCGTGGCAGCGGCGACAATACATAGGTTCATGCAATGCATGAACCTATGTATTGTTTTTCAGTGGCGGTGCAGGAGCGAGAGGGGGTGGCGCTCTGGCGCCCTCTATGGACGCACCACCATTGGTTATAATTAGAGTTGAGCGGACACCTAGATATTCGGGTTCGACGGGTTCGGCCGAACTTCGGAAAAAAGTTTGAGTTCGGGACCGAACTTGACCTGAACTTGACCCCGAACCCGAACCCCATTGAAGTCAATGGGGACCCGAACTTCTGAGGACTAAAAAGGCTCTAAAAAAGTAATGGAAAGGGCTAGAGGGCTGCAAATGGCAGCAAAATGTTGTTAAGAGCATGGGAAGTGCTCTGCAAACAAATGTGGATAGGGAAATAACTTAAAATAACATAAAAAATATAAAAAAATAAAATAATATGCTGGAGGCCCCATTTTCAGCAGAAGAGGTACAGGAAGTCATTAAGAACCTCAGAAACTCAACGACACGATGCCACACATATGGTGGGAATGCCCCAGAATACGCTCTTTCTGTAAAAAAATATTCAATTTAATGGATAAGCTAGTGGGAAAATAAAATACTTTGAAATAAAAATGTAGCGGGGTGCTAAATTTAAGGGAAGTGTTTGAGTGGTAAATAGGCTCAAACACCCTAATTCTGTAGGATTCATGGACCATTTTTGTCCTTGGGGGACAGTATTGGTGTGCAGTTCCCTGCGGCCTACAGGTGGCGCTGCCATGGTAGGCTAGGGTTGAACCGCTGATACAGTGCTGTGCCTTTTGTGTCCCCTCTTGGCAGTAGTACAGCGGGGCGGGGAACCTGCTGTGCATGCCGGGAGAGGATTAAAAAGGGGCAGACGCCTCCTGATCGGGGTCCAAGCCCCAGGCACCTTAGGCCTGGGGGCTGATGTCCAGTGGGGTCCGCGCCCAGGTGCCTTCGGCCTGGGTGCACGTGTTCCTGTTCCATCTTGGGCACCTTTAGCCTGGGGTGAGGTACTATCCTGGAGTTCCTGCTGCCCTGGGTATGGAGGCCTAGGGGCGGGAGTAAAGCCTGGGATCCAGAGCCTTCGTCTGGAGTCCGCTAAGGGTCGAGGAGTCTTTGGGTTCCCGCCTCGTGTAGGGGACCCTGTTCCAGGGAAGGGAGGAACCTTCCGATGGCCCAATGCTGGAGGCACGGTGAAGGAAGGGTCTGTTGACTCCCTGGAGAGATGTCTTCCCCTTGATATGGGCTAGTTCTTAGAAGGAGAAGCTCAAGGTCATCCTGACTGTATTGGAGGCCTTATTCACCCGGCCCGTGGCAGGGGCCTTATACACCCTGGTCTGTGGCAGAGACCAAAGTTCTCCAGGTCCGTGGCAGGGGCCTTGTACACCCGGTCTGTGGCATAGACCAACCTCGCGGTCTGTGGCAGAGACCGTGCGCCTAAAACTGTTTGAGAAACCTAAGCAATGAAGTGAATGTGCTACGTTTGTGCCTGGACCTCCTCCACACCTTAAGCTGTCCTGTTTCTTTGCTCTAACCTTTTCTATCCGAGTACAGTTTATTTTGCCATGAGAGAATAAACTCAGAGTTGGAGTTTCAGTTGGTGTGGACATTGACTTTACTGGGAATTCAAGGACTTGCCTCTACCTACAGTAGAGGTTTGAATCATCCTCTGGAGGAGTTTTGACTCCGGCTATGTACACGGCCCTTCAAGTTCACCGCTCAACCTCTTTATACAGAAGGGTACGGGCTGGTAGTGCGGTGCGCCTTTCTCCCTCCTGCGAGGAGCCAACAACATAAAGGCAGGTAAGGGGGAAAGGATCTGTGCGCTACAAAAAAATTAAAAAAATATTATAGTCTTGACCTAGGAGGACGAGGTCCATATGGAGTAGGATGTTGAGGTGGCGGTGGATGTGGCTGTGTAGGTGGGAGCGGCGGTGGAGGAGGACGAGGTAGCCAACACTGGTTCAAAAATAAAACAATAGCTGGGTAAGGCCGGTGATGTGTCGAATTCTGTCCCCCGTCGGATAGTGTCCGCCCTGTACTGCGCTTGCTCAGTACGTAGGACAAGGGTATTTTGAAAATCTCACAAGACGAACGGCGCCTGCGCGGTGAGTCCAGGTTCAAGCCACACCATCCGAGGTTCAAGCCGAGCCAAGCGAGGCCGTGCCCGAAGCGTGGCGATCGAAGCAAGCCTGTGAGGGGCCCTGTTAATATGTGCTACCGTATGTCCACTTGGATGGTGGGACTTGAACCTGCACTTACGGCGCAGGCGCCGTTCATCTTCGGAAATTTTGTGAATCTCCTTGTCCTCCGTACTGCGCAAGCGCTGCGCCTGTGCAGTACGGGCCTCTGGCTCTGGACAGGCGGCTGCGCTTGTCTGTGATAACGCCCCCTGCCGTGCTAAATACACGTTCAGATAATACACTGGCTGCAGGGCAGGCCAGCACCTCCAAGGCGTAAAGGGCAAGCTCAGGCCATGTGCCCAATTTGGAGACCCAGAAGTTGAAGGGGGCAGACCCATCATCCAGTATGTGTAGGCCTGTGCACATATACTGCTCAACCATGTTGGTGAAATGCTGCCTCCTGCTAAGACGTTCCATCTCAGCTGGTGGTGCTGGTTGTTGTGGCGTGCTGACAAAGCTTTTCCACATTTCAGCCACGCTAACCCTTCCTTCTGAGGTGCTGGCGGTGCCCCGGCTGCGTAGGCGACCTCTTTCTCCTCCTCTGCCTTTGTCATGGAGATCCTGCCAGAAGCAGGCATCCCGGTCTTCCTGATTCTCGGTTGCGCATGCTCCGCCCTGCAGGTGGCGCCAGAGGGGCTATTTAAACCTGTCAATCGCAGACAGTCCCTGCTGTCTGCTCTACAGCGTTGAGTACCTGAAAACCTGATCTGAAGACTTACCTGTGTTTGACCCGGCCTGCCTGTGACTTCTCCAGTTTTCTGCCTGCATCCGACCCCTGGCTTGTTGTGACCTCTCCTCTGTCTGATCCCTCTGTACCTTGCTGCCAGCCAGTTAACCGACCCGGCTTGTCTGACCAAGCTCACTGTTCCTAGTTCCGGTCCAGTCTGCTAAGCTGATCCAGTTTGCTGAGTTCCTGTGTTCCTAGTTCCGGTCCAGTCTGCTAAGCTGATCCAGTTTGCTGAGTTCCTGTGTTCATGGTTCCGGTCCAGTCTGCTGAACGATTCCAGTTTGCTGAGTGTTCCTGATTCCAGTTCTACCTGCTGTGTTCCAGTGTGCCTACCAAGTCTGCATAACTACCTTCACCTTGGTTGATCCTGCCAGGCACTCGTACCCCTCCTACCTCCGCGCCTGCTGTTACCTTACCAGGGGCCGCTGGTGGGAGCCGTAAGGGAGGCCTTCCTCTGCAAGTATGGGCTCATCACCGCTAGGTACGTGACAGCCTTTGCCTTGTGCTTCCACCGTACGCCCGCTGTCAGGTGGGAATGCCACCAGCAGCGCATCTACCAGCGTACGCTTGTACTCGCGCATCTTACGATCCCGCTCCAGTGAGGGAATTAAGGACGGTACGTTGTCCTTGTAACGGGGATCCAGCAGGGTGGCCACCCAGTAATCAGCACCAGTTAGAATGTGGGCAACTCGGCGGTCGTTGCGGAAACACTGCAGCATGTAATCGCTCATGTGTGCCAGGCTGCCCAGAGGCGAAGAAAAGCTGTCCTCTGTGGGAGGTGTATCGTCTGTGTCCTCTGTATCCCCCCAGCCACGCACCAGTGATGGCCATGAGCTGGTCTGGGTGCCACCCTGCTGTGAACATAGTTCCTCCTCCTCCTCCTCCATCTCCTCCTCCTCATCATCCTCCAGAACTGTGCCCTTGCTGCCGGACAATTGTGTACCTGCCGTTTGTTGGTGCAGGAACCCACCCTCGTAGCCACTTGTAAAAGACTGCCCTGAAAGCCTTTGAAATGATCCCGCCTCCTCCTCCTGTGCCACATCCTCTTCCATCATCGCCCGAAGTGTTTTTTCAAGGAGGCATAGAACTGGGATAGTAATGCTGAGAACGGCGTCATTGGCACTGGCCATGTTGGTGGAGTACTCGAAACAGCGCAACAAGGCACACAGGTTTCGCATGGAGGCCCAGTTATTGGTGGTGAAGTGGTGCTTTTCCGCAGAGTGACTCACGCGTGATTGCTGCAGCTGAAACTCCACTATCGCCTGCTGCTGCTCGCACAGTCTGGCCAGCATGTGCAAGGTGGAGTTCCACCTTGTGGGCACGTCACATATGAGGCGGTGAGCGGGAAGGCCAAAGTTACGCTGTAGCGCTGACAGGAGAGCAGCAGCAGGGTGAGAACGCCGAAAGTGCGCACAGACGGCCCGCACTTTCTGCAGCAGCTCTGTCATATTGGGGTAATTTTTCAGGAACCTCTGGACCACCAAGTTCAGCACATGCGCCAAGGGATGTGCGTCAAACCGGCTAGGCCCAGAGCTGCTACGAAATTTCGCCCATTATCGCACACCACCAGTCCGGGCTTGAGGCTCACTGACAGCAACCACTCATCGGTCTGTTGTTCCATGTCCCTCCACAACTCCTGCGCGGTGTGGGTTTTTTCCCCCAAACAGGAAAGTTTTAAAACTGCCTGCTGTCGTTTACTCCTGGCTGTGCTGAAGTTGGTGGTGAAGGTGTTACGCTGACCGGATGAGGAGGCGGTAGAGGATGAGGAAGCGGAGTAGGAGGAGTTAGCAACAGGAGGCAAACTGAAGCGCCCTGCAATCCTCGCTGGTGGAACGACATGCGCCAAACTGCTATCTGCCTCAGGCCCAGCCGCCACTGCATTTACCCAGTGTGCTGTTAGGGAGATATAACGATTCTCTGACCGTGCTTACTGGTCCACGCATCCGTAGTTAGGTGGACCTTGCCACAGATGGCGTTGCGCAGTGCACACCTGATTTTGTCCCCCACTTGGTTGTGCAGGGAAGAGATGGCTTGCCTGGAAAAGTAGTGGCGGCTGGGCACGACGTACTGTGGGACAGCCAATGCCATCAGGCTTTTAAAACTCTGCGTCTCCACCAGACGGAATGACAGCATTTCTAAGGCGAGGAATTTGAAATGCTGGCATTCAGGGCCAGGGATCGCGGGTGGCTAGGGGGGTACTTCCTCTTCCGCTCCAGTGTTTGGAAGATAGAGAGCTGAACGCTTCCATGGGACATTGTGGAGATGGTTGGTGACCCAGGTGGTAGTGTTGCTGGCAGATGCTCTGTTTGTGGGTTGGCAGGTGCTACTGTCACTACAGAGGTGGATGAAGAGGCCGAGACTGCATCAGAAGAGGAAGCAGGAGGAACCAGAGACCTTTCTTTATTTTGAAGGTGTCTACTCCACTGCAGCTCGTGCTTGGCACTTAGATGCCTGGTCATGCAGGGTTGAGAACGTTTATGCCTCGCTTCAGGCTCTGATTGCACAGCGTGCAAACCACTCGTGTCTTGTCATCAGCACATTGTCTGAAGAACTGCCATGCTAGGGAACTCCTTGGACTTGGCTTTGGTGTGCTCAGTCCCTTGCTGCGTTGGGCAGTAGCAGACGTACTGTCTAGGCTCCGCTTTTGCACCCTGCTCCCTCTTCTGCTGTGCTGGTGGCTCTGTGCGACCACCGCCTCTTCCTCCGAACTACACTGGTCACCTGCATAACGTTCATTCCATGTGGGGTCGAGGACCTCATCGTCCTCCACATCATCTTCTACCAAGTCTTCACCCCTGCCCTCCTTGTCTGTCTGCACAATTGCGAAAGCCGCAGCAGTTGGCACCTGTGTTTCGTCATCATCCGAGACGTGCTGCGATGGTCCTCCCATGTACTCATCATGAAACATAAGTGGTTGGGTATCGGTGCACTCAATCTCTTCCACTTCTGGGGCAGGGCTAGGTGGATGGCCCTGGGAAACCCTGCTAACAGAGTAATCGAAAAGCAGAAGAGACTGCTGCATGATTTGGGGTTCAGACTACTTGGCTGATTTGCAAGGGGGTGAGGTGAAAGACTGATGGACATGGACTGCAGGTGCCAACTCTGATCTTTCATCAGAAAAGTGGGTGGAAGACAATGTGAAGGAACCGGAGGCACTGTCAGCAACCCAATCTACTATCGCCTGTACTTGTCCTGGCCTCAACATTCGTACAGCCTCATTAGGCGCAAAAAAATACCGCCGCAGGCTCGGTCGCCTACTCGCACCTGAGGAAGGTGTTTCACTTGTGTGTGTAGCTGGCACAGATCGACCCCGTCCTCTCCCTGCAACAGGAGCTCCACCAGCAGCACCACGACCGGGGCCACCACGTCCCTTTGACGTTCTCCTCATATTTTCCAAATTTAGGATCTTGCCCTAAATGGGTATTTTTTGAAGAGCACAACACACTCACAGTACGTAAACGCTGTATCTCACAGCTACAGAACTGCAGAAAATGCTATTCAAAAAAAATCTTTTTGTCCTACAATTATTTTTTTAGGATAGCACAGAAGAAGAAAAATATATAAATTGTTTATTTCACACACCTCCAGATATGCAGAAAACACTGCAAAATATTTTTTGTGGCCCTAAATGGGTGTTTTTGGAAGAGCACAACACACCCACAGTACGTAAACGCTGTATCTCACAGCTACAGAACTGCAGAAAATGCTATTAAAAAAAAATGTTTTTGTCCTACAATTATTTTTTTAGGATAGCACAGTAGAAGAAAAATATATAAATTGTTTATTTCACACACCTCCAGATATGCAGAAAACACTGCAAAATATTTTTTGTGGCCCGAAATGGGTGTTTTTTGAGGAGCACAACACACCCACAGTATGTAAACGCTGTATTTTACAGCTACAGAACTGCAGAAAATGCTATTCAATTTTTTTTTTTTTTTTTTAGGATAGCACAGTAGAAGAAAAATATATAAATTGTTTATTTCACACACCTCCAGATATGCAGAAAACACTGCAAAATATTTTCTGTGGCCCTAAATGGGTGTTTTTGGAAGAGCACAACACACCCACAGTATGTAAACGCTGTATCTCACAGCTACAGAACTGCAGAAAATGCTATTCAATTTTTTTTTTTTTTTTTTAGGATAGCACAGTAGAAGAAAAATATATAAATTGTTTATTTCACACACCTCCAGATATGCAGAAAACACTGCAAAATATTTTTTGTGGCCCTAAATGGGTGTTTTTGGAAGAACACAACATACCCACAGTACGTAAACGCTGTATCTCACAGCTACAGAACTGCAGAAAATGCTATTAAAAAAAATGTTTTTGTCCTACAATTATTTTTTTAGGATAGCACAGTAGAAGAAAAATATATAAATTGTTTATTTCACACACCTCCACATATGCATAAAACACTGCAAAATATTTTTTGTGGGCCTAAATGGGTGTTTTTGGAAGAACACAACACACCCACAGTATGTAAACGCTGTATCTCACACCTACAGCAATACAGAAAATGCTATTAAAAAAAATATTTTTTGCCCTAAAATGTTTATTTTTGGAAAAGCACAATACAAAAAAAATATATAAATTGTAAATCTCACAATTGCATATATGCAGAAAACACTGCAAATTATTATTTTTTTGCCCTAAATGGGTCTTTTTGCAAGAGCACAATACACCCACAGTATGGAAACGGTGTATCTCACACCTACAGCAATACAGAAAATGCTATTAAAAAAACGTTTTTGCCCTAAATTTTTTTTTTTTGGAATAGCACAATACAAGAAAAATAAATAAATTGTTGTAAATCTCACACTTGCGTATATGCAGAAAACACTGCAAATTTTTTATTTATTTTTTTTGCCCTAAATGGGTCTTTTTGAAAGAGCACAATACACCCACAGTATGTACAGGGTGTATCTCTCAACGTAACTTATGCAGTGCTGGTGCACTGAGCTTGCAGATAAAAGTTAGATTTTCTCTGACACTGGGCTCATGGCAGTGTAAGAAGACTGTGCACTGCAACACAAACAGGTAAACCTATGCAGATCACTGAGTTATTAGATCTCTGAATCTGGACTCCTATATAAATCTCTCTTCCTGAAAGCACCAACAGGAACCTTGCCCTAAACTGTCTCTCTATCTTTTCTCTCAGATTGCAGAATCAGGACTAACTCATAGTATTTCAATCTCTCCCTAATAAGCAACAGCAGCCAGGAACCTCTCCCTATCCTGTCTAAATCAGAGTGACGTGCTGTGCTGTGCGCCTCTAGCTTACATAGAAGCTGGGTCACATGCTGCACTGGCCAATCACAGCCCTGCCATTAGTAGGCATGGCTATGATGGCTTCTAAGGGCACACCAGTTAAACAAAAGGTGATTGGCTGCCCCCTGAAGCTTTTCTAAATGCGCCATTACATCACCGAACACCGGACCCGAACCCGAACATACACACAATTGTTCGGGTTCGGGTCCGGTACCCAAAAACTCAAATGTTCGGTACGGACCCGAACTTTACAGTTCGGGTTTGCTCAACCCTAGTTATAATCAGTACTTTAACCACTTAACGACCGCCCACTGTAAATATACGTCAGCAGAATGGCACCGACAGGCAGAATCACGTACATATACGTGATTGCCTTTGTATAGTTGGGGGGTCCGATCGGACCCCCCTTCTTTACAGTGGGTGGTCGTTTTACCTTCGGGAGCGATCCGGCATGAGGGGACGGCCGTTCGATTCCGGCCACCCCCTCTCGATCGCTCCCGGCGAATGAGAGAGCTTCCCCTGCCTGCCAGGAAGGAGGAAGTGATGTCATCTCTCCTGCGGCGCTCACATATACCGAGCGCCGTACAGGAGAAGATGCAGGTTAGTACACAAAACAGCACACTGACACCAGGACATATAGGCACATAAATCGCCCCCCCAGGCCCCCCCAGACACCCCCAGATCACCCCCCAGATCACCCCCCAGCCCCCAGTCACAGTGTCACTGATTGCAGTGACCATTTATTTAGTGATCACTGCAATCAGTGACATTTGTGACTGTAAAAGTGTCACTACATTTAGTTTTAGGTCCAGTGTAGCCCCCTAACCCCCCCTAATAAAGGTTTAACCCCCTGATCACCCCCCAGATAACCCTTTCACCCCCTAGCACCGCCGTCGCTATGCGATCATTTTTCTGATCGACGTATTAGCGTCGGTGATGCTGATCGGTAGCCAGTAATTTTTTTTAGGTTCGCCGCAGGTTTTTATAGTGTCGGGTACCCCCATATATTACCTAATAAAGGTTTAACCCCCTTGATCGCCCCCCAGGTAACCCTTTCACCCCCTATCACCACTGTCACTAAGCGATAATTTTTCTGATCGATGTCTTAGCGTCGGCGATGCTGATCGGTAGCCAGTAATTTTTTTTAGGTTCGCCGCAGGTTTTTATAGCGTCGGGTACCCCCATATATTACCTAATAAAGGTTTAACCCCCTTGATCACCCCCCAGGTAACCCTTTCACCCCCTAGCACCGCCGTCGCTATGCGATCATTTTTCTGATCGATGTCTTAGCGTCGGTGATGCTGATCGGTAGCCAGTAATTTTTTTTAGGTTCGCCGCAGGCTTTTATAGCGTCGGGTACCCCCATATATTACCTAATAAAGGTTTAACCCCCTTGATCGCCCCCCAGGTAACCCTTTCACCCCCTATCACCACTGTCACTAGGCGATAATTTTTCTGATCGATGTCTTAGCGTCGGCGATGCTGATCGGTAGCCAGTAATTTTTTTTAGGTTCGCCGCAGGTTTTTATAGCGTCGGGTACCCCCATATATTACCTAATAAAGGTTTAACCCCCTTAATCACCCCCCAGGTAACCCTTTCACCCCCTAGCACCGCCGTCGCTATGCGATCATTTTTCTGATCGATGTCTTAGCGTCGGTGATGCTGATCGGTAGCCAGTAATTTTTTTTAGGTTCGCCGCAGGTTTTTATAGCGTCAGGTACCCCCATATATTATCTAATAAAGGTTTAACCCCCTGATCGCCCCCCAGGTAACCCTTTCACCCCCTATCACCACTGTCGCTAAGCGATCGTTTTTATGATCGTTGTCTTAGTGTCGGTGATGCCGATAGGTAGCCAGTAATTTTTTTTTAGGTTCGCCGTCAGGTTTTTATAGCGTCAGGTACCCCCATATATTACCTAATAAAGGTTTTAACCCCCTAATTGCCCCTAGTTAACCCTTTCACCAGTGATCATCATATAAGTGTTACGGGTGACGCTGGTTAGTTAGTTTGCTTTTTATAGTGTCAGGGCACCCGCCGTATATAACCCAATAAAGGTTTAACCCCCTGATCGCCCGGCGGGTGATATCAATTAGGTTTTAGCATCAGAGAGGGTCTGCGTCACACCCCAGGCAGCGTCAGGTTAGTGCCAGTAGCGCTAACACCCACGCGTGAAGCATACACCCCCCTTAGTGGTATAGTATCTGATCAGCTCAATATCTGATCTGATCAGATCTATACTAGCGTCCCCAGCAGTTTAGGGTTCCCAAAAACGCAGTGTTAGCGGGATCAGCCCAGATACCTGCTGGCACCTGCGTTTTGCCCCTCCGTCCAGCCCAGGCCACCCAAGTGCAGTATCGATCGATCACTGTCACTTGCAAAACACAACACACATAACTGCAGCGTTCGCAGAGACTGGCCTGATCCCTGCGACTCCAGTGCTGTAGGAGGTGATTTCACCACCACAGTTAAAAAAAAAAAGCATATATGCCGAAGCATTGGGGCAGCAGGGGCGGAGGAGTGATTTTGCTCCTAATGCCGCGTACATACGGTCGAAATTCCGACGGAGGCTTGCCCGTGGAAAAGTCTGACCATGTGTACGCGGCATAACTTTTGCGAGAAGATGCCCCCATGCTTCGGCATATATAAATGGTGCATGTATGCCCATCATTAGAAGTGGGTGGATGAAGGGCGGTATTCTAATGGTGGGCATACCCACCAATCAATCTTTTTTTTTCGTTCAGCCAACAGGCTGCATGAAAAAAAAGATTACAATACATGTCCAACAAGGACCAGCAACGTACTGGTATGTTGCTGGACTTTGAATGTTTATACCAGAATGATGCCTGCAGGTTTAGGTATCATCTTGGTATCATTCTTTTCAGCCAGCGGCCGGCTTTCATGTAAAAGCAATCCTAGTGGCTAATTAGCCTCTGGACTGCTTTTACAAGCAGTGGGAGGGAATGTCCCCCCCCGGATATAAAAAGCGCCATTGGGAAAGCATTTTATCACACCGATCTTGGTGTGGTCAGATGCTTTGAGGGCAGAGGAAAGATCTAGGGTCCAATAGACCCCAGTTTTTTTCAAAAAAGAGTACCTGTCATTACCTATTGCTATCATAGGGGATATTTACATTCCCTGAGATAACAATAAAAGTGATAAAAAAAAAAAAATGGAAGCAACAGTTTAAAAATAAAATAAAAAAGCAAAATTAATAATAAAAAAAAAAAAAAAAAAAAAAAAAAAGCACCCCTGTCCTGCCCTGCTCTTGCCCAATGGCGAACGCAAGCGTTGGTCTGGCGTCATATGTAAACAGCAATTGCACCATGCATATGAGGTATCACCGCGAAGGTCAGATCGAGTGCAGTAATTTTAGCAGTAGACCTCCTCTGTAAATCTAACGGGGTAACCTGTAAATGCTTTTAAAGGGTTTTAAAAATGTATGTAGTTTGTCGCCAATGCGCGTTTGTGCGAAATTTTAAAGCATGTCGTGTTTGGTATCTATGTACTCGGCCTAAGATAATCTTTTTTATTTCATCAAACATTTGGGCAATATAGTGTGTTTTAGTGCATTAAAATTAAAAAAAGTGTATTTTTTCCCCAAAAAATGCGTTTGAAAAATCGCTGCGCAAATACTGTGTAGAAAAAAAAAATGCAACACCCACCATTTTATTCTGTAGGGCCTTTGCTTTAAAAATATATATAATGTTTGGGGGTTCAACATAATTTTCTTGCAAAAAAAAAAAATGTTTTCATGTAAACAAAAAGTGTCAAGAAGGGCTTTGTCTTCAAGTGGTTAGAAGAGTGGATGTGAGGCCTCGTACACACGACCGATTTTCTCGTCGTAAACAGTCAAGAAATGTGCCGCGAGAGTTTTTTTGTCTAGAAAAACGTTCGTGTGTATGGTTTTACGACGAGAAACTTGACGAGAATCTCGACGAGAAAATAGAGAACCTGCTCTCTATTTTCTCGTCAGGATTCCAGATTTCCTCGTCGTGTTTCTCGTCGGCCTGTTTTGTGACGAGAAAATGGTTCGTGTGTATGCTTTTACGACTCTTCCAAAAGCGCGCATGCTCACAAGCAACTATGAGACGGGAGCGCATCTTCTGGTAAAACAAGCCTTCATAATGGAGAGAGCACATTCGTCACGCTCATAAATATTTCATCGTTTAAATGTTCTGCATTGAATTCTTCGTTAGAATGTTACATTAATCAAAACGAGAGACCTTCTTTTGCTGCTGATATTCACACAGAGTTCTGCCTTATTTTTAACCTTTTTCATGCTGCTCTTTATAAGATTTATGTGTATTATATCGTGCAAGTTTTTAGGAATAATTTAAATGGTTAGATTTTTCAAAATGATGTTAATTATAATTTCTCAATGTTTTGATAGCGATCTCCCATTTAATTTTCTAATCTATATTTTTAAAATTTCACACCATGTTTTTGAGCTAATCAGATTTAGTTATTCTTTTGGGGGGGTGATATCTGTGCCTTTTATTGTCAGTCAAATGTATCTGCTTACTCCAAAGCTTGTTTTTTTTTATTTAAAAATACACATAGTCAAGTATGAACTTAAACAAAAAACACATTTATTCATGTTTATAAATTAAATAAAGAGAAGGCAGCGCTGGAGAAGCTGCTGCCATTTGTGCATCCCAGGGACCCCAGAGCACACAGCAACCCTGTGTGGACACTAAAATTGGGAGCTTGAGAAGGCCCACATTTCAGAACACAATCTGATGCTGGCCTCCCAGAGGTCAGGAACAGCAGCAGGTGAGATATATGTCCCAAGTGTGTGGTACTACAACAGGCTGCCTTCTGTCCGACCAGTGCGACCACAATGAAGCAAGGCCATCACTTCCTCTTCTTCCTGGCAACCTTCCCTGCAGCCTTTCCTGAAGCCTTTCCTGAAGCCTTTCCTGCAGCCTTTCCTGCAGCCTTCCTTCTTCGTTTAGCTGGAGGCTGGCCCACTGGAGGGGTACTCCTGTCAGGAGGAGGAGGTGGAGGTGTAGCAGAAGGGGGTGGGGCAGAAGGTGGAGGTGTAGCAGAAGAGGGTGGGGCAGAAGGTGGAGGTGTAGCAGAAGGGGGTGGGGCAGAAGGTGGAGGTGTAGCAGAAGGGGGTGGGGCAGAAGGTGGAGGTGTAGCAGAAGGGGGTGGGGCAGAAGGTGGAGGTGTAGCAGAAGGGGGTGGGGCAGAAGGTGGAGGTGTAGCAGAAGGGGGTGGGGCAGAAGAGGAAGGTGGAGGTGGAGGTTGAGGTTGGGTCAGTTGGGCCACCTCACATATGGCGGTATTGGGGGTAATTTGCTCCATCACCCCCTTGTTGAGCAAGGTGATGAGCAGGGGTTCGCATAGGAGGCGTTGCTCCATGCTCATCACCTTGAACTTAGCCTCCACTAGGCCGGCAATGGCCTCTTCAGGGGATGTGGGCTCCTTGAGGGTGGCATGGGCCTCTTTAATAAGGGCCATTGCTGCCTCACTGGTGGTCCTGTCCCTCCTGCCTCTTTTGTGAAGCCTGATGGGAGGCACCTGGGATCTGGTGCTTCTCCTTTGCCCTGCCACCTCCTGTCTGCCACTGGGCCCTGCCACCTCCTGGCTGCCACTGGGCCCTGCCACCTCCTGGCTGCCACTGGGCCCTGCCACCTCCTGGCTGTCACTGGGCCCTGCCACCTCCTGGCTGGTACTGGGCCCTGCCACCTCCTGGCTGCCACTGGGCCCTTCCTCCTCCTGCCTGACAGTTTCCAGACCCTCCTCCTGGCTGATTTCATCCTGTGTATGAAAAAGAAACATAGTTTAATATGTTGGTTTAATCTTTGCATCAAACTTTGTAATCCTGATGGAAGCAATTAGAATGTAAATGCATAAATCCTTGCTTTAAATTTACCACTACATCAGCTTGACTATTTACCACACAATTAAGTGCAGAATAATGTCTACAGATCATGATTTCACTTGTGGAATACAAAATAATGTATGTTTCTCATCCTGACATATTTGGGAAACATTAATTTTATCCCACTACATTTTCAGTTAATACTATACCTGGCTCCAGATGGACAAATCAGGATCATCCAGGATGGCTGCCTCCTCTTGCTCCAGAGAAGGCTCAGGTTGGCTGCAGGGAAGTCTGGGGGGAAGAGTGGAGAGTGATGGCCTTGGCTCAATGTGGTCATCCAGGAAGGACATCCTGCTGTAGTACCACAAAACCGGGACATAAACATCATCTGCTGCTGCTCCTGACCTCTGAGAAGCCAGCACCTTAGAGCGTTCAGTCCTGTAGGTACCTCTCAAGCTCCCAATTTTAGTGTCCACTTGTTTTGCTGTGGCTGTGGGCACCTTGGTATGCACAAATGGGAGCAGCTTCTCCAGCGCTGCTTTTCTCACCCCTTTTTTTTTATGGATGGGGTTTTTGGTCTCCCACAGAGCCGGCAGCTCCCTTACCCGGTCAATAAATTCCGCCAGGAACTCTTTGTCGCTAATAAAGACATTCATATTGTATCTGCAAGTAAAATAAATTATATTTAAATAATGTGAGGCAAACAGTCTAACCTCCTTCACATCCTAGTCACCATATATATCCTCCACCAATCTCAAGACAGTATAGGCCAACAATTTTTACAAGTCTCACAAAATCACATACCTTCGTTCGCACGTCCGTCACTTGAACTCCTCTCTCCGCACACCGAACGTACTATAGTCACATGTGTGTTTGCTATATACACACCACGCATGCGTCCAAATTCGAACACGTCGCTCCGCACACGTCGCCCGCCCATGACGTTCTAACTAACATCTTTTCCCCGCCCCTTCTCTTTCGGCGCGCAGACAGATATGGCGGAGTTACAGCAGGTGTCTGATAATTCCGCAACTAGCGAGGAGACAAGCCCGGAGACCGAGGACACGTCACGATCAAGGAGGAGATTCAAGGCATCGAATATGTCTTTGGCGGAGATGGCGGAGATGGTGGACATCTTGGTCAAGGCTGATTATGATGCCAAGCATGGGCCGTATAGCAAACCAAATAGAAGGAAGGCCAAAATCCTCACTAAAGTTGTGAAGAGTCTGAGGGCGAAGTTCGGGGTGAAACGCTCAAATGAGCAGCTCAGAAAGAGGTGGTCAGACCTCAAACTGAGGGAGCCAGACCAGTTGAGGAGCATAAAGAGGATGCTCGCTAAAAGTAAGTAAAATGACGACCTTTCTGCTATTAATCTTTTTAGAAACTGACATTTTTTTTTTTTTATCATATTGGACTCCCTTCCAAAATGTAATATTTTGAACTAGGTTGGGCACAGTAATCGTTCGTTACGTTACCGACACTTCGTTCGGCCACTATCCGCGGTTTTGGCTTATTTTAGACCCCCAAAAGTAATTAGACATCTGCCATTTTTGATCAAGTATTGTGGATAATTTTTAAGTCTAGATGATGTGTTTGTAAGGAGAATGAAATGCAAACTTTAATCAGTGTAAAGGAGAGGACACTCAGCAGCTGCTTCCACATCTGTACTTTGGAGCACTATAGTGTGGGCCACCAGACCCGCCTTTTTTGGGTGTCCCACACAGGTGCATCAGAGTTTATTTGTGGTGCCTCCATGTCCAAAAAATTACATCCAAATGTGAATACTAAACATATTTGGGGTCATAAATAATGCATTTTTCTTTAAATTCCGCACAAACACACACTTGTACCCCACTTCCAAACAATTTAGCCTGTTTTAAGTTTAAAAATGAGATTTTTACAGTGTGATAAATAGACCTTTGGTTTTATTCTCATAGGGGAGAGAAGACTGGGAGGAGGACACTCCAGGGAGCACATGCACCCCACAACTTCCAAGCAACCCCAAACTCCCAAAGATCCACAACCGAAAGATGTGCAGGAAGTTGAGGTGGAGGAAGGAGAAGTGCAGGAAGGAGAGGTGGATGACGTTGTGGATCTGGTCACCACAACAGGTCAGTATCTGACACCACAGCTTAAGGTAAGCGAGGTAGGCCTGCAGAGTTTTATTAATTTTTTTTAATGGTTTTTAGGGGATGGAAATGTTGTGAAGGATAGCACACCGTTCTCTGCTGACAGTGCCCTCCGCCTCATCCAGCAAGTGATGGAATGTAGCACGGAACTGGACCTAATTAAACAAAGAATCCATGTGATGGAACAAACATTTAAAGACATTCTCGATGTTTTGGGGAGAATTCAATAAGCCATCCAAACACATTTGTTTTTACATGTTTGTTTTTATATTTTTACTAATTTTTTGAGTAACAAAGCAGCCAAAAATTGAATATGCACACAGTGTGTGAACATGTGCTATCTGCCATCAGGGGATATCCATGTACGTCTTTTGTGGGTGCAACCCCTTCCTCGTATCAAAAGTCGGTGAACTGAGGAAGGGGATGCACCCCCAAAACACGTCCATTGATCACCCCTGATGGCAGATAGCACATGTTGACAATAGGGATCAGGATTGTAAACTTCCTATTTGCAAAAAAGTAAAAATGTGTGCATATTGAATTTTTGGCTGGGCAAGGGGTGGCAGGACCCCATATTAGGACGGGCACATAGAGACATAGTTTGTGTAACTGAATGTCTCAGATTGCTCAGAGGTATCCAATGTTGTCATTTTAGAAATGCAAGTGGTATTTTTGTATTTTCATAAGCCAAAATTTGCCGGGTTGTGGCCAGGCCAACCCCAAAGTAAAACAAAAAAAAATGTGCAGAGAGTAAAAAATTTGACCACAAACAACGTGTAGCTTCTTTTTATAATACTCTCTAAGCTTATTTGGTTCTTTTGTAAGGTAACATAGTGAAATTGGTTGTTATTTACTAAAGTAAAATACACTTGCCACTACAAATGCACAAAGACAAACTAGGAGACAGGAAAGAACAAATAATTAAAGGTTTAAACAAGATTTTTATTGGGATACTTAGACATAGGCTGGCATAGGAATTGCCCCCCTACCCGTGAAATACTCCATGTATTTGTCCCGAACCACACGGGCATTTTGGGGGGGCAAGCCAAGACGGGCAGATTCCAGGCCCGGAAGGGGATTTGCAGGGGAAAGTCCAGCCTCTGGCAAAACTGAGGCCATATATGAATTAGATTTGCGGCAAAGAAAATTGTGTAGCACACAGCAGCATAACACTACATAGTTTATTTTGTAGTCCGCCAAGTGGATGGAAGTCATAAAAAGGCGGAACCGGCTGGCCATTATGCCGAAGGCATTTTCAACGACTCTTCGGGCCCTGGCCAGCCGGTAATTGAACACACTCTTCTCTGGGGTCAGGGTCCTCTGTGGAAATGGCCTCATAAGATGCCGTCCGAGTCCGAAGGCTTCATCAGCCAAGAAAACAAAGGGGAGTCCTTCAATATTCCCTGCATCCGGTGGCAATGCAAGGTCGTCACTCTGGAGACGGAGGGCAAACTCCGTCTGGATGAAGGATCCCCCATCGGACATCCGGCCATTCTTCCCTACATCAACATAGAGGAATTCATACCGTGCTGACACCACCGCCATCAGCACAATGCTATGAAACCCCTTGTAATTGTAGTAGTAGGATCCAGAACGGGGTGGCGGCACGATGCGGACGTGCTTCCCGTCTATGGCACCACCGCAGTTGGGGAAGTCCCACCGCGTGGCAAACTCCGATGCCACAGTCTGCCATTCCTGTGGCGTGGAAGGAAGCTGTGGAGTGAAACAAGATGAAATAATATTAGAAAAACAAAGGCATACATTACAAGCAAATTCTAGACCAAAAAATTAGAGACCAACATCAATCTAATTATACGTTTATTAAGGTGTGTAAAAAAAGTATAATGGAAGGCTCATTTATCATATTCATCACCCCCTCTGATGGGCCATTACTAAATTATTTTGGGGGGGGGGGAGATGTGTTTGGCCACAGGATAGCATTGCAGTGGCGGTGCGTCCAGAGTGGGCGCTGGAGCACTGTCCCCTCTCTCCTGTGCCCATCACTCAGAACAATACATAGGTTCATGCGTTGCATGAACCTATGTATTGTCTATGCCGCACACTATTCAGGTGGATGGCCTCTTGTAAAGCGACCGACATATGAATAATTGCGTCATTTAGGGGGTTAAAATTGCAGAGCAGAAACAGGTATTAAAAAAGTCTTGCAAATTACAACCTGAGGGATGTAATTGGCTTCCTCAAAGAAAAATCGGGGACGCAAGGAGGGGGCATTCCTTGTGTAAACACTGACAGGCTGCTCTGGCAATCATGTTCACCAAGTCTGTTTAATGGTAACATGATTGGCTGATGCAACATGAAGGGAAGGAGAAGACATCAAGGACAGAAGAAGGATGGCGCTGACCACAAGAAGGTAAGTGCAGGGCTGGGGGGAAACTGGCTGCATTAGAGGGGACTAAATGGCTGCATTGGAGGGGACAACTGGGGGCGTTTATTAGGCAACAGAGCAAAAAAGGAGGAAGTTTATTTCCGAAATTGGGGTTGGAACCCCCCAACATTTGGAGCAACAGGCGCCCCTGCTGGAAAAGTTAGTGAGGGGAAATATTTAGGGAGGATAAAAAAGGGGCAATATAAAGCTTCCAACATGCATGGGGACAAAGGGGACATTCTCAGCATATTACAATCATGGTAATTAGGGAAGGATGAAAGAAATACAATACATTAGCATACATGTAATACATAAAATGTGATGTTAAGGGAGAAAACTTACCCTAATATAGTCCTCCTGCAGGACTTGTATAATAGCAGAACAGGTGTCTGGGATTATGAGGCCCAGAGCCTGGGGGGAGATGCCTGTGGTGAACTTCAAGTCCTGAAGACTTCTCCCTGTCGCCAGGTAACGCAACGTGGCGATGAGCCTCTGCTCAGCACTGATGGCTTCCCGCATAACGGTGTCCTTCCTGGTAATATAGGGGGACACCAAAGCCAACAGTTCCTGAAAAACGGGGTCAGACATCCTCAGAAAATTCCTGTAGTCCTCAGGATTATTCTCGACGATCTCCCGCAGCAGAGGCATGTGGCAGAATTGGTCCCGCTGGAGCAACCAATTCTTGGTCCATGAACTCCTCCTCACACCATTCATGGACTGGTCTTGGTCCAAAACAAGCAGACCAACACCAAGCGCACGCACAGCACGAACTCGACGACGAGAACGTCCAGGCGACATGGCTAGGAAACGGTCGTCTAATCAGAACGTACAGAACAGAACGCACTTTAGAACAGCAAGGCCTATGAATAACGAACTGAAATTCAGAAACGAACAGGCAAGAACGCACTGTAAAACAGATACGACCTGCCTAGACGCCCTGAAAGTCAAGATACGAACCCACAAGCACAAACTGAACGGCAGAAAACGATCTGAAAAGTACGAAGACTGAAAAGCGCGAATCGTCTCTTCCCAAACTTTTACTTCACACGCGGTAACACGAGATCAGCAAAAGCAGCCCAAGGGGTGGCGCCAAGAAAAAAGATCTTCCCCTTTATAGTGCCGTCGTACGTGCTGGACGTGAGCGCAGAGAACCACGAGGAAATTGGAAAATGACAGTGTGTACGCATAGAAAGCTTGACGAGAAAATCGACAAGCTTAACAAGAATCTCGTTGAAAAAAACGACGTGTTTTTTACGACGAGAAAATCGGTCGTGTGTACGAGGCCTGAGCTTCCTAATGTTGTGTATAAAATGCCAGAACAGTTCAAAACCCCCCCAAATGACCCCATTTTGGAAAGTAGACACCCCAAGCTATATACTGAGAGGCATGTCGAGTCCATGGAATATTTTATATGTTGACACAAGTTGCGGAAAAAATACAATTTTTTTTTTTTTTTTGCACAAAGTTGTCACTAAATGATATATTGCTCAAACATGCCATGGGCATATGTGGAATTACACCCCAAAATACATTCTGTTGCTTCTCCTGAGTACGGGGATACCACATGTGTGAGACTTTTTGGGAGCCTAGCCGCGTACGGGACCCCAAAAACCAAGCACCGCCTTCAGGCTTTCTAAGGGTGTCAATTTTTGATTTCACTTCTCACTGCCTATCACAGTTTCGGAGGCCATGGAATGCCCAGATGGCACAAAACCCCCCCAAATGACCCCATTTTGGAAAGTAGACACCCCAAGCTATTTGCTGAGAGGTATTGTGAGTATTTTGCAGATCTCGCTTTTTGTCACAAAGTTTTGAAAATTGAAAAAAAAAAGAAAAAAAAAAATGTTCTTTCTTAATTTTCAAAAACAAATGAGAGCTGTAAAATACTCACCATGCCTCTCAGCAAACAGCTTGGGGTGTCTACTTTCCAAAATGGGGTCATTTGGGGGGGTTTTGTGCTATTTTGGCATTTTATGGCCTTCAAAACTGTGATAGGTAGTGAGGAGTGAAAACAAAAATTTGCGCCCTTAGAAATCCTGAAGGCGGTGCTTGGTTTCCGGGGTCCCGTACGTGGCTAGGCTCCTAAAAAGTCCCACACATGTGGTATCCCCGTACTCAGGAGAAGCAGCAGAATGTATTTTGGGGTGCAATTCCACATATAACCATGGCATGTGTGAGCAATATATCATTTAGTGACAACTTTTTGTAATTTTTTTTTTAATTTTTTTTTTGTCATTATTCAATCACTTGGGACAAAAAAAAAAAATATTCAATGGGCTCAACATGCCTCTCAGCAATTTCCTTGGGGTGTCTACTTTCTAAAATGGGGTCATTTGGGGGGGTTTTGTACTGCCCTGCCATTTTAGCACCTCAAGAAATGAGATAGGCAGTCATAAATTTAAAGCTGTGTAAATTCCAGAAAATGTACCCTAGTTTGTAAACGCTATAACTTTTGCGCAAACCAATAAATATACGCTTATTGACATTTTTTTACTAAAGACATGTGGCTGAATACATTTTGGCCTAAATGTATGACTAAAATTGAGTTTATTCGATTTTTCTTATAACAAAAAGTAGAAAATATCATTTTTTTTCAAAATTTTCGGTCTTTTTCCGTTTATATCGCAAAAAAGAAAAATCGCAGAGGCAATCAAATACCATTAAAAGAAAGCTCTATTTGTGGGAAGAAAAGGACGCAAATTTCGTTTGGGTACAACATTGCATGTCCGCACAATTTACAGTTAAAGCAGCGCAGTGCAAAATTCTGAATTCACCTCTGGTCCTTTAGCTACCAAATGGTCCGGGGCTTAAGTGGTTAAAAAGTCACTGCTTCTGGCCAAACATTTTTTTTGCATTGCCACATGTTCCCCAGGGCAGTGTCACTCCTCTCCCCCTCCCACTCCAATGCTATTTTTTGATAACCTTTGCTTGTTAACCCAGAGACAGACATTTTTTATTTGACAGATTTCTATTCCATTGATTTTAACAGGGTTTGGGTTCAGCATCTGAACTTCTTTGATGTCCGCCAAACCCTGCTCGAACCGCACCCAAGGCTCATCCATAGTCTTAACAAACTGTCCATGTTCTAGAAGAATAGACTTCTATAAATGCATATTAATATAAACAAAATCAAATATTATCAGCCCATTTTTCCTATTTTACTAACTAAACGTTTCATTTTCTGCCAAGAGACGCACAGTGAACTCTCTCTTCTCTATCTTCCCACTTCCTAAAGTAAGACTGGCAAAGGAAAATGAGATTATAAATCAGAAGCACATTAAGTTGACAGGCTCAGAAATATGTGAATGTTGAATCTAACTAATATAACGTGATCACAATTTGATTTGAATTAAACTTCAAACAAATTGGAAGTGTTGGTATTCAGTTAGGATTTCACTTTTTTTTTTGTACATAAAGTGAATTTCCGAAAAAGAACTTAAAGCGGACCTTCAGACATTTTTTCATCTTTCCATCTATTAAATCTTCTGCCCTTGTTGCAGGGCCGATCCTAGGGTCACATGCGCCTGGGTGCAGAAATATTTATGGCGCCCCTACAAGGGCGTGGTCACCTTACTAACTCCTTTAGTAACTTTAGAACAAATGTTTCTATGGCAAGGACTCAAACACAGAGATGCTCCCCTAAGGAGTCATCGTTACCCTGGGATCCTCCCACAATCTCTTAACAATAAACAAATTACAGGAAGAGAAGCAGAGTACTCTAATTGGACCTGGAGGGGGGTCTCACTAATGGACACAGAGAGGGCCTCTGTTAGAGAGTCTGTTTAGAAAGAGCCCCCAGACATACTACAGGAGATGGTCAGAGACTGCAGACATACTACAGGAGATGGTCAGAGACTGCAGACATACTACAGGAGATGGTCAGAGACTGCAGACATACTACAGGAGATGGTCAGAGACTGCAGACATACTACAGGAGATCAATGCAGCCTCACCAGTGCCCATCAAATGCAGCTTATCAGTGCCCACCAATTGCAGCCTACCATTGCTCACCAACTGTAGCCTACCAGTGCCCACCAAATGCAGCCTTTATTAGTGCCCACCAAATGCAGCCTCATCAGTGCCCACCAAATGCAGCTTATCAATGCCCATCAAATGCAGCCTACCAGTACCCAACAATTGCAGCCTTATAAGTGCTCACCAATTTCACTGTACCAGTGCCCCTGGATCACACAAAAGAGCAATATTTTGCTGTCACAGAGCTTGGATTTGATTCGCCCGGGCAGCCACTGTAACAAAGACTGACTCGCGGCTCCTATGGTACACATCACACTGATTAAATTTCACGGCATTGCATCAGTGTGCAGGAGCCGGTCTAGGACGCAGAACTTTGTTACAGCGCCGCCCGGGCATTTCAGACCAAAGCTCATGCGGTGTGTGTGACATACACACGGAGAGAAGGAAGGAGAGGAGCACTCAGGGCCGGTGATAAGTATTTTTGACTACATAGGCAAAGATCCATTTTGACGCCCCCCCCCAACCCATCCGCACCGTCCTCTTGCTACTCCCTGTCTAAAATCGAGCTGGTACCTTCTTCACAGTGCACCTGTAATGTGATGGGGCGCAATGTGAAGGACGTCACATACCACTGAAAATAGAACTTCCACTAAACAGCAGTGTGTAATGAGGGGGTGGGGTTATGCATTTCTTGCTTCCCCTCACTGGCCACAGGCAGCTGAGGCCAACTAAAACTCATAACTCCCAGGTCACCCCCCCTCAGATACTCCCACTTTGATCACACCTCCCCAGATTCCCTAACTATACCCCCACCCTGATGAGAGAAAGAGAGAGAGAGAGAAGGAGAGGGAGAGAGAGAAGAGCAGGAGAGAGAGAGAAGGAGAGAGAGAGAGAAGGAGAGGGAGAGAAGGAGAGAGAGAGAGAAGGAGAGGGAGAGAGAGAGAGAAGGAGAGGGAGAGAGAGAGAGAGAGAGGGGAGGAGAGGGAGGGAGAGAGAGAGGGGAGAGGGAGGGAGAGAGAAAGAGAAAGGAGAGGGAGGGAGAGAGAGAGAGGGGAGAGGGAGGGAGAGAGAGGAGAGGGAGGGAGAGAGAGAGAGAAGGAGAGGGAGGGAGAGAGAGAGAGAAGTGAGGGAGGGAGGGAGAGAGAGAGAAGGAGAGGGAGGGAGAGAGAGAAGGAGAGGGAGGGAGGGGGAGAGAGAGAGAAGGAGAGAGAGAGGGGGAGAGAGGGAGGGAGAGAGAGAGAGGAGGAGAGAGGAGAGGGAGGGAGAGAGAAGGAGAGAGAGAGAGGAGAGAGAGAGAAGAGAGAGAGGAGAGAGAGAGAGAAGAGGAGAGAAGAGAGAGGAGAGAGAGAAGAGAGAGAGAGAGAGAGAAGGAGAGAGAGAAGGAGAGAGAAGGAGAGAGAGAGAGAAGAGAGAGAAGAAGAGAGAAGGAGAGAGAGAGAAGGGGAGAGAGAAGGAGGAGAGAGAAGAAGGAGAGAGATGGAGTGGAGAGAGAGAGAGAGAGAGACGGAGTGAGAGGGAGCGAGAGAGAGAGAGAGAGAGGGGGAGAGAGAGGGAGAGGAGAGAGAGATGGAGAGAGAGAGAAGGAGAGAGAGGGTGAGAGAGGGGAGAGAGAGAGGAGAGAGAAGGAGAGAGAGAAGGAGAGAGAGGAGAGAGAAGGAGAGAGAGAGAGAAGGAGAGAGAGAAGGGAGAGGATAGAGAGAAGGAGAGAGAGAGAGAGAGAGAGGAGAGGAGAGAGAGGGAGAGAGGAGGGAGAGAGGGGAGAGAGGAGGAGAGAGAAGGGGGGGAGAGAGAGAGAGGAGAGAGAGGAGAGAGAGAGAGGGAGAGAGAAGGAGAGAGAGAAGAGAGAGAGAAGAGAGAGGAGAGAGAGAAGGAGAGAGAGAGAAGAGAGAGAGAGAGAGAGGGAGAAGAGAGAGAGAGAGAGAAGGAGAGAGAGAGGGGGAGAGTGAGAGAGAGAAGGAGAGAGAGGGAGAGAGAGAGGGAGAGAGAGAAGGAGAGAGAGAAGAGAGAGAGAAGAGAGAGAAGGAGAGAGAAGGAGAGAGAGAGAAGAGAGAGAGAAGAGAGAGAGGGAGAAGGAGAGAGAAAGAGAGAGTGAGAAGGAGAGAGAGAGAGAGGGAGTGAGAGAGAGAAGGAGAGAGAGGGAGAGAGAGAGAAGGAGAGAGAGAGAGAAGAAGGAGAGAGAGAGGAGAGAGAGAGGAGAGAGGGAGAGAAGGACAGGGAGGGAGAGATGGAGAGAGAGAGAGAAGGAGAGATAGAGAAGGAGAGAGAGGGAGAATGAGAGAGAGGGAGAGAGAGAAGGAGAGAGAGAGAGGAGAGAGAGAAGGAGAGAGAGAAGGAGAGAGAAGAGAAGGAGAGAGAGAAGGAGAGGAGAGAGAGAAGGAGAGAGAGAAGGAGAGGAGAGAGAGGGAGGGAGAGAGAGGGAGGGAGAGAGAGGGAGAGAGAGAAGGAGAGAGAGAAAGAGAGGAGAGAGAGAAGGAGAAGGAGAGCGGGAGATAGAGAGAAGGAGAGCGGGAGATAGAGAGTAGGAGAGAGGGAGAGAGAGGGAGAGAGAGAGGGGGGAGAGAGAGAGAGTGAGAGAGAGAGTGGGAAGGAGAGCGGGAGATAGAGAGAAGGAGAGCGGGAGATAGAGAGAAGGAGAGAGGGAGAGAGAGGGAGATTGAGGGAGAGAGAAGGAAAGAGAGAAGGAGAGGAGAGAGAGAAGGAGAGAGAGAGAGGGGGGAGAGAGAGAGAAGGAGAGAGAGTAGAGAGAGATAGAGAGGGAGAGGGAGAAGGAGATGGAGAGAGAGAAGGAGAGGGAGAGAGAGGAGAGAGAGAGGGAGAGAGAGAAGAGAGAGAGGGGGAGAGAAAGAAGAGAGAGATGGGGGATATGGAGAGAGAAAGAGAGAGAGGGCGAGAGAGAAGGAGAGAGAGCGGAGAGAGAGAGGGAGAGAGAGGGAGAGAGGGAGACTGAAGGAGAGAGAAGGAGAGAGAGAACAGAGAGAGAGAACAGAGAGAGAAGAGAGAGAGAGGGAGAGAGAGAAGAGAGAGGGAGAGAGAGAAGAGAGAGAGGGAGAGAGAGAGAAGAGAGGGAGAGAGAGAAGAGAGAGAGGGAGAGAGAAGAGAGAGTGAGAGAGAGAAGAGAGAGAGAGAGAAGGAGAGAGCGAGAGAAGGAGAGAGCGAGAGAAGGAGAGAGAAGGAGAGAGCGAGAGAGGGAGAGAGAGAATAGAGAGAGAGAGAGAGCAGAGAGAGAGAGAAAGAGAAAAGGAGAGAGAGAAGGGAGAGAGAGAGAGAGGGAGAGAGAGAGAAGGAGAGAGGGAGAGAGCGGAGAGAGAGCGGAGAGAGAGAGCGGAGAGAGAGAGAGGGAGAAAGGGAGAGAGGGAGAGAGAGAAGAGAGAGAGAGGGGGAGAGAGAGAAGGGGAGAGAGAGAAGGAGAGAGAAGAGGGAGAGAGAGAGAGATCCCTAGCCCTGTCTGTATCTGAGGATAGGTCTGTGTATGATGCCAAGTACCTTCTTCCAGCAGCTCCCTGGCAGCTTGCGCCTCCCACTCGTCCTTGTCCTCCAGGCCTCACTGACTGCTGATGCTGGAGCAGAGAGGAGGCTGGAGGAGACGGTGTCCAGCGAGGTCAGCGACATCAGATCAGTCCTGGCTGCTTTGAAATCTCCAGGCACAGATTGGCCACACAAGGGGCTGTGGGCGGGCACAGTGGGGACATGGGGAGGAGGTGGGGCGGACCTAACTTACCTCCTCTTCTCTCCTTGTAGTACGGACCACAGATACAGCGGGCGCCGGGCAGGGGGATGTGGACACTGCTGCGGGCGTGCCGGTGGACGGGTCAGTGGGCGACGGAGGTAAGGGGCAATGGACGAGGTCACGGCGCCCTTGCTTACATGCGCTAATCACTCGTTTAGGACGAAACACAAGCACCAGACTCGTTGGCAACACAACGGTGCTCCTGACACTTTGGCGCCCCCTCCCCTCTGGCGCCTCGGTGCATTGCACCCCGTGCACCCCGTCTCGGACCGGCCCTGCCTTGTTGTTTTAACTTTGGATAGTAAAACATATTTTTTTTCTGCCAGTAAATACCTTGTACAGCAAACTTCCTGTGTCTTGTCTGGTCATTAGCCAAGGCTTATGACATCATGTACCACTCTCTCTGTCACTCTGGTGAGAGTTTGCCAGGAAGGGAGGGGTGATGAGTCATAAGAGGGCCAATGAGAGCTTCAGAGCTGGAGGTGTGCCTCTGTGTGTCTATGTAAATCCAGGAAGTGAACAGGCAGCAGCTTCAGCTGCCCACAGTTAAAATGGCTGCAGCCAGACTCAGTGGAGGGAGATTTATGCAGTATATTTGGCAAGTACAGAATCACTGTATATATAAAATAATATGCAAAGTGGTTGGAGGGAAGCTTCAGAATGGCTAAGATGTTTTTAATACAAATTATGTGAGCAGACTGCAGTTCCTCTTTAACTAAGCACAGATTTCTTATGCCGTGTACACACGATCGGTTTTACAGATGAAAACAGTCCGATGGACTTTTCTCATTGGACAAACCGATCGTGTATGGGCCCCATCAATCTTTTTTCATTGGTGGGAAAAAATAGAACATGTTTTAAATTTATCCGATGGAAAAAAAAAATGATAGCAAATTACAATCGTCTGTGTGGAACTCCATCAGACAAAAAACCCACGCATGCTCAGAAGCATTGAACTTAATTTTTCTCGGCTTGTCGGAGTGTTATACGTCACAGCATTTGGGACGGTTGGATTTTTGACTGATGGTGTGTAGGCAAGACTGATGGAAGTCAGCTTCATCGGATTTCCGATGGAAAAATCCATCGGATTAGAATCCATAGGAAATCCGATCGTGTGTACAGGGCATTAGTTTGCAGAATATACACCTCAAAGCAAACCGTTTGTTCAGGCTGTAAATCTGCACAAGACCCCTCTGGGACTTAGGGGCCTATCTATACTGGAAGTGGACTGGGCAGGTATTGGGAGCACTTTCACTTTCAGTGATGGTGAACCTTGGTACCCCAGATGTTTTGGAACTACATTTCCCATGATGCCCAACTACACTTCAGAGTGCATGGGCATCATGGGAAATGTAGTTCCAAAACATCTGGGGTGCCAAGGTTCTCCACTGCTCTAGGTGAAGTAGGCAAACTTAGGACCGTGTCAAACCGGTGATCCTTGCACTGGTGGCAACCTTCCAGTGTCAGGATTAGTGATGAGCCGAACACCCCCGGGTTCGGTTCGCACCAGAACCCGCGAACGGACCGAAAGTTCGTACGAACATTAGAAACCTATTAAATACAATGGATGCGAACGTTCGAATTCTAAAGTGCTAATTATAACAACTATTATGCATGTTATTGTCCTAAAAAGGGTTTGGGAACCCGGGTTCTGCACCAGGGGACATGTATCAATGCAAAAAGAAGTTTTAAAAACGGTCGTTTTTTCGGGAGCAGTCATTTTAATGATGCATAAAGTGAAAAAAAAAAAAGTCAAATATTCCTTTAAATATCGTACCTGGGGGGTGTCTAAAGTATGCCTGTGAAGTGCCACATGTTTCCCGTGTTTAGAACTGTCCCTGCACAAAATGACACTTCTAAAGGAAAAAAAAGCCATTTAAAACTGCTTGCGGCTTTAATGTAATGTCTGGTCCCGGTAATATGGATGAAAATCTTTAAGAAAAATGGCATAGCTACCCCATGACCCCCCCCCCCCTACCCCAGCCCATTACCAGCCCCTTTGGGTCTTGTATGGATATTAAGGGGAACCCCGCACATAAAATAAAAAAGGCCCTATATACTCTGAACAGCCGTATACAGGCGGTGCATACAAGACAGGGACTGTAGGTTTGTTCTTATGTAGAATCTGTTTGTAATTTTGAACAGGTACATTGTTTAAGTGTAGCTCCAGCCCAAAAATCTATTTTTAAACTTTTTGGAAAACATAGGTAAGGGTTATCACCCCTGTAACATTTGTTTTGCTGTCTGTGCCCCTGTTCAGAACATTTCACCTCACTTTCCGTCCCAATGACAACTGTTTTTGAAATGTGGTGTTTTTCTTGAAACAAGGATTGCTGATAAAGCATCAGTACAGAGGAGACACCTTTCTCCCATATTAATTCTTACAGGAGAGAATTTTCCTTCCAAGGGGTAGATTTCCTCTCACTTCCTGTTGTCTTCTTGCGTTTGCAAGTAGGAGTCGTTTGTAAGTTGGATGTTTGAAAGTAGGGACCTGCCGTATATACTCTGCAGAAATAGGCCCCTTAGTTGTTGGTGTTGGCACAACACTGTAAGCACTCACAGTTACTCTTGGTTGGTGCTGGAACGCCCTGCTGTCAACTATTATATCAGGAATTTTAATTACATATAATTGTTGAACAGTGGTAGTAAAAATTGGGCCTTTGATGGTGGTGCTGGTGCCACAACACTGTAAGCCCTGACAGTTACTCTTGGTGGGTGCAGCAATGGGCCCTGCTGTGAATTATTAGATCAAGAATTGTAATTGCATGCCCCTGTTGAACAGGGGCTGAAAAATTGGGCCTTTCGTGGTGGTGGTGGTGGTGTTGCCACAACACTGTAAGCCCTCAGAGTTACTCTTGGTGGGTGCAGGAATGGGCCCTGCTGTGAATTATTAGATCAAGAATTGTAATTGCATGCCCCTGTTGAACAGGGGCTGAAAAATTGGGCCTTTCGTGGTGGTGGTGGTGGTGGTGGTGTTGCCACAACACTGTAAGCCCTCAGAGTTACTCTTGGTGGGTGCAGGAATGGGCCCTGCTGTGAATTATTAGATCAAGAATTGTAATTACATGCCCCTTTTGAACAGGGGCTGAAAAATTGGGCCTTTCGTGGTGGTGGTGGTGGTGGTGGTGGTGGCGTTGCCACAACACTGTAAGCCCTCAGAGTTACTCTTGGTGGGTGCAGCAATGGGCCCTGCTGTGAATTATTAGATCAAGAATTGTAATTGCATGCCCCTGTTGAACAGGGGCTGAAAAATTGGGCCTTTCGTGGTGGTGGTGGTGGTGGTGGTGGTGTTGCCACAACACTGTAAGCCCTCAGAGTTACTCTTGGTGGGTGCAGGAATGGGCCCTGCTGTGAATTATTAGATCAAGAATTGTAATTGCATGCCCCTGTTGAACAGGGGCTGAAAAATTGGGCCTTTCGTGGTGGTGGTGGTGGTGGTGGTGTTGCCACAACACTGTAAGCCCTCAGAGTTACTCTTGGTGGGTGCAGGAATGGGCCCTGCTGTGAATTATTAGATCAAGAATTGTAATTACATGCCCCTTTTGAACAGGGGCTGAAAAATTGGGCCTTTCGTGGTGGTGGTGGTGGTGGCGTTGCCACAACACTGTAAGCCCTCAGAGTTACTCTTGGTGGGTGCAGCAATGGGCCCTGCTGTGAATTATTAGATCAAGAATTGTAATGACACGCCCCTGTTAAACAGGGGCTGAAAAATTGGGCCTTAGGCACTGGTGCCACAACACTCCAACCCCTCACAGATACTGTACTTGGAGCACAGCAATGAGCCCTATGGCAAATTATTGCTAAAAAAATTGTAATTACACGCCCCTGTAAAACAGGGGCTGAAAAATTGGGCCTTAGCCACTGGTGGCGGCACCCATAAACAAAAATGATCTTCCAAGCTATCATCATCAATCGTATCATTGAGGACTCGGAGGAGGAGGATAGCCAGTCAACATAACAGCACAGGCACTCAGCATCAGCATCAGTCTTGAAGGGATGTGACATGTTAAAATCAATTAGTCTGTTATATCAGCATCAGGTGTGTGGTAGCTGGTGGTGATCCAAGACTGGTTCATCTTGATGAAAGTCAGTCGATCAACCGAGTCGGTGGACAGGCGCACCCTGTGATCCGTGACAAATACTCCAGCAGCACTGAATGTGCGTTCCGAAAGAACGCTGGATGCAGGACAGGCCAGTAGCTCAATTGCATACTGTGCAAGCTCTGGCCAGTGATCCATCCTCAAGACCCAGTAAGCCAGAGGATTTTCGGTGGGGAAGGTGTCCAAGTCTGACCTTGCCCCTAGATATTCCTGCACCATGTTTATCAGACGCTGGCGATGGTTGCTGGAACCGATCATACTTTGGGGCTGCGGACTAAAGAATTGTCTGAACGCATCGGTCAGACGGCCACCTTCCCCACCGCTCCTTCTTTGACTGGCCGAAGCCTCAGCAACTCGTTGTCCAGGACCAGGAGTTTGTAACCTCCCAGTCTCTGGGAACGCGTTGCACAGACCTTTCTGCAAGGCCTCCCGGAGTTGTCTCATCCTCTGCTCCCTCTGCGACGGTAACATAAGGTCCGCAACCTTACCCTTGTACCGTGGATCAAGGAGAGTGGCCAGCCAGTAATGGTCCCTCTCCTTGATCCGAAAAATACGAGGATCCTTCCGCAGACTTTGCAGGATCAGGGAGGCCATGCAGCGTAGGTTTGCTGAGGCATTCGCTCCTGAGTCCTCTGGGTCACTAAGGACGACATGATCCGCAGCCACCTCCTCCCAGCCACGTACAAGTCCACTGGTTTCTTGGGACTGTAAATCATCCCTAAAAGACTGCTGCTGATGATGCTGAGTGCCAGCCTCCACCTCCATGCTGACACAATCCTCCTCCTCCTCCTCCTCCTCCTCCTCCTCTTCCTGTGCGATGGGTGGGACAGAAGGAACACTGTCTGCGTAAAGGGGGCCTTGAGAGGCAAGGAAGTCCTCCTCTTCCTGCCTCTGTTCTGCCTCAAGTGCCCTGTCCATTATTCCACGCAGCGTGTGCTCCAACAGGTGGACAAGAGGTACAGTGTCACTGATGCATGCACTGTCACTGCTCACCATCCTCGTGGCCTCCTCAAATGGTGCCAGGACAGTGCATGCATCCCTGATCATGCCCCACTGGCGTGGAGAAAAAAACTAAGCTCCCCTGACCCTGTCCTGGTGCCGTAGTCGCACAGGTACTCATTGATGGCCCTCTGCTGCGTGTGCAGCCGCTGCAGCATGGCCAACGTTGAATTCCACCTGGTGGGCATGTCACATATAAGGCGGTTCTTGGGCAGGTTCAACTCCTTTTGCAGCTCAGCCAGGCGAGCACTGGCATTATAAGATCTGCGGAAATGCACACAGACTTTCCTGGCCTGCCTCAGGACATCCTGTAAGCCCGGGTACCTGCCCAAGAACCGCTGCACCACCAGGTTAAGGACGTGAGCCACACAGGGCACATGGGTCAGTTGTCCCTGTCGGAGGGCGGAGAGGAGGTTGGTGCCATTGTCGCAAACCACCATTCCTGGCTTAAGCTGGCGTGGCGTCAACCACCTCTCGGCCTGGCCCTGCAGAGCAGACAGGACCTCTGCCCCAGTGTGGCTTCTGTCCCCCAAACACACCAGCGCAAGCACGGCATGGCATCTTTTTGCCTGCGTACTTGCGTAGCCCCTTGAACGGCTACGGAGCACCGCTGGTTCAGAGGACAAACCACAGGAAGAGGCCATGGAGGAAGAAGAAGAGGAGGGGGTGGAGGAGAGAGGTGTGTCACAACCAGTAGTAGCATTTTGGAGGCGTGGCGGTGGAACAACCTCCAACACTACTGCACCTTGTCCTGCATCCTTCCCAGCTGCCAAAAGAGTGACCCAATGGGCCGTGAAAGAAAGGTAACGTCCCTGTCCATGCCGGCTGGACCATGAGTCAGCGGTAATATGCACCTTACCGCTGACCGCCCTGTCCAGCGAGGCCAAGACATTGCCTTCCACATGCCGGTAGAGAGCCGGAATAGCCTTCCGTGAGAAAAAGTGGCGTTTGGGAACCTGCCACTGAGGAACCGCACATTGCACAAACTCACGGAAGGGGGCCGAGTCTACCAACTGAAAAGGCAGCAGTTGAAGCGCTAGCAATTTAGCCAAGCTAGCATTCAACCGCTGGGCATGTGGATGGCTGGGAGTGAACTTCTTTCGACGGTCCAGCAGCTGGGGCAGGGAAATTTGCCTGCTAGAATCGGACGTCGGTGTACTGCTAGCAGAGTGGCCGCAACTACTTGGCTGTGACACACCTAATTCTACACCTTCATTCCTCTCAGTGCATGTTTCAGAGAGGACTGAAGTTATAGTGGGGTTGGAGATCCCAGCTGATGCGGTGCAAGGAGAGGTCCGCTTTGTTCTTTGGTGTGGGTCTTTGAGGTAGGCTTGCCAACGAGCTGCATGGCAGGTCAACATATGTCTGGTCAGGCATGTGGTACCCAAGCGGCTGATGTTTTGGCCACGCGATATACGCTTGAGACATATGTTGCAAACAGCAGCTGTGCGATCTGATGCACTAGCCTCAAAAAAGGCCCACACCAAAGAACTTTTTGAATGACGGGCAGAGGCAGCGCCCTGCACAGGCGGAGCTCTGCGGTGTGATTCCGTCGGTGTACTGCCCTTACGCTGGCCACCAAAGGACATCCTGCCTCGTTGGAGATGTGCCTCCTCCTCATCCTCCTCCTCCTCCTCTCTCCTATTAGGCACCCACGTGGAGTCAGTGACCTCATCATCCCCTCCCTCCTCATCACTGGAGTCAAATCTGGCAGTATGCTGCAGCTGCTGGAACATGACTGCCAGATTGGTGTCCTTCTTGAGCATCCCCTCTGTCTGCTCTCACGCTACTGCCTTCCTGTAGCTGGGTTTCATCATCAGACCCTTCGAAACGCTGGGCATCCTCCTGGAGCATGTACCCAACACTGTGCTCAAACAGTTCGGGGGACTCCTCAGGAGGAGGACATGGTGGGTCTAGGGAAGGAGTGACTGATGATGAGTCTGACATTGATACCAGGGAAGAGGACGCTTTGGCAGCTGCTTTGCCAGTACCCTGAGCCTGGGTGAGAGAGGATGAGGAGGAGGAGGAGGGCTTGGTCATCCACTCTACCAAGTCTTCGGCATGATGTGGCTCAACATGTCCAGCTGCCGAAAAGAAGGACAAGCGTGTCCCATGGCCATGTGCTGATGACAATGCACCGCGTCCACGACCAGCACTGTTGCCCCCAGACACAGAGCCTGCTTGCCCTCTTTTATTGCCTCCTGACTGTCTGCCTCTCCTTGTTTGCCTTCCAGACATTCTAATAGATGGCCTGCAGGGAGATGGGAAAAAAGCAATAAGGGCTACCTTCAGGTGTCCTTCTCTGTCCCTTTACTTAAGGATTTCTAAATATGGTTGAGGATGATTGCTTTTGCACAGAATAGCACAACGACAATTTCCCTGACTGTCCAAAAAACAAGGATTTCAAAGATGGTTGATGAGGAATGCTTTAGCACACTATACCACAAGGAGAATTTCCCTCACTGTCCTTCCCTGTCCCTAGAAACAAGGATTATCACAGTGAAAGAAACTGACACTCTTCCTACCTATAGTTTTCTGTCCCTAGAAAAAATGTTTTTTTAAAGCTGATTGATGATCAATGCTTTAGCACACTATAGCACAAGTAGAATTTCCCTCACTGTCCTTCCCTGTCCCTAGAAACAAGGATTATCACAGTGAAAGAAACTGACACTCTTCCTACCTATAGTTTTCTGTCCCTAGAAAAAATGTTTTTTTAAAGCTGATTGATGATCAATGCTTTAGCACACTATAGCACAAGTAGAATTTCCCTCACTGTCCTTCCCTGTCCCTAGAAACAAGGATTATCACAGTGAAAGAAACTGACACTCTTCCTACCTATAGTTTTCTATCCCTAGAAAAAATTTTTTTTCAAAGCTGATTGATGATCAATGCTTAAGCACACTATAGCACAAGTAGAATTTCCCTCACTGCCCTTCCCTGTCCCTAGAAACAAGGATTATCACAGTGAAAGAAACTGACACTCTTCCTACCTATAGTTTTCTGTCCCTAGAAAAAATGTTTTTTTAAAGCTGGTTGATGATCAATGCTTTAGCACACTATAGCACAAGTAGAATTTCCCTCATTGTCCTTCCCTGTCCCTAGAAACAAGGATTATCACAGTGAAAAAAAACTGACACTCTTCCTACCTATAGTTTTCTGTCCCTAGAAAAAATGTTTTTTTAAAGCTGATTGATGATCAATGCTTTAGCACACTATAGCACAAGTAGAATTTCCCTCACTGTCCTTCCCTGTCCCTAGAAACAAGGATTATCACAGTGAAAGAAACTGACACTCTTCCTACCTATAGTTTTCTGTCCCTAGAAAAAATGTTTTTTTAAAGCTGGTTGATGATCAATGCTTTAGCACACTATAGCACAAGTAGAATTTCCCTCATTGTCCTTCCCTGTCCCTAGAAACAAGGATTATCACAGTGAAAAAAAACTGACACTCTTCCTACCTATAGTTTTCTGTCCCTAGAAAAAATGTTTTTTTAAAGCTGATTGATGATCAATGCTTTAGCACACTATAGCACAAGTAGAATTTCCCTCACTGTCCTTCCCTGTCCCTAGAAACAAGGATTATCACAGTGAAAGAAACTGACACTCTTCCTACCTATAGTTTTCTGTCCCTAGAAAAAATGTTTTTTTAAAGCTGATTGATGATCAATGCTTTAGCACACTATAGCACAAGTAGAATTTCCCTCACTGTCCTTCCCTGTCCCTAGAAACAAGGATTATCACAGTGAAAGAACCTGACACTCTTCCTACCTATAGTTTTCTGTCCCTAGAAAAAATGTTTTTTTAAAGCTGATTGATGATCAATGCTTTAGCACACTATAGCACAAGTAGAATTTCCCTCACTGTCCTTCCCTGTCCCTAGAAACAAGGATTATCACAGTGAAAGAAACTGACACTCTTCCTACCTATAGTTTTCTGTCCCTAGAAAAAATGTTTTTTTAAAGCTGATTGTTGATCAATGCTTTAGCACACTATAGCACAAGTAGAATTTCCCTCACTGTCCTTCCCTGTCCCTAGAAACAAGGATTATCACAGTGAAAGAAACTGACACTCTTCCTACCTATAGTTTTCTGTCCCTAGAAAAAATGTTTTTTTAAAGCTGATTGATGATCAATGCTTTAGCACACTATAGCACAAGTAGAATTTCCCTCACTGTCCTTCCCTGTCCCTAGAAACAAGGATTATCACAGTGAAAGAAACTGACACTCTTCCTACCTATAGTTTTCTGTCCCTAGAAAAAATGTTTTTTTAAAGATGGTTGATGATCAATGCTTTAGCACACTATAGCACAAGGAGAATTTCCCTCACTGTCCTTCCCTGTCCCTAGAAACAAGGATTATCACAGTGAAAGAAACTGACACTCTTCCTACCTATAGTTTTCTGTCCCTAGAAAAAATGTTTTTTTAAAGCTGATTGATGATCAATGCTTTAGCACACTATAGCACAAGTAGAATTTCCCTCACTGTCCTTCCCTGTCCCTAGAAACAAGGATTATCACAGTGAAAGAAACTGACACTCTTCCTACCTATAGTTTTCTGTCCCTAGAAAAAATGTTTTTTTAAAGCTGATTGATGATCAATGCTTTAGCACACTATAGCACAAGTAGAATTTCCCTCACTGTCCTTCCCTGTCCCTAGAAACAAGGATTATCACAGTGAAAGAAACTGACACTCTTCCTACCTATAGTTTTCTGTCCCTAGAAAAAATGTTTTTTAAAGCTGATTGATGATCAATGCTTTAGCACACTATAGCACAAGTAGAATTTCCCTCACTGTCCTTCCCTGTCCCTAGAAACAAGGATTATCACAGTGAAAGAAACTGACACTCTTCCTACTGTGACAGCAGGAAGGTAAAGTCACCTGGTTGCATCCAGGGGGGTAGATATATTTCGCCCAGATTCAGGCTTTACGCCGACTTATACAACTAGGTGGAGAGTTGTATAAGGCTAGTGGGCTCATGGATGACTCATACCTCTAGGGAGAGTGTGGGGCGTCGTGCAGACAGAGATGAGGAGACCAGCTGAACCTTGTCAGCTCATTTAGGCCTCTATAAGAACTCCCAGCTTCATTAGATGTTAGCTCATGCCTGGAACCAGACCTGTGTGGACTGTCTAGGGAGAGTGAACCCCTGTGCGGTGAGGCAAAGCCTGTGTGGCTATTTGTTTGGACTTTTACTAAACCAGGGACTTAGGGACTAGGACAGCACTAGGCTGATCCCAGTTGTTAGTTAGGAAACCTGTATGTTTAGTCAGAGGTCAACTTGACCAGGATTTATTTTGGTTATGTTTCTTTTGCTTTGCTGTGTTTTGTCACTGTAAATAGAAAATAAACCGCACCTTTTTTGATTTTGAAAACCACAACCTCCGTTTGCTGGGCCTGTTTTGTGTGGGGAGCCCATCCCGGGGGTCACACACACCCGCTGCCGAGCTAACCCCCTCACAGTTGGTGGAGAACCAGTGGCAGTTTTTTTTAAGCCAGCATGGAGGAGATACTGAAGCAGCTGGCTCTAGCAAATGCCAATCAACAGCAGACAAATGCAGGTTTGCAAAGGAGCCTTGCAGCCCAGCAGCAGACAAACGCAACTTTGCAACAGAGTCTGGAGGCTCAGCAACGAGCCCAGCAGCAATCTGAGGCCCGCTTCATAGATCTGTTGCAGAAGCAAGAGCAGAGACTACAACAACAGATGGAAGCAGTAATGCAGCAACGTCCGCAGACCAGTGAGGAAAGCCGTCCCACTAATACCGCGTCCTTTGGGGTGAGTCGTTTATTGACAAAAATGACTGGAGAGGATGATCCAGAGGTATTTTTGACCACATTTGAAAGGACCGCTGAAAGAGAAAAGTGGCCTGAGGAGCAGTGGGCTGGACTGGTGGCTCCTCTGTTAACTGGTGAATCGCAGAAAGCTTACTATGACCTAGAGCCTAACCAAGCAAAAGACTATGTGATGCTAAAAGCTGAAATATTGGCAAGGCTGGGTGTCACCCAGGCTGTCCGGGCTCAGCGTGTGCATAACTGGACTTTCCAGCTTGGAAAACCCCCCAGGTCTCAAATGTATGATCTCATTCACCTGAGCAGAAAGTGGCTACAGCCAGAGACTTTGTCCGCACCAAAGATTGTGGAACGTGTTGTAATGGATCGGTTTTTGAGAGCTCTTCCTACTGCCATCCAAAAGTGGGTAAGCCATGGAGACCCAGAGACGGCCGATGGTCTTGTGGATCGTGTGGAGAAATACTTGGCTACAGAGAACCTGACGGCCTCTTCCAGAGACACTCGGACTTTCCACCCTAAGACCAGACCATCCCCAGGGGCGGATAAGAGGATTCCAAGGGGTGAGGGTGGAGAGAGTGAGAGGGTGGGAGCTCTACCCCAAGTTTGGCGAGAACAGCCGGGGAAATCAGCGGCTCAAGAGGCGGCAAGAAGGATCGTTTGCTACCGCTGCCGGCAAGCGGGACATATTGCAGCCAATTGCCCGGTTGTGGAGGAACCCATGCAGTGTGACTTTCTGACGGGCAGACGTCAGTCGCTGTGTGCGACAGTCGCATGCACTGCCATTCGAGGAACTGAGAAACATTTATGCAAAATGTGTGTTAATGGTAGAAATGTTGTGGTATTGCTGGATTCAGGTAGCCTTGTGACCCTGATAAAGGCTGAGTTAGTTAAAACAGAGGTCTCTGGGAATAGCAAGGTAGCTGTTATTTGTGTGCATGGGGACACCCGAGAGTATCCAGTGACTACAGTGTGTTTCGAGACCCCCAAAGGTACCCTCTCTCATCCAGTGGGCTTAGTATCTCAGTTACCGCATGACGCCATTGTGGGAAGGGATTTTCCGAAGTTCTGGGAACTGTGGGATGATCCTGAGCCCCTCACTGGTGCCCCTATGTACCAGGAATGTGATAGCCAGAACTCCCCTGAGAGTGGTGAGGACTCTCCGGAATTTCCCTTATCAGTATTGGCAGGGGAGACTCAAGAAACTGGAGAGGAGCCCACCTCCTCAGACGAAAACCTACCGTCTGTGGAGTTTTCTGATCTTGAGGTTCACAGGGAAAACTTTGCCACAGAACAGTTGAAAGACCCCGCCCTAATAAAGGCACGGGAAAACGTAGTGAAAATAGATGGTGAGTTAGTGAACCCAGATAATACCTGCACTTACCCATACTTCAGCGTAGCGAAGGACCTACTGTATCGGGTGGCAAAAAGGGCAGAAGAAACCGTTGAGCAGCTTGTGGTGCCCAAACCTTACAGGAAGTTGGTGTTGGAGTTGGCCCATGGGCACATTCTTGGAGGTCATCTGGGGACAGAGAAAACCCGAGAGAGGGTATTACAGAGATTCTATTGGCCGGGGGTGATGAAGGACGTAGAAAATTATTGTTCCTCCTGCCCTGTGTGTCAGAGGTTGGCCCCGATGCCACATTTCCGTAGCCCGCTGGTCCCTCTACCCATCATTGAGGTCCCGTTTGAGAGGATCGCCATGGATTTGGTAGGTCCTATAATCAAGTCGGCTAGGGGGCACCAGTACATATTAGTTATAATGGACTATGCCACCCGTTATCCAGAAGCGATCCCTCTCCGAAATACCTCGGCCAAAACCATAGCCAAAGAGCTATCTCTTGTTTTTAGCCGGGTGGGTATTTGTAAAGAACTGCTTACGGACCAAGGTACACCCTTTATGTCCCGGGTTATGAAAGAGCTGTGTAAATTGTTCAAAGTGACGCAATTGCGTACGTCTGTGTATCACCCCCAAACCGATGGGCTGGTTGAAAGATTCAACAAAACCCTAAAACAAATGTTGAAGAAAGTGGTGGATAGAGATGGAAAGGATTGGGACTGTTTACTTCCTTATTTGATGTTTGCTATTAGGGAGGTGCCCCAATCCTCTACGGGATTCTCCCCCTTTGAGTTACTGTATGGGAGACACCCAAGAGGGCTGTTGGATATTGCCAAGGAAACTTGGGAAAGTGAGAGTTCTCCCCACAGGAGTGTGATTGAGCATGTCGCCCTGATGCAAGATCGAATTGCACAGGTAATGCCCATCGTGAAGGAACATTTGGCCCAAGCGCAGTTGGCACAGCAGAGAGTGTACAACCGTGGAGCCAAGACCCGTACCTTTTCCCCGGGGGATAGGATATTGGTACTTGTCCCTACGGTTGAAAGTAAATTCCTTGCCAAATGGCAAGGCCCCTACGAGATAATGGAAAAAGTGAGCGAAGTGAATTACAAGGTCAGACAACCAGGAAGGCGAAAGCCCGAACAGATCTATCACGTTAATCTGTTGAAAGCCTGGAGGGATAGAGAGTCCCTAGTCGCAGACACTTGGTCACCAGCTCAAACTGGTTGCGTGATTCCTGAGGTTGGAATAGCAGCCACCTTGTCACAACCCCAACAACAGGAGGTTAAGGAGTTTGTGCTTCGCAACAAGGAGGTATTCTCTGAGCTGCCGGGACAAACATCTGGGGTAGAGCATGACATCATTACCCCGCCCGGTGAAAGGGTGAAGTTAAAACCCTATCGGATCCCAGAGGCTCGACGGGAGGCAATACGGGAGGAAGTACAGAAAATGCTGAACTTAGGGGTGATAGAGGAGTCCCAAAGTGATTGGTCTAGTCCCATCGTGTTGGTGCCTAAACCGGATGGGAGCTGGCGATTTTGTAACGATTTTCGTCAGTTGAACAAAGTTACAAAATTTGACACCTACCCCATGCCACGTATAGATGAGTTGATCGACCGGCTGGGAACAGCCCGATACATGACGACTCTTGACCTCACAAAAGGGTATTGGCAAATCCCCCTGGCCAAGTCGGCCAAAGAGAAAACCGCATTTGTAACCCCAGACGGGGCGTTCCAATATAAAAGAATGCCGTTCGGGTTACAGAATGCGCCGGCCACATTCCAGCGGAAAATGGACCAGATGCTGAGGCCCCATCGGAAGTATGCTGCGGCTTACCTGGATGACGTAATTGTCCATAGCACAGATTGGGCCTCACATCTGCCAAAAGTGCAAGCAGTCCTGGACTCTGTTCGGGAAGCGGGGTTTACGGCTAACCCCAAGAAGTGTACCATTGGGCAGGAGGAGGCCAAATATCTTGGGTACACCATTGGGAGGGGAGTAATAAAACCCCAACTCAACAAAGTCGAGGCCATCCAGAGTTGGCCACGTCCCAACAGCAAGAAGCAGGTACGAGCCTTTCTGGGAATCGCTGGGTATTATCGGCGATTCATTCCCCACTTTGCTTCTAAGGCTGTGCCCCTAACCAACCTGACGAAGGGGAAAGGGTCGGTCATGATTAAATGGACCCCCGAGGCTGAGGCAGCATTCCAATTCTTGAAACAAGCCTTATGTAGCCAGCCAGTGTTGTACTCACCCGACTTCTCTAAAGACTTTGTCGTACAAAGTGATGCGTCAGATGTGGGGTTAGGAGCAGTATTGTCCCAGGTCTGGAACGGGGAAGAGCACCCAGTCATTTACCTCAGCAGGAAGTTGAAGTCCCATGAGGTAAATTACGCCACCGTTGAAAAGGAGTGTTTAGCGGTGAAGTGGGCTCTAGATTCCCTTCGGTACTACCTGCTAGGTAGGCACTTTGACATGGTTACGGATCACGCTCCGTTAAAGTGGATGGCTCAAAACAAGGAAACAAATAGAAGAGTGAATAGGTGGTTCCTGGCCCTCCAGGAATTCAACTTCACAGTAAAGCATCGCCCTGGCGTTCAAATGGGGAATGTGGATGCTTTGTCTCGAGTACATGAATGCCTGATTGCTGGTGTTCCAACCCCGAGGTTAAAACAAGAGGGGGGGGTATGTGACAGCAGGAAGGTAAAGTCACCTGGTTGCATCCAGGGGGGTAGATATATTTCGCCCAGATTCAGGCTTTACGCCGACTTATACAACTAGGTGGAGAGTTGTATAAGGCTAGTGGGCTCATGGATGACTCATACCTCTAGGGAGAGTGTGGGGCGTCGTGCAGACAGAGATGAGGAGACCAGCTGAACCTTGTCAGCTCATTTAGGCCTCTATAAGAACTCCCAGCTTCATTAGATGTTAGCTCATGCCTGGAACCAGACCTGTGTGGACTGTCTAGGGAGAGTGAACCCCTGTGCGGTGAGGCAAAGCCTGTGTGGCTATTTGTTTGGACTTTTACTAAACCAGGGACTTAGGGACTAGGACAGCACTAGGCTGATCCCAGTTGTTAGTTAGGAAACCTGTATGTTTAGTCAGAGGTCAACTTGACCAGGATTTATTTTGGTTATGTTTCTTTTGCTTTGCTGTGTTTTGTCACTGTAAATAGAAAATAAACCGCACCTTTTTTGATTTTGAAAACCACAACCTCCGTTTGCTGGGCCTGTTTTGTGTGGGGAGCCCATCCCGGGGGTCACACACACCCGCTGCCGAGCTAACCCCCTCACACTACCTATAGTTTTCTGTCCCTAGAAAAAATGTTTTTTTAAAGCTGATTGATGATCAATGCTTTAGCACACTATAGAACAAGTAGAATTTCCCTCACTGTCCTTCCCTGTCCCTAGAAACAAGGATTATCACAGTGAAAGAAACTGACACTCTTCCTACCTATAGTTTTCTGTCCCTAGAAAAAATGTTTTTTTAAAGCTGATTGATGATCAATGCTTTAGCACACTATAGCACAAGTAGAATTTCCCTCACTGTCCTTCCCTGTCCCTAGAAACAAGGATTATCACAGTGAAAGAAACTGACACTCTTCCTACCTATAGTTTTCTGTCCCTAGAAAAAATGTTTTTTTAAAGCTGATTGATGATCAATGCTTTAGCACACTATAGCACAAGTAGAATTTCCCTCACTGTCCTTCCCTGTCCCTAGAAACAAGGATTATCACAGTGAAAGAAACTGACACTCTTCCTACCTATAGTTTTCTGTCCCTAGAAAAAATGTTTTTTTAAAGCTGATTGATGATCAATGCTTTAGCACACTATAGCACAAGTAGAATTTCCCTCACTGTCCTTCCCTGTCCCTAGAAACAAGGATTATCACAGTGAAAGAAACTGACACTCTTCCTACCTATAGTTTTCTGTCCCTAGAAAAAATGTTTTTTTAAAGCTGATTGATGATCAATGCTTTAGCACACTATAGCACAAGTAGAATTTCCCTCACTGTCCTTCCCTGTCCCTAGAAACAAGGATTATCACAGTGAAAGAAACTGACACTCTTCCTACCTATAGTTTTCTGTCCCTAGAAAAAATGTTTTTTTAAAGCTGATTGATGATCAATGCTTTAGCACACTATAGCACAAGTAGAATTTCCCTCACTGTCCTTCCCTGTCCCTAGAAACAAGGATTATCACAGTGAAAGAAACTGACACTCTTCCTACCTATAGTTTTCTGTCCCTAGAAAAAATGTTTTTTTAAAGCTGATTGATGATCAATGCTTTAGCACACTATAGCACAAGGAGAATTTCCCTCACTGTCCTTCCCTGTCCCTAGAAACAAGGATTATCACAGTGAAAGAAACTGACACTCTTCCTACCTATAGTTTTCTGTCCCTAGAAAAAATGTTTTTTTAAAGCTGATTGATGATCAATGCTTTAGCACACTATAGCACAAGTAGAATTTCCCTCACTGTCCTTCCCTGTCCCTAAAAACAAGGATTATCACAGTGAAAGAAACTGACACTCTTCCTACCTATAGTTTTCTGTCCCTAGAAAAAATGTTTTTTTAAAGATGGTTGATGATCAATGCTTTAGCACACTATAGCACAAGGAGAATTTCCCTCACTGTCCTTCCCTGTCCCTAGAAACAAGGATTATCACAGTGAAAGAAACTGACACTCTTCCTACCTATAGTTTTCTGTCCCTAGAAAAAATGTTTTTTTAAAGCTGATTGATGATCAATGCTTTAGCACACTATAGCACAAGTAGAATTTCCCTCACTGTCCTTCCCTGTCCCTAGAAACAAGGATTATCACAGTGAAAGAAACTGACACTCTTCCTACCTATAGTTTTCTGTCCCTAGAAAAAATGTTTTTTTAAAGCTGATTGATGATCAATGCTTTAGCACACTATAGCACAAGTAGAATTTCCCTCACTGTCCTTCCCTGTCCCTAGAAACAAGGATTATCACAGTGAAAGAAACTGACACTCTTCCTACCTATAGTTTTCTGTCCCTAGAAAAAATGTTTTTTTAAAGATGGTTGATGATCAATGCTTTAGCACACTATAGCACAAGGAGAATTTCCCTCACTGTCCTTCCCTGTCCCTAGAAACAAGGATTATCACAGTGAAAGAAACTGACACTCTTCCTACCTATAGTTTTCTGTCCCTAGAAAAAATGTTTTTTTAAAGCTGATTGATGATCAATGCTTTAGCACACTATAGCACAAGTAGAATTTCCCTCACTGTCCTTCCCTGTCCCTAGAAACAAGGATTATCACAGTGAAAGAAACTGACACTCTTCCTACCTATAGTTTTCTGTCCCTAGAAAAAATGTTTTTTTAAAGCTGATTGATGATCAATGCTTTAGTACACTATAGCACAAGTAGAATTTCCCTCACTGTCCTTCCCTGTCCCTAGAAACAAGGATTATCACAGTGAAAGAAACTGACACTCTTCCTACCTATAGTTTTCTGTCCCTAGAAAAAATGTTTTTTTAAAGATGGTTGATGATCAATGCTTTAGCACACTATAGCACAAGGAGAATTTCCCTCACTGTCCTTCCCTGTCCCTAGAAACAAGGATTATCACAGTGAAAGAAACTGACACTCTTCCTACCTATAGTTTTCTGTCCCTAGAAAAAATGTTTTTTTAAAGCTGATTGATGATCAATGCTTTAGCACACTATAGCACAAGTAGAATTTCCCTCACTGTCCTTCCCTGTCCCTAGAAACAAGGATTATCACAGTGAAAGAAACTGACACTCTTCCTACCTATAGTTTTCTGTCCCTAGAAAAAATGTTTTTTTAAAGCTGATTGATGATCAATGCTTTAGCACACTATAGCACAAGTAGAATTTCCCTCACTGTCCTTCCCTGTCCCTAGAAACAAGGATTATCACAGTGAAAGAAACTGACACTCTTCCTACCTATAGTTTTCTGTCCCTAGAAAAAATGTTTTTTTAAAGCTGATTGATGATCAATGCTTTAGCACACTATAGCACACGTAGAATTTCCCTCACTGTCCTTCCCTGTCCCTAGAAACAAGGATTATCACAGTGAAAGAAACTGACACTCTTCCTACCTATAGTTTTCTGTCCCTAGAAAAAATGTTTTTTTAAAGCTGATTGATGATCAATGCTTTAGCACACTATAGCACAAGTAGAATTTCCCTCACTGTCCTTCCCTGTCCCTAGAAACAAGGATTATCACAGTGAAAGAAACTGACACTCTTCCTACCTATAGTTTTCTGTCCCTAGAAAAAATGTTTTTTTAAAGATGGTTGATGATCAATGCTTTAGCACACTATAGCACAAGGAGAATTTCCCTCACTGTCCTTCCCTGTCCCTAGAAACAAGGATTATCACAGTGAAAGAAACTGACACTCTTCCTACCTATAGTTTTCTGTCCCTAGAAAAAATGTTTTTTTAAAGCTGATTGATGATCAATGCTTTAGCACACTATAGCACAAGTAGAATTTCCCTCACTGTCCTTCCCTGTCCCTAGAAACAAGGATTATCACAGTGAAAGAAACTGACACTCTTCCTACCTATAGTTTTCTGTCCCTAGAAAAAATGTTTTTTTAAAGCTGATTGATGATCAATGCTTTAGCACACTATAGCACAAGTAGAATTTCCCTCACTGTCCTTCCCTGTCCCTAGAAACAAGGATTATCACAGTGAAAGAAACTGACACTCTTCCTACCTATAGTTTTCTGTCCCTAGAAAAAATGTTTTTTTAAAGCTGATTGATGATCAATGCTTTAGCACACTATAGCACAAGTAGAATTTCCCTCACTGTCCTTCCCTGTCCCTAGAAACAAGGATTATCACAGTGAAAGAGACTGACACTCTTCCTACCTATAGTTTTCTGTCCCTAGAAAAAATGTTTTTTTAAAGCTGATTGATGATCAATGCTTTAGCACACTATAGCACAAGTAGAATTTCCCTCACTGCCCTTCCCTGTCCCTAGAAACAAGGATTATCACAGTGAAAGAAACTGACACTCTTCCTACCTATAGTTTTCTGTCCCTAGAAAAAATGTTTTTTTAAAGCTGATTGATGATCAATGCTTTAGCACACTATAGCACAAGTAGAATTTCCCTCACTGTCCTTCCCTGTCCCTAGAAACAAGGATTATCACAGTGAAAGAAACGGACACTCTTCCTACCTATAGTTTTCTGTCCCTAGAAAAAATGTTTTTTTAAAGATGGTTGATGATCAATGCTTTAGCACACTATAGCACAAGGAGAATTTCCCTCACTGTCCTTCCCTGTCCCTAGAAACAAGGATTATCACAGTGAAAGAAACTGACACTCTTCCTACCTATAGTTTTCTGTCCCTAGAAAAAATGTTTTTTTAAAGCTGATTGATGATCAATGCTTTAGCACACTATAGCACAAGTAGAATTTCCCTCACTGTCCTTCCCTGTCCCTAGAAACAAGGATTATCACAGTGAAAGAAACTGACACTCTTCCTACCTATAGTTTTCTGTCCCTAGAAAAAATGTTTTTTTTAAAGCTGATTGATGATCAATGCTTTAGCACACTATAGCACAAGTAGAATTTCCCTCACTGTCCTTCCCTGTCCCTAGAAACAAGGATTATCACAGTGAAAGAAACTGACACTCTTCCTACCTATAGTTTTCTGTCCCTAGAAAAAATGTTTTTTTAAAGCTGATTGATGATCAATGCTTTAGCACACTATAGCACAAGTAGAATTTCCCTCACTGTCCTTCCCTGTCCCTAGAAACAAGGATTATCACAGTGAAAGAAACTGACACTCTTCCTACCTATAGTTTTCTGTCCCTAGAAAAAATGTTTTTTTAAAGCTGATTGATGATCAATGCTTTAGCACACTATAGCACAAGTAGAATTTCCCTCACTGTCCTTCCCTGTCCCTAGAAACAAGGATTATCACAGTGAAAGAAACTGACACTCTTCCTACCTATAGTTTTCTGTCCCTAGAAAAAATGTTTTTTTAAAGCTGATTGATGATCAATGCTTTAGCACACTATAGCACAAGTAGAATTTCCCTCACTGTCCTTCCCTGTCCCTAGAAACAAGGATTATCACAGTGAAAGAAACTGACACTCTTCCTACCTATAAATTTCTGTCCCTAGAAAAAATGTTTTTTTTAAAGCTGATTGATGATCAATGCTTTAGCACACTATAGCACAAGTAGAATTTCCCTCACTGTCCTTCCCTGTCCCTAGAAACAAGGATTATCACAGTGAAAGAAACTGACACTCTTCCTACCTATAGTTTTCTGTCCCTAGAAAAAATGTTTTTTTAAAGATGGTTGATGATCAATGCTTTAGCACACTATAGCACAAGTAGAATTTCCCTCACTGTCCTTCCCTGTCCCTAGAAACAAGGATTATCACAGTGAAAGAAACTGACACTCTTCCTACCTATAGTTTTCTGTCCCTAGAAAAAATGTTTTTTTAAAGATGGTTGATGATCAATGCTTTAGCACACTATAGCACAAGGAGAATTTCCCTCACTGTCCTTCCCTGTCCCTAGAAACAAGGATTATCACAGTGAAAGAAACTGACACTCTTCCTACCTATAGTTTTCTGTCCCTAGAAAAAATGTTTTTTTAAAGCTGATTGATGATCAATGCTTTAGCACACTATAGCACAAGTAGAATTTCCCTCACTGTCCTTCCCTGTCCCTAGAAACAAGGATTATCACAGTGAAAGAAACTGACACTCTTCCTACCTATAGTTTTCTGTCCCTAGAAAAAATGTTTTTTTATAGCTGATTGATGATCAATGCTTTAGCACACTATAGCACAAGTAGAATTTCCCTCACTGTCCTTCCCTGTCCCTAGAAACAAGGATTATCACAGTGAAAGAAACTGACACTCTTCCTACCTATAGTTTTCTGTCCCTAGAAAAAATGTTTTTTTAAAGCTGATTGATGATCAATGCTTTAGCACACTATAGCACAAGTAGAATTTCCCTCACTGTCCTTCCCTGTCCCTAGAAACAAGGATTATCACAGTGAAAGAAACTGACACTCTTCCTACCTATAGTTTTCTGTCCCTAGAAAAAATGTTTTTTTAAAGCTGATTGATGATCAATGCTTTAGCACACTATAGCACAAGTAGAATTTCCCTCACTGTCCTTCCCTGTCCCTAGAAACAAGGATTATCACAGTGAAAGAAACTGACACTCTTCCTACCTATAGTTTTCTGTCCCTAGAAAAAATGTTTTTTTAAAGCTGATTGATGATCAATGCTTTAGCACACTATAGCACAAGTAGAATTTCCCTCACTGTCCTTCCCTGTCCCTAGAAACAAGGATTATCACAGTGAAAGAAACTGACACTCTTCCTACCTATAAATTTCTGTCCCTAGAAAAAATGTTTTTTTTAAAGCTGATTGATGATCAATGCTTTAGCACACTATAGCACAAGTAGAATTTCCCTCACTGTCCTTCCCTGTCCCTAGAAACAAGGATTATCACAGTGAAAGAAACTGACACTCTTCCTACCTATAGTTTTCTGTCCCTAGAAAAAATGTTTTTTTAAAGATGGTTGATGATCAATGCTTTAGCACACTATAGCACAAGTAGAATTTCCCTCACTGTCCTTCCCTGTCCCTAGAAACAAGGATTATCACAGTGAAAGAAACTGACACTCTTCCTACCTATAGTTTTCTGTCCCTAGAAAAAATGTTTTTTTAAAGATGGTTGATGATCAATGCTTTAGCACACTATAGCACAAGGAGAATTTCCCTCACTGTCCTTCCCTGTCCCTAGAAACAAGGATTATCACAGTGAAAGAAACTGACACTCTTCCTACCTATAGTTTTCTGTCCCTAGAAAAAATGTTTTTTTAAAGCTGATTGATGATCAATGCTTTAGCACACTATAGCACAAGTAGAATTTCCCTCACTGTCCTTCCCTGTCCCTAGAAACAAGGATTATCACAGTGAAAGAAACTGACACTCTTCCTACCTATAGTTTTCTGTCCCTAGAAAAAATGTTTTTTTAAAGCTGATTGATGATCAATGCTTTAGCACACTATAGCACAAGTAGAATTTCCCTCACTGTCCTTCCCTGTCCCTAGAAACAAGGATTATCACAGTGAAAGAAACTGACACTCTTCCTACCTATAGTTTTCTGTCCCTAGAAAAAATGTTTTTTTAAAGCTGATTGATGATCAATGCTTTAGCACACTATAGCACAAGTAGAATTTCCCTCACTGTCCTTCCCTGTCCCTAGAAACAAGGATTATCACAGTGAAAGAGACTGACACTCTTCCTACCTATAGTTTTCTGTCCCTAGAAAAAATGTTTTTTTAAAGCTGATTGATGATCAATGCTTTAGCACACTATAGCACAAGTAGAATTTCCCTCACTGTCCTTCCCTGTCCCTAGAAACAAGGATTATCACAGTGAAAGAAACTGACACTCTTCCTACCTATAGTTTTCTGTCCCTAGAAAAAATGTTTTTTTAAAGCTGATTGATGATCAATGCTTTAGCACACTATAGCACAAGTAGAATTTCCCTCACTGTCCTTCCCTGTCCCTAGAAACAAGGATTATCACAGTGAAAGAAACGGACACTCTTCCTACCTATAGTTTTCTGTCCCTAGAAAAAATGTTTTTTTAAAGATGGTTGATGATCAATGCTTTAGCACACTATAGCACAAGGAGAATTTCCCTCACTGTCCTTCCCTGTCCCTAGAAACAAGGATTATCACAGTGAAAGAAACTGACACTCTTCCTACCTATAGTTTTCTGTCCCTAGAAAAAATGTTTTTTTAAAGCTGATTGATGATCAATGCTTTAGCACACTATAGCACAAGTAGAATTTCCCTCACTGTCCTTCCCTGTCCCTAGAAACAAGGATTATCACAGTGAAAGAAACTGACACTCTTCCTACCTATAGTTTTCTGTCCCTAGAAAAAATGTTTTTTTTAAAGCTGATTGATGATCAATGCTTTAGCACACTATAGCACAAGTAGAATTTCCCTCACTGTCCTTCCCTGTCCCTAGAAACAAGGATTATCACAGTGAAAGAAACTGACACTCTTCCTACCTATAGTTTTCTGTCCCTAGAAAAAATGTTTTTTTAAAGCTGATTGATGATCAATGCTTTAGCACACTATAGCACAAGTAGAATTTCCCTCACTGTCCTTCCCTGTCCCTAGAAACAAGGATTATCACAGTGAAAGAAACTGACACTCTTCCTACCTATAGTTTTCTGTCCCTAGAAAAAATGTTTTTTTAAAGCTGATTGATGATCAATGCTTTAGCACACTATAGCACAAGTAGAATTTCCCTCACTGTCCTTCCCTGTCCCTAGAAACAAGGATTATCACAGTGAAAGAAACTGACACTCTTCCTACCTATAGTTTTCTGTCCCTAGAAAAAATGTTTTTTTAAAGCTGATTGATGATCAATGCTTTAGCACACTATAGCACAAGTAGAATTTCCCTCACTGTCCTTCCCTGTCCCTAGAAACAAGGATTATCACAGTGAAAGAAACTGACACTCTTCCTACCTATAAATTTCTGTCCCTAGAAAAAATGTTTTTTTTAAAGCTGATTGATGATCAATGCTTTAGCACACTATAGCACAAGTAGAATTTCCCTCACTGTCCTTCCCTGTCCCTAGAAACAAGGATTATCACAGTGAAAGAAACTGACACTCTTCCTACCTATAGTTTTCTGTCCCTAGAAAAAATGTTTTTTTAAAGATGGTTGATGATCAAAGCTTTAGCACACTATAGCACAAGGAGAATTTCCCTCACTGTCCTTACCTGTCCCTAGAAACAAGGATTATCACAGTGAAAGAAACTGACACTCTTCCTACCTATAGTTTTCTGTCCCTAGAAAAAATGTTTTTTTAAAGCTGATTGATGATCAATGCTTTAGCACACTATAGCACAAGTAGAATTTCCCTCACTGTCCTTCCCTGTCCCTAGAAACAAGGATTATCACAGTGAAAGAAACTGACACTCTTCCTACCTATAGTTTTCTGTCCCTAGAAAAAATGTTTTTTTAAAGCTGATTGATGATCAATGCTTTAGCACACTATAGCACAAGTAGAATTTCCCTCACTGTCCTTCCCTGTCCCTAGAAACAAGGATTATCACAGTGAAAGAAACTGACACTCTTCCTACCTATAGTTTTCTGTCCCTAGAAAAAATGTTTTTTTAAAGCTGATTGATGATCAATGCTTTAGCACACTATAGCACAAGTAGAATTTCCCTCACTGTCCTTCCCTGTCCCTAGAAACAAGGATTATCACAGTGAAAGAAAATGACACTCTTCCTACCTATAGTTTTCTGTCCCTAGAAAAAATGTTTTTTTAAAGATGGTTGATGATCAATGCTTTAGCACACTAAAGCACAAGGAGAATTTCCCTCACTGTCCTTCCCTGTCCCTAGAAACAAGGATTATCACAGTGAAAGAAACTGACACTCTTCCTACCTATAGTTTTCTGTCCCTAGAAAAAATGTTTTTTTAAAGCTGATTGATGATCAATGCTTTAGCACACTATAGCACAAGTAGAATTTCCCTCACTGTCCTTCCCTGTCCCTAGAAACAAGGATTATCACAGTGAAAGAAACTGACACTCTTCCTACCTATAGTTTTCTGTCCCTAGAAAAAATGTTTTTTTAAAGCTGATTGATGATCAATGCTTTAGCACACTATAGCACAAGTAGAATTTCCCTCACTGTCCTTCCCTGTCCCTAGAAACAAGGATTATCACAGTGAAAGAAACTGACACTCTTCCTACCTATAGTTTTCTGTCCCTAGAAAAAATGTTTTTTTAAAGCTGATTGATGATCAATGCTTTAGCACACTATAGCACAAGTAGAATTTCCCTCACTGTCCTTCCCTGTCCCTAGAAACAAGGATTATCACAGTGAAAGAACCTGACACTCTTCCTACCTATAGTTTTCTGTCCCTAGAAAAAATGTTTTTTTAAAGCTGATTGATGATCAATGCTTTAGCACACTATAGCACAAGTAGAATTTCCCTCACTGTCCTTCCCTGTCCCTAGAAACAAGGATTATCACAGTGAAAGAAACTGACACTCTTCCTACCTATAGTTTTCTGTCCCTAGAAAAAATGTTTTTTTAAAGCTGATTGATGATCAATGCTTTAGCACACTATAGCACAAGGAGAATTTCCCTCACTGTCCTTCCCTGTCCCTAGAAACAAGGATTCGCACAGTAAAACACACTGACACTCTCCCTACCTATCCTTCTCTTTCCCTAAACTAAAGGAATCCAGGTTAAGCAAGAAAAAATAAATGTCACTGTCCCTGCCTATGCTTCTCTTTCCCTGCTCCGGAACACACTACACTAGGCCGCCGTGCTGGCGGCCTTTTATAGTGTGGGGCGTGTACTAAACACCCTCAGCAATAATTGGGCACAGGCATCCTGCCTGTGGCCAATCATTGCTCTCCTCGCTGCCGGCGCTGTGATTGGCCAAGCATGCGGGGTCACAGTGCATGCTTGGCCAATCACAGCGCCTGGATGACACTGCGATGGCGTAGTGCATTGTGGGCCGTTCGCGTCACTCGAATTAGGCGCGAATGGCCCAAATCGTTCGATCTTCGTCGAACGATCGAACAGCCGATGTTCGAGTCGAACGTATGTTCGACTCGAACACCGAGCTCATCCCTAGTCAGGATTGCTAAGAGAGAACGCTTATCTGCTCCTGCAGTTTTGCTCTTTTTGCTGGTCAAACCAGCGAGGTACCACTCCATCACAGTTCTCTAAAGCCATGTACACACGATAGGTTTTACCGATAAACATTCCGATGGACTTTTTTCATCGGACAAACCGATCGTGTATGGGACCCATCGGTCTTTTTTCCATCGGTGTTTAAAAATAGAACATGTTTTAAATGTATCCGCTGGTTAAAAAACCGATAGCAAATTACTATTGTCTGTGGGGAACTCCATCGGATAAAAAACCCACGCATGCTCAGAATCAAGTTGACGCATGCTCAGAATCATTGAGTTTTACGCCACCGCGTTTGGAGCGGTCGGTTTTTTGACTGATGGTGTGTAGGCAAAACTGATGAAAGTCAGCTTCATTGGTTTTCCGTTGGAAGAATCTATCGGTTAAAAAACCATAAGAAATCGGATCGTGTGTATAGGGCTTTACTGGGCAGATTTTAAAGCGTTCGTTTGCCTCTGTGAAGGAGTGACACTGGAAAAAGATAAGTGCTCTTTTTAGCAATTCTGTTTTGACCAAGTTACTGGCAGCAACAAGATCGCTAGTCTGACTTGACCTTTAGCCATTGTAGTTTAGCCCGCAACTAGTTTGAAAGGCACATTGAAATAGATAGTGCTCAAACATTTGGACATGTTGTAGCGCAAAGAGAGAATTCAAATAACTGTAATGCCGTGTACATACGATCGTTTTTCATGCCGTTAAAAATGCCATTTTTAAAAATGGCCATTAAAACCGATCGTGTGTATGCTCCAGAGCATTTTTAACGGCGTGAAAAACGGCCATTAAAAATTTCGAACATGCTCTATTTTTTCACGTCATTTTTCATGTCGTTTTTTTGAACGACGTGAAAAACGATAGTGTGTATGCTTTTACGAGGTGAAAAAAAATGCGCATGCTCAGAATCAAGTATGAGACGGGAGCGCACGTTTTGGTAAAACTAGCGTTCGTAATGGAGCTAGCACATTCGTCACGCTGTAACGGACTGAAAAACACGAGGCTGAAAAGCGCGAATCGTCGCTCAACAAACTTTACTAACATGAAGGGTGGCGCCATTCGAACGGATCTTCCCCTTTATAGTGCCGTCGTACGTGTTGTACGTCACTGCGCTTTGCTCGAGCGTTTTTTTTCATGATCGTGTGTACGCAAGACAGGGTTGAGAGGAAACAAGAAAAAAAAACAACGAGAAAAACGTTGGTTTTAAAAATGACATTAAAAACGGACGTGTGTACGCGGCATTACAGATAAATGTAAAAAACAAATTTAATGGCTGGAGATGTAAATTCTCTTCCGCCAGCAATTTATTTTGATTCCCATTTAACCACTTGCCAACCAGCCGCCGTCGTTATACGGTGGCAGGTCGGCACGATCCCGCGAACCGGTGTAGGTGTACGTCGGTCCCTTTAAGCGGGATAGCAGGCGCGCACACGCCCGCTGCCTCGCAGAGGTTCAGAAGCTTGTGACCGGCAGTCGCGATGACCCCATTCCACGAGCGTTCGCGGGCACGAAAGGCAGAACAGGGACGTGTGTGTGTGTGTGTGTAAACACACAAATCCCTGTTCTGTTCTGTGAGAAAAGACAGATAGCTAGGAACCACGATCTGTCATTTCTTCTAGGTCAGTCCCATCCCCCTACAGTTAGAAACACACTAGGGAACACATTTAACTCCTTGCTTGCCCCCTGGTGTTAACCCCTTCCCTGCCAATGACATTTATACAGTGATCAGTGCATATTTATAGCACTGATTGCTCTATAAATGTCACTGGTCCCAAAATATTGTCAAAACTGTCTGATCTGTCCGCCGCAATATCGCAGTCCGGACAAAAATTGCAGATAACCGCCATTACTAGTGTAGCGGGTATATGCTTTCTATTTTTTTGAATCTGGTGGGGAAACTGTGATGTATGGTTCCCTGGGGCCCACCAGGTGGCGCTGTCACTTTGGGTCCGGGGTTGAGCCATCGTTGCGGTGGCGTACCTCTTTTGGCTTCTCTCAGCGGTTGTATGGTGGGGCGGGGAACCCGCCGTGCTTGCTGGGAGGGGGTATAAAGAGGGCAGCCATTTTCGCTGGCGGGAGTCGAGTCCCGGGCACCTTCAGCCTGAGGGCGGTGGTTCGTGTCGGTCCTCTAGGCGGCCTAGGCCTAGAGGACAGCCGGAGGTCGTGTTCCATCCCAGGCACCTTTAGCCTGGGGTGAGGTACTCGGATGGAGGTCTGGAGCTCAGTGCCCACCACTGAGTTCTGCGAGGGAAGGAGGTCCTACGGAACCCCGGGAGTGGGTACCCAAATCCGGAAGGCGTAATGGACCGGTGGGAGATACTTGCTTGAAGACCCGGTGCAGCATATTGCCAGTGACAGGTGGGCCTCTCATCGGAGACCGCCTGGAAGGAAATCCCCCCTCGCTCGGAGACCGCAACCCACTTTCAGGAAGGAAAGTGGAGAGTTCATTGTGTCTGGGCCTACTCACATCCACACCTCCTTGTCTGTTCTGTTCTCTAAGGGAGTCCAAATGACTGTGTTCACTTTTGCATTGAGAAGAATAAAGGAGTGTTGGACTTTAATGGTGTGGGGCTCATTTTCTGGCAGACATTGTTCAAGGTAACTCTCTTTGGAGGCTCCAGGTGCAGAACACCGACCCGAAGGTAAAACAAGAACTTTGCTTCCACCACACAAACATCTCCGGTGAGGGCTTGGCGTGGTGACCCCGCTCTCTCTCCTCTAAAGTACCCCTAGACAAGAGACAGACGAGCTGATAGAAAAGAGGGGAGAGAGGAGGCCGCTACACTAGTAAATAAAAATAAAATAAAAAAATGTCATAAAACTATCCCCTATTTTGTAGGTGCTATAACTTTTGCGCAAACCAATCAATATACGCTTATTGGCATTTTTTTTTTCCAAAATTATGTAGAAGAGTACAACTGAGAAAAAAATTTGCTTTATAAAAAAAAAAAAAAATGGTTTATAGCGCAAAAAATAAAAACCGCAGAGGTGATCAAATACCACCGAAAGAAAGCTCAATTTGTGGGGAAAAAATGGTCAACATTTCATTTGGGTACAGTGTTGTATGACTGCGAAATTGTCATTTAAAGCGTGACAGCGCTGAAAGCTGAAAATTGGTCTGGGAAGGAAGGGGGTGAAAATGCCCTGTATTGAAGTGGTTAATGAGTAATACTATCCTTCGTCAATCCACAGGGTTTCATTTTTTTCTGATTAATGTTTTTTTTCCAAGTATCAGTGTTTTTATTTCATTTTTTTGGGCATTGGTTAAGGCAGTGATGGTGAACCTTGGCACCCCAGATGTTTAGGAACTACATTTCCCATGATGCTCAGCTACACTGCAGAGTGCATGAGCATCATGGGAAATGTAGTTCCAAATCACTGGGTTAAAGGGTCCCAAAGACCCCTTAAATAGTTCACCAGCGGCAAGGATAACAACTTACTCTTCAATTGTACAAAAACTTGCCCAGCTCCCACATCACCTTCTATGAGGGAATATCTGTGGTTCTTTAGCCACATAGGTAAGATGGCATAAACCATGTGCACCAAGCAGATATTGTTTTAGGGAGAGAGTAGATAATGTTCTTTTTAGTTTGTTTTTCCATCTTTTGGGATTGCCAATGGGTCAGCTGATATGCACAGATTGACGGAATTTGCCTAATACTCTGCTAATCTTAAACCGGGCACATTAGGTGGCTCACCTTTATTTATGACCTTTCACAGTAGGTGAAATTTGGGGATTTTATATATATTATGTCTAGGCAAAAAAAAAAAGAATATTCAGTACATTTCTGCAATACATTTCCCAATGTTTTGTCATCCACGTACAGAAAATACCTGTAGGCCTACTAGAAATCCAGTGTGCTCCTAACTTCCTGTCTGAGCTGACAACAGTGTCTCTACTGCACCGAAAACCCAAGTAGTATAATCATCCTTGCTACAATACAGCGCACACACCCTTCTCCTATTCCCCATAACATAAAAAGAGGGTGTTCTGTAGTCCAGCTACGAGAACTCAGAAACAACACTGCTTAGGATTTCAGGAAAGCACAGGCCATGTTTTCAGCTCATACTGAAAGTTAAAGTGTCAATAAACCCAGACTATGAAAATCTCTCATTACATGCTATATAACAGAGTGCTCATACTCACAAAGCCACTAAAGCATTTGTTTTGTGTAGAGTGAAATATACCTGGTTGATCATGCTTTCAGCTGTCCCTCCCATCTTCTCTGTGTCCCTACTGCAGCCTGAGATTGTGTAGACCAGCTGGTGTCCTCTACTGAGCATGCTCATATTTCAGTTCCCTTCTAAGCTCTTTATTTCCTCCCTTTTCTTATCTGGGCAACCCACATGAGTATACAGTCGCACATATGGGTGTATAGGCAGTGACACTCCCCTCCCTCCCTCCTCCTCCATGTCCTCCTATTGCTAAACACTATGGGGATGGGATATAGTATAATGAATGATTACATTCACTAAGAGACTCACAATAAAAGCTTATTTTTTAATATAAATCAGTACTAAATATACCTCCCCACTTTTTGAGATGGGAACGCGGGACACCTATTAGCAAAAGTATGTAGGCTTAGGACACACCCCCTGCCACGCCCCTTAAAGGAGAATTATACAAAAAAAAAAAATGCTTAGTTAAACGCACAAGTTTTTTTTGTTTGTTTTAACACTACTATTCCTTTATAGTGGCATTTAAAATTTACCAATACAGAAATGAAAAATGTAATAAAAGGTTTAGCTCTGGGAAACACTTTTTGAAAGATAACATTTTATATACAACTATATAAATCAGACCAAAATGAAGGACAAATGAGGAGGAAAGAGGGGCAGGGGGACATTGTTCCAATTCAGGGACATTCCCTCCAAATCAGTCTTTGTAAATATATCAAATGTAATTAATAATGCCTGTAAAGTAAAAAAAAAAGCCATGAATGCAGATGCCGTATGAACAAAATGAAAGCTAGTGTCAGTCATCTTTGACTCCGCCAACAGCAATTTTAATGCCCAAAAACATTTGATGTTCAATAAAGATTTATGGGGAGCTAAAAAAAAGACAGTTTTTTTGACATTTATAATTTATTTTGAATTACTCTTCTGGAACAATTTTTTTTTTAAATCATGTGACTGGCACAGCACCAATCAGGGCTGTGCAGACACAGACTAGACACACACTGTATCAGCAGAGTAATGAAAGCCCCTCCCAAAGATCTTTCCCTGCAGATACCAAAGAACAGGGAAAGATCATGTGACCACACAACAGCGCTACAGGAATAAGGTACAGTGGAACCTTGGTTTACGAGTAACGTGGTTAACGAGCGTTTTGAATAACGATCAACTTTTTTTAAAATTCTGACTCGGTTTGCGAGTGTTGTCTCGCAAAACGAGCAGAATTCAAGCTAATGGGGTGTACAGTACTGCATTTGGCCAGAGGTGCGGGGGCGCCGGTGACACTCGGAACTATTCGGAGCCATTCCAAGCCGTTCGGAAATACTCTGAATATTCCTCAGTATCAAAAGTTTTTTTGTATCTGCTGCATTTTTAGGGAGCCAAAACATGGGAAAATGTGCATGTATTTCAGGAATATACTGAATATACAGTATCTTTTTACATTTTGCTAAGACATACATGTTAACCCCTTGGTACCGACGTATCACAAATATGCGGCCTCAGTGGACTGGGCTTTTTGCCCTGGGGCCGCATATTTGCGTATCACCCCTTGTGCTGGGAGTGCGCCACATGGGCGCTCCCACCACAGGCACCATGGTCTCACCGAGAGCCCCAAGCCCCGTTCTAATGATCGGGACCCAGAACCTCTGATTCTGGGTCACCTGATCACTGTGATAGCCTCTGATTGGCTATCACAGTGATCAGTCACTCTGAAAGCCACCCCCATGTTTTCTGCCTTTGTGAATGGAAGAGATAGATACATTGTATCTTTCTCTGTCCTTGCAGAGATAGAACATATAAGTGTATGTAGAAAAAAAAATAATAATAATTTAATAAAGTTAAAAGAAATTAAAAAAATACCTGGATCAAGGTTTGATATAGGTCAGTGCCAGGGTTGGTGTTTGGGTCAAGGTCAGGGCCAAAAGTTAAGGTCAAAGGTCAGGGTCAGTATTTTGTTTGGACAGGTATTTTTTTTAATTAGTATCAGTGTCAGTTAGTGTCCGTGTGTTTTAGGTAGTATAAAAAAACAAAACAAAATGCGCACTATTGTTTCTGGGCCCTACTACGGGTACAAACAACAACTAACATACACATATATGGTATCGCTGCGATCATCAGGAGTGGGAGAATTTATTTTGCTTTGTTCTTTGGTGGTTAGTGTTAGTAATAGCAAGAAATATACAACTAGGGGGGCGTGGCCTGGCGAGGAGCGGGATAGGACGTGCTGCTGCTAAGCTCCTGCTACCCGGGCTGCAATCTGCTGCATCCAACCTACAGGAGACCCATCCTGCCTCCTATACAGCACCTGGAGCTCGCCAGGCAAAAAGCGCATTGCTTGTGCCCGAAATTGTGGCATTTTGGGCACCTGTAATCTCCCGGGAGACGCATCGCGGTTCCGGCCTAGTCCTGGGTCCGGCGGCCATCTTTCTCCACCTGATCGAAGCACCCACATCTGCTCCTGGCCTTACAGACCTCCCTCTGCTCAGCCCTCCCTCGATACCGACACCGGAGCCATGCCATGGGCTAACCGCCTCCTCTGGAACCCGGGGACACTCACCCACAGAGGCCTGCAAGGGGTCTGGTGATCTCGGCCTGCTGCACGGCGGCCATCTTGCTCCACCCGACCGAGGAATCCACGTCAGTTCCCGGCCTCCCTGTGCTCAGCCCTCCCTTGACACCGACACAGGAGCTTAACCTCGGGCTAACCGCCACCTCTGGATCCCGGTGACAACCCACGGCGGTCTGCAAGAGGGCTGGTAACCTCGTCCTGCTGCACGGCGGCCATCTTGCTCCACCTAGCTGAAGCTTCACGGCCCATTTCTGCTTCTCAGGACTCACCAAGCACCTACTTCATTTAAGGTACGGCCACTGATGCATGCCCTTACGCTACCCACTGCCCACAATATTTAGCGGCACTCCCTGCTTGCCAGCTGTCTGAGAGTCAGATACAGCCCGGTGCTTGGCGGCCATCTTGCTGCACCCTAGGGCCCATCATTTGGATTCTCCTTTATCTACCAGTTGCCCCTGGAAGCCTAGGTGCTTTGGCTGGTCAGGCTATGGCCCCTGAACTAGGTAGCTGTATATGCTAGCTTCTGATATGTTCTGAACTCATAGCCCGGGGGGGCGCATACGCAGGGTCGGGGAGGATGACAGCTTAATCTCCCTGCTCTGCAAATAAAGGCACATCTTGCTCCCTGACGCCACCATACAAGCTCTCTGAGCAATGGACACTACCAGACACCCGGCGGGTATGTACAATACACCCCGGAACCGGCAGCGCTACCGCTCCCAGAATAAAACATCTCCGGCCGTGGGGAAGGGGAAAGGGAAGGGCAAAATGGCACCCGAGCCTCCGGAGCCGGATGACACCACTCAGCATTCCGAGGACAGCTTACTTCAATTCCCCTCCAACTTGGTAAGCCCCACTGACGCTGGATCTGATGCCCTGCTCCAGAAGTTCCGCGGTATAGTACGGGATGAAATAAATGCTGCCTCCCGTAAGCTCTCAGCAGAACTGGTGAGGGGTCTCAAAGAGATAGGCCACCGCACCAACCAACTGGAGCAGCGGATGGACTTGACCACAACAGTGCTGGAGGGTCATGAGGACGAGGTCGAGAGGCTGTATGCTGAACTTTTGAACCTACAGGATAAATTAGAGGACTCTGAGAACAGAGCTCGTAGGGATAACCTCCGCATCCGCGGGCTCCCTGAGACCGTCACTGACTTGCAGGGGACAGCCACGGCTTTCTTTCAGGAGCTGGCACCTGATCTCCCCCCGGAGCGCTTGGAATTTGACCGCATACACAGGTCCCTTGCTCCCAAACCCACCGAGGGTCCCCCCAGAGACTTATCATTAAATTTCACTTTTACAGGACCAAGGAACGGCTCCTGCAGGCTGCACGAGATCTCCCGAACCTAACCCATCAGGGTAACCCCCTCCAGCTATTTGCAGACCTCTCCCCGGTCACCATAGCCAAGAGGCGAAGTCTGAAGCCTTATTTACAGATCCTACAAGCTCGGGGCATACGTTACAGATGGGGGTTCCCCTTTAAGCTCTCCTTCTATCACCTTGGCCGTCAGTTTCACGCCTCTTCCTTGCCTGACTTACGGCGACACTTTCAGGATCTACAGTTTGATCTCCCTCCCTCCCAACCAGACGCTCCCTCAGCCCGACCGAAATCATCCCGATCGCCCCACGGATCCTCGCAAATGTCTCAGCAAGGGTCCCAGGCTCTTCGTTCACTGCAAGCACAGCGATTCCAGGATGTTCCTACGGGATGACAGCATTGATCCTCATTTGATACCCAGAGAGCCCTGTGGGGCTTGCCTACCTGGATCCTGTTACTGTTAACTGGCAGCTGAACCACATCTTGGACTATGGTTATGACTCTAAATTTCACCCTTGCCTTTCTCATTATGTGGACCCAGTTGCAATACATGAGTATCTCTGCTTCTAGATCAATAAGACATCTGGACTGCCCCCCCCCCCTTTTTTTTTTTTTTCTTTCCCTCTTTTTTTTCTGGGCTCAGTAGCCCCCCCCCCCGTCCCCCCTTGTTCCTGGAGGCCTTTCCATATGGTTGACCCCTTGCCCGGTGTTGCCCCAATTGCGGGATGGCAACATTGGGCCTCTGTGATGCTGTTACGTTCGCATGGTCATTTGGCCCATCTGGGTTTATATCCCTTGGCATACCCCCCCCCCCCCCCGCCCCCCCGTTTTTTTTGTTTTTGTTTTTTTTTCTCCCTCTTTTTTTTTTTTTCTGGGCTCAGTAGCCCCCCCTGTCCCCCCTTGTTCCTGGAGGCCTTACCATGCGGTTGACCCCTTGCCCGGTGCTGCCCCAATTGCGGGATGGCAACATTGGGCCTCTGTGATGTGGTTACGTTCGCATGGTCATTTGGCCCATCTGGGTTTATATCCCTTGGCATTCCCCCCCGCCCTCCCGTTTTTTTTTTTTTTTGGGGTGCAGACTTTTTGACATGCAGCTCAAGAGGACTATCTCTGTGCCGCGCTGCACGTACTCACCGGAGTCATGGGTGTGCGCTGCCTATCATGGACCGTGGTTTGTGCCCTTTACGGTTTCGGCCATGGTCCGTGTGTGTTGTTGTCATTGTACTTGCTGCGGGTCGGCTTCGTGCTCCGGACTCCCCGGACTTTGTCTGGCGGCTCCGGGACACGGGGTCGGCCTCGGCTAACAGTCCACCATTTACAGTTTAAAATGTTATGTTACATAATTTCGATTAAGACTGCTTATCTAAGTGGTGTCTACCAAGCATGTTTGTTTTTGTTGTTTTTTTTTGCTTACTTTGTGTCGTTGTTGTTTTGAACTCATTACTCAGTCTACTTTAACACCATGCCGAGTGGTTTCCGACGGACCACTGCTCCCCCTAGGCCCGGAACTTGGTCCGAACTAAAGTTTTGGCCAACTTCCGACCTTCCAGTGGGCTTTCAGTCCCACTACTAATCGCAACCTTGATGTCTGGAATGTTTTTATTTCGAGTTTTGCTCAGTTTTTTGGTCTTTCTTGATCTGATTCCTTTGACTTTCCTCCTACTTGACATTCTGGTCTTTTATCCTCTCTTTTCCTCCACTAGGTCCGCGGGGTGTGTGCTTTGGGGAATGATCTTTTGCCTATTGTTAGATCTACTATGACGCTTAATTGGCTGTCCCTGAATGTTCAGGGTATGAACTCTCCTCAGAAAAGGGTGAAGGGTTTCAAGTATCTTGGGAGGCAGCGGATTGACATCGCCTGCTTACAGGAAACCCATTTTTCGGCGACTTCCTGCTCTAGATACTTTGATGCTAAATTTCCTCAGGTGTTTTTGGCAACTGCACCAACCAAACAAAAAGGTGTGCTCATAGCTTTCCGCAAGTCGGTCTCATTTAGTTGCACTAGACAGATTGCAGATCCTGATGGTAGATATTTATTGCTACAAGGCACTATCCAAGGTAAAGAGGTCACCATTATGACTTATTATGCACCAAATTCTAACCCAGGACCCTTCTTGACTCACGTATGCACTCTGTTAATATCCCACCATAAGGGTACTCTTTTCCTTGCAGGAGATTCGAATTTAGTTTTGAATCCGGCGCTGGATAAATACCCCTCGGAGCGGATTGCTCCCTCGTCCGGGGCTAAAAAATTTGCTTGCTCTTTACAATTACATGATCTGGTCGATCTTTGGAGGGAATGCCATCCTCAGGGTAAGGACTATACACATTACTCCCACCCTCACCACTCTCACTCCAGAATCGATCATATGTTTATGCTGAGACGCCACCTTCCTATGGTGGTCAGGGCCTCTATCCTGGCAGCTCCATGGTCCGATCACGACCCTGTGCTGGTGGTCTGCCACTCTGTCTTGGACAGGCCCCAACTCTCGCCCTGGGTGATGAACGATTCGCTCCTATCGCTTAAAGAGGTCCGGGAAGATATTTTCAAGGCCTCAGAGGAATATTTCAGCGATAACCGAGGGTCGGTTGAGTCGCCTGTAACGCTTTGGGAGGCCTATAAGGCGGTACTCCGAGGCCACATTATTCGGCTGGCATCGATCCGTAAGCGGGAACGGGGTCTGAAGCAAAGGGCCCTGGAGACCCGTCTGGAGGCGTTATCGGAAGTTTTTAAACAATCCCCCACCTCTAGCAACCGTAAACTCTTGGAGCAGGCCCGTTCGGAGTTAGATCTTTGTCTCACCGAGGGGGCTGAGCGCATCTTACTTTGGTCCCGCCAGAGGTGGTATACCAGAGCGAACAAACCAAACCGAATGTTGGCTAACAGACTTCGGACTTTCGCTCCTAAATTCACTCCCATCACTTTGCGCAACCGCCACAATGTCCTGACGGGTAACCCGTTGCACATCTTAGAGGAGTTTCAATTCCGTCTTACCAAACTTTACTCGGACCCGGAGCAGTTTAACGCTCAGGACACTGCAGATTTCCTTAACCGCCTCCCACTCCCGACCCTGTCGGAGGCGCATGTCACCCTTATGGACCGGGACATACAACCTTCGGAGGTCCTCCAAGGTATAAAAGACCTTAAGGTGGGAAAGCGTCCGGGACCGGATGGCTTTACGGCACTTTACTACAGGAAACTGGCCGTTGTGATAGCTCTGCATTTAACGGCCATGTATAATTCTGTTAAAAACGGTCGCTCCCTTACCCCAGACCTCTTAACGGCAAACATTGTGATGATCCCTAAACCGGATCGCGATCACTCCTCCTGGGCCAATTTCAGGCCTATCTCCTTAATTAACATTGATATGAAAATTTTGACCAAAATTTTGGCTAATCGCCTAAACCCTTTTCTCCCTCGGTTGATCGGGAAGGACCAAGTTGGTTTTATACCTCGGAGACAGGCTGGTGATGCTATTCGGCGTATATTACAACTCCAACACATAGCTCATACCCGCTCGCTGGAAACCATGCTCTTGTCTCTGGACGTAAACAAGGCCTTTGACACTTTGTCGTGGCCTTATCTCATGTCTGTTCTTCGGCGTTATGGCTTCGGGTCTTCATTTATGCATTGGATGTCTGTCCTATATGACTCCCCCTGGGCAAAAATTAGGTATTTTGGATTTGAGTCTCCTCTCTTTAATATTAGGAGGGGCACACGTCAGGGATGCCCCCTATCGCCTCTTCTTTTTGTATTGGCTCTGGAACCCCTGGCGGAGGCGATTCGTTCGCACCCAGACATACGAGGTATCGAAGTAGCGGGTTGTCCCCATAAAATTTCCCTATTCGCCGATGATATCCTTCTTACTCTAACCTCCCCCAGAATTTCTCTACCGAACTTACAATCCCTTTTGGATGCCTTTGCTTCCCTCTCGGGGCTCTGGGTTAATCCCTCCAAATCGAAAGCATTATCGGTTAACCTCTCCCCTGGCTTGTTGGGGGATTTACAGTCAGCGTTCTCCTTCCAATGGGTCTCCTCACTACCCTACCTGGGAATCCACCTTACCCCTATGTACTCTGGATTGTACCAGGCTAACTTTCCACCCTTGTTCAAGAGACTAACGGATATGCTGTTGTCTTGGTCTCATTTGCCTCTGTCTTGGTTAGGCAGAATAACTGCTGTTCGTATGTCCTATCTCCCGAAATTACTGTATATTTTTCGTGTCCTGTCTGTTCAGGTTCCCCCGCATATCCTCCGCATACATCAAAACAGAATTATGCAATTTATATGGGGTTCGACCCGCCCTCGAATTGGCAGACAGGTCTTGTTTGCCAGGTGAATTAATGGCGGTCTTTCGGTTCCTAACTTACGAGCCTATTATATAGCCGCCAACATAGCCCCCCTTTCGTGCCTTCATGAAACCTATCAGCTCCCACTCTGGGCTATGCTTGACCTGGTTGACATCGACCCTGTTCCTATCTCCTCATTACCCTGGCTCCCTCCTGTGCATCGTCCGACAGCTCTGGGGCCCTGTTTAGCCCACTCTTTGCGAATATGGGATTCGGTAAAGTACTCTGCAGGGTTGATCTCTCCTCATCTCCCTCTCTTACGACTCTTACACTGCCCGCTATTTCCTCCAGGTCGTGATAATCCCTCCCAATTTTCATGGTGGTCCATGAACGGGTTCACAGATGTTCACTCACTATTGAGGCCTACTGGGATTTTGGCATTTGAAGCTCTACGCTCCTCTCACAACATTCCCTTGCGAGAGCACTATCGTTATTTACAACTTCGCCACTTTGTTCAGAGTCTTATTCGGTCTCAATCTACCCCTTATACTTTGACCCCCTTCGAGGGTCTTTGTAGAGCCAGACCCCATTCAACAGGCCTAATATCACTGATTTATTCGGCTGTGATATCTACAAAGAGACCCCCATTGAGGCCTTACCACCTACAATGGGAGAGAGAGCTGAGGAAGCAGCTGGACCCTGAGGACTGGCAGGCAATGACACTAACTATCTCCAAGTGTTCCCGAAATGTGTTAATTCTGGAAAATGCCTATAAAGTATTGTATAGGTGGTATTACACACCGGTGAGATTGGCTCGCTTTATACCAAATTATTCTCCACTTTGTTTTCGGGGGTGCTCCCAGGAGGGCTCCATGGCACATATCTGGTGGTCATGCCCGCGGGCGTGCAGACTGTGAATTAGGGTTTTCACTCTGCTCCGTAATCTATTTCAGATCAACATTAAAAGGGACCCTTATGTAGCTCTCCTTGGTAAGCCCATCGAGGAACTATTTCATCCAGAAAGGCAATTGGCCCAACATCTTTTTACTGCAGCTAGGTTGACAGTTGCGAGAGCTTAGAAGACCCCCGCACTTAGCTTTGAAGCAGTCAAAAACCGCCTGAACGATGTCATGGTTAACGAGAAACTAACGGCTATTCTTTCTGATACGCATGACAAGTTTCTTAAGGTCTGGCAACCATGGATCACATACCACCACCCTTCTAGGTTTGACGTTGCTTTACTATCACTATAGGACTCCTCTTGCGTGCACCCCGTGGACCTCCTGCTTTCCTCTTCTTTTTCTCCCTCTTCAGCTTCTACTCCCCTTCTTGTTCCGCTCCATTTTTTTTTTTTTTTTATTTCATTTCTCTCCCTCTTTCTCCATTTCTCTTTTGCTTTTTTTTTTTTTTTTCCCCCTCTTTCATATAGTCACTTATTTTGCTGATAACCGTTTCTAACCTCTCTAAAGGATACTAACCTTCAGGTTTTCTTGTTGTGCATTATATGTTCACTCAACAGGTTTATAGACAGCCGGGCATGGCTCGGGTTTTGGACCATTTGGTCTTATGGTTTATTTTAATTTCTTCCTTTATTTGTGTATAGCATAGGATCGCGGCTCATGCTTCCTTAATGTTGATAAGGGCCTCCAAGCCCAGATCTGCTTTGTATTTTGTATGCTATAACACGCTATTGTAAACCTGTTCTGTCGGTTTGTATGACAATAAACCTTTTTTGTAAAAGAAATATACAACTAAATTAAAAAATATATATATTTATTTTTTTACTATTTTGGGACAGTTTTCCTTTGATAATAAAAAGTTGGGCGTAGACATTAAGATTTGTTTGACCCTTAAGCATTTGTTTGACCCTTAAGCATAAAGAACTGTACTCTCATTTGATAAGGAGGCCATGGTTTATAATTAGATGCATTGCTGAAATGATACATACAAAGAATTACCACTTTTACCCACTTCTCTTTCCAATGATAGACAAACTAATATACATGCTGGTGTCTTATACACTCAGAAATGTTATGTCTTTGCCTACCTTCTCTACGGCATGGCAGTTCATATTACATAGAGCAAACAAGGGATGGTCCTTTTGCACCATGGTCGTAGAGATACGTTTCTGGGTTCAGATCTGATCAGCCTTGGCATGCATAGGAGCAATGATCCCACATAGCTTCTAGTCTTTGGGTTTATTTTCCACATACAGTAAAACTTTGGATTGTGAGCATAATTCGTTCCAGAAACATGCTTGTAATCCAAAGCACTTGTATATCAAAGCAAATTTCCCCATAAGAAATAATGGAGGCGCATGCGCGGCTTGTAAGATGGCGGACGTGTAAGGGAAGAGCTCCGGTCCCCGTTTCCCTGTCCGCAGCTTCTGCTCAGCTTCCATGGCTACATTAGCACCAGGAGTGACATCAACACTCACCTGAAGCCCCCGGGCAGCATATGGGCAAAATCGGATACCAGAAAGCTGTATATCAAGGCTTTGTTCCGCCGCCATCCTCGGGGCCTAGTCACGCTATGGAGCTCTTCCTGTATAGGCTGCAATCCCCGGCCTCGAGTACCGTTACCGGTCCTTCAGAACACGCCGATCCCAATCTAGCGACTGAAAATAACCCACCGGCGGACTATGGTTTCCAGCAAATCCCAACCCTCAGGCGCTGCAGCGGTGGTGACAGTGGCTGTGCTGGATCTTAGGCTGCAATTCGTTGCTTCAGGATCTGACCCACAACATAGCCAAGGAGGTGGGTAAAATAGCACATGAACTCAGGGGGGAGATTAATCAATTGGGTGAATGCACAAACACCTTGGAGAACAAATTTGACGAGCTTACCCAATATGTGCATGTTTTAGAGGAAGACAATGCGGCTATGAAGCACACAGTTTCCCAACTCCAGTTACAGCAGGAGGATTTGGAGAATAGGGAAAGACGGTTTCTGACAAGGAACTGCGTCCATGTTTGCTAGGCCTATTTGTCACTCTGGCACCCCATATCCCGGACATTGATTGGCGTCTTGACTGGGCCCACAGGTCTTTGGCCCCTAAGCCTCCCCGGGCTCCAACCAGAGAGACATTATCGTTCGCTTTCATTATTATGAAAGCAAGGAAGCCCTCACTGTAGCGACCCGTAATAAATCTTGCGTTGAATTTAAGCAGCCAAGATTCAGATTTTTAGTGACCTCTCTCCTATCACCCTGGCAAAAAAACGTAGCTTTCGCCCTGTTACCACCCACCTGAAAAATCACCAAGTGCCTTATCGCTGGGGTTTTCCATTTCGCCTGTCTGTCACTAAGGATGGGGTCCAACACACACTGAGAGATCCTTATGAGAGTGAGGCCTTCATTTGTAATCTGGATCTCCCCCCCCATTCCAGAGGAGGACCTTCAGCTTCCCATTTTGAACCCCAAGCCTCTCAAGATTTGGACCCCTGTTCAACAAAGATCACGGGAGGCCTTCTCCACCCCTCAATGCGCTGACCCCTCTAGGTTTCTGACCTGAACTAGCTTCTGACTCCAGTATTTCATTTTTTCCCACTACAATGGCCGGTTATTGTTTAAACTGGGAATGCTGGTGGTCCTATGAGTGTGGACCACTCAATTTTCAAGATTGACACTACCTTGATTCATGCAGTCCCTATTTTCCTGTTTTAGGTTTTTCTTTAATTTGGACATGACTGCCACCCTTGATATTTTGTTTGAAACCTTGCTGCATGCCCACCCATAGAACGGTTCCGGATCCTGCAGGCTGCTATGCACCTCCTCCACTCCCCAGACTGCTGTCTGGGCTCCCTGATGTTTTTTTTTTACCATCAGGGCCTTTGAAAAAATGTTCTTAATTTTTGTTTACTTTTTCAAAAATGTTTTACATTTTTTTACATTTTTTCTTTTTCTTTCTTTTTGTTCCAATTTTGTATGTCTTTTTATGGGTCTATTTTTTTTTTTTTTTTACCTTACTCTGGTTACTACTGCTCTAATAGCACAATTTTGACTTATAAGCTCATTCGTTTTAATATACCTTGCACCATGGCTGTTTAAATGTATGTTTGAAATTTATGCTATGTTAGCTACATACGTGTTTGTTTTGTCATGGCTCTGAAGGTTTACTCCTGTAATGTGAAGGGCCTGAATTCCATTGGTAAGAGATGGCAAGCGTTGAAGGAATTCCGGTCCTCCGGTGCGGAGGTGATTATGGTTCAGGAGACCCACTTTAGACCTGGCGGATCCTTCAAATTTGCCTCCAGGCACTTTCCCACAGCATATGTGGCTTCCGACCCCTCTGGAAAGGCAGGGGTGGCAATCCTCTTTCCTCATGTCTGGACCCTCACGGTCGCTTTGTGCTCCTGAATTGTAGTCACCTGAACACCCAATTCACTTTGGTCAATGGTTATGCCCCAAATGTTAGTCAGATTGTCTTTCTTACGACAGTTTTTGAAAAGTTACAATTGGACTCTCAACCTTTTAAGATCATAGGGGGTGATTTCAATGTGTGCATGTCCCCGATCAAGGATAGGCGTGCATTATTTCAGGACGAGCCGCGACAGGCTGTTCAGAAACTGTCAGCCTCTTTTCGTAAATTGACGAGATCACACAACCTTTTTGACCCATGGCGAGTGAAACATCCAACTCAAAAAAGTTTTACATTTTATTCTCCCCCGCATAAGCTTTATTCCAGACTGGACCACTTTTTGGTAATGGCCCCCTTGCTTCCTTATGTTGTTTCCTCTGAGATCAATCCAATCACTTGGTCGGATCATGCGCCCATTGAGCTTAACCTTGTATTGACCGCTGCAACCCCTAAGACATGTCAATTGCGTCTCAATGAGTCTTTACTCAAAGACCCGATCTTTCAATCCCAACTGTCTGAATTTTTCCAACTAAACAAGGGATCAGTCTCGGGTGCCTTCACCCTATGGGAGGCTCATAAAGCCTTTTTCAGAGGTGAATGCATCTCTGCAGGCTCTCGTCTTAAGCGAGACTCCTTGAAAATGAAAGCTGACCTCATCGCTCAGCTGAGAACTGCAGAGATGCGTCTACTTGAAGCCCCTACGGTGAAACGGCTGAGAATGGTGACTTTGATACGAAACCGTATCAAATCATTTAACTTAAGTAAAATATCTAAATCTATGTTATGGGCCAGACAGAAGTTTTACGAGTATGCCAACAAGCCACATAGAATGCTTGTTAACAGACTGAAACCATGTCCCTCCCTTTCGATCCCTGACCACCTGATGCATTCAGATGGTACTCCCACATACTGTCCTAAGACTATGTCCCAGGTCTTTGGAGATTTCTATAAAAAATTGTATAATTGTTTAAATACTGATTCGATACCCCAATTTTCGCAAAATAAATTTAACGAGTTTATGGCCTTCTTAGACTTACCTACACTGTCTAGTGCACAGAATTCTATCCTTAACGCCCCTGTCACTATTGAGGAGATAACAGAAGTGATAAAAGCCTTACCAACTCAAAAAGTCCCCAGGTCCTGATGGACTCACTTATGCTTATTACAAAATTTTCTCTGACACTCTCAACCCTCATTTACAGTCTTTATATTCCTCCTTACTTAAAGGTTCCGTTCCGCATTCAAATTTTTTACACGCTTTCATAACTGTCATTCATAAACCGGGTAAAGACCCCTCAATTCCTGACAATTATCGCCCCATTGCTTTACTAAACTCGGATTATACGATTTTCACTAAAATATTGGCCAATCGACTCTCCCCATTACTGATGACATTGATACACAAAGATCAAGTGGGTTTTGTACCCCCGAGACATTCAGGTGACAATACCAGACGGACTGTGGACTTGATAGATCTTTTAAATAGAACCAAACAACCAGCTATTGTCCTTAGCCTTGATGCGCAAAAAGCGTTTGATCGCCTTAGTTGGCCGTTCATGTTTGCAGTTCTTTCTAGATACGGATTCTCAGGCCCTTTTATAAATGCCTTACGGGCTTTATACTCTAATCCTTCATCTCAGGTACAGATGTCTTCATATTTGTCGCAGCGGTTCCCCCTCAGTAACGGAACTAGACAGGGGTGTCCTTTGTCACCTCTGTTGTTTATTCTGTGTTTGGAACCTCTGGCTTCGGCCATCATGTCCCACCCAGATGTTCGGGGGGGTTCCGCTGCGACAACAGGACTATAAATTATCACTTTTTGCTGATGATATCTTATTGACTCTCACCCATCCCGCCACCTCCTTACCCTTTTTACATGATATACTTTCTACATTTGGAGCCCTCTCAGGGTTTAAGGTTAACCCGTCAAAAACAGAGGCCCTACCCATTAATATCTCACCTGATCTGCTTAAATCTCTCCAAAGTTCTTTTAAATACCGTTGGTGCTCTTCTACACTGAAATATTTAGGGGTATCCATCACACCCCCATACGCTTCCCTCTATCAAGCTAACTTCCCCCCCATGTTTGCAGAAATAGCTCGCCTTTTGAATCACTGGACTTCCCTTCCGATTTCTCTCCTAGGTAGGATTAACGTCCTTAAGATGTCAGTACTTCCCAAGTTGCTGTACCTATTTGAGACACTCCCGATCCCAGTCCCAATGTCGCAATTGAAACTTCTCCAGAGGCGAGGCCTCAAGTTCATATGGAATAATACCTCCCACAGGATTGCACAATCAGTAGTTTTTGCTCCTAGACACAGAGGAGGTCTGGCTGCACCAGATATCATCCTTTTGGGTCTATCTCTTCATGGTTTGCCTAAAGCTTTGAGGAAACTTATGTCCTTTGTTCTTCTGGCTGCAAAGAGGGCCATCCCTAGATGTTGGATTTCCACCTCCCCTCCCACGTTCCATCAAGTTCTACCAATATTGGCTGATACTCGTAGAATGGAACATCTGACTGCTAGCATAGAAGATACATTGCCTCTCTTTAATAAAATATGGAAATCTTGGGATGACTCAGAGTTCTCACCTGAAAATGAGAGTCTTCATGACATTTGAGTTCCCTGGTGCTGTATGTTAACGATATCCAGCTTTTTCTTATCATCTTTTTCCTTTCTTCAGAGCTGTAATTGTTCTCTTTTTTTTATGTTGAGTTAGTTCAACGGCACAGTATGTCATATATGCTTTGATAATCCCGTATTGGACGACACTTCATTTGAATGTACTTGTGCCTATGATATGTTACATACGCAATTTTGCGTTCTGTTCTATATTTCTGTACCTTCGAAAGTTGAAATGTTTTTCCTAATATTGCTCTTGTAATATGTTTATAAACTTTATAAATAAACAATAAAAAAAAAGAAATAATGGAAACTCAGATGATTCGTTCCACAACCATTTATTCATAGGTCCTTCAGTTTATAGTCCATATAAAAAGATTATAGCAATGTGATAGGTTGTGTAGCCATAAAATGTCCATCCACAAATAGAAGCCTCCACAAGGGGATTAGAAGCAAAATCCAGTAGGAGCTACAGAGTATAAAAGAGAAGAGAGACACCTCTAAGTGTAGCAATATGTTGCTAAATGTTATACCTTCCTTAAATATAACCATATTGCTACACATAGAGGTGCCTCTTTTCTCTTTTATACTCAGTTATGACATGACACTACTTGTTTATCAAGACATCGCTTGTATATCAAGTCAAAATGTATTCAAAATTGTTGCTTGTCTTGCAAAACACTCTCAAACCAAGTTACTCTCAAACCAAGGTTTTACTGTATGTCTGGCTGCTACTGGCATGAGGTTTAAAAAGCAAAGTTTGACACTTAGAGTAAAACCTGTTTGAAAAATTGCAAAATGATCCTGTATGAAGAATAAAATAGTTGTGGTGTGAAATGTACAGGTACATGTGTTAAACATCTTTCATAGCCTAAAGCCTAATTTGTATAGTACTTATTGATTAATAACAAGGACCCATTAACACCGCCAGGCGTGCTTACAGCAGAAGGTTTGAGATAAGCCATAAAGACTTAACTGCAACATCATCAAAGTAAATCATTGTAATGTCAAGAAAGTCACTTCCTCTTAACTCTTTGATGTAGAGGATCCATTCATTAATGACCACAACGTGATAAGTGGCAGATAGGCCTTTGCTGAGAGCGCCTGGATAATGGTCGCCCCTCTGATGACTATGGGTTTTAAACATGTTTTGTGTAAAACTATCAGCCCCCGAGATCTAGAACACATCTCAAGGTTATGAGGAGTTCACCAGGTTGAGTAAATGAAATTTGCCATGAGGTCATATTTTTGACATTATTTTCTGAAGTTTTTCATTTCAGCAGGGCAGAGACCAAAGTAATTATATCCATGTGTTGCAGACTGATGACCATATGGAAGCCACTAGTTTTTGTATCACAGCCCCTTGATAATTGTCAGGATTTCTTAACTGACCGGGCTTGATGTAATACTCTGAAGCTATAAAGTAGGTTGCAGTTTCGTTGCCTCCACCCGGTTGCTGACTTCATTTCATCACTCTGTGTTATCTAAAATCAAACGTTAAAGGTAAAGTATAATAATTTTGTGTCATATCTCTTAAAAACTTGATAATTGTGAGGCAATTTTTTAAAAGAATTGTTTTAATTATTGATAAAAAAAAACTAAATTAATTGTTTTAATTACTTATAAAAAAAATCTAAAAAATGTAATAAATGTGAAGCCATGATAAATGAATTGCAAAAATTTCTGGGTTTTCTATTACAAAAGACTAGAAATGCCTGTGTAGCTGAGTAAACAACAAGAATCCTGTCTTGCTTAATTTGACTATGTCCCCAATTCTTGGGTGCTGTACCATGCTGGAGCCTGACCTAGAATACTCAATACGATGAAAGTATATGTAAACCCTCATCTTGTAAAACAACCCATACAGTTCAAAATATAAATGAAAGGCAAAACATTTGTGTGTATATATCACCACGCACGCTTGCTGGCCGACAAGAGAGCTTGCTGACTATGGGAGAGCAGTTTCACTTGATTTTATCCCTATATGCAAGTTTTTTAGATTTTCGCCCTTTAAGTTTGTAGTGTGGTTCCGCTGTAATTATGCTTTTTAAATAAATTATCTTTTCAGATTACACTATGGGCATATATGCATTTTATTTTTCATTGTGCTACTGGTTCAACCCTGACTGGACACATATCTGGTGTTTGGAGGCTTCCCATCCTAAGGAATTTAACATGCACATTTGACTATATTATATGATGGTTCACAGGATCCGGTAAGAGGCTCACTTGTCTGGTGTCACCTGGTGTGGAAGCACTGAATATTGGGAATGTGGGGATAGTCATGGAAAAACTGCATTATGCATTGATTGCTCCTTTCTGAAATTTGAACACATTTTTTTACTTACGCACTCACTGATGAGCTTTTTATGGACTGAATTTCTTTCACAAATTAGTTTGATATCACTTTATGTTTGGTGTGAAATAAGTTTGGTGTAATTTTAACAACACATATTATTTTTTAACAAATATTGATTTATTCACCTTTTTATTGATTTAGCGCTATATATACTGCAGAGCATGATCCCCTCCCTTCAGAGACTGGGCTGCAGGGCAGCATTCCAACATGATAACGACCCCAAACACACCTCCAAGACGACCACTGCCTTGCTAAAGAAGCTGAGGATAAAGGTGATGGACTGGCCAAGCATGTCTCCAGACCTAAACCCTATTGAGCATCTGTGAGGGAATCCTCAAATGGAAGGTGGAGGAGTTCAAGGTCTCTAACATCCACCAGCTCTGTGATGTTGTCATGGAGGAGTGGAAGAGGACTCCAGTGACAACCTGTGAATCTCTGGTGAACTCCATGCCCAAGAGGGTTAAGACAGTGCTGGAAAATAATGGTGGCCACACAAAATATTGACACTTTGGGCCAAATTTGGACATTTTCACTTAGGGGTGTACTTACGTTTGTTGCCAGCGGATTAGACATTCATGGCTGTGTGTTGACTTATTTTGAGGAGACAGCAAATTTACACTGTTATACAAGCTGTACACTCACTACTTTACATTGTACCAAAGTGTAATTTCTTCAGTGTTGTCGCATGAAAAGATATAATAACATATTTACAAAAATGTGAGTGGTTGACTCACTTTTGTGCGATACTGTATATAAATAAAAATATGTTATAAGTAATCACATTCCCTCTGCATAAGGAGTTTAGAGAGCTGGAGAAGGAGAAACAGCACTATACTGACCTTCCCAGTAAATGGCTGTTCGGGTAGGGGGGGGCAGGGGCGTGTCAGTACAAGATACATTCTCATACAGGTACATGGTACAGCAGGCACATATCAGATTTATGAAATGTTGGGTTTACATATTCTTTAAACCCAATTGTTGGGTGCAGCACGTCAAAGAGTGGGGATTCAGGCAAGGCTTTGTTCACAAGCACTAAGGTCAATACATTTTTTTTGAGAAAACACTGGAGTGAAGTGGAGTTTTGCTACTTTCTTTCATGTGTACTGAGCGAAAGTGTGTGTGTCCCCTGAGTGATTGATTTTGCAGGATGTGTAATCTGATCTCCTTGATCTTGAGAGCAAAATGTATTGAATGAGACTTTAAAAAGCTGTTGCCCTGGCTTGAAATTTGCTTGTTTCAACTAATAAAAAACAAAAAAACACAATTTTTAAGCTAAAAAGAGTGTAAAAAGACAACATTCCACACAAATACATTGCAAATAATTTTAGTTACATGCGCACACCAATCCTGATGCTAAACTGGGCTGGCATTTCATATTGACAGATTTAGTTTTTTTATTACAGTATATTTATTCTTGAACAATTCTTTAAAAAAATATAAGAACTCCTTTCACCGGTTCCTGACCGCCTCCTGTAGATTTACGTCGGCAGAATGGCATGGCTGGGCAAAGTAACGTATATTTACGTCACTTTGAAATTCCCGCCGTGACATATCAAATGTAGCCACACCCCCTAACTGTAAGAATCACTCCCTAGGGCACACTTAACCCCTTCAGCGACACCTAGTGATTAACCCCTTCACTGCCAGTGTAATTTTCACAGTAATCAGTGCATTTTTACAGCACTGATCGCTGTAAAAATTACAATGGTCCTAAAAATGTGTCAAAAGTGTCCGATGTGTCCGCCATAATGTCACAGTCACAATAAAAATCGCTGATCACCGTACTAGTAAAAAAATATATATTAATAAAAATGCCATAAAACTATATCCTATTTTGTAGACGCTATAACTTTTGCGCAAACCAATCAATAAACGCTTATTGCGATTTTTTTACCAAAAATATGTAGAAGAATACGTATCAGCCTAAACTGAGCAAAAAAAAATGTTTTTATATATTTTTTGGGGATATTTATTATAGCAAAAAGTAAAAAATATTGCTTTTTTTTCAAATTGTCGCTCTATTTTTGTTTATAGCGCAAAAAATAAAAAACGCAGAGGTGATCAAATACCACCAAAAGAAAGCTCTATTTGTGGGAAAAAAAGGACGTAAATTTTGTTTGGAAACCACATCGCACGACCACGCAATTGTCAGTTAAAATGACGCAGTGCCGAATTGCAAAAAATGCTCTGGTCTTTGGCCAGTGAAATGGTCTGGGGCTGAAGTGGTTAACACTTGTCTCATTCTTTTCCATTATAAGGCCTCATGCCCACGAACCTTTTAAAAAATGGGCTGTAAAGCTACGTTTTTAACAAGATTTTTTCCGCGTTTTGCATTGAATTCAATGCACGTTTCCCCGCGCTAGCTTTCAGCCGCGTTTTTCTTTCTCTATTCCAAATCATTGGCTCCCTATGGGAGCCCATTGATTTGAATAGCGGTCGCACCAGAAGTCGGATCAAGATGATCCGACTTGCGGGGCGACTCGTGTGCGGAGAATCTTGAAGGGGAATCCCGCGAAAACTTTAAAAAAAATTGCGTGAGGTTCCCCCTCAGGACGATACCAGACCCTTCGGTCTGGTATGGATCTTGAGGGGAAACCCCCACACCAAAAAAAAAACTGTGCGGTGTTCCCCCCAGGATCTATACCAGACCCTTATCCGAGCACACAGCCCGGACGGTCAGGAAGGGGGGGACGAGCGAGCGCACCCCGCTCCTGAACCGTACCAGGCCCCATGCCCTCAACATGGGGGGGTGGGTGCTTTGGGGCAGGGGGGCACCCTAAGGCCCCCCCCCACCCCAAAGCACCTTGCCCCCATGTTGATGGGGACAAGGGCCTCTTCCCGACAACCCTGGCCGTTGGTTGTCGGGGTCTGTGGGCGGGGGGCTTATCGGAATATGGGAGCTCCTTTTAATAAGGGGGCACCCAGATCCCGGCCCCCCCCACCCTATGTGAATGAGTATGGGGTACATTGTACCCCTACCCATTCACCTGGGGGAAAGTGTCAATAAAAAAACCACACTAGACAGTCATTTATTAGGCAGCTCCGAGGGTCTTCTTCCAACTTCTGGGGTCTTCTACTGACTTCTGGGGTCTTCTACCGACTTCGGGGTCTTCTTCCGACTTCAGGGGTCTTCTACCGACTTCGGGGGTCTTCTACCGACTTTGGGGGTCTTCTTCCGACTTCTCCGCTCTCTCCGGTTCTTCTCCCGCTCTCCGGTGCTTTCTGCCTTCTGCCGGGCATCTCCGCTATCTTCTGCCAGCTCTTTTGCTAGCGGGGGCCCGGTCTTCATCGTCGTCTTCTTCCCTCTTCTCTTCTTGAGATGTTGACACAACGAGGTCTGCCACTGTAATGCTGTGTGCCCGGCGCACAACGACTTATATAGGCATGGAGCGTGGTCACCGGGTGATGTCCCCTTTTGACGTTGCAGTCCCATCATGCCCCGGGACTGCAACGTCATAAGGGGGCGGGGTCACATCACCCGGTGACCACGCCCCATGCCTATATAAGTCATTGCGCGCCGGGCACACAGCATTACAGCGACTTCGGGGGTCTTCTTCCGCACTCACCCTCCACGTTGAGGGCATGCGGCCTGGTTTGGTTCAGGAGGGGGGGCCTCGCTCGTCCCCCCTTCCTGACCGGCCGGGCTGCGCGCTCGGATAAGGGTCTGGTATAGATCCTGGGGGGAACCCTGTGCCATTTTTTTTTGGTGTGGGGTTTCTCCCTCAAGATCCATACCAGACTGAAGGGTCTGGTATCGTCCTGAGGGGGAACCTCACGCAATTTTTTTTCGCGGGGTTCCCCTTCAAGATTCTCCGCACACGAGTCATCTTGATCCGACTTCTGGTGCGACCTCTATTCAAATCAATGGGCTCCCATTGGGAACCATTGATTTGGAATAGAGAAAGAAACGCCGGACGAGGCTTAACACAGCGTTAAGCCTCGTTACATCGCGTTTTTAAACCCTTTACCGGCGTCTGATGTCTTTACAGCTCTAACGCTGGAGCTTCAGAACGCACTGGTCCTGGTTTTTTTCTGCAGCTTAAAAACGCCTATGCCATTTACAGCTCAAAAACGTCATGGTGGGCATGAGGCCATAGGCTAACATGGAGAGCCGTTTTTAAGCTGCAAAAAACGCTCATAAAAGTGGCTGTAAAAATGTCCGTAGGCATGAGGCCTAAGAAAAGAAAGCTGATTATACAAATTTGAAGCTGATCACAAATAGCTGCAAACTTCAGATCTCCAGCAGAAGCTGTCCTGGTTCACTCATATCTTTTGACTATTTAAAGTGTCTGTAAACCTGAGACATGAAATATGAACAAAGCATATCCCTCCATAGTGTGTACTCGATTAAGAGCGCTAAGTGTTATTTATGTCTGCAGCTTTGTTCCTCTGTTATCAGCAGGAATTACTTCTGACACATTTTCCTGACACCAAGACAAAAATGGTGACTAGAGTTGGGCCGAACAACAACCCCTCCCCCCCGGTTCGGTTTGCGCCAGAACTCTCAAACAAGTCTATGGGATCCAAACTTGAAAAATCAAAAGTGCCCATTTTAAAGGCTTATGTGCAAGCTATCGGCCATAAAAAAGGGTATGGGGGCCCGAGTACTGCCCTGGGGGACATGTATCAATGCAAACATTTAAAAAAATATTGTTTTTACAGGAGATACAAGAAAGAAGGAGCTGGTGTGAGGTGGGTGGAGGTGATGTCTCAGTCCCAATTAGTATGTTTTTACAGGGGCAGTGATTTTAATGATGCTTAAAATGAAACAATAAAAATGAAAAATTGCTTTAAATAGTCTGCCTGTAAAGTGGCATATCTATACCATGTATAGAGCCTGCTGCAGCAAAACTGACATATATAAAGAAGAAAAAAAATTAAATTTCCGGCAATACAATACCATTGCCTGTAATAGAAAAATGTAAAAATAAATGGCGTGGGGGTCCCCCCTCAAATTCATATCAAAGCCCTACAGGTCTGGTATGGATTTTAAGGGGAACTCCATGCCAAAATGTAAAAAAAAAGGGCATGGGGTCTACCCCAAAATCCATACCAGACCCTTATCTGAGCATGCAGCCCGGCAGGTCAGGAAATGGGGGGGGGGGGAGCGAGCGTCCCTCATTCCTCATCCATACCAGGCCACATGCCCTCAACACGGGGGGTGCTTTGGGGCGGGGGGTTCTGCAACCCCCAACGCCAAAGCACATTGTCCCCATGTTGATGGGGACAAGGGTCTCTTCCCAACAACCCTGGGAGGTGGTTGTGGGGGTCTGCGGGCAGGGGGCTTATCGGAATCTGGAAGCCCCCTTTGACAAAGGGGCCCCAGGTTCTGGCCCCCTCCCTTTGTGAATGAGTAGGGGTACATTGTAAAATACTCGCTGCACCACCGGACCCGACCGGACCCGACGAAGGCTAACCAAAGGCTAACCGCTGAATGCCTGCTCCACCGTTTGACAGGTCTTAAATAGGTAAGGGGTGGGGCCACCTGGTGACATCACCTGGTGGCACCACCCCCCCTTGTGACGTCACCGACCAGACATGCAAGCACATCTAAACAGTGATTGCACCACACATATAAGTATAGCGCCCTGCTCCTGTTGACAAGGCGCTTGCATGTAAATTTAGTGGGTTATCTGTTCTGTACATAGTTCAGATTCAATATTATGGCTAAATTAGCCTCTGCTCCAGCATTGGCTGTGTTGTGTGCAGTTCCACGCTGTTGTCTGTAGGTGCCGTTGTCACCACAGGCCAGTGATGCAAGGTTAAGGTGTATTGGGTGTCCCTTTCCCCAGAAACAGCCCAGTGGGAGTGGTTCACCGCTGTGCATTCTGCAAGAGAATACTTAAGGGGCAGACGCCATTTTTCTCTCTCTCTGACCTCATGGCCCGCCTGGCCTAAGATATGTGACAACTGCTCTTCTGCCTCTGGGCCTGCTGGCCTGAGGCTAAGTGACTGCAAGTAGGCCCAAAAGCCTGTCTGGGGCCTACTGGTTCAGAGGTGGTCCTGTGCTGTCTTACCTGCGGGAAGAAGCCGAGCAATTGAATAATCCGGGGAACAACTCATCTTGGAGAGAACCGAGCGAAAGGCTGGTATCTCAAGAAGGGCCTGGTGACTCAATTGGAGGATGCATCCTAACCAATCTACCTCACAGTACTGCTGGATGGCTTAAAGGGACTTTAGGTACTGTGTAGCTGTGTTCGCTTGTCTTTTGCTGATCATCTAATCCTGTGGCAGAGGATGGTACAAACAGTTATTGCTGATCATAGAATCCTGTGGCAGAGGATTGTACTAATAGTTATTACTATCATCAAGTCTGTGGCAGAGACTTTTGTCCGTGCATCATTCCGGCAGCTAGGCCAGTGAGAGAGGCCTATCCGGGTGAGCAAGATCCGCTGACAAGGAGTTGTATTTGTCTTCTGGATCTCAAGTTCCTCAGTGATCTGCACAAGGTATCTGAACTTTCCCCTAACCCTCCACCCCTCTACGGCTACAAGTTGTGTTAAATAAAAAGCATTGGAAAAAAAGACTAAGTGACTGGTGAATTCATGTGTGGGCTCATTGCCCATTTTAGAGCCAAGCAAGTTTTGATGCACTGAACTGTGGGGTAACGGCAGGACCAAAAATAACCAGCAGCTCCTACAGGGGTAGTGCTACATGTGGGGGCTCATAATCCGGGATTTGCTGTTGCCCCTAGCCCCTAGTAAAGACATTCACAGAGTCTACGTTAAAGAAGGCCCTGGACTGTGTTATTTGTTACGGGACGATAAGGGGTTAAGTGTGGATCATTTTCTAAGTGCGTAGGCTACGGGCGGAGCCAAGAAAGCCCGGGAGCTACGTGACTGAAAGAACAAGTGGGAGGAGTTCCCGCCTGCTGCTTGCGTGAGACGCGTGTGTGTGTCTGGCACCAAAGAGAAGAAGCTGCGTGATCATACTGAGAAGATCGGAGTGCAGCCATGTCTTCATTCTCGCTGATACAATCAGCCATGGGGCCTAGGATGTTCCCTACCAGTAGCGCTGCGGGTGCCATGCTGACTGGAACCCTGTTGATGGATACCGGCATCTGCTTGAAGCCGCAGGGGCGGTTTGTGTTGTACACTATCAGGGACATTGAAGCGCTGGGTATGCTGTGCCACAGGTGCGAGGGACTGGCCATGCATCTCCGCCCATTTGTCCGATGTTTGCAATGCAGAGAATACCTGTTCGCTGTGGAGCAACCTACCATGTCGCCCCGTGCCTACAGAGTGGACTGGGCCACGGGGACCGCTACAGTAGAAACTGCTGCCCTTGCTTCTGGGGGCCAACAAACTCTCACCCCATCTGTTACGGTGATGTCACTGTTACTGTTACTAGAGAGCCATCAGCGGACATCGCCCTTGCTACTACCTCCGCTACACCTCCGCTACACCTGTCCCCGCTGTACCTGTCCAGAGGAAGGTGGGATATGTGAAAGCTTCCCGCGGCCGTGGTCGAGGCCTACCCCAAAGACTACCTGAACCAGAGCCAGAGGAGAGCATGAACCCTGGAAAATCCACGACAGGAACGGGTGAGCGATCAGGGGGGAACATATCTGGGACTGACTGTAAATATTTGCCTGCGGAGGAGTTGGGGGATTCGGAGATAGATTCCCTGTCAGATGTCTCCGGTGATGATGACCTATTTGAGACAATGTCACAGGAATTGTTGTGGGCTCAGGGTGAAGATGTTGCTTCTGCCTTTACTTTCTCAGACTGGACAGCCATGGATTCTGGGAAGACATCCCCTAGTGTGGAGCCACACAGCACTACTAAAGAGACATTGTCTAAAGTTAATAGTTCATTTGAGTCTGAAAAGATGTCCGTCAGATCTATGGTGCGCAAGTTTCCAAATTCTTGTGTGTCTCCTGGACTGGGGAACACCAGAGCTTTACCCAGACTTGCCCGATTGCAAAGAGTGCTCACCAAAAGAGTTGCCACAGAGTATGGTCTGGAGTTTTCTTATGTTACTAGAGAAATTATGCAGGAAATCGAGGCCAACCGAGAGCAGTGGTATGGTGAAGCTGTCTGGGACTATTTGTCTGTGCCAAAACCCTTCAGAAGAGCTGGCTATTCCTCTATTATGGATGAGCGGTTCAGTGGGTGCTTTCTGCATCGGAGTTATGGCTGGCACATCTATGCTGACAAGGTGGTCATCTGCAGGCCTGAAAAGGACAATGTTGTCTATTCAATTACCACTTTGGATAAACAGGGGAATACCCTGACTCTGCCAGATCCCTGGTTCTATTGGTGATTATCCAGAGGGACTGTCCTGTTTTTTTTTCTCGCTTTGCCAAGAAACTAAAAAAAAAAGGAAGAAAAGCCCCTATGCTAAAAAAAAAGGACTATGGGGTACATAGTCAGATAGTGTCAGGGTCGGTGAGAACTTCGAGGTCAAGAGTTTTACCTACTTCAACACTTTTACACCTAAAGACTCTTTGTTATGCTAAATTTCTGCCACAAGGTGGTGGGAGTTGCTCATAGAGAGGGTTGGACTTTTAAGTTACAGCTTAGCTTGTTTGTACTTAAAGTATGAAGGAAGGTTTCATTTCTTAGGAAATGCAGCTTTGCTTCCTGATGTACAGAAATGCTGTTTTATATTTTGCTTGTGTGTCTTTGTGTTTCTTTTTAAGGTAAACTGGATCTTCTGTCAAGCTGCTGGAGAGTGGGTGGTTTAGACAGAGAGTGAGGGGTTGTAATATATATTAATGTGATCCTATTGTATGTTCATGTTTTAAAGTCTGTAACTTTTCTTATTTCCTTACCATCCCCTCTCCCATCCAAGTTTTGTGGTTCAGATACTAACTCTCAGGATTGAGAGTCATTTTTTTACAGACGCTGAGGACTTTTTGTCTGGGGGGAGTGTGTAGCGCCCTGCTCCTGTTGACCAGGCACTCGCATGTAAATTTAGTGGGTTATCTGTTCTGTACATAGTTCAGATTCAATATTATGGCTAAATTAGCCTCTGCTCCAGCATTGGCTGTGTTGTGTGCAGTTCCATGCTGTCGTCTGTAGGTGTCGTTGTCACCACAAGCCTGTCTGGGGCCTACTGGTTCAGAGGTGGTCCTGTGCTGTCTTACCTGCGGCAAGAAGCCGAGCAATTGAAGGATCCAGGGGAGGACTCTTCTTAGAGAGAACCGAGCGAAAGGCTGGTATCTCAAGAAGGGCCTGGTGACTCAATTGGAGGATGCATCCTAACCAATCTACCTCACAGTACTGCCGGGTGGCTTAAAGGGACTTTAGGTACTGTGTAGCTGTGTTCGCTTGTCTATTGCTGATCATCGAATCCTGTGGCAGAGAATGGTACAAACAGTTATTGCTGATCATCGAATCCCGTGGCAGAGGATTGTACAAATAGTTATTGCTTCATCAAGTCTGTGGCAGAGACTTTTGTCCGTGCATCATTCCGGCTGCTAGGCCAGTGAGAGAGGCCTATCCGGGTGAGCAAGATCTGCTGACAAGGAGTTGTATTTGTCTTCTAGATCTCAAGTTCCTCAGTGATCTGCACAAGGTATCTGAACTTTCCCCTTAACCCTCCATCCCTCTACGGCTACAAGTTGTGTTAAATAAAAAGCATTGGAAAAAAAGACTAAGTGACTGGTGAATGCATCTGTGGGCTCATTGCCCAATTTAGAGCCAAGCAAGTTTTGATACATTGAACTGTGGGGTAACGGCAGGACCAAAAATAACCAGCAGCTCCTACGGGGGTAGCGCTACATAAGATATCGCTGTGAATGTCAGAGTAAGAACAATAATTCTAGTAGCCTGTAAAGGCTTTTAAAGCGTCAACTATGGAGATTTTCAGATACTGTAGTATGTGGTCATTTCATGAGCGTGCATAATTTTAAATCTTGACATGTTTGGTATCTATTTACTCGAAACAACATCATCTTCTACATGTTACAAAAAAAAAAATAGGTAGTATATTGTGTTTGTGCGCAATAAAATTTATTTCTGTGTATTTTTTCCTGAGCATTTGCAATTTGCAATCAACGGCTGCATAAATAAATTGCAAAAGCCACCATTTTATTTTCCAGTGCCTCTGCTTTCAGAGAATATATAATGTTTGGGGGTTCTAAGTGTAGCGGCATCACCCCTCTCTCCCCTTCTTATTCTCGGCTTGGCTTTCTTTGTCTAGGGGTGTTAGTGCTGGGGAGAGGGATGAGATACACTACGGCCCATGTCCTCCATAGTGACGAGGTGAAGACCAGTAGGTTCGGGCTTTGTGTAGGTGTCCTAGAGTCAAGTCCTGTACTTCGTCCCTGACCTCTTTTGCTCCTAGTAACCAGAGTTCCACACAGTGAATAGGTCCAACACAGTTTTATTCTTCTCAGCGAATAAACACACAGCACGGTTAAGTTGGATTCTTTTGCAACAACTTAGTCTTAATGGGAATAGGTCAAGGCACAATCCTTTCCCTTCTCTTGCCAACCACTGTGGTATCACCAGTGGCGAATAGTCACTGCCACTGACTATGTAAAGTAGAACGTGAATTACCTTTGCTAGCAAGGCCCCTGTCAGGGGAAGGATATCCGTCCAAGGGAGATACCGGAGGCCTCTCTGTCACCAGCGATGCTGCGCCGGACTCTCCAGAGAAGTTCTGCTCACCAGACCTCACAAACTCAGACACGGGCACCCGAGGAGTTAGTGCCCCCTCGGATTCCTCCACCCTCGCGGAACTCAGTCAAAGGTACTGAGCCCCAGGCATCCGCCATAGTACCTCACCCAAGGCTAAAGGTGCCTGAGATGGACTCCATCTCCGCTCCGGCCAGGTCAAGGGCACCTGGGCCCGGAGCACCGGAACACCAGCACCCAAGCTGAAGGTGCCTGGCTACGGCCGCATCCTCCGACTTCAACTCTGAACCCCGTGGTCAGGGCATCCGCCCCTTTTATCCCCTCTCCCTTCGCGCCACAGCGGGTTCCCCGCCCCGCTGTACCAGCTCCAGGGGAGGACAAAAAGGCACAGTCTTGCGATGTGAGTTCAACTCCGGCCCAGGGCAACAACGCCACCTGTAGTCCGCAGGGAACCTCACATCACCAGAGTCCTCCAAGAACCATAAAAGGGTCTCAGATTCCCTAGCAATCAGTGCATCTGGGTTACACTACCACCCAGATGCCTCCCCTAAATTCAAATACCCGCTACATAAGTAATTTTCTGGCAAAAGAAAACAGCTGTTTTTAACATGTATGCGGAAAATTTCAAAATTGCCCAGCGCGGCTAGTGGTTAAAGTTTAGTAAACTCTGCTTTTGAACATATACCTACAGGTAAGCCTATAATAAGGCTTACCTGTAGGTACAGTGAATATCTCCTAAGCTTGTGGTGTTTAGGAGATATTAATTGGATGCAGCTGGTGATGTTACCTGCGTATGCGCATACCGTGCTGTACCTTCAGAGCTCTGTGCCGTAAACCGTGACTCTGTCCCGTGCTCATGCACGGGAGTTACGTCATCGCGGCTCAGCTATTCCCAGGACTGGAGCCTGAAAACCCAGAATGAAGACCAGGTGAAGATGGAAGCCCTGTCAATGGTGACAGTGCACCACTGGAGCACTTTGTTCTAAGGTAAGTATTTTATAATGTGCTAGCATGCGATGCATACTAGCACATTATGCCATTGCCTTGAAGGTTTTTTTTTTCAGTTTTTAAGTCTGTGGCCTCGTACACACGACCGATTTTCTCGTCCAAAACCGTCAAGAAAAGTGCCGCGAGAGCTTTTTTGTCGAGAAAAACGTTCGTGTGTATGGTTTTACGACGAGAAAATTGCCGAGAATCTCGACGAGAAAATAGAGAACCTGCTCTCTATTTTCTCGTCAGGATTCCAGATTTCCTCGTCGTGTTTCTCGTCGGGCTGTTTTGTGACGAGAAAATGGTTCGTGTGTATGCTTTTACGACTCTTCCAAAAGCGCACATGCTCACAAGCAACTATGAGACGGGAGCGCATCTTCTGGTAAAACAAGCCTTCGTAATGGAGAGAGCACATTCGTCACGCTCAAAAATATTGCATCGTTTAAATGTTCTGCATTGAAATCTTCGTTAGAATGTTACATTAATCAAAACGAGTGACCTTCTTTTGCTGCTGATATTCACACAGAGTTATGACTTTTTTTTTTTAACCTTTTTCATGCTGCTCTTAAGAAGATTTATGTGTATTATATCGTGCAAGTTTTTGGGAATAATTTAAATGGTTATATTTTAAAAAAATTATGTTAATTATAATTTCGCAATGTTTTCATAGTGATCTCCCATTTAATTTTGGAATCTATATTAGTTAAATTTCCCCCCATGTTTTTTTGCAAATCAGATTTAGTTATTCTTTTGGGGGGGTGATATCTGTCCCTTTTTTTGTCAGTCAAATGTATCTGCTTACTCCAAAGCTAGATTTTTAATTTTTACAAATACACATAGTCAAGTATGAACTTAAACAAAAATCACATTTATTCATGTTTAGAAATAAAATAAAGAGAAGGCAGCGCTGGAGAACCTGCTGCCTTTTGTGCATCCCAGGGACCCCAGAGCACACAGCAACCCTGTGTGGACACTAAAATTGGGAGCTTGAGAAGGCCAACATTTCTGAACACAATCTGATGCTGGCCTCCCAGAGGTCAGGAACAGCAGCAGGTGATATATATGTCCCAAGTGTGTGGTACTACAACAGGCTGCCTTCTGTCCGACCACAATGAAGCAAGGCCATCACTTCCTCTTCTTCCTGGCAACCTTCCCTGCAACCTTCCCTGAAGCCTTCCCTGCAGCCTTCCTTCTTCGTTTGGCTGGAGGCTGGGCCACTGGAGGGGTACTCCTGTCAGGAGGAGGAGGAGGAGATGTAGCAGAAGGGGGTGGGGCAGAAGAAGAAGGTGGAGGTGTAGCAGAAGGGGGTGGGGCAGAAGAAGAAGGTGGAGGTGTAGCAGAAGGGGGTGGGGCAGAAGAAGAAGGTGGAGGTGTAGCAGAAGGGGGTGGGGCAGAAGAAGAAGGTGGAGGTGTAGCAGAAGGGGGTGGGGCAGAAGAAGGTGGAGGTATAGCAGAAGGGGGTGGGGCAGAAGAAGAAGGTGGAGGTGTAGCAGAAGGGGGTGGGGCAGAAGAAGAAGGTGGAGGTGTAGCAGAAGGGGGTGGGGCAGAAGAAGAAGGTGGAGGTGGAGGTTGGGTCAGTTGTGCCACCTCACATATGGCGGTATTGGGGGTAATTTTCTCCATCACCCCCTTGTTGAGCAAGGTGATGAGCATGGGCTCACATAGGAGGTGTTGCTCCATGCTCATCACCTTGAACTTAGCCTCCACTAGGCCGGCAATGGCCTCTTCAGGGGATGTGGGCTCCTGGAGGGTGGCATGGGCCTCACGAATAAGGGCCATTGCTGCCTCACTCGTGCTCCTGTCCCTCCTGCCTCTTTTGTGAAGCCGGATGGGAGGCACCTGGGATCTGGTGCTTCTCCTTTGCCCTGCCACCTCCTGTCTGCCACTGGGCCCTGCCACCTCCTGTCTGCCACTGGGCCCTGCCACCTCCTGGCTGGCACTGGGCCCTGCCACCTCCTGGCTGGCACTGGGCCCTGCCACCTCCTGGCTACCACTGGGCCCTTCCTCCTCCTGCCTGACAGTTTCCAGACCCTCCTCCTGGCTGATTTCATCCTGTGTATGAAAAAGGGACATAGTTTAATATGTTGGTTTAATCTCTGCATCAAACTTTGTAATCCTGATTGAAGCAATTAGAATGCAAATCCATAAATCCTTGCTTTAAATTTACCACTACATCAGATTGACTATTTAGCACCCAATTAAGTGCAGAATAATGTCTACAGATCTTGATTTCACTTGTGGAATCCAAAATATTTTATGTTTGTCATCTTGACATATTTGTCAAACATTAAGTTTATCCCAATACATTTTCAGTTAATACTATACCTGGCTCCAGATGGCCAAATCAGGATCATCCAGGATGGCTGCCTCCTCTTGCTCCAGAGAAGGCTCAGGTTGGCTGCAGGGAAGTCTGGGGGGGAAGAGTGGAGAGTGATGGCCTTGTCTCAATGTGGTCATCCAGGAAGGACATCCTGTTGTAGTACCACAAAATCGGGACATACACATCACCTGCTGCTGCTCCTGACCTCTGAGAAGCCAGCACCTTAGAGCGTTCAGTCCTGTAGGTACCTCTCAAGCTCCCAATTTTAGTGTCCACTTGTTTTGCTGTGGCTGTGGGCACCTTGGTATGCACAAATGGGAGCAGCTTCTCCAGCGCTGCTTTTCTCACCCCTCTTTTTTTGTGGATGGGGTTTTTCGTCTCCCACAGAGCCGGCAGCTCCCTTACCCGGTCAATAAATTCCGCCAGGAAATCCTTGTCGCTTATAAAGACATTCATATTGTATCTGCAAGTTAAATAAATTAGATATAACTAATGTGAGGCAAACAGTCTAACCTCCTTAACATCCTAGTCACCATATATATCCTCCAACATTCTCAAGACAGTATAGGCCAACCACTTGTACAAGTCACAAAATCACATACCTTCGTTAGCACGTCCGTCACTTGAACTCCTCTCTCCGCACACCGAACGTACTATAGTCACATGTGTGTTTGCTATATACACACCACGCATGCGTCAAAATACGAACACGTCGCTCCGCACGCGTCGCCCGCCCATGACGTTCTAACTAACATCTTTTCCCCGCCCCTTCTCTTTCGGCGCGCAGACAGATATGGCGGAGTTACAGCAGGTGTCTGATAATTCCGCAACTAACGGGGAGGAAACAAGCCCGGAGACCGAGGAAACGTCACGATCAAGGAGGAGATTCAAGGCATCGAATATGTCTTTGGCGGAGATGGCGGAGATGGTGGACATCTTGCTCAAGTCTGATTATGATGCCAAGCATGGGCCGTATAGCAAACCAAATAGAAGGAAGGCCAAAATCCTCACTAAAGTCGTGAAGAGTAGTGTTGAGCGGACCCGAACTGTAAAGTTCGGGTCCGTACCGAATTTTGGCGTTTTCCCGACCCCGGACCCGGACCCGGATTTTGCGCTAAAGTCCGGGTTCGGGTCCGGATTCGGGAATTTAATGGCGCAGTTAGAAATGCTTCAGGGGCCAGCCAATCACCATTTGATTAGCTGGTGTGCCCTTAGAAGCCATCATAGCCATGCCTACTAATGGCATGGCTGTGATTGGTCAGTGCAACATGTGACCCAGCATGTGACCAGCTTCTATATAAGAAAGAGGCACACAGCACAGATCGTCACTCTGCTTTTAGACAGTGTAGGGAAAGGATCCTGGCTGCTGTTGCTGTGAGGGAGAGAATTATATGATAGGAGTTAGTCCTGATTCTGCAATCTACTGATAGAAAAGATAGGGAGACAGTGTAGTGTAGTGTAGTGTAGGGGCAGGATCCTGTTTGTGCTTTCAGGGAGAGAGATTTAGATAGGAGTCCAGATTGAGAGATATAATAGCTCAGCGATCTGCATAGGTTTATCTGTTTGTGTTGCAAGCTCAGTGCACCAGCACTGCATTACGTTGAGTGATACACCTATTCCATACTGTGGCTGTATTGTGCTCTTGCTAAAAGACCTATTTCGGTCAGAAAAAAAAAAAAAAAAAAGGCACTTTATTGTGCTTTTGCTAAAAAGACCCATTTTTGGGCCCCCAAAAAAAAAAAAAGGCACTTTATTGTGCTGTTGCAAAAAAAAAAAGGCACTTTGTTGTGCGCAAAAAAGACCTATTTTTGGGCAAAAAAAATATTTTGCAGTGTATATCTCTAGTTGTGTGAAATAACCAATTTCTATATATTTTTCTTGTACTATGCTATACTAAAAAAAAAAAAAAAACTTTTTTTTGAATAGCATTCTCTGCAGCTGTGCGATTCAGCGGTTATATACTGTGGTTGTGTTGTGCTCTTGCAAAAAACGCCATTTAGGGCCACAGAAAATATTTTGCAGTGTGAAATACACATGTGGAGGTGTGTAAAATAAACAATTTCTATATATTGTACAGTGCTATACTAAAAAAAACAACATTTTTTTTGAATAGCATTCTCTGCACTTCTATAGCTGTGCGATTCAGTGGTTAAATACTGTGGTTGTGTTGTGCTCTTGCAAAAAAACGCCATTTAGGGCCACAGAAAATATTTTGCAGTGTGAAATACACATGTGGAGGTGTGTAAAATAAACAATTTCTATATATTGTACAGTGCTATACTAAAAAAAACAACATTTTTTTTGAATAGCATTCTCTGCACTTCTATAGCTGTGCGATTCAGTGGTTAAATACTGTGGTTGTGTTGTGCTCTTCCAAAAAACGCCATTTAGGGCCACAGAAAATATTTTGCAGTGTGAAATACACATGTGGAGGTGTGTAAAATAAACAATTTCTATATATTGTACAGTGCTATACTAAAAAAAACAAAATTTTTTTTGAATAGCATTCTCTGCACTTCTATAGCTGTGCGATTCAGTGGTTAAATACTGTGGTTGTGTTGTGCTCTTGCAAAAAACGCCATTTAGGGCCACAGAAAATATTTTGCAGTGTGAAATACACATGTGGAGGTGTGTAAAATAAACAATTTCTATATATTGTACAGTGCTATACTAAAAAAAACAACATTTTTTTTGAATAGCATTCTCTGCACTTCTATAGCTGTGCGATTCAGTGGTTAAATACTGTGGTTGTGTTGTGCTCTTGCAAAAAACGCCACTTAGGGCCACAGAAAATAAATTGCAGTGTGAAATACACATGTGGAGGTGTGTAAAATAAACAATTTCTATATATTGTACAGTGCTATACTAAAAAAAACAACATTTTTTTTGAATAGCATTCTCTGCACTTCTATAGCTGTGCGATTCAGTGGTTAAATACTGTGGTTGTGTTGTGCTCTTGCAAAAAACGCCATTTAGGGCCACAGAAAATATTTTGCAGTGTGAAATACACATGTGGAGGTGTGTAAAATAAACAATTTCTATATATTGTACAGTGCTATACTAAAAAAAACAAAATTTTTTTTGAATAGCATTCTCTGCACTTCTATAGCTGTGCGATTCAGTGGTTAAATACTGTGGTTGTGTTGTGCTCTTGCAAAAAACGCCATTTAGGGCCACAGAAAATATTTTGCAGTGTGAAATACACATGTGGAGGTGTGTAAAATAAACAATTTCTATATATTGTACAGTGCTATACTAAAAAAAAAAAACATTTTTTTTGAATAGCATTCTCTGCACTTCTATAGCTGTGCGATTCAGTGGTTAAATACTGTGGTTGTGTTGTGCTCTTGCAAAAAACGCCATTTAGGGCCACAGAAAATATTTTGCAGTGTGAAATACACATGTGGAGGTGTGTAAAATAAACAATTTCTATATATTGTACAGTGCTATACTAAAAAAAACAACATTTTTTTTGAATAGCATTCTCTGCACTTCTATAGCTGTGCGATTCAGTGGTTAAATACTGTGGTTGTGTTGTGCTCTTGCAAAAAACGCCATTTAGGGCCACAGAAAATATTTTGCAGTGTGAAATACACATGTGGAGGTGTGTAAAATAAACAATTTCTATATATTTTCCTTGTACTGTGCTATACTAAAAAAAACAACCTTTTTTTTTGAATAGCATTTTCTGTAGCTGTGCGATTCAGCGGTTACGTGCTGTGGGTGTGTTGTGGTCTGTCAAAAAACGCCATTTAGGGCCACGGAAAATATTTTGCAGTGTGAAATACACATCTGGAGGTGTGTGTAAAAAAACTATTTCTATATATTTTCCTTGTACTGTGCTATACTAAAAAAAACAACCTTTTTTTTTGAATAGCATTTTCTGTAGCTGTGCGATTCAGCGGTTACGTGCTGTGGGTGTGTTGTGGTCTGGCAAAAAACGCCATTTAGGGCCACAGAAAATATTTTGCAGTGTGAAATACACATCTGGAGGTGTGTGTAAAAAAACAATTTCTATATATTTTCCTTGTACTGTGCTATACTAAAAAAAACAACCTTTTTTTTTGAATAGCATTTTCTGTAGCTGTGCGATTCAGCGGTTACGTGCTGTGGGTGTGTTGTGGTCTGTCAAAAAACGCCATTTAGGGCCACAGAAAATATTTTGCAGTGTGAAATACACATCTGGAGGTGTGTGTAAAAAAACAATTTCTATATATTTTCCTTGTACTGTGCTATACTAAAAAAAACAAGCTTTTTTTTTGAATAGCATTTTCTGTAGCTGTGCGATTCAGCGGTTACGTGCTGTGGGTGTGTTGTGGTCTGGCAAAAAACGCCATTTAGGGCCACAGAAAATATTTTGCAGTGTGAAATACACATCTGGAGGTGTGTGTAAAAAAACAATTTCTATATATTTTCCTTGTACTGTGCTATACTAAAAAAAACAACCTTTTTTTTTTTGAATAGCATTTTCTGCAGTTCTGTAGCTGTGCGTTTCAGCCATTACGTACTGTGGGTGTGTTGTGGTCTTCCAAAAAACGCCATTTAGGGCAAGATCCTAAATTTGGAAAATATGAGGGGAAGGTCAAAGGGACGTGGTGGCCCCGGTCGTGGTGCTGCTGGTGGAGCTCCTGTTGCAGGGAGAGGACGTGGTGGATCTGTGCCAGCTACACGCACAAGTGAAACACCTTCCTCAGGTGCGAGTAGGCGACCGAGCCTGCGGCGGTATTTTGTCGAGCCTAATGAGGCTGTACCAATGTTTAGGCCAGGACAAGTACAGGCGATAGTAGATTGGGTTGCTGACAGTGCCTCGGGTTCCTTCACATTGTCTCCCACCCACTCTTCCTGCTGAAAGATCAGAGTTGGCACCTGAAGCCCATGTCCATCAGTCTTTCACCTCACCCCCTTGCAAATCAGCCAAGCAGTCTGAGCCCCAAATCATGCAGCAGTCTCTTCTGCTTTTCGATGACTCTGTTAGCAGGGTTTCCCAGGGCCATCCACCTAGCCCTGCCCCAGAAGTGGAAGAGATTGAGTGCACCGATGCCCAACCACTTATGTTTCATGATGGGTACATGGGAGGACCATCGCAGCACGTCTCGGATGATGACGAAACACAGGTGCCAACTGCTGCTGCTTTCGCAATTTTGCAGACAGACATGGAGGGCAGGGGTGAAGACTGGGTGGAAGATGATGTGGAGGACGATGAGGTCCTCGACCCCACATGGAATCAACAATATGCAGGTGACCAGTGTAGTTCGGAGGAAGAGGCGGTGGTCGCACAGAGCCACCAGCACAGCAGAAGAGGGAGCAGGGTGCAAAAACGGAGCATTCGTCCCCTAGACAGTACATCTGCTACTGCCCAACGCAGCAAGGGACCGAGCACACCAAAGCCAGGTCCAAGGACTTCCCTAGCGTGGCAGTTCTTCACACAGTGTGTTGATGACAAGACACGAGTGGTTTGCACGCTGTGCAATCAGAGCCTGAAGCGAGGCATAAACGTTCTCAACCTGAGCACAAGCTGCATGACCAGGCATCTAAGTGCAAAGCACGAGCTGCAGTGGAGTAGACACCTCAGAAACCAAGAAAGGTCTCTGGCTCCTCCTGCTTCCTCTTCTGCTGCAGTCTCGGCCTCTTCATCCACCTCTGTAGTGACAGTGGCACCTGTCACCCCGCAAACAGAGGATCTGCCAGCAACACTACCACCTGGGTCACCGACCATCTCCACAATGTCCCATGGAAGCGTTCAGCTCTCTATCTCCCAAACATTGGAGCGGAAGAGGAAGTACCCCCCTAGCCACCCGCGATCCCTGGCCCTGAATGCCAGCATTTCAAAATTCCTGGCCTTCTGGTGGAGACGCAGAGTTTTAAAAGCCTGATGGCATTGGCTGTCCCGCAGTACGTCGTGCCCAGCCGCCACTACTTTTCCAGGCGAGCCATCCCTTCCCTGCACAACCAGGTGGGGGACAAAATCAGGTGTGCACTGCGCAACGCCATCTGTGGCAAGGTCCACCTAACTACGGATGCGTGGACCAGTAAGCACGGTCAGGGACGTTATATCTCCCTAACAGCACACTGGGTAAATGCAGTGGCTGCTGGGCCTGAGGCAGATAGCGGTTTGGCGCATGTCCTTCCACCACCGAGGATTGCAGGGCGCTTCAGTTTGCCTCCTGTTGCTAACTCCTCCTTCTCCGCTTCCTCATCCTCTACCGCCTCCTCATCCATTCAGCGTAACACCTTCACCACCAACTTCAGCACAGCCAGGGGTAAACGACAGCAGGCAGTTTTAAAACTTTCCTGTTTGGGGGAAAATCCCCACACCGCGCAGGAGTTGTGGAGGGACATGGAACAACAGACCGATGAGTGGTTGCTGTCAGTGAGCCTCAAGCCCGGCCTGGTGGTGTGCGATAATGGGCGAAATCTCGTAGCAGCTCTGGGTCTAGCCGGTTTGACGCACATCCCTTGCCTGGCGCATGTGCTGAACTTGGTGGTCCAGAGGTTCCTTAAAAATTACCCCAATATGCCAGAGCTGCTGCAGAAAGTGCGGGCTGTCTGTGCGCACTTTCGGCGTTCTCACCCTGCTGCTGCTCGCCTGTCAGCGCTGCAGCGTAACTTCGGCCTTCCAGCTCACCGCCTCATATGTGACGTGCCCACAAGGTGGAACTCCACCTTGCACATGCTGGCCAGACTGTGCGAGCAGCAGCAGGCAATAGTGGAGTTTCAGCTGCAGCAATCACGCGTGAGTCGCTCTGCGGAACAGCACCACTTCACCACCAATAACTGGGCCTCCATGCGAGACCTGTGTGCCTTGTTGCGCTGTTTCGAGTACTCCACCAACATGGCCAGTGCCAATGACGCCGTTCTCAGCGTTACTATCCCAGTTCTATGCCTCCTTGAAAAAACGCTTTGTGCGATGATGGAAGAGGATGTGGCACAGGAGGATGAGGAGGAGGAGGAGGAAGCGGGATCATTTCAAAGGCTTTCAGGGCAGTCTTTCACAAGTGGCTACGAGGGTGGGTTCCTGCACCAACAAACGCCAGGTACACAATTGTCCGGCAGAAAGGGCACAGTTCTGGAGGATGACGAGGTGGAGGAGGAGAAGGAGGAGGAGGAGGAGGAGGAGGAGCCATGTTCACAGCAGGGTGGCACTCAGACCAGCTCGTGGCCATTACTGGTGCGTGGCTGGGGGGATACAGAGGACACAGACGATACACCTCCCACAGAGGACAGCTTTTCTTTGCCTCTGGGCAGCCTGGCACACATGAGCGATTACATGCTGCAGTGTTTCCGCAATGACCGCCGAGTTGCCCACATTTTAACTGGTGCTGATTACTGGGTGGCCACCCTGCTGGATCCCCGTTACAAGGACAACGTACCGTCCTTAATTCCCTCACTGGAGCGGGATCGTAAGATGCGCGAGTACAAGCGCACGCTGGTAGACGCGCTGCTGGTGGCATTCCCACCTGACAGCGGGCGTACGGTGGAAGCACAAGGCGAAGGCAGAGGAGGAGGAAGAGGTCGCCAACGCAGCCGGGGCACCGGCAGCACCTCAGAAGGCAGGGTTAGCATGGCCGAAATGTGGAAAAGCTTTGTCAGCACGCCACAACAACCAGCACCACCAGCTGAGATGGAACGTCTTAGCAGGAGGCAGCATTTCACCAACATGGTTGAGCAGTATGTGTCCACAGGCCTACACGTACTGGATGACGGGTCTGCCCCCTTTAACTTCTGGGTCTCCAAATTGGGCACATGGCCTGAGCTTGCCGTTTATGCCTTGGAGGTGCTGGCCTGCCCTGCAGCCAGTGTATTATCTGAACGTGTATTTAGCACGGCAGGGGGCGTTATCACAGACAAGCGCAGCCGCCTGTCCAGAGCCAATGTGGACAAGCTCACGTTCATTAAAATGAACCAGGCATGGATCCCACAGGACTTGTCCGTACCTTGTGCAGAATAGACATGTATACCGGTGTTGTGACAAAAACTGTCCGGCCATCGGATTGTGCCCGGCCCGTACTGCGCAGGCGCAGCGCTTGCGCAGTACAGAGGACAAGGAGATTCACAAAATCTCCGAAGATGAACGGCGCCTGTGCTGTGAGTGCAGGTTCAAGCCCCACCATCCAAGAGGACATACGGTAGGACATAGTAACAGGGCCCCTCACGGGCTCGCTTCGATCGCGGCCTTGCTTGGCTCGGCTTGAACCACGGATGGTGTGGCCTTCACCTGAACTCAACACGCAGGCGCCGTTAGTCTTGGGAGATTTTTGAAATCCCCTTGTCCTACATACTCAGCAAGCGCAGTACAGGGCAGACACTATTCGACAGGGGACAGAATTCGACACATCACCGGCCTTACCCAGCCATTGTTGTATTTTTGAACCAGTGTTGGCTACCTCGTCCTCCTCCACCGCCGCTTCCACCTACACAGCCACATCCACCACCACCTCAACCTCCTACTCCATATGGACCTCGTCCTGCTAGGCCAAGATTAAAATTTTTATTTTATTTTTTTGTAGCGCACAGATCCTTTCCCCCTTACCTGCCTTTATGTTGTTGGCTCTTCGCAGGAGGGAGAAAGGCACACCGCACTACCAGCCCGTATACTCCTATATAAAGAGGTTGAGCGGTGTACTTGACGGGCCGTGTCCACAGCCGGAGTCAAAACTCCTCCAGAGGATGATTCTCACCTCTACTGTAGGTAGAGGCAAGTCCTTTAATTGCCAGTAAAGTCAATGTCCACACCAGCTGAAACTCCAACTCTTATTCTCTCATGGCAAAATAAACTGTACTCAGATAGAAAAGGTTAGAGCAAAGAAACAGGACAGCTTAAGGTGTGGAGGAGGTCCAGGCACAAACGTAGCACATTCACTTCACTGCTTAGGTTTCTCAAACAGTTTTTGGCGCACGGTCTCTGCCACAGACATTGAGGTTGGTCTCTGCCACAGACCGGGTGTACAAGGCCCCTGCCACGGGCCTGGAGAACTTTGGTCTCAGCCACAGACCAGGGTGTATAAGGCCCCTGCCACGGGTCGGTTGAGTAAGGCCTCTGATACAGCCAAGGTGACCTTGAGCTTCTCCTTCTACGAACCTAGCCCATATCAAGGGGAAGACATCTCTCCAGGGAGTCAACAGACCATTCCTTCACCGTGACTCCCGCATCGGTCCATCAGAATGATCCTCCCTTCCCTGGAACAGGGTCCCCTACACGAGGCGGCTCTGGACTCCAGGCTTTACTCCCGCCCCTAGGCCTCCATACCCAGGGCAGCAAGAACTCCAGGATAGTACCTCACCCCGGGCTAAAGGTGCCCGAGATGGAACAGGAACACATGCACCCAGGCCGAAGGCACCTGGGCGCGGACCCCACTGGACATCAGCCCCCAGGCCAAAGGTCTGCCCCTTTTATATGCTCTCCCGGCATGCACAGCAGGTTCCCCGCCCTGCTGTACTACTGCCAAGAGGGGACACAAAAGGCGCCACCTGTAGGCCGCAGGGAACTGCACACCAATACTGTCCCCCGAGGACAAAATGGTCCATGAATCCTACAGAATTAGGGTATTTGAGCCTATTTACCACTCAAACTCTTTCCTTAAATTTAGCACCCCGCTACATTTTTATTTCAAAGTATTTTATTTTCCCACTAGCTTATCCATTAAATTAAATAATTTATTCCAGAAAGGGCGTATTCTGGGGCATTCCCACCATATGTGTGGCATCGTGCCGTTGAGTTTCTGAGGTTCTTAATGACTTCCTGTACCTCTTCTGCTGAAAAGGGGGCCTCCAGCATATTTTTTTATTTTTTATTTTTTTTATGTTCTTTTAAGTTATTTCCTATCCACATTTGTTTGCAGAGCACTTGCCATGTTCTTAACAACATTTTGCTGCCATTTGCAGCCCTCTAGCCCTTTCCATTACTTTTTTAGAGCCTTTTTAGTCGTCAGAAGTCCGGGTCCCCATTGACTTCAATGGGGTCCGGGTCCGGGTCCGGGTTCGGGTTAAAGTTCGGTCCCGAATCCGAACTTTTTTCCGAAGTTCGGCCGAACCCGCCGGACCCGAATATCCAGCTACCCGCTCAACTCTAGTGAAGAGTCTGAAGGCGAATTTCGGGGTGAAACGCTCAAATGAGCAGCTCAGAAAGAGGTGGTCAGACCTCAAACTGAGGGAGCCAGACCAGTTGAGGAGAATAAAGAGAATGCTCGCTAAAAGTAAGTAAAATGTAGACTTTTCTGCTATTAATCTTTTTCTAAACTGACATGTTGCTCTTTATTTTGGTTTCTCATATTGGACTCCCTTCCAAAATGTAATATTTTGAACTTGGTTGGGCACAGTAATCGTTCGTTACGTTACCGACACTTCGTTCGGCCACTATCCGCGGTTTTGGCTTATTTTAGAGCCACAAAAGTAATTAGACATCTGCCATTTTTGCTCAAATATTGTGGCAAATTTTTTAGTCTAGATGATGTGTTTGTAAAGAGAATGAAATGCAAACTTTTATCAGTGTAAAGGAGAGGACACTCAGCAGCTGCTTCCACATCTGTACTTTGGAGCACTATAGTGTGGGCCACCAGACCCGCCTTTTTTGGGTGTCCCACACAGGTGCATCATAGAATTTTTGTGGTGCCTCCATGTCAAATAAATTACATCCAAAGGTGAATACTAAACATATTCTTGGTCATAAATAATGCATTCTTCTTTAATTTCCGGCCAAACACACACTTGTACCACACTTCCAAGCAATTTAGACTGTTTTTATTTTAACATTGAGATTTACAGTGTGATAAATAGACCTTTTGTTTGATTCTCATAGGGGAGAGAAGACTGGGAGGAGGACACTCCAGGGAGCACATGCACCCCACAACTTCCAAGCAACCCCAAACTCCCAAAGACCCACAACCGAAAGATGTGCAGGAAGTTGAGGTGGAGGAAGGAGAAGTGCAGGAAGGAGAGGTGGATGACGTTGTGGATCTGGTCACCACAACAGGTCAGTATCTGTCACCACAGCTTCAGGTAAGAGATGTAGGCCTGCAGAGTTATAATACCTTTTGTTTTTTGTTTTTAGGGGATATTAATCTTGTGAAGGATAGTACACGGTTCTCTTCTGACAGTGCCCTCCGCCTCATCCAGCAAGTGATGGAATGTAGCACGGAACTGGACCTAATTAAACAAAGAATCCATGTGATGGAACAAACATTTAAAGACATTCTCGATGTTTTGGGGAGAATTCAATAAGCCATCCAAACACATTTGTTTTTACATGTTTGTTTTTGCACCTTTTCGAATTTTTTTGACAATCAAACCAGCCAAAAATTGAATCTGCACACAGTGTGTCAACATGTGCTATCTGCCATCAGGGGATATCCATGTACGTCTTTTGTGGGTGCAACCCCTTCCTCGTATCTAAAGTCGGTGAACTGAGGAAGGGGTTGCACCCCCAAAACACGTCCATTGATCACCCCTGATGGCAGATAGCACATGTTGACAATAGGGATCAGGATTGTAAACTTCCTAGATGAAAAAAATACCAAATGTGTGCATATTCAGTTTTTGGCTGGGCAAGGGGTGGCAGGACCCCATATTAGGACGGGCACATAGAGACATAGTTTGTGTAAGTGAATGTCTCAGATTGCTCAGAGGTATCCAATGTTGTAATTTTTGGAATGAAACTGTTATTTTTGTATTTTCATAAGCAAAAAATTGCCGGGTTGGGGCCAGGCCAACCCAAAAAACAAGAAAAAACAAAAAATGGTGAGAATGTGCACAGAGTAAAATATTTGACCACAAACAACGTGTAGCTTCTTTTTATAATACCCTCTAAGCTTATTTGGTTATTTTGTAAGGTTACATAGTGAAATGGTTGTTAGTTACTAAAGTAAAATACACTTGGCACTACAAATGCACAAAGACAAACTAGGAGACAGGAAAGAACAAATAATTAAAGGTTTAAACAAGCTTTTTATTGGGATCCTTAGACATAGGCTGGCATAGGAATTGCCCCCCTACCCGTGAAATACTCCATGTATTTGTCCCGAACCTCACGGGCATTTTGGGAGGGCAAGCCAGGATGGGCAGATTCCAGGCCCGGCAGGGGATTTGCAGGGGAAAGTCCAGCCTCTGGCAAAACTGTGGCCATATAGGAATTAGATTTTTGGCTCAGAAAGTTGTGTAGCACACAGCAGCATAATACGACATAGTTTATTTTGTAGTCCGCCAAGTGTATTGAAGTCATAAAAAGGCGGAACCGGCTGGCCATTATGCCAAAGGCATTTGACAACTCTTCGGCCCCTGGCCAGCCGGTAATTGAACACCCTCTTCTCTGGGGTCAGGGTCCTCTGTGGAAATGGCCTCATAAGATGCCGTCCGAGTCCGAAGGCTTCATCAGCCAAGAAAACAAAGGGGAGTCCTTCAATATTCCCTGCATCCGGTGGCAATGCAAGGTCGTCACTCTGGAGACGGAGGGCAAACTCCGTCTGGATGAAGGATCCCCCATCGGACATCCGGCCATTCTTCCCTACATCAACATAGAGGAATTCATACCGTGCTGACACCACCGCCATCAGCGCAATGCTATGAAACCCCTTGTAATTGTAGTAGTAGGACCCAGAACGGGGTGGCGGCACGATGCGGACGTGCTTCCCGTCTATGGCACCACCGCAGTTGGGGAAGTCCCACCGCGTGGCAAACTCTGATGCCACAGTCTGCCATTCCTGTGGCGTGGAAGGAAGCTGTGGAGTGAAACAAGATGAAATAATATTAGAATACCAAAGTCATACATTACAAGGAAATTCTATTAAAAAAAATTAGAGGCCAACATCAATCAAATTCTACGTTTATTAAGGTGTTTAAAATAAGTATAATGGAAGGCTCATTTATCATATTCATCACCCCCTCTGATGGGCCATTACTAAATTATTTTGGGGGGGGGAGATGTGTTTGGCCACAGGATAGCATTGCAGTGGCGGTGCGTCCAGAGTGGGCGCTGGAGCACTGCCCCCTCTCTCCTGTGCCCATCACTCCGAACAATACATAGGTTCATGCGTTGCATTAACCTATGTATTGTCTATGCCGCCCACTATTCAGGTGGATGGCCTCTTGTAAAGCGACCGACATATGAATAATTGCGGCATTTAGGGGGTTCTAATTGCATAGCAGAAACAGGTAGTAAAATAGTCTTGCACATTACAACCTGAGGGATGTAATTGGCTTCCTAAAAGTAAAATAGGGGACGCAGGGGGGGGGGGGCATTCCTTGGGGAAACACTGGCAGGCTGCTCTGCCAATCATGTTCACCAAGTCTGTTTAATGGTAACATGATTGGCTGATGCAACATCAATGGAAGGAGAAGACATCAAGGACAGAAGAAGGATGGCGCTGACCACAAGAAAGTAAGTGCAGGGCTGGGGGGAAACTGGCTGCATTATAGGGGACTAAATGGCTGCATTGGAGGGAACAAAATGGCTGCATTAGAGGGGACAACTGGGGGCGTTTAATAGGCACCAGAGCAAAAAAGGAGGAAGTTTATTTCCTAAATTGGTGTTTGAACCCCCAAACATTTGGAGCAACAGGCGCCCCTGCTGGAAAAGTTAGTGAAGGGAAATATTTATGGAGGAGAAAAAAGGGGCAATCTAAAGCTTCCAGCATGCATGAGGACAAAGGGGACATTCTCAGCATATTACAATCATGGTAATTAGGGAAGGATGAAAGAAATACAATACATTAGCATACATGTAATACATAAAATGTGATGTTAAGGGAGAAAACTTACCCTAATATAGTCCTCCTGCAGGACTTGTATAATGGCAGAACAGGTGTCTGGGATTATGAGGCCCAGAGCCTGGGGGGAGATGCCTGTGGTGAACTTCAAGTCCTGAAGACTTCTCCCTGTCGCCAGGTACCGTAAGGTGGTGATGAGCCTCTGCTCAGCACTGATGGCTTCCCGCATAACGGTGTCCTTCCTGGTAATATAGGGGGACACCAAAGTCAACAGTTCCTGAAAAACAGGGTCAGACATCCGCAGAAAATTCCTGTAGTCCTCAGGATTATTCTCGACGATCTCCCGCAGCAGAGGCATATGGCAGAATTGGTCCCGCTGGAGCAACCAATTCTTGGTCCATGAACTCCTCCTCACACCATTCATGGACTGGTCTTGGTCCAAAACAAGCAGATCAACACCAAGCGCACGCACAGCACGAACTCGACGACGAGAATGTCCAGGCGACATGGTTAAGAAACGGTCGTCTTATCAGAACGTACAGAACAGAATGCACTTTACAACAGCAAGGCCTATGAATAACGAACTGAAAATCAGAAACGAACAGGCAAGAACGCACTGTAAAACAGATACGACCTGCCTAGACGCCCTGAAAGTCAAGATACGAACCCACAAGCACAAACTGAACCGCAGAAAACGATCTGAAAAGTACGAAGACTGAAAAGTGCGAATCGTCTCTTCCCAAACTTTTACTTCACACGCGGTAACATGAGATCAGCAAAAGCAGCCCAAGGGGTGGCGCCAAGAAAAAAGATCTTCCCCTTTATAGTGCCGTCGTACGTGCTGGACGTGAGCGCGGAGAACAACGAGGAAATTGGGAAATGTCAGTGTGTACGCATAGAAAGCTTGGCGAGAAAATCAACAAGCTTAACAAGAATCTCGTCGAAAAAAACGACGTGTTTTTTAAGACGAGAAAATCGGTCGTGTGTACGAGGCTTGTGGCTTACTACCGCTTTAAAGTGAACCAGTTACTAATGGACTGGACACATGAAGATCCTGCTGTAAACTATTATAATTGTATAACTGTTGTAAGTAATTGTGGCAATTTCCATTAATATAAGGTTTTCAAAATAGTTAGTTTTTGTAGTATTCAGGATATTATTTCTGTTTAGTAGTGCTGCACAGTGATTGTGCTCAGAGTTCACCTTTCTGAGAATTCTATCTGTTACAGCTTGTTGAAAGCAGCAAAATCTTTGCACAATTTATCTTATTATCTCAACAATTGCTCAGTTAAAGTGGTTCTAAAGGTTTGAATTGTTAAAAAAATAAAAAAAATAACAAACATGTTATACTTACCTGCTTGGTGTAATAGTTTTGTACAGAGCAGCCCAGATCTTCTTATTTTTGGGTCCCTTGCTGGCAGTCCTGCCCCCCCCCCCCCCTTCGAGTGCCCCCAATAGCAAGCCACTTGCTATTGGGGCACTCGAGCAGGCTCTCTCCCAAGCCGAACTCCTGTAAATGAACATTGTCTATTCATACACGGAACATGGATTGGCCCCACCCCCGCTCTCTCCTCATTGGCTCACTGGCTGTGATTGACTGAAGCAATGGCTCCTGCTGCCGTGAGAGCCAATGAGGAGACAAAGACCTGGTAGAGCCGCTGCTCTCATGCACATCACTGGATCAAGATGGGGCTCAGGAAAGTATAAGGGGGTGCTGGGGGGGGGGGCTTCACCATAGAATGCATTAAGATAAAAAAAAAACTTCTGCCTTTAGAAAAACACTTTACATGTAAAGACTAGATCAGTGATGGTGAACCTTGGCACCTCAGATGTTTTGGAACTACATTTCCCATGATGCTGAACTACACTGCAGAGTGCAGGAGCATCATGGGAAATGTAGTTCCAAAACATCTGGGGTGCCAAGGTGAACCATCACTGGATTAGATTACCCAAAACTCTTCTTTCTCAGCTGTAGTTGGACAAATTTGCACCAGGTTTGTCAATTCATGTGCAGGTTTGACTAGGAGAATTTTTAAAACCATAATGCACTGCATGACCTTTGAACTATGGCCAGCAGCATTATAAGGACCAATAAGGGGAATTTTGGATAAGCCAGTCTACTCACTATAAAAGTGGGCACAGAGTAGCCATAATGTCAATGTATTAGAAGATGCTGTTAGGAGAAGATACAGTGCCTTGAAAAAGTATTCATACCCCTTGCAATTTTCCAAATTTTGTCACGTTACAACCAAAAACGTAAATATATTTTATTGGGATTTTAGGTGATAGACCAACACAAAGTGGCACATAATTGTGAAGTAGAAGGAAAATAATAAATGGTTTTCCAAATTTTTTACAAATAAATATGTGAAAAGTATGGCATGCATTTGTATTCAGCCCCCCTGAGTCAATACTTTGTAGAACCACCTTTCGCTGCAATTACAACTGCTAGTCTTTTTGGGGATGTCTCTACCAGCTTTGCACATCTAGAGAGTAACATTTGTGCCCATTCTTCCTTGCCAAATATCTCAAGCTCTGTCAGATTGGATGGAGAGCATCTGTGAACAGCAATTTTCAAGTCTTGCCACAGATTCTCAATTGGATTTAGGTCTGGACTTTGAGTGGGCCATTCTAACACATGCATATGCTTTGATCTAAACTATTCCATTGTAGCTCTGGCTGGATGTTTAAGGTCTTTGTCCTGCTGGAAGGTGAACCTCCACCCCAGTCTCAAGTCTTTTGCAGACTCCAACAGGTTTTCTTCTAAGATTGCCCTTTTTTTGGCTCCATCCATCTTCCCATCAACTCTGACCAGCTTCCCTGTCCCTGCTGAAGAAAAGCATTCCCAAAACATGATGCTGCCACCACCGTGTTTCATGGTGGGGATGGTGTGTTCAGGGTGATGTGCAGTGTTAGTTTTCCACCACACATAGCGTTTTGCTTTTAGGCCAAAAAGTTTAACTTTGGTCTCATCTGACCAGAGCACCATCTTCCACATGTTTGCTGTGTCCCCCACATGGCTTCCCGCAAACTGCAAACAGGATTTCTTATGGCTTTCTTTCAACAAGGGCTTTCTTCTTGCCACTCTTTCATAAGGGCCAGATTTATGGAGTGCACGACTAATAGTTGTCCTGTGGACAGATTCTCCCACCTGAGCTGTGGATCTCTGCAGCTCCTCCAGAGATACCATGGGCGTCCGGGCTGCTTCTCTGATTAATGCTCTCCTTGCCCGGCCTGTCAGTTTAGGTGGACGGCCATGTCTTGGTAGGTTTGCAGTTGTGCCATACTCTTTCCATTTTCGGATGATGGATTGAACAGTGCTCCGTGAGATGTTCAAAGCTTGGGGTATTTTTTATAACCTAACCCTGTTTTAAACTTCTCCACATCTTTATCCCTGTTTGTTCACTAAGGTTCTCTAACAAACCTCTGAGGGCTTCACAGAACAAGCTGTATTTATACTGAGATTAAATTACACACAGGTGGACTCTATTTACTAATTAGGTGACTACTGAAAGCAATTGGTTCCAATAGATTTTAGTTGGGGTTATCAGAGTAAAGGGGGCTGAATACAAATGCACACCACACTTTTCAGATATTTATGTGTAAAAATTGTAAATGTTTATCATTTTCCTTAAACTTCACAATTATGTGCCACATCGTGTTGGTCTATCAAATAAAATTCCAATAAAATACATTTACGTTTTTGGGTGCAACATGACAAAATGTGGAAAATTTCAAGGGGTATGAATACTTTTTCAGGCACACAAACCCCTCCAGGTCCGCACTCACCAGAGACTTACCTAAAAACGGAGCCCTCCAGCTGTCAAGGATCCCCTGATACCCGGCAGCTTCCGTGTTAACCTGGTATTCTTTCCGGGTTCCAAATCTTCAGCCTTCGGATTGGCCGGGACGATAAGCTGGAAACCGGAAGTGATGGCGAATATTGATTCACTAAAATCATAAGTGGCAGAGGACAACCTAAAACAAGCCCATTAGAGCCTCAGGCTCTAATCACATGCTTGTAAAAACTAATTGGACCGGCGCCCCGCACAGTGCACAAACATAGAACGATTTGTTTCTAAATAAATGATAATATGACTAACATTTTTTAACTTTAAGATGTAAAAAAAATATTAGTCATATTATCAATTATTTAAAAATACATTTTTCTATGATTAGCTTTCTTAACTGCAAATTAACTTTGGAAACTGTGCCCGGCCACCACAGGGTCTAAGGGTTCCTTCAGTGTCACCTACAACTTTATCTCCCTTCCTTTCCTCTTTCTGTAGGATTCCCCCAAGGAAAATATCACTCAAACAATCCATCCCACTCCTCACACTTTCTAGTTTCTTCGTCACCTCCTCCCATGCTCACATCTAGGACTCCTGAAGAACCTCTACTTTTACCCTAATGTGTCTGACTATCTCCTACTCTGATTCCCTTTAGGTGATCCCTAAAAATGTATCTCTTCGGAAAACCCTTCCAGGATCCTTCTAACCCTCTTTTTGGCTTAAGGCCCATTTACACCTTTGTGTTTCAAAATGTGCAATTTAGCACACATTTATGCATGTGCAGAGGTTTTCCAATGTTTGTAATGGTGTTTAATCATGTATACAGTTTGCAGCACATTGACATGTATTAGTCAAAAAAAGCCCTGTCTTTTCCTTTCATTAATCAATGTGCATTATAAGGGCTTTGGATAGATATGACAATATCTGTCAGCAGCACATCAGGTGATTCAAAAGGGCACCTCAAAAATGCACACAACATAATAACGCATGAGGGTAAATCCAGCTTTAATTGTCCCATTTCCATTTTTAAATCAACAATGAGCAGTTCAAGTCATCATCGTCAAGAAGATCATGTAGAGGAAAAGGCAGAACAGGCAAAATAAATAAAACCGGTGCCACGCTGTGAACATAATGAACAGAATTTACATTTTGGAATCATGGTTAGCCTCAGAACTGGCCAGCATAGACAGAACCACTGGCCCAAGTCCAAATTCAGACGCTGAAGGTAAAAATAAAGGTTGTCGTAATGGGTTCTTATCCTGTAGATATATATTTTGGTAACAGCTGGCACAGTACTTAAAATGTAGAATTACATCATGCAAGGTATATATGATCTCAGTGCAAATTTAAGAAAAACATTTTCTTCTGGATAGGTAGTAATCAAAGAAAAACAGAAATTTGAATTGCGGAAATGTTTGTTCTACAGTCTTCCCTGAGCCAGGGCTCTTCTTATCCGTAACAACCTGACTGTACCTTGGGGCATTCGGTTGTAAATATTTCGGAGGTGACTGTTTAACATGGCTATTGTAAACATAATCCCCGTTCAAATCCATGGAACATTGGACCTGGACACATCGGTTCCTATTACAATTCTTTAGGAAATAACTGAGTCATGACAGCTTCCTAAGTTAAACGAGGATTCCAGGTTTAACTGCCAATACCAAGAATGAAATGGTAAAGTTCATAACTCAGCAGTGTTAGGATAAACTGTAAATGTTCTTGGTATATGGGCATGTGTTGACAGGCTTGTCGGAGTCAATATATCAGATCAGATGTTGGAAGAGAAAGTCAAAGTTATGTAAAAAGTTTTAGGACAGAGTTTTCTAAATCCACATTCAATGTTTAACATTTATGTAACTCACAACAATTATTTTCTCCTATTTTTATCTGTTAAAGCTAAACTCCAGGAAAACTAAAACTCATCCCTCGAAGTGGAGTTGTGGCCAAACTGCAAATGTTTATTGCTCATTTATGTCTAGGGTTTTTTTTTTTTGGTTGTTGTTGTTGTTGATGTTGTATGGAAGTATGAATGGGTATGGGAAGACAGAAGAAGTATGTGAGAGAGATTGTAGAACTCCGTCCTGAAGAAGGATAAGGGAATGAAGGATGGGAACAAGGAAGATAATAGATAGCAATTATGTCCCCTATCGACATACAAGAGAAGTAATAAATGTATATTTTAATGTAATTCTGTATAACTGTATTTTTTTAAATAAATTAATAAAAAGAAATTGAAAACATTTATGTCTAGGGGACTTGGTAAAGCACTTTTTACTTACCCAATTCTCCACTCCTAAATGCTCCCTAGCACTGCTAGACCAGCAGCCTCTTCTCCCATGCTTTTTGGCGGTCTAAGACTCTCAGACGTCTTCAGCAATCAAGGTCTTATCCCTGCAATAGATGTGAGGTTGCCGAGGGACAGTCCACTGCCATACCACAGGGGAGCGCCATCTTCCAGTAGAGTGGAGGATCACATAAGTAAAATGCTACTGGGAGGCAATAAAGGGGTGGGCTAGATGAGTAGTGGCCATAATAAGTAGCCATAATGTCAGCGTATGTTGCAATTGTTGGGAAGAGGATAGGGAGAGCTGACAATCCATTTAGGGAGAGCTATGCTAAAACAGAGCTCTGATCTTGTGTGACATTGGGGTTGATTTACTAAAACTGGCGAGTCCAAAATCTTTTGTAGCTGTGCATGGTAGCCAATCAGCTTCTAACTTCAGCTTATTCAATTAAGCTTTGCCAAAAAACCTGGAAGCTGATTGGTTTACACACAGAGCTGCACAAGATTTTGCACTCTCTAGTTTAGTAAATCAACCCCATTGTCTTGTGTGACCCCCAGATTTATTTATATAACCCCTTCTTAAAACTGTTATCGCTTGCGAGCTGCTGGGGCCCCACTTAGCACTTTTTTGGGTCTTTTTAATTTAATATTCTTGTGTACTTGATTTTAGGCCAGTAATCTTTTTTTGTTACTGCCCAATTGCTATCAGAGCATTTTTTTTCTATTTTATTTAATTTTATGTATGCTAGACTTTGTGGTATGGCCTTTTTTTAATGCTGAACACAGAATAACCAAATATTGTCTAAATACTGTTGCCCATTTGGCCCTCTGCTCTGCAGGAATCGAAAATCATATATACTGTAATAGTGGTATTTCTACGACTTCTATATATAACAGCTTCCCACTGTCAATGATTCCTAAGCAAGTCCAATGCATCCCTAGCAACCACTGATGTCATAAGGAATCCCTGCACCTTAAGCAAAGGGGCAGGGATATCACTGACATCGCTGCCAAAATATGGCCACTGACCATATTTGGTCAATGATGTAACCATCATCCTTGCCCCCTCCTTTAGCTATTTAGCTAATGACAGCTCGTGTAACAGTTATTCACCTATTGGTACCCTTAGGATTGGTCATGTTGCCTTTTTTTTTATGGTATCTACTGGGCATAATGATTGACAGTAGATTTACAAGGGATGTTTTTTTCTTTTTAAATAAAGCACTATTTCTAGGTTACACTTTATTTGTGAATGAGTAGGCGTACTGTATACCCTGGCCCCTACACATTCAAGTAAGTGTAAGGCGAAATCTGGAGGCCCCCTTATTACTAAAGAGGGCTTCCAGATTCCAATGTGCAATTTGCCTGCAGGCCACCACAACCACTGACCAGGGTCCTGGGGAAGAGGCCCTTGTCCATCAACATGGGCAAATTACACCTCCATGTTGAGGGCATGTGGCCTGGTATCTTTTAGAAAGGGGAGTGCATGCTCCCCCACCTCCCTTTCCTGCATTCTTGGATTAAGGGTCTGGTATGAATTTCCAGGGGCACCTCATGCATTTTTTTTGCATGGTCAGTGGAAGAAAAAATTACACCGTTTTATTGTCAGAGCTCCACTCTGTGAAATATTGTGCTGCACACACTGCAGGGACAAGACCTTGCCGATACCCCTGGAAAATATAAATCACTCATGTAGAAACTGCTACTCCTTTGATCTCCACTTGTTTTCGGCTCCCGTGATGAACAACTGGCCTAAATAAAAAGTGTTATCTGATTGGACAAAGTGGAGATTGTAATGTCACCACCCTGCCTCTCTACCTCATTCGATCAGAGATCACTTTGCATTCATTCAGAATATGCAAGGCAGCATGTCAAGCAGCTAACCAGTATTCAGAATGCACCAGACCAGCCGCTCAGCATAGGACCCGGAAGCAAGTGGAGAACACTGGAGTAGCGGTGCCTACTTTAGGGATTTCTAGCTTCAAGGGGCATCGGCCAGGCATGGTATATACATAGTTACATTGGTCCAAGCTGGACCAATGTAACTATGTAAAACTTTACCATTCCTGAATTTACCTTTAAGTATAGCTTCTCTTTTAGTGTACATAGTCTACATTTCTCTTCATTCTTTTTCCTGCTCCCCGCTATATACTGTTCACTCGGATGGTACACATCAAACATTTGGGGAAAACCTGCCTTGTCAAATCAGCCTGATAATGTATCAGACAGCTTTGGCAAAGCATAAAACCTTGCATACCATACCGTTGCAAGCAGAATCGTTCTTTTCTTCCTCAATTGTCTCCAGCCTTTCTACACCTCTCTTACAAATACTTTTCTCATCGCCTTCCCTGGTTACCGGCTTTTCAAAGCCTCATTTTCACTTGAGTACATATAGGAGTCTCAGGCACGTTTGAGCAAAGGATTCCGAAAGGGCTCTGGCCCATATCCAGAATTATATAAATTTTGGCAGCTTGCTGTAGCTCTTACAGAGCTCGACCTTTGCAAGAACCAGTAAGCGCCTGATAAGAGATTCTAAAGTGGAGTTTTCTCCTAATATAAAAGCAGCCACAGCTTAGCTGGCTCCCAGAGAAGTCTTACAATGCCAACCATTTATTGTGGTGTGAGAAGGGAGCAGATAAAAGACGATGATTAGAATTCTTAGAAAGCAGCAGAATAGAATTACAAGGCTCGCCTGTTACACAAAAGAAACCTAGAATGAGAGTGCAAAATAATAATTGTATTCATGGAGATTTGTAAGGATTATGCCTTTGTTTAAAGGGAGTTCTTGCAGGTACCATGTCGTATTTGATCAATACAAAAGTAGAAAAATTATCACTTTGTGGCATATGCGTTGTTAAGTAAACGAAGTGGTATTAAAATATAAGAAAAATTCAGGACGATTGGGTGAATTTTGATAAAACTTTGCAATGAGTTAAAGAAGTTTTAAAGAAACGCTGTCACTTTAGTTATTGAACTTAAACTCTGGTTTAAATAACTAAAAAACTGAATCAAGTTTATATGCTCAACTCAGAAAGGTTCCTTTTATTGCTCTCAGCCTCCTCCTAATCTCCAAATTCTTTTTATTTTCGTCTTCTATGATCTGACTTTTTTTTTATTGGGTGGCTATGTTTACCCACTCCTGAGATGGGCAATAAACTATGGACTTATGGATGCGTAGCCCACCCCCAAAGGAGCCACAAGTAGAATGGAATCCCCCACCCTGCACAGCCAAGCACACTGAATCTTCACAAGCACACGTAGGTCAGAGAACAGTCCGTGACTTAATTTTTTTTTGTTTTATTGAGGGCAATAACTTGGATAGGGGTGGGAGGTTATGGGATGCCCATTTGACTTCAACAACAACAGTCTCTATATACAGCTCCTCTTCTTCACTCATGCTTGCTTGCAGAACTTTGCTGATACACTGAGAGTACCTGACAGTCAGGTGACGCAATGGCCCTTTACAGGCAGGAACCAGAGGCCTCTTAGTTGTGTAGCAGAATTTCCGTGTCCAGCTAGCATCACTCCTGTGGCTACTGATCCCAGCACCACCTCTTCAGGCACTGCCAACCCACCTGGCTGCAGCTGCCCCTTTCACTAGCCCTCCAGTCTATCTTCTCCCCACAGTCCTACAGACTGACATTCACCAGCCCACCCAGCTGACTCTCAGGAGATCTTCCAGATGTGCTGACCTGCTCCCACTAGCCTGTCTGCTTGCTCCCCTGCCTCCAGGAAGGGTTTCCTCTGTGTGTTTTGGTAGGAATCTTCCAGGTCTCTAGCCACAGGCGCAAAGTCACCCCCCCCCCAGACTAGGGGGCACCCTCAAAGGCCACCAACAGCCTCCTCAGCACTCTATCTCCATCTTCCACCTGACTGCCCCTCCCTGGCATGACTCATGTCTATGAAAGAAGTGGCCTGCCCCTTGCCAGCCCTTCATTGGGGATTGGCTGAGGCCCTCATAAATATTCCAAGCAGCTCCTCCTAGCTTCCACCCACTATGTCCAGAGCATTCTCCAATGTCCCAAAAAACAGGGGGAGGCACCAGAGAAGCTGCTAGGATGAGTCACTCAGCCCTCCCTGAGTCACTAAACCCTGACCCAGATTCACAGCCCAGGCTTGGCCTTAAGCCAAGCTAAAATTTGCCTACACTAACAGCTACACTAACATTCTAGTACATTAGAGGGTGCTACAGATGGACTATGGAACTAACATGCACTGCTCATTCCAAAGTGAGGGGGAAAAAGGAGGTTCATGAGCTCATGGAAGACAGTACAAGGAGGCAGAAAAACACTAGTAAGCTAGCTAGCGTCCCCCATAGTTTATGGGGTGACCTTGGTCTGTGGTGAGGGTGCTGGAAGGAACCTGCCACAACACATAGAGTTATACCTTCCTGGGGGCATGGGAGCAAGTGGAGGACAGTGTGAGTAGAGCAGCACTACTGGGGACTTACAAGGAGGGAGGCTGCCATACGTAGCCAGTTCTCCCTGAAGACAGCATTGTGCCAAGTCTTCATCCCTTTCCCTGGGAGATCTCCTGCAGTGTCAGCCAGGTGGGCTGGTGAGAGACAGTCTGGAGGACTGTGGAGGAAGGTTAGCCTGGAGGGCTAGTGAAAGGGGCAGCTGCAGCCAGGTGGGTTAGTAGTGTCTGAAGAGATGGTGCTGGGACCAGTCGCCACAGGAGTAGGGATGAGCTTCGTGTTCGAGTCGAACTCATGTTCGACTCGAACATTGGCTGTTCGACCGTTCGTCAGATTTCAAACATTATGGGCCGTTTGCGCCAAATTCGAGTGGCGCGTCACGGCCCATAATTCACTGCGGCTTCGCAGTGCATTGCTGGCTGATTAGTGGCTAAGCATGCACTATGACCCGCATGCTTGGCCAATCACAGCGCCATCAGTACAGAGAGCCGTAATTGGCCAAAGGAAGGGTGCCTATTGCAGCGAGCGCGACATGTGTCGCCACCCTGTCGCCGAGATGTCGGCACCCCTGTCGCCGAGAATCTCCGCGATAGGATCGCGATGAATATACAATGTCGGCGGCACCTACTATACTGTTGAAGTTACAGTGGACCTGAAGTTGTCTGTTTTCCTACCCTTCCAAACGTTGTGTGTGCACACCTTGCACTTCCGGCAAGCATAGAATCCCTTAAAATCAGGAAAGAAACTAGGTTTAGCTAAAGGGGTGTCAACATTAGGGGCTATTTTATTCCTAAGAGATGGTGCACCCCTATAGATGATGCCAGCCTGATCGGGGAGCACAGGTCCTAACAAAGGATCGTTCTTAAGAACTGACCAATGTCTTCCAAAAATGGCTTTCAGCTGTTTATGTTGTACTGAGAATTGAGTTATGAATGACCACTATTTGAACTTAGCATCTGGGATTCGTTTAGGACGTTCCAGGATTAGAGAATTGTGGTCAATCTTAGAGATACGATCAATCTCTCTATCAATATCAGTTGGTACATAACCCTTCTCAGCAAACCTCTTTTTCAAAACCTCTGCCTGTTGTTGGAAATCTCCAACATTGGTACAGTTTCTCCTAATTCTGAGTAATTGGCTATAAGGCACCGACCTTAGCCAGGAATTATGATTGCAGCTATCCATAGGGATGTACCCGTTGCGGTCAGTCGGCTTGAAAAACGTTTTCGTAACCAAGCGGTGATCAAGAACGGATATCTCCAAATCTAAAAAGTGGATTGAACTGCGACTGTTCTCATATGTGAGAACAATATTCATCTCATTGTCATTTAATGTGACCATAAATTCATGAAGAGATTCTTCATCACCATTCCACAGGAGGAGGATGTCGTCTATATATCTAGCCCACAGCACCAGCTCAGGGCGCTGAAGGGCATAGACGACATCCTCCTCCCACATGGCCATGAAAAGGTTCACCAAACTGGGGGCGAATTTGGCCCCCATGGCGACCCCCCTCCGCTGAAGAAAGAACTAGTCATGATACCAAAAATAATTGCTTTGCGTAGCAAATTTTAGTAATTGCATAATGTAAATTTGTTGTAGTTCTGGCATCATGCTACTACAAGATATGAAGTGTTCCACTGCTTTGAATCCCAACCGGTGAGGAATGCAAGTATAGAGAGACGTCACATCGGCAGTCACCAGGATACAATCATCATTGAATGCAACGGACTGTAACCTCCGTATGGTATCTCCAGTGTCCTTCAAAAAGGACGGTGTTTTGCACACCACTGGCTGTAGATGGAAGTCTATATACTTGGATGTAACAGAATCTATCCCACTGACAATGGGTCTCCCGGAGGGATGAGTGGCTAAGGCTCAATTTTTCAGGCCCTGTTTAACAGGGGCGTGTAATTAAAATTTTTGATGCAATACTTTGCAGCAGGGCTCATTCCTGCGCTCCAACTACAGTATCTGTGAGGGGTTGCAGTGTTGTGGCACCAGCACCAGTGCCTAAGGCCCAAATTTTCTGCCCCTGTTTAACAGGGGCATCTAATTACAATTCTTGATCTAATATTTCACAGCAGGGCCCGGTCCTGTGCCCACCAAAAGTAACTGTGAGGCCTTACAGTGTTGTGGCATCACCACTACCACCATCACCACCACCACCACCAAAGGCCCAATTTTTCTGACCCTGTTCAACATGGGCATGTAATTACAATTCTTGATCTAATATTTCACAGCAGGGCCCGTTCCTGCACCCACCAAGAGTAACTGTGAGGGCTTACAGTGTTGTGGCAACACCAACACCTAAGGCCCAAATTTCTGCAGAGTATATAGGGCAGGCCCCTACTTTCAAACATCCAACTTACAAACGACTCCTACTTGCAAACGGAAGGAGACCACAGGAAGTGAGAGGAAATCTACCCCTAGGAAGGGAAAGTCTCTCCTGTAAGTGTTCCTTGTTTCACTAAAAACCCCAAATTTTCAGAATCCAATTGTCATTGGGACAGAAAGTGAGGTGAAATCTTCTGAAGAGGTGCACAGACAGAAAAACAAATGTTACAGGGGTGATAACCCTTCTCCATGTTTTCCAAAAAGCTTAAAAATAGATTTTTTGTCTGGAGCTACACTTTAAAAATGTACCAGTTCAAAATTACAAACAGATTCTACTTAACAACAAACCTACAGTCCCTGTCTTGTTTGCACCGCCTGTATACTGCTGTTCAGAGTATATAGGGCCTGGGGGCCCCACACCTTTCCTTTTTTTTATTTGGGTGCGGGGTTCCCCTAATATCCATACAAGACCCAAAGGGGCTGGTAATGGGCTGGGGGGGGGGTACCCATGCCGTTTTTCTCAATGATTTTCATCCATATTGCCCGGACCAGACATGACATTAAAGCCACAAGCAGTTTTAAATTACTTTTATTCCTTTAGAAATTTAATTTTGTCCAGGGACAGTTCTAAACACGGGAAACACGCGCCACTTTACAGGCATGCTCTAGACACCCCCCAGGCACAATATTTAAAGGAATATTTTACTTTTATTTTTTCACTGTAAGCATCATTAAAATCACTGCTCCCGAGTGCTTTTAAATTACTTTTTTTCCTTCAGAAATTACACTTTGTGCAAGGACAGTCCTAAGCACAGGAAACATGCGCCACTTTACAGGCATACTATACATACACCCTAGGTACGAAATTTAAAGGAATATTTCACCTTTATTGTTTCACTTTAAGCATTATTAAAATCACTGCTCCTGAAAAAAACTTCAGTTTTTAAAACTTTTTTTTGCATTGATACATGTCCCCTGGGGCAGGACCCGGGTCCCCAAACCTTTTTTAGGACAATAACTTCCATATTAGCCTTCAAAATTCGCACTTTTGATTTCTAACGTTCGAGTCCCATAGACTTTAACGGGGTTCGAAAGTTTGCGCAAACTTTCGGTCCGTTCGCAGGTTCTGGTGCGAACCGAACAGGGGGGTGTTCGGCTCATCCCTACACATGTGGGAGAGTATAGCTCCACCTTGTCCATTTAGAGCTGGCATCCATGTAGTGGTGTATTTAAGTTTTGTGCTGCCCTAGGCCTGAATAAACTCGTGCAACCCCTAATTTAAATATAATCCACCCCTTCCTGTCAAGGTCCCACCCCTTCCTGTTTAAGACCTGCCTTGAAATTTTCCAGTGGGGACACTAGTTCTGAGGGCCTTTTTGAAGGATTCCCTTAATCTGCAGAGATTTCCTCTCACTTCCTGTTTGGCTATGGGGCAGGAAATGAAGGGAAATTAATGGATGGCTAAAATTTTTTAACAGGGGCTATAACCATCCCTTACTCTATCCAAAATGGAAAAAAGTGTTGCTTATAGTTCTGCAAAATTTATAGAGGACTAAGAGGATATAACCATGCCAGTGGTGCAGCAGAAAACATATAGCACAGTAATGAAGGTATGTGGTCCAGGCAGTGAGCAAAGGAAGGATTGGGGGCAGGAACAAATAAATCCATCTGTTTATTTTTCTCATCAGCAATCAACAGAAATAAAATTAAGATTCCTTAATATGTACAACTGACACAAGCAAAGGATTGCAGGAGAGTCCTACTACCTACCTGCCAGGTATAGGTGACCATTTCAGTGTCCCTTGTGTCTGCACCATCCCTATCATACCGGCAGCAGTGTGGCCGCTTTATGGGGGGTGCCAGACCGATTTGTCTTGCGGCCCAGTCCACCTCATAAGACTGGCACTACACTAAAAGCCGACAGGGACTCTTTTCATGCTGCCCCCCTGCAAAGTGCTGGCCTAGGCCTGGGCCTTGTTGGCCTAGGCCAAGATACAGCGTTAATCCACAGTATATCTCAAAATGGGGTAAAGTGCTACATGCACTCAGCTCCATGCTGATTGGAGGGCTCTAGCTCTGATTCACTGGTGGTATGTTGGGCCACAAGCGGAGATGGCTACTAATCACACACAGAGAGTAGCATTCTGGTGGTAGACAGATTTTACTAAGGCTGCTGCACCCTCTAAATGAATGACAAGACTGCCCACTTACCTTTATAGGCATTGATCTAGCACCAACAATTTATGCATCGCATTGACATACTGTACATTTCAACCAGTTCCTGCCCTCAAGGAGCTTACAATCTCAAACAAGTACTGTTGATTTAGACAGGAGCCAATAAACCTACCTAACTTATACTGTATAAAGAAGCATGACACGTTTTATTCTAGGGTCAGATTAGGAATTTAAGCTGACCTGTCATGACAGAAATATGTAGCCGCCATTGCACAGCTTTCTCTGCCACTACCTTCTGAAATAATAACTCGCAACAGGCACACATATCAGGAAAGTAAGAGTAAAGTCAGCACTGCATAAACTATATACAGTATTCTGGGTGAGTGGCCCCTGAAAATACCAAAGCCATTAGAAAAGAATGACAGCCAGAGAATTAGTATTTTCAGAAGTGGAGATCAGCCATAGCACCCATCATATTTTCTCAGTATAGGTTTCCAGATATTGCTTGCTCCTGCTGAAAATGAATTCTGTTAAAAAATAAATTTCCAACAATACTCCACAGATGTCGAAGACGTCTTCAATTAATAGGTAAACGTTGCATTTTTTTTACAAGAACCACCCTGTTGAAAAACATTTGAATTAAAACAGAGTCCCACGATAAATTACACATTTATGTACATGGCTAATTACAATTTAGCCTTCTAGACCTCCCCTTGTTTCACCTAGAGACTGGTCATTAACATCAACAGAAGATTGATTCTACTGGTGCCTAATTAAACTGTGGATTACTTAATACCTGTAACTATGAGCTTTGTAAATACAAGACCACCTAAACTGCTGATGTGCTTTACCTAAATAGATATATATATATATATATATATGTAAAGCAAATGTATTTATATACAGTATCTCACAACAGTAAGTACACCCCTCACATTTTTGTAAATATTTTATTATATTTTTTCATGTGACAACTAGGGATGAGCCAAACACCCCCGGTCCGGTTCGCACCAGAACCTGCGAACAGACCTAAAGTTCGTGCGAACTTTAGAACCCTATTAAATACAATGGACTCGAACGTTCGAAATCAAAAGTGCTAATTATCAAGGCTAATATGCAAGTTATTGTCCTAAAAAGGGTTTGGGGACCCAGGTCCTGCCCCAGGGGACATGTATCAATGCAAAAAAAAGTTTTTAAAACTGCTGTTTTTTCGGGAGCAGTGATTTTAATAATGCTTAAAGTGAAACAATAAAAGTGAAATATTCCTTTAAATTTCGTACCGGGGGGGGGGGGTGTATAGTATTCCTGTAAAGCAGCGCTTGTTTCCCGTGCTTAGAACTGTCCCTGCACAAAGTGTAATTTCTGAAGGAAAAAAAATCATTTGCGGCTATAATGAATTGTCGGCTCCCGGCAATACAGAGAAAAGTCATTGATAAAAAAATTTTTAAAAATGCGTGGGGGTCCCCCCAAATTAAATTACCAGGCCCTTCAGGTCTGGTATGGATATTAAGGGGAACTCCATGCCAAATTAAAAAAAAAATGGCGTGGAGTTCCCCCCAAAAATCCATACCAGACCCTTTATCCGAGCACGCAACCTGGCAGGTTGCAGGAAAAGAGGGGGGGACGAGAGAGCACCCCCCCCTCCTGAACCGTACCATTTTTTTTTTACTTGGCGTGGAGTTCCCCTTAAAATCCATACCAGACCTGAAGGGTCTGGTATGGATATTTGGGGGGAACCCCATGTCATTTTTTTTTTTATTTGACACAGGTTTCCCCTTAATATCCATACCAGACCTGAAGGGCCTGGTAATTGAATTTGGGGGGACCCCCAGGCATTTTTTTTTTATCAATGACTTTCATTGACTGTTCTCTGTATTGCCGGGAGCCGACAATTCATTATAGCCGCGAGTGCTTTTAAATTACTTTTTTTCCTTGGAATATTTCACTTTTATTGTTTCACTTTAAGCATTATTAAAATCACTGCTCCTGAAAAAACCGTCCATTTTTAAAACTTTTTTTGCATTGATACATGTCCCCTGGGGCAGGATCCGGGTCCCCAAACACTTTTTATGACAATAACTTACATATAAGCCTTTAAAAGTAGCACTTTAGATTTCTCTCATAGGCTTTTACAGGGTGTTCCGGGGCTTTTCGAATTTGCCGTGAACACCCCAAATTGTTCGCTGTTCGGCGAACGGCCGCAGAGGCAATGTTCGAGTCGAACATGAGTTTGACTCGAACTCGAAGCTCATCCCTAGTGACAACACTGAAGAAATGAAACTTTGCTACAATGTAAAGTAGTGAGTGTACAGCTTGTATAGCAGTGTAAATTTGCTGTCCCCTCAAAATAACTCAACACACAGTCATTAATGTCTAAACCGCTGGCAAAAAGTGAGTACACCTCTAAGTGAAAATGTCCAAATTGGGCCAACGTGTCAATACTTTGTGCGGCCACCATTATTTTCCAGCACTGCCTTAACCCTCTTGGGCATGGAGTATACCAGAGCTTCACAGGTTGCCACTGGAGTCCTCTTCCCCTCCTCCATGATGACATCACAGAGCTGGTGGATGTCAGAGACCTTGCGCTGAGGATACCCCACAGATGCTCAATAGGGTTTAGGTCTGGAGACATGCTTGGCCAGTCCATCACCAGTCCATCGCCTTTTCCCTCAGCTTCTTTAGCATACCTCTGGATATGACGCTGAGCACATTCACTCGACCACGGTGAGGCCTGTTCTGAGTGGAACCTGATCTGTTAAACCGCTGTATTGGCTTGGCCTCCATGCTGCAGCTCAGTTTCAGGGTCTTGGCAATCTTACTATAACCTAGGCCATTTTTATGTAGAGCAACAGTTATTTTTTTCAGATCCTCAGAGAGTTCTTTGCCATGAGGTGCCATGTGGAACTTCCAGTGACCAGTATGAGAGAGTGAGAGCGATAACACTAAATTTAACACACCTGCTCCCCCATTCACACCTGAGACCTTGTAACACTAACGAGTCACATGACACCGGGGAGGGAAAATGGCTAATTGGGCCCAATTTGGACATTTTCACTCAGGGGTGTACTCACTTTTGTTGCCAGCGGTTTATACATTATTGGCTGTGTGTTGAGTTATTTTGAGGGGACAGCAAATTTACACTGTTATACAAGCTGTACACTCATTACTTTACATTGTAGCAAAGTGTAATTTCTTCAGTGTTGTCACATGAAAAGATATAATAACATATTTACAAAAATGTGAGGGGTGTATTTTTACCCTGAAAATAGAGGGTAAACTGTGCCTGCGTGTTATACGCAGGGGGCTGTGGAAAGTTTTTTTCCTGAAACTTCCCTCTTAAACTGTTGGAGGATCTTCCAATTACTGCTGGTCTTGTCTTCAGGCCTCCACATCATGATCATCCTCAGAGGCCCCTGCAACTGAACTTTGCTGCAACATTTATCTGGAGGTATCTCTATTAATAACTATACTGTATATACCTAGGTATATGTGCAAGATTACACCAGGACTCCCGTAGAGCCCTTTGCTGATAATATCTGTTTGTACATTGAAAGTATGTACTATTATAAATCTTTTCTTATACAAAGCTTGTATTATTTCCAAACTGGCATACATCTATACAGTTTCACTTAGACCCCTTTCACACTGCTAGTGTGGCCACATTAGCGCTAAAGCACCGCTGCCAAATCACTTTGGTGATGCTTTTAACCCCCACTAGCGGCCAAGGAAAGGATTAATACCGCCTGTAAAGCGCCGCTAAGGTCTGGGATGATATTCTTCGGTCCTTGCCCCGGGTGTCTCTGTCTCCATCACTCAGACTGACACAAATCTTTATTCTCCATAGAGTCTATAGAACTCCCCAATTTCTGTATGGAATTGGATTGAAATCTGAGCCAGCCTGTGCTAGATGTGGTAATACAGGTACGTTAATACATCTTTTGTGGCAGTGTCCGAAACTTCAAAGATACTGGGCGGAGGTGATTAGTACCCCAAATGGGCTATTGGATACTAATATTCGGGTTGAACCACTTATATGTCTATTGGGATACTGCAATACGTCTATTTATACCTCCTCTATTGGTAACACTATAAGACGCGCACTTTTTGTTGCCCGTAGACAGATTGCTCTTAAGTGGACCTCTCCTTACCCGCCGACCATAACTGAGTGGATTTTAGATCTCAATAGGATTATTCTTTTTGAAAAACATACATATTCCCTAAGGAATTCCATGAGTGAGTTTGATGCTACCTGGTCAAGATGGCTTCAATTCATGACCTAGGTATCATGTAAACTAATAGGTACTATATACTTTGTAATCTTGGATGCTGTTTATTTTCTGTCCTTTTTTTTTTTTTTTTTACCTTCCATATACACTTTAAGAGCAGGGTGGGTGGTGGGGTGGTTCAGGGTCCCCCCTTTTTTTTTTTCTTGGGTTGTGTTTTGTTCAATGTGATTTTGTTTGTATAATTTGTCCGTATTGTCTTAATGTTGTTTCCATATAAAAATTTAAAAAAGGATCTGATTTAAAAAAAAAAAACGCTCATCCAATGACGTAGGCGGGGTCTGACATACGAGGGGGCGGACCTGATGAGCAACTTCCTCCACAGTTTAATACATGAATAGACCCACCCCTTCTCACGTTCCGCATCATCAGGTCCTCAGCCTTACACCCACGTCATTGGCTGAGCAGACCTGATGGGGAACTTTAGAAGGGGCGGGTCTATTAATTTATTACACTGCGGAGGAAGTTCCCCATTAGGTCCGCTCAGGCTCAGCCAATGACATTTCGTGTGGACAGCGCCGGACACCGGATCGCCGTGGGACACTGGATTTCATCGCTGGAATTTTTTTTTTTTTAATAAAGGACTTTCCCAACGGTGTCTGTGTATTTTTTTACAATTTTTTGCACTTTCTTTGTAAAATGGTAGGGGTACAATGTACCTCATTACCAATTCACATGGGGGGGCTGGGATCTGGGGGTCCCCTTTGTTAAAGGGGTCTTCCAGATTCCGATAAGCCCCCTGCCCGCAGACCCCCACAACCACTGGCAAGGGTTGTGGGGATGAGGCCCTTGTCCCCATCAACATGGGGACATCCTCCCCATGTTGAGGGCATGTGGCCTGGTACGGTTCAGGAGGGGGGGGCGCTCTCTCGTCCCCCCCTCTTTTCCTGCGGCCTGAAAGGTTGCGTGCTCGGATAAAGGGTCTGGTCTGGATTTTTGGGGGAACTCCACGCCATTTTTTTTTTTAAATTTGGGGTGGAGTTCCCCTTAAAATCCATACCAAACCTGAAGGGCCTGGTAATTGAATTTGGGGGAACCCCCATGCATTTTTTTTATTTTTTATCAATTACTTTTCTATGTATTGCCGGGAGCCGACAATTCATTATAGCCTCGAGTGAGTTTTAAATTACTTTTTTTCCTTCAGAAATTACTCTTTGTGCAGGGACAGTTCTAAGCACGGGAAACAAGCGTGAATAGTCCTCAGAAGTTCGGGTCCCTATTGACTTCAATGGGGTTCGGGTTCGGGGTCAAGTTCGGGTCAAGTTCGGTCCCGAACTCAAACTTTTTTCCGAAGTTCGGCCAGACCTGTCGAACCCGAACATCCAGGTGTCCGCTCAACTCTAACTGCCACACATCTATTAGCGCAGTGCCTTTATGTGAAATGTAAAATTAAATATATATGTAAAAATAAATAAGTTCTTCGCCACAAAAATTGTTAAATCTTTTTAGTTGTCCCGCAAATTTTTTTTAGATCTTTTTGGTGCGCCGCAACACAAAAAAGTTTGAGAAACACTGCCATAGACTGTTCTCAGTCCTGAGGTCTCACTCATATTAATTACCCTTCTTTTCGAATGTTCTTAGCCTATAATGTTAGGCTATTTTCCCTTTTGATAAACGTTAACTCATGTTCTTATGGCTATTTTTTTTCTTAGGATCAAATGTTACAGACTGTTACATTCACCCAACAAACGGCAGCAAATAAACGGTTACACGCATATTACAAACATTAGGTGTTTTATTTTTTATGCTTGCATTAATGTTGAGACCTTCGCAAAGGGAATTTTTTAAAAAGTAAACTAAGCATTATTGAGGCAGGTTGAGAAATAAGGGTTTGTTTTAAGGTCTTGTTTAAGTGTTAAGTTTGGGGAGTGGGAGGGTTAAGTGTATGGGCTAGAGCGCAATATGCATTACTGTGTGTTGTGGTAATGCGTGTGATACCACAGTGTAATGATGTGAACAGGCCCAAACTGTTAAGGATGGACCAAACATTGGGTGTACTTAGCACTAAATGCCCTGTGATAAGAGCTATTGCTAGTTCTGGGCTTGTCGAGAAAAACGTATTAGTAGTTATCTACTAACATGTCTTAAAGGGATTATGGTGTATGGTTTTTTACCCCCTCCTGTGACATCATTGTCCCAGTATGGAAGTCCTTTCTGATTAAGATAGGAGTTTCTATCATTCTTCCCCTGAAGTTTGCCACTATAGAATGGAATTTGCAAAAAATAAAAAGGTTCAATATTCTGTTGATATAATTCCTTGTAATACAAACCTTTTTCTCTTTTGGTGTTTAAGTTCTTCACTTGTGTTGCAGCTTGCCAATTTTGTTTGGAGGTTTTTCCAAAAATTAGTAATTTCCTTCAGAATATTTCAAAAAGCTATTTTACTTAGCTGGCCAACAGATCACTTGCCTTAGAGGTGCATAAGAGAACAGTAAGCTAATCCATAAAAAAAAAAAAAAAAAATATATGAATAAAAAAGCTCCATGGGCAGGATGGCTTGACAGTGCTGGACAGACCTGGGTTTGAGTCTCATCAGGGGCACAAGATGCATGGAATTTGTTCTCCCTTAGTTTGTGTAGGTTTGCTACACACTCGTATGTAAGCTGGCAAATCTTTACAATTAAAAGAGAAGAATGGGAATTTTCTTTAGAATCATATTTACCTAGGAGCTGAATGCAGCAACAGTCCAATGCTGCATGTGTCCCCGCCGGCTCCAAGGGTGAAAACTGAGCTCGCTAACAGAGATCTCGTGACTGTTCGTCACTGCTGTCTGCTGCCCCCCCTCCCTCACTCTCACTGGAGCAGCTGAGCTGTGTGCTGGTCCAGGCATGTGGGTGGATCTCGATCTTTCCCGAGTCTAAACCGGCCCTGTGACATCAGTTGACAGCGGGCTTCAGCCTGCAGTCAGCTGAAAACTGGTCACAGGAGTGCAGAATGAACTTTGGCTGTACTTCTCCTTAAGGTTTGGTAAGAGTATCACTTTGCCAAGAAGCTGGAGTAGTGAACTGAATCTTGGAAACACAGAAGTTCTTCCAGTGGCAGTAAGGAGTCATAAGCTATGTTCAGCAGCAGCCAGGCAATCGGGTGCAGGGTCAGGATCAAGTTCAAGGTCAGGAACAGGCAGGAGTCGGTAATGTGCTGACGGCGAGGTAACAAGTAAGAAGGTGGAATCATGGATAGAAGTCCAAGCCAAGGTCATCAACACAAGCGAGCAGTACACATAACATGCAGGGGCAATCCAAGAGAGAGAGGTCAGGCTTAGCCAGGTCAGGAACAAGGTAAGCAGACTTTTAGAAACTACAAATATAGGAACCAGAGCTGAAGACCATACATCACTGAGGCCAGACACACTAAAAAGGCCGCCGGGCACCAAGACTTGCGGGTGTACATGCACTTATGCACCAATGCCCATGCATGTGTGTATTCTTGTCCTTCCATGTCTAATTAGGCTTATATGCTCACAACCCTGCACATGCACACAAAAATGAGAAATTGCTGCACGATATATCTGACAGTTGTGCTTTGCCCTTTCAGGGAAAAACAGGTTTGCAATAATCTCTTATTTTTGCCTACCTTTCCATTTATTGCTGGGTGCTCAGAGGCATTATCCATTACTTTTAAGTATGGAGGAGCATGTGACATTGTTTGGCCAATCCATAGCTCTGTTAAATCGCTAGTAAAGGCTTTTGAAAAAAAAAAAGAAAACCTTTTCTCCTGCAAGGCAATATCGTAATGTGTTAGTATACTGCATACTAGCACATTATGAGAAACTTACCTTGAAACGAAGCCCTCGAGCGGTGAGCTGTCACCACTGCAGGCACTTCCACCTTCACCCAGTCTTCCTTCTGGGTTTGAGGACTCTGACTGCCTGACTGGATAAGCCGTGATGGTGTCACTCCCACGCATTTGTGCAGGAAACGCAATCACGGCACACAGCTCTGAAGGAACAACACTGGTATGCTGTTTCCTCGGAGCGCATGTGTCGGTGATGTCACCGGCTGCTGCTCAACTGAATATCTTCTAAACGGTGCTTTATTATAAGCTTACCTGTAGGTAAAAATCACAATTGAGGGGGGGGGGGGGGGCGTGTCCGGCCGCGTACAGGGAAAGACGTGCTTTGGAGGAGCTCTGGCTGGCCCGGCCACAATCCAAGAGCATCCGCAGTCGGCATCTTGGTTTCAGCCACCAAAACCTCCTTACTGGTTACTGGGCTTTCCCTGATCAGGATACTACCCTTATTGTGAGCCCTGGCCTACTGCCTTAGTTGCTAGCACCTCCGCCGTTGGTCCCATCCGGAGGTGAACCACCACCATCTTGAGGCCTGCTGGACCTCCGAATCCCCGGCGCTCGAGTACCGCGGCCGCAAGGCGGGCGTCGATTACCTCCGAGCACAGCTGTCCCTGCTCCCCTGGACTATCGGGAGGAAGCAGGGGAGATCCGCAGGTCGGGGGAGGTGCCCTATGGTGGACAGGGCGCCGTCACAGCCGCTGTTGTTCCCATCCACGAGCAACCCACCGCCATCTTGGGGCCTGCGGGACTGCCGAAACCCCGGCTCTCGATTACCGCGGCCGCGAGACGAGCGGCGAACACCCCTGGATACAGCTCTTCCTGCACCCCCGGACTGTAGGACAGGGAGATCCGAAGGCCGACGAAGGTACTCTATGGTGGACAGTGCGCTGTATGTATATGTAGCAGCCTCACCCCATCTCCTTTGTCTAGGGTCTGTCACACGACAGGGTGAGATGTGCTACGGCCCATGTCCTCCCCATAGCTGTGGGTGAGGTGAAGGCCAGTATCAGATATTTCCTCGGGCCTGTGTGCTTTTGTCTAGAATACAGTCCTGCTGTGTCAACACTTCCCTCTGCTCCCATTAACCAGAGTTCCACACACCGATCACAGTCCAACTCTTGCTTTATTGTACATCTCACAATAAACAGTGCTTCAGTAGCCATCTGGTTGCGACTTGATAACATTTTGATACGGGGATGAGCAGGTCGAGGCACTATACTGGTTATAAACTAAACCACTGCAATCTCGCCACCGGTTACTATAGCATTTAGCTAGAAAGGACTTAGAATCTGAGAGTCTCTACCAGCGACTCAAGAGAACGTAGATAGGAGTACCTTCGCTGCGTTGCGGCCCCTATCAGGGGAAGATGTCCCTCCAAGGGAGTTACCAGAGGCCCATCCGTCACTGGGTTGATGCTGCTCCAGACTCTCCGAATGGGTAACCTCCCCGGCCTCCTCACCGCAGACATGGGCCCCATCCACCTCAGGGACCCTCGGACGTCTCCACCCTCGCGGGATCCAGTCAAAGTCACTGGACCCCAGGCCTCCTAGTTTAGTACCTCACCCCAGGCTGAAGGTGCCTGGGATGGACTCCAACTCCATTCCGGTCAGGCCTAGGGTGCCTGGGCCGGAATCCAGAACCGCCCGCACCCAGGCCTAAGGTGCCTGGGCGCGTGAAGAAGATCCTCCAGAAGACCTCGTGGTTAGGGCGTCTCCCCCTTTTATCTCCTCCCATCGACACCACGGCAGGTTCCGCGCCCTCGCCGTACCATCTCCGGAAAGGGACAAAAAGGGTAGCACTGTAATGGCAAATCTACCTTGAGCCTCAAGATACCCCGCCACCCAGAGGCCAAGGAGATTATTACACCATCCAATCCTCCACGAACACAAGTGGTCCACTATTACACACCTGGGTGTCCCACCTAAATTTAGAGACCCCGCTACATACTCCCCCCTGTGATTTGACGCTGGTCCCCAGCGTCTGGTGCGAACCCATGTCTCCCATGGAGTGACGACACAAGCTTAGCCCCAGAGGCTATCCCTAAATTTCTGAACCTCAACCATACCAAGACCTGCTCAAAGGGGAAAGGGAATATAAAACAATAAAACTTTTCCCTAAAACATCTATCATGTACACATATACAATCCCTCCCTTCACTGTCTAAGAACCACCCCATACTCAGCAGTCTTGACAGACGAATCTCCTGCAGAAGGGAAGAGAAAAAAAACACAACACACAAAATAAAATCACATCCTGACATCTTTCTGTGTTATTTTGGAATGAATGGGTCCATCAACCAATGGACCCACTCGCTCCAATGAGTAAAGTGATGCGCGTGTGAAAAAAAAAAAACAGCCGTTGCACAACACTGCCACCTGGTGTCAGCGCCGCGGTAATGACACTTGGTGCAATCTTCATTCTTCCTGCGTCCCTACACAAAAGCCCCGTACACAAGATCGGTTTGACTGATGAAAACCGTCCGATGGATGGTTTTCATCAGACCAACCGATCGTGTATGGTACTTATCGGTCTTTTTTCCATCGGTTGTAAAAAATAGAACTTGTTTTAAAATTTTCCGATGGATAAAAAACCGATGGGAATTTCCGATCGTCTATGGGCAAGTCCATCGGTTAAAAAACCCACGCATGCTTAGAATCAAGTCGACGCATGCTCAGAAGCATTAAACTTCATTTTTCTCGGCTTATCGGAGTGTTTTACGTCACCGCGTTTGGAATGGTCGGTTTTTTGACTGATGGTGTGTGGCCAAGACTGATGAAAAACAGTTTAATCGGATTTCCGATGGACAAATCCATCGGACGAAGATCCATAGGTTATCCGATCGTGTGTACGGGGCTTAATTCTACCCCCAAAGTCTGTCTTTGAACTGTGAGGAAGAGAGAACAAACAAAAATACTGCTCTCATTCCTCCTGAAGAGTAGAAAACATTAGCCCAAATAAAAAACTAGGGCACAGTTCGGATGTTCCAGCAAGAACACCTCCGGAAGATCGTAGGAAAGGGAACAACAAGTGAGTCTCTTCCCACAAATAGAATTTCGGGTCAGGCAAGAACAAAGGCTTCAGATGCTTATCAAAAACCTCAATTGAATAGTCAGCATCCTCTCCATCCTTCCTGCAGATGCGCACTTTGTCTGCGTGGATATGGCGACCCCACATCCAGTCTGCTCTGCAGTCCCGAAACTTTTTCGACACGGATGGCGAACAGGACAAATATCTTCGTGCATGCGGTACTTTGAGCTTTTCCCAAACAAATTCGTCATACCATCTCTGGCGTATGACCTCAACTTCAAAAAGTAAGTCCCGAGGCAAGTAGGGATATTCCCACCCATACTCACGGGCGACTTTCTGTGAGAAAAGTCGTTGCAATCTGGCCAAAGGAGGCATGGCTTCCCGCTCACCTTCTCCGGGTTGAACGATGGCCTCCGGGTGCCGAGGTACTTTCACTACCTCTGATGGCTTTTCTCTCGGTGCTCGTAGTGAGGCTCACTGCATCCCCGCCACCAAGACGGGTGATGTTGTAGATTGTGGGAAGGCACTCTGAGGACTAGACTTCCTCGTAGAATCCGGGGCTTGTACCCGGGGCGTGCTGTCTCCTATACACATAGGGGAATCCTGCGGTACACGTAACACAGGCAACGGGCGTTTGTCCCAGCCCTTCCGATGAAACAGTTCATCAATCTCCCCGTCATCTCCACAATCTGACAGCGACTCTAGGTCGGAAGTGTCATACATCTCGGCGGGAAGGTAGTCTCTGGTAGACATGGTACTACCCTCCCTTGCGGGCTCCACCGGCTGTGGACCCCCGACACCTCCAACCACCACCACAGTCCCAGCCCCTGGCTCACCTTGACCTTTTGTAGAACTGGGATGTCCAGGACTCTTCCAACCGGATTCATCCAGGCCAGGCAAGCGACGGGTGAAGCTTGACCACGACCACAGGAGGCCTGCACCAGGCCAACTTTCCTCTTCGGAGGTGGGAGCAGAGAATCTGTGGTGACCGAAGCAGCATCCTCGGATTTTTCTCTCTCAGTCTCTGATTGGGCAGTCATATCGCCCTGGTCAGTTTGTACGGGAACCTCCGCAAAGGCCTGGATCTCTCCTTCTAGAGTAGCGGTACCTGTGAGGCTGTTGAGGCGAAGGGCCCGGGGCCTTACTGTGGATGGCTCCACCTCGAACAAGAACTCTTTGCACGCCTCGCAACGCCCGAATGGCTTCTGGTGGACCACCAGTCCCGAGCATCCGGGACAGATCACGCCGAGGGCCTCTGTGTCTCTGCATGAGTACAAAGCCAACTGCCCTCGGGTCCTGAGTCTTATCCCTGTGTCTGTAAGGGGAGCAGCGAACGTAGTCATCTTCGTGGGGTAGGGAACTGGAATCCACGGGGAGCTTGAGGCCATCCCGACTATCTGCTGCTCCATCACGCACTGACCACGCGCCAAAGTCTCCACGTGAGTTCCTCCACATGGCCAGACTCCTCCCATGACTTGCACGTTTTCGCGGGCTTCCTTCAAGCTCCGCCCACGAACTGTACAGTCACGGGGTGCCTCGTGGCACAGTGCAATAAAAGCCCCCACATGTAGTACTTCACACGACTGGACTCCTCCCTCTTCTCGCTCCTCTACATGGGCCTTTCCCATCTTAGGGTCATTTCCACGACTTTGAGCAGGGATGCACTTTGGCCAATCACATGGCCGACCTGCTCGGAACTCCTCCGGGCAGCAAAGTCCAGACACAGCCATTCTTTCTTCCAAAGTTAAAACACACATCATCCCGGACTCACGAGCCCCCACGTGTAGCGGCCTCACCCCATCTCCTTTGTCTAGGGGTATGTCACACGACAGGGTGAGATGCGCTATGGCCCATGTCCTCCCCATAGCTGTGGGTGAGGTGAAGGCCAGTATCAGATATTTCCTCGGGCCTGTGTGCTTTTGTCTAGAATACAGTCCTGCTGTGTCAACACTTCCCTCTGCTCCCATTAACCAGAGTTCCACACACCAATCACAGTCCAACTCTTGCTTTATTGTACATCTCACAATAAACAGTGCTTCAGTAGCCATCTGGTTGCGACTTGATAACATTTTGATACAGGGATGAGCAGGTCGAGGCACTATCCTGGTTATAAACTAAACCACTGCAATCTCGCCACCGGTTACTATAGCATTTAGCTAGAAAGGACTTAGAATCTGAGAGTCTCTGCCAGCGACTCAAGAGAACATAGATAGGAGTACCTTCGCTGCGTTGCGGCCCCTATCAGGGGAAGATGTCCCTCCAAGGTAGTTACCAGAGGCCCATCCGTCACTGGGTTGATGCTGCTCCAGACTCTCTGAATGGGTAACCTCCCCGGCCTCCTCACCTCAGACATGGGCCCCATCCACCTCAGGGACCCTCGGACGTCTCCACCCTCGCGGTATCCAGTCGAAGTCACTGGACCCTAGGCCTCCTAGTTTAGTACCTCACCCCAGGCTGAAGGTGCCTGGGATGGACTCCAACTCCATTCCGGTCAGGCCCAGGGCGCCTGGGCCAGAATCTAGAACCGCCCGCACCCAGGCCTAAGGTGCCTGGGCGCGTGAAGAAGATCCTCCAGAAGACCTCGTGGTTAGGGCATCTCCCCCTTTTATCTCCTCCCATCGACACCACGGCAGGTTCCCCGCCCTCGCCGTACCATCTCTGGAAAGGGACAAAAAGGGTAGCACTGTAATGGCAAATCTACCTTGAGCCTCCAGATACCCCGCCACCCAGAGGCCAAGGAGATTATTACACCATCCAATCCTCCATGAACACAAGTGGTCCACTATTACACACCTGGGTGTCCCACCTAAATTTAGAGACCCCGCTACATATAGGTGAGCGGCGGCCATCTTGCTATACCCTAGGCCTAAAGACAGTATTTCCATCCCCCCCTACATCAGCTCCAAGCCCCAAGACACAATACTGACACCCCACCCGCAAGGGGGGGTCCCCGGGCTGATGATTTAGAGGACTTATCTAGGTGGGGAGTAACTTGGACAGAGTCTGGGATGGCTGTGTGAAGACAGGACTCCTGCACGACGAGGACGAAAAAACGCTATCTATAGGCTTCATAGCCAGCTAAAACATGGGGAAATCCACTAGAAGCTCCTCCACGCCACGCACACTCAAAGACTCTGGGACACAACTGAACAATATTCCGGAGATGTTCCGGACCCGTTCTACAGGGGACCATGGAGAGTCGCAGGCTACACAGGCCTCACAGGCTTCATCCTTAACCTCGCCTGAATACACAGCTGGGCCACGGTCAGCCATTGGCGGCGCCACAGACCCTAACCCGAGCCTACTCGATCTCCAAAGAGACCTGCAGAGGGTGCCGTTAGATATCAAACATACTTTGACAACGGCCATTGCTGATCTGAAGTCGGACATCCACACAATGAACCACCGCCTCACTGAAGTGGAAGAAACTACCCAAACACAGGCTGCGGCGATCAGGCAAGTACAAAAGACTTATGACTTGCAACTATCCCACATGTTTGAGCTTCATAGACACGTGGAGGATTTAGATAACAGGGGCCACAGACATAATGTTAGAGTACGGGGGGTCCCCGAGAGTATAGACCCGAATACGCTACCACAAACGGTCTGCTCCATTTTCAATGACCTCTTGAGCCGCCCAGCAGATTCCCCCATTGAGATGGAAAGGGTGCATCGTGCCCTGAGACCTCCTTCCCAAGATTCTGAACCACCCAGAGACATTGTGTGCTGTATTGTTAACTTTCCCCTCAAAGAGGAGATACTGAGGAAGGCGAGAGACCGAGGGCGCATCTTGTTTAACGGCACAGACATCAAGTTGTTCCAAGACCTCTCCCAAATAACTTTGCAGAACAGGCGCACTCTGCGACCCCTGCCGGAAACACTGCCGGCTCGCAACATCCAGTACAGGTGGAAATTCCCGTTCTGCCTCTCAGCATCCACTAGGGGTCGTACGGCCTTCTTGCGGACCCCGGAAGACTTGCCTACATTCTGTGAACAGCTAGACATACCACTGATTGACGTGCCCGACTGGTATTCCTTCTACTTCCCCTCGGAGCCTTGGAAACCGGTCTCTCACAACTCCTATCCAAAAGCTCAACGGCAACGGTCCAGACGTCGCAGACTGGATCCGATTTCACCAGGGGACCGCTCTGCCTGCTGAGACTACCCACTGCAACACCCGGATCCTGCAGTCACCCCGAGAAGGGGACATCAGGATGCTTAACTCTGCTTCATGTTACATCAGACCTCCACACTACCTAGTTTGGACTACACCGGAACGCTCTGTTTCGGTTTACCTGTTTGGTTGAGCTTCCATAACATAGGCTTTTGGCTTCCTCGTACCCCCCAGGTCTGATCGGACTTTGCTGCCCCCTTACATCTCAGCTAACCTTGTCATTTGCTTCCACCTAGGCGGAAGTGCGTACGCAATGGCCTCTCGATGACTTGCTACACATCAGGGTTAAGTGAGGCCCTTTTTCTACATGAATAACTCTGATTTACCACTCTGGGGTTCCTGGGCAGCTTTCTCAGGACCAACTTTCCCCCCGGGGACTATATGTGGTTTTCTAGCGAGAAGGTACCGTGTGTATACCCATACTGTATGCCAGGGTTGTGTTTTTACTTTTACCTTTATAGACTGTTATACTTTATTGCCTGCTGGCGGATGTGGGGGGGGGTGGACTCGGCTCCTAGCAGCTAGAGAAATATCTCGGCAATCCAGTTATTTTTTGGCTTTCATATTGGCCCCCGCTGTAGGATTAGGAAAAGGTTCTTACTAAATTAGAATACCGTTTTTTACGGTGGGGGCCGGATCCACTCTTCCACTTCCCGTTCAAGGTGTCTAACCTGGGGATAGTGGTACGCTCTACATGCAAGGCATTTACATTTATTAGAAAAGGGCCTATCTTGAATTATCTTGATTTATGTTCTTGACTCAGTAGGTTGACGTGAGATCTCAGGGGGAAAAAGCATACTCTTACTATAAGCACAAGGCTGCGGCCTCTCGTTAGACAGGCTCTAGCCTTGGATAATGTAATCCCAGATTGGAGACAAGCTGGATCAACACGCAGTCCGAACTTCTTGGGGAGTGAAAAGGATATTATTTCTCTGTTTAACTGTTTATGTGTCTCTGGCTCGGTGAGTTCAGGGGCCTATATGTTTGTGGGCCCAGGAATTTATCGACCTTTACTAATGTTTGATCTGTCTAAGGATGTACCTTATCCACATTGTCCCCTAGGTAGTGATTCTGTTTATACCCTTGTTGCAACAGTAAATGACAGGTCTCTCATCTTGTTCAGATAAGTTTCTCTCTTGTACAATCGTACCTTTATATCTCCACCCCATGATTCTCATACACTCCACTAATATGCCCTTTGATCACCTGTTTATCTTTCTTCGTCCTCCGTTGTGCTGGATCCCATGATCCCGCCCTAGGTTTACCATTCCCCCACAGCTTCCCATTTGGAACGAAGCTGATACTCCGTTTTTTTCCCCCATTAGGTGGTTAAATACATATTTAACTGCCTCCGGTAATCTCACGCACACGTGGTAGATTTTCCCCATGAGAGTGCATTGTCCTTTTACACTTTTACATACGCATTTACCCCCCCCCACCCGCTTCCTATTTCCTTGCTTGCTCCCTCCCATCTCCTTACAGATCCTATTTGATCCCCCCCCCCTTTTTTTTTTCTTTTCTTTTCTTCTCTTCTTTCTTCTCTCCCTTTACTTACTCCCCTTCTTTCTTTTTTCTGTTTTTTTTCGTGGGGACCGCTCCTCCTCCCTCCCTCCTGTCAGAAACAGTGTAATAACTTCTGAATATCACATCAGTACTTATATCCCGCACACACTTACTATAGTCTCCTTTAGAATACACTATGCAGAAGGAGAGAGTGTTCAGGCAACATCTATCACTGAAATGTCTCTCACTTAATGTCAAAGGCCTCAATCTCCATGAAAAAAGGTCACAGGTACTGTCTGCATGGACTAAACACAATGCTCACTTTCTCATGCTCCAAGAAACCCATTTCAGATCTGACTCAATCCCCAAGTTGAGGAACCATGTATACAAACAGGCAATACATTCCACAAACTCAGTGTCCAAATCAAAAGGAGTTTCCATCTTAGTCTCCAAACACGCTGATTTTCGATTGTCGGACTCGATAATCGACCCCGGGGGCAGATACATTTTTATTAAAGGTACCTTTTCCTCTAAACCAATCACTTTGGCCAATGTGTACTGTCCTAATGAGCACCAAGTGTCGTTCTTTAGGAAAGTATGTGACCTACTTGCTACGTTCCAGGAGGGTATTGTACTCTTGGGAGGGGACTTTAATGTTCCATTAAACCCAACCCTAGATTCCTCTATGGGCATGTCTACCCTTACACACCGGGCCCTTCGCCAGATTAGACTCCAGTTGCAACACTTAACACTCCACGATACGTGGCGTACCATGTACCCTACCGATAAGGATTACACTTTTTTCTCCCCTCCACACCAGAAATATTCCAGAATAGATTATTTTTTTCTATCACAGACAGACCTGTCCTTTCTCTCGCAGGCCACCATAGAGCCAATGTTTTTGTCAGACCACCACCCCATAACGGTAACTCTTACGTTTCCTGATTTCAATAAGCTAACGAAAACCTGGAGACTGAATCCGTCACTGTTCAAAGACCCTGAAAATATTAGACAGGTGCGTACCCGAAACCAACAATATTTTCATGAAAATTTGACCCCAGATGTCTCACCCATCACACTTTGGGAAGCACACAAATGTGTCCTTAGGCGAAAACTGATTTCTCTAGCTACAATAGCCCAAAAAAGGCATCAAGAATATATTAAATCTTTAATTGAAACAATTAATCGCCTGGAAAGGGCTCATAAACAGTCATTCATACAAGCTACACTACAGGAACTTCTACAGGTGCGCTCTGCGCTTGTGGATGAGATAGGGAAGCGCTCTAGAAGGCGTTACGTCCTCAAACAGAAAGTGTTCTATGAACACGGTAATAAAAGTGTGAGACTGCTGGCTCGTACGATACAGGCAGATAAGGTCTCGTCTGTGATTCATCATATCCGTGATAGTCAAGGTACTATCCTTTCAAAAAACGAAGATATAGCCAAACACTTTGAAATATTTTATTCTAAACTTTATAATCTGACGCGGGAAAAGGGTGAGGTGACCGAAATGGCCAGACGTTCCTCCCAAATAAAGGACTTCCTAGCTGAATACTGCCCTAAACCTATCTCCTCCCAGCAGGCTGAAGCCATGGAGTGTTCATTTTCCATGGAAGAACTACACTTAGCACTTAAACAGATGAAAGTTGGAAAGAGCCCAGGTCCTGACGGCCTCCCCCTGCTATACTACAAATGTTTTCAGGATGAACTTACTCCTAAACTGCTAGAAACATTTAACTCTCTCTCGTCCCCTCACACTTCCTTAGGCAGATTATTGGAAGCCCACATAGCAGTTATCCCAAAGGAAGGGAAAGATACCACACAAGTTTCTAACTATAGGCCGATCTCTCTACTTAATGTGGATATAAAAATCTACGCTAAGATGCTAGCGAATAGGTTGTTACCTTTGATCCCTGGCCTCATATCGGATGACCAAGTTGGCTTCATTCCGGGTAGGGAGGCTAGAGATAATACCATCCGCACTCTGAACGTACAACATTGGATGGCCTAGTCCGGGACCGGGGGATTCCTCCTGTCCCTCGATTCTGAGAAGGCGTTTGACAGGGTGTCATGGGATTACATGCAGGCAGTTTTGGAGGGCATAGGCCTTTTACCTCGTATGCTCGCGCATATCACTGCCCTCTATACTGGCCCCTCCGCCAGGGTCAGAACTAATGGCCTCCTGTCAGACGCCTTCTCAATAAGCAATGGCACCCGTCAGGGCTGCCCGTTGTCTCCCCTGATCTTTGTCTTGACTCCTAAACAGACTAAGATCCAACACGGATATCAAAGGAATCTCCATTGCTCATAGAGAATTTAAAGTTGCGGCCTTTGCGGACGATATATTACTCTCCTAACAATCCCCTCGGATATCATTACCTAATCTTTTGAAAGACATACAACATTTTGGCAAATTATCAAATCTCAAAATAAATTATTCCAAATCCCATGCCCTGAATGTATCCCTTACCCCTCAGGAAGTCACTCACTGCCAGGAATCCTTTCCCTTCCATTGGCAGAAGACAGCCTTTACCTATCTAGACATTCAAGTCACTAGAAACATAACGGACCTCTATAGTCATAACTTTCTCCGTGCCCTCTCTACGCTCCAGGCAAATCTCAAGGATTGGGCCAACCTCAACGTTTCTTGGTTTGGGCGCTCGGCCCTCATCAAGATGGTTGTTCTCCCCTGACTATTGTACTTAATGCAGACGAACCCGATTCAATTACCCCCTTCGTTCTTTGCGGCATATAAAAAGGTCTGCACTAGCTTTATATGGAAGAATAATGCCCCACGAATTAAATATTCACATCTGTCGTACTCCAAAACAACGGGTGGCATTGGTTTACCAGATCTTTATAAATATTACCTGGCCTGTCAACTGACTAGAGTGGTAGACCGGAGACTTCACAAACTAGGAAAAGCATGGGTGACACTTGAAAATTCTCTCACACGTACCCCGATTGCCACACTACCTTGGCTGTCGCCACGATTCTGGCCCCCGACCCTCAAGTCACATCCTTTCTTTGTACCCTCCCTCTCGGCCTTTAGGAAAGCAATCGCTCTCTTTAACTTATCCTCACAACCAGGACCGCTGACCCCATTGAGAGGTAACCCTGAGTTCCCTCCGGGAGATTTAAATACATTCCTCCACATGGAATGGCCACACGAGGAGGTTCTAGCATGCCATTTCTTTCACAAGGGCCGGAGACGATCCTATGAGGAGCTTACCTCTGAGTCTCGCACCAACACATTCCCTTTTTGGTCTTTTAGACAGCTTACTCACTTTCTTACCTCTGGAGACAAGCATGACACATGGAATAGACAACTTACACCATTTGAAGCATTATGCTCACGCACTGCACCTCAACGACACCTCATATCATACATTTACGCCATATTGCAGGACGTTCCTGACCCACCCTCAACGCAAACTGTGCGTGCTTCTTGGGAAAGAGATTTGCAACTCAAACTTGAGGATGATGACTGGGAATCCATATTTACTCTTGCTCATAAAGGCTCGATGAACGTAGCAATCCAAGAAAACGGTTATAAAATTATCACAAAATGGTATAGAACCCCAGCTCGTTTACAATAATTCTCACCCTCAATCCCGAATATTTGTTGGAGGTGCACAGAAGAGGTGGGATCCATGATCCACATTTGGTGGGAGTGCGCCTTGCTCCAGCCCTTTTGGAGGGAGGTCCACTCCATCATTACACGGGTCACCACTTACACTCTAGACTATAATCCTGCTCAAATTCTCCTACACCATACTACTCTACCCAAACAAACTTATCAAAAATCATTGGCCATGCATATGGTGAATGCAGCCAGACTAAGTGTTCCTACACATTGGCGCTCAAAAGATATCCCGACCATTAGAGAGTGGTTGATCAGAGTCGCCAAGATAGAGGAGATGGAGGAATTGATACATACAGCCCATGTCCGTGTACAGAAATTTAGTTTGAGCTGGGCCTGTTGGACACAATTTAAAACCACAGATTACTACAAATCCTTCTTCCAACCAACGTGCTAAACATTTTGATTGTTTACTATTTCCCTCCCTGCGTCTTGAACTGGTGCGGGGACCCGGGAGGATGAGCGGTCCCCACCACTCTCTGGTCCCCACTACTCTTGGCTCTCTTCTTTCTATTCTCTATTATTAACGGACACCATCTTTCTAGCCTTTCTCTCTTGCTCATTTCCTACATCAAGGTCACTGTGTACCTATTTTTTGATTACTTTCCCCCCTTGTTTCCCCCTCTCTACATAAACCCCCCTCCTTTTTTTTTTTTTTTCTATCATTCCTCTCTCCCTATTGTGATATAACCGACCAAATGTTGGACTGGAGCCCTACCATGGGTCCCTAACATCCACACAACCTTTGTAATCCCTGAATCGAGTAGTTTCACCATGACCCCGGATAGGCCTGTTGACATTGGTCTACGGAGGGTCTTTGCACCCATATGCAGGGTTACTCGCTCTCACTCAGAAGCCGGAAACTGCTTGGTTTACATGTTGGTTATTCATGCATTGTTCATGAGCTTGTATGTCTTGTATGTACATGTAACCTGATTTTTCTTTCAATAAAATCATTTCTGGAAAAAAAAAATCACAATTGAGAGTTTACTATCACGTTAAGCTCCAGCAACTCATAGCTTACACAAAGCTTTCTTTGCTTCCCAGCAAATGAACTGAGCAACAAGAAGCAGAAAGAAGACTGGTATAAGCTGCTAGGGAGGTTTGCATCAAAGTGAACGTGTTGCTTTGCCCATGTGGCCGATCACAGTCTTTTTTTCATTTTCCAAAAAACTCTGGGTCTCCGATGGAGAGCCCCAATCTGAAGATCTCTCAACAGTTCTAGCTAAGCAGTTCGTACTAATAAATACAGATGTTGTAGGGTTGCGTTTTGACTGCAATATCTTGCATTTCCCTCCTTGAATTACTCCTAAAATGTATTTTACTGAGAAGACTCCACTGGGATCGGTATGTGTTGTCTCTTATCATTTTGATTTGCGCTGCAATAACATAACATTTGTATCTATGGTTTATTAGCGTGTTGAAACAGATTTTCCCTGTGCGATTTGATGAAATACATTCACTGAAGAAAGTAAAAGTGAATTTCTGAAAAGAACATCCTCTTTTCCAGGAAGCTGGGAGCACTTCACACTTTTCCTTCTGCCCCTAGATAGGCTCTTTTATGCATAACTGTATTTATTAAACTGTGTGGAAATAACTTAAATAAGATCCATATGGAATTAAACTGACCATTGTGTATTTGTAGTCAAATGGAAAATTATTAACAAATGCTGACTGTTCAAAGTTTTAGGGGAAAAGAAACAGAACAACGTCTGATATCTGATGAGACATTTATTATAATGTACACTATAGTATCAGAAGCAGGACCGCCGATAAGGGGGCAACTTCAGCCTCTGGCAACTCTGCAGGAGGTAGAGCGGGGACTCCCAAATTCTGCATACCGATATGCTAATCCCCGCTGTGCAGCTATTACAAAAAATAAAATAAAATTTCTCTGGGCCCCTTGTGTGCAGTGGGGGTCAGGGGACAGAAAGCAGACTATTTAATCACTCCCACAGCAGTGCTCCAAGCCGGCCTCAGTGTATTGATATAGAAGAGGCTTCAAAATAATTGTGTACAGCACTGCTGTGGATTAATCCGCCTAAACCCGAAAGTGATTAAATAGTCTGTCCACCGGCACTCAGTGAACACAGGTGCCTCGGAGGATTTTTTTTTTTCTAAATAGCTGCACAGTGGGAATTAGAACCCCTACATGCTATGCATTACCCACTTCTGACCCCTGAACTATGTACATTACCAGTCATAACCACTGAACTATGTACATTACCCGCTCCTGACCCATGAACTATGTACATTACCCACTCCTGACCCCTGAACTATGTTCATTACCCGGTCATGACCACTGAACTTGTACATTACCCACTCCTGACTTCTGCACTCTGTATATTAATGTAGCACACGGACCCTTTTTCCTACCTTTGCTCACTTGCAGGAAAAGGGCACACCGTACTATATGCCCGTACCCTCTTGTTTGAAGAGGTTGAGCGGTGTCATGTATTTGGGTCCCACAGCTAGGTTCTCCTTCAGTTGGTTCTCATCTCCTAGGATGTAGTGACAAGTCTCTGTTTTCCCCCAAGTAATTCCAATGTCCAACGTTGAGTTTATTTTTCTTCAATATTAGCGGATACGAAAGGGTGGATAAGAGACAGGACAGCAAGGTTTTGGGAGGTAGGTCCAGGCACAAGTAAATGTCACAATCACCACTTAATCCCTGAGTGGGTTCAGCTCACCCAGATAGTCTCCCGTAAAAGTGGATCCTAGCAGCCGAAGTGATGCTCGGACGCTTAATTAGGTTCTTTCCTTAAATACGATCGGGAGATCCTCTGCCACAGAATCTAACATGTCCCGAACTTCTCAGTTCTTGCAATACAAGGGCAGGTGCCAGCAACAGCACATTACTAGGCCCTTGGTGGATAGATGAATCCCTCCAGAAAGTTACCGGGCCCCTTCCTTCACCGTGAACTCTCACCGGTCCTTCAGAAAGGTCCTCCCCCGGCCTCCTCTTCTTAGAAGCGGGCTCCCTCGCAAGGGACACCCTGGGATTCCTCTTCCCAGAAGTGGGCCCCAGCTAAAGGTGCTGGGCCCAGTGTTGAAGTTGCAGCCCCAGGGCTAAAGGTGCCTGGGACTGGTGCGCACGCGGCCCCATGGCCTGGAGGGCCATGCGCCACGCACTTGGACTCCGACTCCTCTCGCGAACCCCAGACCCCCCCATGCGGCGTCTGCCCCTTATGTATCCTCTCCCAACATGCACAGCAGGCCAACCACGCCCACTGTACCGCTGCCGAGAGAGGACACCCTAAGGCACAGCACTATTACCAGTGGTTCAACCCTGGCCAGACATGGCAGTGCCACCTACAGGCCACAGGGAACTGCACACCAGTATACCACCTGGAGAAACAAAATAGCACAACCTATCAATGAGAACGGTCTGAGACTAACTACTAACTCAGACCAGCCCCTAAATTTGAGTATTTAGCACCCCTAAATGGGGTGGGCGCTACATTAAATACTCCTGGCCCCTGCACTATGTACGTACCACTGACTCCTGCAAACTGTTCGGTACTTACTCCTGAAACTACTTTACACTGTGTAAGTTACATAGTCCTGACCCCTGTACTCTGTACATTACATATTCTTGACACCAGCATTTTGTAAAGGATATACATACACCTGATAAACCACCACCATTCTGTGCAGTTTTACTACTCCCACATTTCTCCAAGGCACACAGTCCATGCTGCCTCCTTCTTCACTGCTTGCTGCCTGCGGTCTAAAGGGAGGAATGGTCTCTTAAAGTAGATGTAAATCCTAACAGAATGACATAGTCTGCTAAAGCAATGTGTATCATGAATAACTGCTATCCTTTTTATTATATTTGTTTTCACTTTTTTTAGTCCTTTGTTGAATCTTAATCTTGCTGATCCCCTACAGCTTCTTTGCATTTGTTTCCTTTAGCCTAGGTTCACATTAATGCGATATGGCATGCGATTTGACATTGCAATGGAACTGTCCAAATTGGTGCAACGCCAACTTTGCGGCACCGCACCGATTCCCAAAAGTAGTTCCTGTACTACTTTTGGTGACTTTGGGTGCGGTTTCAATAGACATCTGTGCAGGAACCCACACAGATGTCTCTGAAATCGCCCCCGAAGTCGGACTGACATGCGGGTATGAAATCGTGCGAGTTCAGCTGAACTTGCATGATTTCAATCCCGCTCCAATGTGAACCTAGGCTCAAAAGAGAAATTTGGGAATTTTGGGCTGTGGAGGAGGCAAAAGGGGCTGGCTCAGGCACTCAGCTGCATGCTAAGAGGCCGAGCCAGCTGCAGCCTGGACCAACTGAGTGACGTCAGCCAACATGCTTTAGCCAGCTGTTGGCTGAAAACAAGTCACAGGAGTGCAGAATTGCACTCCTGTGATCCATAGGAGTAGCTTTGATAGCTTTGACTATAGTAGCTTTGAGAGCCTTGGCTATACTTCTCTTTTAATATGTTGACAGCAGTGGACCCTAACTTCTTTATTCCATCTCCGGGCAAATTTTTAAACTCCAATCCCTCCTGTTCATTTCACTTTCACTCATTTAGAAATTACAGATCTTTTTAACTTATAAGTGTGTGCCCTCATGTGACCATCTGATGAGCTACATTTTGATGTGACCACTTATGCATTGTTGCAGTCCAGGCCCACCACCCTTCAGTCTTGTTGCTGCTTCTTGTTGGCATATCATCATGCTGCCACTTAAGTCTTCAGGTCCCTGTGAGAATCTTGCTGTTGGACCCAATGTGAATTATTCAAGTCACCAGGCAGTGGCATAGGTACATGAAGAAGGACCCTGCTAGCCTATAATCCAGAGGAAAGGTGTTGATGCTGGATGTAATTCAACGTGGAAAAAGAACACCACTGCATCGCTGGAGCAGTAAGTCCACAGGGGACAGCACTGGATATTTGGATGGTGAATTTTTGTTTTCAGGAACTGCCAGGTGATCAGCGCCAAAATTATAAAGGGACAAAAGGAGAAATTGCCTCAGGCCCCGATGCCAGTTTGGGCCTCGAACTTCCTTTATAAAAAAATTAAATGTATTTTCCCTCGAGACTTCAGTAGTGTGTTCATTGAGGAAATTGTCCACTTTGCAGCCTTTGCCAAGCTCCGATCATGGCTCACTGCATCTCATTACAGGATGAAGGACTTGCTGATACGTTTCCAGGTGTTAATGTAGCTCTTAAAATATATTTGAGCATGATGGTCACTAGTTGTTCGGCAAATTGGCACTGATAAAGAATTATCTGAGAACCGCAATGACCTATGAAAGACTAAAGCCCTGTACACACGATCGGTTTTACCGATGAAAACAGTCCGATGGACTTTTTTCATCGGACAAACCGATCGTGTATGGGCCCCATCAGTCTTTTTTCCATCGGTGTTAAAAAATAGAACATGTTTTAAATTTATCCAATGGAAAAAAAAACGATAGCAAATTACTATAGTCTGTGGGAAACTCCATCGGATAAAAAACCCACGCATGCTCAGAATCAAGTCGACGCATGCTCAGAAGCATAGAACTTAATTTTTCTTGGCTCGTCTGAGTGTTTTACGTCATGGCGTTTGGGACGATCGTTTTTTTGACTGATGGTGTGTAGGCAAGACTGATGGTCAGCTTCATCGGATTTCCGATGGAAAAATCCATCGGTTTAAAATCCATAGGAAATCCGATTGTGTGTACAGGGCTTAAGTGCTCTGTGCCTACTGGCTGCCGAGAGTAGTGTACTCAAGATGCTACAGTTTGATGAGTTAGTTAAAGATTTTCCAGATGCTAAGTACAGGAAGATGAAGAACAAGATGGAGGAAGAAACCCGAATGGAGAAAAGAAGAGGATGGAAGAAGATGGAAGGAAAGAGAAGACATTAATAAAGGAATTGTCAAAAACCGGCTATTGTCATTTTTAACATTTTTGACACTTTCTTTGTGAAATGTTAGGGGTACATTTGTACCCCATTACCATTTCACATAGGGGGGCGGGATCTGGGGGTCCCCTTTGGTAAAGGGGTCTTCCAGATTCCGATAAGCCCCTCGCCCGCAGACCCCCACAACCACCGGCAAGGGTTGTGGGGATGAGGCCCTTGTCCCCATCAACATGGGGACATCCTCCCCATGTTGAGGGCATGTGGCCTGGTACGGTTCAGGAGGGGGGGCGCTCTCTCGTCCCCCCCTCTTTTCCTGCGGCCTGCCAGGTTGCATGCTCAGATAAAGGGTCTGGTCTGGATTTTTGGGGGTACTCCACGCCATTTAAAAAAAAAAAATGGGTGGATTTCCTCTTAAAATCCTTTCCAGACCTGATGGGCCTGGTATGGATATTTGGGGGGAACCGCACGCATTTTTTTTAAAATTTGCGGCAGGATTCCCCTTAATATCCATAGCAGACCTGAAGGGCCTGGTAATTGAATTTGGGGGAACCCCAACGTTTTGTTTTGTTTTTATCAATGACTTTTCTATGTATTGCCGGGAGCCGACAATTCATTATAGCTGCGAGTGAGTTTTAAATTACTTTTTTTCCTTCAGAAATGACACTTTGTGCAGGGACAGTTCTAAGCATGGGAAACAAGCGTGACTTTACATGCATATTGCCGAACACCAGACCCGAACCCAAACATACAGTCAATTGTTCGGGTTCGGGTCCGGGACCCCAAAACCCAAAAGTTCGGTACGGACCCGAACTTTACAGTTCGGGTCCGCTCAACCCTAGTGATGACGTGTGTCATGACACGTCAATGCATCATGATGTTCGTCAATGTGCGTCAAACATGCCTTGATGCACTTTAGCATTCAATCCAAAGTGCATTGCAATTAAAAAGCATGACAACGCATGCTTTTTGACGCTGTATGATTTCAATAAAAAATGTATTAGGAGCAAAACATATACACTCACCGGCCACTTTATTACGTACACCTGTTCTATTGCTTGGTAATCATCCAATCACATGGCAGCAACTCAATGCATTTAGGCATCTAGGCTTGGTGATGGTGACTTGCTGAAGTTCAAACAAAGGGGATTTAAGTGACTTTGAACGTGGCATGGTTGTTAGTGCCAAACGAGCTGATCTGAGACTCTGAGTATTTCAAATACTGCTGATCTACTGGGATTTCCACACAAAGCCATCTCTGGGGTTTACAGAGAATGGTCAAAAAAATAGAAAATATCCAGTGAGTGGCAGTTGTGTGGACAGAAATGTCTTGTTGATTTCAGAGATCAGAGGAGAATAGGCAGACTGGTTCAAAATGATAGAAAGGCAACAGTAAATAAATAACCACTCGTTACCGCCAAGGTATGCAAAATTCCATCTCTGAATGCACAACAAATTGAACCTTGAAGCAGAAGGGCTGCAGCAGCAGAAGACCACACTGAGTGCCACTCCTGTCAGCTAAGAACAGGAAACTGAGGCTATAATTCACACAGCTCACCAAAATTGGACAATAGAAGATTGGAAAAACGTTGCCTGATCTGATGAGTCTTGATTTCAGCTGCAACATTCAGATGGTATGGTCAGAATGTGGCGTAAACAACATTAAAGCATGGATCCATCTTGCCTTGTATCAACCGTTGAGACTGGTGGTGGTGGTGTAATGGTGAGGGGGATAATTGCTTGCCACACTTTGGGCCTCCTTTTTTTTTTACTCTTTATTTTATCAAAATTTATCAAATACAAGGTTATAAAAGACATTTTCCCTTCATAGAGATATACATTAACATATTTTATTTCCAATGCCTTATCGACCCTTTCCCTTCCTCCCTTCCCCACCCCTCACCCCCCTGCCAACTCATTCCCTCCTTTTCTTCCATCTTCCCTCTTCCTTAATCACTTATTTCTCCTCATCTCTAAGTACACTTAATCTCGCTATAGTTCTTCGTTAATTTAAACTTTTTCCACTTTTCCCATATCTTATCAAACCCCTCTCTGATATCTTCCTGACTGTGTCATAAGCATTCCATATTATATATTTCTTCTATTTTGTCTAACCACTCTCTGATTTTTGGACTTTCTACTTCTTTCCATTTCTTCGGTATCAGGCTTTTTGCAGCATTCATCATGTGTGCTGTCATTGAATTTCTATATTCCTTAATTGGGATATCTACCCCGTGGAATAGGCATGTCCATGGTTCCTCCGGTAGTTCTATGTTGGTGATCTCCTTAATAAAACGTAATATTTCCTTTCAATAGGTTCAAATCTTGGGGCACCCCCACCATATATGGGCCATAGTTCCCGTTTGTTTACAACCTCGCCAACACTCCAATGTTTGTCCTATTTGATACTTCCCTAGTATATCTGGGGTTCTAGACCACCTAGTTACACATTTATAGTTCATTTCCACCATCCCATTGTTTACTGATGATCTATGTACTAATTTAAAATTTTTCCCAGTTCTTGATTCCTTCCTCGTTTCCCTAGTTCCCTCGCCCAGTTTTTTATAAATGTCGGGACTTCCAGTTCTTCTACTTCCATTAGGGTTTTAAAAATCCGGCATATATTCCCCAGTGTTTTTCGGTGGTACATATTCGCTCTATTAATGTAAGAGCGTCTCCATTAGAGTTGAGCGGACACCTGGATGTTCGGGTTCGACCGAACTTCGGAAAAAAGTTCAGGTTCATGACCAAACTTTAACCCGAACCCGGACCCGAACCCGAACCCCATTGAAGTCAATGGGGACCCGGACTTCTAAGGACTAAAAAGGCTCTAAAAAAGTAATGGAAAGGGCTAGAGGGCTGCAAATGGCAGCAAAATGTTGTTAAGAGCATGGCAAGTGCTCTGCAAACAAATGTGGATAGGGAAATAACTTAAAATAACATAAAAAAAATAAAAATAAAAAATAATAATCTTGACCTAGGAGGACGAGGTCCATATGGAGTAGGAGGTTGAGGTGGCGGTGGATGTGGCTGTGTAGGTGGAAGCGGCGGTGGAGGAGGACGAGGTAGCCAACACTGGTTCAAAAATACAACAATGGCTGGGTAAGGCCGGTGATGTGTCGAATTCTGTCCCCCGTCAAATAGTGTCCACCCTGTACTGCGCTTGCTCAGTATGTAGGACAAGGGGATTTCGAAAATCTCCCAAGACGAACGACGCCTGCGTGGTGAGTTCAGGTGAAGGCCACACCATCCGTGGTTCAAGCCGAGCCAAGTGAGGCCGTGCCCGAAGCGTGGCGATCGAACCGAGCCCGTGAGGGGCCCTGTTACTATGTGCTACCGTATGTCCACTTGGATGGTGGGGCTTGAACCTGCACTCACAGCGCAGGCGCCGTTCATCTTCGGAGATTTTGTGAATCTCCTTGTCCTCTGTACTGCGCAAGCGCTGCGCCTTCGCAGTATGGGCCGGACACAATCCGATGGCCGGACAGTTTTTGTCACAACACCGGTATACATGTCTATTCTGCACAAGGTACGGACAAGTCCTGTGGGATCCATGCCTGGTTCATTTTAATGAACGTGAGCTTGTCCACATTGGCTCTGGACAGGCGGCTGCGCTTGTCTGTGATAACGCCCCCTGCCGTGCTAAATACACGTTCAGATAATACACTGGCTGCAGGGCAGGCCAGCACCTCCAAGGCATAAGGGGCAAGCTCAGGCCATGTGCCCAATTTGGAGACCCAGAAGTTAAAGGGGGCAGACCCGTCATCCAGTACGTGTAGGCCTGTGGACACATACTGCTCAACCATGTTGGTGAAATGCTGCCTCCTGCTAAGACGTTCCATCTCAGCTGGTGGTGCTGGTTGTTGTGGCGTGCTGACAAAGCTTTTCCACATTTCAGCCATGCTAACCGTGCCTTCTGAGGTGCTGCCGGTGCCCCGGCTGCGTTGGCGACCTCTTCCTCCTCCTCTGCCTTCGCCTTGTGCTTCCACCGTACGCCCGCTGTCAGGTGGGAATGCCACCAGCAGCGCGTCTACCAGCGTGCGCTTGTACTCGCGCATCTTACGATCCCGCTCCAGTGAGGGAATTAAGGACGGTACGTTGTCCTTGTAACGGGGATCCAGCAGGGTGGCCACCCAGTAATCAGCACCAGTTAAAATGTGGGCAACTCGGCGGTCATTGCGGAAACACTGCAGCATGTAATCGCTCATGTGTGCCAGGCTTCCCAGAGGCAAAGAAAAGCTGTCCTCTGTGGGAGGTGTATCGTCTGTGTCCTCTGTATCCCCCCAGCCACGCACCAGTGATGGCCACGAGCTGGTCTGGGTGCCACCCTGCTGTGAAAATGGCTCCTCCTCCTCCTCCTCCATCTCCTCATCCACCTCGTCATCCTCCAGAACTATGCCCTTTCTGCCGGACAATTGTGTACCTGGCGTTTGTTGGTGCAGGAACCCACCCTCGTAGCCACTTGTGAAAGACTGCCCTGAAAGCCTTTGATATGATCTTGCTTCCTCCTCCTCCTCCTCCTCATCCTCCTGTGCCACATCCTCTTCCATCATCGCCCAAAGCGTTTTTTCAAGGAGGCATAGAACTGGGATAGTAACGCTAAGAACGGCGTCATTGGCACTGGACATGTTGGTGGAGTACTCGAAACAGCGCAACAAGGCACACAGGTCTCGCATGGAGGCCCAGTTATTGGTGGTGAAGTGGTGCTGTTCCGCAGAGCGACTCACACGTGATTGCTGCAGCTGAAACTCCACTATCGCCTGCTGCTGCTCGCACAGTCTGGCCAGCATGTGCAAGGTGGAGTTCCACCTTGTGGGCACGTCACATATGAGGCGGTGAGCGGGAAGGCCGAAGTTACGCTGCAGCGCTGACAGGCGAGCAGCAGCAGGGTGAGAACACCGAAAGTGCGCACACACAGCCCGCACTTTCTGCAGCAGCTCTGGCATATTGGGGTCATTTTTAAGGAACCTCTGGACCACCAAGTTCAGCACATGCGCCAGGCAAGTGATGTGCGTCAAACCGGCTAGGCCCAGAGCTGCTACGAGATTTCGCCCATTATCGCATACCACCAGGCCGGGCTTGAGGCTCACTGACAGCAACCACTCATTGGTCTGTTGTTCCATGTCCCTCCACAACTCCTGCGCGGTGTGGGTTTGTTCCCCCAAACAGGAAAGTTTTAAAACTGCCTGCTGTCGTTTACCCCTGGCTGTGCTGAAGTTGGTGGTGAAGGTGTTACGCTGACCGGATGAGGAGGCGGTAGAGGATGAGGAAGCGGAGTAGGAGGAGTTAGCAACAGGAGGCAAACTGAAGCGCCCTGCAATCCTCGGTGGTGGAAGGACATGCGCCAAACTGCTATCTGCCTCAGGCCCAGCCGCCACTGCATTTACCCAGTGTGCTGTTAGGGAGATATAACGTCCCTGACCGTGCTTACTGGTACACGCATCCGTAGTTAGGTGGACCTTGCCACAGATGGCGTTGCGCAGTGCACACCTGATTTTGTCCCCCACTTGGTTGTGCAGGGAAGGGATGGCTCGCCTGGAAAAATAGTGGCGGCTGGGCACGACGTACTGTGGGACAGCCAATGCCATCAGGCTTTTAAAACTCTGCGTCTCCACCAGACGGAATGACAGCATTTCAAAGGCCAGGAGTTTTGAAATGCTGGCATTCAGGGCCAGGGATCGCGAGTGGCAAGGGGGGTACTTCCTCTTCCGCTCCAATGTTTGGGAGATAGAGAGCTGAACGCTTCCATGGGACATTGTGGAGATGGTTGGTGACCCAGGTGGTAGTGTTGCTGGCAGATCCTCTGTTTGCGGGGTGGCAGGTGCCACTGTCACTACAGAGGTGGATGAAGAGGCCGAGACTGCAGCAGAAGAGGAAGCAGGAGGAGCCAGAGACCTTTCTTGTTTTTTGAGGTGTCTACTCCACTGCAGCTCGTGCTTTGCACTTAGATGCCTGGTCATGCAGGTTGTGCTCAGGTTGAGAACGTTTATGCCTCGCTTCAGCCTCTGATTGCACAGCCTGCAAACCACTCGTGTCTTGTCATCAGCACATTGTGTGAAGAACTGCCACGCTAGGGAACTCCTTGGACCTGGCTTTGGTGTGCTCGGTCCCTTGCTGCGTTGGGCAGTAGTGATGAGCCGAACACCCCCGGGTTCGGTTCGCACCAGAACCCGCGAACGGACCGAAAGTTCGTACGAACATTAGAACCCTATTAAATACAATGGATGCGAACGTTCGAATTCTAAAGTGCTAATTATAACAACTATTATGCATGTTATTGTCCTAAAAAGGGTTTGGGAACCCGGGTTCTGCACCAGGGGACATGTATCAATGCAAAAAGAAGTTTTAAAAACGGTCGTTTTTCGGGAGCAGTCATTTTAATGATGCATAAAGTGAAAAAAAAAAAGTCAAATATTCCTTTAAATATCGTACCTGGGGGGTGTCTAAAGTATGCCTGTGAAGTGCCACGTGTTTCCCGTGTTTAGAACTGTCCCTGCACAAAATGACACTTCTAAAGGAAAAAAAAGCCATTTAAAACTTCTTGCGGCTTTAATGTAATGTCTGGTCCCGGTAATATGGATGAAAATCTTTAAGAAAAATGGCATAGCTACCCCATGACCCCCCCCCCTACCCCAGCCCATTACCAGCCCCTTTGGGTCTTGTATGGATATTAAGGGGAACCCCGCACATAAAATAAAAAAGGCCCTATATACTCTGAACAGCCGTATACAGGCGGTGCATACAAGACAGGGACTGTAGGTTTGTTCTTATGTAGAATGTGTTTGTAATTTTGAACAGGTACATTGTTGAACTGTAGCTCCAGCCCAAAAATCTATTTTTAAACTTTTTGGGAAACATAGGTAAGGGTTATCACCCCTGTAACATTTGTTTTGCTGTCTGTGCCCCTGTTCAGAACATTTCACCTCACTTTCCGTCCCAATGACAACTGTTTTTGAAATGTGGTGTTTTTCTTGAAACAAGGATTGCTGATAAAGCATCAGTACAGAGGAGACACCTTTCTCCCATATTTATTCTTACAGGAGAGAATTTTCCTTCCTAGGGGTAGATTTCCTCTCACTTCCTGTTGTCTTCTTTCGTTTGCAAGTAGGAGTCGTTTGTAAGTTGGATGTTTGAAAGTAGGGACCTGCCGTATATACTCTGCAGAAATAGGCCCCTTAGTTGTTGGTGTTGGCACAACACTGTAAGCACTCACAGTTACTCTTGGTTGGTGCTGGAACGCCCTGCTGTCAACTATTATATCAGGAATTTTAATTACATATAATTGTTGAACAGTGGTAGTAAAAATTGGGGCTTTGATGGTGGTGCTGGTGCCACAACACTGTAAGCCCTGACAGTTACTCTTGGTGGGTGCAGCAATGGGCCCTGCTGTGAATTATTAGATCAAGAATTATAATTGCATGCCCCTGTTGAACAGGGGCTGAAAAATTGGGCTTTTCGTGGTGGTGGTGGTGGTGGTGGTGTTGCCACAACACTGTAAGCCCTCAGAGTTACTCTTGGTGGGTGCAGGAATGGGCCCTGCTGTGAATTATTAGATCAAGAATTGTAATTACATGCCCCTTTTGAACAGTGGCTGAAAAATTGGGCCTTTCGTGGTGGTGGTGGTGGTGGTGGCGTTGCCACAACACTGTAAGCCCTCAGACTTACTCTTGGTGGGTGCAGGAATGGGCCCTGCTGTGAATTATTACATCAAGAATTGTAATTGCATGCCCCTGTTGAACAGGGGCTGAAAAATTGGGCCTTAGGCACTGGTGGCACAACACTACAACCCCTCACAGATACTGTACTTGGAGCACAGCAATGAGCCCTGTTGCAAAGTATTGCTTCAAAAATTGTAATGACACGCCTCTGTTAAACAGGGGCTGAAAAATTGGGCCTTAGGCACTGGTGGCACAACACTACAACCCCTCACAGATACTGTACTTGGAGCACAGCAATGAGCCCTATGGCAAATTATTGCTAAAAAAATTGTAAGTACACGCCCCTGTAAAACAGGGGCTGAAAAATTGGGCCTTAGCCACTGGTGGCGGCACCCATAAACAAAAATGATCTTCCAAGCTATCATCATCAATCGTATCATTGAGGACTCGGAGGAGGAGGATAGCCAGTCAACATAACAGCACAGGCACTCAGCATCAGCATCAGTCTTGAAGGGACGTGACATGTTAAAATCAATTAGTCTGTTATATCAGCATCAGGTGTGTGGTAGCTGGTGGTGATCCAAGACTGGTTCATCTTGATGAAAGTCAGTCGATCAACCGAGTCGGTGGACAGGCGCACCCTGTGATCCGTGACAAATCCTCCAGCAGCACTGAATGTGCGTTCCGAAAGAACGCTGGATGCAGGACAGGCCAGTAGCTCAATTGCATACTGTGCAAGCTCTGGCCAGTGATCCATCCTCAAGACCCAGTAAGCCAGAGGATTTTCGGTGGGGAAGGTGTCCAAGTCTGACCTTGCCCCTAGATATTCCTGCACCATGTTTATCAGACGCTGGCGATGGTTGCTGGAACCAATCATACTTTGGGGCTGCGGACTAAAGAATTGTCTGAACGCATCGGTCAGACGGCCACCTTCCCCACCGCTCCTTCTTTGACTGGCCGAAGCCTCAGCAACTCGTTGTCCAGGACCAGGAGTTTGTAACCTCCCAGTCTCTGGGAACGCGTTGCACAGACCTTTCTGCAAGGCCTCCCGGAGTTGTCTCATCCTCTGCTCCCTCTGCGACGGTAACATAAGGTCCGCAACCTTACCCTTGTACCGTGGATCAAGGAGAGTGGCCAGCCAGTAATGGTCCCTCTCCTTGATCCGAAGAATACGAGGATCCTTCCGCAGACTTTGCAGGATCAGGGAGGCCATGCAGCGTAGGTTTGCTGAGGCATTCGCTCCGGAGTCCTCTGGGTCACTAAGGACGACATGATCCGCAGTCACCTCCTCCCAGCCACGTACCAGTCCACTGGTTTCTTGGGACTGTAAATCATCCCTAAAAGACTGCTGCTGATGATGCTGAGTGCCAGCCTCCACCTCCATGCTGACACAATCCTCCTCCTCCTCCTCCTCCTCCTCTTCCTGTGCGATGGGTGGGACAGAAGGAACACTGTCTGGGTAAAGGGGGCCTTGAGAGGCAAGGAAGTCCTCCTCTTCCTGCCTCTGTTCTGCCTCAAGTGCCCTGTCCATTATTCCACGCAGCGTGTGCTCCAACAGGTGGACAAGAGGTACAGTGTCACTGATGCATGCACTGTCACTGCTCACCATCCTCGTGGCCTCCTCAAATGGTGCCAGGACAGTGCATGCATCCCTGATCATGCCCCACTGGCGTGGAGAAAAAAAACCAAGCTCCCCTGACCCTGTCCTGGTGCCGTAGTCGCACAGGTACTCATTGATGGCCCTCTGCTGCGTGTGCAGCCGCTGCAGCATGGCCAACGTTGAGTTCCACCTGGTGGGCATGTCACATATAAGGCGGTTCTTGGGCAGGTTCAACTCCTTTTGCAGCTCAGCCAGGCGAGCACTGGCATTATAAGATCTGCGGAAATGCACACAGACTTTCCTGGCCTGCCTCAGGACATCCTGTAAGCCCGGGTACCTGCCCAAGAACCGCTGCACCACCAGGTTAAGGACGTGAGCCACACAGGGCACATGGGTCAGTTGTCCCTGTCGGAGGGCGGAGAGGAGGTTGGTGCCATTGTCGCAAACCACCATTCCTGGCTTAAGCTGGCGTGGCGTCAACCACCTCTCGGCCTGGCCCTGCAGAGCAGACAGGACCTCTGCCCCAGTGTGGCTTCTGTCCCCCAAACACACCAGCGCAAGCACGGCATGGCATCTTTTTGCCTGCGTACTTGCGTAGCCCCGTGAACGGCTACGGAGCACCGCTGGTTCATAGGACAAACCACAGGAAGAGGCCATGGAGGAAGAAGAAGAGGAGGGGGTGGAGGAGAGAGGTGTGTCACAACCTGTAGTAGCATTTTGGAGGCGTGGCGGTGGGACAACCTCCAACACTACTGCACCTTGTCCTGCATCCTTCCCAGCTGCCAAAAGAGTGACCCAATGGGCCGTGAAAGAAAGGTAACGTCCCTGTCCATGCCTGCTGGACCATGAGTCAGCGGTAATATGCACCTTACCGCTGACCGCCCTGTCCAGCGAGGCCAAGACATTGCCTTCCACATGCCGGTAGAGAGCCGGAATAGCCTTCCGTGAGAAAAAGTGGCGTTTGGGAACCTGCCACTGAGGAACCGCACATTGCACAAACTCACGGAAGGGGGCCGAGTCTACCAACTGAAAAGGCAGCAGTTGAAGCGCTAGCAATTTAGCCAAGCTAGCATTCAACCGCTGGGCATGTGGATGGCTGGGAGTGAACTTCTTTCGACGGTCCAGCAGCTGGGGCAGGGAAATTTGCCTGCTAGAATCGGACGTCGGTGTACTGCTAGCAGAGTGGCCGCAAGTACTTGGCTGTGACACACCTAATTCTACACCTTCATTCCTCTCAGTGCATGTTTCAGAGAGGACTGAAGTTATAGTGGGGTTGGAGATCCCAGCTGATGCGGTGCAAGGAGAGGTCCGCTTTGTTCTTTGGTGTGGGTCTTTGAGGTAGGCTTGCCAACGAGCTGCATGGCAGGTCAACATATGTCTGGTCAGGCATGTGGTACCCAAGCGGCTGATGTTTTGGCCACGCGATATACGCTTGAGACATATGTTGCAAACAGCAGCTGTGCGATCTGATGCACTAGCCTCAAAAAAGGCCCACACCAAGGAACTTTTTGAATGATGGGCAGAGGCAGCGCCCTGCACAGGCGGAGCTCTGCGGTGTGATTCCGTCGGTGTACTGCCCTTACGCTGGCCACCAAAGGGCATCCTGTCTCGTTGGAGATGTGCCTCCTCCTCATCCTCCTCCTCCTCTCTCCTATTAGGCACCCACGTGGAGTCAGTGACCTCATCATCCCCTCCCTCCTCATCACTGGAGCCAATCTGGCAGTATACTGCAGCTGCTGGAACATGACTGCCAGATTGGTGTCCTTCTTGAGCATCCCCTCTGTCTGCTCTCACCCTACTGCCTTCCTGTAGCTGGGTTTCATCATCAGACCCTTCGAAACGCTGGGCATCCTCCTGGAGCATGTACCCAACACTGTGCTCAAACAGTTCGGGGGACTCCTCAGGAGGAGGACATGGTGGGTCTAGGGAAGGAGTGACTGATGATGAGTCTGACATTGATACCAGGGAAGAGGACGCTTTGGCAGCTGCTTTGCCAGTACCCTGAGCCTGGGTGAGAGAGGATGAGGAGGAGGAGGAGGGCTTGGTCATCCACTCTACCAAGTCTTCGGCATGATGTGGCTCAACATGTCCAGCTGTGGAAAAGAAGGACAAGCGTGTCCCATGGCCATGTGCTGATGACAATGCACCGCGTCCACGACCAGCACTGTTGCCCCCAGACACAGAGCCTGCTTGCCCTCTTTTATTGCCTCCTGACTGTCTGACTCTCCTTGTTTGCCTTCCAGACATTCTAATAGATGGCCTGCAGGGAGATGGGAAAAAAGCAATAAGGGCTACCTTCAGGTGTCCTTCTCTGTCCCTTGAAACAAGGACTTGCACAGTGAAAGAAACTGACACTCTCCCTACCTACAGTTTTCTGTCCCTAGAAAAAATGTTTTTTTTTAAGCACAATATAGCACAAGGAGAATTCACTCACTGTCCTTCCAGGTCCCTGGAAACAAGGACTTGCACAGTGAAAGAAACTGACACTCTCCCTACCTACAGTTTTCTGTCCCTAGAAAAAATGTTTTTTTTAAGCACAATATAGCACAAGGAGAATTCACTCACTGTCCTTCCCAGTCCCTAGAAACAAGGACTTGCACAGTGAAAGAAACTGACACTCTCCCTACCTACAGTTTTCTGTCCCTAGAAAAAATGTTTTTTTTAAGCACACTATAGCACAAGGAGAATTCACTCACTGTCCTTCCCAGTCCCTAGAAACAAGGACTTGCACAGTGAAAGAAACTGACACTCTCCCTACCTACAGTTTTCTGTCCCTAGAAAAAATGTTTTTTTTAAGCACAATATAGCACAAGGAGAATTCACTCACTGTCCTTCCAGGTCCCTGGAAACAAGGACTTGCACAGTGAAAGAAACTGACACTCTCCCTACCTACAGTTTTCTGTCCCTAGAAAAAATGTTTTTTTTAAGCACACTATAGCACAAGGAGAATTCACTCACTGTCCTTCCAGGTCCCTGGAAACAAGGACTTGCACAGTGAAAGAAACTGACACTCTCCCTACCTAGAGTTTTCTGTCCCTAGAAAAAATGTTTTTTTTAAGCACACTATAGCACAAGGAGCATTCACTCACTGTCCTTCCAGGTCCCTGGAAACAAGGACTTGCGAAGTGAAAGAAACTGACACTCTCCATACCTACAGTTTTCTGTCCCTAGAAAAAATGTTTTTTTTAAGCACAATATAGCACAAGGAGAATTCACTCACTGTCCTTCCAGGTCCCTAGAAACAAGGACTTGCACAGTGAAAGAAACTGACACTCTCCCTACCTACAGTTTTCTGTCCCTAGAAAAAATGTTTTTTTTAAGCACAATATAGCACAAGGAGAATTCACTCACTGTCCTTCCAGGTCCCTGGAAACAAGGACTTGCACAGTGAAAGAAACTGACACTCTCCCTACCTACAGTTTTCTGTCCCTAGAAAAAATGTTTTTTTAAGCACAATATAGCACAAGGAGAATTCACTCACTGTCCTTCCAGGTCCCTAGAAACAAGGACTTGCACAGTGAAAGAAACTGACACTCTCCCTACCTACAGTTTTCTGTCCCTAGAAAAAATGTTTTTTTTAAGCACACTATAGCACAAGCACAAAACACACTGACACTCTCCCTACCTATCCTTCTCTTTCCCTAAACTAAAGGAATCCAGGTTAAGCAAGAAAGAAATAAAAGTCACTGTCCCTGCCTATGCTGCTCTATCCCTGCTCCGGAACACACTATACTAGGCCGCCGTGCTGGCGGCCTTTTATAGTGTGGGGAGTGTACTAAACACCCTCAGCAAAAATTGGCCACAGGCATCCTGCCTGTGGCCAATCATTGCTCTCCTCGCTGCCGGCGCTGTGATTGGCCAAGCATGCGGGGTCACAGTGCATGCTTGGCCAATCACAGCGCCTGGATGACACTGCGATGGCGTAGTGCATTGTGGGCCGTTCGCGTCACTCGAATTTGGCGCGAACGGCCCAAATCGTTCGATCTTCGTCGAACGATCGAACAGCCGATGTTCGAGTCGAACGTATGTTCGACTCGAACACGAAGCTCATCCCTATTGGGCAGTAGCAGACATACTGTCTAGCGAACGGACGCTCCGCTTTTGCACCCTGCTCCCTCTTCTGCTGTGCTGGTGGCTCTGTGCGACCACCGCCTCTTCCTCCAAACTACACTGGTCACCTGCATAACGTTCATTCCATGTGGGGTCGAGGACCTCATCGTCCTCCACATCATCTTCCACCCAGTCTTCACCCCTGCCCTCCTTGTCTGTCTGCACAATTGCGAAAGCAGCAGCAGTTGGCACCTGTGTTTCGTCATCATCCGAGACGTACTGCGATGGTCCTCCCATGTACTCATCATGAAACATAAGTGGTTGGGCATCGGTGCACTCAATCTCTTCCACTTCTGGGGCAGGGCTAGGTGGATGGCCCTGGGAAACCCTGCTAACAGAGTCATCGAAAAGCAGAAGAGACTGCTGCATGATTTGGGGCTCAGACTGCTTGGCTGATTTGCAAGGGGGTGAGGTGAAAGACTGATGGACATGGGTTTCAGGTGCCAACTCTGTTCTTTCATCAGAAGAGTGGGTGGGAGACAATGTGAAGGAACCCGAGGCACTGTCAGCAACCCAATCTACTATCGCCTGTACTTGTCCTGGCCTAAACATTCGTACAGCCTCATTAGGTGCGACAAAATACCGCCGCAGGCTCGGTCGCCTACTCGCACCTGAGGAAGGTGTTTCACTTGTGCGTGTATCTGGCACAGATCCACCACGTCCTCTCCCTGCAACAGGAGCTCCACCAGCAGCACTACGACCGGGGCCACCACATCCCTTTGACCTTCTCCTCATATTTTCCAAATTTAGGATCTTGCCCTAAATGGGTGTTTTTGGAAGAGCAGAACACACCCACAGTACGTAACCGCTGAATCGCACAGCTACAGAACTGCAGAAAATGCTATTAAAAAAAAATGTTGTTTTTTTAGTATAGCACAGTAGGAGAAAACTATATAGAAATTGTTTATTTCACACACCTCCAAATATGTATAACACACTGCAAACAATTTTTTGTGCCCCTAAACGGCGTTTTTTGGAAGAGCAGAACACACCCACAGTACGTAACCGCTGAATCGCACAGCTACAGAACTGCAGAAAATGCTATTCCAAAAAAATGTTGTTTTTTTAGTATAGCACAGTAGGAGAAAACTATATAGAAATTGTTTATTTCACACACCTCCAAATATGTATAACACACTGCAAACAATTTTTTGTGCCCCTGAATGGCTCTTTTTGCAAGCGTACATTAAAGTGCAAATTTTTTTATTTTATTTTTTTGCCCTAAACGGGTCTTTTTTTGCACGAGCAAAATAAAATGCTTTTTTTTTTTGCCCTATGGGTCTTTTGGAAAAGAGCACAATAAAGTGCCTTTTTTTTCCCCCTAAAAGTTAGATTTTCGCTGACACTGGGCTCATGGCAGTGTAAAAAGACTGCACTGCAACACAAACAGGTAAACCTATGCAGATCGCTGATTTTAATCTCTGAATCTGGACTCCTATATAATATTCTCTCTCCCTGAAAGCACCAACACAGGAACCTGGCCCTACACTACACTATCTCTCTATCTTTTCCCTCAGATTGTAGAATCAGGACTACCTCATCTATTTTTCTATCTCTCCCTAAAAGCAGCAGCAGCAGACTAGATCCTCTCCCTATCTATTCTGAAGCAGAGTGACATGTGTGCTGTGTGCCTCTAGCTTATATAGAAGCTGGGTCACATGTTGCACTGACCAATCACAGCCATGCCATTAGTAGGCATGGCTATGATGGCCTCTAAGGGCACACCAGCTAATCAAAAGGTGATTGGCTGGCCCCTGAAGCATTTCTAAATGCGTAATTAGATTGCCGAACCCGAACCCGGACTTTTGGGCAAAGTCCGGGTTCGGGTTCGGGAAAAAGCTAAAGTTCAGTACGGACCCGAACTTTACAGTTCGGGTTCGCTCAACACTAGTCTCCATCTCTTATTGGATGTGGTAGGGCTGCTATAAAATGCTTGAGCTGGAAGTACCTCCACTCATCAATCACCAACATATCCTTTTTTAATTTCAACTCTTGCATAGTGCAAATTTTTCCCCCTTGTGCAAGATCACGTAATTGTACTATTTCTTTTTTAATCCAGTTCCCCCCTATTGAACTTTTCCCCGGTGCAAAATAATTATTGTCTTTTAGTGCCATCAGTGGTGAATTATATTCCCATTTATTTTTCTTGTGTATTAAATCCCAAGTTTGCAGAACAATCCGTGTCAGTGTGTGTGTATTCTCTCCCAGTGACTTATATTGTGGTGGTATCCATATATTTCTCCCTAATTGTGTTTTAGCCATTGTGTGTTCTATATTGACCCACCTTTTCTCATTATTTAATTTGACCTATTCCACCACCCGTGTTAGCAAAACCGCCTCATAATACTTTTGGATATCAGGTACATTTAGTCCCCCTTGCCTTTTTGCTTTCTTCAAGACTTCCAGTGCAATTCTAGGTTTCTTATTGTGCCATATTAATTTTGTAGTAAGAGATTTTAATATTCTAAAATATGCTGGGGGAATGTATATGGGAAGCATCTGGTACTTATACATGATCTTCGGGAGTATTATCATCTTTAGGGCATTAATCCGACCCATCCACAATAGGGGGCGTGCTGCTATTCTCTTTATTTCTGTTTTTATTTCCTCTAATAATGGGATATAGTTTGCTTGATATATTTTTTCCGGTAATGCCGTTAATTTTATCCCAAGATATTTTATTTCTGTCTTTCTCCATGGGAATGTAAACTCTGTTCATCTTTCGGTTTCATGTTTATGTTTAATATCTCAGATTTACTCGGGTTGATCTTGAAATTAGATAGATCTCCGTATTTCTTTAATGCTTTCAAGAGGTTTGGCATTGTAATTCGAGGTTTTGATATATAAAATAATATATCATCTGCGAATGCAGCTAATTTATGTTCCTCATCTCCAACATTAAAGCCCCCTATGTCCACATCCCCCCGCACTGACGCTAGTAGAGTTTCCAGCGCCAATACGAACAGGAGCGGAGACAGGGGGCACACCTGTCTTGTCCCATTGTTAATCTCAAAGGGGAGTGAAAATGTTCCATTCACTTTTACCATTGCTGTGGGGCCTTTATATAGTGTTTGTATCCACTGCATCATCCTTGGGCATATCCCCATACTCTCCAGGGTACTCATCACGAATCCCCAGTCTACCCTGTCTAATGCCTTTTCGGCATCTATCGACAGGAGTAGGCCGGGGACCTTTCCTTCTCTTATTTTTTGAAGAAGCAGGAGTGTTCTTACCCCATTGTCCCTCCCCTCTCTACTTGGTACAAAGCCTACTTGGTCGGAATGGACCAACTCCATCATTAGATCTTTCATCCTTGTTGCTAATATTTTCGCGAACAATTTTGTGTCCGCATTTAACAATGATATAGGTCTGTAGTTTGAACACTTGGTGCTGTCTTTGCCTTTTTTTGCAATAATAGTAATTGATGCCAACAAAGGCTCTTTGCTCATCTCGTACCTCATTCCCAGTCCGTTCATATATGTACAAAGTTTTGGGGCCAAGATTTCTTTAAACCTTTTTAAGTATAGTGTCGTATACCCGTCTGGCCCTGGGCTTTTTCCTAATGCTGATTCTTTTAATGCCCGGTTAATCTCCTCTACTGTTATAGGTGTTTCAAGGGAAATCCTAGCTTTTTTTAGATATTCTTTTATTCTTTCTTTTCTCCCCACATCCCCTTGTCCTCTCTGATTGACTGAGTATAATTGTTCATAGAAATCTCAGAAGACCATCGCTATGTCCTTTGTATTATGAATCATTTCCCCTTTTTTATTTTGTATTTTTTCTATAAAGTTTATTATATATTTTTTTCTTAACATCCTTGCTAGGCATTTACTATTTTATTCCCCCACTGATATCTTTCCTTTGAGATTTTATTAAAGGTTTTTCTTCTTTCCTGTTCTAGTAATTCCTTTAGTTTGTCTCTTTTTATTACTAGTTCTTGTGACAGTTCCTGATTTTGCCCATTTCCTTTTTTTATGTCTTTGCTCTAGTAGGTACATTTCTTCTATTAGTTTTCCCCTCTTTTTTATTCTTTCCTTCTTTTTCCTAGCTCCCAGTGAGATCAGGATTCCCTTATGTAGGCTTTATGGGCCTCCCACAGGGTATCATCCGCAATCTCACTGGTTTCATTTAAACTGAAATATTGTTCTAGTTCTTTTTTTATTATCTATTCCCCTTGTTTATTTAATAGATCTTAATTTAACCTCCATGAATACCCTTGTGTCTGCGTTTCTGGTATCTTTAGCTTCACGGTTATTGGTGCATGGTCAGAGAGTGTAGTTATTTTTATATTGGAGGAAATTAATAGGTCCAGCTTCCTATGTTCAATCAACCAATAGTCAATCCTAGTGTACGTCCCATGCACAGGGGAGTAGAACGTAAAATCTTGTGTCCTGGGATGTTGTATTCTCCATACATCCACTAACTGATAGTGGTGTAATTTCTGTTTTATCATATTTAACTGAGCATTCCTCGTCCCCTGTACACGGGACGTACTATCTTGTTTCGGATCCATGCAGAAATTCAAGTCCCCCGCTATGAACACTTTCCCCCTTTCAAATTCCGACAATTTTTTTCAGGGCTTCCCCCAGATACTGTATACCGTCGGACCTCTATTAGGACAGTATATATTTACTAATGTGCACTCCATTCCCAGCAGCTTCCCCTTTAAGACGTTGGTGGTGGTGGTGTAATGGTATGGGGGATATTTTCTTTGCACACTTTGGGCCCCTTAGTACCAATTGAGCATTGTATAAACGCCACGGCCTAACTGAGTATTATTGCTGACCATGTCCATTACTTTATGACTACAGTGTACCCATCTTCTGATGGCTCTTTCCAGCAGGATAATGCACCATGTCACAAAGCTCAAATCATCTCACCACTAGTCACTGTACTCCAATGGCCTCCACAGTCATCAGATCTCAATCCAATAGAGCACCTTTGGGATGTGGTGGAATGGGAGATTGGCATCGTGGATGTGCATCCGACAAATCTGCAGCAACTGTGTGATGCTACCATGTCAATATGGACCAAAATTTCAGAGGAATGTTTTCAACACCTTTTTGAGTCTATGCCACAAAGAATTAAGGTAGTTCTGAAGGCAAAGGGTGTCCAACCCAGTACTAGCAAGGTACCTAATAAAGTGGCCTGTGAGTGTAGGTGTGAATACAATCTTAAAATTATTGGAACAGGAGAGGACCACTCTACGGGAAAGCACAATTTGTGGTGAATGTTCTGCCAGGCTCTGATGAAGTCTTACAATGAAACTTGTTGGGTGTGCTTAAAGTGTATGTCCATTAAAAAACTTTCAGAAACCCTGCTGTAAAAAATGTCATGCAGCCATCATTGAAGTGCTTATGGGCAGGCAAGGGTAGCAAAAAGGCAGCAGCGGGTCAGCAGCATTGAGATGCCACTAAGGGTGAAGGGAAGATGAAAACAAGTATTTTATTACAATAAAATCATAATATCATTCAAATTGGGTTTACATGTACTTTAAATATATAGTATTTATTATGTGTTTCTCCTGCAAACTCTCTATGTACATGAGACATTCTGTGTAATTTTGCTACTTGTGGAGGCGATATTTAGTTTTGTGTATTATCTTAGGAAAGCGTTCCCAGTTTATGACAAGTCTACAGTGTGACTGACATAGAGTGTCTGCACTATCTATGTAGCCAGCTTATAAAACTACAATTCATTGTTTAGGGCTCCAGTTACCCCGGCAAGGCGATGAGAGCTTGTTTCTAACAAATTGATCACATCTGTCAGGCCGGTGGAAATGTCTGTTTAAATTTTCCCATGTTCTCCAATGAGCTTACCAAGAGGAAGTCTTATCACTGATAGTTTGAAAATGTTATTATATACAGTCAAGTAGATGGTTTTCATTAACTGTATCTGCCGTTCCTTTATATCATGCCACCACCGCCATGTACAGACCTTTACGGTAAATCCTGAGATCAGGCTGCAATGGATTTCTTAAACAAACGCCTTGGGCGGATGTAGAATTTAACAGGTATCATTTGTAAGTGGTTAGTTTATACAATTTGTAGATATGAAAAGATTGCAATGTAAAATAAACCGCTGGTGTTAAGCTAATATTGAATTTTTCCATATCTTAAAGTGGTTTCAACCAAAGACAAGTTAACCATAAAGAGGAAATGCACAGTGATGTATTACGTTTTTCTTCAACAAGTTAAAAATTTGAAATAGAGTGCTTGGAAGATTTGCTTTAAGTGTGTTTATAATCACAATTGTAAAACTGCTTTTCTGAACATTACTAGTTTGATCATTTTTAATATAACTTTTCTTATGTTAAAAAAATAAAATAAAAACATTGCTAGCGTGATGATGATTACACTCTCAAATTCCACCGCTGGAGACCAGAATATGACTTATTACACACTCACTCTCCCACTATGCAGGGATTTGCATAGATTTGCTCTGGAACAACAATCTAAGCACTAGCAGACTGAGAGAAAACATCACTGGGGCACGTTATCTACACTGTTGACCTTTTACACACAGATGGTAGCCACCACCAAGTTTTAACAGAAACAGACACCATTCACAGGATCTGCTGTTGCAATTCTGACCTTTTAAAATGAATGCCTGTATCACTTTGTGCCACACCCAGACAGGAATATAACAGAGTTTACAATACTGTAGCTCCCCACAAAGAATTGAGAGTAGGGTTGCCACCTTTTCTTCAAGCCAAACCTGAACACTTTAGTGACACATATTTTTATTTATTTTTTTAAGGGGAACATTGTGGACCCTGTTGTAAAGGGTAATTCTGATGAAAGGGGGGTTCTGCTCAAAAAAGCCCCACTTGCATTAGAGATCCCAGCATTCCCCATTAAATTAGAGTTCCCGGAGCCCCCTTACGTCAGAGTCTTACTTTAGTGTACAAACTTGCATGAGGCAGGAGAGAGATAGGTGGGAGGGGGGAGACTTCAGTCATAGCCAGTAGATGGTGAGGATAGAAGGTCAGGAATCTGCACCTTTCATCCACTATGTATCTTCCAGCTGCTAGGCTTCACATTTACCACACACACACATCCCTTTTCTGAGGCACAGCATGCCAAGGATTGGAGTGTGGGCAACCACAGAAGTGTAGGGGCAGCAGATCAAGCTCTCTCTACTCTCCCTTCTGTGTGTGTGTGGGGGGGGGGACTTTGCTAGCTCTAGGCCCGTGCACAGGCCTATGCACTCAGCGCTTGTGGTACTCAATTACTTGGGGAGCCACAGTCTGGTCTAAATAATGTGTTTGGGTTTCAAGCAGTCTGAAACACGGACAAATAATTTAAAACGTGGATTGTCCGGGGGAATCCTGGACAGGTGGTAACCCCTAGAGCAGCCTTTCTCAACCTTTTCAACACAGAGGAACCCTTGAAATAGTTCTCCGGTCTCGGGGAACCCCTGCTAAAAATTACAGATCTACAATTCATGAAACCTTTGTGTGATGGTCAGTGGGAAGAATGGTCCTTACACTTGTGGTCATTGGGAAGAATTACCTCCTTACAGAGAGCTAAAAAGATCAATGGTGTCAGTAGGAGATTATCTGAGAGGCAGAAATTGCCCAATGCTGAAGGAACCCCTAGCAACCTCTGGAGGAACCCTAGGGTTCCACGGAACCCTGGTTGAGAATCACTGCCCTAGAGTGATTATCACTAGGTCAGGTTAATTACACAGTTAACCTTTTACACACACACACATAGTAGCCACCTTCACATACCTTAACAGAAACAGATACCATTTACAGCATCTGCTGTTGTAATTTTGACCTTTTAAAGAAATGTCTGTCTTACTTGCTGCCATGCACAGACAGGAATGTTACATGCCGCGTACACACGAACGTTTTTAATGTTATTGAAAAAAACTAAGTTTTTCTCAACATGATTCTTCTCAAGCCTGCCTTGCCTACACACTATCATGAAAAAAAATGCTCGAGCAAAGCGCGGTGACGTACAACACGTACAACGGCACTATAAAGGGGAAGTTCCATTCGGATGGCACCACCCTTTGGGCTGCTTTTGCTGATCCTCATGCTAGTAAAGTTTGGTGAGAGACGATTTGCGCTTTTCAGCCTCGTGCTCTTCAGTCCGTTACAGCGTGACGAATGTGCTATCTCCATTACGAATGCTAGTTTTACCAGAACGAGCGCTCCCGTCTCATCACTTGCTTCTGAGCATGCACGTTTGTTTCACGTCATTAAAGCCTACACACAGCCATTTTTTATGATGAGAAAAACAACGACGTAAAACGACGAGAAAAATTAGAGCATGTTCCAAATTTTTAATGGCCATTTTTCACGTCGTGAAAAATGCTCTGGAGCCCACACACAATCGTTTTTAATGACCAAATAAAAAAATGGCATTTACAGAGTTTACGATACTGTACCTCCCTACACAGGCAAAAGTGCTTCATAGATGCAATTTAATGATTTTTAAATATTGTTTAAATGAAAAGAAGAGAAAAATGGTGCAGGAAACTTCTAACAGATAAAAGTATTACAAAATAGACAATAAGAAATTAGTAATGAAGTAAAGTTTGCCTCGTGTTTGGTTCCATGCAGAGTCCAGTTTGCTTGCAGGGTAATTACAATATGATATAGCAATGTCACTGGCTGCCAAAAATTACTCTCATGACCCGTACGCACGAGCGGTTTTCACGTCGAAAAAAAACCCGATGGTTTTCCCGACGGAATTTCTCTCAAGCCTGCCTTGCATACACACGGTCACACAAAAGTGTGGTGAACTTTTGACTGCCAAGAACGCGGTGACGTAAAAGACTAGGACGAGCCGACAAAATTAAGTTCTATGCTTCGGAGCATGCGTCAAATTGTTTCCGAGCATGCGTGGCTTTTTTCCCATCGGAAAAGCATACAGACAAACGGTTTTCCCGCTAGGATTTTTTCCTGACGGGAAAAAAGAGATCCTGCTCTCTTTTTTTTCCCCGGCCGTTTTCCTGTGGGAAAAGTCCAATGGAGCATACACACGGTCGGGATTCCCGTCGAAAATCTCTCATCGGACTTTTTCCAATGGGAAAACCGGTTGTGTGTACAGGGCATTAGTATTCCATCATTCATAGTTTCAATGGTGAATGAAAGCTGCAGTTGCCAAATGCAACAGCATTTTGTTGTCTCTAGAGAGGGCCTCGAAGATCTTATCACATCCACTCAAATGGTCTGAGGGCTGTTAAGATATTTTATTATGCTCAGCAGAAACACACTAATAATAATTATTTTATATACTGTACATCTATATTTCCATCTGACAAAGTTTCACAATCTAGCAACTAACATATTATTGAACAGAATGAAATTATGGTTAATTAGAGACCAAATATGATGTGGATGTTATCTATATTATCGCATAGAAGATCTAATGTGCTTTATTAGCCTCATGGACTTTGTAATATAGTAGTTTTTAATCTTAGCATCTTAACAAAGAATGATCTAAATTTTTTAAAGAAGGTAACTCCTTTGCAGTAAGATATAAGGAGAACGTATGAAACTTAATTCATATGTAAGTTCATCCGTATGTTAGTATAGGTCACTACTCTACAGTCTGAGAGATGCGTTTTCATTGCTAGGCTGTTTACAACTAGTATTTGACAGGGCCATTTAGAGTCTTCTGCAGACTCTAGGCTAAGTACTTTTTATGATACCGCTACATTCACAGCTGGCATGCATTCTGCCAACAGTGCTTCAAGCTGGTCAGTGGCTTTTTAAATGCTTCACTTTCTCTGGCTGCCTACCACAGACATGAGATTTTAATCTGACCATTTTGTCACTGACAGGGATGAGCCGAACACCCGCCTGGTCGGTTCGCACCAGAACCTGCGAACAGACAGAATGTTCATGTGAACTTTAGAACCCTATTAAATACAATGGACTCGAACGTTCGAAATCTAAAGTGCTAATTATAAAGGCTAATATGCAATTTATTGTCCTAAAAAGTGTTTGGGGACCCGGGTCCTGCCCCAGGGGACATGTATCAATGCAAAAAAAGGTTTAAAAAATAGACGTTTTTACGGGAGCAGTGATTTTAATAATGCTTAAAATTAAAAAATAAAAGTGAAATTTTCCTTTAAATTTTGTACCTGGGGGGTGTGTATAATATGCATGTAAAGTCACGCATGTTTCCCGTGCTTAGAACTGTCCCTGCACAAAGTGTCATTTTTGAAGGAAAAAAAGTCATTTAAAACTCACTCGCGGCTATTTATGAATTGTCGGCTTTTATCAATACATAGAAAAGTCATTGATCTTCAGATCTGGCATGGATTTTTAAGGGGAACTCCACCCCAAATTTTTTAAAAAAATGGCGTGAAGTCCCCCCAAAAATCCATATCAGACCCTTATCCGAGCACGCAACCTGGCCGGCCGCAGGGGAAGAGGGGGGGACGAGAGAGCGCCCCCCCCTCCCTCCTGAACCGTACCAGGCCACATGCCTCATCCCCACAACCCTTGCCCGGTGGTTGTGGGGGTCTGCGAGCAGGGGGCTTATCGGAATCTGGAAGACCCCTTTAACAAAGGGGACCCCCAGATCCCGGCCCCCCTATGTGAATTGGTAAGGGGTACATTGTACCCCTACCATTTCACGAAGAAAGCGTAAAAAAATGTTTAAAAAACACACAAACACCTTGAAAAAGTCCTTTATTAAAAAAAAAAAAAACATTCCAGCGATGAAATCCAGTGTCCCCCGGCGATCCCGATGTCCAGCGCTGTCCGGCATTGGCTGTGCCTGAGCGGACCTGATGGGGAACTTCCTCCGCAGTGTTTTAAATGTATAGACCCGCCCCTTCTAAAGTTCCCCATCAGGTCCGCTCAGCGGACCAGATGCGGAACGCGAGAAGGGGCGGGTCTATTCATGTATTACACAGCGAACAAAGTTCTCCATCCGGTCCGCCCCCTCGGTATGTCCGACCCCGCCTACGTCATTGGCCTGAGTGGGGAATTTCCTTCACTGTGTAATTTAAATTTACACAGTGAAGGAAGTTTCCCACTCAGGCCAATGACATAGGCGGGGTCTGACATACCGAGGGGGCGGACCTGATGGGGAACTTCTCGCACTTTGTAATACATGTATAGACCCGCCCCTTCTCAAGTTCCCCATCAGATCCGCTCAGCCAATGACTAGGTGTAAGGCTGAGGACCTGATGCGGAACATGAGAAGGGGCGGGTCTATACATGTATTACACAGCGAACGAAGTTCCCCATCAGGTCCGCCCCCTCGGTATGTCAGACCCCGCCTACGTCATTGGCCTGAGTGGGAAACTTCCTTCACTGTGTAAATTTAACCTGACGGGGAACTTCGTTCGCTGTGTAATACATGAATAGACCCGCCCCTTCTCGCGTTCCGCATCTGGTCCGCTGAGCGGACCTGATGGGGAACTTTAGAAGGGGCGGGTCTATACATTTAAAACACTGCGGAGGAAGTTCCCCATCAGGTCCACTCAGGCACAACCAATGACGGACAGCATTGGGCATCGGAATCGCCGCGGGACACTGGATTTCATCGCTGGAATGTTTTTTTTTTTTTTTTAATAAAGGACTTTTCCAAGGTGTTTGTGTGTTTTTATTTACATTTTTTGACACTTTCTTCGTGAAATGGTAGGGGAGCAATGTACCCCTTACCAATTCACATAGGGGGGGCCAGGATCTGGGGGTCCCCTTTGTTAAAGGGGTCTTCCAGATTCCGATAAGCCCCCCGCCTCCAGACCCCCACAACCACCGGGCAAGGGTTGTGGGGATGAGGCCCTTATCCCCATCAACATGGGGACATCCTCTCCATGTTGAGGGCATGTGGCCTGGTACGGTTCAGGAGGGAGGGGGGCCACTCTCTCATCCCCCCCTCTTCCCCTGCGGCCGGCCAGGTTGCGTGCTCGGATAAGGGTCTGGTATGGATTTTTGGGGGGACTCCACGCCATTTTTTAAAAAAAATTGGGGTGGAGTTTCCCTTAAAATCCATGCCAGATCTGAAGGGCCTGGTATGGATATTTAGGGGGAACCGCACGCCATTTTTTTTTTAATTTGCGGCGGGGTTCCCCTTAATATCCATTCCACACCTGAAGGGCCTGGTAATTGAATTTGGGGGAACACCCACGCTTTTTTTTTTTTTTATCAATGACTTTTCTATGTATTGATAAAAGCCGACAATTCATTAATAGCCGCGAGTGAGTTTTAAATGACTTTTTTTCCTTCAAAAATGACACTTTGTGCAGGGACAGTTCTAAACACGGGAAACATGCGCCACTTTACATGCATATCATACACATCCCCCAGGTACGAAATTTAAAGGAATATTTCACTTTTATTGTTTCACTTTAAGCATTATTAAAATCACTGCTCCCAAAAAAACGGCAGTTTTTAAAACTTTTTTTTGCATTGATTCATGTCCCCTGGGGCAGGACCCAGGTCCCCAAACACTTTTTAGGACAATAACTTGCATATAAGCCTTTATAATTAGCACTTTAGATTTCTCCCATAGACTTTTCGAATTTGCCCCAAACACCCCAAATTGTTCGTTGTTCGGCGAACGGGCGAACAGGCAATGTTCAAGTTGAACATGAGTTCGACTCGAACTCGAAGCTCATCCCTAGTCACTGACTTTTGAATTTTGAAGAAATGAGGGTGGCACTGTGGTTTATACGATTTCCCCATTTTTTCCACACAATTTGGGGTTCAGATCTCATTACGGTATATTTACTGCTAGTCATTTTTAAACATGCAAACACATTAAGGATCGATGCATTAATAAACAAAACATGTTTTTGTGATACATTGTGGTAATGCACACTTACTGCCATGTTTTGTGCTTAGTCATTTTAAATGGGTTGCGTTATTGTGTGTTGATTCAGTACACAAGAGCAAACAGGCCTGAATGGGCCCTAAAACATTAAATGAAACAGGAGAATGGCAACCTTACTGTAGCAATCTCTTTTCATGAATCAATGAACATACAAAAGCTCTTTCTCCTGGACCAATGACATTTAAAGTACCAGTGCACCCAAAACCAATAGCAACTGTTTTTTTTCTGTCTTTCAAGGATTCCAAAGATGATGCCAGTCCTGGAGACAAATTGCCAGCAGAATCACCTGAAAGGAGGTTCTACTTACTTCTAAAGATGTGTTTCCTTGCTCCATCCAAGTGCTTGTGTGACATGACCCAAATGTTATTTTTTCAGCTCCACAAACTTTCTGAAAGAAGTAGAGATGGTCCCTTGTGGGATTGTTTCTTTTTTTATAATGGTAGGCGTGACAGGAGGAGTGTGGATACCCATGTACAGGGCCGGATTGGCCTACAGGGATACCGGGAGATTTCCCGGTAGGCTGCCTGTCCTGGGGCCACTTTAAGGTAAGCTGTGGGTGTGGGTGGCTGCAGTGCACCCCTCCCTCCTCCTGTCACACATAGTGGTCGGAGTTCAGTGTGAAAGTTCGGCCGCGCTGTGACAAAAGTCCTGCCCTCTTCCTAGACCAGCTCATGTGATAGACGCAGTGTTCTGTCTATCACAAGAGCTGGTCTAGGAGGAGGGTGGGACTTTTGTCACAGGCAGCACGGCATGCTGAGGGCAGGTCAGGATTGCAGCATAGTCCCCAGGAGACGGGGGTAGGTCCCGATGCAGACAGACCACTTCCCTGAGCAACGGCAGCAACTTTAAACCGAGAAAGTGGTGTCCGCGGGTCAGAGCACCAGCAAAGCCCCACCCCCCTCCCTCCCTGCACACAGACTCGCCCACCTATGTGTCTACACAGCCACCTTCACCTGCTTCCCATCACTGGAGCACCCACATAGGTAGTGGCGGTGCTGCGCATGGAGGAGAGGGGCGGGGGCAATATTTACTTGCCAAAGGTGGAAGATCTGTTGTGACAGCAAGTCGTTCAGAGAGTGGCTTGTTAGTTGTTACATGACAACTATGAGATATTTGTATTTTTTTTTATTATTATATATTTATGTGTGTATTTATTTATTTTTGTATGTATTTATTTATGTGTGTATTTATTTTTATTTATTTATGTATTTATTTATTTTGCTAAGGACAAATGCAACTGTCTGTAGTACACCGATGAAAGGAACTTGGGGTGTCCACATACACACTTTAATAAACAATCAATTTATTTACTGTACAGGATTTATAATTTCATCAACAGTTTGCGCAGCACTTTACACCAATGAGGGCAGACAGGACAATTATTATATAATTCAATACAGGAGGAATCAGAGGGCCCTGCTAGTTACAGAGCTTACAAGCTAAAAGGGAGGGTCAGTTGATACAAAAGGTAATAACTGGGGAATGAACTGATGGAGAAAACAGAATTGAGCGATCGTGCGTCTCTGTTCCCAAACAAAATGTATGCCCCTTTTTTCACACAAATAGAGCTTTCTTTTGGTGGTATTTGATCACCACTACGGTTTTTATTTTTTGCGCTATAAGCAAAAAAAGACCAACAATTTTGAAAAAAACATAATTTTTTACTTTCTGCTATAAAACATACCAACAAAAAATGTCTTCATCAATTTAGGCCAATATGTATTCTGCTACAAAAAGCATAAATTGATTGGTTTGCGCATATAGTGTCTAGAAACTGTGGGATATTTTTTTTTTGCCAATTTTTTTTGCTGCAATTGTGGGCACGGTAAGGCTGCAATGGGCATGGTAAGGTTGCAATTATGGGCATGGTGAGGCTGCAATTATGGGCACGGTAAGGCTGCAACTGTGGGCAGGGTAAGGCTGCAATGATCGGCACTAGACATGTGCACTGCCAAAATTTTTTTTTGTTTTTTGTTTTTTTGGAAATTCGGGAAACTCGAATATTTAGTTTTTTCCGTTTTCGTTTTTTTTCGTTTTTTTAGTTTTTTTGCTTTTTTCGGAAATTCGGGAAATTGGAAAAATTCGTTTTTTTTCGTTTTCGTTTTTTCCGTTATTTGCTTTTTTCGGAAATTCGGGAAATTCGGAATTCGGAAATTTTCGAATTCCGAATTTTCGGATTTCCAAAAAAGCAAAAAACGAAAAAAATTTTTTTTTTCGATTTTTGTAAATTCTGAGATTCCAGAAATTCGGAATTCGGAAATTCAACTTACCAAATTTCCCATTTTAGAATTTTAGATTTTCGAATTTTGCAATTTTGAATTTTCGAATCTCGAATTTTCGAAGTTCCGAATATCGGAAATTCGGAAATTCCGAATATCGGAAGGGTCAATGCTCAAGGGTCTGGTTTACAGTTATCACTGGTCCTATAGGCAGCCTCACCATGCCCATAATTGCAGCCTTACCGTGCCCATTAGACATGTGCAATTCGTTTAGTTTCAAATTAGTTTTTGACGAATTTAGAGAAATTCGTTAATTCTGAAATTTCCGAATTTCCAAATTTCCACATTTTTTAATTTCTGCATTTTCGGATTTTCGGATTTCCGAAATTCCGAATTTCGGAAATTTGAAATTTCGGGAATTCGAAATTTCGGAAATGCAAAAATCTGAAAATTCGGAAATTGAAAAATCCGAAAATTCGTTAATTGAAAAATTCGGAAATTCGAAAATTCGGAAATTCGAAAATTTGGAAATTCGGAAATTCGAAATTTCGGAAATCCGAAAATTCGGAAATTGAAATATTCGGAAATTCGGAAATTTCGAATTAATGAATTTCTCTAAATTCGTGAAAAACGAATTAGAAAGTAAACAAATTGCACATGTCTAATGGGCACAGTAAGGCTGCAATTATGGGCATGGTGAGGCTGCAATGTACCTATAGGACCAGTGATATAGATATAGGTCCCTTGAGGGGACCATCCCAAATCTTTTTTTTTTCATATGCTCACAAACCAGTGAGTAACTCTCTGTCACTTACCTGCCATACGTCACCTGTGTTGATCCAAATTAAGCCTCTACTGGATGCATTTTCAGAGCTTAAGTCACATAACATACCAATGAGCCCAAAAGTCCCTTTTGAGAGAGTCAATTAGCACAGGCATCCTTGAAAATCCATAGCAGGCAGCATGGTGGCAGGACTGCATTGTCTGGCCATGCTGCCCTGCTGCTTGCTTTCCCCTCATACCTGCAACAGCAATAGGTATAAACTTTGCCAGTCTCACTTCTGCACTCTTTAGTTGCATTCCATTTTTCTGACCTGAATCTCCTTTTATTTGTCAGAAGCTGCCTAATGAGTTCACATGGCTCTCACCATTCAGTTAAATAAGAGGCACATTAGGTAGGTGCACATTTCAAAAGAAAGCAATTTCCTCTTATACCTTGCTCTGTCTCCAGTCCTGCCTGTAAGGACTCCAGAACCGTTCTTCCCAGACCCATAAATCCTCGCATCACTTGCATTCTTCTTTGCATAGGCATCGGTCCTTTGTGTCACGCTCATGAGACAATCTCAGTGTACAGCATTGTTGTGCTGTTTTCCCGAACAAATAATTTTGCGATCCATATTTTTACCAAACTGGCCAGGGATAAGGATACAGAAAGTAGAGAACCAGCATCCCTACATGGTACAACACTACATATCAAAGCTCTCAATATAACTGGGATAGCCTACAGCCCAACCACAGGAAGCATACCTTAACCCTCCACCCCAAGGCAGGCACCTCTTTTGCAGCCTCCATCAGTTTCCCCAAAAAAAGGAGGAGGAAAAGGACAGGGAGGTCAAAGCTGGCAATTATAATTTGGGTTTTGATTAACCTTTAGTGATACTATAGATTGCAATCAATTAACTAGAATCCACTGACACACCAAAGAAAGTAAACACACCTTTAGAATTGCCAGTCCACTTCTTGTTCATGGAACAAATAAACAAATTGATTCAAGAATAATGACAAACATGGATAAAACTTGAGACTGAATTGAGTTGATTGCATGACGCTGAGACCCTAGGTGGATTCTACTCAATGCCCATGATGGTATTGTGACAAAACTCTGCTACTATTATTCCGATGGCTCACCTGAGTGATGTTTAGGCTGATTTCATACACCGAGACACCCCTGTGGAATACCTTAGGAAATCTGAATATTGGTTGGATCAAAGATTTAGGGAGCCACACTGGAATGTTCAAATCCAAACTGGAGGTGTTATTCCAAAACATTTAGTGAACTCAATAGCCCAAGCATTTCGGGGGCCTCACCCTGCCCCTTTCATCAGGGTTTAAGAAAATGGCTGATGGAGGACTTCAGGCTGGAGATAAAATTAGGATAATTGTAGATTGAAAGTCTCAAGAAGCCAGTGAATGCAGCAAGCAAGACATTCGGAGTGGATACAAAACAGGCTTCCTTTAATTAGTTTCTCACTTTATACCTATTCTCACTTTATACCTCTTCCCTGGGCCAGTTGATAACCTCCCATGGCTTCCAATACCACCTCTATGCCAACAACTCCCAGATCTATCCCTCCACTCCTCAACTCACCCCCTCAATCCCCTCACGGATCTCAAACTTACTGAATGACATATCGGTATGGATGTCACACCACTTTCTCAAACTCAATCTTTCTAAAACTGAGCTTGTTATATTTCCTCCTTCACGGTCCCCCCCCCGTGTGACTTCACCATTAATATAAACAACACAACCATTGGTCCCTCCACACATGCCAGGGTCCTGGGTGTAATCCTTGACTCAGACCTCTCCTTCAGCCCCAATATTCAATCGCTGGCTAAATCTTGCCGCCTTAACCTCCGCAACATCTCCAGAATTCGACCCTTCCTGACTAATGACACCACAAAGCAACTTATTCATTCCTTGATTATTTCCCGCCTTGACTACTGCAACTCTCTCCTTAATGGCCTACCCTTAAGCAGGCTATCCCCCCTCCAGTCTATTATGAATTCTGCTGCTAGACTATTACACCTCACTAACCGATCCGTGACTGCTGCTCCTCTCTGCCAATCCCATCACTGGCTTCCCCTACCTCACCGTGTAAAATTCAAAATGCTAACCACAACATACAAAGCCATTCACAACATTGCCCCCATCTACATCACCAACCTCATCTGCAGCTATCGCCCAAATCGTCCCCTCCGCTCCTCCCAGGACCTTCTGTTCTCTAGCTCCCTTGTTACCTCCTCCTATGCTCGCCTTCAAGACTTCTCCAGAGCCTCTCCCATCCTCTGGAACTCCCTGCCCCAGTATGTCCGATCAGCCTCTACCCTGTCCACCTTTAGGAGATCCCTGAAAACCCATTTATTCAGGGAAGCCTATCCCACACCCACCTAACAACTATCCCCAAGACACCCCCATCAAATTCTCTGCAACTATTACCTTTTGTACCACCACCCCTCCCTTTTGAATGTAAGCTCTACGAGCAGGGCCCTCCTGTACCTTTTGTATTGAACTGTACTGTAATTGTGTTGTCCCCCCTATACATTGTAAAGCGCTGCGTAAACTGTTGGCGCTATATAAATCGTGTATAATAATAATAATAATAATTAGTTAGCATTTTAGGCCTGGAAACAAATAATAACGTTTTCTTCAAGAACTTAAAATGTGTGTAATTATCTACCACTTGTATGCTGCCATGTTGCCCCAAGAAAACTGTGAAATTGTTCATACTTACTGTAATATTCCCTTCCTGGTGTCAGTACTTTACAACATACTTGCTTTCAGTTATCAAAATGGGGGCAGGCCTTTCAATTATCTGTTTTATAGTTATCATTGTTCCTGTAGGTAAGTAAGGGGGCAGAGGCACTACCACATGTATGCTTTCATGCACGATCAAGAAAGGAATGAAACCACATTATGGTTTTGTACTGGCTGATCTCCTAAAAAAGAACTCTAGCCAGAATTAAAAGCACCTATAAACCTAAATATATTTCTGTCTTTTGACCACAATGGATTCCTAATATGCTGATGGAACAATATAACACCCAACTAGATTATTCAGTAGTGGGAATACTTGAGCCAAAGGTTATTCAAATGTGATTCCCCAGGTGTCATAATGCTCCATTTAGAAAGTGTGTAAATTGTCTATAAGTGGCTTGTTTTCATAATTGACCACTTTGCTTTAAAGGAGTGGTGTGCACTCTCAAGAAAAAAGTGAAGATCAAATAATATTATAGCCTTTGTTCTTGGGCAATTTAAAAAGCCAAAAGCTTGCACCATGTGTATTGTATCAAAGAGCTTTCATTGGGGTTCTCTTCAAAGATGCTCGCCTCAAGGCTATGGACAAAGTGTTCTATATATTGTACCCAATCACTAAAATCACATATAAGTGTTAACATGCAATAACAAGTAATTTTCAATATTATTTTAATCTACGGTTTTCATTAAAATATTAATTGGTGATCCTGCCATAAAGGTCCTTATTCAGGCACTTCCTGTTATGGGGTAACAACATGCCCTTATCGCCCAGATGTACTCCAGCATTGTCACTGCTACAAACGGCTGTTTCAACACACTTTATGCAGGCATGATTCACTGTTTTCACCATCAGGAAAGTCACCCGGAGAAATGCCATGCAGCCATAGCTGGAGCACATGTAGTCAGGAATTGGCTTAATCTTTCTCACTACCACTATCATATATCATACGGATGTGGCAGCTGGGAGTTTTACACACATTCCCAACTGCTACAGTTGCCGGGAGTGTATGGACACCCTATAAGCTGAATTTCAGCTTTCCAAAGAAAGTGATCTGATGGCTATACAGCTGCCCTGTCACTTTCTATGGCCCCTGGAACTGGCATCCCCAGGAATACTTCCCAGGCTCTGCTGTCCCACCTTTGGGCCTGAGACCCATATTGTGGGTGCCGCTGAGTGGAGAGGTAGGAGACCAGAGGACATCCATTTGCTGTTCTAGCTATGAAGAACCCAGAAATGATGTGTATAACATAACTTCTGATTTCTGTTGTTACTTTCACTGGCCGTTGATGCCTCATTGAAGAGAACCTGTCACAAAGTAATTATTTTTCATAGAAAAGTTTTTGTCTCCTGTGTAATATAAATAAATTTTTAAAGAAAAATAAAGCAACCTGTTGGAGCATTGGCATGCCATTCAATTTATGTAGCATCTCAACACACCAATGCTAAATGCTCTAACTATCCTCAATCTGCTCTACTAAAAAAAATGATTGAACCAGTGGATTCTTTATTTTTACTTTTTATTTATTCTACAGAGAATGCCACAGTGAAAGTGGGAACGCTTATGTCATCAACAGGTGGGCGGCGAGGTACCAAATCTAGAGCAGAGCCGAAGTCAGGGACAAGCGACAAGACAAAAGCAGGATCAGAGATCAGGTCAGGAGTAAGCCAGGTCAGCAACAAAGGGAACACACTGGAAGTATGCAGGACACAGGAAACAGCTAAAGACCAGTCAGCACCTGAGCACAGGCAGGAGCAGGCAGGCAGTCTGTCTGGCACCAACATGCACTGTGCACACGCCCCGTGTGCATTCCTGCACACATGCGCATTCCTGATTGCCATTCTGCAGAGATTTATGTGCGCATGCGCATTTCTATTAGCCAGGCATCTCACAGGAATTCTCTGACAAGTGTACATATTGGGTGGACTAACCTGTTAGGCTTCATTCATACCTGTGCATTGCAGCAATGTGTTATAAAGTGCATGTTTTGACATGTTTTATCACAGTGCACAGTAACAAATTATCTGTGTTGTGTTGCGCTCCCACTCATTCTAAATGGCACCCAAAAATACATGTTTTTAGCACACGACAACTCACAGATGTAAGCAATCTGTTTGTTGATATGTGGTGTATAAAAAAACTTGCATAATTTTTTTGTGTGTTGAGGTGCACTAGCAGCTCTTTCAGAATGAGGGGGTTGCCTGAAAGCAGCACACTTCAAAGCTGTTTAGGTATGGCAATTTTTACATAGTTACAATGGTCTAACTTGGACCAATGTAAGTATGTAGGCATCACTACTCCAGTGACACAGGTGGCTACTTGCTCAGCATAGCTGCCATTTAAAGATCACTTTGTATTTTCTCCATAAACCCACTCGGTATTGGCAGGGGGCAGGCCTCCCATATAAGCTGAGGTCACATGCCACTGGGGAGTTGTCGGCCAGGAGACTTGGAGAATGGAGTACTAGACAGTGGCAGGAGGCGACCCCCATCTGGGGGGTGCACTGAGCGCGGAGGAGCCCGGGAAAGCTTTGAGGGAGCTTCAACCTTACACGGTCATGGGTGAATTCCTCATCTTTACACGGTCATTGATGAGGAGTTCCTGGAGCATAGGGGCTGGAGAGCAGTGTTAATTTTGGCAGGAAATTTCGATTTAGTTTTAGTCTTAGTCTTAGGACTAAAATGGCATTTTAGTTTTAGTCCCATTTTAGTCTTCTGAGAGTGTTTTAGTTTTAGTCCCATTTTAGTCATCGTATTTTAGTCGACCAAAATCTCCAGTACATTTTAGTCTAATATAATCATTTTTGTCAACTAAACTTGAATGTGCACAATACACAGCCCCCCACATCACACAGACCCCCACAGTACACCGCCCTCTACACAATACAAAGCCCCCCACAGTACACAGCACATTCCCAGCCCCCACCCTCTACACAATACAAAGCCCCCCACAGTACACAGCACAGCCCCAGCCCCCACCCTCTAAACAATACAAAGCCCCCCACAGTACACAGCACAGCCCCAGCCCCCACCTTCTGCACAATACAAAGCCCCCGACAGTACACAGCGCAGCCCCCCTGCATTCTCAGCATTCCCAGGAGACCCCCAGTCTCCTGGGACAGCACTGCCAGCGTACTCTAAAGTTAAGAATAAATCATTGCCAGCCCTTTCTCATACACAGCTCCTCCTGTCACTCTCATTGTAAATAAAAGTCTCTAAACTTACCTCAATAGCTCCATTCTTGCATGGACCCGGTCACATGGCTGCTCTCCTCTGAAGATTCATGGATGGTCATGTGACCGCTCTCCTACTCCAATATAAAGCAACACTCGGAGGAGGAGGAGCAGGAGAGCGACCAACAAGAACAAAGCTATTGAGGTTAGAAGCTTCATTTTACATTGAGTGACACAGGAGGAGGAGTGGTTTAGGAGAAGGGGCTGGCAATGATTTTTTTCCTAATGATAGATTTTGCTGGCAGCGCTGTCCAAGGGCCAGGAGAGGTGGGGTGGCTGGCTTGACCACCCCCCAATGTGTGGCACCCGGGGGCGGACCGCCCGATCCCCGCCCCCTATTAGTAAAAAACAAATATCGGCGTATAACACGCACACACTGTGTTATACGCCGATAAATACAGCAAATTCATGAGGATAAACGTCCTTCCTTGCTATTAACGTCCCGTTTTCGTTCCTTAACGAAAACAGATTTTATTTTCGTCATAGTTTTCGTCAGTTGACGAAATTGTGCTGTACTTTTTGTTTCGTTTTCGTCACTGTAAAAAAGCCTCTAATGAAAATTATGACAAAAACTTTTTCGTTGACGAAATTAACACTGCTGGAGAGAGGCTGTCGGAACGTTTGTCCAGATAAAGTTCTCCATCATGGACTCGGGGCAGGAGAAGGTCGGTGAGTGTACCACAGTGGAGCGCTGGGTGCGAGGCATGCCAGGAAGTCTGGGAGGGAACTTGATCCTTACACGGTCATGGATGAAGTCCTCATCTTTACACGGTCATTGATGAGGAGTCCCGGAACAGAGGAGAGACTGTGGGGAAGTGCGTCAAACCGATGCGGCCTGAGGGCACAGGATTTGCAAGTTGGGCTAGCTGGGATCAGTAGTCCACCAATCAACATATGCTACTAAATTACTAGGCTGCCGGGGAGAGGTTTTGCAGACCTCTGGCCTAGTAACAGCACCTAAACACAGCCAGCAAGTTGGGATTATTCAGAGTGATTCCTTTTTTGTCACTATGGAGATGATGGGACTGGATCTAATAGTTTTACAGTGATATAGTAGTTGTGCAGTGGAAGATTTGTGCAGGAGGAGAGAAGTCCTGGGAGCAACAGTCTGCAGGAGCTAGTGTAGAGGGGGAGGAGCAATAGTCTGCATGGTGATATGCAGGGGAAGAGACTGTAAATGTTAGTGTAGCGGGGTTATACTGTTATAGACTATTGTTACATGTGTATACCTCAAACTTCCCCCGGAGTTCCAGTTACAATCTTATACACTGTTTGTTTACTTATGTTCAGTGATGCATTGGGAACTTATGGTACAGGGAGCGAGAGACTCCGTTTCCATGGATACCTAATAGACTACGGTACCCAGAGTGCAGCTGTACTCCCAGAATGCATCACAACCCCCGCACAGCCTGTTGGGGGAGGCTACTTAAAGGAGAGGCGGTGCTGAGCTTGGTCTCTCTGGACTCCGCGCTCAACCAAGCAGGAAGTTTGTGTGAGGCCTGCTGCCGGAGCAACTAGGCCCAAAGCCTGGGCCTACAACTTTGCGGAGGATCACCAAGCCAGAGAGGGATTTCTTCTAGTGTGACCAGCCCGCGTTAACATCGGACCGTAGTCATCAGCCAACCGACATCCCCAGCTGCTGTGAGGGGGACCAGAGGCTGTGCGTTGCGAAGAGGTCGGGGATCGAGGTACCGATCGTGGATTGTGTCAGGAGGACTAGGCCTATTTGGGTGAGCAGGCACCAGCCCAGAATCTACAACTGTTGTTAGGCCTGTGACTCTTGAAGGCACACCACCACCCGAGTAGTGAGCTACACGTACACCAGAACGTAGCGCAGCACGTGGTAGCTGTGTAGTTAAAGTTGGCGTTATACTGACTGTTAGTTTCGCTTCCAAAAGCATTGCGGGAGCTTAGTTCTCATCTTTAATCTCCTGTGGATTACAATTATAAAGTGCACCAATGTTTTGCTAGCGAAGACTCCCACTTTAAAGGAACTAGTACAATAATCTGTGTGAGACCTGACAGGAACTAACTTTGACGGTACACGGGGTGGTATTGCCCGCTAGAGGGAGCTTGCAAGCATAAGATTGTTATCTATAGGAAATAGACATTAGTACAGTATAGAACTTTTATCTTTTACATAGTATTGACTCTTGCAGGGCCCTGCAGAGTCACTTGAATATATATGCAAACCTTATCTTTGTTTAAGTATACCTGTGTGAAGTACTTTTATTGGCCTGAAGGACCTCAAACAGAGAAAGGTAATATATATATATGTGTATGTAGCAGCCACCTCCACTCCCCTCTTTCTCTCGTCTCGTCTTTCTCTTGTCTAGGGGTATCTTAGAGGGGAGGGAGCGGGGACACCACGCCTGGCTTCCACCACATGTGTCAGTGCGGTATAAGCAACGTTCTTGTATTACCTTCGGGTCAGTGCTGTGCACCTGGATCCTCCCTCCAAGAGTCACCTTGAACAATGTCTGTCAGGAAATGAGCCCCACACCATTAAAGTTTAACACTCCTTTATTCTTCTCGAATAAACACAATCAGTTGAACTCCCTTGGTAGAAACAGAACAGAAAAGGGGGTGTGGATGCGAATAGGCCCAGACACAATGTAGTTCTCCACTTTCCTTCCTGAAAGTGGGTTACGGTCTCCGCACAAGGGGGATTTCCTTCCAGGCGGTCTCCGACGAGAGGCTCACCTGTCACCGGCAATATGCTGCACCGGGTCTTCAAGTGAGGAGCTCCCTCCGGTCCATTGCGCCTTCCGGATTTGGGTACCCACTCCCGGGGTTCCCTAGGATCTCCTTCCCTCGCGGAACTCAGTGTTGGGCACTGAGCTCCGGACCTCCATCCGAGTACCTCACCCTAGGCTAAAGGTGCCTGGGATGGAACATGACCTCCAGCTGTCCTCTAGGCCTAGGCCACCCAGAGGACCGACACAAACCACCGTCCGCAAGCTGAAGGTGCTTGGGACTTCGACCCCGTGACAAAGATGGCCGACCCCTTTATACCCTCTCCCAGCAAGCACGGCGGGTTCCCCGCCCCACCATACCGCTGCCGAAGGAGGACAAAAAGGAGGCACAGCACACAGCAATGATTCAACCCCAGCCCAGGGCAACAGCGCCACCTACTGGGCTGCAGGGAATTACACATCACCAATGTCTCTGTCAAATTCAAATTTACACCCGGGAAAGTACATACCCACTACATGTACTTAATGTGGTATATATATGCAGAATTGTGTTTCCCAATAGCCAGTGGTTTTTCCAATTCTTTCCACTACCAGTTGTGCCAATGAAGAAAGAAAGAAAGGTCTTCTGGACGCAGCACTCCAGTTAAAAAGCCTTTATTCCAAAAAAAGGTTCAGGAAACCAAAAACACACTGCACAACACAGCAAACTGATCACGTCTGGCTAACGCGTTTCACACTATTAAAGTGCTTACTCATAGCTATGAGTAAGCACTTTAATAGTATGAAACGCGTTAGCCAGACGTGATCAGTTTGCTGTGTTGTGCAGTGTGTTTTTGGTTTCCTGAACCTTTTTTTGGAATAAAGGCTTTTTAACTGGAGTGCTGCGTCCAGAAGACCTTTCTTTCTTTCTTCAATTGCATTTGCATTTGCCTGCACCCTTGGTTGCTGGGAGGAGGTAATTTCAGGGACTTCCACACCTGAGCGGCTTCCTTTCTCCCACCAGTTGTGCCAAGGGAGGGTTCGAGCCAGTTAAGGGGTTGAGAATCAGAACGTAGGCTCAACATCAAAATCAGCAGCTCCTACGGGGGTAGTGCTACATTAGAAGTACATCAGTTCTTCAAGGCTAAACCAATTCATCAATGTTCACTAAATATGATGGCAAAGCAACATGTTCTATTGGCATCCCATATCCCCCTTATCCCAACCAAGTTATATCCCCCAATAAACAAAAACAAAACAACGCAAATGACTGTTCATTGTCTCTGAGGTGATAGATGGAGGTCTGGCACAAGAGTGATATGGTGGATGTTAGTTACTAGTAGCAGCCAAGCGCTACATTTGATGCACAAAACAGTATTGTGTTAAAGGATTTGTGGTGAAATCTGAATCTGGCCTTAACATTTGCTAAACCTTACTTTTCTAAGTAGAGTAAGTCAATCCTTACTAATTCACTAGAAAAAGCATCACTGAAGAATTCCACTCACTCATTTTTGTTTTAGGAAAATGGTAGGCTCTATGACACATTGCACCTCTCATTTGGAAGGTCTTACTAATGGCTATGAGATATAACAGCTGCCTTTTAGAGCCTAGTCCATTCACTGAGCATGATTTAATGGACTTTATACTGGGGTCAGCTAGATATGTGTACAAACAGGTTGCAAAAGATCCTGTGCTGCATTGAATATCTACTATGCTAAGTCACTAAGATAACATTGAATGCGCATAGCTGTTAGTTATGATTACTGAAATATTCTGTTGACACTGCGATCTAATTTAATGGGGTTTTTTTTTTTTTCAAAACCAAATGGATATTGCGAGATTCTGGAGTTTTTAGAACACTATTCATCTAGAGTGGGTGACTGGGGACAAAGAGAAGGCAAATTTATTAAATAGCTTCTTCAGCTCTGTGTATACAAAGGAGCATGGGGGAGCTCATGTCCATAATGGGGGTGGTAGTCAGGTAGTCAGGGCCGTTTTTGTGAAGCAGGGGAAGGGGGTGCTAGTGATTATTTTTTTTTTAGATCAGAAGCGGGGGGGGGGCAGCCGATCGTGGGAGGGGGGACGCCGATCGCGGGAGAGGGGAGCCGCTCTGTTGGGGCCAATGTTTGTGACAATGGTGAGTGAGCATTTTACTTGCCTTTCTACTCTACAACACAGCTGGCTGGCTGCATGTGTTTCTGTGTTCTGCGCAGCAGCATGCCAGTGCCTGGCTGGACAGTGGACTCGAGGACATACAGGGAGCGGAAGCCGGGAGGAGGTGGGTGGAGCTAGCTAGATGATCTTCCTGATTCTTCCGAGTCCTCCGATGTGATAGGCACAACTCTGCCTCTCTCCTGCTCCGCTTGTGACGTCACTGGTTGCTACACGCCAAGCGGGCGTCACATAGCAACCAGCACAGACAGTGCAAGCTAGGCTAGGGGCTCCTAGGTCAAATCGATCATGCACCATAGCGGAAATCATGGACAGTGACAGGCAGCAGGCAGGCACCCTAGGCTGGGGTCCCAGGCCAGCTCGGAGCCACAAGCAGTTGCTTGGTTTGCCTGTCCTGTTCCGACGGCTCTGGTGGTAGTGACAGCCCCAAATGAACCAGAATGGCTGAAAAGTGATATGGTTTAGAAATATTTAGATAAAATAAAGGTGGATAAAGCACCTGAACCAGATGGCATCCACCCACGAATCCTAAAAGAATTGAGCTCTGTTATTTCAAAGACATTGTTTCTAATTTTTAGGGACTTGTTAATAACTGAAATAGTACAACTGGATTGGCGCATGGGCCAATGTGGTGCCTATATTTAAAAAGGGATCAAAGTATTTACCAAGTAACTTTAGACTTGTTAGTTTAACTTCTATAGTTGGGAATACTGGAGAATTTAATAAAAGACCACATGGATGAGTTCTTGCTGGAAAAAATATTTTAAGCAACAGACAGCATGGATTCATGAAAGACAGAAGTTGTCAAACAAACCTGATTTCTTTTTATAAGGAGGTAAGTATAACCTTGGACAGAGGGGTGGCGGTGGACGTGGTATACTTGGATTTTACAAAAGCACTTGACACAGTTCCCCACACACGGCTCATGTGTAAGGTAAAGTATACAGGCTTGGAAAAAACAGTTTGTAAATGGATAGAAAATTGGCTATAAGACAGAATTCAGAGAGTAGTAACAATTCTTACTCTGAATGGTCTAAGGTTATCAGTGGTGTACCCCAAGGTTCAGTATTGGGACCCTTACTTTTTAATATCTTTATAAATAATATTGGATCTGGGATTAAAAGTAATATTTCTATCTTTTCAGTTGGCACCAAGCTATGCAGTGGAATAACGTTCTTACAGGATGTCTCCGATTTACTAGCCGACCTCAATGCTCTGTCTAATTGGGCGACTATGTGGCAGATGAGGTTTAATGTTGATAAATAGTAAGATTCCTTTGGTGTATGGGATTGCACTGTTTATGGAGATTGGATAGTCCTTACCTTATGGACTTTTTTGAAAGATGGACTTATGTTGATTGATTATATATATTTATATTTTTTTGTATATTTTCTATGAAAAATATTATTATTAATATTATGATATATGATTTATATAGCGCCAACAGTTTACGCAGCACTTTACAATATAAAAGGGAGACAATACAGTTATAATACAGTAAAATACAAGAGGATTAAGAGGGCCCTGCTCAGAAAATCTTACAATCTAATAGGGTGGGGCAGGTGGTACAAAAGGTTGTAACTGTGGGCAATGAGCTGATGGAAGTGGTAAAAGATTAGTTGAAGGCGTGATAGGCTTCCCTGGAAGAGATCAGTTTTTAGGGATCACCTGAAGGTAGCAAGAGTAGGGGATAGCCAGACAGGTTATGGTAGCGAGTTCCAGAGGATGGGAGAGGCTCTGGAGAAATCCTGGAGACGAGCATGGGAGGAGGAGACGAGGGAGCTTAAGAGTAGGAGGTCTTGAGAGGAGCGGAGAGGACAGTTTGGGTGATATTTGGAGACAATATTGGTGATTTAACTAGGAGCAGAGTTGTGAATGGCTTTGTATGTTGTGGTTAGTATTTTGAATTTAATTCACTGGGCGATTGGGAGCCAGTGTAGGGATTGGAGGAGAGGGTTGGTAGACGCTGAACGGTGAGTAAGGTGGATAAGCCTGGCAGCAGCATTCATGATAGACTGAAGAGGGGATAGCCTATGGAGAGGCAGGCCAATGAGAAGGGAGTTGCAATAGTCAAGGCAAAAGATAACAAGGGAGTGAATGAGGAACTTGGTGGTTTCATTTGTTAAAAAGGGGCGAATTTTAGAGATGTTACGGAGGTGAATTCTACAAACTTTTGACAACAATTGGATTTGGGGCTGAAAGGACAAGTCAGAGTATAAGATTACATCTAGTACCCTGGTGTGAGGGGAGGGACTGATGGTTGCATTGTTGATTTTAATGGAAAAGTCATGGAGGGGGGCACGGGTGGGGGGCACGGGCGGGGGGAGGGGGATATTAATAGCTTGGTGGTTTCATTAGTTTAAAAGGGGCGAATTTTAGAGATGTTACGGAGGTGAATTCTACAAACTTTTGACAACAACTGGATTTGAGGCTGAAATGACAAGTCAGAGTCTAGGATTACACCTAGTACCCTGGCGTGAGGGGAGGGACTGATGGTTGCATTGTTGATTTTGATGGCTGCATTGTTTGGTCACATACACAGGGCTTCCACTGTCCACCTGCAGACCAGTCCACCTCTTGTGCCTACCATCTTCAAGCTTTATCAACAAAACCTTGCCAGCTGTAAAGTGTGGTGGAATAGTCAAAAAAATAATAATACTATGTGTAATAGTAATAGAAAGTTATATAACTTACTAGACAGAATGTAATAACTATCTTTCTTCTGTGTATACAGTACATAAGAATAAGCAATGCGTTCTGTATAGTTTTGACAGGTCTCGCAGGGCTTGAGGCCTTGAAGCATTAATCTTTGGGATTATACTTGCAGCTGTCCTATGCAATCAAAGCTTAATTAACACTCCATAGAGCATACCTGTGCAGAATATAACCTCTTTGAGTCAAAAGTGATACATTAGATTTGTCCTGTTTAAATATTATTTCCTTTAATTCATGTTTGTTATCTTGTTACATTTCCCCCTCTAATTGCGAGGCTAGTGGTGTAATTACATGATGAATTATACTTGTTTTAGATAAAAAATGTTTTTTTAAGGGAGCTTTCTGCTAATTGTTCAGCAATTTCAGCAAACCTCACCAGACATGATGGTTAAGGCTGAGCTTTGCAGTTTATATAATGAAGTAAATACAATAGCTACATGGGGGTCCCCCTGTCTTGTATGAATTTGATAGAAAAAATGTCCACCTACACTATGTAAAGAGACCTCCAGCTTGGAGAGGACTGGACTTTGGAAATGGCTCAGGGGCTTTTTAACTTATTCTTGGACACGTCATGGGCTGCTTTACAAACTAGAGATACAATACATCTTTGGTATACAAAATTGATGCAATTTTGTCTTTTTATTTATAGGATAGGCAGAAGTGTACTTAGCACAGCTGACACCCAGGGGGATTAATAATCCCCCCCACGCCACCACCAACACAGGAATCAGGAGGGAGGTGGGGAAGCATCCAGCAAAATTGCCAAGCCGGCGGAAGAAGGATGTGACAAGCTGAGAAAAAAGATTACAGCACACACATACTAAAATTACTTTAAATCCTGCAAGGCAATTTAATACACCTGAACATATTCAGCAAATAAGCAACAAATATGGGGATTTGGTAACACCATATGGCCATATGGTGCTTAAGCCCACTTTCATGGAGAAATACATTGCATGCCCTTTTTCATAGAACAGGAAGATAACACAAACAAGTGCATGTAACACAATAAGGATGGTACTTCCTCTGATTAACTTACCATAGATAACACACTATAATACTGCAGCGCCACCTGCTGGATAGATAGGTATAATGCATATACACAGTCACAGTATGTAAGCAGATTGCTGTTATTCTTCCAACAATACATAACCCAAATTTAAAGGGTCACCCAACTAAAAATTATGTTCTAACTATAGGAGGAGACAGGTGGGCTGAGTTAGTCCTTGGTTTGTTTTATGTTCTTATTGTTCCAATAGTGGGATATCCTTGCCGTAGTTCCAGACATGAAAGAGCTTCGGGTATACCCACCCACCTTATAGTTGAATTCAATGATGTACAGTGTCAGATTTGTCTTTCAGATGTGAGTCCTGGGTTCAAATCCCACCCAGGAAAAAAGAGTTTGCATTTTCTTTCTGCCTTTGTAGTTTCCTGCAGGTGCTCTTATTTCTTCTTTCAATGACCTGTAAATACTGTATACTGATAAGGTGACTGCTTTCCCCAAAATGCATAGAAGGGACAATAGACTGCAAGCTCATTTGGGAAACAGGAGATATTAATATAGATCCTTAAAGCAGATCTCCACCCTTCTTTCACAACTGGATATTTTTCATTTTTTTTATCCAACGTTGCTTATTTTCTCCTAGGCAAGAATTTAGGTTTCTACTTCCTGTTCCATTTGCATGCACAGCTTCAGATCTTTAGCGAGCCCTGTGGTACAGCTGCACATGCCCTGGTTTCCCTGATCATCTGCGCACATCCCCAAAGATGACTATTGAGGAAGCCTTAAACCTTCCTCGTCTTTGAGTATGCGCAGAAAATCACTTGGCAATAAGCAGATTTACAGATGGGCTCTGCCAGGACTAGGGACTGGGCAAAGCCCTTTGGAGCATTTTCACATGCACAAAAACGGCGCACTTAAGCGAGGATGTGGAGCCTGTTCAGCGGTACTAAAGTTCTACTTTAATACCCTGTAGCTGTGTAATATGTTGACACTATAAAAACACAGAAAATTAATTAAAAAATATATGTAGACTAACTCTTAAAGAGGGATTATCACTTTTCCCATTAACTTTGTCTGTGTAAATGAACCCCTGTCCTACTGATACTCACCATTCCAGTGCTTCTCCACTGCTCAGATGCTCCCCTAGCCATTAAAAATACCCTGAGATCACAGGTAAGGAAGATCTTGTAAAACCTCCTCCCATGTGACAGTGCTCGGGTGTAGCAGCCAATTTCTAAACTTGAGTGTAGCGCTACCCCTCAGGAGCCACTGGTGAATAGGGATCCCCCCCCCCTGCACAGACAGGCACACCAACTTTCCACAGCACTCTCGAGTCAAGAAACAGTCCAGCAGAGTATTTTTTTTTTTGCTTAATCGGGGTATTCAACTTGGATGGGGTTAGGGGTATTATGGGATGCCCATTTGGCATTAGCAATCTCTACAGGGACAACTTTCATATGTACAGTCTGTGACGGACACCATGGTTTTCCTGCAGCCCAAAGTTCGTGACACAGTCTATTTACACACTCAGCTTCCTCCAGTACATCAATTGCTTGCAGAACAAAATCTCAGACTCAGCTGGCACACTGTTAGATGATCTGACAAAAGCCATCAGTCAGATAAAGCAAAGGCCAACTAATGGCAGGGACCGCAGGCCCCATGGTTGTGCAGCAAAGTCAGTGTCCAGCTTCCATCCCTGTAGCCATTGATACCATCACCACCTCTTCAGGCACTGCCAGCCCACCTGGCTGCAGCTGCCCCAATTCCAGCCCTCCTGGCTAATCCTCCCACGGTCCTCCCAGACTGCACACTCACCAGCCCACTTGGCCGACTTCTCCTGGAGATCTCCTGGCCATGCTGACTCTCCTGCTGTCCTCACACCTGCTCCCGTGCATCGAGGACAGGATTCCTCTGTATATTGTAGAAGATCCCTCCAGCACCCAAGCCCCAGGCCTGGGGACACCCCCCCCACCAGCCCAGAGTAGGGGTCTACCCTCAAGAGTCCCTGACAACCTCCTCAGCACTCCATCTCAAATTTTCCACCCAAACTCCACTGCCCCTGCTGGGTATTTAAGTGGTCCCTCCCCCTGCCAGCCCCTTTGGCCAGGGATTGGCTGGGGCCCTCATCAATACTCCAGGCAGCTCCTCCTAACCTCCCTCCCATTCTTCTGGAAGTTTCTCAAAAATTCCAGCAAATAGGGAGAGTTATCAGAGATGCTGCCCGATAAGTCATTCCAGCCACCACGAGTCACTCACCCTGACCCAGATTCAGACCATCCTGGCTCTCAGCCAGGCTAATTTACCTAAACTAGCAAACTATGTACACTCCCATTCTAGCACACTAGTGGGTGCTACATGAGCATTATCACATGACATCAATGCAGTCACATAATACAGAAGCACCCAACACCAGCTCACACTGGGAATTTTGATGGCTGCTGCAATGAAGGAGGTGTGCTAAAATGATGAGTAACAGGGTGGTCACTGACACTGTCACTTACCCAAAGTGGTCCAGGTGTCAGTGCCACTTTAACCCCTTAAAGCTAAATTCAGGTTCAGGTTGCCCAGCCACTCCTTGGGCACCACCATTATGGCGTATGTGCAAATGTGCCCATGGGTTCAGGTCATGGCAGAGACTATCAGCACTTCTGCACATGTGCAGGTTATTTTCCACACATGCGCAAAGATAGGAAAGGTTTCGGACTACCCTGGTTGCAGTCTTTGCATGCACACAGGAATCCCCACGCGTGCACAGATGTGCCGGCGCATGCGCAGATGTGCCACAAGGCTTTCAAGTGACCCGTGCCCTGTGCCACATCTGCACACAGGTAGGCGAGAATGCTGGAAATGCTACTTTGCAGCTATCTTTCCTCTTGGCAGCAGAAAAAACACTTGGCGCTTGTAAATGTGTGTAACGCATTTAGGCATGTTTAGACCTGTCAAGCGCGATGGGCGTTAATTAATTTTATTGGCCAGAATAAAAATGTATTCCGGCCATTGAAATTAACACTCAAGCGCTAAACGTGTCTAGCGTTAGCGGGCGTTTAGATTCATTTATAAGCGTTTACAAGCTGCTCCTGGACTCACTGGCAGTGGACTTTTTTTCTGCCTCTAAACACCCCTGTCACTATACTCCTCTAAATGTCTGTATGTATGGACACATAGGCTGGAGGAAGAAAAAAAAAACAGACGCCTCTAACTGCTACTTTAAAAACGTCCATTGTGCATGAGGCCTTAGGGTGAAGGTCCCCTTTAACACTGGCTTGGCTTCTATATAATGTGACTGCTGAGATTGGCTCTGATAGTGGTCCCGCTGGCTCCAAAAGAAGCCTTGACCAAGAACTGCTGGTGACAGCTTGGTAAGCATGTGGGAGCAGGCAGTGAACAAGATTTTAGCACACAACCTCATGTTGCCATGGACGCATATGTGCACATGGGTGTTAAATTACAACCTTTAATGCAACATACTTGTAGGGAGGTAGGGTGGGGGGGTGGTTGTCATGTCCTCCATGTTTCCCTTTTTGTTGGGCACCAAGCAAGGGTCACATAAGAGGCCTACCCCGGGGGAGGGGGTTCTTCTGGGCTATGCTAGGCACTTTGGACAGGGTCATTGCCTTACACATGGGGTAACCTTACTTGAACACACAACTGAACTCTATTTTTCTCTCCTGATGTAAATATACACAACCACGGTCACTGATGCATTCAGTGGGGACACGCAGAGCCAATGCTCTCTCCATCTGTCCAGCGTATCTATACTTTCTTACTCCCAGTACACTGTGCATCTAGCATGGAGTCCATGTGTACACTTCATGAACTATTCTGTCCCTAAGCACAGGATGAGGACACTGATCTGCTCCCATTGCTTTGGAAGACGGACCTGCTCGCGGAGAGAATGCCGACAACAACTGCTCCTGCAAGAGGCTATCCCATCTGCCACATGTACACGCTTATGACAGCCTGCTAGAGCAGGGGTCTCAAACTTGCGGCCCTCCAACTGTTGTGAAACTACGAGTCTCATGAGGCATTGCAAGGCTGACAGTTACAAGCATGACTCAAAAAGGCAGAGGCATGATGGGACTTGTAGTTCTGCAACAGCTGGAGGGCCGCCAGTTTGAGACCCCTGTGCTAGAGAAACCTTTCTCTAGAGTTACCCTTATGTCTTCACACTGTATTATACTGCTGTATTCATACCCCAATGTGACCTGAGCTGTAGACTATGAGTGTCGGTTAGTTGTATTACACCCACCCCTTCAGTAACTTCAGACCAGGCAAAGGCAAAGTTTCAAAGGCTTTACTTAAATAACATGGCATGACAGTAGAGCAAGGGCAATAGTCTTTCCCTAAACTGTTCCCTAACTGAGGCTTGTGGCTGCCCCAGCATACCTGCATAGTAAAGAGTCCATAACTGGTTTTGTCCATAATGGTAGTATCCATGATTGGCATCTTCAGGGTGGGCTGCAGGTCCCAGCAATCCCCCTAGGCTGTAGAAGGGAAAGCCAGATGTTACTATCATTATGGACGCAACCAGTTATAGACTCTTTCCTGTGCAGGTATGCTGGGGCAGCCACAAGCCTAGTCTCTGAATATTTCAGCAGGCTAGCAGGATGGACTTTGGAAACGGTACCACAAACAGAGCAAAGAAAAGCCAACAGCAGCAACCGTGCTCTCTTCAATCCAGACCTCTGCCTCTTTTTTAATACACAGAACTAGTGGATCTGACCCAAAAAAGCCCATCAAGAAAGAACCAATAAACTCAATTAAAACTAACCCTCCTGGCTGGGGCAGCATAAACCTCTAACTGCCTAGATACTATATATGCCTCACTCAGTCGGCAAGAGGTTACCTAAAGGTTGTTATATATGTGCGAATTTTGACCAAGGCTGAACTTTGAATCCATTTATACCATTGATTAGCATCTAATTTTTCCAAGGGATATTCAGAAATCATTAAGTTGTTTATATAATGTCCAGCGGGGCTCCTAAACTAACCCGCTCAAGCTGATCCATGTATTAGGCTTTCACGGACTTTAAGAAAAAACGTCTGGACATCTGGGCTGGAATGGGACTCTTTCATTTCCTTTTCGTCTACATTCAGCTTATTTTTGTCAAAATGAGAAGCGATATATTAGGTTATGAAACTGTTTTTCTTTGCCTGCCTTCTGCGGATTGCAGTGTCATTCAGGATTAGCAGAGTATAGGCTGTGCTCAGAAAACCAGTGGCATGTATATTGCCACAGTCTCAATACACAGAGTTATTTCCTATGTTTTCATTGTTGAATCTACAATTTGTGCCGATCGGTTAAGCTAAGCTTAATATTTAATTAAATCTGAACTCCAGGAAGTTAAGAACACAAATTAACAATTCATTAATACATTCTGTATTTTTTAATCCAAGCAATGTATTTGACTAGAAGTAGCCTCTTGGAATCCCCTTAGCAGGGCTCAGAGTGGAATAGGTTGAAGCAGCACAAAAAAACTGTACGTTGCGCTACAGTCCTCAACTACTAATAAGGGACATGCTGATTGAAGGAGGGAGCGAGATATATGGAGAGAGTGAGATAAACTCATCAGTAGGGATGCACCGATACCATTTTTTTTACAACGAGAACGAGTACCAATTCTTTTTTTAGTACTCGCCGATACCAATTACAGATACCTACCGCACTGTTTTGTTTTCACGTCAGCTGTCAGGAATGGTACAAAGCATTGAAAAGTCATTTACAAATTAAATGAATTGATTTTTTTTTGCGCTTTTTCAATGTGAAATGTGTAAATATATGTTAATATATATGTGTAAAAATATTCACTAACAAAGCAAACAAAAACAAAAGTTTTAATTATTAAATATTAAAATAGACGTGAACAAAAAAGAAAAACAGCAAAATTAAATGGAGGAGAATAGGGAGTTAATTAAGGCTGATTAGAGTCAATTAAGGGTTAATAAGGGATTAAGGCCGGGTTCACACTGGTCCGACAAACGCTCCGACATTGGGAGCTCATGTCGCATGACGTGTGAAAATCAATGTTTCCCTAAGGGAGCCGTCTTAACTGGTCCAACATATGTCGGACGGACTTTGAAAATGCTCCCTGTACTACTTTGGTCCGACTTTGATCCTACTTCACTCCATTGAATATTATTGAAGTCGGATCAAAGTCGGAACGCCGTCTTGCATGATCTGACTTTGGCATGCGACTTGTGCTCTGCTGATCTTGAGGGGGAACTTGGGTCTGGTATGGATTTAAAGGGGAACCTCTACACCGAAAAAAATGACGTAATGCCCAGGGGCTGTGACGCCATAGGGGGGCCGGGTCACCGGGTGACATCACCCGGTGACCGCGGCCCATGCCTATATAAGTCATTGCGCGCCGCACACACGGCATTACAGTGGGAGATCTCGTTGTGTCAACATCTCAAGAAGAGAAGAGGGAAGAAGACGACGATGAAGACCGGGCCCCCGCTAGCAAAAGAGCTGGCAGAAGATAGCGGAGGTGCCCGGCAGAAGGCAGAAAGCACCGGAGAGTGGGAGAAGAACCGGAGAGCGCGGAGAAGGCACCGGAGAGAGGGAGAAGGCACCGGAGAGAGGGAGAAGAGGCCGGAGAGAGGGGAAGAGACCCCCCGAAGTCAGAAGAAAACCACCAATGTCAGTAGAAGACCCCCGAAGTCGGTAGAAGACCCCGAAGTCGGAAAAAGACCCCCGGAGCTGCCTAATAAATTACTTTAAAAACCTGTGTAGTGTTTTTCTATTGACATTTTTTTTCCACCAGGTGAATGGGTAGGGGTACAATGTACCCCATACTCATTCACATAGGGTGGGGGGCCTGGATCTGGGGTCCCCCTTATTAAAGGGGGCTCTCGGATTCCGATAAGCCCCCCCGCCTGCAGACCCCGACAACCAACGGCCAGGGTTGTCGGGAAGAGGCCCTGTCCTCATCAGTATGGGGACAGGGTGCTTTGGGGTGGGGGCGCCCCCCTGCCCCAAAGCACTCACCCCCCATGTTGAGGGCATGCGGCCTGGTACGGTTCAGGAGGGGGGGCACTGAACGGATAAGGGTCTGGTGTGGATTTGGGGGGACCCCCACGCCGTTTTTTCGGCGTCAGGGGTTCCCCTTTAAATCCATACCAGACCCAAGGGCCTGGTATGCTCTTTACGGGGAACCCATGCCGTTTTTTTTTTTAATTTGGCGTGGAGTTCCTCCTCAAGATTCATACTAAACACAGTGCCTGGTGTTGGCGGGGATCCAAGTCGGATCCCCGTTCATTGAAAGTCGGACATATGTCGGCTTCAAGTCGCAGGGCAAAGTTGGATCCAAAGTAGGACGGCTGTCGTGTCGCATCAGTGTGAACCCGGCCTAAACAGAGGAATATTTGTTCATCCCCTTGATCTGCAGATGAAGAAACAGAAAGATAAAAAAAGAAACAATGTTTCTTTTTATTTTAGTGTTCAGAGGCTGATCAATATTGTTAATAAACACATTGCCAGCTGCTTTTTTTTTGACAGCTCCAATTACCGGACTTCGTTAACCACTTAAGGACCGCCGCACGACAATGTACGTCGACAGAATGGCACGGACAGGCACAAGGGCGTACAGGTACGTCCCGTTTAAGAACCCATCCGTGGGTCGCGCGCGCGACTCGGTCCGAAGCTTCATGACCGCGCCCGTGAGACCCGTGGACCCGACCCCGCCGGTGTCCCACGATCGGGTCACAAAGCGGATGAACGGGGAGAGGTAAGTGTAAACAAACCTCTCCCCGTGCTTCCTAGTGGCATGTCAGTGATCGTCTGTTCCCTGTCATAAGGAACGACGATCAGTGATGTCACACGCCAAGCCACGCCCCCCTACAGTAAGAAACACACATTAGGTCACACTGAACCCCTTCAACTCCCCCTACAGGTTAACCCTTTCACTACCAGTGTAATTTTCACAGTAATCAGTGCATATTTATAGCACTGATCGCTGCAAAAATGACAATGGTCCCAAAAATGTGTCAAAAGTGTCCGATGTGTCCGCCATAATGTCGCAGTCACGATAAAAATCGCTGATCGCCGCCATTACTAGTAAAAAAAAATATTAATAAAAATGCCATAAAACTATTCCCTATTTTGTAGACGCTATAACTTTTGCGCAAACCAATCAATAAACGATTATTGTGATAATAAACTGAGGAAAAATAATGTTTTTTTTTATATATTTTTTGGGGATATTTATTATAGCAAAATGTAAAAAATATGTAATTTTTTTCAAAATTGTCGCTCTATTTTTGTTTATAGCACAAAAAATAAAAACAGCAGAGGTGATCAAATACCACCAAAACAAAGCTCTATTTGTGGGAAAAAAAAGGACGTCAATTTTGTTTGGGAGCCACGTCGCACGACCGCGCAATTGTCAGTTAAAGTGACACAGTGCCGAATCGCAAAAAGGGGCCTGGTCCTTTAGCAACAAAATGGTCCGGGGCGTAAGTGGTTAACACTTCAGCTAGCAACAAGGGAGACCCACTGACAGCTCAAAGAACCAAGCTGAAAGGTACTTGTGCAAATACACAGTATCGGCACTGATACCGATACTAATATCGGTGCAACCGTACAGAACAAGACCTGTACGCATTGATTAAAGGATTAACCCCTTCACACCGATGTAACGCAAATATGCAGCCTTTGGCTTTAAGGGGTTGTACCGGGGTGATGCCTGCAGCTGCAGGCATCACTTCGTTACCAGTTTTTAGAGTCGACGGTTGACTTTCTTGTAATCACAACTGATGCGGCTAATCAGCCGCTCAGGTGTTATTACAAGCAGCGTTCCCCCCCCCCTCCTGTCGTCTTCCGCTGCTCGTCCAGGTTCTCCCGTCCCACCGGAAGGCCCGAGCGACCAGCCGGCACGTTTGCCGGAAACCCGAACAAAGTCGGAATCAGCTTCAATCAGATCTCGGATCTAGAAACCCGGAAGCAATGTCATGACATCACTTCTGTTTTACTTATGACTTAAAGACCCCAGATTTTAAAAATTACAGTATTCAAAACAGCCAAACTTGGTGTTTTAAATGCATTTAAGTGCAAAGGAGGGACTCCACATCCTGTCCCTGACTATTACTGTCACAAGGGATGTTTGCATTCCTTGTGACAGCAATGAAAGTGGTCAAAAATAAAACATTTAAAGGGTCAGTGTAAAAATAAAATTAAATAAATAAGAAAAAATTATTTAAAGCGCCCCATCCCTCCGTGATCACATGCAGAAGCGAACGCATACGTAAGTCAAACCCGCAAATGTAAACAGTGCTCAAACCACACACGTGAGATATCATGTCGTTTTTTTGAACGACGTGAAAAACGATAGTGTGTATGCTTTGACGAGGTGAAAAAAAACGCGCATGCTCAGAATCAAGTATGAGACGGGAGCGCACGTTTTGGTAAAGCTAGCGTTTGAAATGGAGCTGGCACATTCAACACGGTGGAAATAATATCATTGTTTTAATGCTGCGCATTTCGTTCTTCTTTTGATAATGCTGAAATAATTACCTTCTTTTGCTAATGATATTCAGAGTTATGCCAAACTTGTTTCTTAAGTAACTTCTAATTGATCTAATGATTGTAAAATCTTCTTGTTAAGCCAGATCTCCCTCATAAATTCATAAATAAATGTAAAGATCACAATTTTTTTAGTTTTTTGTGTTTGTGTTTTTTATTGTGTAGTTTTTTATTTAAGTTAGATTTCTTAATTTTTTTTTGGGCTTCTTTGCTATATTTAGGCTTATTTTTTTAGTTTATATTTCGTATTGTATATTATTTTTATAATTATTTGTGTGTAAAGTTACCACACCAACCTTCAAAATTTGTCTAATTTTGCCTCAAGGAGGTTTGTGTCCCTTGTTAATAACAATAATATTATTAGAAATGTCCCTGCTAGGGATGAGCTTCGAGTTCGAGTCAAACTCATGTTCGACTCGAACATTGCCTGTTCGCCCGTTCGCCGAACAGCGAACAAATTGGGGTGTTCGCGGCAAATTCGAAAAATCTATGGGAGAAATCTAAAGTGCTAATTATAAAGGCTTATATGCAAGTTATTGTCCTAAAAAGTGTTTGGGGACCCGGGTCCTGCCCCAGGGGACATGTATCAATGCAAAAAGAAGTTTTAAAAACGGCCGTTTTTTCGGGAGCAGTGATTTTAATAATGCTTAAAATGAAAGAATAAAAGTGAAATATTCCTTTAAATTTCGTACCTGGGGGGTGTGTATGATATGCATGTAAAGTGGCGCATGTTTCCCGTGCTTAGAACTGTCCCTGCAAAAAATGTCATTTTTGAAAGAAAAAAAGTCATTTAAAACTGACTCGTGGCTATTAATGAATTGTCGGCTCCCGGCAATACATACAAAAGTCATTGATAAAAAAAAAAAAAAAGCGTGGGGGTTCCCCAGAATTCAATTACCAGGCCCTTCAGGTCTGGAATGGATATTAAGGGGAACCCCGCCGCAAATTTAAAAAAAAATTGACGTGGGGTTCCCCCAAATATCCATTCCAGGCCCTTCAGATCTGGCATGGATTTTAAGGGAAACTCCACCCCAAATTTTAAAAAAATGGCGTGGAGTCCCCCTAAAAATCCATACCAGACCCCTTATCCGAGCACGCAACCTGGCCGGCCGCAGAGGAAAAGGGGGGGACGAGAGAGCGGCCCCCCCTCCCTCCTGAACCGTACCAAGCCACATGCCCTCAACATGGGGAGGATGTCCCCATGTTGATGGGGACAAGGGCCTCATCCCCACAACCCTTGCCCGGTGGTTGTGGGGGTCTGCGGGCGGGGGGCTTATCGGAATCTGGAAGACCCCTTTAACAAAGGGGACCCCCAGATCCCGGCCCCCCCCATGTGAATTGGTATGGGGTACATTGTACCCCTACCATTTCACGAAGAAAGCGTAAAAAAATGTTTAAAAAAAACACACAAACACCTTGAAAAAGTCCTTTATTTAAAAAAAACAAAAACAAAACATTCCAGCGGTGAAATCCAGTGTCCCGCGGCGATCCCGATGTCCAGCGCTGTCCTTCATTGGTTGTGCCTGAGCGGACCTGATGGGGAACTCCCTCTCAGTATTTTAAATGTATAGACCCGCCCCTTCTAAAGTTCCCCATCAGGTCCGCTCAGCGGAACATGAGAAGGGGCGGGTCTATACATGTATTACCAAAGTGAGAGGAGTTCCCCATCAGGTCCGCCCCCTCGGTATGTCGGACCCGCCTACGTCATTGGCTTGAGCGGGGAACTTCCTTCAATATGTAATTTAGTTCCCCATCAGGTCCGCCCCCTCGGTATGTCGGACCCGCCTACGTCATTGGCTTGAGCGGGGAACTTCCTTCACTGTGTAATTTAAATTTACATAGTGAAGGAAGTTCCCCGCTCAAGCCAATGACGTAGGCGGGGTCTGACATACCGAGGGGGCGGACCTGATGGGGAACTGCTCTCACTTTGGTAATACATGTATAGACCCGCCCCTTCTCATGTTCCGCATCTGGTCCGCTGAGCGGACCTGATGGGGAACTTTAGAAGGGGCGGGTCTATACATTTAAAATACTGAGAGGGAGTTCCCCATCAGGTCCGCTCAGGCACAACCAATGAAGGACAGCGCTGGACATCGGGATCGCCGCGGGACACTGGATTTCACCGCTGGAATGTTTTTTTTTTTTTTTTTTTTAAATAAAGGACTTTTTCAAGGTGTTTGTGTGTTTTTAAAAAAAAAAAATTTACGCTTTCTTCGTGAAATGGTAGGGGTACAATGTGTATAAAAATGATTCCGCGCTACTAAAAATATATAGATAAAAGGGTCATCTGCTACAAAACACTGAAAAAGGTAAAATCCCTGTGCCTTAATGTGAATGGGTATATATAAGTAGTGCTGAGCTGATGTGGCTAATATATGGTGTACTGTGCTTAATATGCTGGTCCTTACTTATCCAAAATATTCAACAATTAATAATCATAAGTAATTTCTGAGGTAGCATGAATATAATCCTTAAATAGATTTTTGCCTTAGTACAGTGCTAATATTACCAATAAATATTGTAGTAATGGCAAAGTGCAAAATTAGTGCAAACAATCCGTGACACAGTATAATAAATAAATAAGACAGAAATTGATAAATAATACAAAGTGCATGTGCTTATGGTGGGGGATGGTACTAAGCAGTACCTAGCCAATAAAGTGCAAAAATGTGCATTAAGTTATGACATATTACTAAGCAGTAATAGTAAAGAAGTCCGTTTGTGAATGCAGTTAAAATAACTGTCCCTTTAAGTGCTGTTGGGTAAGCGTGCATCAAAGTATATTCCTTCAAAGTAAAATCCAGGGAAGGAAAGGGAAAAAAAACCCTTGTGGGCGTGCTGTGATTGGTGCTGGGTTGTAAGTGAACTTCGTGCTTGTCACACTGTGGCTCCAATGGTGTATGGATGGCCTCTTACCTCACTGCTGTGAGGTTACAGCATTTGTGTATAATAAAACCCTCTGTTTATCCGACCTCTTCCTATCCGGGTGGTCCTTTGTGGAACCTGGGCTGGTGTCCTGCCTTGTTTTATTTACATTTGTTTGCAAAGTACTCACATTTGGCAAGTAGAAACAGGGTCTATCAAATACGAGCGCCGAGCTCGTCCGCGTCACCTTCGATGCTTGCACTGTCCCTACGCGTGTCGTCACTGGTCACGTGACTTCATCAGGGGATAGACCCTGTTTCTACTCGCCAAATGTGAGTACTTTGCAAACAAATGTAAATAAATGTTTTTAATGCTAAAAGCAATATCACACTATTTGGGATTCCTTCGTTCTTCCCCATCATTTTATGTGCACCAATCTGTGGAGTTTCCACGACTAGAGGATTCGCGCTCCCCTCCCCCTTCCTCACAAGGCAAAACAAGGCAGGACACCAGCCCAGGTTCCACAAAGGACCACCCGGATAGGAAGAGGTCGGATAAACAGAGGGTTTTATTATACACAAATGCTGTAACCTCACAGCAGTGAGGTAAGAGGCCATCCATACACCATTGGAGCCACAGTGTGACAAGCACGAAGTTCACTTACAACCCAGCACCAATCACAGCACGCCCACAAGGGTTTTTTTCCCTGGATTTTACTTTGAAGGAATATACTTTGATGCACGCTTACCCAACAGCACTTAAAGGGACAGTTATTTTAACTGCATTCACAAACAGACTTCTTTACTATTACTGCTTAGTAATATGTCATAACTTAATGCACATTTTTGCACTTTATTGGCTAGGTACTGCTTAGTACCATCCCCCACCATAAGCACATGCACTTTGTATTATTTATCAATTTCTGTCTTATTTATTTATTATACTGTGTCACGGATTGTTTGCACTAATTTTGCACTTTGCCATTACTACAATATTTATTGGTAATATTAGCACTGTACTAAGGCAAAAATCTATTTAAGGATTATATTCCTGCTACCTCAGAAATTACTTATGATTATTAATTGTTGAATATTTTGGATAAGTAAGGACCAGCATATTAAGCACAGTACACCATATATTAGCCACATCAGCTCAGCACTACTTATATATACCCATTCACATTAAGGGGTACAATGTACCCCTTACCAATTCACATGGGGGGGGCGGGATCTGGGGGTCCCCTTTGTTAAAGGGGTCTTCCAGATTCCGATAAGCCCCCCGCCCGCAGACCCCCACAACCACCGGGCAAGGGTTGTGGGGATGAGGCCCTTGTCCCCATCAACATGGGGACATCCTCCCCATGTTGAGGGCATGTGGCCTGGTACGGTTCAGGAGGGAGGGTGGGCCGCTCTCTTGTCCCCCCCTTTTCCCCTGCGGCCGGCCAGGTTGCGTGCTCGGATAAGGGGTCTGGTATGGATTTTTAGGGGGACTCCACGGCATTTTTTTTTAAATTTGGGGTGGAGTTCCCCTTAAAATCCATGCCAGATCTGAAGGGCCTGGAATGGATATTTGGGGGAACATCACGTCAATTTTTTTTTAAATTTGCGGCGGGGTTCCCCTTAATATCCATTCCAGACCTGAAGGGCCTGGTAATTGAATTCTGGGGAACCCCCACGCTTTTTTTTTTTTTTATCAATGACTTTTGAATGTATTGCCGGGAGCCGACAATTCATTAATAGCCGCGAGTCAGTTTTAAATGACTATTTTTCTTTCAAAAATGACATTTTTTGCAGGGACAGTTCTAAGCACAGGAAACATGCGCCACTTCACATGCAAATCATACACACCCCCCAGGTACGAAATTTAAAGGAATATTTCACTTTTATTTTTTCATTTTAAGCATTATTAAAATCACTGCTCCCGAAAAAACGGCCGTTTTTAAAACTTTTTTTTGCATTGATACATGTCCCCTGGGGCAGGACCCAGGTCCCCAAACACTTTTTAGGACAATAACTTGCATATTAGCCTTTATAATTAACACTTTAGATTTCGAACGTTCGAGTCCATTGTATTTAATAGGGTTCTAAATTTCACACAAACATTTTGTCTGTTCGCAGGTTCTGGTGCGAACCGAACAGGGGGGTGTTCGGCTCATCCCTGGTCCCTGCCTGCTCCCTAGCAAACTCCTTATGACCTTCAGCATGAGGTTCTCGCTGTATAGGCGTTGCCTCAAGTCCATCTGGCTTAATTTATGGGCCAGGACTGCGGCATAGCCCTCTTCAGCAGAGGGTGCCTCTCTGAGGGCCGCAGTAGCCTCTCTTAGGAAGGCTCTGGTTTCCTCCTCCACCTGCCTAACTCTCCTTGGCCCTCGTTGTATTATTTTCAGGGGAGGCATCTGGGCTCTTGTGCTGGGCCCAGCCTCCTCCTGTGTGCCACTGGGCCCTGCCTCCTCCTGGTCCCCAACATCACACTCTTCCTGGCTCTGCTCTGGCTGTAAAATAAAAAAGGGACATTCCTTAGTTTTTGCCACCATCAATCACACACATTGTTCACCTCCAGACATTTTTAAATTGAATGGCCAAAGTGAATAAATTCCCCCAGATTCATACTCCTGATATTTTTGCCTTGTCCCCATCAAATTTAACCACTACTGTCTATTGCTCTGTAAAGCCATTTTTTTGCTGACATTAAATACATAACAATACTAAACATCAATTTTAAATCATCACTTTTGTAACATATAAATGTAGATATCAATACTATACCTGGCTCCATATATCCAAATCGGACTCCTCAAGGACCTCTGCTTGATCCTCTGAGGAAGCCAGAGCAGGGTTGCAAGGAAGCCTGGAGGGCTGGCTGCAAGGAAGGCTGGAGGGTTGGCTACAAGGAAGGCTGGATAGACCACTGGGGGGAAGGGTTGACAGAGATTCCCTCACTTCCAGCTGGTCATCCAGAAAAGATAACTTGCTGTAGTATCACAGAGTGGGTTTATAAACCTTATCTGCTGCAGCACCTGACCTCTGGGACTTCAGGACCATATTCCTCTGGGTCCTGTATGTGCCCCTGATGGTAGCTAGTTTGGTTTGAACATCTTGGATAGTTGTAGTGGGGATCTGGGTTTGGACAAATGCAAGCAGGCTCTCCAGTGCTGCTGTCCTGGCCGCTTTATTTTTATTTGAGGCATGTTTAGTCTGCCACAGGACAGGGAGTTCTTTCCATCTATCGATGAACTCCCCCATGAAATCAGGATTTTTGAAACTCTTCATTTTGTCTGTAAAATCAAGAACCAATAAAAAAAAAAATGTTTCAGTCAACATTCATCAAATAATCATTTTGGACAGATATAGGCCCCAAATCTCATCCTCTGAAGAAACACAAATTCTTAAAATGTTAGGTACCTTGGTGAACACGTTCGTTGCTAACTCCCTCTCCCGGCAAATGAACGTATTTTCGACACATGGATCTTCGCTTTCTATCTACTGCGCATGCGTGAAACTCCGCACGCTTTCCCTGCCCCTGACGTTCGATCTTGTACTTTCACCGCCCCTTCTCGCTCGTCGTAGTGCTAAACAACATGGCGGAGACACAGGTGGCTGAGATTACCTTGACAGAGGAGGAAATTCCTGAGGACCCCAAATCCAGATCCCGGAGATATAAGGCATCCAACATGTCATTCGAGGAAATGGTGGAGATGGTCGCCATTTTGAGGAGGGAGGATTATGATGCCAAGCATGGGCCGTATAAAAGGCCTAATCTTGTCAAGTCCAAAATTATGGGCAAAGTGGTCAAAACTCTTCACTCTTCAAAAATTCAGGGTGTGCAGAACGAAGGAACAGCTCAGAAAACGATGGTCTGATCTGAAGTTGCGGGAGCCCGACCAATACAAAAGAATCAAGAAAGTTTTAGGAAAAAGTAAGTAATTTTCATACATTCTCCCTGCTAAAGATTATTACTTGTATAAAGTAGTGTATTTTTGACTTTGATATAGTACAGTGAAAGATAACAACTTTCATGTTCGTCCGCACAGTGAACGGACGTAGTAAAGCTCTTTCTCTGTACACTTATTAATACCATGTTTTTGGATCATCCAGTGTGAACTCCAAAATCTCAAATTATTTTGGGGGGAGCTAATTTTAGACACAAGTTGACTTATTTTTTGAAGCTAACTTTTATTTGGGAATAATTAAATGGGTATGCATTGTAATGTTAAAGGAAGAGAATGCTCAGCAGCTGATTAAACATCAGAACGCAGTAGTAGAAGTGTGGCCCAAAACCCAAAGGTTTTGAGGGGGTCACACACAGGTGATCCAGTGTATATAGTTTGGGGTGTTTCAATGTGTCAAACTTAATTTAATAAAGTATATGTTCTTGTTGTGGCAATGTATCCAATCATGTGTTCAGGTTGTCACTGGGGGTATATTTTAAATTGGACCACACTTCCAAATGAGCTTGATAAATTCCCTTTCAGGGTATTTTTTGGTAAATAAATAATTTCGAGCAATTAAACTAAATCTTTTTTTTCAATCTCCATAGGGCTTCAAAAAGCTACGTCAGATGAGCCTATAAATCCAACACCTTCAACAAGACCCCCAGAACCACGTGATGTAGAGGAACGTGAAGTTGAGGAAGTGAAAAGTGGCACCACAACAGGTCAGTGTCAAACCAGACAGATGCAGTTTAAGAGATGTAGGCCTACATATTCTAGAGTACATGTTTTTTTGTTTATTTAGGTGCTGGTCTGGACGAAGACCCCGAAAAGTTTACACATCACAGTGCCCAGATCCTGATCCAATACCTAATGGTCTGCTGTCGTGACCTTGAAAAAATAAAGGTAGACTTGATAGAGATCAGGCAACATACCAAGCGGGTGGAGGAAAGGCTACAAAAGATCATGGCTGTGCTTGGGCGTGTTTATTTTTTTACTACAAAGAACGTTGACCTTACTGTTTTTAGGAAGGTTTTTGTTGCTTTTCAGCTTTTAATGAATAGTACATGTTTACATTTACATTCCAGTTTTTTAGATTCTTTTTTATGCATGGCTGTTCATGCGTTTTACCCCCCAAAATAATTTGGATACATCTACATTTAAAAGGAAGTTTCCATAAAAAAAATAAAAAAAGGTATTTTATTAACAAGAATTTGTGGCTTCATTATGTAAATGTTGTGCAAAGTGAACTAATCAATGTTTTGTGTTTACACTGACAATGAAGGCTATTTAAGAATGCGAAATACACATGGCACTACAAGTGCAATAGGTAAACCCAGGAGAAACATAAAAGAATACAAATATAAAACACAATACCAATATTTTCACATAAAAAAGATTTATTTAAGCCCAGATTAATTTTACACATCCTCAGGCATATCAATGGCCCCCCTACCCACAAAATATTCAACATATTTTTGTCTGACATCACGTCCGGTTTGGGGGGCCAAGCCTGGACGGCCAGCTTCCAGGGCCACTAAATCCTCTGGATCAACTAATGAGGCCTCAGGCCCACTCAAAGTCAGGTAATTTGAATAATGCACCCTCAAAAAATTATGGAGCACGCAACAAGTCATTACTACATGGTTCCATTTATAGGGGGCAAGGTGGATGGAGGTGAGGAACAGGCGGAATCGGCTGGCCATGATGCCAAAGGCATTTTCCACCACCCTTCTTGCTCTGGCCAGCCGATAGTTGAACACCCTCCTCTCAGGGGTGAGGGTGCGTTGAGGGAATGGCCTCATCAAATGGGGACCCAGGCCAAACGCCTCATCCGCCACAAAAACAAATGGTAGTCCCTCCACATTCTGCTCCGCTGGTGGCAAGGCCAGCTGATCCAATAGGAGCCGTTCCCCAAACTCGGTCTGTGTAAAGACTCCCCCATCTGACATCCTGCCATTTTTGCCAACGTCCACATACAGGAATTCGTAGGTGGCCGACACCACTGCCATCATGGCGATGCTGTGCAACCCCTTATAATTATAATAAAAGGATCCCAAATGGGGTGGTGGTACGACCCGAACATGCTTGCCGTCGATAGCCCCTCCACAGTTCGGAAAGTTCCATCGTTGGGCAAACTTAGATGCCACATTCTGCCATTCATGTGGCGTAGAAGGGAACTGTGGAGTTCAATAAAAAAAAAAATAATACTTTGTGACACAAACATTGCAAGCAGATTTTAGAAAACCATTCATGGCCAACATTAGGATAAACAGACAAATGAAAACATTATTAGTAAGCAACAAAAAACATAAAACAAACCCAAAATACAAAATGGGGGGGGGGTTGAAGATGAGTTGGGGAGATCACAAATGAAGGCTTTTTGCACTCTGTATGAAGTTTAACTAAATGTAACATTCCTACGCAAGCTTTAGGGTGCGTTTAGGGTAAAGCACTACAATGGAGCATAGAAAACAAAAAGGGAAATGACTAGGCAAGGTGGGTATGGCCCCAGGATAGCATGCTGGAGAGGTTAGGTAAGTAAATTTAAATGTAGGCCTAAAAAAAAACATCCTAAAATTAAAAAAGGCATGTGGAGAAAGGGGACATTCCCTGCAGCTAAGAATCATGGGAATTAGGGACTGATAATAAACCCCCAAAAAAAAAATTAGCAAGAAATACATACAATGTGATGTTTTAAATAAGAACACTTACCTTAATATAGTCCTCCTGCAAAACTTGAAGGATGGCAGAACACGTCTCTGGTATAATGATACCCAGAGCCTGGGGGGATATGCCTGTGGAGAACTTTAGGTCCTGCAGGCTTCTCCCAGTCGCCAGGTATCGCAACGTGGCAATGAGCCTCTGCTCAGCACTGATGGCTTCACGCATAACGGTGTCCTGCCTGGTAATGTAGGGGGACACCAAAGCCAACAGATGCTGAAATACGGGGTCAGACATCCTGAGAAAATTCCTGTAGTCCTCAGGATTATTCTCCCTGATCTCCCGCAACAAAGGCATGTGACAGAACTGGTGCCGCTGGAGCAACCAATTCTTGGTCCATGAACTCCTCCTCACCCTGTTCATGGCCTGGAGTCAGGATACAGCATGAACCCCGGCACCAACTACAGCACAAACTCTACGACGAGTATGTAGCCGCAACATGGCTAGATAACGGTCGGCAGCTCAGAACGAACTAGAAGAACGAACGGAAGAAAAGCAAGGCCTATGAAGAACAAGCTGAAAAACAGGAAAAAGCAGACAAGAACACACTGAATAAACAGATACGAACTGACTACAAGCACTGCAAGAAAGATACAAACCCACAGGCACAAACTGAAATCCAGAAAACAATCTTCAAAGCACGAAGACTGAAAAGCGCGAATCGTCTCTCACCAAACTTTTACTAACACGCGGTAACACGAAATTAGCAAAAGCGTCCCAAAGGGTGGCGTCATTAGAACGGAACTTCCACTTTATAGTGCCGTCGTACGTGTTGTACGTCACTGCGCTTTGCTCGAGCGTTTTTTTTATGATCGTGTGGATGCAAGACAGGCTTGAGAGGAAACATGAAAAAAAACGACGAGAAAAACGTCGGATAAAAAAATGGCATTAAAAACGATCGTGTGTACGCCGCATTAGTTTAAAATGCTTGTAAAATCCTTTAATTCACTCTATTACAGTAGTATATAATGTGTGTGTTTCTGTAATACAATTGTGCCAAATACCTTTGTTACAGCGCCGATCGGCGCTCAGCTGACCTCCCGCTGCTCTCCTCCTCTTCTCCCAGCTGTCAGTGGGGTGGATCTCGGCCCCCCTATCTGAAGTGCTCGGAACAGGGAAGAGAGCTCCGGTGGGTCACTGAACGCTATGACGAAGGTATTTGGCACAATTATATTACCGAAACTCACACATTGTACATTATATACTACTGTAATGGAGTGAATTATAGGATTTTACAAGCATTTTAACTTGGTTCACACTGGGAATTCCTGACAGGCAGGGAGGGAGAGGGGGAGAGAAGACAGCACATTACATGGTAAGACTTATCCTGAAAATAATCCCTACTGTATCTTTTGTTGCCAAAAATTTATATAAGACCCGGGCCTATTTTCTAGGAAACACGCTAACTTAAAATTAAAATTAAAATTACCCTGCCCTCTATATAATGGAGATAAAGAGATTTTAACCAGCCCCTAACCCCTCAATCACGAGACAAGCCACACAGGTGTTGAGGGTTAAACATGCAGAGCATAAACCAAACATACACTTTTAACCACTTAACGACCGCTCACTGTATATATACGTCGGCACAATGGCACCGACAGGCACAATCACGTAGAGCATACGTGATTGCCTTTGTACAGTTGGGGGGTCCGATCGGACCCCCCTTCTGTACAGTGAGCGGTCGGAATTCGTTGGGGAGCGATCCGACATGAGGGGACGGCCGTTCGATTCCGGCCACCCCCCCGCGATCGCTCCCGGCGAATAGAAATGCCCCCTCTGTCTGTCGAATGTACACACAGACAGAGGAAGCAGGAGGAAGTGATGTCATCTCCATATACCGAGCGCCATACAAGAGAAGACATCAAGGTTAGTGCACAAACACTACACTAACACCAGCACACATAGGCACATAAATCGCCCCCCCAGGCCCCCCCAGATCACCCCCCAGCCCCCAGTCACAGTGTCACTGATTGCAGTGACCATTTATTTACTGATCACTGCAATCAGTGACATTTGTGACTGTAAAAGTGTCACTACATTTAGTTTTAGGTCCAGTGTAGCCCCCTAACCCCCCCCTAATAAAGGTTTAACCCCTTGATCACCCCCCAGATAACCCTTTCACCCCCTAGCACCGCCGTCGCTAAGCGATCATTTTTCTGATCGATGTCTTAGCGTCGGTGATGCAGATCGGTAGCCAGTAATTTTTTTTAGGTTCGCCGCAGGTTTTTATAGCGTCAGGTACCCCCATAAATTATCTAATAAAGGTTTAACCCCCTTGATCGCCCCCCAGGTAACCCTTTCACCCCCTATCACCACTGTCGCTAAGCGATAATTTTTCTGATCGATGTCTTAGCGTCGGTGATGCAGATCGGTAGACAGTATTTTTTTTAGGTTCGCCGCAGGTTTTTATAGCATCAGGTACCCCCATAAATTATCTAATAAAGGTTTAACCCCCTTGATCGCCCCCCAGGTAACCCTTTCACCCCCTATCACCACTGTCGCTAAGCGATAATTTTTCTGATCGCTGTCTTAGCGTCGGTGATGCAGATCGGTAGCCAGTAAATTTTTTTAGGTTCGCCGCAGGTTTTTATAGCGTCAGGTACCCCCATAAATTATCTAATAAAGGTTTACCCCCCTTGATCGCCCCCCAGGTAACCCTTTCACCCCCTATCACCACTGTCGCTAAGCGATCATTTTTCTGATCGCTGTCTTAGCGTCGGTGATGCAGATCGGTAGCCAGTAATTTTTTTTAGGTTCGCCGCAGGTTTTTATAGCGTCAGGTACCCCCTAAATTATCTAATAAAGGTTTAACCCCCTTGATCGCCCCCCAGGTAACCCTTTCACCCCCTATCACCACTGTCGCTAAGCGATCATTTTTCTGATCGCTGTCTTAGCGTCGGTGATGCAGATCGGTAGCCAGTAATTTTTTTTAGGTTCGCCGCAGGTTTTTATAGCGTCAGGTACCCCCATATATTATCTAATAGAGGTTTTAACCCCCTAATTGCCCCTAGTTAACCCTTTCACCAGTGATCATCATATAAGTGTTACGGGTGACGCTGGTTAGTTAGTTTGCTTTTTATAGTGTCAGGGCACCCGCCGTATATAACCCAATAAAGGTTTAACCCCCTGATCGCCCGGCGGGTGATATCAATTATGTTTTAGCGTCAGAGAGGGTCTGCGTCACACCCCAGGCAGCGTCAGGTTAGTGCCAGTAACGCTAACACCCACGCGTGAAGCATACACCTGCCTTAGTGGTATAGTATCTGAACAGATCAATATCTGATCTGATCAGATCTATACTAGCGTCCCCAGCAGTTTAGGGTTCCCAAAAATGCAGTGTTAGCGGGATCAGCCCAGATACCTGCTAGCACCTGCGTTTTGCCCCTCTGTCCAGCCCAGGCCACCCAAGTGCAGTATCGATCGATCACTGTCACTTACAAAACACAACACACATAACTGCAGCGTTCGCAGAGACAGGCCTGATCCCTGCGACTCCAGTGCTGTAGGAGGTGATTTCACCACCACAGTTAAAAAAAAAAAGCAAATATGCCGAAGCATTGGGGCAGCAGGGGCAGAGGAGTGATTTTGCTCCTAATGCCGGGTACATACGATTGAAATTCCGACGGAGGCTTGCCCATGGAAAAGTCCGACCATGTGTGTGCGGCATAACTTTTTTGCGGGAGGATGCCCCCATGCTTCGGCATATATAAATGGTGCATGTATGCCCATCATTAGAAGTGGGTGGATGAAGGGCGGTATTCTAATGGTGGGCATACCCACCGATCAATCTCTTTTTTCGTTCAGCCACCTGGCTGCATGAAAAAAAAAGATTACAATACATGTCCAACAAGGACCAGCAACGTACTGGTATGTTGCTGGACTTTGATTGGTTATACCAGATTGATGCCTGCGGGTTTAGGTATCATCTTGGTATCATTCTTTTCAGCCAGCGGCCGGATTTCATGTAAAAGCAATCCTAGTGGCTAATTCGCCTCTGGACTGCTTTTACAAGCAGTGGGAGGGAATGTCCCCCCCGGATATAAAAAGCGCTATTGGGAAATTGGGAAAGCATTTTATCACACTGATCTTGGTGTGGTCAGATGCTTTGAGGGCAGAGGAAAGATCTAGGGTCTAGACCCCAGTTTTTTTTAAAAAGAGTACCTGTCACTACCTATTGCTATCATAGGGGATATTTACATTCCCTGAGATAACAATAAAAATGATAAAAAAAATAAATATGGAAGGAACAATTTAAAAAAAAAAAAAAAAAAGCAAAATTAATAATAAAAAAAAAAAAAAAAAAGCACCCCTGTCCTGCCCTGCTCTTGCCCAATGGCGAACGCAAGCGTCGGTCTGGCGTCATATGTAAACAGCAATTGCACCATGCATGTGAGGTATCACCGTGAAGGTCAGATCGAGGGCAGTAATTTTAGCAGTAGACCTCCTCTGTAAATCTAACGGGGTAACCTGTAAAGGCTTTTAAAGGCTTTTAAAAATGTATGTAGTTTGTCGCCAATGCGCGTTTGTGCGAAATTTTAAAGCATGTCGTGTTTGGTATCTATGTACTCGGCCTAAGATCATCTTTTTTATTTCATCAAACATTTGGGCAATATAGTGTGTTTTAGTGCATTAAAATTAAAAAAAGTGTATTTTTTCCCCAAAAAATGCGTTTTGAAAAATCGCTGCGCAAATACTGTGTAGAAAAAAAAATGCAACACCCACCATTTTATTCTGTAGGGCATTTGCTTTAAAAATATATATAATGTTTGGGGGTTCAACATAATTTTCTTGCAAAAAAAAATATGTTTTCATGTAAACAAAAAGTGTCAAAAAGGGCTTTGTCTTCAAGTGTTTAGAAGAGTGGATGTAAGCTTCCTAATGTTGTGTATAAAATGCCAGAACAGTTCAAAACCCCCCCCCCAAATGACCCCATTTTGGAAAGTAGACACCCCAAGCTATATACTGAGAGGCATGTCGAGTCCATGGAATATTTTATATGTTGACACAAGTTGCGGAAAAAATACATTTTTTTTTTTTTTTTGCACAAAGTTGTCACTAAATGATATATTGCTCAAACATGCCATGGGCATATGTGGAATTACACCCCAAAATACATTCTGTTGCTTCTCATGAGTACCACATGTGTGAGACTTTTTGGGAGCCTAGCCGCGTACGGGACCCCAAAAACCAATCACCGCCTTCAGGCTTTCTAAGGGTGTAAATTTTTGATTTCACTTCTCACTGCCTATCACAGTTTCGGAGGCCATGGAATGCCCAGATGGCACAAACCCCCCCAAATGACCCCATTTTGGAAAGTAGACACCCCAAGCTATTTGCTGAGAGGTATTGTGAGTATTTTGCAGATCTCACTTTTTGTCACAAAGTTTTGAAAATTGAAAAAAAAAAAAAAACGTTCTTTCTTCATTTTCAAAAACAAATGTGAGCTGTAAAATACTCACCATGCCTCTCAGCAAACAGCTTGGGGTGTCTACTTTCCAAAATGGGGTCATTTGGGGGGTTTTGTGCTATTTTGGCATTTTATGGCCTTCGAAACTGTGATAGGTAGTGAGGAGTCAAATCAAAAATTTGTGCCTAGAAATCCTGAAGGCGGTGATTGGTTTTCGGGGTCCCGTACGCGGCTAGGCTCCTAAAAAGTCCCACACATGTGGTATCCCCGTACTCAGGAGAAGCAGCAAAATTTATTTTGGGGTGCAATTCCGCATATAACCATGGCATGTGTGAGCAATATATCATTTAGTGACAACTTTTTGTAATTTTTATTTATTTTTTGTCATTATTCAATCACTTGGGACAAAAAAAAAAAAATTCAATGGGCTCAACATGCCTCTCAGCAATTTCCTTGGGGTGTCTACTTTCTAAAATGGGGTCATTTGGGGGGGTTTTGTACTGCCCTGCCATTTTAGCACCTCAAGAAATGAGATAGGCAGTCATAAATTTAAAGTAAATGTAAATTCCAGAAAATGTACCCTAGTTTGTAAACGCTATAACTTTTGCGCAAACCAATAAATATACGCTTATTGACATTTTTTTTACTAAAGACATGTGGCTGAATACATTTTGGCCTAAATGTATGACTAAAATTGAGTTTATTCGATTTTTCTTATAACAAAAAGTAGAAAATATCATTTTTTTTCAAAATTTTCGGTCTTTTTTCGTTTATATCGCAAAAAATAAAAATCGCAGAGGCAATCAAATACCATTAAAAGAAAGCTCTATTTGTGGGAAGAAAAGGACGCAAATTTCGTTTGGGTACAACATTGCATGTCCGCACAATTTACAGTTAAAGCAGCGCAGTGCAAAATTCTGAATTCACCTCTGGTCCTTTAGCTACCAAATGGTCCGGGGCTTAAGTGGTTAAACACAGTTAGGGACACTCCCCTTAGCCTTGTTATAGAGGGGGTAGGGGACAAGGAAGAACCAATGGAAACTTAACAGTTGTATATTCAAATAACAACAGTTGAAACACACTAAGGGATTATAATAAGCAGGCAGACCCTCCTTACACATCACCTGCTGGGAGGTGTCTCCAGACCTTTGTCTACGTGCCATGACCCAACACAATTAAACACAGCAACAAGTGGGTGTGATGGGGGAGAATGGATGTAGCATTACATTACATTACATTACAATATCTCAATGCCATTTTGTCCCCAAGTCTCTCAGTCTCTTCTGGATCAAAGTCTTTGGGTAGGAGGCCAGCCCACAGCCCCCTCCAAAACACACAGTGACAGTGGGTTCTGTCACAACCCACTTCTGGGCTCTCTACTTTTGTAGCGGCGGTGCCCCCCCTAATCCACCGCTCCGGGATGCAGCAGAGATTTGCTGGGACAGCGAGATTTAAATCAAATCTTGGGCCTGTCCCAGCTGAAACCCGTACAGCTGGCAACCGAAGCGGCGTGCTCAAAATAAAAAAAAAATGGCTATCCATACACTTTAAATACATTAATTTAAAATTTAACAAACAATGAGACTTAAAGTGGTTTTAAACCCTTAAATACCACTTTCACCTACAGGTAAGCCTAGATTAAGGCTTACCTGTAGGTGCTGGAAATATTTCCTAAACATACATGGTTTAGGAGATATTTACAAATCGCAGTACAGCGATTTCTTCTGCGCATGTGCCGGAGTTAGAAAGGGCACGCTGTGCCGTTTCTAGCTCGGGTCATGCCGTGACTGGCAGCTCCCAAGCACATGCGCGGGAGTGACGTCACGTGACTCCGGCCAGTAACAGAGCCGGAGTTTGCGGCCCTGGAAGGAAGACGGGTAAAGAATGGATGCTCGCTGCCAGCGAGGAAGACGGGGACATCACAGGCTACTAGTGCAGGTAAGTGTCACATAATGGGCTACTATGCGATGCGAGTTAAAACTCAGTCTCTAGAGAAGGAATCTTCGCATGCCAGATGATCGGTGGTGCACATACAGGAACAATATTTGTAATCCAACAAGGTCTAAGGTAATGGAAACAACTCCCCGGAGACTATGTAACTCAGTCCTCCAACTAGTCTCCTGACAGGAGAAAAGGGAAAGTGTAACCTGACGGCCAAGGCAGTCAATAGGCCTAATAAAGTACTCGGTTATGGTTGTGAGCAGGTGCTCTCTCACCCCTCCGGACTCGATCCCAGTCCGGGTCTCCCACCGCTGTGTCCACACACACAGAATCTGCCACCGCCTGATCTCCGGTCCACTGACGTCCGCAAAGCAGGTAGATGTCTACACTCGCAGCAAGTCCGCACAGGAAGTCCGCTTGCCAGCTGCGCGGTGTCCAAAGAGGCCGGGCTTAGCCTCGCCCTCCCCTTTTATACCCCACTCATGAGTCTCTGCGGCAGCCCAATGCACCCTGGGTGCCAAACGGGGTTCTGGGTAACGTAGTCCATGGAGCCTCAACGGAGACCCCGCTACACATATATGAATAAAAGAAAACAAATAGACCTCCACACACGCAAATTGATGAATAAAAAACACATTGCTATCATACCCCAGGTTACAAAATATTCAAACCAAAAACCCATTACATACAGCTACCCAATCACTGCGAGTTCAGCCACCAGGAGAAAAGCAGTGATTAGATAGCTGGCAGACTCACTCCCTCCCCCTGTGTGAAGAACACCCCCTATATGAACCTGATATACCCCAAGAACTACCCGTAGAGACAAACTTGCCCCCGCATATTTGTTTCCTAAATTGTAGCAGCGTGTACCTGTGACAGGTAATTATCGCTGCTAGAAATTGGAAAGCACAACCTAAAGAGGGTCAGAGGCTAATATCCACACCCCAGTCATAAGTCAGTCAGTCACAAGGGAGAGTATCCTATGAAATACTTATAAAAATATAATGATCAGTGGAAGTCCAAAGAGATCAAAAATGTATACATGGTAAGAGATGTATGATATTCCATCCTGACTGGAATGGAAAGAGACCGCTCCAAGCGGTATAAGAATAGAAATAGAAATATATCGCTAACATGCCATAATACTTGATACAGGAAATGTATTTCTTTGAGAGATGTACATATGTACCGTAACTGATCCCCAGATTTATGGATAAGTCTCTATAGCATTCCTGGATGTGTCTGATCAAGTATTTAACTATAACAGTTCATGTCAAAGAAATGCTTGCTCTCAAACGACACAGGTGTAATCTCAATGTTTCCGTTGTAGCCGCAGTAGGTATTCCTGCAATCTGCAGGTAAAGACCTATAGTTTTATAAAGTTATTGCAAACGGCAGAGTGTATTTTTACTCTCGGATCCTGCAGAGATCACCGACAGATAAAATTCAGGGACAGTCTGCTCATCTATAATCCAGATGGTTCAGATAATTTCACAGGGATCACCGAGTGGGATCAATCTGTGTTTGGATGTCCCCGATAGTCTGTTCATTAGTCGTTGGCAATGCATCCGGTTTGTAATATTTACTTGATGGAAGTCTATATTTCCAAGCTCCTATGTGGATCTTTCCAGAGATTTGTTTGCGGGGTATGTGTAAGCCTCAGGTTCAGAGTGGTGTATTCAGGTAGTGCTTCGCGAGAGCAATTAAGAAGTCCTCATTCAGGGACGGAGGTTACTTAGGTTACTTGTTTGTTGTTTTCTTTTATTCAGATATTGGCTGGAGACAGCACAATAATCTGGCAAACAGGAAGTGCAAAGTCATGGCTAAAATAGGAAGTTCATGGGGAGAGTAAAGTGTTCAAGGTTCAAGAGAGACAAGATTCAAGGCAAGATCACTCAAGGAATTGTTCAGGGAGCTGTCCAGCATTCCAGGTGCTTCAGCATTGGCAAGAGGAGACGTTACAGCAGAGGTCGCAGGTTCAGACCTGGGTCCTGACACCCAGCATGCCCTGCCATTCTTTGGTATTACTTGTATTTCTACAATACTAATGGAACTATGGATATCTTAAAGAGGAATTCCAAGTATATGGATATTTTATATATAATTACATTAACCCAGTTAGGATCAATGTAATACACCATACCTGGCTGATCCTTCTGGAAGCTGTAAATCCCTTAATTTGCTGAGTGGCTATCCTGATGCATTGTGAACTTAGGAGGTCAGCCACTTGGTACGGGTGCCATTCAGAGAATGCTTTGCATTTACTGAATCAATGCAACGCGTACTCTGATTGGATGTGGTGGAGAATAACATCAACAACCTGCCTTTCCTGTGTTTGATGCGGATATGGAACACACTTTAAATGCAGTTAGACAAAACCTCACTTACTTTAACTGAGCAATACACATGGTTGTTCAAAGGCTACACTTGACCTGCTTTGTGTTGGCTGGACTTGAATGCAACATGTCCTGTTAAGGTGCATCTACACTCCAGGCAAAGCAGGTAAAACGCATCCTTTTCTTGTCAAATGCTACATTTTTATTTGAATGCTGCTGCAAAAGTTGCAATGGAAATGCAGCGTTTGCCCAGGTCATGATCTCCAGCCACCCAAGTAGTGGCAGTAAAATTATCAAGTTTTCTTTACTAATTGATGATTATTGCAGGCCATACAAGATCTTCTCTTCTTGCTAAACGTCCACTGTGGAGTTTATCAATAATGTTTATATAATAAAATTATCAATGAATCCATTCAATCCAGGTGGTCTTCCTCTGCTTGTTACTACCATAGTGAGACACAATAAATAAACTTCAGCCAACAGCCATGTGCCTGTAGGTGAGAGCGAGGTCACTTCCTTAATAAATTACTTACTACGTAAGCAAACTCAGCTTTAATGAGATCAATAATGCATGTCCCCTGTGTACTGTATATTCCAATAAGCGTGTAAATATGTGGAAATACGGGGCCATGGTGACTGTTCACAACGACTTGGGGGATATACTCAATCTCCAGTCTCCTTGAGCTACGTGACTCTTTATTGCAGCAATGAACCTTAACCAGTCCTTGGCTTGTAATGTTTTCACAACCTCACTTAACGAACATTTAACTGGTGCTTCACTGTGTTAAATCTGATGTATGACTTTTCAGTGGAATAGACTCAAGTTGCCACAGTGGGAGAGATTTACTAAAACTGTAACGTGCAAAATCTGGCACAGCTTTGCTTAGAAACCAATCAGCTTCCAGGTTTTGTTCCTAAAGCTTAATTGAACATGCTCAAGTTACAATCTGATTCATAGGCGTGCACAGCCTATTGCATTAGAGTGTGCACCTCAAACCAAAGCTCAAACACATGTGCGTCTGTATATATACATTAGGTATGTATGTATATATACCGTATTTATCGGCGTATAACACGCACCCTAACTTTAAGAGGGAAATTTCAGGAAAAAAACTTTCCACAGCCCCCTGCGTATAACACGCAGGCACAGTTTACCCTCTATTTTCAGGGTAAAAAAGTGAGTGTTATACGCCAATAAATACAGTATATATATATATATATATATATATATATATATATATATATATATATATATATATATTTTCAGGTTCTTATATAGAGCCGTCAATTTATGCAGAGCTTTACATATACATTGTATATTCACATTATACAGTATATATAAAAATAAATACACACTTTTTTTTTGACAAGCCAGGGTTCATATCGATTTGAATTGTTTCCTTTTTTTTTGGTCCATGTGCCTGCCCTGCTCAGTGCTCATTCTCACTGCTCAATATTGCAGGCACCCACCTGCCACTATCCAGGCTCCGCTGCTTCTTCCAAAGGAGAGAGAGGCCAGGGGGCAGGCAGAGTGCAGATGTATATCACTCCGTTGGGGCCTGCGGGACCTGCAGCCGGAACTAAAGAAGCTGCTTCCCACTCGCAGCACTGCCGTTTTTTGCCAGCCTGGACCCAACCCCACTGGTGACCGTGAGTTACACATGTTGCAGCAGTCAGCACTGGCAGTGAAAGCCCAGACAGAGCAAAGGGATGATTAGGGTGTGCCTGGACACACTCGGCACACCCTGTGCGCACGCCTATGAGCTGATTGGCTACCATGCACAGCTGCACCACATTCTGAGTGCTCCAGTTTTAGTAAATCTCCTTAAGTAGATCTGGTGATTAGACTAGCAAAGTAGTTCAGCTGATAGGCAACATGGTTTATTTTCAGGTTCCTTCCTCTGCATATTCATTCCCATGGATTTAGATTTAAAAAAAGTGAGCTTGGTCCTAATGTTGTAATAAAATTTAAGGTAGCATTTTGTTTTTAATATAAAAGGTGTCATGGATCTTCTCCCTTAGAAAGCACCAGGCATTGGTATAGAGAGCGTTGCTGATGTCAATACAGAGAGCTACATCAGTGAGGACCACCCAGCAATGGTAAAGAGGCAAAGAAGACCCTGCAATTCACTTGACCAGCCTGAAGCCAACCTCCCTGTATAGGAGGACATGAACTGTAGAAGCCATGCCCAAAAAAAGGGCAGCAGAAGGCGAATGACTAGTCACCAGTATTGCCTGTTGTCTCACTATAGTGGAATTTCTTTCCCCCAGTTACTGGCTTACTATTCTTTATTCTGCATTGTGTCTTTGTGTGGAGGCAACCATATTGGTAGAGGCAGGGCTTTGCTTCCTCAGGACTGGCCACCATGATTATTGATAGGGGAATAATAAGACACCATCAGGTGAGGTTCAAAATGTCATAGTCAGCAGAACAGTAAATAAAGGAATGTTTACGCGCTAAAAGCCAACACACAACCTATATCTGGTGTAATAAAAATATGTGTGAAACAAACAGGTGCAAATGAATTGAAGTATCAAGTACAATTAAAATAGAAATAAAATATAAATATATATATAAAGAAATTAAATTCATACTGTATGTACGTGTCTAAAAATACAAAACAGTATACAAAGTGCCTGTGCAAAAATGGACAATTATTCACATTAGTGCAAAAATGCTAAAGGTGAAACTAAGGCAAAAATAATGTTGTATAGTCCAGAAGACAGTGCCAAAAAATCTTTTTGGTGGCAATAAAAAATTAGAAAAATAAAAAAATATAAAATGAAAATACAAATATATATAGTGCAACAAATAGTCTCTCAATGTGCCTCTCTTGATGGAAATAAAGTGAACTAGCGCAGATGCAGATCTCCTGCTATAGTGATGATCACTGATATCTCCAAGCAGTGGTCTCACAGAGCTCTCACCTCCATATAGATGTAATTGGGCATGATCAGTAGTGTCTCCCTCCCGCAGAACAGTAATGACTGCCAAATCTCTCTCCAAATCTTCAATTATTTCCCCTGAAAGGCATGTGTAACAGTAACTATATATATGCAGTCATGAGGAATTCAATACAAAAGGTTGTTTTAACCCCTTGGCTAACAAATATGCGGCCCCACTGAGCTGGACTTTTTGCCGTGGGGCCACATATTTGCGTACCTCCCTTTGTGCTGGAAGCGTTCTAACGATCGGGACCCAGAATGTCCGATTCCAGGTCACCTGATCGCTGTGATAGCCCGACCCCGTGTTTTCTGTCTCTGGGAATGGACAAGAAAGATATCGGTTTTTTTGTCCTTGCAGAGAAAGAATAAAAAAAGTGTCTGTAAAAAAAAGAAAAATGATAATAATTAAAAAAATAAAATAAATAATAACTATATCAGTGTTTGGGCCAAGGTCAGGGTCAAAAGTCAGGGTCAAAGGTCAACGTCAGGGTCAAAGGTCAATGTAAGTATTTATTGGACAGGGCTTATTTTTTAAATTAGTATGAGTGTCAGTGTATTTTAGGTGGGATTAACCTCCTCCCACCCGGCCATAAACTTGTTAATATGAATTTTTTGTGAATAAATAAATACATTATTTCTTAATTTTCCAAAGAATTGTGAGAAAAAATTAGAACTTCAAAAAACTTGTCATGCCTCTTACTAAATACCTTGGACTATCTACTTTCCAAAAGGGAGTAATTTGGGGAATATTTGTATTGTCTTGACATGTTAGGGCCTCAAGAAATTAGATAGGCCATCATTACATCAGGTGTGATCAATTTTCAATAATTGCTTACAAAGCTTGTGTAACTTTTGGTCAAAATTTATGAAAATAAATTAGTACTTATTTGCAAAATTTTATAACAGAAACTAAGAAAGAATATTTTTTTTTTAACATTTTCAGTCTTTTTTCATTTGTAGCACAAAAAATAAAAACCCCAGTGGTGATTAAATCAAAAGGAAGCTCTATTTGTGTAAAAAAAAATATATACACTTTTTATATGGGTACAGTGTTGCATGACTGACTAAGCACTGAAAGCTGAAAATTGGCCTGGGTGGGAAGGGGGTGAAAGTGCCCAGTATTGAAAAAATACTGGAAGATTCACCACAAGATCACTTTTATCCCCGCCCCCGCTGCTGCTGCTGCTGCGTTCCAGCCGTCTCCACCGCTTACCGGAGCCGTCGGTAGCGGCGGAGACGATCGGGTTCCTTTCCCCTCTGGGGCTGGAAGTCAAGTGAGGGAAAGACAGCCCCCACTCGACACCATAACATTGGATGACAGAAGCGACATCAAACGTCACTTCCACCCAATGGTCTTAAAGGAAAAAAAAAAAGATAAAAAAATAAAATAACATTTTGTTTCAATTTCTTTATTTTATTTAAGTGTATATGTGAGATCTGCGGTCTTTTTGACCCCAGATCTTACAATAAAGAGGTCCTGTCATGCTTTTTTTCTATTACAAGGGATTTTTACATTCCTTGCAATAGGAATAAAAGTGACCCAGAATGTTTTTTTTAAATGGACAGTGTAAAAATAAAAAATAAAAAGTAAAATAAATAAGAAAAAAAAAGAATTTAAAGCTCCCCATCCCACCGAGCTCACCAGCAGAAGCTAACGTATACTTAAGTCATGTCCGCATATGTAAAGGGTGTTCAAACCACAAATGTGAGGTATCTTCGCAATCATTAGAGCGAGAGAAATTACAGTATTCTAGCACTAGACCTCCTCTGTAACTCAAAACTGGTAACCTGTAAAAAAATATAAACGCCACCAATGGAGATTTTTAAGTGCTAAGGTTTGTCACCGTTCCACGAGCGGGTGCAATTTTGAAGTGTGGCATGTTAGGTATCAATTTACTCGGCGTAACATTCTCTTTTACAATATAAAAAAATGGGGCTAACTTCACTGTTGTCTTATTTTTAAATTTGAAAAAAGTGTATTTTTTCCAAAACAATTGCGCTTGTGAGACCGCTATACAAATACGGTGTGACATAAAGAATTGCGACAACCGCTATTTTATTCTCTAGGGTGTCTGAAAAAATATATAGAATGTTTGGGGGTTCTAAGTAATCTTCTAGCAAAAAAAATGATTTTAACTTGTAAACACCAAGTGTAAAACATAGGCCCGGTCCTTAAAGCGGAGGTCCGGCGTTAAAAAAAAAAAAAGTCAGCAGCTACAAACACTGTAGCTGCTGGCTTTTAATAAGGACACTTACCTGTCCAGGGTGCCCGCGATGTCGGCAGCTGAAGCCGAGCAATTGCTCGGGTCTCGGCTGCCCCACCGCCATCCTCGGTGAGGGAATCAGGAAGTGAAGCGCTGCGGCTTCACTTCCCGGTTCCCTACTGCGCATGCGCGAGTCGCGCTGCGCTATGTGAATGGGTGGATGTCTCCTGGGACACACACAAGGTCCCAGAAGACACCACTCCCCATTTCCCAGGAGGCAGCGTGAGGAGGAGAAGAAAGAAGACCACCGCGGACCAGGAAGTGGCAGATTAGGACAATCTGCCTAGTAACAGCTATTTCTGGTAAGTATAAAAAAAAAAAAAAATCTAATTTTTTGTAGCCTTTTTGGCTATTTTTTTTTTTTTTTTTTTTAGGGTGGACCTCCTCTTTAAGTAGTTAAAAGTCACCAGAAGTTTAGTATAATATCTCTTGCCGGGACCTTTTACACACAAAAAAGGAGAATTTCATGACCAATATTTACCCTGAAAGACATGTGTAGGAGAAACTGTCCAGAGCAATTTAGCTTTTGCTGATTCTGTAGTATTAATGGCACACGTTTTCAGTTATATATGTTGCTTTGAATAAGTGAGCTTATATTTTCTCAACCAACTTTAATCATTTGGTAAATAGACTGTCTCTGGTCAGACTTTCACATGATGTATATGCCCAATGGTGACATTATTGAGATAATTTATCATGCTGGTTTCATACAGTTTGCATTTCTTGTGAACTTTTCTTAATGCAATATTATACTTCTCTAAATAAACTTATACTAGCAAAGTTTTGCCTTGTTGGAAATAAAATAAAACTGAAATGCAAGTTGGCATAAAACATTCCGACCAATCAATGCGTGCAGGCAGGGTATTATTCTCATTGCATGTGTGATGATCATATTCATATTGTTATAATAACACATAAACATCGAGGTCCCGAGCTGGGACAGCCATTGCTCATTCCCGAGATGTGATGACAGCCCCAGCTGAGACTTGATACATGGGCCTGCTTTTATATCAGCTCCGAATATGAAAGATTGCTACGCAGGCATAAAGAATGCTTTCGCTGAATTAAAAGTCATGGGCTGACATGGAGCTTTTCAGACGAAGGTCGACTTGACACAACTCGATATTTTCTTGTTAATGAGATAATTATGAGCCATTGAGAAAAAAAAAAACTCTCATTAAAATCTGTAATCACTTGCATGTGGCAAGGGATGGCTAAACACTTGCTTAAAAAAAAAATGGCCCCACAAATTGACTGATTTGGTCCTGTGATTTTTTTCTTTTTTATATTTTTAACTCTAAAGCACATCTCAAGGTTGAATTGATTACAATTAAATTGAACCAGGCTTGATGTGTAATAGAAAAGGGTCCCCGTGGATCTGTGATCGGTCCATTTACTTAACACGTGAACCATTGTGGGTGGGTGTCAAGGAATGGCACTACATAATTTCATGTCATGGGGTGTCACCAAACACATGAGCATAACTTTACCTCCTGGCTATTATCAACATGCAGCAGGTGTTGGTCTCCCAGTTGGCCTCCTGTCAGCCCAATCCACTCGGTACTTAAAAAAGTCAACGCTGGAGTCCATACATAATCCGCCAAATGTATTTATTACAAGTCATGTGGCCCAGCATACGGCGGAAGGCTAATGTTTCTCGGCTTGCAAAGCCTGACTGAGTAAAATGCAAGCTTTAGGTTTAGGTTTCTACTGTATACTAGAACACTTGATTTTTAATAAATAAATTCTTCACATTATGTATGGACTCATATATGGACAGCATTGACTTTTCCGAGTGTCATGTTGTGGGGGCTTTCAAAATATAGGTATTAACACTAAATATAATATTATTATTACAACAAATATCTCACAAAAGTTCCTCTCAATAGGGTACTAGTCAATACTAACACTCCAGTGGCGGCTGGTGCTCAAAATCTTTGGGAGGGTGCAAACAAACTGAAAAAAACATCAATTGCAGCCACTGTGCCCATCAAACGCAGCTACTGTGCCCATCAATTGCCGCCACTATGCTCATCAAACGCAGCCACTGTGCCCATCAAACGCGGCTACTGTGTCCATCAATTGCTGCCACTATGCCCATCAAACGCAGCCACTGTGCCCATCAAACGCAGCCACTGTGCCATCAATTGTCGCCACTGTGTCATCAAATGCAGCCACTGTGCCCATCAAATGCAGACACTGTACCCATAAATTGCCGCCGCTGTGCCATCAAACGCAGCTACTGTACCCATTAATTGCTGACACTGTGCCCATCAATTACTGACACTGTGCCCATCAATTGCTGCCAGTGTGCCCATCAATTGCTGCCAGTGTGCCCATCAGTTGCTGCCAGTGTGCCCATCAATTGCTGCTACTGTGCCCATCAACTGCCGCTACTATGCCCATCAACTGCCACTATTGTGCCCATCAACTGCTGCCAGTGTGACCATCAACTGCCGCTACTGTGCCCATCAACTGCTAGCAGTGTGCCCATCAATTGCCACTACTGTGCCCATCAAATGCTGCCAGTGTGCATCCCCCACCCACCCAGCACTTACCTTGTCTCAGTGGGGCAGTGGGTCACGGCAATGTCCTCCACGCTCCTCGATGTCTTCTTCCGTCCTCTATTACCATCCTCTGATATTATTGGACGACTGATAGGCGGCGTCCAATTACAGCGCCTGTTGTTTCAGCCAATCAGGTGACAGGTAACAGACCCAAGCACCTGATTGGCTGAGAGGCGGTTCTGTGTTAGGAAAGTGAATATTCATTCGCTTTCCTAACACAACACTGAGTGAACATTGAGAGAACGGCTCTAATCAGGTGCTTCCAAAAAATATGAATCTATCTATGGTGATAGAGGGGAGGCAGCACACCTTTATGGACGCACCGCTACTGTAACAATCTCTCCTGATAGAAAATAAAATAAAAAGTAACACTTTAGTTACAAGCGATGGATAATAGCAATAGCAGTCTTAGAACTTCCTTCCAATCCAATGATCAATGGGGTCTCATGGCCTACAGCAATCTCGCACTGTAGGTCACTGAATTTGATGATGAAAATTATAGCTTTTCTACCATCCAAGAGCCCCAAATCAGGAAAGTTTTGAACTGTTCATATGCTTCACAAACCAACAACTTATCACCTTTCAGTGCACTGTACCGAATTCAGGAGGCACCACCAGTGGCTTAGCGTGGGTTGTCAGCGCCCGGGGCAAGGCAAGTAATTTGCGCCCACTAACCTGCGGACTTTTAGCACTCCCCGAGTCCTGTCCCTTTCCTTCCTACAATAGTATTGACCAGCCTGATTCCTACACTGACCACTACACTAACCTACCTGATTCCTATACTGACCACTACACTACACTGACCTACCTGATTCCTATACTGACCACTACACTACACTATACTGACCACTACACTGACCACTATACTACACTGACCTACCTGATTCCCACACTGACCACTACACTAACCACTATACTACACTGACCTACCTGATTCCTATACTGACCACTACACTAACCACTATACTGACCACTATACTACACTACACTAGGGATGAGCTTCGTGTTCGAGTCGAACATACGTTCGACTCGAACATCGGCTGTTCGATCGTTCGACGAAGATCGAACGATTTGGGCCGTTCGCGCCGAATTCGAGTGACGTGAACGGCCCACAATGCACTACGCCATCGCAGTGTCATCCAGGCGCTGTGATTGGCAAAGCATGCACTGTGACCCCGCATGCTTGGCCAATCACAGCGCCGGCAGAGAGGAGAGCAATGATTGGCCCCAGGCAGGATGCCTGTGGCCAATTATTGCTGAGGGGGTTTAGTACACGCCCCACACTATAAAAGGCCGCCAGCGCGGCGGCCATGTGTAGTGTGTTCCGGACAAATAAGGATAGGTAGGGAGAGTGTCAGTGTGTTATTCTGTGCTAAACCTTGTTTGTAGGGACAGAGAGGTACAGTGAGGGAAAGTGTCAGTGTGCTATTCTGTTCTAAACCAATCTTGCTGAACCATATTTTCAATCCTTGAGTTTAGGGACAGAGAGGTACAGTGAGGGAAAGTGTCAGTGTGCTATTCTGTGCTAAATCTTGTTTGTAGGGACAGAGTAGGACAGTGAGTGAAACTGACAGTGTGCTATTCTGTTCTAAACCAATCTTGCTGAACCATATTTGAAATCCTTGAGTTTAGGGACAGAGAGGTACAGTGAGGGAAAGTGTCAGTGTGCTATTCTGTGCTAAATCTTGTTTGTAGGGACAGAGTAGGACAGTGAGGGAAAGTGTCAGTGTGCTATTCTGTTCTAAACCAATTTTGCTGAACCATATTTGAAATCCTTGAGTTTAGGGACAGATGGTACAGTGAGTGAAACTGACAGTGTGCTATTCTGTTCTAAACCAATTTTGCTGTTCCATATTTGAAATCCTTGAGTTTAGGGACAGAGAAGGACACTCGTGGAAACTATCAGTGTGCTATTCTGTGCTAAATCTTGTTTGTAGGGAGGGACAGAGTAGGACAGTGAGGGAAAGTGTCAGTGTGCTATTCTGTTCTAAACCAATTTTGCTGAACCATATTTGAAATCCTTGAGTTTAGGGACAGAGAGGTACAGTGAGGGAAAGTGTCAGTGTGCTATTCTGTGCTAAATCTTGTTTGTAGGGACAGAGTAGGACAGTGAGTGAAACTGACAGTGTGCTATTCTGTTCTAAACCAATCTTGCTGAACCATATTTGAAATCCTTGAGTTTAGGGACAGAGAAGGACACTCGTGGAAACTATCAGTGTGCTATTCTCTGCTAAATCTTGTTTGTAGGGACAGAGTAGGACAGTGAGGGAAAGTGTCAGTGTGCTATTCTGTTCTAAACCAATCTTGCTGAACCATATTTGAAATCCTTGAGTTTAGGGACAGAGAAGGACACTCGTGTAAACTATCAGTGTGCTATTCTGTGCTAAATCTTGTTTGTAGGGACAGAGTAGGACAGTGAGGGAAAGTGTCAGTGTGCTATTCTGTTCTAAACCAATTTTGCTGAACCATATTTGAAATCCTTGAGTTTAGGGACAGAGAAGGACACTCGTGGAAACTATCAGTGTGCTATTCTGTGCTAAATCTTGTTTGTAGGGAGGGACAGAGTAGGACAGTGAGGGAAAGTGTCAGTGTGCTATTCTGTTCTAAACCAATTTTGCTGAACCATATTTGAAATCCTTGAGTTTAGGGACAGAGAAGGACACTCGTGGAAACTATCAGTGTGCTATTCTGTGCTAAATCTTGTTTGTAGGGACAGAGTAGGACAGTGAGTGAAACTGACAGTGTGCTATTCTGTTCTAAACCAATCTTGCTGAACCATATTTGAAATCCTTGAGTTTAGGGACAGAGAAGGACACTCGTGGAAACTATCAGTGTGCTATTCTGTGCTAAATCTTGTTTGTAGGGACAGAGTAGGACAGTGAGGGAAAGTGTCAGTGTGCTATTCTGTTCTAAACCAATCTTGCTGAACCATATTTGAAATCCTTGAGTTTAGGGACAGAGAAGGACACTCGTGGAAACTATCAGTGTGCTATTCTGTGCTAAATCTTGTTTGTAGGGAGGGACAGAGTAGGACAGTGAGGGAAAGTGTCAGTGTGCTATTCTGTTCTAAACCAATTTTGCTGAACCATATTTGAAATCCTTGAGTTTAGGGACAGAGAAGGACACTCGTGGAAACTATCAGTGTGCTATTCTGTGCTAAATCTTGTTTGTAGGGACAGAGTAGGACAGTGAGTGAAACTGACAGTGTGCTATTCTGTTCTAAACCAATCTTGCTGAACCATATTTGAAATCCTTGAGTTTAGGGACAGAGAAGGACACTCGTGGAAACTATCAGTGTGCTATTCTGTGCTAAATCTTGTTTGTAGGGACAGAGTAGGACAGTGAGGGAAAGTGTCAGTGTGCTATTCTGTTCTAAACCAATCTTGCTGAACCATATTTGAAATCCTTGAGTTTAGGGACAGAGAAGGACACTCGTGGAAACTATCAGTGTGCTATTCTGTGCTAAATCTTGTTTGTAGGGACAGAGTAGGACAGTGAGGGAAAGTTTCAGTGTGCTATTCTGTTCTACACCAATTTTGCTGAACCATATTTGAAATCCTTGAGTTTAGGGACAGAGAAGGACACTCGTGGAAACTATCAGTGTGCTATTCTGTGCTAAATCTTGTTTGTAGGGAGGGACAGAGTAGGACAGTGAGGGAAAGTGTCAGTGTGCTATTCTGTTCTAAACCAATTTTGCTGAACCATATTTGAAATCCTTGAGTTTAGGGACAGAGAGGTACAGTGAGGGAAAGTGTCAGTGTGCTATTCTGTGCTAAATCTTGTTTGTAGGGACAGAGTAGGACAGTGAGTGAAACTGACAGTGTGCTATTCTGTTCTAAACCAATCTTGCTGAACCATATTTGAAATCCTTGAGTTTAGGGACAGAGAAGGACACTCGTGGAAACTATCAGTGTGCTATTCTGTGCTAAATCTTGTTTGTAGGGAGGGACAGAGTAGGACAGTGAGGGAAAGTGTCAGTGTGCTATTCTTTTCTAAATCAATTTTGCTGAACCATATTTGAAATCCTTGAGTTTAGGGACAGAGAAGGACACTCGTGGAAACTATCAGTGTGCTATTCTGTGCTAAATCTTGTTTGTAGGGAGGGACAGAGTAGGACAGTGAGGGAAAGTGTCAGTGTGCTATTCTGTTCTAAACCAATTTTGCTGAACCATATTTGAAATCCTTGAGTTTAGGGACAGAGAAGGACACTCGTGGAAACTATCAGTGTGCTATTCTGTGCTAAATCTTGTTTGTAGGGACAGAGAGGTACAGTGAGTGAAACTGACAGTGTGCTATTCTGTTCTAAAGCAATTTTGCTGAACCATATTTGAAATCCTTGAGTTTAGGGACAGAGAGGTACAGTGAGTGAAACTGACAGTGTGCTATTCTGTTCTAAACCAATTTTGCTGAACCATATTTGAAATCCTTGAGTTTAGGGACAGAGAAGGACACTCGTGGAAACTATCAGTGTGCTATTCTGTGCTAAATCTTGTTTGTAGGGACAGAGAGGTACAGTGAGTGAAACTGACAGTGTGCTATTCTGTTCTAAACCAATTCTGCTGAACCATATTTGAAATCCTTGAGTTTAGGGACAGAGAGGTACAGTGAGTGAAACTGACAGTGTGCTATTCTGTTCTAAACCAATTTTGCTGAACCATATTTGAAATCCTTGAGTTTAGGGACAGAGAAGGACACTCGTGGAAACTATCAGTGTGCTATTCTGTGCTAAATCTTGTTTGTAGGGGCAGAGAGGTACAGTGAGTGAAACTGACAGTGTGCTATTCTGTTCTAAACCAATTTTGCTGAACCATATTTGAAATCCTTGAGTTTAGGGACAGAGAAGGACACTCGTGGAAACTATCAGTGTGCTATTCTGTGCTAAATCTTGTTTGTAGGGACAGAGAGGTACAGTGAGTGAAACTGACAGTGTGCTATTCTGTTCTAAACCAATTTTGCTGAACCATATTTAAAATCCTTGAGTTTAGGGACAGAGAAGGACACTCGTGGAAACTATCAGTGTGCTATTCTGTGCTAAATCTTGTTTGTAGGGACAGAGAAGGACAGTGAGGGAAACTGTCAGTGTGCTGTTCTGTGCTAAACCAATCTTGCTGAAGCATATTGCAAATCCTTGTGTTTAGGGACAGAGAAGGATAGGCAGGGGACAGTGTCAGTGTCATTGTTGCTAAGCCTCCTGCACAGTATACACCTGAAGGTAGCCCTTATTGCTCTTTTTCCCATCTCCCTGCAGGCCATCCATTAAAATGTCTGGAAGGCAAACAAGGAGAGGCAGACAGTCAGGAGGCAAAAGAAGAGGGCAAGCAGGCTCTGTGTCTGGGGGCAACAGTGCTGGTCGTGGACGCGGTGCATTGTCATCAGCACATGGCCATGGGACACGCTTGTCCTTCTTTTCGGCAGCTGGACATGTTGAGCCACATCATGCCGAAGACTTGGTAGAGTGGATGACCAAGCCCACCTCATCCTCCTCATCCTCTCTCACCCAGGCTCAGGGTACTGGCAAAGCAGCTGCCAAAGCGTCCTCTTCTCTGGTATCATTATCTTCATTAGTCAATCCTTCCCTAGACCCACCATGTCCTCCTCCTGAGGAGTCCCCCGAACTGTTTGAGCACAGTGTTGGGTACATGCTCCAGGAGGATGCCCAGCGTTTCGATGGATCTGATGATGATACCCAGCTAGAGGAAGGCAGTAGCGTGAGAGCAGAGAGAGGGGATGCTCAAGAAGGACACCAATCTGGCAGTCATGCTCCAGCAGCTGCAGCATACTGCCAGATTGGCTCCAGTGATGAGGAGGGAGGGGATGATGAGGTCACTGACTCCACGTGGGTGCCTAATAGGAGAGAGGAGGAGGAGGATGATGAGGAGGAGGCACATCTCCAACGAGGCAGGATGCCCTTGAGTGGCCAGCGTATGGGCAGCACACCGACGGAATCACACCACAGAGCTCCGCCTGTGCAGGGCGCTGCCTCTGCCCGTCATTCAAAAAGTTCTTTGGTGTGGGCCTTTTTTGAGGCGAGTGCATCAGATCGCACAGCTGCTGTTTGCAACATATGTCTCAAGCGTATATCGCGTGGCCAAAACATCAGCCGCTTGGGCACCACATGCTTGATCAGACATATGTTGACCTGCCATGCAGCTCGTTGGCAAGCCTACCTTAAAGACCCACACCAAAGAACAAAGCTGACCTCTTCTTGCACCGCATCAGCTGGGATCTCCAACCCCACTATACCTTCAGTCCTCTCTGAAACCTGCTCTGAGAGGAATGAAGGTGTAGAATTAGGTGTGTCACAGCCAAGTACTTGCGGGCACTCTGCTAGCAGTACACCAACGTCCGATTCTAGCAGGCAAATTTCCCTGCCCCAGCTGCTGGACCGTCGAAAGAAGTTCACTCCCAGCCATCCACATGCCCAGCGGTTGAATGCTAGCTTGGCTAAATTGCTAGCGCTTCAACTGCTGCCTTTTCAGTTGGTAGACTCGGCCCCCTTCCGTGAGTTTGTGCAATGTGCGGTTCCTCAGTGGCAGGTTCCCAAACGCCACTTTTTCGCACGGAAGGCGATTCCGGCTCTCTACAGGCATGTGGAAGGCAATGTCTTGGCCTCGCTGGACAGGGCGGTCAGCGGTAAGGTGCATATTACCGCTGACTCATGGTCCAGCAGGCATGGACAGGGGCGTTACCTTTCTTTCACGGCCCATTGGGTCACTCTTTTGGCAGCTGGGAAGGATGCAGAACAAGGTGCAGTAGTGTTGGAGGTTGTTCCACCGCCACGCCTCCAAAATGCTACTACTGGTTGTGACACACCTCTCTCCTCCACCCCCTCCTCTTCTTCTTCCTCCATGGCCTCTTCCTGTGGTTTGTCCTCGGAAACAGCGGTGCTCCGTAGGCGTTCAAGGGGCTACGCAAGTACGCAGGCAAAAAGATGCCATGCCGTGCTTGCGCTGGTGTGTTTGGGGGACAGGAGCCACACTGGGGCAGAGGTCCTGTCTGCTCTGCAGGGGCAGGCCGAGAGGTGGTTGACGCCACGCCAGCTTAAGCCAGGAATGGTGGTTTGCGACAATGGCACCAACCTCCTCTCCGCCCTCCGACAGGGACAACTGACCCATGTGCCCTGTATGGCTCACGTCCTTAACCTGGTGGTGCAGCGGTTCTTGGGCAGGTACCCGGGCTTACAGGATGTCCTGAGGCAGGCCAGGAAAGTCTGTGTGCATTTCCGCAGATCTTATAATGCCAGTGCTCGCCTGGCTGAGCTGCAAAAGGAGTTGAACCTGCCCAAGAACCGCCTTATATGTGACATGCCCACCAGGTGGAACTCAACGTTGGCCATGCTGCAGCGGCTGCACACGCAGCAGAGGGCCATCAATGAGTACCTGTGCGACTACGGCACCAGGACAGGGTCAGGGGAGCTCGGGTTTTTTTCACCACGCCAGTGGGGCATGATCAGGGATGCATGCACTGTCCTGGCACCATTTGAGGAGGCCACGAGGATGGTGAGCAGTGACAGTGCATGCATCAGTGACACTGTACCTCTTGTCCACCTGTTGGAGCACACGCTGCGTGGAATAATGGACAGGGCACTTGAGGCAGAACAGAGGCAGGAAGAGGAGGACTTCCTTGCCTCTCAAGGCCCCCTTTACCCAGACAGTGTTCCTTCTGTCCCACCCATCGCACAGGAAGAGGAGGAGGAGGAGGAGGAGGAGGATTGTGTCAGCATGGAGGTGGAGGCTGGCACTCAGCATCATCAGCAGCAGTCTTTTAGGGATGATTTACAGTCCCAAGAAACCAGTGGACTTGTACGTGGCTGGGAGGAGGTGGCTGCGGATCATGTCGTCCTTAGTGACCCAGAGGACTCCGGACTGAATGCCTCAGCTAACCTACGCTACATGGCCTCCCTGATCCTGCAAAGTCTGCGGAAGGATCCTCGTATTCTTCGGATCAAGGAGAGGGACCATTACTGGCTGGCCACTCTCCTTGATCCACGGTACAAGGGTAAGGTTGCGGACCTTATCTTACCGTCGCAGAGGGAGCAGAGGATGAGACAACTCCGGGAGGCCTTGCAGAAAGGTCTGTGCAACGCGTTCCCAGAGACTGGGAGGTTACAAACTCCTGGTCCTGGACAACGAGTTGCTGAGGCTTCGGCCAGTCAAAGAAGGAGCGGTGGGGAAGGTGGCCGTCTGACCGATGCGTTCAGACAATTCTTTAGTCCGCAGCCCCAAAGTATGATCGGTTCCAGCAACCATCGCCAGCGTCTGATATACATGGTCCAGGAATACCTAGGGGCAAGGTCAGACTTGGACACCTTCCCCACCGAAAATCCCCTGGCTTACTGGGTGTTGAGGATGGATCACTGGCCAGAGCTTGCACAGTATGCAATTGAGCTACTGGCCTGTACTAATTGATTTTAAAATGTCACATCCCTTCAAGACTGATGCTGATGCTGAGTGCCTGTGCTGTTATGTTGACTGGCTATCCTCCTCCTCCTCCTCAATGATACGATTAATGATGATAGCTTGGAAGATCATTTTGGTTTATGGGTGACGCCACCAGTGGCTAAGGCCCAATTTTTCAGCCCCTGTTTAACAGGGGCGTGTAATTAAAATTTTTGATGCAATACTTTGCAACAGGCCTCATTGCTGTGCTCCAAGTACAGTATCTGTGAGGGGTTGCAGTGTTGTGCCACCAGTGCCTAAGGCCCAATTTTTCAGCCCCTGTTCAACAGGGGCATGCAATTATAATTATTGATCTAATAATTCACAGCAGGGCCCATTGCTGCGCCCACCAAGAGTAACTGTCAGGCCTTACAGTGTTGTGGCACCAGCACCACCATCACCACCACCACCACCACCAAAGGCCCAATTTTTCAGCCCCTGTTCAACAGGGGCATGCAATTATAATTATTGATCTAATAATTCACAGCAGGGCCCATTGCTGCGCCCACCAAGAGTAACTGTCAGGCCTTACAGTGTTGTGGCACCAGCACCACCATCACCACCACCAGCACCACCAAAGGCCCAATTTTTCAGCCCCTGTTCAACAGGGGCATGCAATTATAATTATTGATCGAATAATTCACAGCAGGGCCCATTGCTGCGCCCACCAAGAGTAACTGTCAGGCCTTACAGTGTTGTGGCACCAGCACCACCATCACCACCACCACCACCACCACCACCAAAGGCCCAATTTTTCAGCCCCTATTCAACAGGGGCATGCAATTATAATTATTGATCTAATAATTCACAGCAGGGCCCATTGCTGCGCCCACCAAGAGTAACTGTCAGGCCTTACAGTGTTGTGGCACCAGCACCACCATCAAAGGCCCAATTTTTACTACCACTGATCAACAATTAGATGTTATTACAATTCCTGATATAATAGTTGACAGCAGGGCGTTCCAGCACCCACCAAGAATAACTGTGAGTGCTTTCAGTGTTGTGCCAACACCAACACCTAAGGGGCCAATTTCTGCAGAGTATATACGGCAGGTCCCTACTTTCAAACATCCAACTTACAAACGACTACTACTTGCAAACGGAAGAAGACAGCAGGAAGTGAGAGGAAATCTACCCCTTGGAAGGAAAATTCTCTCCTGTAAGAATTAATATGGGAGAAAGGTGTCTCCTCTCTACTGATGCTTTATCACCAATCCTTGTTTCAATAAAAACACCACATTTCAAAAACAGTTGTCATTGGGACGCAAAGTGAGGTGAAATGTTCTGAACAGGGGCACAGACAGCAAAGAAAATGTGACAGGGGTGATAACCATTCCCTATGTTTTCCAAAAAGCTAAAAAAAAGGAATTTGGCATGGAGCTACACTTAAATAATGCAGCTGTTCAAAATTACAAACAGATTCTACATAAGAACAAACCTACAGTCCCTGTCTTGTATGCACCGCCTGTATACGGCTGTTCAGAGTATATAGGGCCTTTTTTTATTTTGTGTGCGGGGTTCCCCTTAATATCCATACAAGACCCAAAGGGGCTGGTAATGGGCTGGGGTAGGGGGGGGGGGGTTGATGGGGTAGCTATGCCATTTTTCCTAAAGATTTTCATCCATATTACCGGGACCAGACATTGCATTAAAGCCGCAAGCAGTTTTAAATGGCTTTTTTTCCTTTAGAAATGTTATTTTGTGCAGGGACAGTTCTAAACACGGGAAACTCGTGGCACTTCACAGGCATACTTTAGACACCCCCCAGGTACAATATTTAAAGGAATATTTGACTTTTTTTTTTCACTTTATGCATCATTAAAATGACTGCTCCCGGAAAACGTCCGTTTTTAAAACTTCTTTTTGCATTGATACATGTCCCCTGGTGCAGAACCCGGGTTCCCAAACTCTGTTTCGGACAATAACATGGATAATAGTCGTTATAATTAGCACTTTAGAATCTGAACGTTCGCATCCATTGTATTTAATAGGGTTCTAATGTTCGTGCAAACTTTCGGTCCGTTCGCGGGTTCTGGTGCGAACCGAACCCAGGGGTGTTCGGCTCATCACTACACTACACTGACCACTATACTACACTACACTGACCACTATACTACACTACACTGAGCACTACACTAACCACTATACTGACTACTGTACTGACCACTATACTATACTGACCACTACACTATACTGACCACTACACTACACTGACCAATACACTACACTGACCACTACACTAACCACTATACTGACCACTATACTACACTACACTGACCACTACACTAACCACTATACTACACGGACCACTGACCACTATACTACACTACACTACACTGACCACTACACTAACCACTATACTGACTACTGTACTGACCACTATACTATACTGACCACTACACTAACCACTATACTGACTACTGTACTGACTAATACACTATACTGAGCACTACACTACACTACACTACACTAACCAGGGCCGGTGCAAGGATTTTTGCCACCCTAGGTGAAACCTAATTTTGACACCCCCATTGGCTCCGCCCCTGACTATACAGTGTAGGTGGTGGGGGTGGAGATTTTTGTGGCGCCTTCCAATGACCCCTCCCCCCCCCCGCCTTGTAGTGGAGGTGCTCTGTGCAGTGTAGTGAAGGTGTGCTGTGCGGTGTAGTGGAGGTGTGCTGTGTGGTGTAGTGGAGGTGTGATGTGTGGAGCTGTGCTATGTGGTGTAGTGAAGGTGTGCTGTGCGGTGTAGTGGAGGTGTGCTGTGCGGTGTAGTGGAGGTGTGCTGTGTGGAGCTGTGCTATGTGGTGTAGTGGAGGTGTGCTGTGCGGTGTAGTGGAGGTGTGCTGTGTGGAGCTGTGCTATGTGGTGTAGTGGAGGTGTGCTGTGCGGTGTAGTGGAGGTGTGCTGTGTGGAGCTGTGCTATGTGGTGTAGTGAAGGTGTGCTGTGCGGTGTAGTGGAGGTGTGCTGTGCGGTGTAGTGGAGGTGTGATGTGTGGAGCTGTGCTATGTGGTGTAGTGAAGGTGTGCTGTGCGGTGTAGTGGAGGTGTGCTGTGCGGTGTAGTGGAGGTGTGCTGTGCGGTGTAGTGGAGGTGTGCTGTGTGGGGTAGTGGAGATGTACTGGAATTGTGATGTCCAGGATGGCATAGCTGTATGACAGGTGGGGGGGGGGGGGGAGTGGGTTGGTGTGTGGAAGTCCTGCAAATCTGATCTCATTGTTCATAAAAACACACAGTAAGTGTCCATGCCTCCACCCATGTTTCTCTCCTGTCCCTGTGTGTGTTGTACCCCTATTTATGGACCCCTCTCAGCTCCCATCCATGGACCCCTCTCAGCTCCCATCCATGGACCCCTCTCAGCTCCCATGCATGGACCCCTCTCAGCTCCCATGCATGGACCCCTCTCAGCTCCCATGCATGGACCCCTCTCAGCTCCCATGCATGGACCCCTCTCAGCTCCCATGCATGGGCCCCTCTCAGCTCCCATGCATGGACCCCTCTCAGCTCCCATGCATGGACCCCTCTCAGCTCCCATGCATGGGCCCCTCTCAGCTCCCATGCATGGGCCCCTCTCAGCTCCCATGCATGGACCCCTCTCAGCTCCCATCTATGGACCCCTCATCTCATGTGACAGTCCCAGCTCCTGTTAATGTCATCTCCCACTGATTCCATGATCCCCCCATGGATGTGACAATCCCACCTCCACTGATTTCCTCCTGTCTTGTCCCATTCATGTGTATATAGAAGTGTGTCTTTCCTCTCTTCCCTCCATCTCTCCTCCAGGCTGCTCCCCCTCTCCTCTCCATTCCCCTCTCTTCTCCTCCAGGCTGTGACTTTCCCTGCTGCCTGCGCTCTATTCCCGGCTCCATGCTCTCCTTCCTCCCCAGAATTGGCTCAGCCTGCCTGGAAGAGTGTCAGCGGCTGCCCTGCTCCCGATCCCCGGTACCTTGCTGGAGTAATCCAGCTCGGAGTCCGCTGATCAGAAGAAAGAGGCAGAGAGCGGCTCCGGGCTGACTCGCCATGTTTGGCACCTGCTTCACTCTGCAGCCTCCGCTCGGCGATAATCCCCGCCATCATGTACCGGCATGTTCAGTCTCAGGTGCCCTGTGATTGGGCGTATGGGGTCATGTGCGGTGGCGGGGCTGGCCTGTCCACGATCGTGGTAGATCCTGGAGTCCCGCCTCCACCCATCTTCAGTCTCCTGCACCCTGTACATTTAGAAGGAGGCAGCCACTGTGACACATACTGGCGTGCGCCCCCCTTAATGTTGCGCCCAGTGCCACAGCCCCCCTTGCACCCCCCACGTTATGCCAGTGGGCACCACGGAAGGTTAAAACATTGAACTAAGGCAGTGCCTGCTAATTTTGTTTCTCTGTAGATTGTTTCTCCTTATTGTATATTTTAATTCTATTTTTGGTTGTAGTCCAATTGAAGTTTAAATTCTGCAGCAAAAATTAAATATTAATTTGGGATTACAGTGGGGAACCACCGTAGTGAAAGAGTCCAAAGAATGGCTCAACCATTTTACTGTGTGGTCACTTGATGGATAATCACTGCAAAAAAAGCCTTATTTTCAGCAAGTCTTGGCTTAGGCAAAATAATGTTTGGAATTTTTAGAATTTTCAACAATTTAGTAAAAGTAGAGGCATTCCTACCTTTTTCAGTTTCTTGTGCGTAATTTCAAAGCACAGATTTGCTCTTGCTAAAGCCCCGTACACACGGTCAGACTTTTTGCCAACAAACTTAATTTTGAGCAAGTTTTCCAAAAAATCCAACCGTGTGTACGCTCCATCGGACAAACTTTTTTGGCTTTCATCGGACAAAAGTTCGGTCTGCAAACGGACAAACTTTTGGCCAACAAAATTCTGATGGAGCAAAGTCCGACTGTGTGTACAGAAAACCATCGGACTTTTGCCCGATGGACAAAACAAATAATGTTAAAATCAACCAACAATAGCAGAAGTTGACCAAAGGGTGGAGGTAAAGAGCAGAAAGACCACGTGATGTTGGAAAAAGTTTTGGGAAAGTTTGCAGAAAAGTCCTGTGGGGTGTATGCTATGGGTGTGCCCGGCCAACTCCGTTCGGACTAAAATCCACGGAAAAGTCAGACCGTGTGCACGAGGCTTTAGATTGCATTGCTAAAGCCCACCCAAAAAATTACAATGGCTCTCACAAAGTTCCATTATTATTATTTATTATTATACAGGATTTATATTACGCCAACAGTTTGCGCAGCGCTTTACAACATTGGGGAAGACAGTACAATTACAATACAATACAGGAGGAATCAGAGGGCCCTGCACGTTAGAGCTTACAATCTAGAAGGGAGGGTCAAGTGAAACAAAGGGTAGTAGCTGTGGGGATGATCAGATGGACAAGATGAAAAAACAGTTGTTAGGTGTGGGTAGGATAGGCTTCTCTGAAGAGAAGGGTTTTCAGGGATTGTCTAAATGCTAATAGAGTAGGAGATAAGCGGACAGATTGGGGTAAGGCGTTCCATAGGCTTGGAGAGGCTCTGGAAAAGTCCTGGAGATGAGCATGGGAGGAGGTGATGAGAGAGTTAGAGAGCAGGAGGTCTTATGAAGAACGAAGAGAACGATTAGGTTGGTATTTTGAGACTAGGTCAGTGATGTAGCTGGGGGCAGAGTTGTGGATGGCTTTGTAGGTAGTCGTTAGTATTTTGAATTTAATTAGTTGGGTGAGCGGAAGCCAGTGGAGGGATTGACAGAGAGGATTAGCAGACATGGATGTTCATTATAACTACCTGGATGGTGATAATTATAAATGTACTATTCTATGTCACTGCAGAGCTCTTCTAAAGACTGAGGGTGCCCAGTAGTGGAAACAGCTCCTTTGGAAATGCCTCCATCTGCTTTCCACTCCAGAATGACCATGCCATCCTCGATTAAGCATCATCCAGGGTCAGCATCTTCTTCCTGGACTGAGAAATAATACTGGTTAAAAGATGACACAATCATATAAAACCTTAGTAGCTGTGCAGTCCTCAACATATGTTTGATACAAGTGTCCTTTGTGACTTGTTCCAAATTACTGTAAAGTGTTGCTGCCTGATTATTGGGGAAGAGGAAATTGATAAAAACCCTTCCTCCTGCTTGCAGCAGACTGATGACGTCATCACAGGGTAAGAAAAGTTACTTGACTGGAGCTTAATGACAACTATTTAAAGTTCTAGACCCAGCAGCTAAAATCTCATGTAGGCTTTAACATGTTTATGTAATGAAAAAAAAAATGTTTTTGATTAAAGTGATATTAAAGCTTTGTGTTTTGTTTTTTTGTTTTTATAACAAACATGTCATACTTACCTGGTCTGTGCAATGGTTTTTGGGTCCCCCGCCAGTGCTCCTGGTTTCTACTCCTCAAGCATTGCCCCCAGAGAAAACTGCTTGCCTTGAGGGCACCGCAGCATGCTCACTCCCAAGCTGCTGCTCTATGAGTCCATAAGACACATAGATCCCCGCCCCCCCCTGTTTTTTCCTCATTGGCTCACTGGCTGTGATTAACAGCAGTGGGAGCCAATGGGCTCCTGCTGCTGTCTCAGCAAATGAGGAGGGAGAGTCCCCGTACAACTGAGGCTATTACTGGATCGGAGGGGGCTCAGGTAAGGATTGGAGGGGCCGCTGCACATCTGAAGTTTTTTTTAACTTCATGTATAGAATGCATGAAGGTAATTAACCTTTAAACCCTGTACACACGATCGGATATCCTATGGATTCTAATCCGATGGTTTTGTCCATCGGAAATCCGATGAAGCTGACTTCCATCAGTCTTGCCTACACACCATCAGTCAAAAAACCGACCGTTCCAAACACGGTGACGTAAAACACTCTGATGAGCCGAGAAAAATGAAGTTCAATGCTTCTGAGCATGCGTCGACTTGATTCTGAGCATGCGTGGGTTTTTTGTACGATGGACTTGCCCATAGACGATCGGAATTTGCTATCGGTTTTTGATCCATCGGAAAAATTTAAAACATGTTCTATTTTTTAAAACCGATGGAAAAAAGACCGATGGGTCCCATACACGATCGGTTTGTCCAATGAAAAAAGTCCATCGGACTGTTTTCATCGGTAAAACCGATCGTGTGTACAGGGCTTCAGACTTTAGAAGCACTTTAAGGATCATGCTCAGAGCGACTTGCTAACCAGAGTAAGATCCTAGATTGGCAGAAGAGAAATGAGGAGAGTTTGCCTTGAGAAGTTAAATAAAGGCTGTGAAACAATTTACATAGCCTGCAATACCACCAGCCATCACTCTGAGTAGGTGACCCCATCTCTACCACCCAACTCCATTTAGGGCCAGTTCACACCTGAATCGCACAGGAACATGTACTGTGTTTCTGTGCGATTCAGTGTGGTACAATTTTCAGCCCATTCATTTGAATGGACTGAAATCACATTGGATAGTGCCAAATTTAGTGACTGCAGTACGTTTAAAAACGCACTGCTACCGGATCGCATGGTATTGCGGTACCATGCTATACAGTGTAGGCAAATGCACGAAAGGTGTGATCTGGGTTTAGGGTGTCGCTAGGAATACAGTGGAGAAAATAATCATTTGATGCCTTGCAGATTTTGTGAGTTTGCCCACTTACAAAGAAATTAATGGTCAATAATTTTTATCACAGGTGTATTTTATGATAGATGCAGAATATCAACCAAAAATCCATAAAATCCATATAAAACAAATGCTATAAATTAAGTTGCAGTTTAGTGAGTAAAATAAGTATTTGATCCCCAAGCAAAACATGACTTAGTTCTTGGTGGAGAACCCCTTTTTCGGCAAGCACAGAGGTCAGATGTTTCTTGTAGTTGGTTACCAGGTTTGCACAGATTTCAGGAGGGATTTTGGTCCACTCTTCTTTACAGATCTTCTCTAAATCCTTAAGGTTTCTTTGCTGTCACTTGCAAACTCAAAGTTTTGGCTCCCTCCATAAATTTTCTATAGGATTAAGGTCTGGAGACTGACTAGGCTACTCTATGACCTTAATTTGCTTCTTCTTGAGCCACCCATTTGTTGCCTTGGTGGTATGTTTTGGGTCATGCTGGAAGACTCATGCATAACCCATCCATTACCCATCTTCAGTGTTCTGGCTGAGGGAAAAAGGTTCTCGTCCAAGATTTTACAATACATGGCCCCGTCCATTGGGCCCTCAATGCGGCAAAGTCTGTCTGTACCTTTAGCAGAGAAACAGCCCCAAAGCATAATGTTTCCACCTCCGTGCTTGACTGTAAGGATGGTGTTCTTAGGGTCATAGTCAGCATTTTTCTTCCTTCAAACACGGCAAGTCCCCCTTCCCAAAAAGGCACATGTACAGTGAGGCAAATTAATATCTAAATGATTCAGAGAAGGATTGTGGGAAAGTGCTGTGGTCAGATGAGACTAAAATTGAGCTCTTTGGCATTAACTTGACTTGCCGTGTTTGACGGAAGATAAATGCTGACTAAGACCCTAAGAACACTATCCCTACAGTCAAGCGCGGAGGTGGAAACATTATGCTTTGGGGCTGTTTATCTGCTAAAGGTACAGACCGACTTTGCCTTATTGAGGGGCCAATAGACGGGGCCATGTATTGTAAAATCTTGGATGAGAACCTTCTTCCCTCATCCAAAACACCGAAGATGGGTCGCGGATGGGTCTTCCAGCATGACAATGACCCAAAACGTACCGCCAAGGCAACAAAGGAGTGGCTCAAGAAGAAGCCCATTAAGGTCATGGAGTGAAATAGTAAGTCTTCAGACCTTAATCCTATAGAAAATGTATAGAGGGAGCTGAAACGTCACATTGCCAAGAGACAGCCAATAAACCTTAAGGATTTAAGGATTAAAGAAGAGTGGACCAAAATCCCTCCTGAGATGTGTGCAAACCTGGTCACTATCTGTAAGAAACATCTGACCTCTGTGCTTGCTAACAACGGTTTCTCCACCAAGTCCTAAGTCATGTTTTGCTTGGGGATCGAATACTTATTTTACTCACTGAACTGCAACCTAATTTATAGCATTTGTATCGTGTGCTTTTTCTGGATTTTTAGTTGATATTCTGTCTCTATCATTTAAAATGCACCTATGATAAAAAAAATGATAGACAATTAATTTCTTTGTAAGTGGGCAAACTTACAAAATCTGCAGGAGATCAAATAATTATTTTCCCTACTGTACATTGACACCCAACCTTAAGTGCCCCAGGCCCCCCAATCTCTAAATCTGGCCCTACCTACAGTATATCTGTATTACTTTGTTGTTAGACATATACACTGCCAAAAAAAATTCACTTTTGTTTCATTCGTTTTTGTTTTTTCCGGGTCATTCGCAATTCCTTAATTCGTAAATTCGAAAATCCGAAATTTCGTAAATTTGAAAATTCGTAAATTCGTAATTTCGTAAATTCGTAAATTTGAAAATCCAAAAATCTGAAAATAATAAGAACAACTAACTAACTAACTAATAATAACTAGCTATTAAATTATAGGTATTGGATTTTCCTTTCAAATTTGGTTTTTAGTGAACGTAACAAATACAAATTTATCCGAAGTTACGAATAATCCGAAATAACAAATGGCACATCTAAACAAATGGTATGGAACAAACTAATAATAAATAATAGTAATAAAACGTTTTTATTATTATTATTATTTTTATTTAATACCGTATATACTTGAGTATAAGCCGACCCGAATATAAGCCGAGGTACCTAATTTTACCACAAAAAAATGGAAAAACGTATTGACTTGAGTATAAGCCTAGGGTGAGAATGCAGCAGCTACTGTAAGTGGAAAAGAGGGTCAACAATGCCCATTTGCATGCCTCACTGTGCCCATTTGCCACCTCCCTGTGCCCATTTTCAGCCTCACTGTGCCCATTGCATGCCTCACTGTGCCCATTGCAAGCCTCACTGTGCCCATTGCAAGCATGATTAGTTTAGATTAATGAAATACCCACCAAGCATTTATACTAAACCCAAAATGCTGCACACATCTTAATTTCAGCCTGCACCATTTTAAGTAGACAATCTTTTTTATTGACATTATTGCCTCTTTCTCTATAAAGCTTTCAGAACTCACATTATTAAACACATTTTAAGCACTAGTGTAACAATAAACTTACCGTACATACAGGGCCGTGTGTATAGGAAGTCCACGCCGTCCACTGTAATAAAGCTCCGCCTCCTTGTCGTCCGTCAGTGATGAGGAGGAGGCGGAGCTTTGTTACAGTGGACGGCGCAGACTTCCTATACACACAGCCCTATATGTACGGTAAGTTTATTGCTACACGGACGAGGAGGAGGCGGGACAGTGTGGACGGCGCAGACACTTCCTATACACACAGCCCTGCTGTAAATCGGAGGCTACAATGTATGGCGGCATAATATGGGCAGTAAACCTGACTCCAGTATAAGCCGAGGGGGACATTTTCAGCACAAAAAAATGTGCTGAAAAACTCGGCTTATACTTAAGTATCCCTCCAATACGACCACCGACTTTCTGGGATTGTAACGGTTTTTTTGCTTGTAGAAAATGTAAGGCGTGTAGGGAGGTAACAAAACCCATTAGAGGTTTGGACAATTTTACATCAACTTCTAATGGAAGAAATTTTGATATCAAACAGTTCATCACCTGTAACAGCACACATGTTGTTTATGCATTAAAATGCCCATGTGGGCTAATTTATATAGGCCGTACCAAGAGAATGTTGAGGGTACGCATAGCGGAACACATCCACAATATAAATAGGGTTTAAAGACCACAACGTGTCTCTGCATTTTAAGTTGAAACATAATCAAGACGCATCAGGCCTAGAATTTTGGGGAGTGGAGCACTTAGAACCTCATTGGAGGGGTATTAAAGAGGAAGTAAACTCATCCATAAAACAGTTTCATTTTCGGCATGTGCCTGAAATGTAACACTCCCATTGGTTGTGCACTCAACCAAACTTTCAAACCATCCAATGGCTGGTGTCATACCTGATCACATGTGCAGCATCATGGCAGTTGTAGATTAAACGGAGGCAAAAATGGCAGCTTCCTTGGCTGAAAACGATGGGGTTACACTTTAACCTGGTCCGAGAATTATCAAAACGAGAAACCCAATGGATTTTCTTAATCAATGTTTTATCCCCCAGAGGCTTGAACATTGAGCTTGATATTAATTGTTTCATCAGTGATACATAGCATCCCTTATCTTTTCCCTTCTATTGATTGCAGCAAGATCCATTTTGCACTAGTTTTAATAATTAGTAATGAATCTTTATTGTTCCACCCTTTTAACTTTTTTACTCATTTTATATTTTATATCATATTTTATAATACTTTCATTACATATCAGATTTATATAGATGCTCTCATGTGCACTTGCGTGTATTATGTGTGTATATATGCACATCTTGATGTGTGGATGGATCTCACGTTTACACGGATATATATTGGGGTAAGGCATCTCGGTATATAAGGTTTGACCGATCGTCTTACCTAATATGCTCAGATTGTTCATGAGTCATCACCTGACTACCAATGTCCATACTTATGCACATTGCGATAGGGAATGTTGGAGTACACCAATTAGTCTCCCTTCACTAGTGTGCATAGCATACATTTATGCATTTGCACTACATTACGGCTATATGATTAATTTCAGATGTCATGTGTAGTTTGCTTTACTAACGTTGAGCAGCCGTTATTAATCTAATGCTCCAATATGTTAGCCCTGCCGCTGTCTAGTTTACTGATCCGCACACTCTGATTGATTCCATGTACATCAAGGTTTGTGGCCGGTCAGTATGTTGACAGTCATTGCGTGACTGCCGATTGGGCCAGCGACTGAAAGGGCGGCGTTACCATCTGGTATTTAAATCCAGTCACCACGTCACGAGATTACGCCCTCAGACGAAGTCCGGAAGTGACGAAACGCGTCAGCCCGTAATCTTTGTGGTTAACTGGAAGTAGTGTATGCGGTTCACAGGACGCTGAGGTACCAGGAAGTGGAGCTGACGGTCAACACAGACTTCTCCCCCTGATCTGCACGGCTATCCCGGTGGATTAATAATGCACTTTGCACTTTATACTGCCTCATATTATTTTAATCATTGTACGTTTGACTTGTAAAAGGGGGGTTTTGTTTGGGATATTAAATCTTTAAACGGTATCACGCTATGTGGACATTACAATTTTTTCCACATGGTATACTTGCAAAACAAACATGGTGAAGGTTCAATTGAGAGCGGTGGATGACCAGGGATTGATCAAAGGCGTGTATTATACAGATTTGTGGTGAGTGAATCCCCAAAGGGGAGAACCCTTCACGTGGTGGAACTCTTCTGGTGGAAGGTGTTTGCTTCAGAATCAACATAACACAAGTCACTATTTGATCCGGTCTCACTACTATCTCCCTCATATCTCCCTCATATGAAAAACATATATGAAATCTTGTCGAAATTGAATACTTTTGGCAAAGCGCCACTACAATATTCTTAAAGGACTCTTTCATGCTGAGGACTTTTTATTATTGCTTTTTAACACTATACTCGAGTATATACAGTATTATTAATTCATTGCGTTCCATTTGTTTAGATACGGCATTCGTTATTTCGGATAATTCGTAACTTCAGATAAATTTGTATTCGTTACATTTGCTAACAGACAAATTTGAAAGGAAATTCTAATACCTATAATTTATTAGTTAGTCATTATTTTCAGTTTTTCAAATTTTTTGGGTGATCGGATTTCGAATTTACGAATTTCTGAATTTACGAATATTCGGAAAAATTTGTTAAACGTGTTTTCGTTAATTCGGATGTTTCTGAATTAATGAATTTGTCAAAATTAGTTAAAAAACTAACTTGGAACAAAACAAATTTCACATGTCTATTTGTTGTCTTCACATTGTTAATGCTCTATAGGCCCATTGAATCATTAGGCCCAATTCATTGAGAGATCAACTTTAAAAATTTTCCTGCGTAGTCAATCTGATATAAATAATTAAAGGATTAATGAGCTATTCTAAATTATTTCTATTGGCAATTTAAATTTGTTTTTTGGAACAGCTTACATTTGGTTTACATGTGTCTTGGCACTGACAGATTGTGCACTACAAAGTTTGAAACATGTCAGCTTTTAACTACTGGAATGTTTAAATGTGATGAAGGAATGAACAGAGAATCACGCCTGCATGTTGTGGTACCAAAACAAATTTCATAGACCTCCGACTGGCAATACTGGGCGTAAGCTCATTTAATGCACATTTATTTTTCCATACTAGCTCAGCTCAATAGAAATATCTCACATGTTTTGAATGTGACGCTCATTAGGGTAGATTGAAAGTGGAAAGCCTGATGTGTGAATTGTTTCCAAGCATGTCAGATATTTCTGTATAGCTTGCTAAGAGGTTTATATGGGTTGTAAAATAAATGCCATTTTTTTATTTTGTTTTTAAAAAAATATTTTGGCAATTGCTGCTAGAAGCCTGTTCTGTAAACTGGAGAATACAAAAATGAGAAAAACGGGCTGTTGCCGATAATGACCAATCAGGTTTTTACTTGCATTAGATGATAAAAATGAAACAAGTGATTTGACTGAGCAACAATTTCACTCTTGCTCTCATTTTTGTCTAATTCAATTCTATCTGCAGCTACATGAGAAAAGTGGAACTAAACTGTATCTGAGCATCACAAACCAAAAATGGTACTTAACCCCTTCCATACTAGGCACTTACACCCCCTTCCGGCCCAAGCCAATTTTCAGCTTTCGCGCTGTCGCTGTTTAAATGACAATTGCGCGGTCATACTACACTGTGCCCAAACGGAATTTTTATCATCTTGTTCCCACAAATAGAGGTTTCTTTTGGTGGTATTTGATCACCTCTGTGTTTTTTATTTTTTTCTAAACAAATAAAAAAAAAAAGAAAATTTTAAAAAAAAGAAACGTTTTATTTTTTGTTAACAAATGAAAAATTATTTTTTTAATTTTTTTTATAGTTTGTAATAACATTTTGCAAACAGGTAATTTTTCTCCTTCACTGACGGGCACTGATAGGCTGCACTGATAGACACTGATGAGGCGGCACTGATGGGCACTGATGAGGCGGCACTGAAGAGGTGGCACTGATGGGCACTGAAAGGTGGCTCTGATGAGGCAGCACTGGTGGGCACTGATGAGGAGGCACTAATGAGGCTACACTAATGGGCAGCACTGATGGGCTCTGATAGGTGGCGCTAATAGGCAGCACTGAAGGGCAATAATAGGTAGCACTAAGAGTCCGCACTGATGGGCACTGATAGGCACTGGTAGGCGGCACTGGTGGGCACTGATAGGTGACAATGATGAGGAGGCACTGATGGACATTGATTGGCAGCACTGGTGGGCACTGTTGGGACTGCACTGATAGTCAGGACACTGATAATCAGTGTTCTGATTATCAATGCCGATGTCACTTTAACACAAGCCGATTATCGGTTCTCTTCTTCTCTCCTCATGCTATCAGTGTGAGAAAAGAAAAGCTGATAACCGGCCTGTGTTTACATCTGGGATCTTCTGTCAGCAAAATCACTGGAGAACGTCCATGTATGCCCTCCCGGCAAAGTAAGCCTGTGCTGTAGCCATCTTCCGGCTATAGCACAGTCAGACTAAACTTTTTTTTTTTAGTTTTGAATCGAGTGGAGAGGCATTAGAACACCTTTCAATTTTTATTACTGTCTGTGCCCCTGTTAGGAGAGTCACCCTCTCCATGTGTCCTGTTTACCATTGTCATTGAAAGTAAAAGTATAAGAAAATCCCAAAAAAGTAATAGAGGGGAAATCTCCCAATGAGGACACTAGTTCTGGTGACCTGGAGGTCCCCAAGAAATTTGCAGGGATTTCCTCTCACTTCCTGCTTGGCTATGGGACATGAAGTGAAGGCAAATATCTGAAATGGAAGACAGATGGCGAAAGAAAAAAATCTGACAGGGTTTATACTCTATCCAAAATGAAAAAAAAATTGCCTATCGTTCTACTTTAAGTTAAGTTGCTCTATAAGGCAACCACAGAAAGCAAGTGAAGCAATTCAGTAAGCTGCTAATATTAGCTTTAGCCAGAAATTTCTGTAGTCTGCTGGAATATTGCCTAAAGAGAAAGTTAAATGTTTGTTACTTTCTATTAATCTATTAAATGTTTTATGCAGAATTAAGTTACAAAAATATATATCAACAACAACTTTAACAATATTAACATAAAGCATATCAGTGCCCATCAGTTCAGCCTTATCAGTGCCCATCAGTGCAGCCTCATCAGTGCCCATCAATGCAGCCTGTCAGTGCCCATCAATGCAGCCTGTCAGTGTCCATCAATGCAGCCTATCAGTGCCCATCAGTGTATCCTACCAGTGCCCATAAGTGCAGCCTCATCATTGCCCATCAATGCAGCCTATCAGTGCCGCTTCTGCCAGAAGTGATCAGCCAGGAAACTGTCGGCCCAGTCCGCCCCTGCTCCACACTCGTCCTCAGCTAATTTCCACTTGCCAAATTCGAGCAGGCCAGTGGAAATTTTGTGGGCTGCCTAAATGTAATACGATGGCTTAGTGGTTAGCAATTCTGCCTTGCAGCATTGGGGTCCCCAGTTTGAATTCCAGTTTGAGACGCTATTTGCATGGAGATGCATGTTCTGCCTGTCCTTGAGTGAGTTTCCTCTAACACTGTAAAGACATGCTGGTAGGTTAAGTGGCTCCTACTCCAATTGGCCCTCATATGTGTATGTATGCATGTGAGATAGGAGCCTTAGATTGTAAGCTCCTTGATGCCAAGGACTGATGTGAATGTCATTGCTGTAAGAATACCTCTATTAAATAACATTTATTTAGGGCTGATGCATACATACTGTAAATATGTATATACAGTATATATATATATATATATATATATATATATATATATATATATATTGGGTATAGAAAATAATTACCCCCCTTGCTTGCAGCCTGAAATGAAGACAGACACAGTTTTTGTTTTATCCAGCTGTATTTACTACTGCAACTTATAACATCCAAGTGAAAAATTTAACACCAACATGTCAGAAAAAAAAAAGAATCACTGAGTTGGAAAAAGGATCACCCCTTTGTGTCAGTACTTGTTGAACCACCTTTTGCTTTAATTCCAGCCTTTAGTCTGTTGGGATATGTCTCTACTAACTTTGCACACTCTTCTTTGCAGAACTGCTCAAGTTCAGTTAAATTTTATGGTGACCGGTTGGGGACTGCAGTCTTCAAGTCATTCCACAGATTTTCAATGGGTTTTAAAAGAGAAGTATGGGTTTCCTTTTTTTTGCTTACATCTATTCTATGTGAGCTGCTGATATCTATAAACCTTTCCAGCCCTCTCAGAAGTGCCCCTATTCTGTTAAAATCAAGATAAATACCTATGGGATGTTCTACAGACTTTCATACAGCATCATCCAGACAATGGTGTGAATATAGAGTCTGGATGCACCCCCTTCCCTGTCATTTTGCTTGACTGATGTCCTCTCTCCTCCCTCTGCTTGTTTCTGAGACTTCACAGAGCATAGCTGCTCCCCCCTCCCTTCTCACTTCTCTCTCCTCCCCCTCCCTATCTATCAGCACAGCCACGTCTCTTAGGGGAGTGGAGACAGAGGCAGGGGGTGTGTTGGCGTGTTGGTGAAGTAGTACACACCCCCTGAAACTTTTCAAACTGAAAATGGACCATTTGTGCCAGCTGAAGGAAAGTTCATATGCACATGCTGTAAAAACTAAAAGAGGTAGGAAAAAAAGACTAGCTGATATGTGACTAATGTGATATGTACTAGTTATTTACCCATCCTATACTTCTCCTTTAAGTCTGGGTACTGACTAGGCCTTGCAAGGACATTCACCTTTTTCTCCTTCAACCACTGTGTGCTCATTGTTGCTGTGTGCTTTGGGTCATTGTCATGTTGGAAGGTAAACCTTCTTCCCATTGACAACTTTCTGGCAGAGGGCAGCAGATTTTCCTTTAAGAATTTGACGATATTTTGCCCCATCCATTTTTCTTCTATCCTGACAAGTGCTCCAGTCCCTGATGCAGAGAAACATCCCCATAGCAGGATATTACCACCTCCATGCTTTACTGTAGGAATGGTGTTATGTAGATGGTAAGCTGTATTGGATTTCCACCAGACATATTATAAGGCCAAATAATAAAATTTTAGTCTCATATGACCACTTTAACCACTTGCCGACCAGCCGCCGCAGTTTTACTGCGGCAACATGGCTCGGCTGGGCAAAACAACATTATGTTACGTCGCTTCGCCCTGTGGCCACTAGGGCCGCACGCGCACCGCCTGCTTCTCGCCCCTGGAGTGCGAGTGCCCGGCGGGCGAGATGACCGCTGGGCACCTGCGATCACTCGTGACATAGCGATAACCAGGATCTGTGTGTGTAAACACACAGATCCCAGTTCTCTTAGGGGAGAAAAGACTGATCTTCTGTTCATTCAATGTATGAACACCGATCTGTCATCTCCCCTAGTAAGTCCCATCCCCCCTTGAGTTAGAACATGCAGAGGAAACACAGTTAACCCCTTGATCGCCCCTAGTGTTAACCCCTTCCCTGCCAGTGACATTTTTACAGTAATCCGTGCATTTTTATAGCACTAATCGCTGTAAAATTGTCAATGGTCCCAAAAATGTGTTAAAAGTGTCCGATGTGTTCGCCATAATGTCGCAGTCCCGATAAAAATCGCAGATCGGCGCCATTACTAGTAAAAAAAGAAATAATAATAAAATGCCATAAATCTATCCCCTATTTTGTAGACGCTATAACTTTTGCGAAAACCAATCAATATACGCTTGTTGTGATTTTATTTACCAAAAATATGTAGAAGAATACATATTGGCCTAAACTGAGGAAAAAATTAGTTTGAAAAAAAAATGGGATATTTATTATAGCAAAAAGTAAAAGATATTGTGTTTTTTTTTAAATTGTCGCTGTTCTTTTGTTTAAAGCGCAAAAAATAAAAGCTGCAGAGGTGATCAAATATCACCAAAAGAAAGCTCTATTTGTGGGAAGAAAAAGGACGTCAATTTTGTTTGGGTACCACGTCGCACGACCGTGCAATTGTCAGTTAAAGCGACGCAGTGCGAATCGCAAAAATGGCCTGGTCATTCAGCAGCCAATTCAGCAGCTAATTACTGTGAATGTTTGTCCATGAGTGGGCAAATATTGCAAAGTCTAGATGTGCAAAGTTCGTAGAGACAAATCCCAACAGACTTAGAGCTGGTTCACACAGGGGCAACACGACTCCCAGCGCGACTTTGGGAGGCAACTTGGACAAGACTTGTGTATGAATCACAGCGCGACTCCAGGCAACTTACAAGGCAACTTCAAGTTGCCTCCAGTACAGGCGACTTTCCAGTGGCCAATCAAACAATAATCAGCCCTGTGGGAGGGAGGGGGAGGGAGGGGTTTGCCTGGAAAACTATTTTTACTTCCTGGAAAGTTGCTTCAGTTAAGACAGGAGATCCGACTTGGAGGCGACTTCCTTTGAAATCAATGGGTACAAGTGGCCTAGAAGTCGGATTGAAGTAGTACAGGAACCTTTTCTGAAGTCGGAGCAACTGCAGTAGTGTACATTAAGACGGCTCCATTCACTTCCATTACTTTTCTAAACCGCGCGACTTGGGGCGACTTGAAGTCGGATCCCAGGACTCCCCTGTGTGAACCAGCTCTAAAGGCTGCAATTAAAGCAAAGTGTGGTCCAACAAAATACTGTCATAAGGGGGTGATCCTTTTTCCAACAGTGATTTTGTTTTTGAATGTTTTATTTTTTCTGACATGTTGGTGTTATATCTTTCAATTGAGTAAATACACCTGGATAAAACAAAAATATGTCTGTCTTCATTTCAGCCTGCAAAGCAACAACAATTTATTATTTTGAAGGGGGGGGGGTGATTCTTTTTTATACCCACTGTAAATATATTATTATTATTATCAGCATGCAGCATCTCTTCACTATAATTATACTCTACCTAACAGGAGTGTGACATTTGGATAAACCCTTTAAGCTATAGATGGAAACAGTTGTTTTAATCTTCACTTAGCCCGTATTTTGGGGAAGGCCAGCCGTGCTCCAGGATTAATACAGAGGTGAGAATGTGGAATGATGTCACCTCATGTGTTCTGCGCAAGAATGACTTTTACAGCTGCAGATTCGTCTCACATTTTTAACATGGGAACCCGATGCTCATAGTGGTGTCATTGTGTCAGGTTATGAGAAAAAACAGCCTCATACTCTTTACTTTTGTGACAATGCATTTATTTTTATTTATTTTTCAGCTACGGCCACATAGCTCTGAGGAGTTGTATTCCTTATATCTCATTTCCAGGGCAGCTGGCATTCATTTTTTTTTTTGTGAAATGATTGACTTTGCAGAAATAATTTCTTATTAATAATCCAATATCAAAGGAGTTTATCTAAAAATAGCACAATTTGGAGGATTGGCTATTTCCGAGCTCCTGAATTGAAATCCTTGTTTATTTTTCTGTTAAAGGGTCAACTGGGTGACATTATAATAATGCACCTTCTTAAAGTGAACTTGTGTTTTGCCAATGCAGGTCAAAGCACCACCTAATTGTGCCCCCACCCTACCCCAGATGTTTATGCTTATCTTGTCCTTGTTCCCCTATCCCTCTATTCACTAAAGTGAGAAAAATTCCTGTGTAAGCTCCAGGGCAGTTTAGTTTGATCTTAAAGTGGTTGTAGATCCAACAATGAACATGTCTTTGGTCTTTTAATACAGCATTTTGTTTTTTGTTTTTTTAAATAAAGATTTATTTTTATAAATGTAAAAATACATTGAGGTTAACATTCTACATTTATATTCAAATAGGGAAAATATGTGTATAAACAGTATGTATAAACAATGATATGTATAGTACCAGTTAGATTGGTATACAACTTTGCTTTTTCGATTTGACATATAATCATCTAATCATATAGTCTTATATTAACATCATATAGAGTTTGCTGCCGGCTCCTCCTATACTCCGGAAGATATATGTAAGTGACCCGTCTGTTCCACCTTGGGAGGGTATAATTAATAAATACTGTGTTGCATGATTTATATTTTGTATATTATATAATTAATTACTGTGAATTTTGTTTCATAGATAGGTCTAGTTTCTTTGTGGTCAAGGAACTGAGGTCCTGAGGAAGCTGTTTGTGAAACACATCAACCTCCTGGCCAGCTTTATAAAGAAACAATATATGGAGTATATATGTATTAGCCTATCCAACAATCATATGATGTTTTTAAGAGCATGAGCTCTATATTCTCTTTTATATGTACAGTGGAACCTTGGATTACGAGCATAATCCGTTCCAGGAGAATGCTCGTAATCCAAAGTACTCGCATATCAAAACGAGTTTCCCCATTGAAGTCAATGGAAACTAAATTAATTTGTTCCGCATTGACTTCAATGGCATGCAATACCGCAAGCGGCCAGAGGCAAGGGGGGGGCACCGGAGAGCCTCAGAAACGGCCGGAAAGGCCAGAGGACAGTTCGGCTGACCTCGGCAAACCTCGGAAAGACTTCGTTCACGAGCCTTTCTGAGGTTTGCTGAGGTCAGCTGAACTGTCCTCGGACCTTTCCGGCCGTTTCCGAACTCCGCCGATCGGCACCATTCAGCTCCGGCGCCCCCCCACCTCAGGCCAAACATGGTACTGCACCTGTTTTGGCTTGAATCCTGCTCTTTTGCAAGGCAACACTCGCAAACCGAGTTAGGATTTTAGCAAATACAGTGCTCGTATTGCGAAACGCTCGTTAACCGCGTTACTCAAAATCCGAGGTTCCACTGTAATTGTTTTTGTAATAAAATACCTTTTATGTGAACTTAATGTGGTTTAGTCCTTCTCTGGTACCGTTAAAGTCCACAAGCTCTGGTTGTTTGTTTTTTACTACATCATATAGAGATACAGAAAATATAAATGATGATTAGCGAAATAATAAATTCAATTATTTACAGCTTTTCATTGTGAAATGAGAGCTTGGAAAGTTATAATGATAGTTTAAGAGATAATAATATTAGTATTAATGGTAATGGTAAAACAAGAAGAGGAGTAGGATAACGTTCTGACAAATATACTTCTAGTGACGTTATGTGTTTGACTAAAGTTTTCATATTATGTTTAGTCTGTTGTTTGATGGTCTAGGTCTAGGACATACTTCTATGCCTCCATTCGATTCTTGATGGAATCGTAGAGGGTGAATAAGTTCCAATGCCTCCATGTTTTATGGAATTGCATTGTGTTTTCTCTTTTAATGGCAATAGTTTCTTCCATCTGGTAGATGGAGTTGACTTTTAGAAGTCAGTCTTTCATAGATGGCGTATTTCTTGTTTTCCATAAAGGTGGTATTAGTGCTTTAGCTGCGTTTAGGAGGTGAGCATTTTGTTATACCTGTAGGGTAAATAAAATAAAAAAATCTAGCAGGATCACCAGGTGAAAATAAAGAACATAAAAGTTGGAAAAAACCTGCGCTAAACCAAGTGAGAAAATTTAGTAATATATTGAAAACACATTTGATAAAAAACAATGGTGCTGCTGCAAGTGAAAAGCCTAAGTACGCAGAAGCTCAAAAACGGTCGTTTTGAACGCCAGATTTCTGGCAGAAAAAGCTGCTTTAAAATATAGCTTTTATCAGCGTTTTTTACTAGCATTTAATAGCGTTTTTCAGTGTAGCGTTTTTTAGCTTTTTTTTTTTCAATGGATCAAAAAACGCAAAAAAAACGCTTGCGACCAGCGTTTTTGAGCGTTTATTAGCGTTTTTCAGCATTTTGCGTTTTTTCCCGCCAAAAAACGGCACTTTGAACGCAAATTTCTTGCGTTCAGAAAAAAGCCCATTAACTCCACTGCTCATTAATGCTAAAAAACGCTATGTGTACATGAACACATAGGCTAACATAGAGTGCAGTTAATGGGCTTTTTAAAAAAACGCCGAAACGCCAATAAACTGCAGTTTATCAGCTTCAGTGTACATGGAGCCTAAATACTAAAGCCAAAAAATCATGTGAAAGTGATAACAAGCGCGCAATCACTTAATTAATATAAATTAAAACTGAATTAAATATATTGATAAACACTGTGTAAAAAAAGTGTAAAGGAAGTCCATATATAAAAAAAAACACATCTAAATATATAGGTCCATAAATCAGAGTATCTGAAAAAAGTGCTATATGAAAAGAATGAAAAAAATCACAAAAAAAGGAATTTGATCACAGTAGGATTCAATCCGATGTTCAACTAACTTGTTCCAAACGAATGAAATATTCAGAAGAAGCCTTATTCAATGGATATTCAATTGGCAGCCATAAGATGTAACAATAAAGCCGCTTACCAGATAGTCGGGACCTCAGGTTATAGAGGTCTAATGAGCGTGTGCATCAGCCTGCCGGCAGCGATGGTATCCACCTGTTCTTTGATCCAAGGAGACTGTTCTCATCCCACTAGGTGATCCTTAACCTCTTCAGTTGTTTGACACACCGAATCAGGAGAGGAAAAAGCAGAGGCAGGGATCGCTCAACCTTCCAGGCACAGTCCTAAGAGCATTAACTCAGCAGGAAAGATTTAAAAATGAAGGCTTCATAGTATAGTATTTCCAAAAACTAGGAGGTTTACTATATTTAAAAAGCACAGCAAGTGTCACAACAAGCTAAAATAATTAAAAATCAGGTATCCACATCAAGCCAAAAAATATTAATAAAACGGGAACAAAACAACGGTAAAAAAATGGATTTCAGGCAGGGAACAAACTATGACTGAATCAATGAGAAGATACGTGATGACGTTTAGGATGTGTGCTCCACCCGACGCGTTTCCCCAAAAATGGCATCAACTGGGAACGGAAAATAAAGAAAAAATCTAAGGACTGGTAAGCTACAATGTAGTATAAAGCCCTGGCCAAAAGTTTTGAGAATGACAGAAATATAAATTTTAACAAAGTCTGCTGCTTCAGTGTTTTTAGATCTATTTGTCAGATGTTACTGGTATACTGAAGTATAATTACTAGACATGTGCACACTGAAATATTTCGTTTCGGAATTTCGTTTTCGTCCGAAAAATAAATTTATTTAGTTACTCCCGAAATTCGTTTTTATTTATTTCGTTTTTCGTTAGAAATTGCATTCGTCCGAAAATCTGAATTAATTAAGGTCGAATCTGTCATTGAAGGCTTATGGTGTCTGTCGAATGTTCAAAGAAGATTCGACGGAGCAGTGAAACTGTACGACGCTGCAATCATACATTTCCGGTCGAATGTTCCGCCCACAAGCTATAGAAGAATTCTAATGTTGTATGACTAGTAATAATTATATTTATTCATTACTATTACTAGTCAACCAACATTAGAATTCTTCTATAGCCTATGGGCGGATGCATTTGACCGGAAATGTACGATTGCAGCGTCGTACAGTTTTGCTGCACCGTCGAATCTTCTAATTTTCGATGCTTTGTCGAATCTTCGTCATTCTAGCTATTTTACTGCTCCTCCTCTTTGGTTACAATCAGCCAATAACATTCATCATCAACTTTATTTTTATTTTACTTCCCCCACCCAATTCCAGCAGTGATCTTTTCTCTCTATGTCGAATCTTTTCTCTCTATAATAAAAAATCTTTTCTCTCCTATGTCGAATCTTTTCTCTCCTATGTCGAATCTTTTCTCTCTATAATGTCGAATCTTTTCTCTCCTATGTCGAATCTTTTCTCTCCTATGTCGAATCTTTTCTCTCCTATGTCGAATCTTTCTCTCCTATGTCGAATCTTTCTCTCCTATGTCGAATCTTTTCTCTCTATAATGTCGAATCTTTTCTCTCTATAATGTCGAATCTTTTCTCTCCTATGTAGAATAATCTTGGACTAATAGAGTTAAGGTTAGGCACATTCGACCACAGGTTCGATAGACACAGATTGTTATTGTCAGCGTCACGTCGAATCTCCTATCTATATCGAACTGTTGTAGCAACGAAAACGAAAATAAAGCATTTGTTTATGTCGGATCTTTCGGTTTTCGGATTCTGTGCTTTCGTTTTCGTTTGTTAAAACGATAACGAAAATAGCTGAAATTCGGACGAAAATGCATTTGGACGAAAACGAATGCACATGTCTAATAATTACAAGCATTTCATAAGTGTCAAAGGCTGTTATTGACAATTATATTAAAGTGGTTGTGAAGTCAGAAGGTTTTTTTATCTTAATGCATTCTCTGCATTAAGATAAAAAAAAACTTCTGTGTGCAGCAGCCCCCCTCAGCCCCCCTAATACTTACCTGAGTCCCTTCTTCCTCCAGCAATGTACACGAGTGCCACGGCCGTCCGAGTCTCTCCCTTCTGATTTGCTAAAACACAGCAGCAGCGCCATTGGCTCCCACTGCTGTCAGTCAAAGTCAGTTAGCCAATTAGGAGAGAGAGGGGACGGGACCGAACCACTGCTCTGTGTCTGAATGGTCACACAGAGCTGAAGCTCGGCTTGGGTGCCCCCATAGCAATCTGCTTACTGTGTGGGCCCTTAACAGGAGGGAGGGACCAGGAGCACCAGACAGGGACTAGAGAAGAGGAAAAGGAGTATCGGGCTGCTCTGTGCAAAACCAGTGCAACAGAGGAGGTAAGTATAACATGTTTGTTATTTTTAAAGAAAAAAAAAAACAGACTTTAGTATCACTTTAACCACTTCAATACCATGCACTTGTGCACCTTCCCGCCCAGACCAATTTTCAGCTTTCAGTACTCTCACACTTTGAATGACAATTACTCAGTCATGCTACACTGTATCCAAACAAATTTTTTATCATTTTCTTCTCACAAATAGAGCTTTCTTTTGGTGGTATTTAATCGCCACTGGGTTTTTTATTTTTTGCGATATAAGCAAAAAAACAGCAATTTAAAAAAAAACAAAAAACTTTTTTTTAGTTTATATTGTAAAATTTTGCAAATAAGTAATTTTTCTTCATAAATTTGTGCCAAAATGTATACTGCTACATATCTTTGGTAAAAATAACCCAAATTAGTGTATATTATTTGATCTTTGTGAAAGTTATAGAGTCTACAAACTATGGTGGCAATCACTGAAAATGTATCACATCTGATCACGCCTGATGTACTGAAGGCATATCTCATTTCTTGAGACACTAACAAGCCAGGAAAGTACAAATACCCCCAAATTACCCCTTTTTGGAAAGTAGACAGTCCAAGGTATTTACTAAGAGGCATGGTGAGTTTTTTGAAATTGTATTTTTTTCCCACAATTCTTGGGAAAATTTGGATATATATATATTTTTTTTTTTACACAAACTGGTCATATTAACAGTTTTTTTCTCTCACACAGCATATGCATAATTGAACTACACCCCAAAATACATTCTGCTACTCCTCCTGAGTGTAGCAATACCACATGTGTGAGACTTTTACACAGCCTGGCCACATACAGAGGCCAACATTGAAGTAGCACTTTCAGGCGTTCTACAAGCATAAATTGCACATATCCTTTCTCAACCACCTATTACATTTTTGAAGGCCCTGGAGCACCAGGACAATGGAATTTTCCACAAAATGACCCCATTTTGGAAAGCACACATCCCAACATATAATCTATGAAGCATTATGAGTCTTTTGAACGGTTCATTTTTTTCCAGAAGGTTTTGGAAAATGTGGAGAAAAAATGAAAATGCATTTTTGTTACACAAAGTTGTCCATTTATAAGATATTTGTAACACATAGCATATACATAGCAAAAATGACACCCCAAAATGCATTCCGCTACTCCTCCTGAGTATAGCGATACCACATGTGTGAGACTTTTACACAGCCTGGCCACATACAGAGGCCCAACATCCAAGTAGCACCTCCAGGCATTCTAGCAGCATTAATTGCACATATCATTTTCTGACTACGATCACATTTTTGAAGGCCCTTCATATATCTAACACATAGCAGGTACATACCAAATAACAAAAGATTACCTGTGGTTTTAGAAGTGCAGTGGTCCACAGAGGAGAGCATCGGTCCAGGCAGCAGGCAGGGATGAGGTCAGCGACAGCAAAAGCAATCATCCAGGCAGCAGGCAGGAATACTGTCCATAGTTCGCACAGGCAGAGATACTGTCAGCACCGCCAGAGCACAGCCAAAGCACAGGTCCAGGTAGCAGGCAGAGGTGTCCCGGCAGAAATGCTGTCCAAAGTCAGTAGAGGCAGCAGGCAGATATATGGTCAACACAGCCAAAGTATTGGTCCAAGCAGCAGGAAGAAACATGGTCCATAATGTCATGGGTCATTACAGGCAGTAATATGGTCAGCACAGCCAAAGTATTGGTCCAGGCAGCAGGAAGGACCATCAAGCTTAGGGCCAGGGGGACAGGGGTAGAGGCTTCTCCCACCCAAATCGCTTTGAAGCCTCCGGGCAACCAGACCCTGTTCTTAGAGCACAGAAAACAAAAAACTGGTTTTCTCTACTCAGAACGCTATTCTGAAGCCGCTCACATATGTGAGACCCCTGTGTACTAAAAGTAGATGGCCAAAAGATCAGTCCAAGTGGCAGGAAAAAACATGGTCGATTAACAGCCCAAGGTCGGTACACGTGGAAGTCATAAACGTGGTTTAAATCGGCAGGCAGAGGCATCGTCGGTAAACAGGCTGAGGTTGGTGCACGTGGAGGTCAGAAACGTGGTTTAAATCGGCAAGCAAAGACATCGTCGGTAAACAGGCCAGGGTCAGTTAATTAACATGGAAGGTAGTTAGTAACATGGTAGCAGGCAAATGGGGAAATGGCAGTCTGTTAATAATAAGGGGAACTAATGGATGTATGATAATTTTTGAAGCAATTTCCGATGCACAGGCCAGGTTGGGTGGGACAATCGGGACAATAATAGCTGGTGTCTCTTCTTACTCCTCCTCTGCTGCATACACGGCATTTCTTTTGGCGTCTTCTTCCAGATTCTGTGGGGGGGATGCTAAAGGGATAGTGTCGCTCATGAAGCCGACTCACACTATCAGAGCGAATGCTTCCTGGGGCGGGATCTTGTTGGTAAATGAGGGCATCGATGATATCTTCGATATATTGGAGGTAGTGGAGTTGGTGATTTTGAATTGCTTTTTGGTAGCAGACAAACAAATTAAAAAGGGCCATGTGAAAAAGGTGAAACGCAACTCTTTTGTGCCAATAACGGGACTTTCTTGTTGATAAGTAGGGCTGTAGCATCTGGTCGTTTAAATCCACCCCCCCCATGTACAAATTGTAGTCGTGGACACATTCGGGCTTTACAATGGGGCCGCGTCTTCTTGGGATCTCCACCACGGTGTCATTGTGGATCGTAGAGATGATGTGGACATCTTTCTTGTCCCTCCACTTCATGGCCAACACCTCCTCGTTCCTCATGAATGCCGATTCTCCAGGTCGCAATTTTTTGGTCAATAAATTTTGTGGGAATCCTTTCCGTTTTTTTTTAAGGTACCGCAGGCCGGGGTTTGTTTACTGTAAAGGTGCCGAAAAGGGGCAGGCTGGTATAGTAATTGTCAAAATATAAATGGTAACCTTTTCCGAACAGGGGGGTATGCCAACTCCCAGACAATTTTCCCACTGGTTCCAATTTATGTGGGGCAATCATGGGGCTGGAGCTGGGAGTCTTTGCCTTCGTGGATCCTGAATTTGAAGACGTATCCAGTGGCTCGATCGCATAATTTATTTAATTTTAACCCATACCTGGCTCTCTTGCTTGGTATGTACTGCTTGAACTGCAGTCGGCTGGTGAAATGTACGAGGGACTCGTCCACACTAATTTTTTGGTCTGGGATTAAAACTTCTTCAAATCGCTGGGAAAAGGCATTGATTAGGGGGCGTATCTTGTACAATTTGTCGTAGTTGGGATGATCTCGGGGAGGGCACTGTGAATTGTCATTGAAGTGGAGAAAGCGCATAATCATGTCGTATCTTTTCCTGGACATGACAGCGGAATATATGGGCATGTGTTGGATGGGGGTTTAAACCAATATGAATGGACTTCGTTCTTTTTTGTAAGCCCCATATTGAACATAAGGCCCAAAAACAATTTAAATTCATCCAATGTTAGACGCCGCCACTGGAACATGCGGGCGTAGGAAGAATCGGGGTTGGCAGCATTAAATTGGGATGCATACAGATTTGTTTGATCCACTATATTCTGCAGCAAATCTTGTGGGAAAAATAAACAAAAATAATCGAATTTAGAAAAATTTGTAGTGTCGGGCTGCACACCTGGCTGTGCGGTGAAAGGGGGGATGATAGCGGATCTTGAGTTGGCAGGCAACCATAAGGGGTTTGCCAGGGCATCGGGAAGGTAGGACTGGGGCTGGATTCTTCGGGTTGGTCGTGCATTTCCATTACTTGTACTGGGCTCCTCTTCCTGGGGTATGGCGCTGCTGGTGGTGGGCAGTTCTCCTGATCTTGGTGCTGATCACCTTCTTTTGGGAGGGACGGTTTCCTCCGGGGACTCGGACTCTGAGCCACTATCCTCCACTGGCTCGTATTCCGAACCAGAATCGGATAATGGGAGCTCCCCGCTGCTCTCATCATCCGACATGGCAAGAATGGCATATGCCTCCTCAGGTGTGTAAACCCTTTGGGACATTATGGCAGTGCTTATTGGTGGGCCTGTGTAATGGTACTGCTGGTGGTAGTGGTGGCGGTCTGTGTGGTAGTACCGATGGAGGTATTAGTGGTGGGCCTGTGTGGTGGTACCGATGGCGGTATGGGTGGTGGTGGTACCAATGGCGGTACAGGTGGTGGTGGTACCGATGGCGGCACGGGTGGTGGTGGTAGCAATGGCGGTATGGGTGGTGGTGGTACCAATGGCGGTACAGGTGGTGGTGCTACCGATGGCGGTACGGGTGGTGGTGGTGGCGGTACCGATGGCGGTACAGGTGGTGGTACAGGTGGTGGTGGTACAGATGGCGGTACAGGTGGTGGTGGTACCGATAGTGGTATGGGTGGTGATGGTACCGATGGCGGTACAGGTGGCGGTACGGGTGGTGGTGGTACCGATGGCGGTACAGGTGGTGGTGGTACCGATAGTGGTATGGGTGGTGATGGTACCGATGGCGGTACAGGTGGTGGTGGCACTACCGACGGTGGTACGGGTGATGGTACTGGTGGTGGTACCGATGGCGGCACTAGTGGTGATACTGGTAGAGGGCCTGTGTGGCAGTATAGATGCTGGGCCTGATGGCGGTACTAGTGGCGGTACTGGTGGCGGTACTGGTAGTGGTACCGATGGCGGTACTGGTAGCCTGTGTGGCGGTACCAATGGCGGTACCGATGGAGGTGGGCATGTGACAGATGATTGACAGATGGGCTGATTGATTGATTGACAGATGGGCTGATTGATTGATTGACAGATGGGCTGATTGATTGACAGGTGGGCTGATTGATTGACAGATGGGCTGATTGATTGACAGGTGGGCTGATTGGCTGGGCTGAATGATGTGCTGGGCTGTGTGACAGGTCCTCTTTATGGGGGGGCGTGTTGTGCACTGTAAACTGATGTAGACAAACTACACTGAGCTAACTTACTGATCTCTTCTCTCTCCTCACAGATCGGTGTGTGAGGAGAGAGCAGGGATCAGGTAGTAACTCCTGCGGTTTGTTTACATTTGTGCCTGGCTGTGATTGGACACAGCCGGTCACGTGGTAAACAGCCAATTCATTGGCTGTTTACCCTGATCAGGGACGCGCTGTGTACAAGGGACACTCGCCTTCCCCGATCCCCGCTCTGCAAGCCTCTGGCGGCGCGCACGGAGCGCGCTGCCGAGTCTGTTGTGACATGTGATCGGCTGTGACTTTGACACAGCCGATCACATGGTAAACAGCCAATGAAATTGGCTGTTTACCGTGATCGGGGAAGCGCTGTGTCCGCTGTGTCCGAGGGCCCGCGGGCGCGCGCAAGGCATTATCCTGCAGGATGTCATATGACGTCCAGTGTGGATAATGCAACCACTTCCCGGACGTCAATTCGCTATTGACTGGGCGGGAAGTGGTTAACCACTTCAGCCCTGGAAGATTTGGCTGCCCAATGACCGGGCCATTTTTTGCGATTCGGCACTGCGTCGCTTTACCTGACAATTGCACAGTCATGCGATGCTGTACCCAAACAAACTTGACGTCCTTTTTTTCACACAAATAGAGCTTTCTTTTGGTGGTATTTGATCATCTCTACTTTGTAATTTTTGCTATAATAAATATCCCCTTTTTTTTTTTTTTAAAAAGCAAATTTTTTCTAAGTTTAGGCCGATATATATTCTTCTACATATTTTTGGTAAAAAAAAAAAAAACGCAACAAGCGTATATTGATTGGTTTGCGCAAAAGTTATAGTGTCTACAAAATAGGGGATAGATTTATAGCATTTGTATTATTATTATTTTTTTTACTAGTAATGCCGGCGATCTGCGATTCTTATCGGGACTGCAACATTATGGCAGGACACTTTTGACACATATTGGGGACCATTGGTATTTATACAGCGATCAGTGCTATAAAAATGCACTGATTACTGTAAAAATGTCACTGGAAGGGAAGGGGTTAACACTAGGGGGCGATCAAGGGGTTAATTGTGTTCCCTATTGTGTGTTTTAACTGAAGGGGAATGGGACTGACCTAGAGGAACTTACAGATCATGGTTCCTAGCTATTAGGAACTCACAATCTGCATTTCCTCAGCTCACAGAACAGGGATGTGTGTGTTTACACACACACATGTCCCTGTTCTGCCTCTCGTGCCCAGAGATCGCTCCCGGCCGGCGATCATCGCAACCGCTGGCCATGAGCATCGGCACTCCCACGATGCAGCGGGCGGGCTTAAAGTGACCGACGTACAGCTACGACGGTTCGCCCAGCGGAGCCAACCTGCTGCAGTATAACTGCGGCGGCTGGTCCGCAAGCGGTTACGTTTATGCAAAGAGTCAATATTTGCAGTGTTGACCCTTATTTTTCAAGACCTCACAATTCTCCCTAGCATGCTGCCAATCATGGACCGCATCCTGACTGATGCAGCCCATTCTTGCATAATCAATGATTCACCCACCTCTTGAGGATTGACCACAAGTTCCTAATAGGATTAAGGTCTGGGGAGTTTCCTGGTCATGGATAGGGTTGAGCGAACCCGAATTGTAAAGTTCTGGTTCGTACCGGACTTTTGGGTTTTTGGTACCCGGACCCGAACCCGAACAATTTACTGTATGTTCAGGTTTGAGTTCGGTGTTCGGCAATGTAATGGCGCATTTTAAAAAGTTGCAGGGCAGCCAATCAACATTTGTTTAACTCATGTGCCCTTAGAAGCCATCACAGCCATGCCTACTAATGGCATGGCTGTGATTGGCCATTGCAGCATGTGACCCAGCCTCTATATAAGCTAAAGGCACATAGCACAGCACGTCACTTTAGATAGTGTAGGGAAAGGTTGCTGCTGCTGCTTTGAGGGAGAGAATTAGATAGGAGTCCTGATTCAGAAATCAAATTACTCAGTGATCTACCTTGATTTTGTTGTGTGGGTGCAGTGGACAATCTTTTTACCCTGCCCTGAGCCCAGTACCAGAGAAAAGATAACTTTTATCCATCTGTTAGTTAGGTTGGCATCGGCGGGCATTTTATGCAAGCTCAGTGCACCAGCACTACATATGTTACTGTGAGATACACCATTTAGATATTGTTGGTCTATTCTGCTATTCTAAAAACACTCATTTAGGGCAAAAAATATATATATTGCTGCGTTTCCTGCATATCTGTATTTAGTGAGATACACACTTTAGATACTGTTGTTTTATTCTGCTATTCAAAAAATAAAAATTTAGAACAAAAAAAATATTTTGCCAACATTTTCTGCATATCTGTACGTGTGAGATACACACTTTAGATACTGTTGCTCTATTCTGCTATTCTAAAAACACCCATTTAGGGCAAAAAATATTTTGCAGTGTTTTCTGCATATCTGTACGTGTGAAATACACACTTTAGATACTGTTGCTCTATTCTGCTATTCTAAAAACACCCATTTAGGGCAAAAAAATAATATTTTGCAGTGTTTCCTGCAAAACTGTACATATGAGATACACACTTTAGATACTGTTGTTTTATTCTGCTATTCAAAAAAAATGCAGTGGCGGCTGGGCCTGAGGCGGATAGCAGTTTGGCGCATTTTCTTCCACCACAGAGGATTGCAGGGTGCTTCAGTTTGCCTCTAGTGTTGGCTACCTCGTCCTCCTCCACCGCCGCTTCCACCTACACTGCCACATCCACCGCCACCTCAACCTCCTACTCCATATGGACCTCGTCCTCCTAGGTCAAGATTATTATTTTTTATTTTTAGGTATTTTATGTTATTTTAAGTTATTTCCCTATCCACTTGCCATGCTCTTAACAACATTTTGCTGCTATTTTCAGCCCTCTAGCCCTTTCTATTACTTTTTTAGAGCCATTTTAGTCCTCAAAAGTTCGGGTCCCCATTGACTTCAATGGGGTTCGGGTTCGGGGTCAAGTTCGGGTCCCGAACTCGAACTTTTTTGCGAAGTTCGGCCGAACCCGTCGATCCCGAACATCCAGGTGTCCGCTCAACTCTAGTCATGGACCCAAAATTTTAATGTTTTGTTACCCAAGCCACTTACTTTTGCCCTATGGTAAGGTGCTCCATCATGCTGGAAAAGGCATTGTTCATCACCAAACTCCTCTTGGATGGTTGGGAGAAGTTGCTCTCGGATGTTTTTGTACCATTCTTTATTCATGGCTGTGTTCTTAGGCAAAATTGTGAGTGAGCCCACTTCCTTGACTGAGAAGTAACCCCACACATGAATGGTCTCAGGATGCTTTACTGTTGGCAGGACACAGGACTAATGGTAGCGCTCACCTTTTCTTCTCCAGTCAAGGTTTCTTCCAGATGCCCCAAACAATCGGAAAGGGGATTCATCAGATCAGAGAAAATGACTTTACCCCAGTCCTCAGCAATCCAATTCCTGTGCCTTTTGCAGAATATCAGTCTGTCCCTAATGTTTTTCCTGGAAAGAAGTGGCTTCTTTGCTATCCTTCTTGACATCGGGTCATCCTTCAAAAGTCTTCTCCTCACTGTGTGTGTAGATGCATTCACACCTGCCTGCACTGGTGGTGCCCCGATCCTGCAGATGAAGCAACTGTAGGAGACAGTCCTGGTGCTTGCTGGACTTTCTTGGGCACCCTGAAGCCTTCTTCACAACAATTTGGAGTTCCTCTAGTAAGTCTTCCCTTGCTTTCAGAAGGTCTGTGAGGCAATCATTAGCTAGAGAGAGTTTATGCGCGCGTTCGAGCGACTTTATACGATTGGACAGTTCCTCAATACGGGCCTTTGTAAGCTTGTTTCTTTTGGTTGCTAAGGAGATAAGTTTGCCTCTAATGACACATTTATGGGCGGCCCATATAACAGTAGGTGAAGTATCCAAAGTGGTATTTTCTGTGAAATATTGAGAAAGGCGTTCAGATAATTGTTGTGTAGTATCTAAATCCAACAGTAGGGAATCGTCTAGGCGCCAGATTGTAGATCTGGTGCGTCTTAACGGGAGCGTCAGAGTCATTGTTATGGGGTGGCGGTCCGAGAGTAGCATGGGTTCGATGGTAGCCTCTGTGAGTAATGTAAGATCGTCTTGTGTAATGAAAAAGTGATCAATTCTGGAATATTTGTTATTCAAATGGGATAAAAAGGTGAAATCTTTGACGTTTGGGTATAGAGTGCGCCAGGCATCATGGAGGGTTAAGGTGCTAAGCTGGGATTTTATTGCACGGAGGGCTCAATACGTTAGGCAGGTGGACCCATTGGAGGTGTCCAGGGAGGGCGTCAGTGGAACATTAAAATCCCCTCCAACAATTAGAGTGCCAGAGTGAAAGGCGGTTAGTTGATGAAAGGTTTTGCGAAAGAAGGTTACTTTTTGTGAGTTTGGGGCATATATGTTTTCTATGGTGATTGGCATGTCGTGAAGTGTGACCCTGGACATCCCGTTGGACCTCTGAGATTTGGATGGGGCAGTGCTTCGAAATCAATATAGAGACACCTTTCGATTTTGCCGTCTCATTGGCAGCGTGATAAACCGTCGGGAAATGATGGTTATAAAGTTTGGGGATATTATCCGATCTGAAGTCAGTTTCTTGAATAAGAGCGATATGTGTTTTAGCTTTCTGGAGAGTATACAGCAACTGTGAACGTTTTTCAGGGGTGTTGAGACTGCGAATATTTAACGAGTATAGTCTCATTTGAGTTGGGAGTTGAGCGTGCTGTGGGCTAGAAATGGATGGAGCAGTGTTGTCCGTCATGGTGAGAGGGAGGGGGTGGAGGGGGGGTTGTGGTAGGACAGTGAGGGGCAATTCCCCATTTATTATTTGTATGCAGCAACAACCCTAAGAAAGGTAGAGTCTTTGTTTCCCCCGAAAACGCATTGGCTTGATCACTTGCTGCTACTCTCAATAGACAATTACAAATTCACCTTCCAACTTGCATTTACTCGATATCAGGTGCTCCTTTTTCCTAACTTTACAAGTACTTGCAGAAGAGTTTGGAAGAGTTTTCACAGCACCTATCTGTAGCCCACAGGACCTTTTAAGAGTCACACCTCAAATAAATATAAGTTATAGAAAAATTTATTATTACAATAATATTTTACATACATTTAAAACATGCTGTCATACATATATAACAGTGGTAGGCGTACATTTTTGAAACCATACAAAATCCGCTTGTAAACCTTTGCATATAACCTAGATGGTCTGTACTAGTATTCACCATCAGCCTGGAAAATCTGTAGCCCATCACTTACCTATTGACCTACGACTGACTGAGTCAGTCCAGCGTGATTTCCAACCCTAAAGAGTTTGGCTTTAAAGTAATTGTAAAGGTATAAAGTTTTTTATCTTAATGCATTTTATGCATTAATAAAAAAGCCTTCTGTGTGCAGCAGCCCCCCTCAGACCCCCAAATACTTTCCTGAGGTCTATCTAGATCCAGCGATGTTGCAGGAGTGTTTCGGCTGCCCAGGACTCCCCTCCTCATTGGCTGAGACAGCAGCGTGGCGCCATTGGCTCCTGCTGCTGTCAATCAAAGTCGGTCAGCCAAGGAGGAGAGAAAGGGGGCAGGGTCGGGCCGCGTCTCCATGTCTGAATGGACACAAGGAGCAGTGGCTCGGCTCAGGTGCCCCCATAGCAAGCTGCTTGCTATGAGGGCACTCAACAGAAGGGAGGGGCCAGGAGCAAGAGGAGGACCTGGACTGCTCTGTGCAAAACCACTACACAGGGCAGGTAACTATAACATGTTTGTTATTTTTAACAAAAAAAACCAAAACTTTACAATCACTATAAGATTTACCAACCATTAGATGGAGGATGGTTCCATTAGATTCACATGCATCATCCCAATGCCATTAATGCCATTGTTGAAGTCTAAAAAATTTTGCCTGCAAAAACCGACTTTTGAATAGTTAGTATTTGCGTAGATTTAGAAAAGCTTCTCCCACCATGTATTTGGGCCTGCTATTGCGTACTGCGTGCCATCACATCTGGCAGTATGTCTACTTTGTCCACTCTCTCCGTACTCTGGAAGTTGGGTTTCCATTCTTTTTTATACAAGGATTTATTTATGCATTTAGCTCTTCCCATAACTAAAAATACTCTAATACATTTTTGTATTTTCACTTCTGTGGTCTCTAGCTGCTCAAAGCCATCAAGCCTAAGGAGGGATCTTCCCATCTTAAGCAGCGGATTAGTAAGTTTAGCTGTGACTCCGCTCAGCTGTTGTACTTTCTTGTGAGTTGCTTTTATAGGAAATCCTTGTGTTGATTCATAGAACTCAGGCCACCAACAGTTCCTTCAACCCGCGCTGTCAGCTGTATTGTAAACTCCTGGTTTGTTTTTGCTACAAATCATTACCTTGCAAATGTATAAGAAAAAACTCAAGCTAGTATCTTAAAATGTATTTCCACATTTGCAGCCAAATTTGGGAAACCCCCACTACATGTTATTTGTTCTCATTCATACAACATACCTAAAAAAAAAAAATCCAACCTTTTAGATGCTTCTCAGGAGGTTTCATGGCTTACTGAAAGTTTTTTGAAGTGAGTCAGTCTACACCTTCAACCCTTAGGCCCCATGCACACGAGACGCCGGTGCAAACTCTGCTGAATACACGTTTTTAAAGGCTGAAACCGGCATTTAGAAACGTCCATTTTGCCGCGATTGCAGCAGCGTTTAGCTGCATTTTGCCGCGTTTGCGTCTATAAGCGTTTAGTTAAGAAACATCATAAGACCCTCCCTAAGCTCAAAAAACAGTATTATTTAACCATTTCAGCCATTTTGTGAGTAGCAGCAGCTGAGAGAGCAGCAGTTTACTTGTATTTAGCGTGACACTTGCCACACCACCTGCCACAAGCTGTGGATTGTCCACTTGCCACGTCACCTGACACGTCACCTGGCCACGTCACCTGTCACAAGTTGTGAATTGTCCACTTGCCACGTCACCTGCCACGTCATCTGCCACGTCACCTGGCCACGTCACTTGCCACGTCACCTGGCCACGTCACCTGCCACATCACCTGCCACAAGTTGTGGATTGTCCACTTGCCACGTCACCTGGCCACGTCACCTGCCACAAGTTGTGGATTGTCCACTGGCCACGTCACCTGGCCACATCACCTGCCAGAAGTTGTGGATTGTCCACTTGCCACGTCACCTGCCACGTCACCTGGCCACGTCACCTGCCAGAAGTTGTGGATTGTCCACTTGCCACGTCACCTGCCACGTCACCTGGCCACGTCACCTGGCCACGTCACCTGGCAGAAGTTGTAGATTGTCCACTTGCTACGTTACCTGCCACAAACTGTGGATTGTCCACTTGCCATGTCACCTGCCACGTCACCTGGCAAAGTCACCTGCCACAAGTTGTGGATTGTCCACTTGCCACGTTACCTGCCACAAGTTGTGGATTGTCCACAATGCAATGGAAGCAATTACATTTTTTTTTATTTTTTTTAATGGTTTTTCATCATTTACCATCATTTTTGAGATTTCTAATGTGAAAAAAAATAACGCTTATAAACGAAAATGCGGCAAAATGCCGGTACCCGCGTTTAGCCACGTTTAGCGGCATTTAGCGGCGTTCCGCGTCTGAAACGTGGAAAACTTTTGCGTCTGAACCCATTTTTTTGTTTCTGGAAAAACGAGGTTAAATGCAACTGCATATAAATGGCAATAAACGAGACAGTGTGCATGGTCACATAGGATAACATTGACTGGGTTCAGGCGCAGCTGAAAAAAGTGTCCAACTGCCTCTGAACGCGCGTTTAACAGCGTCTCGTGTGCATGGGGCCTTAGTTAGGACAGACAGTGTTCAAATCTAGTTTCAGGGTTAATTATAGCAAACACTGCTGCCCAGCTCATTTGCAAACAAAGAGAACTACCTGGAATTTTTTCATGCTGGAAGGTCCAATAAAGAGCATTTAAAAAAGGTATGCTGTAATTTTTAAATATTTGTTTTAAATGATACACTTGGCGACCACCCCATAGCACATTTACTACTACAGGGCGGCTGCGCTGAACATGATCACATATACACTGTATATATATACAGCATATACGTGATCCTGTACTTCTGGGTATTGGGCGCGACTCACGAGTGCTACACAGCAGGAGCTGATCAGCGGGACCCGAGGACCCGATGTCTGCCGGCACCCACTGATCGTTCTATACACAGGCAGAATGGCAGTCTGCCTGTGTAAACAAGGCAGATTGCCATTCTGTCAATACAGAGGGCATGGATTCTGTGTTTCGGTAAAGCAGGAACACTGATCCATGCCTACCACTAGTAAGAGCACCTCCCCCACTACACTGAATCACCAGCTAGGCACACAGTTAATCCTTTGATTGCCCCTGATGTTAAGCCCTTCCCAGCCAATGTCATTAGTACAGTGACAATGCATATTTTTAGCACTGATCAATGTTGTAGTGTCACTGGACCCCAAAAAGGTATTAAAACTGTCAGTTAGTGTCCAATTTGTCCCCTGCAATATCGATGTCCCGCTATAAGTCGCTGACCGCCACCATTACTAATAGAAAGAAAATAGAAATAAATAAATAAATAAAAATTCCATAAAAATATCCCATAATTTGTAGAAGCTATAACTTTTGCGCAAATCAATCAATATACGCTTATTGGGATTTTTTTTTTACCAAGAATATGTAGAAGAACACATATTGGCCTAAATTGATGAAGAAATAGGATTTTTTTTCTTTTTATTATTGGATATGTTTTATAGCAATTTTTTTTCAAAATTGTCGTTCTTTTTTTGTTTATAGCGCAAAAAATAAAAACCGCAGAGGTGATCAAATACCACCAAAATAATGAGAAAAAACATATGGAGCAGGCTCTGGGGATCGCAACGTGCGCTCCAACTGCGTTCCACCAACTACTCCTACTAATCAATCATTTCCGGTAGGAGTAGTTGGTGGAACACAGTTGGAGAGCACGCTGCGATCCCCAGAGCCTGTGTGTTGTCATATTCCGCTCCCTATCATAGAATGCTCCGAAAGTGACGTTGCGGCCAGAAATTTCGCACTGCGCATGCGTGATGCGTTCCAAACCATTTGCGACAATACACTCCATTGAAACCGTCAGATAATGTCGGCTCCCCATCACAGATTGCTCCGGAAGTGACATTCCGTCTCCGCCATCTTGCTACACCTCACACTCCTGCACAGTAATGATAGAGTGAGAAGGGGCAAGCGGACATCTTGTTACACCCACCACAGATTTCAGTTATTTTCAGCACAAAACTGAGCTTATATGCTTAAGTACAGTATTTGGAAATCCGACGGACTGTTTAGATGTTACGTTTTAAAAGCAGCAGCAAACCTGCTGACCTTACATGGTTGCTAATGTGACACCTCTGATTTTCACATTTAACATGTAAATGGTCCGTCGGATTTACAAATACTGTATTTAAGCATATAAGCTCCGTTTTGTGTTGAAAATAACTGTGAAGTATACAACTCCGGTGGATGTAACAAGATGTCCGCTTGCCTCTTCTCACTCTATCATTACTGTGCAGGAGTGTGGGGTGTAGCAAGATGGCGGCGACGGAACGTCACTTCAGGAACAATCTGTGATGGGGAGCCGAATGTGACATGACAGCTGGTCTGTATTGTCGCAAATCGTTTTGGAACGCATCGCGCAAGTGTTTGGAAAGCATCGCGCATGCGCAGTGAGAATTTTTTTGCCGCAACGTCACTTCCGGAGCATTCTGTGATAGGGAGCGGAATATGACAATACACCTGTTCCATATCGTGCCACTTTTTTACTTACGCTAACCCATTGAAGCCTATCTGGGAATTGGCCAGAGGACAGATATGGGGTCTAAAAGACCTCATATCTCTCCATAAAGAGGACCTGTCATGGCCCATGCTATCACAAGCAATGTTGTTCATCAAATGTAAAGATACAGTGTAAGTTTTTTTTATTATTTGTAATAAAATACAATTTAAAAGATACTTAAACTGCCCCCACTCCTTTGTGCTTATTAATTGCAAACGCATGCATTGGCTCCACACGCATATGTAATTGGCAACAAACCTACATTTTGTTTTAAGCCGGGGTCAGGGGGTGGGGCCACGGGTGGGGTCAAGGGCGTGGTTGAAGGGGGCCCCATCTGGTAGGCTGTATGGGGCCCCATGATTTCTAACAGCGGCCCTCTATATATATATATATATATATTATATATATATATAGGTACTCGTTTATGATTTATGATCTATTAGTCACTGGCCACTATTTAGGACAACCTATTCACACTGCTATTGGAAACATTGGTTAAGTGCATGGATATATTCTAGACATGTGCACACTGAAATATTTCGTTTCGGAATTTCGTTTTCGTCCGAAAAATAAATTTATTTAGTTACTCCCGAAATTCATTTTTATTTATTTCGTTTTTCTTTAGAAATTGCATTCGTCCGAAAATCTGAATTAATTAAGGTTGAATCTGTCATTGAAGGCTTATGGTGTCTGTCGAATGTTCAAAGAAGATTCGACGGAGCAGTGAAACTGTACGACGCTGCAATCATACATTTCCGGTCGAATGTTCCGCCCACAAGCTATAGAAGAATTCTAATGTTGTATGACTAGTAATAATTATATTTATTCATTACTATTACTAGTCAACCAACATTAGAATTCTTCTATAGCCTATGGGCGGATGCATTTGACCGGAAATGTACGATTGCAGCGTCGTACAGTTTTGCTGCACCGTCGAATCTTCTAACTTTCGATGCTTTGTCGAATCTTCGTCATTCTAGCTATTTTACTGCTCCTCCTCTTTGGTTACAATCAGCCAATAACATTCATCATCAACTTTATTTTTATTTTACTTCCCCCACCCAATTCCAGCAGTGATCTTTTCTCTCTATGTCGAATCTTTTCTCTCTATGTCGAATCTTTTCTCTCTATAATAACAAATCTTTTCTCTCATATGTCGAATCTTTTCTCTCCTATGTCAAATCTTTTCTCTCCTATGTCGAATCTTTTCTCTCCTATGTCAAATCTTTTCTCTCCTATGTCAAATCTTTTCTCTCCTATGTCGAATCTTTCTCTCCTATGTCGAATCTTTTCTCTCTAAAATGTTGAATCTTTTCTCTCCTATGTAGAATAATCTTGGACTAATAGAGTTAAGGTTGGGCACATTCGACCACAGGTTCGATAGACACAGATTGTTATTGTCAGCGTCACGTCGAATCTCCTATCTATATCGAACTGTTGTAGCAACGAAAACGAAAATAAAGCATTTGTTTATGTCGGATCTTTCGGTTTTCGGATTCTGTGCTTTCGTTTTCGTTTGTTAAAACGATAACGAAAATAGCTGAAATTCGGACGAAAATGCATTCGGACGAAAACGAATGCACATGTCTAATATATTCTTCATAGGCAATTCAGCTGACACTTCACGGTGACACATATATGTTTTGTACGCACTGTTCACATAATTGTTAGCTATTTTCACATTTGGCCATACATACACCTGTAGATTTATCATTTCAGGATATAGGCAGCGCCAACACCCGCATCTTGTTTTTTCTCATTATTTTTCGAGTTACCTTAGGGTAGCCTCTTTTAGGGGGGGCTGCAGCCTTTCTTTCTCCCCTAAGCGTGTGCTTTTCTTCTATATAATTTAAATAACACCAAAAGAAAGCTCTGTTTGTGGGAAAAAAGAACATAAACTTTATTCGGATACAGTGTCGCACCACCGCGCAATTGTCAGTTAAAATAACGCAGTGCCGTGGTTATGCTTTCTTAATGGGAGCATGTAGCTTGTATGAAGGTAAGTATTTAGGGGGTGGGTGATATTGTTACTGGGACATTTCTTTTACACTAATGCAGGGAATGCATTAGGGTAAAAAATAAAATAAAAATGTCTTGCCTTTAGAACAACTTTGACTTAAAGGGGTTGTAAAGGTTTGTTTTTTATTTTCTAAATAGGTTCCTTTAAGCTAGTGCATTGTTGGTTCACTTACCTTTTCCTTCGATTTCCCTTCTAATTTTTTTTTCTTCGTCTGAATTTCTCACTTCCTGTTTCTCCTCAGTAAGCTTCACACCATCATCCGAGCGGGGGTTAGTCATCCAGAACAGCTTACTGAGGAGGAACAGGAAGTGAGAAATTAAGACAAAGAAAACAAACAAAAAAAATATTTAGAACGGAAATCTAAGGAAAAGGTAAGTAAACCAACAATGCACTAGCTTAAAGGAACCTATTTAGAAAATAAAAAACAAACCTTTACAACCCCTTTAATTTTTGTTTTGGATAGAATGGAGAAAGTTTAAGGCTGAACTCCAAGCAGTTATAGAAGACATAAATGAATGCAGCTTTGTATTCAATAATATTTTAATAACTTTATATTTTTAAATGCAAGCGGGGTAAGTATCTGACTTTAATGTGGGGTCTTTTATACACCTACAATAAAAACAGGATAAAAAATCCCTTTCAGTACACTGAATTGATAAAAGTGTTCCTACATTGAAATGTTGACAATGGCCATTAATTATACTCCTACAATAAAGGAAACAACAGTTTTAGAGGTAGATAGGGATGAGCTCCGTGTTCGAGTCGAACATACGTTCGACTCGAACATCGGCTGTTCGATCGTTCGACGAAGATCGAACGATTTGGGCCGTTCGCGCCTAATTCGAGTGACGCGAACGGCCCACAATGCACTACGCCATCGCAGTGTCATCCAGGCGCTGTGATTGGCCAAGCATGCACTGTGACCCCGCATGCTTGGCCAATCACAGCGCCGGCAGCGAGGAGAGCAATGATTGGCCACAGGCAGGATGCCTGTGGCCAATTATTGCTGAGGGTGTTTAGTACACGCCCCACACTATAAAAGGCCGCCAGCACGGCGGCCTAGTGTAGTGTGTTCCGGAGCAGGGAAAGAGAAGCATAGGCAGGGACAGTGACATTTATTTTTTCTTGCTTAACCTGGATTCCTTTAGTTTAGGGAAAGAGAAGGATAGGTAGGGAGAGTGTCAGTGTGTTTTACTGTGCGAATCCTTGTTTCTAGGGACAGGGAAGGACAGTGAGGGAAATTCTCCTTGTGCTATACTGTGCTAAAGCATTGATCATCAACCATCTTTAAAAAAACATTTTTTCTAGGGACAGAAAACTATAGGTAGTGTGACAGCAGGAAGGTAAAGTCACCTGGTTGCATCCAGGGGGGTAGATATATTTCGCCCAGATTCAGGCTTTACGCCGACTTATACAACTAGGTGGAGAGTTGTATAAGGCTAGTGGGCTCATGGATGACTCATACCTCTAGGGAGAGTGTGGGGCGTCGTACAGACAGGGAGTTGATGAGACCAGCTGAAGCTTGTCAGCTCATTTAGGCCTCTATAAGAACTCCCAGCTTCATTAGATGTTAGCTCATGCCTGGAACCAGACCTGTGTGGACTGTCTAGGGAGAGTGAACCCCTGTGCGGTGAGACAAAGCCTGTGTGGCTATTTGCTTGGACATTTAAAACCAGGGACTTAGGGACTAGGACAGCACTAGGCTGATCCCAGTTGTTAGTTAGGAAACCTGTATGTTTAGTCAGAGGTCAAGTTGACCAGGATTTATTTTGTTTATGTTTCTTTTGCTTTGCTGTGTTTTGTCACTGTAAATAGAAAATAAACCGCACCTTTTTGATTTTGAAAACCACAACCACCGTTTGCTGGGCCTGTTTTTGTGTGGGGAGCCCATCTCGGGGGTCACACACACCCGCTGCCGAGCTAACCCCCTCACAGTTGGTGGAGAACCAGTGGCAGTTTTTTTTTAAGCCAGCATGGAGGAGATACTGAAGCAGCTGGCTCTAGCAAATGGCAATCAACAGCAGACAAATGCAGGTTTGCAAAAGAGCCTTGCAGCTCAACAACAGAACTTCGCAGCCCAGCAGCAAGCTCATCAACAGAGCCTTGCAGCCCAGCAGCAAGCTCATCAACAGAGCCTTGCAGCCCAGCAGCAGACAAACGCAACTTTGCAACAGAGTCTGGAGGCTCAGCAACAAGCCCAGCAGCAATCTGAGGCCCGCTTCATAGACCTGTTACAGAAGCAAGAGCAGAGACTACAACAACAGATGGAAGCAGCAATGCAGCAACGTCCGCAGACCAGTGAGGAAAGCCGTCCCACTAATACCGCGTCCTTTGGGGTGAGTCGTTTATTGACAAAAATGACTGGAGAGGATGATCCAGAGGTATTTTTGACCACATTTGAAAGGACCGCTGAAAGAGAAAAGTGGCCTGAGGAGCAGTGGGCTGGACTGGTGGCTCCTCTGTTAACTGGTGAATCGCAGAAAGCTTACTATGACCTAGAGCCTAACCAAGCAAAAGACTATGCGATGCTAAAAGCTGAAATATTGGCAAGGCTGGGTGTCACCCAGGCTGTCCGGGCTCAGCGTGTGCATAACTGGACTTTCCAGCTTGGAAAACCCCCCAGGTCTCAAATGTATGATCTCATTCACCTGAGCAGAAAGTGGCTACAGCCAGAGACTTTGTCCGCACCAAAGATTGTGGAACGTGTTGTAATGGATCGGTTTTTGAGAGCTCTTCCTACTGCCATCCAAAAGTGGGTAAGCCATGGAGACCCAGAGACGGCCGATGGTCTTGTGGATCGTGTGGAGAAATACTTGGCTACAGAGAACCTGACGGCCTCTTCCAGAGACACTCGGACTTTCCACCCTAAGACCAGACCATCCCCAGGGGCGGATAAGAGGATTCCAAGGGGTGAGGGTGGAGAGAGTGAGAGGGTGGGAGCTCTACCCCAAGTTTGGCGAGAACAGCCTGGGAAATCAGCGGCTCAAGAGGCGGCAAGAAGGATCGTTTGCTACCGCTGCCGGCAAGCGGGACATATTGCAGCCAATTGCCCGGTTGTGGAGGAACCCATGCAGTGTGACTTTCTGACGGGCAGACGTCAGTCGCTGTGTGCGACAGTCGCATGCACTGCCATTCGAGGAACTGAGAAACATTTATGCAAAATGTGTGTTAATGGTAGAAATGTTGTGGTATTGCTGGATTCAGGTAGCCTTGTGACCCTGATAAAGGCTGAGTTAGTTAAAACAGAGGTCTCTGGGAATAGCAAGGTAGCTGTTATTTGTGTGCATGGGGACACCCGAGAGTATCCAGTGACTACAGTGTGTTTCGAGACCCCCAAAGGTACCCTCTCTCATCCAGTGGGCTTAGTATCTCAGTTACCGCATGACGCCATTGTGGGAAGGGATTTTCCGAAGTTCTGGGAACTGTGGGATGATCCTGAGCCCCCCACTGGTGCCCCTATGTACCAGGAATGTGATAGCCAGAACTCCCCTGAGAGTGGTGAGGACTCTCCAGAATTTCCCTTATCAGTATTGGCAGGGGAGACTCAAGAAACTGGAGAGGAGCCCACCTCCTCAGACGAAAACCTACCGTCTGTGGAGTTTTCTGATCTTGAGGTTCACAGGGAAAACTTTGCCACAGAACAGTTGAAAGACCCCGCCCTAATAAAGGCACGGGAAAACGTAGTGAAAATAGATGGCGAGTTAGTGAACCCAGATAATACCTGCACTTACCCATACTTCAGCGTAGAGAAGGACCTACTGTATCGGGTGGCAAAAAGGGCAGAAGAAACCGTTGAGCAGCTTGTGGTGCCCAAACCTTACAGGAAGTTGGTGTTGGAGTTGGCCCATGGGCACATTCTTGGAGGTCATCTGGGGACAGAGAAAACCCGAGAGAGGGTATTACAGAGATTCTATTGGCCGGGGGTGATGAAGGACATAGAAAATTATTGTTCCTCCTGCCCTGTGTGTCAGAGGTCGGCCCCGATGCCACATTTCCGTAGCCCGCTGGTCCCTCTACCCATCATTGAGGCCCCGTTTGAGAGGATCGCCATGGATTTGGTAGGTCCTATAATCAAGTCCGCTAGGGGGCACCAGTACATATTAGTTATAATGGACTATGCCACCCGTTATCCAGAAGCGATCCCTCTCCGAAATACCTCGGCCAAAACCATAGCCAAAGAGCTATCTCTTGTGTTTAGCCGGGTGGGTATTTGTAAAGAACTGCTTACGGACCAAGGTACACCCTTTATGTCCCGGGTTATGAAGGAGCTGTGTAAATTGTTCAAAGTGACGCAATTACGTACATCTGTGTATCACCCCCAAACCGATGGGCTGGTTGAAAGGTTCAACAAAACCCTAAAACAAATGTTGAAGAAAGTGGTGGATAGAGATGGAAAGGATTGGGACTGTCTACTTTCTTATCTGATGTTTGCTATTAGGGAGGTGCCCCAATCCTCTACGGGATTCTCCCCCTTTGAGTTACTGTATGGGAGACACCCAAGAGGGCTGTTGGATATTGCCAAGGAAACTTGGGAAAGTGAGAGTTCTCCCCACAGGAGTGTGATTGAGCATGTCGCCCTGATGCAAGACCGAATTGCACAGGTAATGCCCATCGTGAAGGAACATTTGGCCCAAGCGCAGTTAGCACAGCAGAGAGTGTACAACCGTGGAGCCAAGACCCGTACCTTTTCCCCGGGGGATAGGATACTGGTACTTGTCCCTACGGTTGAAAGTAAATTCCTTGCCAAATGGCAAGGCCCCTACGAGATAATGGAAAAAGTGAGCGAAGTGAATTACAAGGTCAGACAACCAGGAAGGCGAAAGCCCGAACAGATCTATCACGTTAATCTGTTGAAAGCCTGGAGGGATAGAGAGTCCCTAGTCGCAGACACTTGGTCACCAGCTCAAACTGGTTGCGTGATTCCGGAGGTTGGAATAGACGCCACCTTGTCACAACCCCAACAACAGGAGGTTAAGGAGTTTGTGCTTCGCAACAAGGAGGTATTCTCTGAGCTGCCGGGACAAACATCTGGGGTAGAGCATGACATCATTACCCCGCCCGGTGAAAGGGTGAAGTTAAAACCCTATCGGATCCCAGAGGCCCGACGGGAGGCAATACGGGAGGAAGTACAGAAAATGCTGAACTTAGGGGTGATAGAGGAGTCCCAAAGTGATTGGTCTAGTCCCATTGTGTTGGTGCCTAAACCGGATGGGAGCTGGCGATTTTGTAACGATTTTCGACAGTTGAACAAAGTTACAAAATTTGACACCTACCCCATGCCACGTATAGATGAGTTGATCGACCGGCTGGGAACAGCTCGATACATGACGACTCTTGACCTCACAAAAGGGTATTGGCAAATCCCCCTGGCCAAGTCGGCCAAAGAGAAAACCGCATTTGTAACCCCAGACGGGGCGTTCCAATATAAAAGAATGCCGTTCGGGTTACAGAATGCGCCGGCCACATTCCAGCGGAAAATGGACCAGATGCTGAGGCCCCATCGGAAGTATGCTGCGGCTTACCTGGATGACATAATTGTCCATAGCACAGATTGGGCCTCACATCTGCCAAAAGTGCAAGCAGTCCTGGACTCTGTTCGGGAAGCGGGGTTTACGGCTAACCCCAAGAAGTGTACCATTGGGCAGGAGGAGGCCAAATATCTTGGGTACACCATTGGGAGGGGAGTAATAAAACCCCAACTCAACAAAGTCGAGGCCATCCAGAGTTGGCCACGTCCCAACAGCAAGAAGCAGGTACGAGCCTTTCTGGGAATCGCTGGGTATTATCGGCGATTCATTCCCCACTTTGCTTCTAAGGCTGTGCCCCTAACCAACCTGACGAAGGGGAAAGGGTCGGTCATGATTAAATGGACCCCCGAGGCTGAGGCAGCATTCCAATTCTTGAAACAAGCCTTATGTAGCCAGCCAGTGTTGTACTCACCCGACTTCTCTAAAGACTTTGTCGTACAAAGTGATGCGTCAGATGTGGGGTTAGGAGCAGTATTGTCCCAGGTCTGGAACGGGGAAGAGCACCCAGTCATTTACCTCAGCAGGAAGTTGAAGTCCCATGAGGTAAATTACGCCACCGTTGAAAAGGAGTGTTTAGCGGTGAAGTGGGCTCTAGATTCCCTTCGGTACTACCTGCTAGGTAGGCACTTTGACATGGTTACGGATCACGCTCCGTTAAAGTGGATGGCTCAAAACAAAGAAACAAATAGAAGAGTGAATAGGTGGTTCCTGGCCCTCCAGGAATTCAACTTCACAGTAAAGCATCGCCCTGGCGTTAAATGGGGAATGTGGATGCTTTGTCTCGAGTACATGAATGCCTGATTGCTGGTGTTCCAACCCCGAGGTTAAAACAAGAGGGGGGGTATGTGACAGCAGGAAGGTAAAGTCACCTGGTTGCATCCAGGGGGGTAGATATATTTCGCCCAGATTCAGGCTTTACGCCGACTTATACAACTAGGTGGAGAGTTGTATAAGGCTAGTGGGCTCATGGATGACTCATACCTCTAGGGAGAGTGTGGGGCGTCGTACAGACAGGGAGTTGATGAGACCAGCTGAAGCTTGTCAGCTCATTTAGGCCTCTATAAGAACTCCCAGCTTCATTAGATGTTAGCTCATGCCTGGAACCAGACCTGTGTGGACTGTCTAGGGAGAGTGAACCCCTGTGCGGTGAGACAAAGCCTGTGTGGCTATTTGCTTGGACATTTAAAACCAGGGACTTAGGGACTAGGACAGCACTAGGCTGATCCCAGTTGTTAGTTAGGAAACCTGTATGTTTAGTCAGAGGTCAAGTTGACCAGGATTTATTTTGTTTATGTTTCTTTTGCTTTGCTGTGTTTTGTCACTGTAAATAGAAAATAAACCGCACCTTTTTGATTTTGAAAACCACAACCACCGTTTGCTGGGCCTGTTTTTGTGTGGGGAGCCCATCTCGGGGGTCACACACACCCGCTGCCGAGCTAACCCCCTCACAGTAGGAAGAGTGTCAGTTTCTTTCACTGTGATAATCCTTGTTTCTAGGGACAGGGAAGGACAGTGAGGGAATTCTCCTTGTGCTATAGTGTGCTTTAAAAAAACATTTTTTCTAGGGACAGAAAACTATAGGTAGGGAGAGTGTCAGTGTGTTTTACTGTGCGAATCCTTGTTTCTAGGGACAGGGAAGGACAGTGGGGGAAATTCTCCTTGTGCTATAGTGTGCTTTAAAAAAACATTTTTTCTAGGGACAGAAAACTATAGGTAGGGAGAGTGTCAGTGTGTTTTACTGTGCGAATCCTTGTTTCTAGGGACAGGGAAGGACAGTGAGGGAAATTCTCCTTGTGCTATAGTGTGCTTTAAAAAAACATTTTTTCTAGGGACAGAAAACTATAGGTAGGAAGAGTGTCAGTTTCTTTCACTGTGATAATCCTTGTTTCTAGGGACAGGGAAGGACAGTGAGGGAAATTCTCCTTGTGCTATAGTGTGCTTTAAAAAAACATTTTTTCTAGGGACAGAAAATTATAGGTAGGAAGAGTGTCAGTTTCTTTCACTGTGATAATCCTTGTTTCTAGGGACAGGGAAGGACAGTGAGGGAAATTCTCCTTGTGCTATAGTGTGCTTTAAAAAAACATTTTTTTCTAGGGACAGAAAACTATAGGTAGGAAAAGTGTCAGTTTCTTTCACTGTGATAATCCTTGTTTCTAGGGACAGGGAAGGACAGTGAGGGAAATTCTCCTTGTGCTATAGTGTGCTTTAAAAAAACATTTTTTCTAGGGACAGAAAACTATAGGTAGGAAGAGTGTCAGTTTCTTTCACTGTGATAATCCTTGTTTCTAGGGACAGGGAAGGACAGTGAGGGAAATTCTCCTTGTGCTATAGTGTGCTTTAAAAAAACATTTTTTCTAGGGACAGAAAACTATAGGTAGGAAGAGTGTCAGTTTCTTTCACTGTGATAATCCTTGTGTCTAGGGACAGGGAAGGACAGTGAGGGAAATTCTCCTTGTGCTATAGTGTGCTTTAAAAAAACATTTTTTCTAGGGACAGAAAACTATAGGTAGGAAGAGTGTCAGTTTCTTTCACTGTGATAATCCTTGTTTCTAGGGACAGGGAAGGACAGTGAGGGAAATTCTCCTTGTGCTATAGTGTGCTTTAAAAAAACATTTTTTCTAGGGACAGAAAACTATAGGTAGGAAGAGTGTCAGTTTCTTTCACTGTGATAATCCTTGTTTCTAGGGACAGGGAAGGACAGTGAGGGAAATTCTCCTTGTGCTATAGTGTGCTTTAAAAAAAAAAATTTTCTAGGGACAGAAAACTATAGGTAGGAAGAGTGTCAGTTTCTTTCACTGTGATAATCCTTGTTTCTAGGGACAGGGAAGGACAGTGAGGGACATTCTCCTTGTGCTATAGTGTGCTTTAAAAAAACATTTTTTCTAGGGACAGAAAACTATAGGTAGGAAGAGTGTCAGTTTCTTTCACTGTGATAATCCTTGTTTCTAGGGACAGGGAAGGACAGTGAGGGAAATTCTCCTTGTGCTATAGTGTGCTTTAAAAAAACATTTTTTCTAGGGACAGAAAACTATAGGTAGGAAGAGTGTCAGTTTCTTTCACTGTGATAATCCTTGTTTCTAGGGACAGGGAAGGACAGTGAGGGAAATTCTCCTTGTGCTATAGTGTGCTTTAAAAAAAACATTTTTTCTAGGGACAGAAAACTATAGGTAGGAAGAGTGTCAGTTTCTTTCACTGTGATAATCCTTGTTTCTAGGGACAGGGAAGGACAGTGAGGGAAATTCTCCTTGTGCTATAGTGTGCTTTAAAAAAACATTTTTTCTAGGGACAGAAAACTATAGGTAGGAAGAGTGTCAGTTTCTTTCACTGTGATAATCCTTGTTTCTAGGGACAGGGAAGGACAATGAGGGAAATTCTCCTTGTGCTATAGTGTGCTTTAAAAAAACATTTTTTCTAGGGACAGAAAACTATAGGTAGGAAGAGTGTCAGTTTCTTTCACTGTGATAATCCTTGTTTCTAGGGACAGGGAAGGACAGTGAGGGAAATTCTCCTTGTGCTATAGTGTGCTAAAGCATTCCTCATCAACCATCTTTGAAATCCTTGTTTTTTGGACAGTCAGGGAAATTGTCGTTGTGCTATTCTGTGCAAAAGCAATCATCCTCAACCATATTTAGAAATCCTTAAGTAAAGGGACAGAGAAGGACACCTGAAGGTAGCCCTTATTGCTTTTTTCCCATCTCCCTGCAGGCCATCTATTAGAATGTCTGGAAGGCAAACAAGGAGAGGCAGACAGTCAGGAGGCAATAAAAGAGGGCAAGCAGGCTCTGTGTCTGGGGGCAACAGTGCTGGTCGTGGACGCGGTGCATTGTCATCAGCACATGGCCATGGGACACGCTTGTCCTTCTTTTCGGCAGCTGGACATGTTGAGCCACATCATGCCGAAGACTTGGTAGAGTGGATGACCAAGCCCTCCTCCTCCTCCTCATCCTCTCTCACCCAGGCTCAGGGTACTGGCAAAGCAGCTGCCAAAGCGTCCTCTTCCCTGGTATCAATGTCAGACTCATCATCAGTCACTCCTTCCCTAGACCCACCATGTCCTCCTCCTGAGGAGTCCCCCGAACTGTTTGAGCACAGTGTTGGGTACATGCTCCAGGAGGATGCCCAGCGTTTCGAAGGGTCTGATGATGAAACCCAGCTACAGGAAGGCAGTAGCGTGAGAGCAGACAGAGGGGATGCTCAAGAAGGACACCAATCTGGCAGTCATGTTCCAGCAGCTGCAGCATACTGCCAGATTGGCTCCAGTGATGAGGAGGGAGGGGATGATGAGGTCACTGACTCCACGTGGGTGCCTAATAGGAGAGAGGAGGAGGAGGAGGATGAGGAGGAGGCACATCTCCAACGAGGCAGGATGCCCTTTGGTGGCCAGCGTAAGGGCAGTACACCGACGGAATCACACCGCAGAGCTCCGCCTGTGCAGGGCGCTGCCTCTGCCCGTCATTCAAAAAGTTCTTTGGTGTGGGCCTTTTTTGAGGCTAGTGCATCAGATCGCACAGCTGCTGTTTGCAACATATGTCTCAAGCGTATATCGCGTGGCCAAAACATCAGCCGCTTGGGTACCACATGCCTGACCAGACATATGTTGACCTGCCATGCAGCTCGTTGGCAAGCCTACCTCAAAGACCCACACCAAAGAACAAAGCGGAGCTTTCCTTGCACCGCATCAGCTGGGATCTCCAACCCCACTATAACTTCAGTCCTCTCTGAAACATGCACTGAGAGGAATGAAGGTGTAGAATTAGGTGTGTCACAGCCAAGTACTTGCGGCCACTCTGCTAGCAGTACACCGACGTCCGATTCTAGCAGGCAAATTTCCCTGCCCCAGCTGCTGGACCGTCGAAAGAAGTTCACTCCCAGCCATCCACATGCCCAGCGGTTGAATGCTAGCTTGGCTAAATTGCTAGCGCTTCAACTGCTGCCTTTTCAGTTGGTAGACTCGGCCCCCTTCCGTGAGTTTGTGCAATGTGCGGTTCCTCAGTGGCAGGTTCCCAAACGCCACTTTTTCTCACGGAAGGCTATTCCGGCTCTCTACCGGCATGTGGAAGGCAATGTCTTGGCCTCGCTGGACAGGGCGGTCAGCGGTAAGGTGCATATTACCGCTGACTCATGGTCCAGCAGGCATGGACAGGGACGTTACCTTTCTTTCACGGCCCATTGGGTCACTCTTTTGGCAGCTGGGAAGGATGCAGGACAAGGTGCAGTAGTGTTGGAGGTTGTTCCACCGCCACGCCTCCAAAATGCTACTACTGGTTGTGACACACCTCTCTCCTCCACCCCCTCCTCTTCTTCTTCCTCCATGGCCTCTTCCTGTGGTTTGTCCTCGGAACCAGCGGTGCTCCGTAGGCGTTCAAGGGGCTACGCAAGTACGCAGGCAAAAAGATGCCATGCCGTGCTTGCGCTGGTGTGTTTGGGGGACAGAAGCCACACTGGGGCAGAGGTCCTGTCTGCTCTGCAGGGCCAGGCCGAGAGGTGGTTGACGCCACGCCAGCTTAAGCCAGGAATGGTGGTTTGCGACAATGGCACCAACCTCCTCTCCGCCCTCCGACAGGGACAACTGACCCATGTGCCCTGTGTGGCTCACGTCCTTAACCTGGTGGTGCAGCGGTTCTTGGGCAGGTACCCGGGCTTACAGGATGTCCTGAGGCAGGCCAGGAAAGTCTGTGTGCATTTCCGCAGATCTTATAATGCCAGTGCTCGCCTGGCTGAGCTGCAAAAGGAGTTGAACCTGCCCAAGAACCGCCTTATATGTGACATGCCCACCAGGTGGAACTCAACGTTGGCCATGCTGCAGCGGCTGCACACGCAGCAGAGGGCCATCAATGAGTACCTGTGCGACTACGGCACCAGGACAGGGTCAGGGGAGCTTGGTTTTTTTTCTCCACGCCAGTGGGGCATGATCAGGGATGCATGCACTGTCCTGGCACCATTTGAGGAGGCCACGAGGATGGTGAGCAGTGACAGTGCATGCATCAGTGACACTGTACCTCTTGTCCACCTGTTGGAGCACACGCTGCATGGAATAATGGACAGGGCACTTGAGGCAGAACAGAGGCAGGAAGAGGAGGACTTCCTTGCCTCTCAAGGCCCCCTTTACCCAGACAGTGTTCCTTCTGTCCCACCCATCGCACAGGAAGAGGAGGAGGAGGAGGAGGAGGAGGAGGAGGAGGAGGAGGAGGAGGAGGATTGTGTCAGCATGGAGGTGGAGGCTGGCACTCAGCATCATCAGCAGCAGTCTTTTAGGGATGATTTACAGTCCCAAGAAACCAGTGGACTTGTACGTGGCTGGGAGGAGGTGGCTGCGGATCATGTCGTCCTTAGTGACCCAGAGGACTCCGGAGCGAATGCCTCAGCAAACCTACGCTGCATGGCCTCCCTGATCCTGCAAAGTCTGCGGAAGGATCCTCGTATTCTTCGGATCAAGGAGAGGGACCATTACTGGCTGGCCACTCTCCTTGATCCACGGTACAAGGGTAAGGTTGCGGAACTTATGTTACCGTCGCAGAGGGAGCAGAGGTAGAGACAACTCCGGGAGGCCTTGCAGAAAGGTCTGTGCAACGCGTTCCCAGAGACTGGGAGGTTACAAACTCCTGGTCCTGGACAACGAGTTGCTGAGGCTTCGGCCAGTCAAAGAAGGAGCGGTGGGGAAGGTGGCCGTCTGACCGTTGCGTTCAGACAATTCTTTAGTCCGCAGCCTCAAAGTATGATCGGTTCCAGCAACCATCGCCAGCGTCTGATAAACATGGTGCAGGAATATCTAGGGGCAAGGTCACACTTGGACACCTTCCCCACCGAAAATCCTCTGGCTTACTGGGTCTTGAGGATGGATCACTGGCCAGAGCTTGCACAGTATGCAATTGAGCTACTGGCCTGTCCTGCATCCAGCGTTCTTTCGGAACGCACATTCAGTGCTGCTGGAGGATTTGTCACGGATCACAGGGTGCGCCTGTCCACCGACTCGGTTGATCGACTGACTTTCATCAAGATGAACCAGTCTTGGATCACCACCAGCTACCACACACCTGATGCTGATATAACAGACTAATTGATTTTAACATGTCACATCCCTTCAAGACTGATGCTGATGCTGAGTGCCTGTGCTGTTATGTTGACTGGCTATCCTCCTCCTCCGAGTCCTCAATGATACGATTGATGATGATAGCTTGGAAGATCATTTTTGTTTATGGGTGCCGCCACCAGTGGCTAAGGCCCAATTTTTCAGCCCCTGTTTTACAGGGGCGTGTAATTACAATTTTTTTAGCAATAATTTGCCATAGGGCTCATTGCTGTGCTCCAAGTACAGTATCTGTGAGGGGTTGGAGTGTTGTGGCACCAGTGCCTAAGGCCCAATTTTTCAGCCCCTGTTTAACAGAGGCGTGTCATTACAATTTTTGAAGCAATACTTTGCAACAGGGCTCATTGCTGTGCTCCAAGTACAGTATCTGTGAGGGGTTGTAGTGTTGTGCCACCAGTGCCTAAGGCCCAATTTTTCAGCCCCTGTTCAACAGGGGCATGTAATTACAATTCTTGATCTAATAATTCACAGCAGGGCCCATTCCTGCACCCACCAAGAGTAACTCTGAGGGCTTACAGTGTTGTGGCAACGCCACCACCACCACCACCACGAAAGGCCCAATTTTTCAGCCCCTGTTCAAAAGGGGCATGTAATTACAATTCTTGATCTAATAATTCACAGCAGGGCCCATTCCTGCACCCACCAAGAGTAACTCTGAGGGCTTACAGTGTTGTGGCAACGCCACCACCACCACCACCACGAAAGGCCCAATTTTTCAGCCCCTGTTCAAAAGGGGCATGTAATTACAATTCTTGATCTAATAATTCACAGCAGGGCCCATTCCTGCACCCACCAAGAGTAACTCTGAGGGCTTACAGTGTTGTGGCAACACCACCACCACCACCACCACCACGAAAGGCCCAATTTTTCAGCCCCTGTTCAACAGGGGCATGCAATTACAATTCTTGATCTAATAATTCACAGCAGGGCCCATTGCTGCACCCACCAAGAGTAACTCTGAGGGCTTACAGTGTTGTGGCAACGCCACCACCACCACCACCACGAAAGGCCCAATTTTTCAGCCCCTGTTCAAAAGGGGCATGTAATTACAATTCTTGATCTAATAATTCACAGCAGGGCCCATTCCTGCACCCACCAAGAGTAACTCTGAGGGCTTACAGTGTTGTGGCAACGCCACCACCACCACCACCACGAAAGGCCCAATTTTTCAGCCCCTGTTCAAAAGGGGCATGTAATTACAATTCTTGATCTAATAATTCACAGCAGGGCCCATTCCTGCACCCACCAAGAGTAACTCTGAGGGCTTACAGTGTTGTGGCAACGTCACCACCACCACCACCACGAAAGGCCCAATTTTTCAGCCCCTGTTCAAAAGGGGCATGTAATTACAATTCTTGATCTAATAATTCACAGCAGGGCCCATTCCTGCACCCACCAAGAGTAACTCTGAGGGCTTACAGTGTTGTGGCAACACCACCACCACCACCACCACGAAAGGCCCAATTTTTCAGCCCCTGTTCAACAGGGGCATGCAATTACAATTCTTGATCTAATAATTCACAGCAGGGCCCATTGCTGCACCCACCAAGAGTAACTGTCAGGGCTTACAGTGTTGTGGCACCAGCACCACCATCAAAGGCCCAATTTTTACTACCACTGTTCAACAATTATATGTAATTAAAATTCCTGATATAATAGTTGACAGCAGGGCGTTCCAGCACCAACTAAGAGTAACTGTGAGTGCTTACAGTGTTGTGCCAACACCAACAACTAAGGGGCCTATTTCTGCAGAGTATATACGGCAGGTCCCTACTTTCAAACATCCAACTTACAAACGACTCCTACTTGCAAACGCAAGAAGACAACAGGAAGTGAGAGGAAATCTACCCCTTGGAAGGAAAATTCTCTCCTGTAAGAATTAATATGGGAGAAAGGTGTCTCCTCTGTACTGATGCTTTATCAGCAATCCTTGTTTCAAGAAAAACACCACATTTCAAAAACAGTTGTCATTGGGACGGAAAGTGAGGTGAAATGTTCTGAACAGGGGCACAGACAGCAAAACAAATGTTACAGGGGTGATAACCCTTACCTATGTTTTCCAAAAAGTTTAAAAATAGATTTTTGGGCTGGAGCTACACTTAAACAATGTACCTGTTCAAAATTACAAACAGATTCTACATAAGAACAAACCTACAGTCCCTGTCTTGTATGCACCGCCTGTATACGGCTGTTCAGAGTATATAGGGCCTTTTTTATTTTATGTGCGGGGTTCCCCTTAATATCCATACAAGACCCAAAGGGGCTGGTAATGGGCTGGGGTGGGGGGGGGGGGGGGTCATGGGGTAGCTATGCCATTTTTCTTAAAGATTTTCATCCATATTACCGGGACCAGACATTACATTAAAGCCGCAAGCAGTTTTAAATGGCTTTTTTTTCCTTTAGAAGTGTCATTTTGTGCAGGGACAGTTCTAAACACGGGAAACACGTGGCACTTCACAGGCATACTTTAGACACCCCCCAGGTACGATATTTAAAGGAATATTTGACTTTTTTTTTTTCACTTTATGCATCATTAAAATGACTGCTCCCGAAAAACGACCGTTTTTAAAACTTCTTTTTGCATTGATACATGTCCCCTGGTGCACAACCCGGGTTCCCAAACCCTTTTTAGGACAATAACATGCATAATAGTTGTTATAATTAGCACTTTAGAATTCGAACGTTCGCATCCATTGTATTTAATAGGGTTCTAATGTTCGTACGAACTTTCGGTCCGTTCGCGGGTTCTGGTGCGAACCGAACCCGGGGGTGTTCGGCTCATCACTAGAGGTAGAGTATTTCAAATCCTGTGCTTGGAAGTGGATAAGGAAGTCTTTATAGTGTAATTGTTAACAAGAGGGCCAGATTCGTATTTTGTGGTTAAATAATTTTTCCTTGATGGGAACTTTCAGTATGTTACTGTAACTCTTTAGGGCTTTTATACAATGAGGATAATGTGACCTTTGTTGTGGTAGGTTGAGAAAACAGTGGTTTGGAAATGTATTCTAAACATATCTAATAATGTAAGAGCACTAAATGTAAAATATGGACAGGATAGTAAATTGAACTCCAATCAAACAGCCAAATATAGATAAACAACCAGTGCAGCTCTCATAAGAATAAATAAAATAAAATAAAAATTGTGACCCTGTGAGAGGACAAATCTCAATTTATTTCACAGTATATATATCAATGAAGACCACGAATCATAAAAAAATTATGTAACATACCAAAATACAAAATGTGAAGAAATACATAAATTATATCACAATAGTTACCTAAACGTTTATGATAATGTTAATTAGCAAAGACCATAAATCATAAAAAAATATGAAACATACTTTTTTTATGACTTATGGTCTTTGTTGATTTATCCCTTTCCCGCAGAGTGTACGCATCAGGGTTGCCACCTGTCCAGGATTCACCCGGACAGTTCGGGTTTGGAATCATGCGTCCAGGTTTCAGACTGTCTGAAACCTGGACACATTATTTAGACTGGACTATGGCTTCTCAGCAGGGTTTCTGTCTGCAGTTGTCTAAGCTGAGAGTGTCTGTTGCTCTTTCACAGTGCCTAAAGCCAACATTAACAAACCCCCCCCCCCCAACACACACACAGAGGAGAGGGCTCAATCTGCACCTCTCTTCCCCCACCCGTTCTCTCTCCTGCCTCTGAGTAAGTACACTAAGGCAAATCAGGTTTCTCAGAGCACCCCTTACATCAGAGTTCCCCTTTACACCAGAGGCCACAGTGTTTCCCCTTACATCAGAGTCCTCTCCGTACATCAGAGTTCTCAGTGTTCCCCCTTAAATCAGGGTTCCCAGAGCATCCCTTATGTTAGCGGCCCCAGAGTTCTCCCTTACATCAGAGTCTGCCGAGTCCCCCCTTACAGTGAGAGGGAACTCTGTGAGTTCAAATGTAAAAGGGGAACTCTGTGGATCCAAATGTAAAGTGGGACTCTGTGGATCCAGATATAAAGGGGGACTCTTGTTATTAACTTCATATGATTAGAAATGTTATTTAACCACTTGAGCACTGGGCACTTAAACCCCCTTAATAACCAGACCAATTTTCAGCTTTCGGTGCTCTCACATTTTGAATGACAATTACTCAGTCATACAACACTGTACCCATATGAAATTTTTGGCCTTTTTTTCACACAAATAGAGCTTTCTTTTGGTGGTATTTAATCACCGTTGGGTTTTTTATTTTTTGCGCTATAAGAGAAAAAAGATTGAAAATTCTGTAAAAAAATAAAAAAAAAATTGTTTCTGTTATAAAATTTTGCAAATTAGTATTTTTTCTTCATAAATTTTGGCCAAAATTTATACTGCTACATATCTTTGGTAAAAATAAGTACAAATTGGTGTATATTATTTGGTCTTTGTGAAAGTTATAGAGTCCACAAGCTATGGTGCCAATATCTGAAAATTGATCACACCTGAAGTACTGACGGCCTATCTAATTTCTTGAGACCCTAGCATGCCAGAAAAGTACAAATACCCCCCAAATGACCCCTTTTTGGAAAGAAGACATTCCAAGGTATTTAGAAAGAGGCATGGTGAGTTTTTTGAAGTTGTATTTTTTTCCCACAATTCTTTGCAAAATCAAGATTTTTTTCCTCTTTTTTTTATTTTTTTCACAAAATTGTCATATTAGCAGGTTATTTCTCACACACAGCATATGCATATCACAAATTACACCCCAAAATACATTCTGCTATTACTCCCGGGTATTGCAATACCACACGTGTGAGACTTTTACACAGCGTGGCCACATACAGAGGCCCAACATGCAGGGAGCACCATCAGGCGTTCTGGAGCACCGAGGCCAATTCTAACATTTCTCTCCTACATGTAAAAATCAACATTTGTTTGCTAGTAAATTACATAGAACCCCAAAACATTATATATGTTTTTTTAGTAAAGACCTTAGAGAATATAATGGTGGTCATTGCAACTTTTTATCTCGCACGGTATTTGCGCAGCAATTTTTGTTCTTAAAAAAAAAACAGTAAAGTTAGCCCAATGTTTTTGCATAATGTGAAAGATGAAGTTACGCCGAGTAAATAGATACCTAACATGTCATCCATCAAAATTGCACACGCTCGTGGAATGGCGCCAAACTTCGCTACTTAAAAATTCCCATAGGCGACGCTTTAAATATTTTTACTGGTTACATGTTTTGAGTTACAGAGGAGGTCTAGGGCCAAAATTATTGCTCTCGCTCTAACGTTCGCAGCGATACCTCACATGTGTGGTTTGAACACCGTTTTCATATGTGAGCGAGACTTATGCATGCGTTCGCTTCTGTATGCGAGCTCACGGGGACAGGGGCACTTTAAAAAATATATATATATTTTATTGTTCATTTTACTTTATTTATTTTAGTTTGACATGTTTTACCGCCCTAAATTTTTTTTTGATCACTTTTATTCCTATTACAAGGAACGTAAACATCCCTTGTAATAGGAATAAGCATGACAGGTCCTCTTTACAGTGAGATATGGGGTCAATAAGACCCCACATCTCACCTCTAGGCTGGGAAGCCTGAAAAAAAACAAAAAAACAAAAAACAATCTTGGCTTTGATCGTAGCAGTGAGTTGGTAGAAGCACCGGAGGGCGGCGGGGGGACGGGACATCCCCTCTTGTCTCCTGTAAGAATGATCAAGCGGCGGAACAGCCACTATGATTGTTCTTATGGTGTAGGGAATCGCCGGCTGAAAAAGCTAATATCTGAATGATGCCTGTAGCGGCACCCATCATTCAGATATCCCCGCACAAAGTCAAGGACGTCATATGACGGCTGGCGGGCGGGAAGTAGTTATTGCAGAGTATTGCAGGGTATTGCGGAGTATTGCCGGGTATTGCGGAGTATTGCCGGGTACTGCGGAGTATTGCCGGGTATTGCAGGGTATTGCAGGGTATTGCGGAGTATTGCAGGGTATTGCAGAGTATTGCAGGGTATTGCGGAGTATTGCAGTGTATTGCGGAGTATTGCAGTGTATTGCGGAGTATTGCAGGGTATTGCGGAATATTGGCAGGGTATTGGCAGGGTATTGCAGAGTATATGCAGGGTATTGCAGAGTATTGGCAGGGTATTGCATAGTATTGGCAGGGTATTGCAGAGTATTGCACAGGGTATTGCAGAGTATTGGGCAGGGTATTGCAGAGTATTGCACAGGGTATTGCAGAGTATTGCACAGGGTATTGCACAGTATTGCACAGGGTATTGCAGAGTATTGCACAGGGTATTGCAGAGTATTGGGCAGGGTATTGCAGAGTATTGCACAGGGTATTGCAGAGTATTGGGCAGGGTATTGCAGAGTATTGCACAGGGTATTGCAGAGTATTGGCAGGGTATTGCACAGGGTATTGCATGCAGAGTATTGCACAGGGATGGCTGAGCAGGGATGGATGGATGGCCGGATTTGTGACTGCAATTGTCACAGATCCAGCCCACAGCGCTGCTGCCATGATCTGCTCCCTCCCCTCTCCTTTCACACTGTACTGATCAGTACAGAGAGGGGAGAGAGAAACCGGCATCACATGACGCCGGTCTGTTTGCAAGTGATCGCTCCGTCATTTGACGGCGCGATCACGTGGTAAACGGCCGCTATCAGCGTGACCCGGCGGTCACGGAGACTCCCGTGTGCGCGCACCAGGGGGAACGCGGGAGCGCGATTCTGGGAGGACGTTATATAACGTCCTCCCAGAGTTAAGCAACCCCCCTGTCGACGTTATTTGTCGACAGGCGGTTGTTAAGTGGTTAATAGCAAAATATATGTATAGTTTATACTATAAAAAAAATTGCTGTGCTCCGCTAAAGTGTTCGGGTTTGACTTGAAGAAAAGGTGGCAACCCTGATACGCATATATGCGACCTCGGCTTTCAGGGGTTATACCGGGATCATGCCTGCAGCTGCAGGTATGATCCCGGTACCGTTGTTTAGAGCAGGCGATTGGCTATCCAGGCATAACAACCGATGCGGTTAAAAGCCACTCGGTTGTTATACCGGAAGAGCCAGAGGGGACATCCCCCCCCTCACACCGCTCTGACCGGGCCTCCCGTCCCACTGGGAGACCCGATCCACAATCCGTCACTTCCGGCACGTTGTGTCAGACTGGCATGAAGCCGTAAACGGCTTTGTGCCAGTCTCCTGAATGTAAACACGGAAGCGACGTCACGACATCACTTCATGTTTACTCGGCTGCCAATAGCGCCGGATTTAAAAAAATATACAGTATTCAGAATCTCCGTTTTCGGCGATCTGAATACTTTGAAGTGTAAAGGAGGGATGTGGGGTCTTTTAAACCCCCAATCCCTCCATAAAGAGTACCTGTCGCCACCTATTACTGTCACAAGGGATGTTTACATTCCTTGTGACAGAAATAAAAGTGATCGATTTAAAAAACACAATTTAAGCCCAGGTTCACACTGGGGCTGCGGGAGTGAAGCCGTGCGAGTTCAGCTGAACTCGCACAATTTCACTCCTGCCTGTCAGTCCCGATTTCAGCTCGATTACAGAGACATCTGACACAGATATCAATGTAAATCGCGGCTGAAATCGCAAAAAGTAGTACAGAAACTACTTTTTGAAATCGGTGCAGATGCGGCGTCGCACCGATTAGGACGGTGCCATTGCCCGCAATTTGTGGCAAATTTCGACGATTTGACATGTCAAATCGCATGTCAAATCACACCAGTGTGAACCAGGGCTAATAGTGTAAAAATAAATAAAATAAATACATTTATTTTTTTAAAGTGCCCCCGTCCCTGCGAGCTTGCGCAGAAAAGGAAACGCATACGGAAGTCGCTCCCGCATATGTAAACGGTGTTCAAATCACACATGTGACGTATCACAGTGATCATCAGAGCGAGAACAATAATTCTAGCCCTAGACCTCCTCTGTAACTCTAACCTGGTAACCGTAAAAAAAAAAAAATGAATGCGTCACCTATGGAGATTTTTAGGTACCGTAGTTTGTCGCCATTCCACGAATGCGTGCAATTATAAAGCATGACATGTTAGGTATCTATTTACTCAGCGTAACATCATATTTCACATTATACAAAAAAATTGGGCTAACTTTACTTTTTCATTTTTTTTTTAATTCATGAAAGTAAATTTTCCCAAAAAGTTGCTTTTAAAACACCGCTGCACAAATACTGTGTGACATAAAATATTGCAACAATCGCCATTTTATTCTCTAGATTCTCTGCTAAAAATATATATATATATATATATATAATGTTTGGGAGTTCTAAGTAATTTTCTAGCAAAAAATACGGATTTTAACTTGTAAACACCAAATGTCAGAAATAGGCTTATGCCGCGTACACACGATCGATTTTCTCGACGGTGAAAACACCGTCGAGAAAATCGACGGGAAAAACGAGGAACGGCTTGTTCCCCTACACACGGCCGTTTTTCCCGACATTTTTTCTCTTGGTCGAGCCTACACTCCCCGGCAGTGTTTCCCTATGGGAAAACTGCTGCAGAAAAAAATGCCGTGAATCACGACGAGAAAAATTAGAGCATGTTCTAATTTTTCTCGTCGTGATTAATGCCGTTTTTCTCGTCGGGAAAAATGATCAAAAGCCCACACACGGTCGTTTTTCTCGTCAAAGAGAAAAAATGTAATTTTTCTAGACGAGAAAAATGGTCGTGTGTACGCGGAATTAGTCATGAAAAGGATATATCATAAATGTTTAGAGATCTATTGCGATATCATTTATTTATTTATGCACATTTTGTATTTTGGTATGGTGGTATGTTCTATATTTTTTTTTATGATTTATGGTCTTCATTGATGAATATACTGTGAAGTAAGGTGAGTCACAAGGTCACAATTTTTATTTTATCTTATTTTATGTATTATTATGTGTGCTGCATTGGTTGTTTATCTATTTGTTCATGCCTAGTTCTATGTTCATGCCTATTATCAGGGTAGGTATTTGTATCTGTTTACCTGAGTACAGATTTCCCATCCAATTTAAAAGCTAAATACACAGGTAGAATCATGTAGGAGAGCTTATTTACATGCCCAATTCGTTTTTCTGTCCATCCAGTCCTGATATTTACACAGCTCTAGTACATCACGCAGTCTGACTTTATTTTTCTTTGCTGCAGTTCAGAAACACTTACAGGTCTTGGGTAATTTTTATATAGAAAAAAAGTACAGCGCTAATTCAATAATGAAAAAGTATCCAAAAAATACTAGTGAAAAATATGAAGTGTATACAAAAGAAATTTACATTTTATACAAAATAATAATATTTTGTATAAAATGTAAATTTCTTTTGTATACACTTCATATTTTTCACTAGTATTTTTTGGATACTTTTTCATTATTGAATTAGCGCTGTACTTTTTTTCTATATATTTTATGTAAATTTGGTATCTATTTTTTCAGTACCGGCAGCTTTTTACACTATCACTGTGTAATTTTCATCAACCAATTCACGTTTCTATCTAGCGCAGTGTTCCCCTTTTTCTTTGGGCCTTTTTAAATACTTGGGTAATTTTTGTGATGATGTTTAATGGATGTTTGGAATTTATGGACATTTTAAAACCTATATTTTTTATATATGGTGCCTCAAAAGTCTAAATTTTCTGTATTGTATTCTAATGATTTTTTTAGATGTGACATCTTGATACAAAAAAATAAATAAACAGTATCTCAGAAAAGTAAGTACACCCCTCACATTTTTGTAAATATTTTATTATATCTTTTCATGTAACAACACTGAAGAAATGATACTTTGCTACAATGTAAAATAGTGAGTGTACAGCTTATATAACAGTGTAAATTTGCTGTCCCCTCAAAATAACTCAGTAGCCTCAATAGCCCCAATAGCCTCAATAGCCAGTGACAGCTGATCACGTGATGTAAACAAAACCTCGGTAATCGTTTTTTTTTCTCCTCACGCTAACAGTGTGAGAGAAAAAAAAGCCGATCACCGGCTCTTGTGCAAGGGACATCGGTCCCAAAGAGGAAGAGACACATCTGCCTCATCTGTGCTCACCATTACCGCCTGCCAGTGCCACCTGCCAGTGCCCACAGTGCCCATCGGTGCAAAACAGTGCCACCTTTCAATGCCCACGAGTGCCACCTATCAATGCCCACCAGTGGTGCCAATAAGTGCCACCTAGCAGTGCTGATAAGTGCCCATCACTGCCACCCATCAGTGCCCATCACTGCCACCCATCAGTGCCCATCACTGCCAGCTATCAGTGCCACCTATCAGTACCACTTCTCAGTGCCCACCAGTGCCACCTATCAATGCCCTTCAGTGCCACCCATCAGTGCCACCTCTGTGTCACCTCTCAGTGCCCACCAGTGCCACCTATCAGTGCCCACCAGTGCCGCCTATCAGTGCCCATCAATGCAGCCCATCGGTGCCCATCAGTGAAGCCCATCAGTGACCATCAGTGCAGCCTCATAAGCGTACATCAATGAAGGACAAAAATTACCTATTTGCAAAATTTTATAACAAAATATAAACAGATTTTGTATTTTTTTTTTTTATCAGTCTTTTTAAAACATTTTAACAAAAAATAAAAACCGCAGAGGTGATCAAGTACCACCAAAAGAAAGCTCTATTTGTGGGGAAAAAATAATAAACATTTCATTTGGGTACAGTGTTGTATGACCGCGCAATTGTCATTCAAAAAGTGAGAGCGCTGAAAGCTGAAAATTGGTCTGGGCAGGAGGGGGGTTTAATTGCCCAGTAAGCAAGTGGTTGAGAAACACCTAAAAAAAGTAGTCAATTGCAACTGTTTTTGCAGATCAAGCAGAGGAAAAAAATACCAAATTCTGAGGAAAATATTATGGAATCACCATGTACTTTGCAGTTCTAAAACAAACATCTGCATCAGATTACATCTGCTAATTAGTCTGCAGTTAAAAAAGAGTGCTTGAACACCTTGGTGAGCTGTTGCACCAACCTGACATGAATCATGGCTTCAACACCAGAGATGTCAGTTGAAAGAAAGGAGAGATGATTATAAAACTTCTTCAAGAAGGTAAATCATCACGGAATGTTGCAAAAGATGTTGGTTGTTCCCAGCCAGCTGTGTCTAAAATCTGGACCAAGTGGACCAACAAATCAAATAGGAAGGTTGTTAAAGAGAAGCATACTGGTAGACCAAGGAAGACATCAAAGCATCAAGTAAGAAAACTTAAAGCAATAATGCCCTGAAAACAAAATATGCAGAACAAAACAAATGAGGATTAAATGGTCAGAATCTGAAGTCAATGCATGTGACCGAACTTTAAGGCCTCGTACACACGACCGATTTTCTCGTCGTAAACAGTCAAGAAAAGTGCCGCGAGAGTTTTTTTGTCTAGAAAAACGTTCGTGTGTATGGTTTTACGACGAGAAACTTGACGAGAATCTCGACGAGAAAATAGAGAACCTGCTCTCTATTTTCTCGTCAGGATTCCAGATTTCCTCGTCGTGTTTCTCGTCGGCCTGTTTTGTGACGAGAAAATGGTTCGTGTGTATGCTTTTACGACTCTTCCAAAAGCGCGCATGCTCACAAGCAACTATGAGACGGGAGCGCATCTTCTGGTAAAACAAGCCTTCATAATGGAGAGAGCACATTCGTCACGCTCATAAATATTTCATCGTTTAAATGTTCTGCATTGAATTCTTCGTTAGAATGTTACATTAATCAAAACGAGAGACCTTCTTTTGCTGCTGATATTCACACAGAGTTCTGCCTTATTTTTAACCTTTTTCATGCTGCTCTTTATAAGATTTATGTGTATTATATCGTGCAAGTTTTTAGGAATAATTTAAATGGTTAGATTTTTCAAAATGATGTTAATTATAATTTCTCAATGTTTTGATAGCGATCTCACATTTAATTTTCTAATCTATATTTTTAAAATTTCACACCATGTTTTTGAGCTAATCAGATTTAGTTATTCTTTTGGGGGGGTGATATCTGTGCCTTTTATTGTCAGTCAAATGTATCTGCTTACTCCAAAGCTTTTTTTATTTTATTTAAAAATACACATAGTCAAGTATGAACTTAAACAAAAAACACATTTATTCATGTTTATAAATTAAATAAAGAGAAGGCAGCGCTGGAGAAGCTGCTGCCATTTGTGCATCCCAGGGACCCCAGAGCACACACCAACCCTGTGTGGACACTAAAATTGGGAGCTTGAGAAGGCCCACATTTCAGAACACAATCTGATGCTGGCCTCCCAGAGGTCAGGAACAGCAGCAGGTGAGATATATGTCCCAAGTGTGTGGTACTACAACAGGCTGCCTTCTGTCCGACCAGTGCGACCACAATGAAGCAAGGCCATCACTTCCTCTTCTTCCTGGCAACCTTCACTGCAGCCTTTCCTGAAGCCTTTCCTGAAGCCTTTCCTGCAGCCTTTCCTGCAGCCTTCCTTCTTCGTTTAGCTGGAGGCTGGCCCACTGGAGGGGTACTCCTGTCAGGAGGAGGAGGTGGAGGTGTAGCAGAAGTGGTGGGGCAGAAGAAGAAGGTGGAGGTGTAGCAGAAGGGGGTGGGGCAGAAGGTGGAGGTGTAGCAGAAGGGGGTGTGGCAGAAGGTGGAGGTGTAGCAGAAGGGGGTGGGGCAGAAGGTGGAGGTGTAGCAGAAGGGGGTGGGGCAGAAGGTGGAGGTGTAGCAGAAGGGGGTGGGGCAGAAGGTGGAGGTGTAGCAGAAGGGGGTGGGGCAGAAGGTGGAGGTGTAGCAGAAGGGGGTGGGGCAGAAGGTGGAGGGGTAGCAGAAGGGGGTGGGGCAGAAGAGGAAGGTGGAGGTGGAGGTTGAGGTTGGGTCAGTTGGGCCACCTCACATATGGCGGTATTGGGGGTAATTTGCTCCATCACCCCCTTGTTGAGCAAGGTGATGAGCAGGGGTTCGCATAGGAGGCGTTGCTCCATGCTCATCACCTTGAACTTAGCCTCCACTAGGCCGGCAATGGCCTCTTCAGGGGATGTGGGCTCCTTGAGGGTGGCATGGGCCTCTTTAATAAGGGCCATTGCTGCGTCACTGGTGGTCCTGTCCCTCCTGCCTCTTTTGTGAAGCCTGATGGGAGGCACCTGGGATCTGGTGCTTCTCCTTTGCCCTGCCACCTCCTGTCTGCCACTGGGCCCTGCCACCTCCTGGCTGCCACTGGGCCCTGCCACCTCCTGGCTGGTACTGGGCCCTGCCACCTCCTGGCTGGTACTGGGCCCTGCCACCTCCTGGCTGCCACTGGGCCCTTCCTCCTCCTGCCTGACAGTTTCCAGACCCTCCTCCTGGCTGATTTCATCCTGTGTATGAAAAAGAAACATAGTTTAATATGTTGGTTTAATCTTTGCCTCAAACTTTGTAATCCTGATGGAAGCAATTAGAATGTAAATGCATAAATCCTTGCTTTAAATTTACCACTACATCAGCTTGACTATTTACCACACAATTAAGTGCAGAATAATGTCTACAGATCATGATTTCACTTGTGGAATACAAAATAATGTATGTTTCTCATCCTGACATATTTGGGAAACATTAATTTTATCCCACTACATTTTCAGTTAATACTATACCTGGCTCCAGATGGTCAAATCAGGATCATCCAGGATGGCTGCCTCCTCTTGCTCCAGAGAAGGCTCAGGTTGGCTGCAGGGAAGTCTGGGGGGAAGAGTGGAGAGTGATGGCCTTGGCTCAATGTGGTCATCCAGGAAGGACATCCTGCTGTAGTACCACAAAACCGGGACATAAACATCATCTGCTGCTGCTCCTGACCTCTGAGAAGCCAGCACCTTAGAGCGTTCAGTCCTGTAGGTACCTCTCAAGCTCCCAATTTTAGTGTCCACTTGTTTTGCTGTGGCTGTGGGCACCTTGGTATGCACAAATGGGAGCAGCTTCTCCAGCGCTGCTTTTCTCACCACTTTTTTTTTATGGATGGGGTTTTTGGTCTCCCACAGAGCCGGCAGCTCCCTTACCCGGTCAATAAATTCCGCCAGGAACTCTTTGTCGCTAATAAAGACATTCATATTGTATCTGCAAGTAAAATAATTTATATTTAAATAATGTGAGGCAAACAGTCTAACCTCCTTCACATCCTAGTCACCATATATATCCTCCACCAATCTCAAGACAGTATAGGCCCACAATTTTTACAAGTCTCACAAAATCACATACCTTCGTTCGCACGTCCGTCACTTGAACTCCTCTCTCCGCACACCGAACGTACTATAGTCACATGTGTGTTTGCTATATACACACCACGCATGCGTCCAAATTCGAACACGTCGCTCCGCACACGTCGCCCGCCCATGACGTTCTAACTAACATCTTTTCCCCGCCCCTTCTCTTTCGGCGCGCAGACAGATATGGCGGAGTTACAGCAGGTGTCTGATAATTCCGCAACTAGCGAGGAGACAAGCCCGGAGACCGAGGACACGTCACGATCAAGGAGGAGATTCAAGGCATCGAATATGTCTTTGGCGGAGATGGCGGAGATGGTGGACATCTTGGTCAAGGCTGATTATGATGCCAAGCATGGGCTGTATAGCAAACCAAATAGAAGGAAGGCCAAAATCCTCACTAAAGTTGTGAAGAGTCTGAGGGCGAAGTTCGGGGTGAAACGCTCAAATGAGCAGCTCAGAAAGAGGTGGTCAGACCTCAAACTGAGGGAGCCAGACCAGTTGAGGAGCATAAAGAGGATGCTCGCTAAAAGTAAGTAAAATGACGACCTTTCTGCTATTAATCTTTTTAGAAACTGACTTTTTTTTTTTTTTTTTTCATATTGGACTCCCTTCCAAAATGTAATATTTTGAACTAGGTTGGGCACAGTAATCGTTCGTTACGTTACCGACACTTCGTTCGGCCACTATCCGCGGTTTTGGCTTATTTAAGACCCCCAAAAGTAATTAGACATCTGCCATTTTTGATCAAGTATTGTGGCTAATTTTTAAGTCTAGATGATGTGTTTGTAAGGAGAATGAAATGCAAACTTTAATCAGTGTAAAGGAGAGGACACTCAGCAGCTGCTTCCACATCTGTACTTTGGAGCACTATAGTGTGGGCCACCAGACCCGCCTTTTTTGGGTGTCCCACACAGGTGCATCAGAGTTTATTTGTGGTGCCTCCATGTCCAAAAAATTACATCCAAATGTGAATACTAAACATATTTGGGGTCATAAATAATGCATTTTTCTTTAAATTCCGCACAAACACACACTTGTACCCCACTTCCAAACAATTTAGCCTGTTTTAAGTTTAAAAATGAGATTTTTACAGTGTGATAAATAGACCTTTGGTTTTATTCTCATAGGGGAGAGAAGACTGGGAGGAGGACACTCCAGGGAGCACATGCACCCCACAACTTCCAAGCAACCCCAAACTCCCAAAGATCCACAACCGAAAGATGTGCAGGAAGTTGAGGTGGAGGAAGGAGAAGTGCAGGAAGGAGAGGTGGATGACGTTGTGGATCTGGTCACCACAACAGGTCAGTATCTGACACCACAGCTTAAGGTAAGCGAGGTAGGCCTGCAGAGTTTTATTAATTTTTTTTTATGGTTTTTAGGGGATGGAAATGTTGTGAAGGATAGCACACCGTTCTCTGCTGACAGTGCCCTCCGCCTCATCCAGCAAGTGATGGAATGTAGCACGGAACTGGACCTAATTAAACAAAGAATCCATGTGATGGAACAAACATTTAAAGACATTCTCGATGTTTTGGGGAGAATTCAATAAGCCATCCAAACACATTTGTTTTTACATGTTTGTTTTTATATTTTTACTAATTTTTTGAGTAACAAAGCAGCCAAAAATTGAATATGCACACAGTGTGTGAACATGTGCTATCTGCCATCAGGGGATATCCATGTACGTCTTTTGTGGGTGCAACCCCTTCCTCGTATCAAAAGTCGGTGAACTGAGGAAGGGGATGCACCCCCAAAACACGTCCATTGATCACCCCTGATGGCAGATAGCACATGTTGACAATAGGGATCAGGATTGTAAACTTCCTATTTGCAAAAAATTAAAAATGTGTGCATATTGAATTTTTGGCTGGGCAAGGGGTGGCAGGACCCCATATTAGGACGGGCACATAGAGACATAGTTTGTGTAACTGAATGTCTCAGATTGCTCAGAGGTATCCAATGTTGTCATTTTAGAAATGCAAGTGGTATTTTTGTATTTTCAGAAGCCAAAATTTGCCGGGTTGTGGCCAGGCCAACCCCAAAGTAAAAAAAAAAAAAAAGTGCAGAGAGTAAAATATTTGACCACAAACAACGTGTAGCTTCTTTTTATAATACTCTCTAAGCTTATTTGGTTCTTTTGTAAGGTAACATAGTGAAATTGGTTGTTATTTACTAAAGTAAAATACACTTGCCACTACAAATGCACAAAGACAAACTAGGAGACAGGAAAGAACAAATAATTAAAGGTTTAAACAAGATTTTTATTGGGATACTTAGACATAGGCTGGCATAGGAATTGCCCCCCTACCCGTGAAATACTCCATGTATTTGTCCCGAACCACACGGGCATTTTGGGGGGGCAAGCCAAGACGGGCAGATTCCAGGCCCGGAAGGGGATTTGCAGGGGAAAGTCCAGCCTCTGGCAAAACTGAGGCCATATACGAATTAGATTTTTGGCTCAGAAAGTTGTGTAGCACACAGCAGCATAACACTACATAGTTTATTTTGTAGTCCGCCAAGTGGATGGAAGTCATAAAAAGGCGGAACCGGCTGGCCATTATGCCGAAGGCATTTTCAACGACTCTTCGGGCCCTGGCCAGCCGGTAATTGAACACACTCTTCTCTGGGGTCAGGGTCCTCTGTGGAAATGGCCTCATAAGATGTCGTCCGAGTCCGAAGGCTTCATCAGCCAAGAAAACAAAGGGGAGTCCTTCAATATTCCCTGCATCCGGTGGCAATGCAAGGTCGTCACTCTGGAGACGGAGGGCAAACTCCGTCTGGATGAAGGATCCCCCATCGGACATCCGGCCATTCTTCCCTACATCAACATAGAGGAATTCATACCGTGCTGACACCACCGCCATCAGCACAATGCTATGAAACCCCTTGTAATTGTAGTAGTAGGACCCAGAACGGGGTGGCGGCACGATGCGGACGTGCTTCCCGTCTATGGCACCACCGCAGTTGGGGAAGTCCCACCGCGTGGCAAACTCCGATGCCACAGTCTGCCATTCCTGTGGCGTGGAAGGAAGCTGTGGAGTGAAACAAGATGAAATAATATTAGAAAAACAAAGGCATACATTACAAGCAAATTCTAAACCAAAAAATTAGAGACCAACATCAATCTAATTATACGTTTATTAAGGTGTGTAAAAAAAGTATAATGGAAGGCTCATTTATCATATTCATCACCACCTCTGATGGGCCATTACTAAATTATTTTGGGGGGGGGGGAGATGTGTTTGGCCACAGGATAGCATTGCAGTGGCGGTGCGTCCAGAGTGGGCGCTGGAGCACTGTCCCCTCTCTCCTGTGCCCATCACTCAGAACAATACATAGGTTCATGCGTTGCATGAACCTATGTATTGTCTATGCCGCACACTATTCAGGTGGATGGCCTCTTGTAAAGTGACCGACATATGAATAATTGCGTCATTTAGGGGGTTAAAATTGCAGAGCAGAAACAGGTATTAAAAAAGTCTTGCAAATTACAACCTGAGGGATGTAATTGGCTTCCTCAAAGAAAAATCGGGGACGCAAGGAGGGGGCATTCCTTGTGTAAACACTGACAGGCTGCTCTGGCAATCATGTTCACCAAGTCTGTTTAATGGTAACATGATTGGCTGATGCAACATGAAGGGAAGGAGAAGACATCAAGGACAGAAGAAGGATGGCGCTGACCACAAGAAGGTAAGTGCAGGGCTGGGGGGAAACTGGCTGCATTAGAGGGGACTAAATGGCTGCATTGGAGGGGACAACTGGGGGCGTTTATTAGGCAACAGAGCAAAAAAGGAGGAAGTTTATTTCCGAAATTGGGGTTGGAACCCCCCAACATTTGGAGCAACAGGCGCCCCTGCTGGAAAAGTTAGTGAGGGGAAATATTTAGGGAGGATAAAAAAGGGGCAATCTAAAGCTTCCAACATGCATGGGGACAAAGGGGACATTCTCAGCATATTACAATCATGGTAATTAGGGAAGGATGAAAGAAATACAATACATTAGCATACATGTAATACATAAAATGTGATGTTAAGGGAGAAAACTTACCCTAATATAGTCCTCCTGCAGGACTTGTATAATAGCAGAACAGGTGCCTGGGATTATGAGGCCCAGAGCCTGGGGGGAGATGCCTGTGGTGAACTTCAAGTCCTGAAGACTTCTCCCTGTCGCCAGGTAACGCAACGTGGCGATGAGCCTCTGCTCAGCACTGATGGCTTCCCGCATAACGGTGTCCTTCCTGGTAATATAGGGGGACACCAAAGCCAACAGTTCCTGAAAAACGGGGTCAGACATCCTCAGAAAATTCCTGTAGTCCTCAGGATTATTCTCGACGATCTCCCGCAGCAGAGGCATGTGGCAGAATTGGTCCCGCTGGAGCAACCAATTCTTGGTCCATGAACTCCTCCTCACACCATTCATGGACTGGTCTTGGTCCAAAACAAGCAGACCAACACCAAGCGCACGCACAGCACGAACTCGACGACGAGAACGTCCAGGCGACATGGCTAGGAAACGGTCGTCTAATCAGAACGTACAGAACAGAACGCACTTTAGAACAGCAAGGCCTATGAATAACGAACTGAAATTCAGAAACGAACAGGCAATAACGCACTGTAAAACAGATACGACCTGCCTAGACGCCCTGAAAGTCAAGATACGAACCCACAAGCACAAACTGAACCGCAGAAAACGATCTGAAAAGTACGAAGACTGAAAAGCGCGAATCGTCTCTTCCCAAACTTTTACTTCACACGCGGTAACACGAGATCAGCAAAAGCAGCCCAAGGGGTGGCGCCAAGAAAAAAGATCTTCCCCTTTATAGTGCCGTCGTACGTGCTGGACGTGAGCGCAGAGAACCACAAGGAAATTGGAAAATGACAGTGTGTACGCATAGAAAGCTTGACGAGAAAATCGACAAGCTTAACAAGAATCTCGTCGAAAAAAACGACGTGTTTTTTACGACGAGAAAATCGGTCGTGTGTACGAGGCCTAAGACATTGCTTAAAGGAAATGGGATTTACATACAGAAAAGCCAAAGGAAAACCATCATTACCACCTAAACAGAAAAAAACAAGGTCACAGTGGACTAAAGAAAAGCAATCATGGACTATGGATGACTGGATGAAAGTGATGAATCACAAATCCGCATTGGGCAGGGTGATGATGCTGGCACTTTTGTTTGGTGACGTTCCAATTAATTGTATGAAGAAGACTGCCTGAAGGAAACATGCAAATGATTCCACAATCATTGATGATATGGGGGTGCATGTCAGGTAAAAGTACGGGGGAGATAACAGTCATTAAATCTTCAATAAATGCACACGTTTATATTGCGATTTTGGACACTTTTCCTATTCCATCAATTGAAAGCATGTTTGGTAAAGATGATATAATTTTTCAGGATGATAATGCATCTTGCCATTTGGCAAAAGCCATGAAAATGTTCCTTGGACCTCAATCCAATTGAAAATCTATGGTGGAAATAAAAGAAAATGGTCCATGACAAGGCTCCAACCTGTAAAGCTGATCTGGCAACTGCAATAAGAGAAAGTTGGAGCCGGATTGATGAAGAATAATGTTTGTTGATAGTTAAATCCATGCCTCAGAGAATCCAAGCTGTTATAAAAGCCAGAGGTGGTACAACAAAGTACTAGTGGTGTCCTGTATTGTTTTTTTCATGATTCCATAATATTTTCCTTAAAGCGGTTGTATACCCTATTTTTGAACTTTTACCTACAGGTAAGCCTATAATAAGTGACTGCAGCGGCGCATGCACAACAGGGATTCTCGGCTAAAGCCCGGCAGCCGCCGGACCTTGCCGACGCACGGGAGTGACGACATTGCCGCTCCAGCCACTCACAGCGCTGGAGCGGCGATACCCGGAAGACACGCCGAGGCAAGATGACATCTCCCTCGGCGTGGACCAGGTAAGTTCCCGACGCCTCATTCTAAGGTAAGTATTTCATAATGAGCTAGCATGCGGTGCATACTAGCTCATTATGCCTTTTGCCTTTCAGGTATGAAAAAAAAAGCAGCAGCGGGTATACAACCGCTTTAAGAATTGAGTAATTCCATTTTTTTTCCTCTGCTTGATCTGCAAAAACAGTTGCAATTGACTACGGTATTCTTTCTTTTATTTTTATTTTTTTTGTGTTTCTTAAAGACAGAAGGTTGGAATGTTAAATGAAAATAGATTTGAGGCATGTCTGTGATTAGTTTTTTTTTCTACACAAACAATCGAATGAACATTTTCCAAGAGTGGTGATTCCATACTTTTTGCCAGGAGTTGTAGCTGGTGTAGTTATCTAAGTGAATTTTAAGGGAGAACCCTTTGCAAAAAACAGCAATAGCATCGGGTTCCCCTTAAAATATGTGCTGCTCCACCCTCCTAAACCATACCAAAGGCCTCTACTGCATAACGCGGACCAAGTTTGAGGGGGGATGGTGGGAGACTTATCTGAATCTGGAAGGCCCCTTTAAGATAAGGGAGCCCCAGATTTCCTTCCCCTTTATGTGAATTGGTAAGGGGTATATTGAGCGTATATTGTTACTTACAAACAAATTACAATAGTAAACAAACACACACAAATTCATTCAAGTCGTTTATTATAAAAAAAAAAGATTTAGCGTTGTCAATCAGATTATCCATGTAAATCTTGATGAAGTTCAGACAAACACCTAAATAAACTTCGGTCCAAACTTGTGTTTGGACCAAATGCTAAACTCATTCTTAGCTGTGGATGAGAAGTTGGATGCTGAAGGGGAAAGGATCCTTATGCCGCATACACACGGTCAGAATTTCCGACAGCAAATGTTCGAGGAGAGCTTTTTGTTGGAAATTCTGACCGTGTGTAGACTCCATCGGACATTTGCTGTCGGAATTTCCACCAACAAATGATTGAGAGCAGGTTCTCAATTTTTCCGACGGCAAAAGTTCTTGTCAGAAATTCCGACCGTGTGTAGCCATTTCCGACGCACAAAAGTGCTGCGCATGCTCGGAATCAATTTGCCGCATGCTCGGAATCATTGTACTTAATTTTTCTCGGCTCGTTGTAGTGTTGTACGTCTCCACGTTCTTGACCATCGGAAATTCCGAGCAACATTTGTGCGACCGTGTGTATGCAAGACAAGTTTGAGCCAACATCCGACAGAAAAAAAACAACGGTTTTGTTGTCGGAAATTCCGATCATGTGTAAGCGGCATTAGAGTACAAAGCCACATGGTATCAGGGTTATAGAGGTCCCGAGGTTGCCATATCTCATTGTGTTTATCACAGCTATTTAAGTCAGTCAGTTTGGGAGTTTACTGTTTATGTATTTTTATTATTATTACTAATAATAAAAATTAATAATAGTAATCATTTATTTAATATATTTTTTTAAGGTTAGGGGTTATTTATTCATATATTATTAAAAAAAAAAAAAATTCTTTTTACATTTTTGCATTTGAGCAGAAAATTGCACAAAACGCACAACAAATTGTGCGAAAGAGCATAAAAATTTGCAAATTGCGCATTTCCATTCATTTCTATAGGAGTAAAAACGCTCCAAAAATGTGCAAATCTGCCCACTTTGAGTTACAAAGAAAGCACCAGAACTTTTTTGAGCTTCTGGCGTTTGGCTTCAGACGACATGGTATGGAGATGTGAACCAACTCCATAGAGAATAACTGATTTTTTTCTCTTCCAGGTTCCCGAGCTTCAAGTTACAAAATAATGAGGTGTGAATGGGGCCTGAATGTTAAATGTTAAAGCCTTTGGTAAGTAGTTTGTGAAATAGAGAATTTGGAGAAAACCATAAATGGCTTTGTTGGACAGTTTATGTTTTTTGGGTATGTCAGAGAGAGGGAGCTGTCCGGGGCTAAACAATAGTAGAAGTTATGGTGGGAACTTGAGGAGTAAACAGGAAGGAGGTTCCTTTGTAATGCCTCGTACACACAATCGCGATTCCCGAAGAGAAAAGTGCGATGTGAACTTTTTGTCGCGAATTCTGACCGTGTGTATGCTCCATCGCACCTTTTCTGTCAGAATTCCGGCCAAGAAAAGATTGAGAGCAGGATCTCAATTTTCGTGACAGGAAAAATTCCTACCACGAATCGCGTTTGTCTGTATGCAATTACGACGCGCCAAAAAAATGCGCATGCTCAGAATCAAGCAGAAGAGCTGAACTGCCTATTGAACTTCATTGATCTCGGCTCGGCGTATGTCATGTACGTCAGCGCGTTCTTGACGGTCAGAATTTCAGCCAAGATTTGTGTGACCGTGTGTATGCAAGACAAATTTCAGCCGTTTTCCTGCTGAAAAAAAAAACCACGGTTTTCTTGTCGGAAATCGCGATCGTGTGTACGAGGCATTAGAGTTGTAAGAGATCCAGAGCAATATTTACAGGTAATGCTTCAGTAAAGTTAGCTCTGTAACCTGAGATCTGCCTATAGATCCGAATCTCTTTGTGAAGGTTTGGGAGGGAGGTCAGCAGTTCAGGAAGAGTTAAAGTACCATGTTTTCATATAAAGATATTGTGAATGATTTGTTTCAAATTCGGACTCCTTAAAGATCTGGATTATGTTTTACAGATGTTGCTAGGTATTCTATATACTGTATAAAGCTAAAAAACAGGAGTGATAACGGGCACCCTTTCCATTTTTTTTTTGTTTAATCTCTCTTTATTAATTTTTTCTTTACATATAACATTTAACATTTAACATGCCTTGACACTAAAAGGTAACTCCATAATACCTTCCTTTACTAGATGGTGGTTTCTCCGATTCCCCCCCCCCCCAAAAAAATTATTAATTAATTAAAAAAATAAAAAATAAAATAAAAAAGGGGGGGGCGAGGGTGAGAAAAAGTGTTTGTGACTATAAAGGATATATTAAAATATGTGTAGCGGACCCCTAAATTTAGGGGATCGCTATGCCCAAATTTAAGGGACAGCCTGGGCAATAGTTTGACTCTGCTCTGCTGTGGTGTTGTCTGGTGTACAGTTCCCTCTTTGGCCTGTGGGTGGCACTGTTGCCCAGGCCTAGGGTCGAACCTCAGGTGACACAGTGGCATGATTGGATGTCCTCTCTCGGCTGCCGTGCAGCGGGCGGGGCCTCGCCTGCGGTGCATGCCGGGAGTGGGTAAATAAGGGGCAGACGCCATGTTTTAGGGAGGAGTGCCCGGGGAGAGAAGTACCCGGAGGATTACCGGGGGGGAGTGCGCCCCCTGGGGGTGCGTGGACTGACCAAAGAGTCTCGGGCACCTTTAGCCCAAGGCTGCAACGTTCCAGGTAGGCCCAGTACCATTGACTAGGTCTACAATCAGCACATTGGAGTCCCAGGGTGCCCAGGTGAGGGTACCCGCTTTGACCGAGAGGAAGCCAGGGGAGGATCGGTCCCACAGAGGAGACGAGTGATAGTAGATTGCTGTCTCGGGAAAGGCCTGGTGACCTGTCAGAGGGAAGGATTCCTTGCTCAACAAAAGTTAACCCTGTAGAGTGCCCATTGGCATCATCTGTTCTCTGAATCCTACAGAAGGTTAAGGGAAGTTCTGGATTCAGGAATAACAGGATTCTGCTGCTATAGAGGATCTCCTGAACCGGTCCCTGGAGGGGACAAAGAGATAGTACTGTTTGAGCTCCACTCCGGCTGCTAGACTGTGAGAGGGATCTATCCGGGTGAGCTAAACCGGGATCGAGTGGTGACGAGTGAGTCGGGTGTTGTGTGCCTGAATCTACCTCCTGTCTTCGCTAGCTTCTTTCTCTCTTCAATTTCCCGTTAACTGAAGCAAAGGAAAATAAACTCTTTGTTGGAGTTAAAGTCGTGTGGACATTGGCCTTCTTGGGGAAGAATATAGACTTTTCCCTATAATCTGGGGACGAGAACCAGTGGAAAGAGGTAACTCGCTGCAGGACCCAAATCTGTAAACACCGCCTGACCTCTGATAAGGAGGACACAGGCTTGTGGCATGGTGTGTCCTGCCCCCCGCAGGTGAAGGTAAGCGGGGGCAAAAGGATGGGTGTGCTACATATGTATATTCCTAGTGCTATATAAATGTGGTATTTATTGTGTTTCCTTTGTGCCTTCTAATACTTGTTTATCCTTGATTCAGATTTACCTCCCTTATTGAGGGGGGAAGAGAAAAAAAAAAAAAAAGTTATTTTTGAATAGTTATTTTTTGGACAAAGACAGAGGGAGTTTAAGGCTGGCAGATGGGGTAGAGAATAATATCATGATTGCATGGAGAATGGGACCTATAAGACCAATAGTGTAAAGAGTACACTATGGCCAGCTCAAGAAATCAAATTATGTTTCAGCAGGTAAAATTTAAAGTAAAAACACTTTTATTTTATTGATTTTGACTTGTGGTGTCCACTAAGTCAGCTGCACCACATGTATTATTTCCAGCTTGATACACCTTACTTGTTCTTTCTTAATTATTGAAGGAAGAAGGCTACCAAGACTATTCACCAAACGTTTAATAAATATTTAGATTTCAACATGGCTATCGGCGGGTATCTTGATGTATCTTGGGGTCCTTGCCCAATTTGGTTAATAGCATGATGTAAGAACAGGAAATGGGATTGGGGATAAGGTCTCTATTGATGCAAGCCTTTTGCCTTGTACACATGATTTTCCGTCGGTGATGTACAACACTACGACGAGCCAAGAAAAATTAAGTTCAATGCTTCCGAGCATGCGTCGACTTGATTCTGAGCATGCATGTTTTTTTTCTCAGTCGGAGTTCCATACAGACAAACGGAATTTCCGATCCATCGGAAAAAAAGAGATTTCTCTTTCTAACATCGTCGGAATTTCCAACGGAAAAAGACCGATGGGGCATACACACGGTCGGAATATCCGATGAAAAAATTCCGTCTGACTTTTTTCCTCGGAAATTCCGACCGTGTGTACGCGGCATTAAAGAGAGTGCCTGGTCACCCTGGTTGAATAAAGCTGCCCTAAGCAATCGATCTGAAAGAGCCTGTAGTGTCAAAGAAGTGGAAAATGGTTCCAGGATTAGGAGGGGAGTAAAGAGTGGGACAAGAAATAAGGGTGTAACATGTAGCTTAGTGCAAAAGGTGGAGTTAGTCTAATCTGACAGAATTCTCACATCCAAATATTTAAGTACTCAAATTTAGTTATATTACACTTTAAATTACTTACTTCTCCAAACAAGGCACATTCCCTCAATGTAGAGAGTAGGTTAACCACTTGACCCCCGGAAGCTTTTTCCCCCTATATGACAAGGTCATTTTTTGCGATACGGCACTGCGTTAATTTAACTGACAATTGCGCGGTCATGCAATCATGTACCCAAATAAAATTTATGTAATTTTTCTTTCCAAAAAGAAAGCTTTCTTTTGGTGGTATTTGATCACCTCTGCATTTTTTTATTTTGTGTGCTTTAACCACGTCAGCCCCAGAAGATTTGGCTGCTCAATGACCGGACCACTTTTGACACATTTTTGGGACCATTGGCATTTATACAGCGATCAGTGCTATAAAAATGCACTGATTACTGTGTAAATGACACTGGCAGGGAAGGGGTTAACACTAGAGGGCGATCAAGGGGTTAACTGTGTTCCCTAGTGTGTGTTCTAACTGTAATGCCCTGTACACACGATCAGAATTTCCGATGGGATAAAATCCGATGGAATTTTCCGGAATACACACTGTCAGACCAAATTCCGACCGTCCAAAACGCGGGTGACGTAAAACACTTTGACGAGCCGAGAAAAATTAAGTTCAATGCTTCCGAGCATGTGTCGACTTGATTCTGAGCATGCGTGGTTTTTTTTCTGTCGGAGTTCCACACAGACGATCAAAATTTCCCACACACGGTCAGAATATCCAATGAAAAAATTCCATCTGACTTTTTTCATCGGAAATTCCGATCGTGTGTACAAGGCATAAGGGGGATGGGACTGACTGGAGGAAATGACAGATCGTGGTTCCCAGCTTGTAGGAACTCACCATCTGCCTCTCCTCTCCTCACAGAACAGGGAGGTGTGAGCTTACACACACACTCCTCCCTGTTCTGCCTCTCGTGCCCGCGATCGTGCATGGCCGGCACCACCGCAGTGCAGCTGGCTCGTGCGCGCGTGCCTCCTGCAGTGCGCGTGCACCTGTTATCCCGCTTAAAGGGACCGATGTACAGCTACGATGGTTCGCAGGATCCTGCGAACCTGATGCAGTATAATGACGGCGGCAAGTCGGTAAGTGGATAAACAAAAAAAGACAGACAGTTTAAAAAAATATATAAAAGAATACTTTCTGCTATAAAACATATACAATAAAAAACTTTAAAAAAATCAAACTTCTTCATAAATTTAGGCCAATATGTATTCTGCTACATATTTTTGGTAAAAAAATCCCAATAAGCGTATATTGATTGGTTTAGGCCAGGGGGCCAAAGTACGGCCGTGGGCCACATCCGGCCTGCCAGGTCATTTCTTCCGGCCCGCAGCTGGAGTCCTTAGTTGACCCGTTAGTTGTGGAACCTGCGCTGCATATTCAGGGCCGCTGATAGGCCAGTACAACTGGCCCTGTTGTACTGGGCCCAACCACAGAGAACTAGTTAATGTAGGGGAAAAAAAGAAAAAAAAACTCCACAGCCCTGACCGAACATCTTTAGACCTGCCAGCATCCACATCCCACCAGCAGCCCCCACCCCCCCTGCCCCCCATTGCTTTTTACGTTTTTTGTTTTTTTAATAGCGGAATACCTTCGGTGTTCCGTTCATGTAGGTGGCAGCAGGAAGGGACTCTTTTTCCTATTTCGGGCACGGAAGAATATCTCTTCTCTTCCACGCCCGCTCCTAATGCTGGCTCAAGTCCCGGCCAGCGTGTCCTTCCCTGGCGCCGCGGAGTGATTCCTCTCCCTCCGCACTTGGCGCTCTGCTCTGTTCTTCACGGGGCAGAGAGAAGAAGCAGAGCCAGCGGCAGCGGCTTCGGCAGAAGAGGCTGGCTATTTTGTGACAGTGTCAGACTGTGACACTCCAGCGATTCCAGGCAGCAGTCTGCAGGATCAGGGAGGAAGTGACTCCTGGCTGGGGCCCGGCTAACAGGTGTGTACTTGCTTGGGGGGGATTCAAGAACTACTGCAGCAGCATCTATACATGGCATTGGTGGCATGGGTGGCACTGTCTGCAGGTAGCACATGCGTTATGGCTCATAACGCATGTACTACCTGCAGACAGTGCTACCCATGCCGCCAATGCCATATTGGCTCATAACGCTAAGTGCAGACAGTGAAACCCATGCAGCCAATGCCATATTGTGCTGCAGACAGTGCCACCAATGACGCTAATGCCATAACCCATGTGCTACCTGTCTGCAGCACAATATGGCATTGGTGGCACTGTCAGCAGGTAGCACATGCGTTATGGCATTAGCGTCATTGGTTGCACTGTCTGCAGCACAATATGGCATTGGCCGCATGGGTTTCACTGTCTGCACTTAGCACACGCGTTATGGCCCATAACGCATGTGCTGCCTGCAGGCACAGTGCCACCCATGCTGCCACTGCCGTAATGTGCTGCAGAGACAGTGCCACCCGTGCCGCCAATGCCGTAATGTGCTGCAGACAGTGCCACCTGTGCCGCCAATGCCATAATGTGCTGCAGACAGTGCCAAAGATGCTGCCAATGGCGGTATGGGTGGTACTGTCTGCAGCACAATATGGCATTGGCGGCATGGCATGGTATGGGTGGCACTATCTGCAGCACAATATGGCACTGGCGGCATGGCATGGAAACCTGGCTTGTTGTTTTTTTACACCTTTTATCATTTGTTTAATCTCCCTAATTATTTCAGAATACCACTACATTCATTCATTAATGGTTTTTATTACATATAGATATTAAAGCGGTCTGTTCTCATCTGAAAACAGTATTTCTTTTGGATATCCAAACTTATAACTGTCTGGAGAAAAATAAATATTACTTGTAGACAAACCTGCACTTTGTTTCAAGGCGGGATCTGGGGAGGGGCCAGGGTCGGAGCCAGGGGTGGAACCGAAAGGGGGAACCAGGGGCGGGACCAGGGGTGGAGCTGAAGGGGCCCCATCAGGTAGGCTGAAGGGGCCCCATTATTTCTATCAGCGGCCCTGTGCATATTCGCCCCCGGCAATATGCAGCGCAGGTCCCACAATCCCTGCCGGCGTCTCACTGTGTTGGATGCAGGGAACACGGGCATCCTAGCAGCCAATGAGGTGTTTTAGTGCAGACCTGTTGCCACCTCCCTCCTCCCGCCTCCCGCCTCGCTGTTTACCAGTAACGAGTGTGTAATACCAGCGGGGCGGGAGTCGGGAGGTGCAGCAGGTCTGCACAGCCAGTGTAACGTCTGAGACGCGCTGGTAAATTACACATGCAAGGAGGGGGGCTAATGTGAGATGGTTACACTTATGTGGGGGGTGGCTTGAATGGCTCTGATGGGGACACAAATATGGGGTGGGCTGATGGGGCACAAACATCTGGGGGCTTATGGCTCTGATGGGGACACAAATATGTGGGGGCTGATGACTCTGATGGGAACACAACTTTGGGGGGGCTGATGACTCTGATGTGGACACAAATGTGGGTGGGGGGGCTGATGACTGTGATGGGGACACAAATGTAGGTGGGGGGCTGATGACTGATGGGGACACAAATGTGGGTTGGGGCTGATGACTCTGATGGGGACACAAATGTGGGGAGGGGGCTGATGACTCTGATGGGGACACAAATGTGGGGGGGGGTGATGACTCTGATGGGGACACAACTATCTGGGGGGTCTGATGACTCTGATGGGGACACACATGTGGATGTGGGGGGGGGGCTGATGACTCTTATGGGGACACAAATGGGGGGGTGGGTCTGATGACTCTGATGAGGACACAAATATCTGGGCAGTCCGATGACTCTGATGGGGACACACGGGGGGGGGGCTGATGACTAATGGGGACACAAATGTGGGGGGGGTCTGATGACTCTGATGGGGACACACATGTGGATGTGGGGGGGGAATGACTCTGATGGGGACACAAATGTGGGGGGGGGGCTGATGACTCTGATGGGGACACAAATGTGGGGGGGGCTGATGACTCTGATGGGGACACAACTATCTGGGTGGTCTGATGACTCTGATGGGGACACACATGTGGATGTGGGGGGGCTGATGACTCTGATGGGGACACAAATGTGGGGGGGGCTGATGACTCTGATGGGGACACAAATATCTGGGGGGGGGTCTGATGACTCTGATGGGGACACATGTGGCTCAAAAGTGATATGGTCCAGAAATATTTCGATGGAATAAAGGTGGATAAAGCACCTGGACCAGATGGCATTCACCCACGGATCCTAAAAGAATTGAGCTCTGTAATTTCAAAGCCATTGTATTTAATTTTTAGGGACTCATTAATGACAGGAATAGTACCACTGGATTGGCGCAGGGCCAATGTGGTGCCTTTAAAAAGGGAATTAAGTCTTTACCAAGTAACTATAGACCTGTTAGTTTAACTTCTATAGTTGGGAAGATACTGGAGAGATTAATAAAAGACCACATAGATGAGTTCTTGCTGGGAAAAAAACGATTTAAGCAACAGACAGCATGGATTCATGAAAGACAGAAGTTGTCTAACAAACCTGATTTCTTTTTATGAAGAGGTAAGTAAGACCTTGGACAGAGGGGTGGCTGTGGACGTGGTATACTTGGATTTTGCAAAAGCATTCGATACAGTTCCCCACACACGGCTCATGTGCAAGGTAAAGTTTACAGGATTGGAAATATCAGTTTGTAAATGGATAGAAAACTGGCTAAAAGACAGAATTCAGAGAGTAGTGGTTAATGATTCTTACTCTGAATGGTCCAAGGTTATCAGTGGTGTACCCCAAGGTTCAGTGCTGGGACCCTTACTTTTTAATATGTTTATAAATGATATTGGGTCTGAGATCAAAAGTAACATTTCTGTCTTTGCAGATGACACCAAGCTATGCAGTGGAATAACGTCCTTACAGGATGTCTCCACTTTACAAGCCGACCTCAATGCTCTGTCTAATTGGGCGACTATGTGGCAGATGAGGTTTAATGTTGATAAATGTAAAGTTATGCACTTGGGGGCTAAGAATATGAATGCATCATCCATACTAGGGGGAGTACAACTGGGGGGATCCGTAGTGGAGAAGGATCTGGGGGTTTTGTTAGATCATAAGCTCAATAATGGCATGCAATGCCAAGCTGCGGTTTCCAAAGTGAGTAAAGTCCTTTCTTGTATTAAGAGAGGTATGGTCTCCAGAGAGAGAGATATCATTTTGCCCCTGTTCAAATCATTAGTAAGACCTCATCTGGAATATGCAGTTTAGTTTTGGGCCCCAGTTCTCAAAAAGGATATTGGGGAACTGGGGAAAGTGCAGAGAAGGGCAACCAAACTGATAAGAGGCATGGAGGAGCTCAGCTATGAGGAAAGATTAGAGGAACTGAATTTATTCACTCCTGAGAAGAGGAGATTAGGGGGGATATGATCAACATGTACAAATATATAAGGGGTCCATATAGTGAACTTGGTGTTAAGTTATTCACTTTACGGTCAACACAAAGGACAAGGGGGCACTCTTTGCGTCTAGAGGAAAAGAGATTTCACCTCCAAATACGGAAAGGTTTCTTCACAGTAAGAGCTGTGAAAATGTGGAATAGACTCCCTGCAGAGGTGGTTCTGGTCAGCTCAGTAGATTGCTTTAAGAAGGGCCTGGATTCTTTCTTAAATGTACATAATATAACTGGGTACTGACATTTATAGGTAAAGTTGATCCAGGGAATATCTGATTGCCTCTCGGGGGATCAGGAAGGAATTTTTTCCCCTGCTGTAGCAAATTGGATCATGCTCTGCTGGGGTTTTTTGCCTTCCTCTGGATCAACTGTGGGTATAGAATTGGGTATATGGGATTGTACGATATTTTTTATTTATTTTTTATTATGGTTGAACTGGATGGACTTGTGTCTTTTTTCAACCTGACTAATCTATGTAACTATGTAACTATGTGGGGGGGGGGGGGCTGATGACTGATGGGGACACAAATGTGAGTGGGGGCTGATGACTCTGAAGGGGAAACAAATGTGGGGGGGGGGCTGATGACTCTGATGGGGACACAAATGTGGGGGGGGTCTGACGACTCTGATGGGGACACAACTATCTGGGGGGTCTGATGACTCTGATGGGGACACACATGTGGTTTGGGGGGGGCTGATGACTCTGATGGGGACACAAATGTGGGGGAGGGCTGATGACCCTGATGGGGACACAAATGTGGGGGGGGCTGATGGGGACACAAATGTGGGGGGGGTGATGGGGACACAAATATCTGGGGGTCTGATGGCTCTGATAGGGACACAAATGTGGGGGGGCTGGTGGCTTTTATGGGGACACAAACATGTGAGGAGGGGGGCTGATGGCTCTGATGGGGACACAAATATGCGGAAGGGCAGGTGATGGCTCTAAAGGGGACACAAATATGCAGGCGGGGGTGGGCTGTGATGGGGACACAAATGTGCAGGGAGACTCGGATGAATGATGGGGACACAAAAATGTGGGGGAGGCTCTAATGGGGACACTAATTTGTGGGAATACCCTGATGAGTGATGGGGACACAGATGCAAAGGAAGACTGATGGGGACACGGATGTATAGGGAGACTGATGGGGACACAGATGAATGGGGAGACTGATGGGGACACAGATGTATGGGGAGACTGATCGGGACACAGATGAATGGGGAGACTGATGGGGGGAGACAAGGATGTAAATCCTCATGCACGCTGGAAGTTTATCCCCGCTGCATGATGCTCCAGCGTTTAGGTGCCAGCAAAGAATACAGGAGCACCATTCAGTCCTGCTGTCAGCAGTAAGTAAAATTCTATTCTATTCTTCTACTGTGGATTTATTTATAAATGATTTTTCTGGCCCGCGAATATGTTTAAAATATAGAATGTGGCCCTCGATGTAAAAAGTTTAGAGACCCCTGGTTTAGGCAAACATTATATGGGATAGATTTATGGAATTTTTATTTTGTTATTTTAATATACTAGTAATGGCGGCGATCAGCAACTTATAGTGAGACAGTAATGTTGCGGCGGAACCGGGCACTAACTGAGATTTTTGACACTTTGCGGAAACCAGTGACACAAATACAGTAAACAGTGCTAAAAATATGCCCTGTCACTTTACTAATGACACTGGCTGGGAAGGGGTTAAACATTTAGGGCGATCAAAGGGTTAACTGTGTGCCTAGCCAGTGTTTGTGTGTACTGTGTAAGGTGCTTTTACTAACGGAAGAGATGGATTTTGTTCCCTGCTTTGCAGGAACAGAAAATCAATTTCTTCCCCCTGTCAGAACGAAGATATGCCTTGTTTACAGAGGCAGATCCCCTCTCTGTGTATTTACCGACAATTGGTACGTGCCGGCAGACATCCAGTGCTCGGCTACCGCAGATCAGCTTTTTTTTCTGTGAATAATCACAGCAGAAGTGGCTTGCTGGCGACGCCCACGTCCCCCTGCAGGCAGAAGTGCAGAATCACAGGAGAGCCACCCTGTAGCAGTAAAACTGCTATGGGGCGATCTTATTGTGGTTAATATATGGAGATGTAACAAACCGCAAGAAATCTTCTGCATAGAGAGCCAATTTGTACTCCTTTTGACTGAGTGGAATACTTTTGATAAATATATTTTTTTGTAATCCAATGCTGGGTGTTCCATAGTTTCATAGTTAGTCAGGTTAAAAAAAGACCGTCCAGTTCAACCATAAAAAAAAAAAAAAATATCGTACAATCCCATATACCCAATTCTATACCCAGAGTTGATCCAGAGGAAGGCGAAAAACCCCAGCAGAGCATGATCCAATTTGCTACAGCAGGGAAAAAAATTCCTTCCTGATCCCCAGAGAGGCAATCGGATTTTCCCCGGATCAACTTTACCTATAAATGTTAGTACCCAGTTATATTATGTACATTTAGGAAAGAATCCAGGCCTTTCTTAAAGCAATCTACTGAGCTGGCCAGAATCACCTCTGCAGGGAGTCTATTCCACATTTTCACAGCTCTTACTGTGAAGAAACCTTTCTGTATTTGGAGGTGAAATCTCCTTTCCTCTAGACGTAAAGGTTGCCCCCTTGTGCTTTGTGTTGACCGTAAAGTGAATAACTCAACACCAAGTTCACTATATGGACCCCTTATATATTTGTACATGTTGATAATATACCCCCTTATTCTCCTCTTCTCAAGAGTGAATAAATTCAGTTCCTCTAATCTTTCCTCATAGCTGAGCTTTTCCATGCCTCTTATCAGTTTGGTTGCCCTTCTCTGCATTTTCTCCAGTTCCCCGATATCCTTTTTGAGAACTGGTGCCCAAAACTGAACTGCATATTCCAGATGAGGTCTTACTAATGATTTGTACAGGGGCAAAATTATATCTCTCTCTCTGGAGTCCATACCTCTCTTAATACAAGAAAGCTCGCTTTGGAAACCGCAGCTTGGCATTGCATGCTATTATTGAGCTTATGATCTACCAAAACCCCCAAATCCTTCTCCACTATAGTAAATACAAATAGAATGGGGGAAAAGTGTGGCCTTGTCAAGTGATGTTAGACATTGACAATGGATTGGAAAGGCTTCTATAAGTCATGATTCTAGCTGGGAGATTTAAATATAGAGCCAAGATTTTGGTGATATTGCTATCATCAATGTTCAATTCTAGATATCCGTTTGAAGAAGTCACGTGATCTGTGATGCAACGCGTCGGGTGGAGTCGGTGACGTCACTGCCGGTGTCATAAGTACTCGGTAGTAGCGGTGAGGAGAAGAGCCTTTTCCTTATCACTATTGGCATTATTAACCCAGCTATATACAAGATGTTTTCTTTGTGAGTGGGCTATTGTCACTTTTTAAATATATCCGCTTGTTTATGCAATTTTTGCGTGATGAAAGCCTTCATTTTGCTCTGAGGCAATACAGAGAGGAGGCGGTGCTTTCTATCCAAGAAGGTTCAAAGAGACTTAATACAGCAACACGGTCCTGTCAGGAAAATCTAAGGTCTATTATCTTAAAGGCACGACTAGACCCAGTGTGGTCGCCCCTAAGGTGCTAAGGTGAGCGGGCAATTCACCTGGTGGTGGAGGTGGTATCACGTTTCACTGAAGTTTATGATTCATCATGTTGAAGCACTTTATGGATTTTTAAGTCTGTAATAGGACTATATATTTATATGTGTATATATATATATATATATATATATATATATATATATATATGGGACTTTTTACATTTTTTTTATTTATTTATTTAATTTTTTTATTTTATTTATAATTCTAATCACACATCACAGTTAGTTTGTCACGTATGTTGGTTTCATGTAGCATTGTATATATGATTAATTGGTCACAGTATTTTGGAATAAGCACACCATTTTCCAAAAACTTTAAATTGTACAAAAGATTGTCATAGAAATTGGCAGTTAATCTGTCGAATGGCTTTTGGGCATCAGCAGTAAGCAAGCAGGTCAGAATTTTATATCTCTGTGCATATGAAATAAGATTTGTTTGTTCTTGTTACTTCTATTTTGTCACCACCTCTGGAGATGACATGCCGACTTGATCCATGTGGATGGTAAGGAGGAGAATGTTTTGAATTCCAGTAGCTAGCATTTTATAGGAAAGTTTGATGTCTCTGTTGAGAAAGGAAATGGTTCTAAGGAAACATTATTCTAAATATATGCCTATCTTTTATCAGTAACATCTGTGTTAACAGAGGAGGTTTGGTCATTTGCAAGATTATATACAAGTGTCAAGGAAAGTGTCAGAGTTGGTATGTCTAATTCTTTTTTTGGTAAATTAAAGTAGAACTATGGGCAATTTTTTTTTTTCTTCATTTGGATAGAGTAAGGGAGGGTTATAACCATTGGAAGATTTCCCCTCTATTATGCCGCGTACACACGATCATTTTTCCCGTCGGGAAAAATAAAAATTTTTCCTTTTGACGAGAAAAACGATCGTCTGTGTGCTTTTTGTCATTTTTCCAGACGGGAAAAACGGCATTAATCACGACGAGAAAAATTAGAACATGCTTTAATTTTTCTCGTTGTGATTCCTGTCATTTTTTTCCGCGGCAGTTTTCCCATAGGGAAACACTGCCGCGGAGCCTACACACGGTCGTTTTTCTCGCCAAGAGAAAAAATGACGGGAAAAACGGCCGTGTGTGGGGGAACAAGCTGTTCCCTCATTTTTCCTGTCGTGATTCACAGCGGTGTTTTCAACGCCATGAATCACGATCGTGTGTACGCGGCATTACTGTTCTGGGGACAACCCAAAATGTGGGATTTTCTTTTACTTTTACTTTCAATGATAATGGTAAACAGGACAAATAGAGAGGGTGAATCTCCTTAAGGGGGGCACAGACAGAAATAAAACCTGACAGGGGTTCTAATACCTCTCCACGCTATCCAAAAACAAAATTTTGCCTTCATTATTATTATTATACAGGATTTATATAACACCGACAGTTTGCGTTGCGCTTTACAGCATACGGGCAGACAGTATAGTTACAATATAAGTCAATACAGGAGGAATCAGAGGGCCCTGCTCATTAGCGCTTACAATCAGTTATACTTTAACCGTGTGCCGACCGTATACAGTAAATATATGGCAGCAAAGTGGCTCCCCTGGGCTGGATCACGTATCTATACGTGATGCTGCACTTCCGGGTCTGGAACAAGCAGTAAGTGCAGGAACAGTGTGCATCTAACCCACCTCAAATGACATCAGTGTCATTCACTGCATCCCTATAGTAAAATAAAGTTAGTCATACACTGGTTAGGCCTAATATTCCCAATTAAAACTGTCCTGCTGGTGGTATCTTAAAGGGGTTGTAAACCCTTATGTTTTTTTTTTTTTTAAATAACAAACATGTCATACTTACCTCCACTGTGCAGTTCGTTTTGCACAGAGTGGCCCCGATCCTCGACTTCTGTGGTTCCCCCGGTGGCGCTGGTAGCTCTTCCCCGCATCGAGTGCCCACGTTGGAGAAGGCTCTCATAAGGTGGACACCCGTGCGGGCGCGCTCCCGAGTCCTGCTTCTGTGTACATTCACACAGAATGCAGGACTCGGCCCCGCCCCCCGGCGCCCACATCATTGGATTTGATTGACAGCAGTGGGAGCCATTGGCTGCGCTGCTATCAATCTATCCAATCAAGAGCCAAGCATAGAGAAAGGGCGCGTCTCCGCTGAGGGAACAAACTGGCTCAGGTGAGTAAAATGGATATATACTCTGCATTCAGTGTAGCCTATATCTACAGTGAATTTGGTGGTGTACTGTTTCTAATACACTTTAGGCGGTGTATTAATATATATATTACAGCCATAGGCCATAGGCGTGCACACAGGGTGTGCCAGGTGTGCCCAGGCACAGCCTAATCACCCTGTGCAGCACAGATTTGCCCTACTGCCTTGTTGTGTTGCCCACCCCATTTCCCCTGCAGCGCTGCTGGCTTTCCTCCTCTCCTCTCCCGCCGGCTGTTGCTGCGGGGATGTTTTAGGATGAATGGGGGAAGCGGTCCCTTCCCTTTCTGAATGAACATCGTGAGTGATCGGTCGGGTGTGTTTGAACTTTGGGGTGCACACCCTAATACAAGAAGCTGCGCACACCTATGATTACAGTCTAGTATATATATATATATATATATATATATATATATATATATATATGTATATATATATACAGTGGGTACAGAACTCTTTGTTATATTGCAGCCATTTGCTAAAATCATTTAAGTTCATTTTTTTCCTCATTAATGTACACACAGCACCCCATATTGACAGAAAAACACAGAATTGTTGAAATTTTTGCAGATTTTTAAAAAAAGAAAAAGTGAAATATCACATGGTCCTAAGTATTCAGACCCTTTTCTCAGTATTTAGTAGAAGCACCCTTTTGATCTAATACAACCATGAGTCTTTTTGGGAAAGATGCAACAAGTTTTTAAACGTTGGTGGACAGACATTTTTAGGTCTCTCCAGAGATGCTCAATTGGGTTTAAGTCAGAGCTCTGGCTGGGCCATTCAAGAACAGTCACGGAGTTGTTGAGAAGCCACTCCTTTGTTATTTTAGCTGTGTGCTTAGGGTCATTGTCTTGTTGGAAGGTAAACCTTTGGCCCAGTCTGAGGTCCTGAGCACTCTGGAGAAGGTTTTCGTCCAGGATATCCCTGTACTTGGCCGCATTCATCTTCCCCTCAATTGCAACCAGTTGTCCTGTCCCTGCAGCTGAAAAACACCCCCACAGCATGATGCTGCCACCACCATGCTTCACTGTTGGGACTGTATTGAACGGGTGATGAGCAGTGCCTGTTTTTCTCCATACATACCGCTTAGAATTAAGGCCAAAAAGTTCTATCTTGGTCTCATCAGACCAGAGAATCTTATTTCTCACCATCTTGGAGTCCTTCAGGTGTTTTTTAGCAAACTCCATGCGGGCTTTCATGTGTCTTGCACTGAGGAGAGGCTTCCGTCGGGCCACTCTGCCATAAAGCCCCGACTGGTGGAGGGCTGCAGTGATGGTTGACTTTCTACAACTTTCTCCCATCTCCCGACTGCATCTCTGGAGCTCAGCCACAGTGATCTTTGGGTTCTTCTTTACCTCTCTCACCAAGGCTCTTCTCCCCCGATAGCTCAGTTTGGCAATTTTACTTAGGACCATGTGATATTTCAGTTTTTCTTTTTTAATAAATCTGCAAAAATGTCAAAACAGTGTTTTTCTGTCAATATGGGGTGCTGTGTGTACATTAATGAGGAAAAAAAATGAACTTAAATGATTTTAGCAAATGGCTGCAATATAACAAAGAGTGAAAAATATAAGGGGGTCTGAATACTTTCTGTACCCACTTTATATATATATATATATATATATATATATATATATATATATATATATATATAAATGTAGCGCCCTCCTCACTCCCCTCTTTCTCTCGTCTTTCTCTTGTCTAGGGGTATCTCAGAGGGGAGGGAGCGGGGACACCACGCCTGGCTTCCACCACCTGTGTCAGTGCGGTATAAGCAACGTTCTTGTATTACCTTCGGGTCAGTGCTGTGCACCTGGATCCTCCCTCCAAGAGTTACCTTGAACAATGTCTGTCAGGAAATGAGCCCCACACCATTAAAGTTCAACACTCTTTTATTCTTCTGTGAATGAACACAATCAGTTGAACTCCCTTGATAGAAACAGAACAGGAAAGGAGGTGTGGATGTGAATAGGCCCAGACACAATGTGGTTCTCCACATTCCTCCCTGAAAGTGGGTTGCGGTCTCCGCACGAGGGGGAATTTCCTTCCAGGCGGTCTCCGACGAGAGGCTCACCTGTCACCGGCAATATGCTGCATCGGGTCTTCAAGTGAGGAGCTCCCCCCGGTCCATTGCGCCTTCCGGATTCGGGTACCCACTCCCGGGGTTCCCTAGGATCTCCTTCCCTTGCGGAACTCAGTGTTGGGCACTGAGCTCCGGACCTCCATCCGAGTACCTCACCCCAGGCTAAAGGTGCCTGGGATGGAACACGACCTCCGGTTGTCCTCTACGCCTAGGCCACCCAGAGGACCGACACGAACCACCGTCCGCAAGCTGAAGGTGCCTGGGACTTCCACCCCGTGACAAAGATGGCCGGCCCCTTTATACCCTCTCCTGGCAAGCACGGCGGGTTCCCCGCCCCACCATACCGCTGCCGAGGGAGGACAAAAAGGAGGCACAGCACACAGCAATGATTCCGCCCCAGCCCAGGGCGACAGCGCCACCCGCTGGGCTGCAGGGAATTACACATCACTGATGGCTCTGCCAAGTTCAAATTTACACCCAGGAAAGTACATACCCGCTACATATATATATATATATATATACTGCATCCAGTGTAGCCTATATCTGCAGTGCATTCAGTGGTGTACTGTTTCAAATACACTTCAGGTGGTGTACACAATATAAAATACAGTATAGTGTGGTGTTGCAAAACAAAAAATACAATGTAACTACCCCTGTTAGTGTTAGGTGGTCTGTCTCATCCATGTAAAACTGATTCTGCTGGAGAGATTGTGCTTTTGAAAAACAACAGACTTGCTGGCTGGTTCACCAGATAAAATAAGACGAAAGAAACCTAAAAAAAAAGAAAACAAATGCAGACATCAGATCTAAGAACTGGTAAGCTGCAGTATAATAGATGTTTGCTTTTGGGTTTAATAACGCCTTAAATATTCAGACACACAGATATGAACTTTAGCGAATCGAAAAAGTGTGGCCACGGTCTGTAAGTGCCACTGGATATTTCGATTCTCAGGAGTTGTTATTCCATGGGTGTTTTGTCTGCTAAGCAACATATTTACGGCTTTCTTCCTGGTGTCTAAAAGATGAGACCTCAGGGAGAATGTGTTTAGGTTACCAGAACGACTCGCTGTTTGACCGTCCAGATGTGTCCACATTTCACTCTGATGCTGAATAAGACACTGCTTCCCAATAAGGTTTCTGACTAATCAGATAACAATCCTAGCTTAATGAAAACCTTTTTATGATTTTCTAATGTCACAACTGATACATATTTGAATTGTACAACTTTTGATATCAGTTTCTGAATTGTAAGGCTAATGTTTTTTTTTTTATACTAATGAGCCAATCTTATACACCAACATCTCCAAAATACGTCCCTTTCTAACCAATGAAACTACAAAGGTCCTGTTTCACTCCCTGGTTATCTCTCGCCTTGACTACTGCAACTACCTCCTCATTGGATTACCTTTAAAAAGGGCTCCCACTTTTAGGAGCGGCGGCTGGGATCGGGCATCCAGGCATCGGCCAGCAGCTCTTCTCCTCCTCGTTTCCGCCATGCATCTCCTCCCCTCCTCCTAGGCGTCCAATGGGATCGCCTGTCTTTTCAGCCAATCGGGTGATGGGTATCAGACCCGCTTCCGATTGGACAGGAGTAGGATCGGTGTTGCAACAACGAATATCCATTCGCTGTTGCAACACACCTGGATGGGCTCCGGTAGCACTCTCTGTGCCCCGAGTGCACCCTATTTTGAAGCCTATTAGAGCCTCTCTAATCAGGTGCTGTAATTAATGCGCCTGGTGCCCTGAAAGGGGCCAGGCGCATGAATAGGGGGTGGCCGCAGCCGCCGTGGATAGAGTCATGCTATGCATGACTCTATCCATTGCATATAGGGGGTGGCCTGGAGAGAGGGGGCAGCGCCCGGGTGGATGGATGGGCTGTCCCTGCTCCCAACCAATAAATTCAAAGTACTTACAATAACTTCCAAAGCCATCCACAACTCTGCCCACAGCTACATCACTTGCCGTGTCTCTAAATAACAACCAAATCATTCTCTACGTTCCTAACAAAACTTCCTGCTCTCTAGCTCCCTCATCCCTTCCTCCCATACTTGCCTGCAGGACTTCTCCCGAGCCTCTCCCATCCCCTGGAATTCCCTACCCCAATCTGTCCGACTATCTCCAACTCTATCCACTTTTAGGCAATCCCTGAGAACTTCAGAGAAGCCTATCCTGCCTCTATCTAAAAACTGTACTTTAATTATCTTCATCAGATCATCCCCCACAGTTATTACATTTTGTATCGCTTGACCCATCCTCCTAGATTGTAAGCTCTAATGAGTAGGGCCCTCTGATCCCTCCAGTATTGTATTGTATTGTAACTGTACTGTCTGTCCTCATGTTGTAAAACTGTTGGCGCAATATACAGTTGTGCTCATAAGTTTACATACCCTGGCAGAATTTATGATTTCTTGGCCATTTTTCAGAGAATATGAATGATAACACAAAAACTTTTCTTTCACTCGTGGTTAGTGTTCGGCTGAAGCCATTTATTATCAATCAATTGTGTTTACTCTTTTTAAATCATAATGACAGCAGAAACTACCCAATTGACCCTGATCAAAAGTTTACATACCCTGGTGATTTTGGCCTGATAACATGTACACAAGTTGACACAAAGGGGTTTGCATGGCTATTAAAGGTAACTATCCTCACCTATGATCTGTTTGCTTGTAATTAGTGTGTGTGTAAAAAAGGTCAATGAGTTTCTGGACTCCTCACAGACCCTTGCATCTTTCATCCAGTGCTGGATGAAAAGGATCTGCGGGAAAAAGTAGTTGAACTGTATAAAACAGGAAAGGGATATAAAAAGATATCCAAGGAATTCAGAATGCCAAACAACAGTGTTCAAACTCTAATCAAGAAGTGGAAAATGAGGGGTTCTGTTGAAACCAAACCACAGTCAGGTAGACCAACTAAAATTTCAGCCACAACTGCCAAAAAAATTGTTCAGGGTGGAAAGAAAAACCCACAAATAACTTCAGGTGAAAATACAGAACTCTCTGAAAACATGTGGTGTGGCTGTTTCAAGATGCACAATAAGGAGGCACTTGAAGAAAGATGGGCTGCATGGTCGAGTCGCCAGAAGAAAGCCATTACTACGCAAATGCCACAAAGTATCCCGCTTACAATACGCCAAACGGCACAGAGACAAGCCTCAAATCTTCCTGCACAAAGTCATTTGGAGTGATGAGACAACAAGGCCTATGATGAAATGTACACCATTCCTACTGTGAAACACGGAGGTGGATCGCTGATGTTTTGGGGATGTGTGAGCTACAAAGGCACAGGACATTTGGTGAAAATTGTTGGCAAGATGAATGCAGTATGTTATCAAAAAATACTGGAGGAACATTTGCAGCCAGGAAGCTGCGCATGGGACCTACTTTAACATTCCAACATGACAATGATCCAAAACACAAGGCCAAGTCGACCTGTCATTGGCTACAGCAGAATAAAGTGAAGGTTCTGGAGTGGCCATCTCAGTCTCCTGACCTCAATATCATTGAGCCACTCTGGGAGATCTCAAACGTGTCGTTCATGCAAGACAGCCCAAGAATTTACAGGAACAGGAGGCTTTTTGCCAAGAGGAATGGGCAGCTTTACCACCTGAGAAGATAAAGAGCCTCATCCACAAATCCCACAAAAGACTTCCAGCTGTCATTAATATTAAGGGGGGCAATACACGGTATTAAGAACTGGGGTATGTAAACTTTTGACCAGGGTCATTTGGGTAGTTGCTGTGCTCATTATGATTTAAAGAGAGTAAACACATTTGATTAATAATAAATGGCTTCAGAGAAACACTAACCATGAGTGAAAGAAAAGTTTTTGTGTTATCATTCATATTCTCTGAAAAATGGCCAAGAAATCATAAATTCTGCCCAGGTATGTAAACTTATGAGCACAACTGTAAATCCTGTATAATAATATAATAACAAACCAACCATCCAGACCTCCAAACAATTCTAGTTTAGTTTGAAATTTTGGTTCTGTTTTTGTTTGGTTAAGACTGCTTGGTTCTTAATTGATTCTCTACTTCCTAACAAAGAATGTGTCCAACACAAATATGGTCAAATTGGATTCAGACCGGGAGAAGGATGGAGAAAGGGAAGGGGTTAAAGCTGGACGCTAGTAAAAGTCACTCCAGGCTAATTTATAAAGCAAAATGTTTGCACAAGTTGGATTAAAAATGAAAAAGCAGCTCTGGCTTCAAAACTCACTTCCTCTCCGAGGATATCCTAAAAAAAAAAGTTTCTGCACCTACAAACTTCAATAAATATCAAATCCTCCTGCCTGGGTTGAGTTAAGCGGAGTTCCAGGCTTTTTTTTTTTGTTTACTAAAAGTCAGCAGCTACAAAAAGTTAAGCTGCTGACTTTTAATGAACAAACACTCACCTGCCCCACGGTCCAGCGATGTGGCCGCACGGAGCCTCACTCCTCTCCCCCTCCTCTCCGCGGCGCCTCCCTTGAAACTGCGGGCACCCAGCCGTGACAGCTTGCGGCTTCATGGCCGGATGCGCATTGCGAATGCGCGAGTCGTGTTGCGCTCTCTTAGTGGACAGGCAATCTTCTGGGACCTGTAACGTGTCCCAGAAGATTGCAGAGAGGGAGGGGCTGCCTAGGGGGAGAGGAGGAGTCGCCTAGGCAGCCCGTAGTTAAAAGCAGGAAGTGGGATAGGAAGTCCCACTCAAAACCAAGCACCCACTCCCCCCCAAAAAAATGACATGCCAAATGTGGCATGTAAGGGGGCGAGGAGTGCTTAAAGCGGAAGTTCCACTTTTGGGTGGAACTCCGCTTTAATTTTGCGTGTGGATCTTAAAGGAGAAGTACAGCCAAAGCTTGCTTGGCTGTACTTCTCCTGTGGATCACAGAAGTGCAGTTTGCTCTGCACTCCTGTGACTATTTTTCAGCATGCTGTGACATCACAGCGCTGTGACATCACTGTGACATCACAGAGCCTGTCCAGGCTCGGGCAAGATCGTGACAATTAAGTCGGGATCCGTCCACATGCCTGGACCCGCACCCGGCTCAGCCTCTCAGCGAGCCACTGAGAGCCTTAGCCGGCCGCTCCTGTCCCCTCCACAGCCCAGCACTCCAGTGAGTGCGGGGGGGGGGGGGCAGAGCAGAGAGCTGGTGACTAACAGTCACCAGCTCTCTGCTCGGGAGCTCTGAGAACTAAGCGATCGGCAGTGTTTGATTGCTCGGTTCTCAGTGCTAGAGGCGCCGGGGGACAGATGCAGCATTGGACCGATGCTGCTTCCACCTAGGTAAGTATGATTCTTAAAGAAAACAATAAAAAAAAAAAACATACATCTCTTTTAACGTGGTTGTAATGGCTGAAGGTTTTTTTTTTTTACCTTCAAGCATTCTATGCACAAAGGTAAATACCCTTCTGTTTGCTGCTCCCCCCACAGCCACCTCTCGATCTAGTAATGTGCACGGGAGCCTCGGCTGTTCTTGGTCTCTCTCTCTTCATTGACTGTTACACAGCAACAGGAGCCATTGGCTCCCACTGCTGTCAATTACAGCCAGTGAGCCAATGAGGAGAGAGCAGGGGGCAGGGCTGAGCCGCTGGTATATGGATGCATAGAGAGGGGCTCGGGAGTGAGCACGCACCAGTGCCCTCATAGCATGTTTGTTATTTAAAAAAAAAAACAATGCCTTTAACCCTCCTGGCGGTATGATTATTTCAGATGAAAGCGGTACCATTATTTTGCATGGAAATGTGGCGTTTTATATTGTAGGCCTGTAATTCTTAGGAATAACTCATCTAAATCTGTCCAAACCAGAGTCTAGTAGACATCCCGGGTATGATAAAGTTTGAAACACAAAATCATAAATTATAATATAATAAATAATAACAAATAATAATTTAATAATAATAATAATACGGTACTTTTTATTCAATAAATTTTAGTAAATAATATAATCAAAAACACTGCAATTTTTTTTGCTCAAACAAGGGTGCAATATTAGAAGTCATAATGCGTCAGTAAACGTCTCGGAAAATTTTAAAACAAGGTACAGCACAAAGTCCAACGTCACAATCGGGACAATAGAAACGGGTTTCTTTTCGAATTTTCCTTCCGGAGTCGTCACGCTTGGAGCAGCAATCCACACACATCCTTGTGGGTGCTGTCTTCTTTTCAGTTGGTGGAATGTGCTCCATAAAGTGACGACCAGTCAGGCGTTCCGGGTTCACAACGCCAGCAGCCCGACGTCCAGATCTGTTTACAGCCGTTGGCATCTGGTGCTTCAGAAATATGAGTTCGGCAACCTTCCACACAAAGTCCGCATGAATCATAGGCCTGTCACTATTTTTTTTCAGAAGAATGAATGCATTCCACAGGCACTGTTCCAGAAGATGACTGAAGATTTTTTTATAATATTTTTTTGTTGCTTCCTCATGGCAGGATAAAAGGTCATGGCCTGGTCAGCCCTGTCCACACCTCCCATGGTATGGTTGTAATCCAACACGACCTGTGGCTTCATGACATCTTTTCCACTACTGGTATGTTCCATTACAGTAGAGGTGTTGTGAATGGTACTCATAAGGCACACGTCTCTTTTGTCACGCCATCTCATTGCCATAATTTTTCCTTTCTGCCAGGCAACTGTTTCTCCTGCCTTGAGTTTTTTATTGGCAAAGGTTGGCGACATGTCACGCCGATTAGGCCTAACGGTCCCATAGGCATCCGTCTTGTTCAGAAGAAGGAATTCATAGAGTTCTGTGGTGACACAGTAGCCCTGGTTCAGCAATGGCTCAATCAAAGAAAGAACCAAAGCGGTTGCCATTCCAAAACTGCTGAATCGTTCGCTGACTTTGGTCCTTTTTCGGGTGTACAGGACCGAATTCCAGATGTACCCAGAGCTGGATTCACACAGCATAAATGACTTTATAGCTCGCTTTGATGCGATTGATAAACTGTATCCAGCTAAGTCTACCTTTGTAGGCCATAAGACTTTCATCAATACTTATGTCTCTGTCCGGCACATAGGTCTGCTGGAAATTCTTCAGAATAAGTTGATAAATATTCCAATTTTTTTTCATTTTTGGAGCTGGATGAGAACTCTCATCAAAGTCTTCATTATTTGCAAAATGCAAATTTCTTTCTCGTACATCACGGGACACAGAGCGACATAGTCATTACTAATGGGTTATATAGTTACCGTCAGGTGCTGGCACTGGCAACTTCCAAAACCGGAAGTACCCTCCCCTATATAAGCCCCTCCCATCCGGGAGCACCTCAGTTTTTTGCCAGTGTCTAAGGTGTTGGCCAAGAAGAAACATGTGTTTTTCACTGAGCTTGCGTACAGGTTCTTTTGGGCCTCAGTAAGCTATTCCGGATCCGACCAAAAAAGCTTCATAGCTAAACGGTCGGTACCCGGGCCTTGCAGAGAAGAGCAAGGTTCTGCCTGTAATGCTTCTCTTAGGAGAGCTGGACCCTGGGATCCAGAGCTCTGGTCATACCCACGACCAAGATGTTTTCTGTGCAGGGTGCTATACAGGTCCAGGGGAGTGGAATCCTTGGGAACCCGGTCCCTGAAGGTTTGATTACAATGCCTGCCGTGATAGGTGACATTTGGGCTTTTGTGGACCAAACAAAGTCCTGCGGCGGGGAACAGGTAAGTGGGGGCCCCCAGGAACTTGGTTCTATTGGGGGACCCCCAAGCCTAATTTGTCTTTCTGTCTGTTACCTAACGGTATTCCCGCTAATATCTGTGCATGCCTGTAACTACTAAAAAAATGTAATAATTTTTAATGGTGGTCAAGAAAAAAAAAAAAAAAGAAGAATGTTTTTTTATATATGTTTAGTATATTAAACTGCGGTACCTGTGTTTGTCCACTGGAGGCCGCTGTGGAATGTTTTTCTTGTCATATGGACTAGTTTCTTCTCAGAGAGCAAAGTCCAGGCAGCTGGTGAGTTCTCCTACAGGAAACTGTTTCCTCTGCCATGTTGCAGTGTTCGTCTATCCCCCGGCCTGCGGCAAAGGGGGCCCTGGCTCCTGTCCCTGGTTTCCATGTTTGAAAATTAGCGCCGAGGCGCACGTGGCCACGCGCGTGCGCGTGCACGCGCCTCTATATATAGAGGTGGCCGGAAAAAGGGGCGGGGCCTGGGGGATGACGCTCTGTGCGCGCCGCAGCGCTTCTGCGCATGTGCGGGCGTCCCAGCAGGTTTTTAAAAAGCCACATTATTGCAGTAAGCTGGCTATGAAGTACAGAGACAGAGCTGGCAACATTTAAAGGCATACAGCAAGCGGTTGATACAGGCATCCCCTAGAAAGGCACATTAGTAGACACCAACTGTGATATAGCAGCAATTGTGCTAGACTATTCTCAGTAAAAGTGGTGTATTACGGCTGGAATACCTCAGCTTTAGGCTTAGGAATATGCCGTCCAGTAGCTCCGGAACTGAATCTTCCAGGAAGCGAAGGGGGTCTCATCGGGCTCTGAGGATCTTGGGCATACTCCTGCTGCACCAGTCTCCCCTGAAGTTCAGAGGTAAGTGACCGTAGAGACCCCGCAGGGGTACTTGGTACTGTGGCTGTCCTCAGTCACCTGCTCCTGTGTATGTAACAGAGGAGGTTTTTTCCTCAGCTCTGGGAGGATTAGAGAGAGATTGTCAAAATTTATCGCTGCCTCCCTGTCAGGGAAAGCACGCCCGATCTCCGTCTCCTCCTTCAGAGTGCCTGTTAGCAGAGCAACAGTCCCATACAGGGATCGACCTGCCTGAAGGGGATCAGGATAAGGTTGATTCTGTTATAGAGGAATCAACAGTGGGGGAACCTTTTCTCAGCATCTCAAGCTGAAAGATTATGGGTTCAGTCTCTGACTAACATGGTCCAATCAGCATTTAAAAATGCACCTTGCGGAACCATCAACCACTACTGTATCCTCGTTGGGGTCGCTAGAAGCCCCCAGACTGTTTGTTCTTTTCCACTTCACCCTTTACTGAAAGGGCTCATTTACCAGGATTGGGAACGTCCTGAGAAAATATTTATTCCCCCAAGAGATTTCCGGTGGTCTATCCCATGGAGGATAAGTTCATCAAAAAAAAAAAAAAAAAATGGAAGGTCCCTACAGTGGACGCAGCCATCTCTTGTATGTATAAATCACTGACATGTCCAGTGGATAATGTCCAAATGTTCAAGAACCCAATAGATAAAAGATTGGAGTCCTTATGAAAATCTGCTTGGTGATACAACCAGCAGTAGCAGCTATTGGGGTCTGCTAAGCAGTGAAGGATCAGTTGAAACAGGTCTTGAGGGACTTGACAGATCAGCAGGCTTTGCCCTAGCTGATCTACCTAGAGCCTTAGGCTTTGCGGTTGACGCCATAGAGGATTCAGTCCATCAGGCCTCCCGCCTTACGCTGTCTATAGTACATATGCGTAGGCTCCTATGGCTCAGAAACTGGTCTGCTGAAGCTCCCTGTAAAGAATGGCTGGTTAGCGTCCCATTTCATGGTGAACGCTTATTCAGGGAAAACCTGGACAAATATATCCAGAAAATTTCCAGCGGTAAAAATACGCTCTTGCCGGTTAAAAGCAGAGTTAGAGGTCCCTCTTTAAGAGGCCTGCTTCTCCAGTCCCTGGGGCATCGGCTGTGTAACAGTTCCGACGGCCTCCTCGGTCAAATCCCGGGGGTAAAAAACAGGGACAGTAGCAGGGTAATGAGAAACCCTGGGTCAGGGGAGGTACAAAACCTCCCCCAAAGTTAAATTCATTGAAGCCCCCACTCAGTCGGGTGGGGGGAGGACTCCAGTTGTTCGCAAAGAGACCTGGCGGGACACGATCAAGACAGATAGGTGCTCTCCGCAGTAGGTTTGGGATACAGTTTGGAGTTAAAAGACTCTCCTCCTTCCCATTTTGAGGTCAAACGTGCCAAGGGATCCCCGGAAGAGAGAGTCCCTCCTGTTGGCACTAGAACAACTATTGCTCCAAGGAGTAATTATGGAGGTTCCCCTGGAAGAATGAGGGTTCGGGTTTTACTCAAACCTCTTTACAGTCCCGAAGCAAACGCGGACGGGAGGCCCATATTAATTCTAAAAGGGCTATACAAATTCCTGTATATCAGGACTTTCCGATGGAGTCGATCCGATCGGTGGCCACTGCCCTACAAGGGGAGGATTGGTTAGCCACGATCGACATCAAAGATGCTTATTTGCACATTCCCATCTTTCCAGTCCACCAAAAATTTCTACGCTTTGCAGTAGAAGGGCGCCATTTTCAGTTCAGAGCCTTACCCTTCGGTTTGGCCACAGCACCAAGAGTGTTCACAAAAATTCTGGCCCTTTATTGGCCAATCTAAGAACACAAGGTGTAATGATAATGGCATATCTGGATGACTTGTTGCTGATAGACCACTCAGTGAAAAAACTAGACGTGGTCGTTCACAAGACGATCAAGTATCTGGAATCTCACGGTTGGATTATCAACCGAGACAAGTCAGCCCTAAAAACCAGTCAAAAGTCTGGAATACTTGGGGCTAAGGTTGGATTCAGGCCAGAGAAAAATATTCTTGCCTCGAGGAAAGGTGTTGTCTTTGAAAGATTTGATCCACTTAGTGGGTACAAAAAAGACAGCCGTCCATACGCCTGTATATGAGGCTGCTGGGAAAAATGGTGGCATCATTCGAAGCAGTACCCTACGGTCAATTCCATTCAAGGAATTTGCAAGGGGCCATACTGTCAGCCTGGAACAAAAAAGTTCAGGCCCTAGACTTACAATGTCCTTGTCCCCTTCCGTTCACAAGAGCCTCCGTTGGTGGTGGGTTCCCCAGAATCTGGAAAAAAGGAAATCCTTCAGTCCGATTTCTTGGAAGGTGGTCACTACAGATGCCAGCCTTATAGGCTGGGGAGCAGTACTGGAGCAATAGTCTCTCCAGGGCAGATGGTCGGATGCAGAAAAGGCCCTGCCCATCAATCTCTTAGAGATACGAGCAGCCCGGTATGCCCTAGTAGCATGGACATCCAAACTCCAAGGGTCCCCTGTCAGAATTCAATCAGACAATGCCACAGCAGTGGCATATATCAATCATCAGGGGGGCACCAGGAGTCGTGCAGCCCAGAGGGAAGTAAATTACATCCTGAAATGGGCAGGAAAAATATGTCCCAGCCATATCTGCGGTATTCATTCCAGGAGTGGAGAATTGGAAGGCAGACTTTCTAAGTCGCCAACAATTATGCCCAGGGGAATGGTCCCTTCATCCCGAGGTTTTCCGGACAATATGTCAGCGGTGGGGAACACCGGATGTAGATCTGCTAGCATCCAGATTCAACACAAAAGTGGACAGGTTTGTCTCTTGGACAAGGGATCCCCTAGCTTGCGGCTCGGATGCCCTAGTGTTCCCTTGGGATCAGTTCAAGCTGATATATGCATTCCCACCGCCACAATTGTTACCTCGATTACTCCGCAGAATCAGGGTAGAAAAGAAACCAGTGATTCTGGTGGCTCCAGCGTGGCCCCGAAGAGCATGGTACGCGGAGATTGTAAAAATGTCTGTGGGGAGTCCTTGGACCCTCCCACATCGTCCGGACCTGCTTTCGCAGGGACCGATATACCACCCTTCCTTACCAGCCCTAGGTTTGACGGCCTGGCTATTGAAGCCCACATTCTAAAAAAGAGAGGGCTCTCTAATGCTGTGGTATCTACCATGATCAATGCCAGGAAGCCGGTATCCAGGCAGATCTACTATAAAATCTGGAAGGCGTACATCGCGTGGTGTGAGGCCAAGAAATGGCATCCACATAAGTACGTAATAGGTAGGATTCTGGACTTCCTACAGTGGGCTGTAGATAGGAAGCTTGCCTTGAGTACTATCAAGGGTCAGATTTCGGCCTTGTCAATATTTTTTCAAAGGCCCTTGGCTTCGCATTCACTAGTCAAAGCCTTTATACAAGGAGTGATGCGTATTAGGCCTCCGGTTAATATTCCCATATGTTCATGGGATCTAAACTTGGTTCTGTCGGTTCTACAGAAACAACCATTTGAACCATTACAGCATATTTCCTTGGTGCTTCTCACCAGGAAATTGATTTTTCTAGTAGCCATTTGTTCGGCTAAAAGAGTATCGGAATTAGCAGCTATGTCCTGTAAGGAGCCATATCTGGTTATCCATAAGGACAGAGTAGTGTTACGTCCTCATCCAGCCTTTCTTCCTAAGGTGGTATCGAGGTTTCATTTGAACCAAGATGTGGTTCTTCCTTCTTTTTTCCCCAAACCTACTTCGGTAGAGGAAAAGTTATTGCATTCTTTGGATGTAGTAAGAGCAGTTAAAGCTTATCTAAAAGCCACTGCTCAGATTCGCAGAACGGATACTTTGTTTATTCTGCCGGAAGGCCCCAGAAAGGGTCAGGCAGCGTCAAAGTCTACTTTAGCCAAGTGGATTCGACAGGTCATTATGCAAGCTTATGGCTTGAGAAGGAGACCGCCTCCGTTCAAAGTTAGAGCGCACTCCACGAGAGCAGTTGGAACTTCATGGGCAGTGCATCACCAGGCCTCCCTGGCTCAAATCTGTAAGGCCGCAACATGGTCTTCGGTACACACGTTTACTAGGTCCTACCAGGTGGACGTTAGAAGTCAGGAGGATGTCGCCTTTGGGCGCAGTGTGTTGCAGGCCGCAAAAGATCCTCATGTCTGATAGCGCTCAGCTTATATATGGTGTATCCCCCCCCTAATTTGGCATTGCTTTAGGACATCCCATTAGTAATGACTATGTCGCTCTGTGTCCCGTGATGTACGAGAAAGAAAATAGGATTTTTATAACAGCTTACCTGTAAAATCCTTTTCTTGGAGTACATCACGGGACACAGAGCTCCCGCCCCTCTTTGGGGACACTTATTGCTTTGCTACAAAACTGAGGTGCTCCCGGATGGGAGGGGCTTATATAGGGGAGGGTACTTCCGGTTTTGGAAGTTGCCAGTGCCAGCACCTGACGGTAACTATATAACCCATTAGTAATGACTATGTCGCTCTGTGTCCCGTGATGTACTCCAAGAAAAGGATTTTACAGGTAAGCTGTTATAAAAATCCTATTATTTCATTATGAGCGAAAATTTGTATTCCGACATAACGGTGCCAAAAAAAGGAGTGGCCAGCAATTTGTTGATTGTCCAGTACCATTTCTGCAGGGGTTTCCCCACCACTTCCTGAAGTATTATAAGGCCCAGAAACTTCCAGATGTCCTCTCTGGTTACCGGTTCCCATTTTCTGCTCCTTGAAAAGCGCTGATGAGTAGCAGCTTGTTGCTCCTGGTAGCGATTCGTCAGCAAAACAATTTTGGCAATAACTTCATCAGTCAAAAAGAGCTCAAGGTATGCCAAGGGGTTATCGTCCTCAACATCCACTTTGATCCCAGGTGTTCCTGTAAACTGAAATCTTCGGGGCGATACGTGCTCCGTACCGCAATCAATCAAGCACCAAGTCCGCACATCGCTGGGCACAGTCGCAGGATCTTCGCTAAAAACGCTTTCTGCGTCTGATGACGAACTTCCCCATGAGTCGCTGTCACTCAACTCCTCTGCAACTCATTCTGTGTCGCTGTCGCTGTTTTCCAGCAGGTCACATAGCGATTTTGAGGTGGAGGCGCGCTTTTTTGATGCCATGATCGCTGTGCAGTTTACAGACACAAAGTACAGTAAAACTGCAGACAAGGGCGCTGGAGAAAGCACAGGGGGGCAATCTAAGGTCAATTTATTTTATTTTCTATTGTAATCCAAGAGGATTACATTGTATCAGTGTGTTTGTGGTTTTATACATTTGAATTTGCTGCCAGTTCCACCTCCCTGTGTCGCGACGCTCGCAGGGAAGGGAATCCAGGGCACACAGTGCATCGGGCAGAAGATCCGGCCGCCGCACACTGCTGAAATACATTGCGGGATCCAGGGGACAAGGTAAGTAACCTCTCCCAGGATCCAGCGATGCAACCCCGAGTGTGGCTCGGGGTTACCGATAATGGCACTAAAATCTCACCCCGAGCCACACTCGGGAATACCGCCAGGCTGGTTAATATCACTTTAAGTGTGAGACCCGGTTCACACTGGGGCGGCACGACTTGTCCCGCGACTCTGCCTGGCGATCTCCACACGACTTCAGAGGTGACTTTCAAAATGACTTCTGTATTGAAGTCAATGCAAGTCGCCCCGAGTGGCCCCCAAATTCGTACAGGAACCTTTTTCTAAGTCGGAGCGACTTGAGTCGCTCCTATTAGAACGGTTCCATTGTACAGAGCGGAGCGCAACTTGTCAGGCGGCTGAGTCGCCTGAGGAGTTGCCCCTGTGTGAACCGGCTCTAAGGGGAACATTTATAAAATAATCCCAAATATTATCAAAACCTTTATAATAGAACACAAACAGTGGCAAGGCAGCACATTTCGTACCCTTTCCCTTGGAAGCATGTAATTTTCTCCAAAATGACAGGTGCACTTTAACCACTTCAGATCCGCGCTATAGCCGAAAGACGGCTGCAGTGCGGACCTTAACTGCCGAGTGGACGTCCCCAGGACGTCCTTGTATTACACTCTCCCCGCGCGCTCCCGAGAGCGCGCATCGGGGAAAATCTGTGTTGGCCGTGTCCCTTGGACACAGCCAATTACAGATCGTGCTGAATGGCCAATCACAGAGGCCATTCAGCACTCGATCTCACTGCCCAATGAGAGATGATCTCAAGTATAAACATATGAGATCATCTCTCATTGCCGGCTTTCTCTCCTCACACAGAGACAGAGTGTGAGGAGAGAGAGAGATCTGTGCTGCTGCTGCTGTCAGTGAGTGTATTGTGAGAGAACATCCACATAAAGTAAAGTAAAAAACAGTGCCCTCTTGCCAGTCCCATATCTGCCAGTGCCCTCTTGCCAGTCCCATATCTGCCAGTGCCCTCTGCCAGTCCCATATCTGCCAGTGCCCTCTGCCAGTGCCCTCTGCCCGTGCCCTCTGCCCGTGCCATCTGCCAGTGCCATCTGCCCGTGCCATCTGCCCGTGCCATCTGCCCGTGCTATCTGCCAGTGCCATCTGCAAGTGCCATCTGCCCGTGCCATCTGCCCGTGCCATCTGCCAGTGCCATCTGCCTGTGCCATCTGCCCGTGCCATCTGCCCGTGCCATCTGCCCATGCTATCTGCAAGTGCCATCTATAAGTGCCATCTGCCCGTGCCATCTGCCATCAGTGCCACGTATAAGTGCCACATATCAGTGTCATCAGTGCCACGTATCAGTGCCACGTGTCTTCAGTGCCAACAATGGCTAGAAGATTATTTTCAGCCGAGGAGGCATACAATATTCTTGTGGCCGACGAGAGCAACGGGAGCTCTCCGATTCGGATTCCTCCGCAAGTTCAGACTATGAGCCTGACTATGAGTCTGACGTGGACTACGAGCCTGTCCTAAGCAGTGGAACACTGACATCCTCAGAAGAGGAGGAGGAGGAGGAGGAGGAGGAGGGCCCGCCCGCCAGACGAAGGCGTTCTGCTGAGGAGGCAGTGCCATCCACCAGCACTGCAGTGCCATCCACCAGCACTGCAGTGCCATCCACCAGGCAAGCAAGGCCACGTACCAGTGGGGTGTCATCTCAGTCCCAAAGGGTTAGGTCCCATGCCAGCCTTCCCTATTCCGTTCAGAACCCCTTGTGGCTTCCTCCTAATTCAGGAGAAGCCAACATTCCCCCTTTCACTGCCCAGCCAGGAGTCCAGGTGGACACAGAAAATTTTGCCCCGATTGACTTTTTCAATTAAATTTTCACTGACGACATGCTTGCATCAATTGTGGCCCAGTGCAACCTATACGCCCAACAGTTCATAGCAAGCAACCCAACGTCCTATTATGCCCGTCCCTACCAGTGGAGAGCCCTTACAGTGGAGGAGTTTAGAATTTTTTTGGGCCTCACGTTCTGCATGGGACTAAACGGAAAAAATCAAGTGCGTTCATATTGGTCAACCCGCCCCATCTACCATATGCCCATCTTTTCCTCAGTAATGCCCAGGTCCCGATATCTAATGATTATGAGATTCCTACACTACAACGACAATACCCAGTGCCCTCCCCGAAATGACCCAAATTTTGATAAGCTTTATAAAATTCGGCCGCTACTAAATTATTTTTCTGAAACCTTCCCCCAATTGTTTACCCCAGACAAACACATATGCGTGGATGAGTCCCTTATAAAATTTTCTGGCAGGCTGGGCATAAAACAATTTATACCCAGCAAAAGGGCCCGCTATGGGGTGAAGCTCTATAAACTGTGTGACCGAGAAACTGGGTATGTGTATGGCTTCATCATATATGAAGGGAAGGACACCGAACTGAACCCCCCTAATTGCCCAATCTGCATTGGAACCAGTGGGAAAGTAGTTTGGGAACTCATAAACCCACTTCTGGAGAAAGGCTACCATTTGTATGTGGACAATTTCTATACAAGTTTGCCCCTGTTCCGAAACCTACATAGAATGAAGACTCCAGCATGCGGCACCGTATGGACGAACCGGAAGGGCTTTCCTCAAAGCCTGGTCACTAAAAAATTGAGAAGAGGGGAGGCGGCGAGTTTGAGGAATGAGGAAATTTTGGCTGTGAAGTGGAGGGACAGAAGAGACGTCTACGTGCTTTCTTCCATCCACAACAATGAATTTGTTGAAATCACCAGGAGGAATGGCCGGATCCAAAAACCCAAATGCATCTACGATTACAATAAGTTCATGGGGGGTGTCGACTTCAATGACCAGATGCTCGAACACTACCTTTCCACAAGAAGAACATACCAGTGGTATAAGAAAGTTTCCATTTATTTATTTAATTTGGCCATGTACAACTCATATGTAATATATAAAAAATCCACTATAAGACCCAAATCCTTCCTTTTCTTCCAGGAGGAAATCACCACTGCCCTTATATACCCGAACAACCCACCAGTAAACATTAGATCCGATGTCATTAGCCGACTCTCTGAGCGCCACTTCCCAGATAAAATCCCTCCCAGACCAACAGGCCAAAAACGCCAGAAAAAATGCCGGGTGTGCTCCAAAAGAGGAGAGAGAAGAGACACCATTTATTATTGTGCCCAATGTCCTTCAGAACCAGGCCTCTGCATGATTGATTGTTTCCGCCGTTACCATACCAAAATAAATTATTAGTTCACTTCCTGCCATTTATCTTTACACCCCTTATGCATCTGCTTGCTCTGTAACTGACCCTGGCTTGTTATTCGACCACGCTTCTGCCTACCGATTCTGTTTATACCTCTGCCTGATCTGGAACTGACCCTGGACTGTTATTTGACCACGCTTCTGCCTACCGATTCTGTTTATACCTCTGCCTGATCTGGAACTGACCCTGGACTGTTATTTGACCACGCTTCTGCCTACCGATTCTGTACATACCTCTGCCTGATCTGGAACTGACCCTGGAATGTTTGACCATGCTTTTTGCCTGCCTCTTGGACTGATCTTTTACCCTGCCAGTGGACTAGTGGGATTCATAACACAGGGGTCTCACATATGTGAGGGGCTCCAGAATTGTTTTTCTGGATGAAGAAAACAATTGTTTTTGTTTTCTCATTCCTAGATTAGGGTCTGGAGACTCGGAGGCTTCAAAGAGATTTGGGTGGGAGAAGCCTCTACCCCTGTCCCCATTCAGTCCTGAACGAGGCCCTACTTCTGCCTGCTGCCTGTAGGACCTATGCCATCATGCCTCTGCCTGTTGCATGAACTGACCACACCACATGGACCTGCCTACTACCAGGACCAATATTTTTGCGCTGCTGACAATCTCTGCTTGCACTGACCCTGGACTGTATATAACAAAAAGACTGTTAACTATTGGAGTACTGCAGAATGCTCACCAGCTGCCTGTACGAACTATGGACAGTATTCCTGCCTGTTGCCTGGACAATTGCATTCGCTTTTGCTGACCAAGTCCCTGCCTGTTGCCTGGACCAGTGCTATCCTCCTGTGGACAACTGCGCTTCTAAAACAGGTAATCTTTTGTTTACCATTTGCTCAGCAGAATGTATTTTGGGGTGTAATTCTTGGTATGTGCATGTTATGTGTCCCTAGAACACCTGATGGTGTTCCTTGCATTTTGGGCCACTGTATGTGGCCAGGCTGTGTAAAAGTCTCACACATGTGGTATCGTCATACTCAGGAGGAGTAGCAGAATGTATTTTGGGGTGTAATTTTTGCTATGTGCATGCTATGTGTTGGAAATATCTTATAAATGGACAACTTTGCGTAAAAAAATGCGTTTTCATTTTTTTCCCACATTTTCCCAAAACTTCTGGAAAAAATGAAACATTCAAAAGACTCATTATGCCTCATAGATTATACGTTGGGGTGTTAGCTTTCCAAAATGGGGTCACTTTGTGGGCGTTTCCATTGTCCTGGTGCTCCAGGGCCTTCAAAAGTGTAATAGGTGGTTGAGAAATGAGATGTGTAATTTATGCTCCTAGAACGCCTGACGGTGCTACTTCAATGTTGGGTCTCTGTATGTGGCCAGGCTGTGTAAAAGTCTCACACATGTGGTATCGTTATACTCAGGAGGAGTAGCAGAATGTATTTTGGGGTGTAATTTTTGCTATGTACATGCTATGTGTTGGAAATATCTTATAAATGGACAACTTTGCGTAAAAAAAATGCGTTTTCATTTTTTTCCCACATTTTCCCAAAACTTCTCGAAAAAAATGAAACGTTCAAAAGACTCATTATGCCTCATAGATTATACGTTGGGGTGTTAGCTTTCCAAAATGGGGTCACTTTGTGGGTGTTTCCATTGTCCTGGTGCTCCAGGGCCTTCAAAAGTGTAATGGGTAGTCAACAAGTTAGATGTGTAATTTATGCTCCTAGAATACCTGATGGTGCTCCCTGCATGTTGGGCCTCTGTATGTGGCCAGGCAGTGAAAAAGTCCCACACATGTGGTATCGTTATACTCAGGAGGAGTTGCAGAATGTATTCTGGGGTGTCATTTGTGGTATGCACATGCCATGTCAGAGAAATAAGCTATCACAATGACAATTTTGTGAAAAGAAAAAAAAATACATAATTTTGCAAAGAATTGTGGGAAAAAATGACAACTTCAAATAACTCACCATGCCTCTTACTAAATACATTGGAATGTCTACTTTCCAAAAAGGTGTCATTTGGGAGCATTTGTACTTTACTGGCTTGTTAGGGTTTCAAGAAATGAGATAGGCCGTCAGTACATCAGATGTGATCAATTTGTTATGATTTGCACCACAGCTTGTAGACTCTATAACTTTCACACAGACCACATAATATCCACTAATGTGGGTTATTTTTACCAAAGATATGTAGCAGCATAAATTGTGGCCAAAATTTATGAAGAAAAGTACTAATTTGCAAAATTTTATCACAGAAACGAAGAAAAATGATTTTTTTTTCAAAATTTTCTGTCTTTTTTCATTTATAGCGCAAAAAAAAAAAAACCCAGAGGTGATCGAATACCACCAAAAGAAAGCTCTATTTGTATGAAAAAAAGGACAAAAAAATAATTTGGGTACAGTGTTGCAATACTGAGTAATTGTCATTTAAAGTTTGAGAGCACTGAAAGCTGAAAATTGGTCTGGGCAGGAAGGGTGTTTTAGTGCCCAGTAAGCAAGTGGTTAAGGAGTATAGCCACTTTACTTTGAAATAAAGAAAGTATATAGTTTATTCTTTCTAAGGACTTATCTTGCTAGGCTTAAATAAATAAAGGTGATGCAAGCCCAAACTGAATGTCATTTAATGTACTAAAGTGCAGCAAATTATCATGAAAAAGTGATTTTTTTTTCCATAAAATACTGTTTTCGCCATTTTTATTTTTATTTTTTCCATTTCAGTGCTGCTAATCTCTCACAGCTGCACATCATTGCTTTGGATTGACTTACCAATAGTGGCACAAAGGGGGCACGCTAAACGCCTAGAGGAAAAAAAACTTCATCTCCAAATACGGAAAGGTTTCTTCACAGTAAGAGCTGTAAAAATGTGGAATAGACTCCCTCCAGATGTGGTTCTGGCCAGCTCAGTAGATTGCTTTAAAAAAGGCCTGGATTCTTTCCTAAATGTACATAATATAACTGAGTACTAACATATATAGGTAAAGTTGATCCAGGGAATATCCAATTGCCTATGGGTATGGGATTGTATGTTTTTTTTTTCCCCCTCTTTTAATGGTTGAACTGGATGGACTTTTTTCAACCTGACTAACTATTTAACTACCTGACAATACAGGACCAGTGTTGCCAACTTACCAGATTGAAATTAACCGGCACGATACCCAACATTTACTGGCACAGCCAAGTTTTTACTGACATTTCCAACATTTACAAAATTACAGTTTTCATTATATAGGCTACAAACATGTACACTATGCAATTAGCAATGTGATTTAAGGTCAATATTAAGGTAAAAAACATATCTCTTATATATTTTTAGATATAGTAAGTAAGTAGCTCAGGGATAGGACAAGAAATTATAATGGGTGGCACACACACAAGAAATTAACTCTTGCAGTGACACTGACAGCTGTGTGCAGTAGCACAGATGATGATGGCACCTCACCAACATGACACATCCCCTCCTGAGTCACAGTGCCAGTCTCTGTCCCTTCAGTCCAAACAGCACTGACTCCCCCACTCCCAGCTTGCCTTCCCATCCCGCAAACCCGCACATGAGGCTCTGCCTGCTCCTCTCGGCTCTCTTGCACCATGACATTACTCGACATGCTTATGCACCGCCTTCGCCAGACCCGCCCCCTGCCGGCGTCGCTGTAGCAGGCACGCAGATGGTCTCGCCCAGGGTGCCGAATGTCACATCTATATTTTTTCCTGGCAACCTTTTTTTTCGTCACTGGCATTTACTGGCAGGAGAAAAGCGCCTGTTTTTTACTGGCTGCCCTTAAAAATACTGATGGTTGGCAACACTGACAAGGACCTTCATGGCAGGATCAATGCCTATTCTTCTAATGAAAGCTGCAGATTTAAACCACCTAAGGACCGGGCACATTTTTTACACTTATGCCATGTACACACGACCGTTTTTAATGACGAGAAAAATGTCATTTTTTTAAATAGCCATTAAAAATGATCGTGTGTGGGCTTTCCAGCTTTTTTCCCGACGAGAAAAACGCTGAGAATCATGACGGGAAATATTGGAACATGCTCAAATTTTTTCACGTCGTTTTTTACATCGTCGTTTTTCTCGTCATGAAAAACAGCCATGTGTGGGCTTTAACGACTTGTAAAAAATGCGCATGCTCAGAATCAAGTATGAGACGGGAGCGCTCGTTCTGGTAAAACTAGCGTTCGTAATGGAGATTAGGCTTGTGCAATTCGTTTCGTAACGAATCAAAATTCGTCCGAATTTAGCAACTTTCGGACATTCGGAAGCATTCGAATTTCCGAACAAAGCAATTACGAATAAAACCGATTCCGAAATAAATTATACCGCAAAATAGCGAATGCCCGAATGTCTTCGGCATAATTCGTTATGAAAAAAGTTACGAATGTACGAATCCATTCGAAGCACAATAACACTCACTCTGCTCTCTGCTTCTCCCTCACCATGCTGAACTCCCTCTCAAAATGGTGTACAGGGGCGGAGGCTATAGCCGCATGAAAAAACGAAAGTAAAATATGAGATTTCGAATCCATTCGAAGCACAATAACACTCTGCTCTGCTCTCTGCTTCTCCCTCACCGTGCTGAACCCTCTCAAAATGGTGTACAGGGGCGGAGGCTATAGCCGCATGTAAAAAACGAAAGTAAAATACGAGATTTCGAATCGTTACAAATAACCGCTATGTATTTAGAAAAGTACAAATCCATTCGAAGCACATTAGGCATAATAGGCAGCGTCGTTGTGAGAGAGACACGGAAAATTACGAATCAACGAACCCAAAAAAAGTTACGAAAGTAGGAGTGTTGTCCAGAATCAAAGAAAAACGACGTACCCTACCGAAAGTACGAATTATAAATCAACTAAAAATTCTACGAAAAATGACGCTTGCGAAAATACGAATTAGTCCGAACACGAAAAATCCCGTCTAGCAAAATTACGAATGATTACGAATCAACAGGACCGAAAAGAAACGAACCGAAACTAAACTAATTTTTCCGTTGTGCACAAAAAACGAACCGAAACAAAACAAATTTTTCCGTTGTGCACAAGTCTAATGGAGATAGCACATTCATCACGCTGTAACGGACTGAAAAGCACGAGGCTGAAAAGCGCGAATAGTCGCTCAACAAACTTTACTAACATGAAGGGTGGCGCCATCCCAATGGAACTTCCCCTTTATAGTGCCGTCGTACGTGTTGTACGTCACTGCGCTTTACTCGAACATTTTTTTCCACGATAGTGTGTAGGCAAGGCAGGCTTGAGAGGAAGCACGAAAAATCACATCGAGAAAAATTACGTTTTTTTCAATGACATTAAAAACGGTCGTGTGTACGCGGCATCAGTGTTTACAAGTTACAGTAAAATCATTTTTTTTTTGCTAGAATATTACTTAGAAACCCCAAAGATTATATTATTTATTTTTCCCAGACACCCTAGGGAAAAAAATGGCGGTCACTTTTTTTAATTACAAAATAAGAAAACAGTAAGGTTAGCCCAATTTTTTTTTTTTATAAAAGATAATGTTACAATTGATACCCAACATGTCATGCTTCAAAATTGCTCGTGGAATGGCGACAAACTTTGACACTTAAAAATCTCCATAGGCGAAGTTTACATTTTTTTACAGGTTACCAATTTTGAGTTACAGAGGAGATCTTTTGCGAGAATTATTGCTCTCGCTCTAACAATCGCGGCGATACCTCAAATGTGTGGTTTGAATACCATTTACATATGCGGGCGCGACTTACGTATGCATTTGCTTCTGTGCGTGAGCACGGCTGGATGGGGCGCTTTACTTTTTTTTATTATTATTATTTATTTAACTTTTTATTTTTACACTTTCCCTTTTAAAAAAAAAAATGGATCACATTTATTCCTATTACAAGTGTAGCGACCTCACCCCTCTCACCCCTTCTCATTCTCGGCTTGTCTGTCTTTGTCTAGGGGTGTCAGCACCGGGGGGGAGGGATGAGATACACCACGTCCCATGTCCTCCATAGTGAAGAGGTGAAGGCCAGAAAGATTGGGCTTTGTGTAGGTGTCCTAGAGTCAAATCCTTTCCTCCGTCCTTGACTCCCCCTTTGCTCCTAGTAACCAGAGTTCCACACACTGAATAGGTCCAACACAGTTTTATTCTTCTCAACGAATAAACGTACAGCACAGTCAAGTTGGGACCTTTGCAACAGTTCAGTGTTAATGGGAGTAGGTCGAGGCACAATCCTTTAAAGTATCGCTAACCACTGTGGTGTCACCAATGGTGAATAGTCACTGCCACTGACTATATGAGGTAGAACATGAATTACCTTCGCTAGCACAGCCCCTGTCAGGGGAAGGATATCCGTCCAAGGGAGTCAACGGAGGCCTCTCTGTCACCAGCAATGCTGCGCCGGACTCTCCAGAGAAGTTCCGCTCACCAGTCTCCCCGACCTCAGACATGGGCACCCAAGGAGTTAGGGCCCCCTCGGATTCCTCCACCCTCGCGGAACTCAGTCGAAGGTACTGAGCCCCAGGCATCCACCATAGTACCTCACCCCAGGCTAAAGGTGCCTGAGATGGACTCCATTTCTCGCTCCGGCCAGGTCAAGGGCACCTGGGTCCGGAACTCCAGAACGCCAGCACCCAAGCTGAAGGTGCCTGGGTGCGGCTGGGACTCCTTGAGGTTTCTTCAGGGATGTCTTGGCAAAGTGCCTAAAAGATGCCCAAAAATTCTATACAAGCCGGGGTGTGGATAAAGCCTGCCTTTTAGTTACACAAAGTCACAGGTTTTCATTTACACCATTACAATCTTTTATCTGCCGGTGTCCTAAAGACCAGTGGTGTCATCATTTGAATTGAGGATATCAGTCGCCTGCATAGCATTCTTGTTTGACCCACCTGTGCCCCTCTCCCTCAGCACTGGGGTGGCATTAGTTGAGTGATGGAGAAAAACTCAGGGAGAAGAGAAACATTGGAATACTAATCAGTACCGGTTTGCAAAAGTGTATTTGCTTTGGAAAAATAAATCACCTCTAACGTTGAGTGTCCTACTTGGACTTGTGGATGTTGCTGCATTATGTAAAACTATTGGAATCATGTTTACATTTTAAAATGGGTTGCCTTGAGACTGTCCATAATTTTTAAAGGATGCCTTGACTGATAAAAGGTTGAGAAACACCGGTGTAGACATCCAAAAGCCCTGAGAATACTATTGGGTGGAGCCATCTTGGATGTGATATTAGCAGCCCCAGCAGATTCAGAGCTGTCACTCAAGTGACATGCTTGTGGGAGGAGGGGTCTCTGTGCCCATGCACATCTGAGTACCTCTCGTTCATAGTACGCTCATATATGTCCGGGACCAGGCGGAGACTGCGGTCATGTGAAACATTGAACCTTAGGGCAGTTCCCCGACTTAGAGTTGGCTTTCACTGTGTGCAGTAATAAACGTACAGAGTGTCACTACACACTGTAACTTGTATGTTTGCATTAGGAGGGATGTGCTGAGCATGCCTCTGCTCCACTAATCCAGCGTACCACTGTTATCTCACTCCCAGTAACAGAACGTGTATTCTCACTTAACTCCTCCCTTCCCGTACCTCATGACCAGGCCATAGATCTCTGTAACGTAGGTTCACATCCGGTTGCCATTGGATACTGACCAATGGGGAGGGAGTCAAAACACTGACCCCCTCACTACTGGAGAACCTGTCACCTTACCAGGCACCACATTTAACGACTGGTAGATTGTAGCTTGTTCCTTCTCTTGGTAACCCATAGCAACTATATTCCTCTTCTTGTTCAATATGAACAATGTCCTGCCCCGTCCCTAATCCTAACTAAGATAACACAGTGGCCCAGGCAGACCTCCACGAGGTGATAATCCATTACGGCATTGTCCATGATTGGATGTCCTCCGCAAATCCTGGTTCTTAAATAGCGCCACTCTCAGGTCATGCTGTAACTCCTGGTCCCACTGAAACCCACCTTTTGGACCTCAGCGGCCACCCTTTTTTATATCACATGTGGGCTTGCTAGGACCAAAAGCCTGGGAACTGAGCTTAAAACATCTAATGCATCAAATGCCCTTTCTACCCATCTCCTTTATTCATAGAAGCTGTAATTTTTTGAATGAAACTCACTTTATGAGGGGAGGGTAGGCAAATGAATAAAAGGTCTCCTCCATTCATTGATTGCTTTTCATTCAAAGAAACTATAGTACACCTATGAATTAAAGAGGTGGGCAGAAAGGGTGGGCATAGTTGGTACTCTTAATAAGTGCCTATGAGAGGTCCAGTGGCTGTATTAACCTCCACAGCACCAGATGATTATAGCAACAGGGGTGGAGTGGATTGGAGAATGTGAGTACTGTATCTGGTAACCCTGCAGCTATCAGCATAAGGGACACATCACACTTACTGTGTGTAATGTCCCTTGTGCTGATTAAAAAAAAATGTAACTGGTTACAAGGTCTCTTTAACATGTATGGTTTTGGTGGCGGGATTTGGAGCTATTTTAGTCCACTAAAACCAAACTGAATTTTCAAGGCAAACAATAAATTTTTTAATACTTTTGTCATAGAAATTATTATCTAGTATCTACATAACATAGACCCTTATTGCACAGCTCGGTTAAGTCCTGGCCTCCCCCTTTGACTATGACAAGGAGCTTCATCTTATTAGATGTGTGACAAATGAGCCAACAACTTCGGAATGTCCCCAGTAATATCCCCATAGCACACAGCCACTGAATACACACATTGGACGTGAATTAAATTGACTGTGTTATCATTACGGGGTTCCTGGAAGGTCTGTCAACAATAGACGTTTTAAATCTGTTTAGGAAAAGTGTCTGTTTGGAGTAGGATCTGGAAAAAGATACACATAGTAAAGTCTTGTTCAAACTGTGTACATACAATACATTTCTGTCTGGTTTCATGAATGGTTGCCATGGTGATCAGAATGCTTGACTGTCAGGAAAATAGAAAAAGGAAAGAATCGTGCTGCTTGCACCACCCAACATCCAGATGGTCCCATGCTCATGTTATTAATGGTTTCCCTGTTCAGCTAGCTTAGAAACGAGAAGCAAACAAGAGTCCGTTACTGCTACTGTGAACAAATGTGAGAATGGGACGGATGTGTTTGAAGCTATAGAATATATAAATGATGAGAAGGGGAGAGCTGGGTGACTTTTTAAGAGAGACCAGCTTTTAACTAGACCACAGTTAGGAATCACAACCAATTGCCTTTAAAAACATTGAGGTCTGACTCTGACTTTAAAAAAGTTGACAGAAATCAGAGTTTGACCTTAATTGACCCTCACCTACAAGACCTCTGTCCAGCTTTCTCTCTATCTATTTTTTGTACTCTAACCCCCTCCAACACATACCTTAAATGTCAAACTCCCTTTTCTCTCTGTGCCAAGCCTTTACTTTCACTTTCTCTAATTTCTTTTATCCTCCCTCTATCATCTTTTCTTTCCTTTTCTTCCTTGCTTCCTTCCTTCCCTCCCTTACCGGCCCTTTCTTTTCTCTCTTTGCTTTCACCCTCTCTTACTTAACCTTCCTTCCTTCCTCTACATTTCCTACCTTCCTTCTTTTGCTCCCTATTGCCCTACCCTCTGTCTTCCAGCCTTCCTTTGCTTTTACTAATTTACCTCCCTCTCTCCTTTTTCCTTCCACCGCCCTCCTGCTTATCTCCTTCCCTCCTGTTGTGAGTCTTTACTTCCTTACCTTCTCTCTATATCATCTTACCTTTCATTTTTTTTTCCTTGCTTCCTTCCTTCTCTCCCTCCAAAATTATTGGCCTTTCTTTTCTCTCTTTGCCACTTCCTATTTATTTTAAAATTCTCTTCCTTCATTTTTCTTTCTTCCTTTCTCTGCTCCCTCTTTCCATCACTATTTCCCTCCCTACCTTCCTTCTCTCCCTCCCTATTGCCCTACCCCCCTCTCCTTCTTCCCCTCCCTCTTTCCTTATCCTTCCACTCACTCCCACTTCTACTATCTTCTTTCCTTCCCTCCCAATCTTCCTTTCTTCCTTCCTACCACTTTCCGTCCTATCTTACATCTTTCCTTCCTTCTTTTTTACCCTCCCTATCTATGAACTTATTTTTTTCCTCCTTGCTTCCTTCTTTCCCTCCTAAATTGTCACCCCCCATTTCTCTCTTTCTCACTCTCTATTTACTTTCCCCTTCCCTTCCTTAATCATTTTTCCTCCTTTACCTTTCTTTTTCCTTCTATCACATTCTCCCTCCCTATTGCCAAACCCTCTCTCCGCTTCTTCCTCTCTCCTTATCTTCCACTCATTCCTCGACCCGCCATCTTTCTTTCATCCCTCTCTCCCTCCCTACCTTCCTTCCTCCCTTCCTTCCTTTTTACCTTCATTCCCTATCATCTTACCTATTATTTTCCTTGCTTCCCTCTTTCACTTCCTCCTAAATTACTGACCCTCATTTCTCTCTTCATCACTGGTAAATTACCACCTTTTCCCTTCCTTAGTCTTCTTTCCGCCCTTCCTGTGATCCTTCCTTCTGTCACTCTCTCTCTCCCTATTGTCCAGCCCTCTTGACCTTCCTTCCTTTTTTTCCCTTCCCTAATATCTTTCCCTCCTGCACCTTGTCCTTCCACTCATCACCCCCCTTTATCACAATCTTTCTTCCCTCCTCCCTATCTTCCTTTTTTTCCTTTCCTGTCTTCCACCCTTCATTCCTTCCTTTATTTTTTCTTTCCATCACTATCCCCCCAACTTTCTTTTCTCTCTCCATAGTACCCTCCCTTCTCTCCATTCCTTCCTTTTTTCCTTCTCTTCCTTTCTCTAGTTTCCTTCCTTACCTCCAGGGCTTTTTTCAGCGGGAACATGAAGGAACACAGTTTCAGCACCTCTAACACTAAATGTATGTAATGGCAAGGAGTGCTGGGGTATGCTAGAGGGGATCTATTTTTTGTGTGTGGGGGGGGTCTATTGTTGCTGGGTAGGTCTAATGTTGGTGATGGGGAGGGTCTTATTTTGCTGGGGAGTCATTTGTTGCTAGGTGGAATCAACTGTTGAGGGAGAGGTCTATTGTTGCTGGCTGCTGACAGATCTGTTGTTGCTGCTAGGGGTCTATTGCTGTTGGGGTGGTATTTTGTTTTGGGGGGTCTATTGTTGCTAGGGAGAAGTCTATTGTTGTGTGGGGAATCAATTGTTTCTGGGGGGATCCTATTGTTTCTGGGGTGGGGTCTATTTTTGCTGGGCAGTTTATTGTCACTGGAGTGGGGTCTATTGTTGCTCATTACAAGGGATCTGTTTTACGATCTTTCTTTTTATCATTAACAAATTCCATAGATATTATTGAGTAGCACAAAAAGATACTTGGTTCTGTATTCTCTAAAAGGGGTGGTACTGGGAGGTGGGTAGGGGGTGGAACCAAGGGATGGTTCTCACTGAGGTGGGTAGGGGGCAGAGACAAAGAGTGACTTGGAATCCCTGAGAAAAAAAGCCCTGCTTACCTCTCTCCTTATCCTTCCACTCACCCTCACCCCACCATTTTTCTTCCATCCCTTTTACCTTAACTTTTTTCCCTTTTTCTCCATCTTCCTTCCTTCTTTTTTTTTTCTTTGCTAATTTTCTTCTATTACCTGCTTTCCTCTCCCCCCCACCTATCTTCCTTTTCCCCTTCCCTAGCTCTCTCCCTCTTGCTTTGCTTTCCCCTCTCAATCCCTCTCGCTCTCTCTCTTTTTCTCTATCCCCTCTCTTTCTTTCTTGCTCTCTCCCTCTTTCCTCCCTTCCTCTTTTTCTCTCCCTCTCTTTTCCTTCCTTTCCAACAATCTATTCATCTTTCATCTGTCTTTAACCTGATGCAAATTGCCATTTGATAGCGTGTCTTCATCTACGTCAAAAAACTGCTGTTGACCACAAAAGAGCATTTGGTCCTCACACCTAAAACTAGAGAAGCTGGATGCCTCTGGCCAAGCACTGGCAGAAGATAAAAAGCTTTATAATAAATTCCCACTTACTTCCTTGTGCAGTGACTGTGGCCATCGGAAGGCGGAAGCTGTGATAATGAGACGTTGCGGAGCAGAGTGTATCACTCCAAAAGAATGAATATGGACTGGTGGTGATTGATCTGAGCAGTGCTGAATTTGACATTTGAGCAGCTTAAAGTGACCACAATGAAAACAGAGTGAACTTGCAATGTTTGTACTTGTAAAGGGCCTGCATTAAACAAACTGTAATTAACTTCTCATTGGAATTAAGAAGAGGAAGCTCTGCCTATATATTCACGCAAGCATTACAGGACCAAGACAGACACATCTGGAGCAACTCATTTACTGGAAGCTTTCAAATCACGAAATAGGAGCGTGATTGTATATCTCATCTAATGGCCCAAGGAAATGTCACTGTTATGCATTCGTATGTCAGTGCAACGTGTGTTATTTCTAGGCATGAGCTGAATGGTGACCAGACTGGACAAACCTGGACTGCTCATGTTTAGATGTGACTGGATTTCTGCAAATAATAAAGCAGTTAAAGTGAAACAACTTTTTAATAAAACTAAAAATGTATACTGCCCAGCATTTGTAAAAATAAAATCAGCTCTTGCTGCTATTCCCACCTCTTAATGGTCTAGTGCTGTACATTTCAAGGTTGAATGATGGCCAGCATCATTCAATACACATTCTATGAGCCCAGGTTGTCAAAGACACTACCCCTGTCTGGGCCTATAGGAGAGTGATGCAAAAAATGGTACTCATGTGACTTTGTGAGTGCCATTCTGTGCATCAGTGATGACTGCCTGCCATCTGAAGGCTATACTTACGCTGGGTGCTCCCTCTCTTGGGGGAACAATCTGCATTGATTCATCGCCTCTTTGACCAGGTAACATTTGTTCCCAGTTTAGGGCAAACTGCCCTCTTTATTGACTATTTTATGTACATATACTCCCTATTTCATTTCACCTAATCCTCCCCTTTCAACTCTCAATGTCAAAAGTACTTTGTGTGCGACGGATATTAACCCTAGTAAAACTGCCCTCTTCCATTTAGCAGCACATACATGGACAGTATGGGGCTGATTCACTATAACTCCAGGAAGTACTGAGCACACAAAATAGCTCCAATTTTAAAAATTCCATGCGCGAATTTGCGAATGAAAAAGAGCGCTATTAGCAGCAAACAAGTGTTCGTAAATGTGAAATCAGCGCTAATTAGCGAATCCGCGTACGCGCAAATGCGAATTTCCACTAAGTTTTTATATAGCACTGCACTGTAACCATGATCCATGTATGTGAAAGAAACATTTTTATATGAGATGTGCGCTATCTATTGATGTATATTGCAATTAGTATTCCTATTTTTTTTCCTTCTTTTGCTAACGAATGCAGTTATGAAGGATTATTACATAGTAATGTCTGCTATTATGTAAAATTACATGTATTAAACATTTAGGTTACCTATTTGTTGTATGTTGTTTTTTTTCATGTTTTTATTTTTTCATTTAGGCCACATAAAGCGGTAATTATTTATGTTCATTCTTTAATCATACTACACTATTATGCAGGTCTTGTACTTAGCACAATGGCTTGGTGGTCTGCTCCCATGTCTATACAGCTCTCATGTTACAAGTTCAAATACCAGCCAACCTACCATCCAACAGCTATGTTTATTATTTGCACAAGCAAATTAAAATAAACAAAGAAATGTAAACTGCCCGTTAGCTAGTGTGTGATGTTTGGAAGTCCACACCATAATATTATTGAATAAAAGTGCATTGGCTAATTGGCATTCACCTATTTTCAGCATATGCTGCTTTGGCTAATTGGCATTTGCCTTTTTTCACCAATACAATCTTTTAGTATCTCTCTGTGGGATTTGAACCCATGAGTGCTTCAAAGCCTGAGTTTTTCAAGGTAGAAGTGCTGACCACTAGCCTATTAAGCGTAGCACAAACATCTACTAGTGTGTGTAGATTAAGGAGATATTTCTTGCACCTACAGGTAAGCCTTAATCTAGGCTTACCTGTAGATGCAAGTTGTCTAAGTGGGTTTACAACCACTTTAATATTATTGTAACAACCATGCTCATGCTGATGTGGCATTGGCTAATAGGCATTCGCCTCATTTCAGCATATGCTGCTGAGTGTTTGATGGTGGGACTACTTTATATTCTAGGTATAATAGTACTCAGCACAGTGATTTAGGCCCCTTTCACACTTGTGCGACCTGAAAGTTGTGTGATTTTTATGCGACTTTAAGCAATGCCTGTGTAATCTTGAGGTCTATGGACCCAGGAGTCGCAGGGAAAGGCGCGCAAACTTCCGTCTGCATTTTTTCTGCGATCCCAGGGAATGCCTGTTAACTCGTATTAAAGTCGGACCAAAGTAGTACAGGGACTACTTTGAAGTCGGCGTGACTTGAAGTTTCACAGATATAAATGGTACACATTGAAAATCATGGGGTATGACTTGTCATGCAACTCTGATGACCAAAGTCGCAGGAAAAGTTGCTCAAGTGTGAAAGCGGCCTCAGCCCGACTTTGTGAGCGATTTCAGAGACATCAGTGCACTTTCCTGCACAGATGTCTAGTGAAATCACATAGGTCTCAACTGTCCCTGATTTGGACCAAAGTCCCTCTGGCCCTCTTTCCTCCTCATTTGTCCCTCATTTTGTTCGGATCTGTATAGTTTGATATTAAATGCAATTTTTATCTTTCAAAAAGTGTTTCCCAGCGCTAAACCTTTCATCTAATTTCTAAATTGCTTTGTTTGTAAATTCCCAAAGCCAATCTAAAGGGATATTTTTGTTAAAAAAAAAAAAGCACTTGGGGGTTTAACTAATATATATATATTTTTTTAATAATTCTCCTTTAAGAAGGTGTTTTAGGAGGTGTGTACTATGCCTACATACTTTTGCTAATAGTTGTCACTTATACCTATCTCAAAAAGTTGGGAGGTAAGAAATCGCCTCCTGAAGTCGCCCAAAGTAGTGTAGGAACTACTTTTGGGAATCTGTGTGGCGTCGCACCAATTCGGACAGTTCTATTGCCGTCAATAGGTGCCGATTTGGCCTGCAATTTGACATGTCAATTCAGAGCTATGTGAACATGGGTGAAGTTGCATAGATATGAATGGAACTCATGGGGGGGGGGGGATACTTTTAATGCGACTGAGGTCCAAAGCTGCATGAAAAGTCACATAAGTGTGAAAGTAACCTAATGAGATTAAATGATAACACCTTTGAATAAAGCCCCATTTGCACTTGTGCGACCTTAAAATTGCACAGCTTTGCCATGACTTGAAGCAATGTCTGTGTTATCTTGTGGTGTATGGACCTCAAATCGCATCAAAGTCAAACCAAGGTAGTGCAGGGATGAATTTGCCCCACTTTCAGGATGCACAAGTGACAATAGGGCCAAATTCAAAGATATCCTTGAATCTCTTTCACACTGCTGCGACCTGAAAGTCACCCTAATTTGCTGCCACTTTGTCGCTGCAACTTGGCCCCAACTTCTGGGAATGCCTGTGTAATATTGCGCCCTATGTACCTCAAGTCACATGAGGCTCTGTTTCCACTAATGCAACCCTAAATTCGCATGATTTTGCCGCAATTTTTTGCTGTGATTTTGATGCCACTTGGAGCAATGCCTGTATATTCTTGAGGTCTATGGACCTTAAGTTGTATCAAAGTGGGTCCAAAGTAGTGCAGGGACTACTTTGACGTTGCTGCGACTTGATGTCGCACAGATATGAACCATACTCATTGGAAATCATAGGGTATGACATGTCATGCGACTTTGCAGTCCCAAGTTGCATGACAAGTCGCACTAGTGGAATTCGAGCCTGAAAGTCACACCAAAGTAGTACAAGGACTACTTTGAAGTTGGTCTGACTTAAAGTAGCACAGATATGAATGGTTATCATTGAGAATCATGAAAAGTCGCCCAACTGTGAATCAAGTCATATATATTTTAATAGAAAGGAGCTCTCATTTATACTTGCATAGTCCTTACTGATTTACATCAGCAAAACAAATGCAGGAAGTAGTGATGTGTGCACATGGGCCAGAAGCAAACGTGTGGTGATGCCAAATAAATCAATGAAGCCCACCCACACAAAATCCACCCCCACCTTGAGTAAGCACAAGTACATATCCTACACTTACCTGGCAAATCAGCAGCACCTCCTCTATGCTAAAGAGGGACCCGCCATGTCCACCTAGATGGAGATCCTGACCAGCACAGGAACTTCTGGGTGATTACAATGACTCATTTCCGGGTCAGGAGGTGAAACCACGCTCTGTTGATTGCAGCTGCGAAAATTTGATCTCAATCACACGTAGAATTTATTATTTGCAGATATGCAAATCTGTATTTCTACATATAATGATATTTGAAGGTAAACTTAAGGGAGTTTGAAAAGGAATGGTGTCTCTGCCGTAGCAGCAGGTGAATTACAAAGGCAAAAGGCCCGGTTTGAGCTCTGCTTCACACTGACAGCGGGAGGAAATCGTTCAGCTGAACGCATACGATTTTCATTCCCGCATGTCAGTCCTGACTGCGGGGGGGGGGGGGGGGGGGACATCAGAGACATCTGTGCAGGTTTCTGCACTTATATCAATACAAATCACACCAATTAGAACAGCGCAATTGCCACCGCTCTGACATGTCAAATCGCACCAATGTGAACCAGAGCTGACACATACAACACTGTCTATCCTCCAGCTGAATTCATTACCTGCAATTCTCCACAGCTGTTATAAAGATTCCACCTTTATCATTTACTTGCAGGTGTGCTGAAGCCTAGGTTTACATTGGGGCAATTTGTCATGCAATTTCAGAAATCAAATCGCATGACTATTGGTGGCAATGGCACTGTTCCAATCGATGCAACCCCAATTTTGTGGCACTGCATCGATTTGCAAAAGTAGTTCCTGCACTACTTTTGCCGATTTCAGGTGCAACTTCAATAGACATTTGTGTATGAAGCCACACAGATGTCTATCAAGTAGTACCTAAAATTGCGCTAGCTTAAGTGAAGTACGTGATTTCAAAGTAGCATCAATGTGAACCAGGGCAAAGAGATTCATTTTTTGGTGCACAAATCCATATAGAAATAAAATATTAAGGATTTTGCACTTTGCCAAAAAAAAAAAAAAAAAAAAAAAAAAAAAAAAAAAAAGCACACACACCAAAGCTCAATAATGTACTTTTATTTTGCCAGCAGAAACAAAATTATGTACATTCATTTACTAGCTTCAAAAAAATGTGGACAGGATACATGGTGCTACATTTAGCAATTGGATTTTAAGGGCCCTGCTCATAGGAGCTTACAATCTAAAATTTGTCAAAACCTTAGAGTGCACACACACAGCTTTACTTTTAGTGTATAACGGGCAACACATCACATTTTTATCTGCAAGAATATAGAAACATACTCAAGTCAGTCTTACAAAGCATTCCAACATAATAATAAAAAAGACACATGTTCAAAACTCCCACCCCCACCCCACAATCCACATATACATACATTGGTGACCATGTTCTGCTGGAAGCTGCATTTCTGTGTACATGATTAAGCAATGAGATCCAAGAGTAGGTCAGTAGATGCTTCCAAACGATTTTGCATGGTCAGATAGGAACAATACACACACAATTTTTGATTGAAAACATGCACAAGAATTTCATCAACTAACACTAGTTGGGGGTTTGTCAATCTGCACAATATCATTCCTTCTCCCCCCACAAATCACAACAAAAAACCTGGCCTTCTCATACCAAACGGTCCCCCATACTGCAGGCCTTTATATAAGAGAGGTTGTATTGTTAGCAAACTGATACACGCCCAATAGAAGTACATGCCCACTAGAAGTACACGCCCACCAGTATCTTTCAATCTGTCTCTTCATGTATGTCTAAGTTATTTCACCTGATGGGCAGGAACAAATAATACTATTTGCAACTGTGTTAGCCCTTGGCTATGTGCATCAAATCTCCAACTACAGGCCAAAGATCCAAGTCCATGTGCATGCACATAAACAAAGCAACAGTTTTCTAAGCATATGTACCTGTGCAGTGTAAACCCTACAATTTTAAATGTCCAAGTCCCTGGGCATGATTAGTGCTAACAAACATTAACATCGGGCCCTGGCTCCAATGAGCTTCCAATCTAAAGTCCAAAATAAACTTTTTTACATTAGAGACTATTTTGACAGGAGACAAATAAAATGCCAGCATGTCTTAGGATTGTGGTGAGAAACCCACACATGGAAAACATATAAACTTCAACATAAGCATTAGCATGTTGGGGAATTGAACCAGCAACCCCAGTGTTGCTAGACAGAATTGCTGCCCACTTAGCCACCAGGCAGCCTCACACATGTTCTCAGTATCTCTGTCATGTGAACCAGCCCTAAGTCCATAGCCAAGTTCCATGTCTCCAAGCAATATACAATATATTGGCCTAAGTATTGGGACGCCTGCCTTTAAACGCACATGAACTGTAATCGCATCCCAGTCTTAGTCCGTAGGGTTCAATATTGAGTTGGCCCACCCTTTGCAGCTATAACAGCTTCAACTCTTCTGGGAAGGCTGTCCACAAGGTTTAGGAGTGTGTCTATGGGAATGTTTGACCATGCTTCCAAGTGCATTTGTGAGGTCAGGCACTGATGTTGGATGAGAAGGCCTGGCCTGCAGTCTCTGCTCTAATTCATCCCCAAGGTGTTCTGTTGTGTTGAGGTCAGAACTCTGTCCGGGCCAGTCAAGTTCCTCCACCCCGAACTCACTCATCTATGTCATTATGGAACTTGCTTTGTGCACTGGTCCAAATCATTTGGTGGAGGGGGATTATGGTGTGGGGTTGTTTTTCAGGGGTTGGGCTTGGCCCCTTAGTTCCAGTGAAGGGAACTCTTAAGGCATCAGCATATTGAGACATTTTGGACAATTTCATGCTCCCAACTTTGTGGGAACAGTTTGGGGGTGGCCCCTTCCTGTTTCGACATGACTGCACACCAGTGCACAAAGCAAGGTCCATAAAGACATGGATGAGTGAGTTTGGGGTGGAGAAACTTGACTGGCCTGCACAGAGTCCTGACCTCAACCCGATAGAACTCCCTTTGGCTGAATTAGAGCAGAGACTGCGAGCCAGGCCTTCTCATCCAACATCAGTGCCTGGCCTCACAAATGCACTTCTGGAAGAATGATCAAACATTCCCATAGACACACTCCTAAACCTTGTGGACAGCCTTCCCAGCCTTTCCAGAAGCTGTTCTAGCTGCAAAGGGTGGGCCAAATCAAAATTTAAACCTACGGACTAAGACTGGGCTGCCATTAAAGTTCATGTGTGTGTAAAGGCAGGCGTCCCAATGCTTTGGGCTAAATTGTGTATCTGGCAAGATTTGCAATGGTGGTGGAACCCTCCTACACATAAATACAACATTTAGACATAGTTTTAGGACCTGGGAGATGAGACAACTTCTCTACATGAAGAAGCATGTTTGGGATTTGAACCCAAACACTAAGGGATGCAAAGCAGAAGTTCTACCCTCTAAGCCACAGAGCTGCCACATGTGGAATCCTCCTACACGTAAATACACATAAATACTGCATTTCTTTGGACATACAGGTGATGGAATTACATTACTCAAGAGTTATTCTTCTTGATTTATTCTGTGATATTTGGTGTTTTTTTGGGGGTGAGTTTAGAATAGTGATATTACCCTCAAATTTGGGGGAATTACATTTTTATTTCTGATGTTGGAACACATATCATATTTTTGGGGCTCAAATTATGATTATTTAGAAATAATAAAAAGCACAAAAAAAGTGACTAATTTTAAATTTGCATCAGCAATGGTATTGTTTGTGCTTTGTAAAGACATCTGTGTGAGTTTGGTTAAAGAAGATTGTTGTGAGATGGAGAGTAAGGCCTCATGCCCACTGGCGTTTTTACAGCTGCGTTTTTTGCAGCTTAAAAACGCCTGTCCATGTTATTGTAAATATTTTTTTTTTTTTTTTTTGAAAAAAAAAAAAAAAAACGTCGGAGCTAAAAACGCGACCGCGCGTTAGTGCGCGTTTTTGCGCGTTTTTTGACGCTCGCGTTTTTTTCTGCCTAATTCTGACGCTGAGGAACGCACTGGTCCTGGGTTTTTTTTACAGCTTACAAACGCCTATGCTCTTTACAGCTCAAAAACGCCTAGGTGGGCATGAAGCTATAGACTAACATGGACAGGAGTTTTTAAGCTGTAAAAAACGCTCAAAAACGTGGCTGAAAAAACGCCCGTGGGCATGAGGCCTAACTAGTGAAAGTGACAGAGAAAAATATATTTTATCAAAACATTTCACATCCCACATTCTTAAAAACAAAATATTTTAATTAGAAGCAACATTGTTGCAAAGGAAAATTTATTTCATAGAAAGATACATTTCATCTCAACATTAAAAGGATTTATTTGTGAAAGTTACAATTGTATCATTAGAATCAATGGCTAAAACTTGCATTGGACTAAAATAGCTCAGATTTTCACTTCCAAAACATGCTCTTTAATTAGCTCTCATTTCGGTATTTACTATAACTCTTGTGAAAAAAGTCACTTGAGTTAAAATTTGAGTTATATTAGCTCTGGGCATGCTCAGTTTAGTTTGCAAATAGTTGTCCAAAAACGGGCATTTTTTTACTTCTCAGACTTTTAAAGATATTTCAGCGTAGAAATCACTTTTTCACACAGTTTAAAAGCAGATTATCTTTAAATAATATACCGCATATTTCAGTACCATTTAGCAATTATATCATGCTCCAAACATTATTTCCATGTGCACAACTCCAGCTTTTAGTAGAGTAAGGATTTGGGCACTATTTGGATTCTGGGAGGTATAGTAAATTCGATTTTGGGAGTATTTTCTCTCCAGCGCTATAGTGAATACCGTTTTCACGCTAATTAGCGCAAATTGCCACGAATCGCGCTAATTAGTGCGAATTCGCGGCAATTTGCGCTAATTAGCGCCAAAGCGCTATAGTAAATTACCCCCTATATATCATATACTATGGTTCCTTATTGTGCATGTACATATATACACCTACTCTCTGTATACAGTGCCTTGCAAAAGTTATTCACCCCCTTGGCTTTTTACCTATTTTGTTACATTACAGTCTTTAGTTCAATGTTTTTTTAATCTGAATTATATGTGATGGATAAGAACACAATAGTCTAAGTTGGTGAAGTAAAATTAGAACAATATATACATAAAACTTTGTTTCAGAAATAAAAAAATTATAATTGGCATGTGCGTATGTATTCACCCCTTTGTTATGAAGCCCATAAAAAGCTCTGGTGCAACCAATTACCTTCAGAAGTCACATAACTAGTGAAATAATGTTCACCTGTGTGCAATCTAAGTGTCACATGATCTGTCATTACATATACACACCCTTTTGAAAGGCCCCAGAGGCTGCAACACCTAAGCAAGAGGCACCACTAACCAAACACTGCCATGAAGACCAAGTAACTCTCCAAACAAGTAAGGGACAATGTTGTTGAGAAGTACAAGTCAGGGTTAGGTTATAAAAAAATATCCAAATCTTTGATGATCCCTAGGAGCACCATCAAATCTATCATAACCAAATGGAAAGAACCTGGCACAACAGCAAACCTGCCAAGAGACGGCCGCACACCAAAACTCACAGGCCGGGCAAGGAGGGCATTAATCAGAGAAGCAGCACAGAGACCTAAGGTAACCCTGTAGGAGTTGCAGAGTTCCACAGCAAAGACTGGAGTATCTGTACATAGGACGACAATAAGCCCTACGCTCCATAGAGATGGGCTTAATGGCAGAGTGGCCAGAAGAAAGCCATTACTTTCAGCAAAAAACAAAATGGCATGTTTTGAGTTTGTGAAAAGGCATGTGGGAGACTCCCAAAATGTATGGAGGAAGGTGCTCTGGTCTGATGAGACTAAAATTTTACTTTTTGGCCATCAAAGAAAATGCTTTGTTTGGCGCAAATCCATCACATCACTCAAAGAACATCATCCCCACAGTGAAACATGGTGGTGGCAGCATCATGCTGTGGGGATGTTTTTCAGCAGTCAGGACTGGGAAACTGGTCAGAGTTGAGGGAAAGATGAATGGTGCTAAATACAGGGATATTCTTGAGCAAAACCTATACCACTCTGTGTGTGATTTGAGGCTAGGATGGAGGTTCACCTTCCAGCAGGACAATGATCCCAAACACACTGCTAAAGCAACACTTGAGTGGTTTAAAGGGAAACATGTAAATGTGTTGGAATGGCCCAGACATCAATCCAATAGAAAATCTGTGGTCGGACTTAAAGATTGCTGTTCAAAAGCGCAAACCATCCAACTTGAAGGAGCTGGAGCAGTTTTGCAAGGAGGAATGGGCAAAAATCCCAGTGGTATGATGTGGCAAGCTCATAGAGACTTATCCAAAGCGACTTGGAGCTGTGATAGGCGCAAAAGGTGGCTCTACAAAGTATTGACTTTAGGGGGGTGAATAGTTATGCACATTGACCTTTTCTGTTATTTTGTCCTATTTGTTGTTTGCTTCACAATAATAAAAAAAAAACATCTTCAAAGTTGTGGGCATGTTCTGTAAATTAAATGATGCAAATCCTCAAACAATCCATGTTAATTCCAGGTTGTTAGGCAACAAAACACAAACAAAATGCCAAGGGGGGTGAATACTTTTGCAAGGCACTGTATATGATATAATACAATTTAAAGATAGTATATTTTGATATATATACTCCTCTATATATATTTTCTCTTTTCTTTAAAATAGATTACGAGGACTCCCTCAGGGTCATCCATAGTACCTGTCTATTTACCCTATGCTGGTCTCGCTGGTTGATCACTGTTTCTACCTTTGGAGGCTTTGGCTGCACCGCCTGGATCGTTGTTGGGACATGGCTGTCTGGTTTTTACAAAATCACTCTGTGGCTGTGACATGTATCTGTATTTACTTTGGAAACATGTAAGTGCTTTTTCTTTACATCTTTATTCAGACGTGTTTCCCCCTTGAACAATTAATGGTTGTATATTATGCATACTTGTATATCTATATTCTTTCCTGTACATGTCATTTATTTATATATTTTTTGTGTGTCTTTAAAAATAGAAACAAAATTGCTCTAAACACCCCTGGAGGAGGAGTTTTCTGAAACGCGTTGGTGATGGTCCGCATGGTCTGCTGTGGTGATCCCATCACGGTAGCTCCTGGACCTCTCTAGAGTTTTGGTTTTTCTGTATTGTGCCATGTTCATGCAATTATTAATTTAATAGCTACTTTCTGATCTAATTTAATATCTATATATTTCAATAAACTTTGTATATTTATTTTTTACATACTTTTTGTGTACTATTATGTGGGCCATTAAAGTCCCGCAAGGGGACATTTCTCCACTTCATTGACTTTTTGGATGTAGGCCCAGCCCATTGGTCAACCATACCACCCCTTTACTCTTTGTGCCACAGAGGATGACCAGAGGAACCCTATGCCTTATGTGGCTGCCTGGCCAGAAGACAGTTGAAAAAAGGCATGTATTTTAGACATGTGCATTCGTTATCGTCCGAATGCATATTCATCCGAATTTCTGGATTTTCGTGTTTGTTTTAACAAAACGATAACGAAAGCGCAGAATCCGAAAGATCCGAAATATAAAAAAGTTTTATTTTCGTATCCATTATATTTTCGTATAGCTGTGACAACAGTTCGATATAGATAGATAGAAGATTCAACATGACGGTGACAACACCGATCTGTTTCTATCAAACCTTTGTCATGGATATGCATTAATGTCTGTCTGCCATCTTACCTTTCCTCCTCATGTGTTCATCTTAGAGACCAGACCTCCTTCACCTGGCTTCCTTTATAATCTCCTCCCAGCCAGACTCCACCCCAGGCCCTATCACAGAACACTATATTAACCTGTGCACTGCAAGCCTGCTTTGCTGATCAACGTGTTTGTTAGGCATTGTGTGTTTGGGTTCCTGCCTGCCGTGTGCTATGTCTGTCTCTCTGTTACATATTTGGCTTGTCCCCGACTATCCCTGTCTGCTCGTGACCTTTAACCTTCGGCTCGTTCTTTCGTTATCCTTGTCTGCTTGTGGCCCCTGACCTTCAGCTTGTTATTCGTTTCTCTCATATCTTGTGCTGCTGCTTCCCCTCTTTTCCCCTTATCCTACGGGGCGTGAGCTAGGAGACTCCAGGGGCCGCGACCTGGACCCAGCCTGCAGCATAACATCCTCACCACTAGAGGCTCTGGAGAAGACCTGCTGGGCCTTAGACTCCGCGCCCTGGGGAATCTTGGCTCTAGCTTCCATTAGGATCCCGGTTGTGCTCCTCTGGTCCCGCTTTCCACAACCACCCAGTTTCCTATCCGCAGAAGTCAGCCATAGGGTTCACTACCTTGCGGTGCACTCCTGTCCCCCTACGGTGTGCATCTGTCACCTGGCCACAGGTGACCTTGACAACCTGCAGTCAAATGTGCCTAACCTAGCTCTATTAGTCCAAGATTATTCGACATAGAGAGAACAGATTTGACATTATACAGACATAAAGATTCGATGAAGCAGCTAAAAACACACAATCACCGCGAGCGGACATTTATGGTCAAATGCTCCGCTCATAGGCTATAGAAGAATTCTAATGTTGTTTGACTAGTAATAAGAATTAATAATTATCACTAGTCAAACAACATTAACATTGTACTATAGGTAGTGGGCGGAGCATTTGACCAGAAATGTACGACCGCGGCGTCGTACAGATTAACTGCTTTGTCAAATCTTCTTAGAACATCTGACAGACACCATAAGCCTTCAATTGACAGATTCAAACTTAATCAATTTCAGATTTTCGTACGAATTTCGAACTAAATAAATGTATTTTTCGTACGAAACCGAAATTCTGAAACAAAATATTTTAGTGTGCACATGTCTAATGTATATGTATATTGATTTTTTTTTGAAGTTGGGAGGGGGCTTTGGACAAAGAGGTAATTCCATTATTAATTAATTTTAAAGGGTGGAACTCCTACAAAATGTTTTAATTATTTTAGGGTAGACTGAGAAAGAATTGGAACCAATTTCAAGATTTTACTGTTGTCTGTGTCTGCATTGGGGGCAATTCCCTCTCACCTTCTGTCCTTTTGACTTCTGTAATTTGAACAGCAAGTGATGAGAAAATCTAAAATTTTACATTTGTCAATGGAGCAGAGTGCTGGGTCCCTAAAGCGGTAGTAAACAAAAAATAAAATAAAAAAAATAGTCCCCGAGCAGTTTAAGTCATAATGTGCTAGTATGCACATTACTTGGATTTTGTGCTTTTACTTGGATTTTGTTTTAAGTTGGTGACAGGGTCTCTTTTGCTGCAATTTTTTAAGTTGGTGAAAATATTGGCAACTATGCTGCTAGATCTTCCAAAAATCTCAGTCTATATTTATTATCACAGCAATGATACTACTTTTTCATTTTGGATGAAGTTTTTATAACGCAGCTTTGCCATGAAGTAGCATTTAAATTCTCCAGGTTTTATTGGTGCCGTGGTTTATTTGTGAACATTTCAGCTTAATGACTCCAAACGACAGAGGAAGTGAAGCCAATTTAGCCCGCAACAAATGCTGCTGCTTTCTCAGAGGCTGATTTGTAAAGGGAAGCCGACATTTGTGAAACTAGTTTGAAAACAAAATGCCTTTTCAAGCTCGATATTAATTTTGGATTAGACTCCAGTCCCTGGAAACAGCAACAAAAGGGAGTTTTACAATACTAATAGGTGGGTGCCAGTGGAAACACATTCGACTTAGAATAGAATTTATTTTTGATTAGGAGTTTTACTTTGTTAAATATGGTGATCTTGGTTTCAGTCATTTTCAAATTCTACAATTCTGAAACAAAGGATTAATACATGTATATCCACTAATATTAAAAGTTTAATGATCACACTAAGCAAACATTTACCCTTTTTAAATGATCAATGTGTTGCTTTTTTGTCTGGCTATACCTTTAATTAAAATAAATATGCATACAAATAAAAACACAGCCAATGTATTGCCGCCAGTCTCATTCAGCTCAATTTATCAGAAGGCTGAAATTATACATGACCAGGGTATAAAAGATTCTTTGTTCTCCTGACTGCTGGACCACCACTCCACCACTAACCTTTTCTTAAGAAAAGACACATGAAACCCAAGATGGAGTTTAGTGGCCTTAGCAGTCTTTTATTAACAACATTAAAAATACCATATAAACATATGAACCTGTAAACATATGCAACATATGAACATCCATAACAGTCTGACAAATGGGAGTAACAAGGTCCTTATGGTTATCTACTTCTAGTACCTGCATAACCACTGGAAATGTTAAGGCCTCCAGCCACAACAAGCACCAACTTGGAGACAAACAACTACTTGCAGATACCACCAACCATAATAATGGGAGTCATACCGAAGACGGGTCCCAACCATAATAATGGGAGCTGTATCGAGGACGGGTCCCAACCATAATAATGTGAGCAGCACCGAGGACGGGTCCCAACCATACTAATGGGAGCCGTACCGAGGACGGGTCCCAACCATACTAATGGGAGCCGTACCAAAGATGGGTCCCAACTAGGGACGGGCCCGGTGCTCGATTCGAACCCACGTTCGAATCGAGCACCGGGCGTTCGCTCGCTCTGCGAGCCCAGAACTATTTGGGCCGTTCGCATCACATTCGTGTGATGCGAGCGGCCCCGCAATGCATTGCGGCCGGCGCGGCCGGCGCAGTGCATTGCTGGCTGATGATTGGCCAAGCATGCACTGTGACCCCGCATGCTTGGCCAATCACAGCGCCCGAAACTCAGAGAGCAATAATTGGCTACAGGCAGGACGCCTGTAGCCAATTAAAGCTCAGGGGCTTTAGTACACGCCCCACCATTTAAAAGGCCGCCACGCCGTCGGCCCCGGTCACATGAGTTCCGGCTTTAGGAGAGATCAGTCTGCTGATTCTGTCTTTGCTTGATACTGAAAGATTTGCTCTTCTTTGCTAAACCATTGGCTATTTCTTTGCTAAACCATTGCTACCTAAGTCATTGATCGTTCATTGCTGCTGATTGCACAGTTAGCGTGTTATTAGCTGCTGCTGGGGATTAGTCTGGTGCGTGCTTACTGTTAGTACAGTATTGCAGTAGTACCAACCGCAGTGCTGTTAGCACAGCATTGCACCCCAACAGCACCCATAGGACTTCTAGTGTGTTAGTCGCAGCAAACAGAGCTCCTATATTTTCTTCTCAGCAGCACCCATAGGACTTCTAGTGTGTTAGTGGCTTCACACAGAGCTCCTATATTTTCATCTCAGAAGCACCCATAGTACTTCTAGTGTGTTAGTGGCATCACACAGAGCTCCTATATTTTCATCTCAGAAGCACCCATAGGACTTCTAGTGTGTTAGTGGCAGCAAACAGAGCTCCTATATTTTCTTCTCAGCAGCACCCATAGGACTTCTAGTGTGTTAGTGGCATCACACAGAGCTCCTATATTTTCTTCTCAGCAGCACCCATAGGACTTCTAATGTGTTAGTGGCAGCAAACAGAGCTCCTATATTTTCTTCTCAGCAGCACCCATAGGACTTCTAGTGTGTTAGTGGCATCACACAGAGTTCCTATATTTTCATCTCAGAAGCATCCATAGGACTTCTAGTGTGTTAGTGGCATCACACAGAGCTCCTATATTTTCTTCTCAGAAGCACCCATAGGACTTCTAGTGTGTTAGTGGCATCACACAGAGCTCCTATATTTTCTTCTCAGCAGCACCCATAGGACTTCTAGTGTGTTAGTGGCAGCAAACAGAGCTCCTATATTTTCTTCTCAGCAGCACCCATAGGACTTCTAGTGTGTTAGTGGCATCACACAGAGCTCCTATATTTTCATCTCAGAAGCACCCATAGGACTTCTAGTGTGTTAGTGGCAGCAAACAGAGCTCCTATATTTTCTTCTCAGCAGCACCCATAGGACTTCTAGTGTGTTAGTGGCAGCAAACAGAGCTCCTATATTTTCATCTCAGAAGCACCCATAGGACTTCTAGTGTGTTAGTGGCATCACACAGAGCTCCTATATTTTCTTCTCAGAAGCACCCATAGGACTTCTAGTGTGTTAGTGGCATCACACAGAGCTCCTATATTTTCTTCTCAGCAGCACCCATAGGACATCTAGTGTGTTAGTGGCAGCAAACAGAGCTCCTATATTTTCATCTCAGGAGCACCCATAGGACTTCTAGTGTGTTAGTGGCATCACACAGAGCTCCTATATTTTCATCTCAGAAGCACCCATAGGACTTCTAGTGTGTTAGTGGCATCACACAGAGCTCCTATATATTCTTCTCAGCAGCACCCATAGGACTTCTAGTGTGTTAGTGGCAGCAAACAGAGCTCCTATATTTTCTTCTCAGCAGCACCCATAGGACTTCTAGTGTGTTAGTGGCATCACACAGAGCTCCTATATTTTCATCTCAGAAGCACCCATAGGACTTCTAGTGTGTTAGTGGCATCACACAGAGCTCCTATATTTTCTTCTCAGCAGCACCCATAGGACTTCTAGTGTGTTAGTGGCATCACACAGAGCTCCTATATTTTCTTCTCAGAAGCACCCATAGGACTTCTAGTGTGTTAGTGGCATCACACAGAGCTCCTATATTTTCTTCTCAGCAGCACCCATAGGACTTCTAGTGTGTTAGTGGCAGCAAACAGAGCTCCTATATTTTCATCTCAGAAGCACCCATAGGACTTCTAGTGTGTTAGTGGCATCACACAGAGCTCCTATATTTTCATCTCAGAAGCACCCATAGGACTTCTAGTGTGTTAGTGGCATCACACAGAGCTCCTATATTTTCTTCTCAGCAGCACCCATAGGACTTCTAGTGTGTTAGTGGCAGCAAACAGAGCTCCTATATTTTCTTGTCAGCAGCACACATAGTACCTATAGTGTGTTAGTGTCAGCACCCATAGGACCTACAGTGTGTTGTGAGCACACATAGGAGCCCTATTTTTTATACTATATACACTACCGACTACAATGGCTGGAAGACCGCCAAGGAGAGGCAGAGCGTGCCGAGGCAAGAACACAGGGCAGGCAGGCTCTGTTTCTAGAGACAACAGTGCTGGCCGTGGACGTGGTCGTGCATCGTCATCAGCACGTGGCCATGGGACACGCTTGTCTTTGTTTTCGGCAGCTGGACATGTGGAGCCGCATCATGCCGAAGGCTTGGTAGAATGGATGACCAAGCCCTCCTCATCCTCCTCATCCTCTCTCACCCAGGCTCAGGGTACTGGCAGAGCAGCTGCCAACGCGTACTCAATGGCATCATCAGCCACCCCTTCCCTAGACCCACCATGTCCTCCTGAGGAGTCCCCCGAACTGTTTGAGCACAGTGTTGGGTACATGCTCCAGGAGGATGCCCAACGATTCGAAGGCTTGGATGATGATACCCAGCTTGAGGAAGTCAGTAGTGTGCGCGCAGAGAGAGGGGATGCTGAAGGACAGCAATCTGGCAGTACTGTTCCAGCAGCTGCCAGGTTTGCTCTAGTGGTGAAGAGGGAGGGGATGATGAGGTCACTGACTCCACGTGGGTGCCTGAAGGGAGAGAGGAGGAGGAGGAGGAGGAGGATGCGGCGTCACATGTCCAACGAGGCAGGATGCCCCCTGGAGGCCAGCTAGAGGCCAGCACAGCAACTGTACCACACCGCAGAGCTCCGCCTGTGCAGGGCGCTGCCTCTGCACGTTATCACAAAAGTTCTTTGGTGTGGGCCTTTTTTGAGACGAGTGCATCAGATCGCACCACTGCTATTTGCAATATTTGTCTCAAGCGTATCTCGCGTGGCCAAAACATCAGCCGCTTGGGCACCACAAGCATGAGCAGACATATGTCGACCTGCCATGCAGCTCGTTGGCAAGCACACATAAAAGACCCACACCAAAGAACAAAGCGGACCTCTCCTTGCTCCTCATCAGCTGGGATCTCCATCCCCACTATATCTTCAGTCCTCTCTGAAAGCTGCTCTGAGAGGACTGAAGGTGTAGAATTAGGTGTGTCACAACCAAGTACTTGCAGTACACCAACGTCCGATTGTAGCAGGCAAATTTCCCTGCCCCAGCTGCTGGACCGTCGAAAGAAGTATACTCCCAGCCATCCACATGTCCAGCGGTTGAATGCTAGCTTGGCTAAATTGCTAGCACTTCAACTGCTGCCTTTTCAGTTGGTAGACTCGGACCCCTTCCGTGAGTTTGTTCAATGTGCGGTTCCTCAGTGGCAGGTTCCCAAACGCCACTTTTTCTCACGGAAGGCGATTCCGTCTCTCTACCGGCATGTGGAAGGCAATGTCCATGCCTCGCTGGACAGGGCGGTCAGCGGTAAGGTGCATATTACCGCTGACTCATGGTCCAGCAGGCATGGACAGGGACGTTATCTTTCTTTCACGGCCCATTGGGTCACTCTATTGGCAGCTGGGAGGGATGCAGGACAAGGTGCAGTAGTGTTGGAGGTTGTTCCGCCACCACGCCTCCAAAATGCTACTACTGGTTGTGACACACCTCTCTCCTCCACCCCCTCCTCTTCTTCCTCCATGTCCTCTTCGAGTGCTCTGTCCTCGGAACCAGCGGTGCTCCGTAGGCGTACAAGGGGCTACGCGAGTACGCAGGCAAAAAGATGCCATGCCGTGCTTGCGCTGGTGTGTTTGGGGGACAGGAGCCACACTGGGCCAGAGGTTCTGGCAGCTCTGCAGGGGCAGGCCGAGAGGTGGTTGACGCCACGCCAGCTTAAGCCAGGAATGGTCGTTTCTGACAATGGCACCAACCTCCTCTCCGCCCTGCGACAGGGGCAGCTCACCCATGTGCCCTGTATGGCTCACGTCCTCAACCTGGTGGTGCAGCGGTTCTTGGGCAGGTTCCCAGGCTTACAGGATGTCCTGAGGCAGGCCAGGAAAGTCTGTGTGCATTTCCGCCGATCTTATAATGCCAGTGCTCGGCTGACTGAGCTGCAAAAGGAGCTGAACCTGCCCAAGAACCGCCTAATATGTGACATGCCCACCAGGTGGAACTCAACGTTGGCCATGCTGCAGCGACTGCACACGCAGCAGAGGGCCATCAATGAGTACCTTTGCGACTACGGCACCAGGACAGGGTCAGGGGAGCTTGGCTTTTTTTCCCCACGCCAGTGGAGCATGATCAGGGATGCATGCACTGTCCTCTCACCATTTGAGGAGGCCACGAGGATGGTGAGCAGTGACAGTGCATGCATCAGTGACACTGTACCTCTTGTCCACCTGTTGGAGCATACGCTGCGTGGGATAATGGACAGGGCACTTGAGGCAGAACAGAGGCAGGAAGAGGAGGACTTCCTTGCCTCTCAAGGCCCCCTTTATCCAGACAGTGTTCCTTCTGTCCCACCCATCACACAGGAAGAGGATGAGGATGAGGAGGAGGAGGAGGAGGAGGATTGTGTGAGCATGGAGGTGGAGCCTGGCACTCAGCATCAGCAGCAGCAGTCTTTTAGGGATGATGTACAGTCCCAACAAACCAGTGGACTTGTACGTGGCTGGGAGGAGGTGGCTGGCGATCATGTCATCCTCAGTGACCCAGAAGACTCCGGACAGAATGCCTCAGCTAACCTACGCTGCATGGCCTCCCTGATCCTGCAAAGCCTGCGGAAGGATCCTCGTGTTCTTCGGATCAAGGAGAGGGACCATTACTGGCTGGCCACTCTCCTTGATCCACGGTACAAGGGTAAGGTTGCGGACCTTATGTTGCCGTCACAGAGGGAGCAGAGGATGAGACATCTCAGGGAGGCCTTGCAGAAAGGTCTGTGCAACGCGTTCCCAGAAACTGGGAGGTTACAAACTCCTGGTCCTGGACGACGAGTTGCTGAGGCTTCGGTCAGTAGCAGAAGGAGCGGTGGGGAAGGTGGACGTCTGACCGATGCGTTCAGACAATTTTTTAGTCCGCAGCCCCAAGGTATGATCGGTTCCAGCAAGCATCGCCAGCGTCTGATATACATGGTGCAGGAATACCTAGGGGCAAGGTCAGACTTGGACACCTTTCCCACCGAAAATCCTCTGGCTTACTGGGTCCTGAGGATGGATCACTGGCCAGAGCTTGCACAGTATGCAATTGAGCTACTGGCCTGTCCTGCATCCAGCGTTCTTTCCGAACGCACATTCAGTGCTGCTGGAGGATTTGTCACTGATCATAGGGTGCGCCTGTCCACCGACTCGGTTGATCGACTGACCTTCATAAAAATTAATCAGTCTTGGATCACCACCAGCTACCAGACACCTGAAGCGGATATAACGGAATAATTTATAATGTCACATCCCTTCAAGACTGCCTATGCTGATGCTGAGTGACTGTCCTGTTATGTTCACTGACTATCCTCTTCCTCCTCCTCAATGATCCATGCCACCACACCAGTGCCTAAGGCACAATTTTTCAGCCCCTGTATAACAGGGGCGTGTAATTACAATTTTTTAAAAAGATGCTTCGCAACAGGTGTGACTGCTGTGCTCCAAGTACAGTATCTGTGAGGGGTTGCAGTGTTGTGGCACCAGCACCAGTGCCTAAGGCACAATTTTTCAGCCCCTGTTGGGGCGTGTAATTACAATTTTTAGGCAATGCTTTGCAACAGGTCTCATTGCTGTGCTCAGAGTACAGTATCTGTGAGGGGTTGCAGTGTTGTGGCACCAGCACCAGTGCCTAAGGCACAATTTTTCAGCCCCTGTATAACAGGGGCGTGTAATTACAATTTTTTAAAAAGATGCTTCGCAACAGGTGTGACTGCTGTGCTCCAAGTACAGTATCTGTGAGGGGTTGCAGTGTTGTGGCACCAGCACCAATGCCTAAGGCACAATTTTTCAGCCCCTGTTTAACAGGGGTGTGTAATTACAAATCTTGATCTAATAGTTCACAGCAGGGCCCATTCCTGCGCCCACCAAGAGTAACTATGAGGGCCTACAGTCTTGTGGCTACACCGTCCACCACCACCACCACCACCAAAGGCCCAATTTTTCTGCCCTGTTTAACAGGTGCATGCAATTACAAATCTTGATCTAATAACTCACAGCAGGGCCCATTCCTGCACCCACCAAGAGTAACTGTGAGGGCTTACAGTCTTGTGGCAACACCGTCCACCACCACCACCACCACCACCACCAAAGGCCCAATTTTTCTGCCCTGTTCAACAGGTGCATGCAATTACAAATCTTGATCTAATAACTCACAGCAGGGCCCATTCCTGCACCCACCAAGAGTAACTGTGAGGGCTTACAGTCTTGTGGCAACACCGTCCACCACCACCACCACCACCACCAAAGGCCCAATTTTTCTGCCCGGTTCAACAGGTGCATGCAAGTACAAATCTTGATCTATTAACTCACAGCAGGGCCCATTCCTGTGCCCACCAGTCTTGTGGCTACACCAACATCTAATAGGGCAAATTTCTGCAGAGTATATACGGCAGGCCCCTACTTTCAAACATCCAACTTACAAACGACTCCTACTTGCAAACGGCAAGAGAAAACAGGAAGTGAGAGGAAATCTACCCCTAGGAAGGGAAATTCTATCCTGTTAGATTTAATTTGGGAAAAAGGTATCTCCTCTCTACTGATGCTTTATCACCAATCCTTGTTTCAATTAAAACCCCACTTTTCCAAAAACATTTGTCATTGGGACGGAAAGTGAGGTGACATGTTCTGAACAGATGTGCAAAGACAGCAAATGTTACAGGGGTGATAACCCCTCCCTATGTTCTCCAAAAAGCTTAAAAATAGATTTTTTTGGGATGGAGCTACACTTCATAATGTACCTGTTCAGATTCTACTTAAGAACAAACCTACAGTCCGTGTCTTGTTTGCACCACCTATATACTGCTGTTCAGAGTATATAGGGTTGTAGGTATAGGGTTTTATTTTGGGTGCGGGGTCCCCCTTAATATTCATACAAGACCCAAAGGGGCTGGGGTGGGGGGGGTGATGGGGTAGCCATGCCATTTTTCTCAAGGATTTTCAGCCATATGGCGGCCAGGACAAGACATGACATTAAAGCCGCAAGTGGTTTTAAATGGCTTCTTTTTTTCCTTTACAAATGTCATTTTGTGCAAGGACAGTTCTAAACACGGGAAACACATGCCACTTCACAGGCATACTTTAGACACCCCCCAGGTACCATATTTAAAGGAAAATTTCACTTTTTTTTTTTCACTTTATGCATCATTAAAATGACTGCTCCCGAAAAAACGTTAGTTTTTAAAATTTCTTTTTGCATTGATATATGTCCCCTGGGGCAGGACCCGGGTCCCCAAACCTGTTTTATGCGTTAACATGCATATTGGCTGTTGTAATTAGCAATTTTGATTTTGAACGTTCGCGTCCATTATAACGAATAGGGTTCGAAAATTCACGCGAACTTTCGGTCCGTTCGAAGGTTCTGGTGCGAACCGAACTCGGGGGTGTTCGGCTCATCCCTAGTCCCAACCATAATAATGGGAGCAGCACCCAGGATAGGTCCCAACCATAATAATGGGAGCAGCAGCCAGGATGGGTCCCAACCATAATAATGGGAGCCATTCCGTGGATGGGTCCCAACCATACTAATGGGAGCCATACAGAGGACGGGTCCCAACCATTATAATGGGAGCCGTACCGAGGACAGGTCCCAACCATAATAATGGGAGCTGTACCGAGGAAGGGTCCAAACCATACTAACGGGAGCCGTACCGAGGACGGGTCCCAACCATAATAATGGGAGCCGTACCGAGGACGAGTCCCAACTATACTAATGGGAGCCCTACCGAGGATGGGTCCCAACTATAATAATGGGAGCCGCACTGAGGATGGGTCCCACTCCCAACTAGGGATGAGCTTTATGTTTGAGTCAAACTCATGTTCGACTCGAACATTGGCTGTTCGCCCGTTCGGCGAACAGCAAACAATTTTGGGTGTTCGCAGCAAATTCGAAAGCCGCGGAACACCCTTTAAAAGTCTATGGGAGAAATCTAAAGTGCTAATTTTAAAGGTTAACATGCAAGTTATTGTCATAAAAAGTGCTTGGGGACCTGGGTCCTGCCCCAGGGGACATGTATCAATGCAAAAAAAGTTTTAAAAACGGCTGTTTTTTCGGGAGCAGTGATTTTAATAATGCTTAAAGTGAAACAGTAAAAGTGAAATAATCCTTTAAATTTCGTACCTGGGGGGTGTCTAAAGTATGCCTTTAAAGTAGCGCATGTTTCCCATGTTTATAACGGTCCCTGCACAAAATGTAATTTCTGAAGGAAAAAAAAGTCATTTAAAAGCACTCGCGGCTATAATGAATTGTCGGTCCTGGCAATACAAACAAAAGTCATTAAAAGTCATTGAAAAAAAAAATGCGCGGGGATCCCCCCAAATTCAATTACCAGGCCCTTCAGGTCTGGTATGGATATTAAGGGGAACCCTGCATCAAGTTAAAAAAAAATGACATGGGGTTCCCCCCACATATCCATACCAGGCCCTTCAGGTCTGGTATGGATTTTAATTGGAACTCCACGCCAAATTAAAAAAACAATTGCGTGGAGTTCCCCCCAAAAATCCATACCAGACTCTTTACTCGAGCACGCAACCTGGCAGGTCGCAGGAAAAGAGGGGGGGACAAGAGAGCGCCCCCCCTCCTGAACCATACCAGGCCACATGCCCTCAACATGGGGAGGATGCTTTGGGGGTCTCTGACCCCTCAAAGCACCATGTCCCCATGTTGATGGGGACAAGGGCCTCATCCCCACAACACTTGCCCGGTGGTTGTGGGGATCTGCGGGCGGGGGGCTTACCAGAATATGGAAGCCCCCTTTAACAAAGGGGACCCCCAGATTCCGGCCCCCCCTATGTGAATTGGTAACGGGTACATTGTACCCCTACCATTTCACAAAAGAAAGTGTCAAAATTTTTAAAAACCACTCAGACACCGTTGTGAAAAGTCCTTTATTAAAAATAAAAAATAAAAAAAGCCATTCCAGCGTTGTAATGCAGTCTGTCCAGCGATGATCCATGAATCATTCTCCAGCGATGCGGCGAGTCTCCAGCGATGAACAACGCACATCTTCCCTGCACCGGAGCCTCCCGGCTAATGACACGCAAGCAGTGTTGACAGTTCTTTTATAACCGAGGTCGGAAACCCCCATGACGTGTTAGAGGGGGCGGGGTTACCCGTCACGTCACAGGGGTTTCCGACCTCAATTATAAAAGAACTGTCTACACTGCTTGCGCGTCATTAGCTGGGAGGCTCCGGTGCAGGGAAGATGTGCGTCGTTCATCGCTGGAGACTCTCCGCATCGATGGAGAATGATTCATGGATCGTCGCTGGACAGACTGCATTACAATGCTGGAATGGCTTTTTTTGTTTTTAATAAAGGACTTTTCACAACGGTGTCTGTGTGTTTTTTAAAATTTTTGACACTTTATTTTGTGAAATGGTAGGGGTACAAAGTACCCATTACCAATTCACATAGGGGGGGCCAAATCTGGGGTCCCCTTTGTTAAAGGGGGCTTCCAGATTCCGATAAGCCACCCGCCCGCAGACCCCCACAGCCACCGGGCAAGGGATGTGGGGATGAGGCCCTTTTCCCCATCAACATGAGGACATGGTGCTTTGAGGGGTCACAGACCCCCAAAGCATCCTCCCCATGTTGAGGGCATGTGGCCTGGTATGCTCTCTCGTCCCCCCTCTTTTCCTGTGACCTGCCAGGTTGCGTGCTCGGATAAAGGGTCTGGTATGGATTTTTGGGGGGAACTCCACGCTATTTTTTTTAAATTTGGCGTGGAGTTCCCCTTAAAATCCATACCAGACCTGAAAGGCCTGGTTATTGAATTGGGGGGGGACCCCACGCATTTTTTTTTTTTTTATCAATGACTTTCAATGACTGTTCTCTGTATTGCCGGGAGCCGACAATTCTTTATAGCCGCGAGTGCTTTTAAATGACTTTTTTCCTTCAGAAATGTCACTTTGTGCAGGGACAGTTCTAAGCACGGCAAACAAGCACTACTTTACAGGCATAGTATACACCCCCCAGGTATGAAATTTAAAGGAATATTTCACTTTTATTGTTTCACTTTAAGCATTATTAAAATCACTGCTCCTGAAAAAAATGCAGTTTTTAAAACTTTTTTTGCATTGATACATGTCCCCTGGGGCAGGACCCGGGTCCCCAAACACGTTTTATGACAATAACTTGCATATAAGCCTTTAAAATTTGCACTTTAGATTTTTCATGTTCGAGTCCCATAGACTTTAACGGTGTTCGGATGTTCGAACAAATTTATTGCCTGTTCGCATGTTCTGATGTGAACCGAACTGGGGGGTGTTCGGCTCATCCCTACTCCCAACCATAATAATGGGAGCAGCACCGAGGATGGGTCCCAACCATAATAATGGGAGCTGTACCGAGGATGGGTCCCTACAAATGAACATATTTTTCGATAACCAAACCCATATAAGTACCCTGCCGACTGCCACGACAATGCCCCCAGAACACGGTCCATCTCAGACCCAAACCACTGAACACGGTAAGGGCGGGAGGGTGGACAGTTGTCTCAAGCACGCTCTCCTCCGAATGAAGACCTGAGACCCTCCTACAGATCTCCTCTTTGTTCAGCCCCACTTATTACCGCCCACTCCACCAATCATAAACAGTTGCAAAAAAGTATGTGAACCCTTTTGGAATGATATGGATTTCTGCACAAATTGGTCATAAAATGTGATCTGATCTTCATCTAAGTCACAACAATAGACAATCACAGTCTGCTTAAACTAATAACACACAGAGCATTAAATGTTACCATGTTTTTATTGAACACACCATGTAAACATTCACAGTGCAGGTTGAAAAAGTATGTGAACCCCTAGACTAATGCGATCTCCAAGAGCTAATTGGAGTGAGGTGTCAGCCAACTGGAGTACAATCAATGAGATGAGATTGGAGGTGTTGGTTACAGCTGCCCTGCCCTCTAAAAAATACACACCAGTTCTGGGTTTGCATTTCCTGATGTGAATGATGCCTCGCACAAAAGAGCTATCAGAAGACCTACAATTAAGAATTGTTGACTTGCATAAAGCTGGAAAGGGTTATAAAAGTATCTCCAAAAGCCTTTCTGTTCATCAGTCCACAGTAAGACAAATTGTCTATAAATGGAGAAAGTTCAGCACTGCTGCTACTCTCCCTAGGAGTGGGTGTCCTGTAAAGATGACTGCAAGAGCACAGTGCAGACTGCTCAATGAGGTGAAGAAGAATCCTAGAGTGTCAGCTAAAGACTTACAAAAGTCTCTGGCATATGCTAACATCCCTGTTAGCGAATCTACGATACGTAAAACACTAAACAAGAATGGATTTCATGGGAGGATACCACAGAGGAAGCCACTGCTTTTTTTGCAACTGTAAGTGCTATTTGAATAATGCTAAACTGCCCAGAAACACCTTCCCCATGCCAAATCCCTTTTAACCTTGTCATGCTGGCCCTGAGTTTATTATTTTTCTTTTCTGACTTCGGGCCTTTCTTTTATTTAGCAGCAAATTTAATGATTTAAGTGAAATCAGAATCAAATTGCACCATGCAGGCTGCTTAGGCAAAATGTGCTGAAATTATATGTGAATCACATGGCTTTGTTGGTCGTCAGAATACAATAATTAATGTTGCTGGCTATAGCCGGGGGCACTGATCGTTCATGAAAAATATGTCAGGTTGGTTGCACACCAGTACATGGATCAAAATTTGTCCGGTCCCTGTTGAATCAGCTGAATTTCGATCCATGTATGGCTGGCTTTAAAGATATAAAGGCTTGTTCTTTTTAGTTTAGAAATGCATTGTATACTTACCTGCTCTGTGCAGTGGTTTTGTCCCCACCTGGCAAACAGTTTGTTATGGGGGCACCCCCTCTCTCCTCATTGGCTCACTGACTTTGATTGACAGCAGCGGGAGCCAATGGTGCACCTCTGCTGTCTCAGCCAACAGGAGGGAGAGTCAAGGCTTTCGTGCAACATTGCTGGCTCAAGATAGGGCTTAGGTAAGTATTAGGGGGGCTGAGGGGGGCTGCTGCATAAAATGCATTAAAGCGGACCTTCAGTAATTTTTTCAACTTTCCATCAAATAAATCTTCTGTCCTTGTTGTTTTAACTTTGGATAGTAAAACTTTTTTTTTTTTCTGCCAGTAAATACCTTATACAGCCCACTTCCTGTTTCTTGTCTAGTCATTAGCCTAGGCTTATGACATCATGCACAGATCTCTCTCTCACTGACGTGAGAGCTTGCTGGAAGGGAGGGGGTGAGTGATAACAGGGCAAATGAGAGCTACAGAGCTGGAGGTGTGCCTCTGTGTGTCTGTGTAAATCTAGAAAGTGAACAGGCAGCAGCTTCAGACAGATTTAGTGGAGGGAGATTTCTGCAGCATATTTGGCAACTGGCAAGTACAGAACCACAGTATATATAAAATAATATGCAAAGTGGTTGGAGGGAAGCTTCAGAATGGCAAATACGTTATTAATACAAATTATGTGAGCAGACTGCAGTTCCTCTTTAGGGTAAAAAACCTTCTGCCTTTAGAACCACTTTAAGAAACTACAAGACACACGTCAGCAACATTATAATAGACACACACTCACACAGCAACTTTCCACTAAAGGACGTTCAATTAAGCATGTACTTAATGACATCAAACTATACACTATATTAGCAGTACTAATATGAAATGGAAAAATACCGCGCTAACCTAATAAGTACCTAAAAATAAAGGAAAAAACAGCAGCAGCTCAAAACATGCGATGACATCTAGAAATAGCAAATAATATAATAGAAGCTGCGCTAATTTTTTTTTATATAAACCAGTGATCGTGGTAGATAGGAAAATTTAATAAACCACTCCACCTGTGAAATAAAAAAATATTGAATAAGAAAGTGAACAGTCCTCAGAGGATCTAAGGGAATGATCCAATAGTCCCATAAAAATAAAAATGAAGCCTTATTGGAAAACACCACTGATTAATAGATGTAGGAAGAGTGAACTCTCAATGATGACACCACCAGCAACCGTGCACCTCCACCACATGAATTGCGCACTTACCGAAAAGCAAGCTTAAAAAAGCCTGTATTGTAGATCGCTCTCCGGATCTATGTCCTGTAGCAGTTCACAGGGGTAGGGTGGAAGGCGGACCAATTAGGCTCAGATCTCCAGACACTCAAGGTATAACATCAATCGTGTGCCCAAAAAAGTGAAGAAAAGCTCTCCATAGCGTAAATCAGATTAATGAAAATTTGTTAAAAGATAAAGGTTGCACTTACAAGAAGCGAAGATAAAATCGTCCATAAAAATTTTGCCGGCCGGCTTGCAGACACCCGTCCGCTCACAAGGTACACCGTAATGACGTCAGCACGTCAATCTCCCAATGTACGTTTCGTCACAGAATGACGTTGTCTTATATCAGCAGTACTACCTAGGCTTTCTATCACAGATAACCACACATAAAAAAGCGATGCTCCCTTTCCAATGATGCATCCATGGCTGGATGACCGGTGCTCAGGCACGGATTGCGGAACGCTTAAGATCTGTTGAGAAGGAAGATAACCAACACCACAGACAAATGACCTTACTCATTAGTAAGGCGGTTATGATGGAAACGCATTGACTGTTTGCGCTGCACACACTGATGTCTTAGGCCGGCCATACATGGTTCGAATCTTGGTCGGTTCAGCAGGAACTTGCCGAGATTCGAAGCGTTAATGGGCAGACTGAATGTACCAAGTTGAACCAGGCTGCCTGATTCTCCTACAATTATCGCTAGCCACTGCAATAGCCACTAGCAATGATCACTGTGTTCTCCCCTGCGGGGACGGCTTCCACCCACGGGAGCAGACAATTGCTCGGCAGGAGGGATTCCCCTGTCAGCACTGTCTGTGTTGATGGGGAAATTGTGCAAAGAAATTTGCACCGTGTTTAGACTGCCTTAATAAAGCTGATGTCCTTCTGCATTTGACCGTGGAGCTGCCGATCTTTCTTATCTCCTATCTTTGTCTTTGTAAAGCGAAGGGCTGGCACATAGCAAACCAACTCTTATTGGTAATTGTAAGCCTCCCACAGTTTCCACAGACTGCTAATGGGTTGGGTTTACCCTCCAACCCATGCTTGACCTGAACCCAAAGCTCATCCCTAATGTTCAGAGGCCAGAAAGTGCATTGTTGGTAGTTGGTGGTTGTGGCAGCAAGCAGTCACATTAGTTCACTGTGTCCAAAAACTGCTAATGGGTTAGGTTTGCCTTCAACCCATGCTTTTCCTGAACCCAAAGTTCATACCTATTGTTAACCTTGTGCAGTGACAGAACACACTAACCTGGATTTAAGGTGACGGAGGCTAAAATGTCTGACTGCTTGGGCATTGTGCCAGGTTGGGGAAGGGTAGTAGGTACATGTTGAGCATTCAACAGCCCTTTATGATACAGGATACTTTTTTTTGTTCACAAGAAAGATACAGGAAGCATTAATTATAGCATTAAAATTGCATGTTTTGTAGCAGTAGGCTCTTAGTATTATAAAAGTAAGATTTTATTATCTGCAAAAATGTATGGTCGCAAAGTAGCAGAGTATGATATCATAGACTGGATTTGCTGAAATAACAGCACGCGTTGTTGGAATTTGTTCATTAAATTTATGGTGAAATCTTTTTTTCCATTTCTGAGTGCCAGTCTCTAACCTGCCATGCCAGCTGGACTCCAGAAAGCAATAAAGCGCACATTAAAAAACAACTATATTGGAGTGGAGTTGGTGAGACGCTTCCTCCAGAAATACAGAAGAATGAATGTAACCCTTGGCAATGCAATGCTTGGACACACCAGGGGAGGAAGGAACACTTCACTGTGTTGCAACAAATGATACATCCCTCTATGGTATTCCAAAAGACAAATGGGAAGGAGACGTGACCTCCCATAGTGATTGTTGATGTATTAGGGGAAAGCATATAGTAAATCTTTTGTTGTAACCTGTGGTTTTGGGTTTGGTTGGCACCACATTATGACATCACAGTGATTCATCTAGTGATTTACAGATATTATGGTTTGTTTTCAGTGGGAGTAGAGCTAAAAGAATGAGACCTTCTCCTTAGAAATAAAAATGTATGCAGTGAGTAAGGTGTCTGGTTGGGGAAAAACTCTTTTAAGCATTATTTGTATCTAAACAGGTCACGGAACCTATACCACTTAATAAATCAAATTAGCTTTACATGATAGCTTGGTGCTGTTGATTTTAAAGTGAGACTTAAGACGTTGAAGACTAGTGAAAATAGTGATGTATAACTATTACCTAGCATTAAAAAAGTCCCTACATTAAGGTACCCACACACTTAACCACCTTAATACTGAGCACTTTCGCCCCCTTCCTTCCCAGACCAATTTTCAGCTTTCAGCGCTCTCGCACTTTCAATAACAATTGCGCGGTCATGATACGCTGTACCCAAATTAAATTTTTATCATTTTGTTCACACAAATAGAGCTTTCTTTTGGTGGTATTTATTCACGACTCCGCTTTTTATTTTTTTGCGATATAAGCGAAAAATAGCGGAAATTTGGAAAAAACACAAGAAAGAAATCCAATAAAATCGAATTTTGTCATAAATTCAAGCCAAAATATACTCTGCTACATGTCTTTGGTAAAAAAAAAATCCCGTTAAGTGTATAATAATTGGTTTGTGTGATCACGGACAGATGTGCGCAGATGAACATGTACAGATGTGCGCAGGTGATCACGGACATATGTGTGGAGATGATCATTGGGACATGTGATTTTACTTTTACATATGTGGGGGACAGGTGTTTTTACTGTGTGGGGACATGTGTGTGGGGACATGTGTTTTGGGGACACTATTTTGGGGACTTTGTGTGTTTACATGTTGGGAAATGTGTGGGGACACTGGGTGGTTGATCGGTGTGTAAAAAGCTGTAAAAAACAGCTCATACACACTGATCACCAGCCGGCTGCAGCGATCTGCTCTCCTCTCCTCACTAACAACTTCTGTGTGAGGAGAGGAGAGCCGATTGCCTAGCAACCAGCTCTCTGTTTTCATCACATGACGGCTGCGATTGGACACAGCCGTCATGTGATCAGGAGGGCCAATCATAGAGCCCTCCTACCGATCGGAGATGCGCCGTGTCCGGGTGACACGAGCGCATCGGGATCGCGCCGCTGCGCGGGCACGCGTGCGTGTGATCCCCCTCCTTCTGAGGGACGTTCCTGAACGTCCACTCAGAAGGAGGAAGCACCCACCTTAGCCGTAAATGTACAGTGGCCGGGTGGGAAGTAGTTAAAAAGAGAGCCTGTCACCAACCCAAAAAATACAGTTAAAAGCATAGAAAACCCAAGTCTTTTAAATGTTTACTCTGTAGATTTTCCCATAAACTTGTAATGTGCTTCTAAACTTGCTACCAAATTGAATTACCTCTGTAAGAGTCAATTCCCTCTCCTTTTTTGCACATCATAGCCCTCTACTCCTTTAACTGTATTTAATTACTGTCTTACTGTATGTTGGCCCAGCTCCTTCCCCCCCCCCTTACCTCCCTACATAACTTTTTATGTATGTAGCGGGGTCTCTAAATTAAGGTGGGACACCCAGGTGTGTAAGTACAAGAATAGTGGACCACTTGTGTTCGTGGTGGATTTGATGGTGCAATAATCTCCTTGGCCTCTGGGTGGTGAGGGTACCTGGAGGCTCAAGGTAGATTTGCCATTACAGTGCTAGCCTTTTTGTCCCTTTCCGGAGATGGTACGGCGAGGGTGGGTAACCTGCCGTGGTGTCGATGGAAGGAGATAAAAGGGGGAGACGCCCTAACCACGAGGTCTGTCTTCTGGAGGAAGTTCTTCACGTGCCCAGGCACCTTAGGCCTGGGTGCGGGTGGGTTCTGGATTCCGGCTCAGGTGCCCTAGGCCTGACCGGAATGGAGTCGGAGTCCATCCCAGGCACCTTCAGCCTGGGGTGAGGTACTGAACTAGGAGGTCTGGGGTCCAGTGACTTCGACTGGATCCCGTGAGGGTGGAGTCATCCGAGGGTCCCGGAGGTGAACGGGGCCCATGTCTGAGGTGAGGAGGCCGGGGAGGTTACCCGTCCGGAGAGTCTGGAGCAGCATCAACCCAGTGATGGATGGGCCTCTGGTAACTCCCTTGGAGGGACATCTTCCCCTGACAGGGGCCGCAGCGCAGCGAAGGTACTCCTATCTACGTTCCCTTGAGTCGCTGGTAGAGACTCTCAGATTCTAAGTACTTTCTAGCTAAATGCTATAGTAACCGCTGGCGAGATCGCAGTGGTTTAGTTGATAACCAGGATAGTGCCTCGACCTGCTCACCCCTGTATCAAAATGTTATCAAGTCGCAACCAGATGGCTACTGAAGCACTGTTTATTGTGAGATGTACAATAAAGCAAGAGTTGGACTGTGATCGGTGTGTGGAACTGTGGTTAATGGGAGCAAAGGGAAGTGTTGACAGAGCAGGACTGTATTCTAGAACAAAGCACATAGGCCCGAGGAAATATTTGGTGCTGGCCTTCACCTCACCCACAGCTATGGGGAGGACATGGGCCGTAGCGCATCTCACCCTGTCGTGTGACATACCCCTAGACAAAGGAGATGGGGTGAGGCCGCTACACGTGGGGGCTCGTCAGTCCGGGATGATATGTGTGTTAACTTTGGAAGAAGGAATGGCTGTGTCTGGACTTTGCTGCCCAGAGGAGTTCCGAGCAGGTCAGCCATGTGATTGGCCAAAGTGCATCCCTGCTCAAAGTCGTGGAAATGACCCTAGGACGGGAAAGGCCCATGCAGAGGAGCGAGAAGAGGGAGGAGTCCAGCCGTGTGAAGTACTACATGTGGGGGCTTTTATTGCACTGCGCCACGAGGCACCCCGTGACTGTACAGTTTGTGGGCGGAGCCTGAAGGAAGCCCGCGAAAACGTACAAGTCATGGGAGGAGTCTGGCCATGTGGAGGAACTCACGTGGAGACTTTGGCGCGTGGTCAGCGCGTGATGGAGCAGCAGATAGTCGGGATGGCCTCAAGCTCCCCGTGGATTCCGGTTCCCTACCCCACGAAGATGACTACGTTCGCTGCTCCCCTTACAGACACAGGGATAAGATTCAGGCCCCGAGGGCGGTTGGCTTTGTACTCGTGCAGGGACACGGAGGCCCTCATCGTGATCTGTCCCGGGTGTTCGGGACTGGTGGTCCACCTGAAGCCATTTGGGCGTTGCGAGGCATGCAAAGAGTTCTTGTTCGAGGTGGAGCCATCCACAGTAAGGCCCCAGGCCCTTCACCTCAACAGCCTCACAGGTACCGCTACTCTAGAAGGAGAGATCCAGGCCTTTGCGGAGGTTCCCGTACGCACTGACCAGGGCGACGTGACAGCCCAATCAGAGACTGAGAGAGAAAAATCCGAGGATGCTGCTTCGGTCACCACAGATTCTCTACTCCCACCTCTGAAGAGGAAGGTTGGCCTGGTGCAGGCCTCCTGTGGTCGTGGTCGAGTTTCACCCCGTCGCTTGCCTAGCCTGGATGGATCCGGTTGGAAGAGTCCTGGACATCCCAGTTCTACAAAAGGTCAAGGTGAGCCAGGGGCTGGGACTGTGGTGGTGGTTGGAGGTGTCGGGGGTCCACAGCCGGTGGAGCCCGCAAGGGAGGGTAGTACCACGTCTACCAGAGACTACCTTCCCGCCGAGATGTATGACACTTCCGACCTAGAGTCGCTGTCAGATTGTGGAGATGACGGGGAGATTGATGAACTGTTTCATCGGAAGGGCTGGGACAAATGCCCATTGCCTGTGTTACATGTACCGCAGGATTCCCCTATGTCAATAGGAGACAGCACGCCCCGGGTACAAGCCCCGGAGTCTACGAGGAAGTCTAGTCCTCAGAGTGCCTTCCCACAATCTACAACATCGCCCGTCTTGGTGGCAGAGGATGCAGCGAGCCTCACTACGAGCACCGAGAGAAAAGCCATTAGAGGTAGTGAAAGTACCTCGGCATCCGGAGGCCATCGTTCAACCCAGAGAAGGTGAGCGGGAAGCCATGTCTCCTTTGGCCAGATTGCAACGACTTTTCTCACAGAGAGTCGCCCGTGAGTATGGGTGGGAATATCCCTACTTGCCTCGGGACTTACTTTTTGAAGTTGAGGTCATACGCCAGAGATGGTATGACGAATTCGTTTGGGAAAAGCTCAAAGTGCCCCATGCACGAAGATATTTGTCCTGTTCGCCATCCGTGTCGAAAAAGTTTCGGGACTGCAGAGCAGACTGGATGTGGGGTCGCCATATCCACGCAGACAAGGTGCGCATCTGCAGGAAAGATGGAGATGATGCTGACTATTCAATTGAGGTTTTTGATAAACATCTGAAGCCCTTGTTCTTGCCTGACCCAAAGTTTTACTTGTGAGAAGAGACTCACTTGTTGTTCCTTTCCTACAATCTTCTGGAAAGTGTTCCTGCCGGAGCATCTGAACTGTGCCCTAGTTTTTTATTTGGTTTTTGTTTTCTACTCTTCAGGAGGGATGAGAGAAGTTTTTTTGTTGTTGTTCTCTCTTCCTCACAGTTCAAAGACAGACTTTGGGGTAGAATTAGTGTAGGGACGCAGGAAGAATGAAGATTGTACCAAGTGTCATTACCGTGGCACTGTCACTAGGTGGCAGTGTTGTGCAACGGCTGTTTGTTTTTTTCTCACACGCATCACTTTACTCATTGGAGCGAATGTGTCTATTGGTTGATGGACCCATTCATTCCAAATTAACACAAAAATGTCAGGATGTGGATTTCCTTGTGTGTTGTGTTTTTTTTTTCCCTCTGCAGGAGATTCGTCTGTCAAGACTACTGAGTATGGGGTGGTTCTTAGACAGTGATGGGAGGGATTGTATATGTGTACATGATAGATGTTTTAAGGAAAAGTTTTATTGTTATATATTCCCTTTCCCCTTGAGCAGGTCTTGGTATGGTTGAGGTTCAAAATTTTAGGGATTGCCTCTGGGGCTAAGCTTGTGTACTCACTTCTTGGGAGACATGAGTTCGCACCAGACGCTGGGGACCAGCGTCAAATCACAGAGGGGAGTATGTAGCGGGGTCTCTAAATTAAGGTGGGACACCCAGGTGTGTAAGTACAGGAATAGTGGACCACTTGTGTTCGTGGAGGATTTGATGGTGCAATAATCTCCTTGGCCTCTGGGTGGTGAGGGTACCTGGAGGCTCAAGGTAGATTTGCCATTACAGTGCTAGCCTTTTTGTCCCTTTCCGGAGATGGTACGGCGAGGGCGGGTAACCTGCCGTGGTGTCGATGGGAGGATATAAAAGGGGGAGACGCCCTAACCACGAGGTCTGTCTTCTGGAGGAAGTTCTTCACGCGCCCAGACACCTTAGGCCTGGGTGCGGGTGGGTTCTGGATTCCGGCTCAGGTGCCCTAGGCCTGACCGGAATGGAGTCGGAGTCCATCCCAGGCACCTTCAGCCTGGGGTGAGGTACTGAACTAGGAGGTCTGGGGTCCAGTGACTTCAACTGGATCCCGCGAGGGTGGAGTCGTCCGAGGGTCCCGGAGGTGGACGGGGCCCATGTCTGAGGTGAGGAGGCCGGGGAGGATACCCGTCCGGAGAGTCTGGAGCAGCATCAACCCAGTGACGGATGGGCCTCTGGTAACTCCCTTGGAGGGACATCTTCCCCTGATAGGGGCCGCAGCGCAGCGAAGGTACTCCTATCTACGTTCTCTTGAGTCGCTGGTAGAGACTCTCAGATTCTAAGTACTTTCTAGCTGAATGCTATAGTAACCACTGGCGAGATCGCAGTGGTTTAGTTGATAACCAGGATAGTGCCTCGACCTGCTCACCCCCGTATCAAAATGTTATCAAGTCGCAACCAGATGGCTACTGAAGCACTGTTTATTGTGAGATGTACAATAAAGCAAGAGTTGGACTGTGATCGGTGTGTGGAACTGTGGTTAATGGGAGCAAAGGGAAGTGTTGACACAGCAGGACTGTATTCTAGAACAAAGCACATAGGCCCGAGGAAATATTTGGTGCTGGCCTTCACCTCACCCACAGCTATGGGGAGGACATGGGCCGTAGTGCATCTCACCCTGTCGTGTGACATACCCCTAGACAAAGGAGATGGGGTGAGGCCACTACATGTAGTTTCTGGGAGAGGAGCTAAGAGGAATATTGTAGTGTCACTTGAGTGATAGCTCTGAATATGATGGGCTGCTGACATCACATCTAATATGGTAGCACCCAGTCCCAGAAGCAGTGTCAGAGCTTTTAGATGTCCAAAAAGGCTTTTACAATATGTTTCGTAAATATCATATGAGTCTCTTTAAATTGAAGAAGTTCGCAGCTTGTGGATGCTTTGCAAATGTTTTGTAGAAGCTTGTTGTGCATACTGCTCTTATACAAGCTGAACCACTGTGTGCAAGGCATTTAATTATTGTCTGTGCTGGCCCAGTTTCTTTGCCCCTCACCTCTCTACATAACCTTTTATGTAATGGTGAAGGAGGGGAATACTACAGATTGTCACTTGAGTGAGTCTATTAGGGCTTCTGAATTGATAGACAGAGATTTTGGTCCATAGAGACATGATATAATCACGCAGTTGCTGCAGATTTGTCGGCTGTACATCCATGATGCGAATTTCTCGTTCTACCACATCCCAATGGTGCTCTATTGGATGAGATGTGCGGAGGCCATTGGCATACAGTGACCTCATTGTCATGTTCAGGAAACCAGTGGTGAGATGATTGGAGCTTTGTGACATGGTGCATTATCCTGATGGAAGGAGCCATCAGAAGATGGGTACACTGTAGTCATAAAGGGATGGACATGGTCAGCAACAATACTCAGGTAGGTCGTGGCATATAAACGATGCTCAATTGGTACTAAAGGGGCCCAAAGTGTGCCAAGAAAATATTCCCCACACCAATACACCAACACCAGCCTGAACTGTTGATACAAGGCAGGATGGATCCATGCTTTCATGATGTTTATGCCAAATTCTGACCCTACCATCTGAATGTCGCAGCTGAAATCGAGACTCGTCAGTCCAGACAATGTTTTCCAATCTTTTATTGTCCAATTTTGGTGATCCTGTGCAAATTGTAGCCTAATTTTCCTGTTCTTAGGTGATAGGAGTGGCACCCGGTGTGGTCTTCTGCTGCTGTAGCTCATCTGCTTCAAGGTTTGATGTGTTGTGCGTTCAGAGATGGTATTCTCCATACCATGGTGGCAACGAGTGGTTATTTGCGTTACTGTTGCCTTTCTATCATCTCAAACTAGTCTGCCCATTCTCCTCTGACCTCAACAAGGCATTTTCCTCCACACAACTGCCGCTCACTGGATATTTTCTCTTTGGGACCATTCTCTGTGTAGTGGGTAGTTACATTTAGGGGGAAGCATCTGAGTGGTAACTAGGCACAGATGCACTAATTGTAAGGTTTCATGGACCATTTCTGTCCCTGGGAGATGGTACTGGTGTGTAGTTCCCTGGGGATTATAAGTGGCGCTGTTGCCATGGGCCCGGGTTGAACCGCAGTGCAAGGTTGTGCCTTTTTTTGTCCCCTCTTGGCAGCAGTACGGCAGGGCGGGGAACCTGCTGTGCCTGTCGGGGGATGATCTAAAAGGGGGCGGCCATCTTCCAGAGGGGTGGGTTTCGCGCTCAGGCACCTTAGGCCTGGGTGCGTGTGTGTTGCCTCCGGGTGCCCTAGGCCCTGAGGCCTAGTCGGGTTGTCTCTGGGTGCCCTTGGCCCGGAGACGGAGCTGCTGTTTCATCTCAGACACCTTCAGTCTGGGGTGAGGTACTTTGGAGAAAGGCCAGGAGCCCAGCAGCCTTCGGCTGGGATCCGCCGGGGACCGAGACTCCCAGGAATCTGCCTTGCGAGGGGACCCGTATCCAGGACGAGGAGGTCAGGGAGGTGACCCTTTCTGAAGACCCAGCGCAGAGTCGTGGTGACAAATGGGGCCTCTGGTAACTCTCCGGAGGGATGTTCTTATCCTGTAAAGGGCCAGTATACTAACGGAAGGAAGTGTGTGTTCTTTAAGTCACAGTGGCAGTGACACTACGCACCCAAGGTCAGTGGCGGTGGCTTTCATCTTTTCCACAAGGTCAGAGGCAGTGACCCACTTCATGGTCTGTGGAAGAGACCGTGCGCCAAGCCTGTTCGTGATAATCGGAACAGGAGAAAACCCAAATTCAAGTTTGTGCCTGGACCTCCTCCCACCTTATCTGACCTGTGTCTTGTCCCAACCTGTCTGCTCTCAAAGAGACTGTTTATTGTGCAAAAAATAATAAACAAGAGTTGGACCTTTCAGTTGGCATGGACAGTTGCTTACTGGGGAGAACTAAAGACTTGTTTCTGACTACTGCAGAAACTAGGACAGCACTGGAGGTTTTTAAACACGGGCTTGTGGTGCGGTGAGCCTCATTCTTTCCTGCGGAGGAGCCAAGAAGAAGAAAAGCAGGTAAAGTCTGGGGTTGGTGCGCTACACGTGGGGGCTCGTCCGGGATGTGTTTGCGGCCACAGAGTGAAAACCCCCCCAGAAGCTGAACTTTTATTCCCCAGTGAAGTTCCGTGAAGGTCGGCGATATTTAGAACTGCGCCACGAGGAGAACCCTGACTGCGTAGTTTGTGGGCGTGTCTATTCAGAAAAGCCCGCGAGCGATGGAGGAGATGGGAGGAGTCTGACCATGTATGGAGTTACACGTGGGGACTTTGGCGCAAAAAGGTCAGTGCGCGATGGAGCAGCAGATGGTCAGCATATCGTCTCATGCATCATGGGTTCCAGCTTCTACAACCGTGAAAATGACCTCATTCGCTGCTTCGCTTACGGATACAGGGATTTGGCTCAAGCCCCGGGGAAGATTTGCCCTCTACGTGTGCAAGGACGTGGAGGCCCTCTGTGTGATTCGTCCCGGCTGCTCGGGACTGGTGGTTCATCTGAAGCCATTCGGGTGATGCGAAAGCTGTAAGGAGTTTCTGTTCGAGGTGGAGCAACCTACAGAGAGGCCTCGGGCCTTCCACCTCAATTGCCTTACGGGCGCCACCACTCTGGAAGGAGGAATCGAAGCTTGTACAGCCACCCCTGCGCGCACTGACGAGACTTCGGAGGAAGTCACAGAGGAGATCTCTTTAGCAAGTGAGAAACCAGAGGATGCTGATCGGTAACAACAGAGTCTTTTCTCCCACCGCCCAAGAGGAAGATGGGTCTTGTGAAAGCTTCCCGCTGCCGTGGTGGATCAACGCCCCAGCGCTTACCCAGAACGGATGTCTCTGAAGGGAAAAGTCCCAGACGTCCGAGTCCTTCTTCAAGCCGAGGTAAGCCAGGGGGAGAGACTTTGTTAAAGGCCCCTAACCCTGGGGATTCACATGCTAGTCAGTTGGCCAGAGGGGGTGAATCGTCCTTCACCAGGAATTACTTCCCTGCGGAGGAGTACGATACCTCTGACCTAGAGTCCGTCTCAGATGCTGGTGATGACGCCGCAATTGACGAACTATTTGAGAGGAAGGGATGGGATAAGATGCCCCTGCCCTTGTTCTGTAAGCCTAGGGACTCACCCATGTCTACTGGGGAAAGTACACCCCGGGTGGTGGCTTCCGAGCCTGAGGAGGGATCTGTCCCCTTGCCTGCCCTTCCACCGTCGGGAGCACCTGCTTCCGCCACTATTGCTACTACGAGACAGATGTCACTGCAGGCCCCAGCAGCTGGCCCGGAGGCAGTTAAAGTGCCTCGGCACCCAGATGCTGTTGTTTTGCCTGGCGCTGGAGACCGCGCTACTATGCCACCGCTGTCCCGTTTACAGAGACTCTTCAATCAGAAGGTTGCCAGTGAATATGGGTGGGAGTATCCGTACTTACCCAAATAGCTTTAGTTTGAGGTTGAGGCCTGTAGAGATCGGTGGTACTCTGAGTTTGTGTGGACACACATTAAGGCACCCCAGGCCAGAAGGTATTTTTCGTGTTCACCTGCCGCCACTCTGCGGTTTAAAGACTGCAAAGCTGCTTGGATGTTGGGTCGGCACATTCATGCGGACAAAGTGCTTATCTGCCAGAAGGACAAGGACAATGTGGAGTATCACATAGATACCTTTGACAAACATTGGAAGCCGCTGGTGTTTCCTGACCCACACTACTATTTGTGAGAGACCAGACTCTTGTGTTTTGCGTTTGAACTTTCTTTTTCTCTCCAGGAACTTTGCCCCATGTTAAAGGGTATTTTACTCTTTGGAGGAGCGGGAGCTGTTGCTGTTTGATGTTCTCCCTTCTTTTCCCACCCCAAAGATAACAAGGACTTTGGGGTTGTAGTTAGTTGAGGGCCACAGTTCACAGAGAAGAGAATTTCCTTGCCATGAACGGGTGTTCTGACCGCAGCACTACCACTAGGTGGCGGTGTTGCGCAACTGTTATATCGTAAGCCTTACACTGCACTTACTTTTAGAGTGAAGGGGTTTTGTTTAGGGAGGAACCTATTCGTTCTAACTTACACATTATTAAATTATGTGTTTTTCTTTTTTCCTCTGCAGGTGAACGACAAGCAAGACTGCTGAGTATGGGGTGGGTCTTAGCTAGTTCTGTGGGAGGGAACTGTAAAATTTTATTGTAATGTTTGAGTGACTTTAAAATGTTTTATACATATGTACACCCTCATTCCCATCTGTGTTTCTTTCCTTTCCTGTGTTAGGTTCCGGCACAAACAAACAAAATTTTAAATTGTCATTTTTTTTAGTTTGTCTCTGGATCTGGCTTATGTTGACTCTGGTTTCGGAGGTATAAATTGGTTTCAGACACTGGGGACCAGTGTTCACAAGTGAGGGGGATGTGTAGCGGGTGGTTACATTTAGAGGGAAGCATCTGAGTGGTAACTAGGCTCAGATGCACTAATTGTTAGGTTTCATGGACCATTTCTGTTCCTGGGAGATGGTACTGGTGTGTTGTTCCCTGGGGCCTATAGGTGGCGCTGTTGCCATGGGCCCGGGTTGAACCGCAGTGCAAGGTTGTGCCTTTTTTTGTCCCTCTTGGCAGCAGTACGGCGGGGCGGGGAACCTGCTGTGCCTGTCGAGAGAGGATATAAAAGGGGGCGGCCATCTTTCAGAGGGGTGGGTTCCGTGCTCAGGCACCTTAGGCCTGGGTGCGTGTGTGTCGCCTCCAGGTGCCCTAGGCTGTTCCATCTCAGACACCTTCAGTCTGAGGTGAGGTACTTTGGAGAAAGGCCCAGGGCCCAGCAGCCTTCGGCTGGGATCCGCCAGGGACCGAGACTCCCAGGGATCTGCCTTGCGAGGGGACCCATATCCAGGACGAGGAGGCCAGGGAGGTGACCCTTTCTGAAGACCCAGCGCAGAGTCGTGGTGACAGATGGGGCCTCTGGTAACTCTCCGGAGGGATGTTCTTGTCCTGTAAAGGGCCAGTTTACTAACGGAAGGAAGTGTGTGTTCTTTAAGTCACAGTGGCAGTGACACTACGCACCCAAGGTCTTTTCCACAAGGTCAGTGGCAGTGACCAACTTCATGGTCTGTGGCAGAGACCGTGCGCCAAGCCTGTTTGTGATAATTGGAACAGGGGAAAACCCAAATTCAAGTTTGTGCCTGGACCTCCTCCCACCTTATCTGACCTGTGTCTTGTCCCAACCTGTCTGCTCTCAAAGAGACTGTTTATTGTGCTAAAAAGAATAAATAAGAGTTGGACCTTTCAGTTGGTGTGGACAGCTGCTTACTGGGGAGAACTAAAGACTTGTTTCTGACTACTGCAGAAACTAGGTCAGCACTGGAGGTTTTTAAACACTGGCTGCAAGCAGGCCCGAGAAACTAACACCGCTCAACCTCCCCATTCAGGAGGGTACGGGCTTGTGGTACGGTGTGCCTCAGTCTTTCCTGCGGAGGAGCCAAGCAGAAGAAAAGCAGACAAAGTCTGGGGTTGGTGTGCTACATCTGTAAACCCTAGAGATGGTTGTGTATGAGAATCCCAGTAGATAAGCAGTTTTTTGAATACTCAGACAAGCCCGTCTGGCACCAACAACCATGCCACGTTCAAAGTCACTTGAATCCCCTTTCTTCCCTATTCTGATGCTCAGTTTGAACTTCAGCAAATCGTCTTCACCACGTCTGAATACCCAAATGCATTGAGTTGCTGCCATGTTATTGGCAATTTGTGTTACCAAGCAGTTGAACAGGTGTACGTAATAAAGTGGCCGCTGATTTTATATCTTCCCTACACAACTTTTATAGACTTTTCATTGCCCACACCAAAATCAGAAAGTGCCTTTCTATGGTTCCCCTAGTCTTAAAGCGGAATTCCACCCAAAAATGGAATATCCGCTTTAGGGCAAGGTGACCCCCTGACGTGCCACATTTGGCATGTCATTTTTTTGGGGGGGAGCGGAAACCCTTTTTTTTAGAGGGCTCCAGCCCCCACCTCCTCCTGGGGCACCGCGGTGCCTCTCCCCCCTCCCTCTCGGCAATCATCTGGGACACGTCACAGGTTCCAGTGGATTGCTCGGCCAGTAACAGTGCGCAGCGCGGCTCGCGCATGCTCAGTGAGTGCCCGGCTGTGAAGCCACAGCTGGGCACCCACAGTGGCAATGCCGGCACCGCAGAGAGGAGGGGGAGAGGAGCGAGGCTTTGTTCCCCCTCATCGCTGGACCCCGAGACAGGTAAGTGTCCGATTTTTAAAAGTCAGCAGCTGCAGTATTTGTAGCTGCTGACTTTGAATAGATTTTTTTTTTAATAGGAACTCCGTTTTAATTCTGCCAGGAAACATAAAGAATGGGAATAGTTTAGGGCAGCACAGTGGTTAGCACTTCTGCCTAGCAGCACTGGAGTTTACATGTTCTCCCATGATGCTGGTAGGTTGATTGGCTCCTGTCTAAATTGGCCCTAGTATATGTATGTATGCATGTGAGTTAGAGACCTTAGAATGTAAGCTCCTTGAGGGCAGGGACTGATGTGATTGTACAATATATATGTAAAGCACTGCGTAAATTGACAGCACTATATAAGTACCTGCAATTAATTAATTTAATGACAGATTAGAGCTAGAGAAAAGAGACGGGTGGATTATTTTTCAATATAAAGCACCTGTGAGCAGGATGAATGACCATGGAACTTTCTATATCTCTTCAGGATTCCAGCAGCAACATTTTCTATGCAATAAACCTGCACCGAGTGCTATTTATTCATCATTTAGTTTCTTAGAGAGTGCAGTAATACTCTGGAATTTAACTTACTGATGTAGTAGCAGCAATTTCCATAGTTATATTATTCACTGATATGTTCTTGCTGCTTTCTGTAACATGCGAGAAGTTCACACATTATTTTTATCAGCTGGTGTAAATGTGTGGAATGGGTAGCAGGCTCTGGATTTAGTAACACATTCTGCATGAAGAGCTCCTTCTGTGTCTACTTGGAAACCTGAAGATAAACGTAAACTTATTTCATGGCCATCTGCTTATCGGAAGTTCAAAACAGCCAATTAAGCCATTCAATTGCGGAAAAAGATTTATATTTTTACGTACTTTCTCTATCTCTGGATATTATGTTGATGAAGCAGATTTCTAGTATAAAAGTGGACCCGTCAAGTTGCCTTTTTAGGAAGAAGTGACAGATTTCTTTTGATAGCCTACATGCAGGTCCTCTACAGCTTCTAAAAGGCTGCCATAGGTGTGCTCAGCCTGTTGACTAATGCCGCGTACACACCACCGTTTTTAACCACTTCCCGCCCCATCAATAGCAGATTGACGTCCGGGAAGTGGTTCTGTTATCCACACTGGAGGTCATATGACGTCCTGCGGGATAACAGCGCATCGCGGCGATCGGTGGAGCGGTGGGTCAGTCTGACCCACCGCTACACTGATCTCGGTAAAAAGCCTCCGGCGGAGGCTTTTTACCACGTGATCAGCCGTGTCCAATCACGGCTGATCACAATGTAAACAGGAAGAGCCGTTGATCGGCTCTTCCTCACTCGCGTCTGACAGACGCGAGTAGAGGAGAGCTGATCGGCTGCTCTCCTGACAGGGGGGGTTCACGCTGATTGTTTATCAGCGCAGCCCCCCCTCAGATACCCACACTGGACCACCAGGGAAGCCCCCCAGGACCACAGGGAAGCCCCAAGCATGTGGATGGCCCCCATGGCCATCCACATGTAGTAAAATAAAAATAAAAAAATATGCCAATCAGTGCCCACAAATGGGCACTGACTGGCACTATGATGGCACCACCTCAATGTGTGGTGGCTGGCATTGCTGGGCATCAGTGTCCATCAGTGCCACCTACTAGTGTCCATCAGCGCCACCTATCAGTGCCCATCCGTGCCCATCTGTGCCCATAAGTGCCCACCTATCAGTGCCCGTCCGTGCCACCTATCAGTGCCGCCTATAAGTGCCCATCAGTGCTGCCTATAAGTGCCAATCAGTGCCGCCTATGAGTGCCAATCAGTGCCACCTATGAGTGCCAATCAGTGCCGCCTATGAGTGCCAATCAGTGCTGCATACCAGTGCCACATATCAGTGCCCATCAGTGCCGCCTATCAGTGCCCATCATCAGTGCCCATCAGTGCCACCTCATCAGTGCCACCTCATTGGTGCCACCTCATCGGTGCCCATCAGTGTCGCCTTATCAGTGCCCGTCAGTGCCGCCTTATCAGTGCCCGTCATTGAAGTAGAAAAGGTACTTATTTACAAAAAAAATTAACAGAAACAAAGAAAAACGTCGTTTTTTTCAAAATTTTCGCTCTTTTTTTATTTGATGTGCAAAAAATAAAAATCGCAGAGGCGATCAAATACCACCGAAAGAAAGCTCTATTTGTGGGAACAAAATGATAAAAAATTTGTTTGGGTACAGTGTAGCATGACCGCGCAATTGTCATTCAAATTGCGACAGCACTGAAAGCTCAAAATTGGCTTGGGCAGGAAGATGTATAAGTGCATGGTATTGAAGTGGTTTTAATGTCATTGAAAAAAACGACGTTTTTCTCGACGTGATTCTTCTCAAGCCTGCCTTGCCTACACACGATCGTGAACAAAAAATGCTCCAACAAAGCGCGGTGACGTACGAAACATACGACGGCACTATAAAGGGGAAGTTCCATTCGGATGGCGCCATCCTTTGGGCTGCTTTTGCTGATCTCGTGTTAGTAAAGTTTGGTGAGAGATGATTCGCGCTTTTCAGCCTCGTGCTCTTCAGTCCATTACAGCGTGATGAATGTGCTATCTCCATTATGAACGCTAGTTTTACCAGAACGAGCGTTCCCGTCTCATCACTTGCTTCTGAGCATGCGCGTTTTTTTCACGTCGTTAAAGCCTACACATGGCTGTTTTTCACGACGAGAAAAACGACGACGTGAAAAACGACGAGAAAAAATAGAGCATGTTCCAAATTTTTAATGGCCATTTTTCACGTCGCTAAAAATGCTCTGGAGCCCACAAACGATCATTTTTAATGACCAAATTAAAAAATGCAATTTTTCTCATCATGAAAAACGGTTGTGTGTACGCGGCATTAGGGTTTGCACCCCAGAGCTCAAACACACATACATGTGTATGTATGTGTGTGTATATATATATATATATATATATATATATAAATATTCTCACACTTATAAATAAATGCAACCAACATTTTAAAATGTATTAAAACATGGACGATGTCAGTAGAGAAGTGGACGTGTCAATAGCACAGAGGTTGGTGTCAGTGGGACAGTGAATGGTGTCAGTAGAGCAGTGGATGGTGTTAGTAGTTTTTTTTTTTTATTATTTATTTTTTTTACAATTTTTTTATTTTATTTTTTTTTTTATATTTTTTTTTTTTACAAATTTTAGGAGCCCCAATGGGGGGCTTTGGTGAAATATCAGGGGTCTAAACAGACCCCTGATGTCTCACTTTTGAGACAGAGAATGGAATTGAGGACAGAAATTCCCCATATAGACAAGAGCACACACACCGCCTTAGGCAACAGAAGGAGGACACACCTGATTCAAGGTGCTAATCCCGGCTCACCACCGTCAGTAGAATAAGGTAGAACGAAATTGATTGCACACTGGAATCTAAAAGGTGCTAATGAAAAAATGTTTCCTTTATTGTCACACCAGACAAACTTGCAAGAAGTATTTAGTTGACGCGTTTCACACGAAAATAACATTTTTGTTGTGCTTGTTCACAACAAATGTTGCACGGCTCTTTTCGTGTGAAATGTGCCAACTAAATACTTCTTGCAAGTTTGTTTGGTGTGACACTAAAGGAATTTTTTTTTCATCAGCACCTTTTGGATTCTAGTGTGCAATCAATTAATTTCTACCTTATTCGACTGACAGAAATTCCCCAGTCTCTTCCTCTGCAGCCTCAGATGCACTAGACAGTGAATAAATGGGAAATGCTCTGTGTTGAGCAGCTTCCTGTTAATTTACAATCCGAAGCATAGTAAACAAAGTTTACTATGCTTCAGTTATGCATGGACACAGGAGCGATCTGTACCTATCAATCTGTGTTCATTCAGGGACCTGTAAATTAATTATTTATCAGCCCCTTCCCCTGCTATCCATCCTGAAACATCCCCCACAGCAGCCGGCAGTGCTGCGGGGAGGGGGGCAGGCAGCGGGGGGAATCAGCATCGCCGATTATTCCTCTTCCTTCTTCCTCTTCCAACCAGTGTTGAGACATTTATCCTGAACTTGCTGTCTGAATTATACTCTTACTTTCATTTGTCTAACTTTAAAATGTACCTCTCTAAGTCTGAGGCATTAAATATGTATGTTGAGGTAGATATCCCTCTAGCCAGCCTCACATCAAAGCAAATGATTTAGAAGTGATAATGGCAATCTCAGTCTGAGCTCCCACCAGGTTACACCCCCACTATATAAGTTCTGGGAGCATGGCCTGGTGGAAGCCCAGGATGAGGCTGCCATTATCACTACTAACAGGTTTGCTTTGCTCTGCGCCATACAGGGATATCTACCTGGAAATACAGTACAGTGGAACCTCGGATTACGAGTAACGCAAGTAAACGACCTATTCGCAATACGAGCACTTATTTTTTTTAAATCCTGACTCGGTTTGCGAGTGTTGTCTCGCAAAATGAGCAAGATTTAAGCCTCTGTGGTGTGCAGTACTGCATTTGACCAGAGATGCGGGGGCGCCGGATCCGATCGGAGCAGTTCGGAAATACTCAGAAACTCGGAAATACTGGGAAATACTCCATTCCCGAGTGTTTCCGAGCCTTTCCAAGGGTTTCTGAATGCAGCCGAACAGTCTCTGAGTATTTCCAAGTCTCTCCGGCACCCACCCCCCCCCCCCAACCTCTGGTCACATGCTTTATTGCATGCCATAGAAGTCAGTGTGGAACTAATTATTTACGTTTCCATTGACTTTGATGGGGAAACTCGCTTTGATATGTGAGTGCTTTGGATTATAAGCATTCTCCTGGTACGGATTATGCTCGTGTAGCGGACCCCCCAAAACTGGGGTCGCTATGCCTAAATTTAGGGGCTAGCCTGAGCAAATAGTTAGGCTCAGGCTGTTGGAATTCCTTAAATTGGCCTCTGCTCTGTTGTGATGTTGCCTGGCAGTACAGTTCCCTGTGACCTGTAGGTGGCCCTGTCGCCCAGGTCTCAGGTCGAACCACAGGTGGCATTGCAGCGCTATTGGGTGTCCTCTCTCGGCAGCCGCGCAGTGGGCGTGGTCTACCCACTGTTCATGCCAAGAGAGGGTACATAAGGGGCAGATGCCATGATTTAGAGAGAGTTCGCACCCTTTGGCCCTCCAGGCCAGGGGTGCGTGTGTGTGTGTTCGGTCCCGGGCACCTTTAGCTTGAGGCCTCATCGTTCCAGGTAGGCCCAGCACCTTTAGCTGAGGCCTACGCCAGAAAGCGGAATCCCAGGGTACCCTTGGGAGGGTGACGCGCTCTGAAGGAGAGGGAACCAGGGGAGGACCTAACCAGGGGATCGGTGAAGGAAGTCACTGTCTCGGGAGAGGCCTGGTTACCTGTCAGAGGGAAGGATTCCATTATCCGCCAAAAGCCTTGTAACTTGCCCTATTGGCATAAAAGTTCTCAAGTGTTACTAGCGCTGGGAAGTTCGGGACTAAGAGGTTCATATCCTGATCGTATCCTTAGGAAAAGAACTTAAACTGAATGTTTGTGCTCCACACCGGCTGCTAGGACCGTGAGAGGGGACTATCCGGGTGAGCAAAACCCACTCAGACTTGAGTGGCGACGAGGGTAATTAAGTGCCGTGTGCCTGAACTTGCCTCCTTGTCCAACTTTCTCTATCTCCAATCCTTCCTGTCAAATTGCAAGCAAGTAAAATAAACTATTTTATTGGGTTTAATACTGTCTGGACAATGGCCTTCTTGAAAGAGAGAGAGAATAGACTTTTCCCTACACTCTAGGGACGAGAACCAATGGAAAGAGGTAACTCGCTGCAGGACCCAAAACTATTAACACCGCTCACCCTCTACAAGATGGAGGATACTGGGCATGTGGCATGGTGTGTCCCATCTGCTGGCGGAGGTAAGCAGCGGAGTTAAGGATGTGTGTGCTACACTCGTAATCCAAGGTTCCACTGTACATTGATGTCTGGAGCTGGAATGAGCTCCCTCCCCAGCCAGCACTCACAGCGGTGGACTGAGGACTAGCACCCCTTTCTGAGCCTGAGCACTAGGGATGAGCCGAACACCCCCCTGTTCGGTTCGCACCAGAACCTGCGAACAGACCTAAAGTTCGCGTGAACTTTAGAACCCTATTAAATACAATGGACTTGAACGTTCAAAATCAAAAGTGCTAATTATAAAGGGGTGCAAGTTATATAATATGTAAGTTATTGGCCTAAAAAGGGTTTGGGGACCCGGGTCCTGCCCCAGGGGACACGTATCAATGCAAAAAAAAGATTTAAAAACGTCAGTTTTTTCGGGAGCAGTGATTTTAATAATGCTTAAAGTGAAACAATAAAAGTGAAATATTCCTTTAAATTTCGTACCTGGGGGGGGGGGGGGGGTGTATAGTATGCCTGTAAAGCAGTGCTTGTTTCCCTTGCTTAGAACTGTCCCTGCAGAAAATGTAATTTCTGAAAGAAAAAAAGTCATTTAAAAACACTCGCGGCTATAATGAATTGTCGACTCCCGGCAATACAGAGAAAAGTCATTGATAAAAAAATGCGTGGGGGTCCCCCCAAATTCAATTACCAGGCCCTTCAGGTCTGGTATGGATTTTAAGGGGAACTCCACCCCAAATAAAAAAAAATGGCGTGGAGTTCCCCCAAAAATCCATACCAGACTCTTTATCCGAGCACGCAACCTGGCAGGCCGCAGGAAAAGAGGAGGACGAGAGAGCACCCCCCCTCCTGAACTGTACCAGGCCACATGCCCTCAACATGGGAAGGATGTCCCCATGTTGATGGGGACAAGGGCCTCATCCCCACAACCCTTGCCCGGTGGTTGTGGGGGTCTGCGGGCAGGGGGCTTATCGGAATCTGGAAGACCCCTTTAACAAAGGGGATCCCCAGATCCCGACCTCCCCCTAAGTGAATTGGTAAGGGGTGCATTGTTTAGTTTCTAATTCATTTTTCACGAGTTTAGAGAAATTCATTAATTCCGAAATTTCTGAATTTCTGAATTTTTTAATTTCTGAATTTTCAGATTTTCGGATTTCCGAAATTTCGAATTTCCGAATTTCCGAATTTTAAAATTTCCGAATTTTCAGATTTCCGAATTTTTCAATTTACGAATTTTTGGATTTTCGGATTTTCGAAATTCGGAATTTCGAAAATTCGAAAATTGGAAATTTCGAAAATTCGTGATTCGAAAATTAGAAATTGCAAAATTGCAAAATTTGAAAATCTAAAATTCTAAAATGGGAGATTTGAACAGTTGAATTTCCGAATTCTGAATTTTTGAATTTCCGAATTTCCGAAAATCGGAAATTTTTCTTTTTGTTTTTTTCGGAAATTAGAAAAATTAGTTTTTTTCGTTTTTTTGCTTTTTTTAGAAATTCGGGAAATTCAAAAAATAGTTTTTTTTTCCTTTTTTCGCTTTTTTGGGAAATTCGGAGATTCGAAAACTCGAAATTCCGAATTACGAATTTCCGAATTACGAATTTCCCGAATTTCCGAAAAAAGCAAAAAACGAAAAAAAACGAAAATGAAAAAAACTAATTTGTCGAATTTCCCAAATTTCCGAAAGAAGAAAAAAAAAAACAAAAAAAAAAAACATTTTGTTCGAATTTCCAGAATTTCCGAAAAAAGCAAAAAAAAGAAAACGAAAAAAAATAATTTTTTGAATCTTCCGAATTTCCAAAAAAGCAAAAAAACGAAAAGAAACGAAAATGAAAAAAAAAAAATTTCGGCAGTGCACATGTCTACTCCCCATGTTGAGGGCATGTGGCCTGGTACGGTTCAGGAGGGGGGCGCTCTCTAATCCCCCCCTCTTTTCCTGTGGCCTGCCAGGTTGCATGCTCGGATAAAGGGTCTGGTATGGATTTTTGGGGGAACTCAACGCCATTTTTTTTTAAAATTTGATGCAGGGTTCCCCTTAATATCCATACCAGACCTGAAGGGCCTGGTAATTGAATTTGGGGGGACCCCCACGCATTTTTTTTTTATCAATGACTTTTCTCTGTATTACCGGAAGCCGACAATTCATTATAGTGCGAGTGCTTTTAAATTACTTTTTTTCCTTCAGAAATGACACTTTGTGCAGGGACAGTTCTAAGCACGGGAAACAAGCGCTGCTTTACAGGCATACTATACACACCCCCCAGGTACGAAAATTAAAGGAATATTTCACTTTTATTGTTTCACTTTAAGCATTATAAAAATCCCTGCTCTTGAAAAAACGGAAATTGTTCGCTGTTCGGCGAACGTGCGAACAGGCAATGTTCGAGTCGAACATGAGTTTGACTCAAACTCAAAGCTCATCCCTACTGAGCACCTTGCACACAAGGTTTCTTTGGTTCACAGTGAGGCATTGAATATGCCAGTTCCATCAGACAGGCTTCGTAACTTGCGAACCAGTTTCCCCTTTAACCCCTTCCTTACTGGGCACATATACCCCCTTCCTGCCCAGGCGAAATTTCAGCTTTCAGCACTGTCACGCTTTGAATGACAATTGCGCGGTCGTGCGACGTGGCTCCCAAACAAAATTGACGTCCTTTTTTTCGCACAAATAGAGCTTTCTTTTGGTGGTATTTGATCACCTCGGCGGTTTTTATTTTTTGCGCTATAAACAAAAATAGAGCGACAATTTTGAAAAAAAAGCAATATTTCTTACACTTTGCTATAATAAATATCCCAATTTTTAAAAAAAATTTTATATTTTTTTCCTCAGTTTAGGCCGATACGTATTCTTCTACATATTTTTGGTAAAAAAAAATCGCAATCAGCGTTTATTGATTGGTTTGCGCAAAAGTTATAGTGTTTACAAAATAGGGGGTAGTTTTATGGCATTTTTATAAATTTTTTTTTTTTATTAGTAATGGCGGCGATCAGTGATTTTTTTTGTGACTGCGACATTATGGCGGACACATCGGACACTTTTGACACTAATTTGGGACCATTCACATTTATACAGCGAACAGTGCTATAAATATGCACTGATTACTGTATAAATGTGACTGGCAGGGAAGGGGTTAACACTAGGGGGTGAGGAAGGGGTTAAATGTGTTCCCTATTAGTGATTTTTACTGTGAGGGGAGGGGACTGACTGGGGGAGGAGACCGATCTGTGTCCCTATGTACAAGGGACACAGCATCGGTCCCCTCTCCCTGACAGGACATGGATCTCTGTGTTTACACACAGAGATCCATGTCCTTGTCTCTGTAACCGCCGATCGCGGGTGCCTGGCGGACATCGCGGCCGCCAGGCACGCGCATCGGCATTGCAGTGAAGCGCCGGGCACGTGCGCGCGCCGCCGGCGGCGCTCGCGCGCCCCCCAGTGGCCAAATAGAGGAGGCCGTATATTAACGGCCTCCCGGCATTTGACAACCACCTTGCGGACGTATATTCTCGTACGGCGGGCGCGAGGTGGTTAAACAAACGATGAAGAAACTCAAATATTTGTGCGTCTTTCTCACTCCATTATTGTTGCCTACATTCCAGGAGAATTTCCCTCCAGAAGTTGAGCCTTTTTTCTTATATCTGGTTCAGCAGAAATACAGTGGGGCAAAAAAGTATTTAGTCAGCCACCAATTGTGCAAGTTCTACCACTTAAAATGATGAGAGTGGCCTGTAATTGTCATCATAGGTAAACCTCAACTATGAGAGACAAAATGTGGAAACAAATCCAGACAATCACATTGTCTGATTTGGAAAGATTTTTTTTTGCATTATGGTGGAAAATAAGTATTTGGTCAATATCAAAAGTTCAACTCAATACTTTGTTATATATCCTTTGTTGGCAATGACAGAGGTCAAACGTTTTCTGTAAGTCTTCACAAGGTTGTCACACACTGTTGCTGGTATGTTGGCCCATTCCTCCATGCTGATCTCCTCTAGAGCAGTGATGTTTTGCCTGGGCAACACGGACTTTCAACTCCCTCCAAAGGTTTTCTATGGGGTTGAGGTCTGGAGACTGGCTAGGCCACTCCAGGACCTTGAAATGCTTCTTACGAAGCCACTCCTTCGTTGCCCGGGCGGTGTGTTTGGGATCATTGTCATGCTGAAAGACCCAGCCACGTTTCATCTTCAATGCCCTTGCTGATGGGAGGAGGTTTGCACTCAAAATCTCACGATACATGGCCCCATTCATTCTTTCGTGTACATGGATCAGTCGTCCTGTTCCCTTTGCAGAGAAACAGCCCCAAAGCATGATGTTGCCACCCCCATGCTTCACAGTAGGTATGGTGTTCTTTGGTTGCAACTCAGCATTCTCTCTCCTCCAAACACGACGAGTTGTGTTTCTACCAAACAGTTCTACTTTGGTTTCATCTGACCATATGACATTCTCCCAATCCTCTTCTGGATCATCCAAATGCTCTCTAGCAAACCTCAGATGGGCCCGGACATGTACTGGCTTAAGCAGGGGGACACGTCTGGCACTGCAGGATCTGAGTCCCTGGCGGCGTAGTGTGTTACTGATGGTAGCCTTTGTTACGTTGGTCCCAGCTCTCTGCAGGTCATTCACTAGGTCCCCCTGTGTGGTTCTGGGATTTTTGCTCACTGTTCTTGTGATCATTTTGACCCCACGGGGGGAGATCTTGCGTGGAGCCCCAGATCGAGAGATATTATCAGTGGTCTTGTATGTCTTCCATTTTCTAGTTATTGCTCCCACAGTTGATTTCTTCACACCAAGCTGCTTGCCTATTGCAGATTCAGACTTCCCAGCCTGGTGCAGGTCTACAATTTTGTTTCTGGTGTCCTTCGACAGCTCTTTGGTCTTCACCATAGTGGAGTTTGGAATGTGACTGTTTGAGGTTGTGGACAGGTGTCTTTTATACTGATAATAAGTTCAAACAGGTGCCATTAATACAGGTAAATAGTGGAGGACAGAGGAGCCTCTTAAAGAAGAAGATACAGGTCGTGACAGCCAGAAATCTTGCTTGTTTAACGTAGGTGTCCAAATACTTATTTTCCACCATAAATTGCAAAAAAAAAATATTTCCAAATCAGACAATGTGATTGTCTGGATTTGTTTCCACATTTTGTCTCTCATAGTTGAGGTATACCTATGATGACAATTACAGGCCTCTCTCATCTTTTTAAGTGGGAGAACTTGCACAATTGGTGGCTGACTAAATACTTTTTTGTACTCAAAATGAATATTCCTTCCTGCCTATTATATCTCCAACAGACCCCCCCAATCACCATTACCCCAAGCTATCTGTGACAGGTAAGGAGGGAATTCCTGCAGTTTCTTTGGGCTGATCTCCCTTCCAGAATAAAATCAGACATCCCTAGCTTGTCAAAGAGTTTGGGAGGGCATAGATTTTCCAGAATCCATCCCCTATGACCAAGCTACAAAACTCTAAATGCTGGGTGACCTTTGAGCACGCCCTCTCCCTGCATGCACTTCCTTGGCTGCAGGGTTTATACCCAGCCAGTATCAGAGACCACCCGCTGTTGGGTTCTACCCTCAAGGCTGTTCGCCAGACTCATCTTAAAGCTATTATTACCACACCTGTCTTGTCTATATATCCTGTTGTCTCGTAGGGAATCCCAACTTTCTTCAGGGCTCCAGGATGCAAGGTTTTGTCCATTTATAACAGAAAAATAGTTCAGGACACAGGATTTTCAAGATTTAAGTGGCTGGAAAATAGTGGCGGCTATGATTGACCCCCTTTGTCTTTGTGGCAAGCATACCAGCTCATACCAGTTCAGATACTTTCTCCTCTCTTTACGTTCAACTCAGGGCAGCATACCGGACCGGCCCTACTCAAGCCTAGCAATGCTTAGACTTGGGGTCTTGGTGGCATATGCAGCGATCATTGGCCCCATGATGAAGGGTGGTCCTTCCTTTCTCAAGGACTGGGAAATTGACCTAGCTCAACAATTCTCCTCCGAACAAAACAAGTTCTCCACTTCACGCATATGTCTTCTATCTCCTTTAGACTGCAGGAATCTCGGTACAGTCTACTGAGCTGGCCTGTGACCCAATGGTACCAGGTCCCATGAAACTACATTGCAAGTATCCAGAGATAGACCCTTCTTATTAGAGATGTGGAGCAATTAGAGGCATGTGTTATTATATTTTCTGGGCTTGTTTTCTCATCCAGTTTGCGACTTGATGCCAGACTTGATGGACCTCCCTCCCGCATGACCCCGAAGCATGACCCCAAAGCTGTCTACACCTCAGTTCTTTCTCCAAAGGAAATATAGCCATTCCCTAGCTATTTATCCCATCAAGACAGCTAGGGTTTGCATTCCTCTTCACTTTGTTCCTTAGGTTGTTTGATCAAAGCTACGAACAGCATTTAGAAGATGGAGGAACTAGAAGCTAATTTCTAAAATACTTTTTTTTTTTACTTTACCCTTTCTGACAACCATACCAGGTACTGTACTGTACATGGATCAATTGGCATCCAGCCTGGAATAACAGGTCAGGGAAGGAAGGTCCCCCTTCCCTTATCATTTCCCCCTTCCCTTTCCTATTCTTTTCTTCCTCCCTCCTTTTTCCTTGCTTACTCTTTCACCCCTTTCCTCTTCTCTTCTAGCTGTTCCTTTTTTTTACCTTTTCTATAAACATAAATAAAGTGGGGGCCTCATGGTTCCCCATTAGGTTCATATGCTTTCCCTTTAGCAGATCGTTTGCCTACCATCTTTTAATCCAAGTCTCCTTAGCAAGGGTCTGCTTCTGGAGTGCTTTCCCAGTGCTTTAGACATGCTCTGATCTCTGGATCATTTTACTCTCCAGGCTTCCATTTAATGTTTGTCTGCATTTTCTTTTAGTTGTACCAATTTTTCATCAGCTTGGTCGGCCCCTATTGTTATTATGTGTATATGTCACTAAAAATAAACAGTTAAAAAAAAATGGGGGGTGCAAAAGCTCACAGTTTGTTGTCTTTAAAAAGCAGCCACAGCCTTAAAAGAAAGCCTGTTCCCTGTCCGCAAACTGCAGAAAATGACTCTTGTTCTTTGTGTCAAAGCAGTGTGGTCTCTCTGCAGGGGTCCAACATGTCCCCTGATAAGGTAGAACTATACAAAAATGTCAACTGCCCCAATTTGTAATTAGATTTTAGAGCAAGGTGTGCATAAAAGTGCAAACCAAATATTTATTAGTACACTTACCAGTTAGCCAGCAAACATCAAATTACACTCTTTATCAATTTGCATTAAAAACAGAGGATTTAGCTGCTCTAAAAGCTAGTTATAAATTGGTGCGGTTGCCATTTTTGTTTAGCTTGTTGCATGAGGTACGGGGACACATTAGATGCTTCCAGCTGTTTTTGAGATACAGATTTTATCAGATGTTATATAGAATAGAATTAGAATTAGAAACAGTCTTTAAGACTCGTGCCACACTACTTTGCAGCCATGTTGTTAAGAGAGAGAGAGGCTACAGGAAATAGGAGCAGTCCATCTGGACTTTTTGACCTTGGACTTGTTAGATGAAGTGGGGTCCTGTGGAACCTAAAAACCCCCATTGACAACATCATTTTATGTGTCTTCTTAGGCTCCTTAGGGCTGCTTTTCAAAAGCTAGTGGATTATTTTGATGAGGGTTGGAATCTTCTGTTGGGTTGGTGAGTTTTGGATAGGCCTGAATGTCACAGATGTAAGTTCATAGAACTTAACCCCTACTGTTCCCCAGAGGAAGCCCTTTTTGGGTGAAATGCATTGGGAACAATTCTGAACACTATTTGCCAACACCCTATCGGACCAAATTGAGACAGTGTTACATTTGGTATCAATATGTGCAAGTGTTGGAAATTTACTTCATGTGTATTTTCATGAAGTTTGGGAATTATGTTAAGTGACTGCAAAAACTTGGCATAACAAGTTATCTATGCTTTTTAAATTAAGGGATGCATTTATCCCTATACGTGCTTATTGAACAAAGCTGTGGATTTTATTATGTGTGTTTTTTGAGAGACCAACCACCTTTAACCACTTTGCGCCCGCCATACGACAAATGACGGCTGCAAAGTGGTTCTATAATAGCGGGAGGCCGTCATTATACGGCCTCCCCTCCTCCGGTCACTGGGGGGCGCGCAAACGCCGCCGGCGGCGCGCGCGCGTGCCCGGCGCATCACTGAGATGCCGATACGCGTGCCTGGCGGCCGCGATGTCCGCCAGGTACCCGCGTTCGGCTGGTATACAGACAAGGACATGGATCTGTGTGTGTAAACACACAGATCCATGTCCTGTCAGGGAGAGAGGAGACCGATGCTGTGTCCCTTGTACATAGGGACACAGATCGGTCACCTCCCCCAGTCAGTCCCCTCCCCCCACAGTAGCAATCACTCATAGGGCACACATTTAACCCCTTCCTCACCCCCTAGTGTTAACCCCTTCCCTGACAGTCACATTTATACAGTTATCAGTGCAGTTTTATAGCACTAATCGCTGTATAAATGTGAATGGTCCCAAAAATGTGTCAAAAGTGTCCGATATGTCCGCCGCAATATCGCAGTCCTGATAAAAATCGCAGATCGCCGCCATTACTAGTAAAAAAAATAATAAAACAATTTCAGAATTCTATCCCCTATTTTGTAGGCGCTATAACTTTTGCGCAAACCAATCACTATACGCTTATTGGGATTTTTTTTAACCAAAAATATGTAGAAGAACATGTATCGGCCTAAACTGAGAAAAAAATAGTTTTTTTTAAAAAAAATTGGGATATTTATTATAGCAAAAATCAAAAAATATTGTTTTTTTTTCAAAATTGTTGCTCTTTTTTGGTTTATAGCGCAAAAAAAAAAAACGCAGAGGTGATCAAATACCACCAAAAGAAAGCTCTGTTTGTGGGAAAAAAAGGACGTCAATTTTGTTTGGGAGCCACGTTGCACGACCGCGCAATTGTCATTCAAAGCGTGACAGTGCCGAAAGCTGAAATTTCGCCTGGGCAGGAAGGGGGTTTATGTGCCCAGTAAGCAAGTGGTTTAAAGTCCTTGTTTTTCCGTGTTTCACTAGGAAATTAATATTTTTAGCATTTGAGGATGTGGTGGTATACCCCAGATATTATCCTAAAAACTGACATGTGTAACCAGTCTATAAAGATGGGTTTTGATGAGGCAGTGTGGCTTCCACATTTGCAAATATTGTGCAACCCTGTGCCAGAGTGCATTGTGGAAATCCTAGAGCAGCACCCAGAAGATTGCAGCTATTACTGGAGTTTTGATTTAAGCCCATCTGATTGTTTTTTTTTTTTTTATTTATTATTATATTGAGGAGATGTTACTCAATTTCCTGTTCCAGAAACAAAACAGCAAGTACGAGGAAATCTTTCCAAAGTGAGGGGAATTACCATTTTGAAGAATTCCTATTTTAGCCAGAGGTCACCAGAAAAGGTGCCCCCATTGGAACATTTCCCCACAACTTCTATTCCTGTGACAACTTGAATGTTGTGTTTTTCCTAAAGTTTGGGGTTTACATACACTAAAATAGTTTACAGATAGATAATAATAATTGATTGATTGATTGATAATTAATTATCACCTGGAATTACCCTTTAAAAGCACACCCTGATCCCGGCTTCACCACCCCATGAGTCACTGACTAGGCACCAGAAAAAAGGGGCAACATTTTCAGTGCATTGAAACCAAGAGCTGCATCTCTCGTGTTTCTATCCTTACAAGATCCCTCAAACTCTTTCTTTGCAATTACATCTGCTACAGAGGGACTGGTCCTCTTTAGTATTTTGAGAAGGGACATTCAAATACACAGAAGAATTCTAGGTAAAAATTCTTCAACTGAAATTTAGCTTCTCAAGTCATCTTTTTGTCCTTGACAGGTCTTCCTTCTTGTTGACTGGAAACAGAGCTCAGTAAAATCGGGTTCAGATCATGGTGATAACCTTATTTCAGGAACACAAATATAAGGTACTGGTGAATTAATGACCATCATCTGTCTATACTGGATATTAGTAAATGGCTGCGTAATACTATGATTACAAACAGGTGGTTGTCACAATACCTCATGTTGAGTCTCATTCACCGATGGTAAAAAGAAGGTCGTCAGTTCCTGACATCCCTTGAGTGATCTGTACTTTATCACATCATTTACTTATGATCTCTTATTTTCCAGATCTGTCTATCTGCTCCAAGCAATTTCTGATAACAAGGCAAATACATTGACTTTATTACTTCTTAGGACTATAACGGGTAAAGAAGCCATTATGTGGCTCCATACCATGCAACAGCATGACTGCTACATGACTTTCACCTAGACCTGCAGTGTCTGTGTTCACTACCTACAAGGGATTAAGCAAATGGATTTGTATGTTCCCACAAACTAAACCCATGGGCAGCACAGTGGTTACTTAGTGGTTAGTACTTCTGCCTTGCAGCCCTGGTTATTCAGTTCAATTCCCGGCCAAGAAACTATCTGGAAGGAGACATGTTCTTGCATGTAGGTTTGGGCAGGAGGGTTGGCTGCCCTTGGCACTGTGGTATCATGTGAGGTTGAGGGGCACCACAATGTGATTGGGAGGGAGGGGATTTGTGTTGAGAAGGGGAATTTGGGGGGTCTGCAGGGGGTAAGAATTGTTCTAGGAGGGCTAGTTCAGGGAGGTGTGCTAGGAGTGGTGATTTGGGGGGTTTGTGTTGGGGGGTGGGGGAAGAAGATTTGTGCTAGAAGGGGGGATTTGGGGGTTTGTGCTATAAAAGTAAAATACAGTGCCTTGCAAAAGTATTCACCCCCCTTGGCATTTTTCGTGTTTTGTTGCCTCTCAACCTGGAATTAACATGGATTGTTTGAGGATTTGCATCATTTAATTTACAGAATATGCCCACAACTTTGAAGATTTTTTATTTATTTAATGTGAAGCAAACAACAAATAGGACAAAATAACAGAAAAAGTAAATGTGCATAACTATTCACCCCCCTAAAGTCAATACTTTGTAGAGCCACCTTTTGCGGCTATCACAGCTCCAAGTCGCTTTGGATAAGTCTCTATGAGCTTGCCACATCTTACCACTGGTATTTTTGCCCATTCCTCTTTGCAAAACTGCTCCAGCTACTTCAAGTTGGATGGTTTGCGCTTGTGAACAGCAATCTTTAAGTCTGACCACAGATTTACTATTGGATTGATGTCTGGGCTTTGACTAGGCCATTTTAACACATTTACATGTTTCCCTTAAACCACTCAAGTGTTGCTTTAGCAGTGTGTTTGGGGCCATTGTCCTGCTGGAAGGTGAACCCCCGTCCTAGCCTGCAATCACACACAGATTGGTACAGGTTTTGCTCAAGAATATCTCTGTATTTAGCACCATCCATCTTTCCCTCAACTTTGATCAGTTTCCCAGTCCCGACTGCTGAAAAGCATCCCCACAGCATGATGCTGCCTCCACCATGTTTCACTGTGGGGATGGTGTTCATTGGGTAATGTGATGTGTTGGGTTTGCGCCAGACATAGCGTTTTCTTTGATGGCCAAAAAGTAAAATTTTAGTCTCATCAGACCAGAGCACCTTCCTCCATACATTTTGGGAGTCTCCCACATGCCTTTTCGTATACTCAAAACGTGCCATTTTGTTTTTTACAGAAAGTAATGGCTGTCTTCTGGCCACTCTGCCATAAAGCCCAACTGTATGGAGCGTACGGCTTATTGTCGTCCTATGTACAGATACTCCAGTCTCTGCTGTGGAACTCTGCAGCTCCTCCAGGGTTATCTTAGGTCTCTGTGCTGCCTCTCTGATTAATGCCCTCCTTGCCCGGTCCGTGAGTTTTGGTGTGCGGCCGTCTCTTGGCAGGTTTGCTGGCTTGCTGTTGTGCCATGTTCTTTCCACTTGGTTAGGATAGATTTGATGGTGCTCCTAGGGATCATCAAAGATTTGTATATTTTTTTATAACCTAACTCTGACTTGTACTTCTCAATAGACTTGTGCAAAACGGAAAAATTTGTTTAGTTTCGGTTCATTTCTTTTCGGTCCATTTGATTCGTAATCGTTCTTAATTTTGCTAGACGGGATTTTTCGTGTTCGGACTAATTCGTACTTTCGGTAGAGTACAATGTTTTTCGTTGATTCTGGACACAACTCCTACTTTCGTAACTTTTTTTTGTTCGTTGATTCGTAATTTCCATGTCTCTCTCACAACGACGCTTCCTATTATGCCTAATGTGCTTCGAATGGATTTGTACTTTTCTAAATACATAGCGGTTATTTGTAACGATTCGAAATCTCGTATTTTACTTTAGTTTTTTACATGCGGCTATAGCCTCCACCCCTGTACACCATTTTGAGAGGGAGTTCAGCACGGTGAGGGAGAAGCAGAGAGCAGAGCAGAGTGTTATTGTGCTTCGAATGGATTCGTACATTCGTAACTTTTTTCATAATAAATTATTGGTAAGACATTCGGGCATTCGCTATTTGCGGTATAATTTATTTCGGATTCGGTTTTATTCGTAATTGCTTTGTTCAGAAATTCCAATGCTTCCGAATGTCCGAAAGTTGCTAAATTCGGACGAATTTCAATTCGTTACGAAACGAATTGCACAAGCCTACTTCTCAACAACATTGTCCCTTACTTGTTTGGAGAGTTCCTTGGTCTTCATGGCAGTGTTTGTTTAGTGGTGCCTCTTGCTTAGGTGTTGCAGCCTCTGGGGCCTTTCAAAAAGGTGTGTATATGTAATGACAGATCATGCAACACTTAGATTGCACACAGGTGGACATCATTTCACTAATTATGTGACTTCTGAAGGTAATTGTTTGCACCAGAGCTTTTTATGGGCTTCATAACAAAGGGGGTGAATACATACACACATGCCAATTATCAGTTTTTTATTTCTGAAAAATAGTTTTATGTATGTATTTTTCAAATTTTACTTCACCTATAATGTTTGTTGGATTTTCTAATTGTTAGTGTGGTCAAATTGATGTTCATTTTCAACTACAGTGATGAGAACATTTGAAGGATCAAGAATTTTTTCATGACCAAATAAATTTCTAACAGTACATATAATAAATAGATAACAGCAGGGAAATCTTTAAAGTGGAGTTCCACCCAAAAGTGGAACTTCTGCTTATTCGTCTCCCCCCCCCCTCACATTTGGCACCTTTCAGGGGGAGGGGGGACGGAGACCTGTTTTTGACAGGTCCCCTTCCCTACTTCCAGAGATGGCGCTGCGGCAAAGCTCGGCCCCCCTCCTCCTTCCTCAGTCCCCGGGCCAATTAGAAAGCTCAGCACAATTCGCGCATGGGCAGTAGGGAACTGGCTGTGAAGCCGAAAGGTTTCACTGCTGGGTTATGTAGGAAGGATGATCCGCACTCCGGTTGTTTGCTCTTAAAAAATCTTAAAAATAATGTTAAAAACAGTTGACGCGTTTCAGCCTATAAGGCCTATAAGGACTTAGTCATGGGTTATGACTAAGGCCTTATAGGCTGAAACGCGTCAACTGTTTTCAATTGTGTTTGTGCACTATGGCTTTTCAATAAAATTAAGATTCTTTAGGAGCAACAACCAGGGTGTGGATCATCCTTCCTACATTACTCTACTCGGCCAGCGACTGTGGATCGAGCACCCGGGAGCTCTGCTATCTATGTGTTGTATGGGTAACAGCACAAATTTTTCTGTTTCACTGCCGGGTTCCCTTACCATCAATGGCGGCAGCTGCACCTGACAGCCGATCCAAAGATCAGCTCCCTGGACAGGTAAGTGTCCATATATTAGGCCTCATGCACACTGGATGTTAAAATAACATTATAAAAATGCCAGTAGCTTTGCAGTGAGTTTTCAAAGTTTTTCAATGTTTTTGTATTAGCGTTTTTAGCGTTTATTAGCGTTTTTAGCTTTTTTCCACGTCAGCATTTTTTAGCGTTAAAAAAAATAAATACAACTATTTATTTATTTTTTCAATAGATCAAAAATGTGAAAAAATTCTGGTGAGCTGCGTTTTTGAGCGTTTATCTGTGTTTATCAAAGTTTTTTGACGTTAGAGCGTTTTTACAGCTGAAAACAGCTAGAAAAACTCCTCTCAGAACCCACTAGTTTTGGGTTTTTTTTACAGCCAAGAAGTGGCCCAGTCAAAAACAGTTGATAACAGCCTATACGTGCATGGACACATAGGATAACATGATGGGGAGTTTATTGACTGTATAATAAAATGTCTGAAGCCAAAAACAGCAGTTGGAAAAACGTCCAGTGTGCATGAGGCCTTAAAAATCAGCAGCTGCAGTATTAATTTTTCATGGGGTGGGCGGATCTCCGCTTGAAAGCAACAGCTAAGGGTTATCTTATTTTTTTTCTTGTTTTTACCATAAGAGCACAGGTGTTTTATTATTACATTTCTAACAGTGAATGTTAAAAGTAAATGTTGTTGAAGTACTTTCAAACAGCAAAGTATTAAAAGTATTAAAAGTATTGATGAACATTTTAATATAAATGTTCAAACGAATATTTGTACGAATGCTTATTCAAAAATCTACAAGTATATGGACAACTGGCTGCACTGATAGGCTGCACAGATAGGCACTGATAAGGTGGCACTGATTGGCACTGATAGGTGCCACCAATGGGTACTGATAGGTGGCACTGATGGGCACTGATGAGGCGGCACTGGTGGGCACTGATCAGAAGTCACTGATGAGGCTGCCCTGATAGGTGGCACTGATGGGCACTGATAGGCGGCACTGATGGGCACTGATAAGGTGGTACTAATGGGCACTGGTAGGTGGTACTCATAGGCAGAACTGATAGTTGGCAATGTTGATGGGGCACTGATTGGCAGCACCGATGGGCACTGAAAGGTGGCACTGGTGGGCACTGGTTAGCAGTACTTATGGGCACTGGTAGGCGGCACTTTTGGGCACTGGTTAGGAAGGAACACTGGTTAGCAGCACTGGTGGTGACTGTGTGGGACCAATGTCCCTTTTACAAAAACCGGCAATCGACTTTATGTTTTTCTCCTTACACTGTCAGCGTGGGGGAAAAAAAGACAATTGCCAGCTTCTGTTTACGTCATGTGATCAGCTGTCATTGGCTTTCATTTAGTCACGTGGTAAAGGGCTGTGAATGGCCCTTTACTCCGATCTGTGATCAGCCGAGTCCCAAGGACTCTGTGATCACAGAGCGCGCTGCCCACACGCCGCAGGGGACACATGGGCAGCACAAACACGGGAGGACGTCCATGTACACCTTTCCGGCAATGTAAGCCCGCTCTGTAGCCGTCTTTCAGCTATAGCGCGGGCATCAAGTGGTTAAAACCAATGATGGGGCACTGATGCCGGAGCATTTTCTACTTCCACTGGCCAAAGTCTGGCCCCCCTAAAGCCTGAAGGACAGTAAACTGGCCCTTTGCTTAGAAAGTTTGGAGACCCGTGGGGTAGAATATTTATTCATTTATTCTAGCCGCTGAAATAAATGTATGCCCATATGTGTACATTACATTTACATACTCCTCTCTGATCGCAGGTTTGGGGCATTTTTACATTGCTCAACGCTGCTCTAAAATACGCCTGCAAATGGCACAATCTGAATATGCACATTAGATAACATAAAGCTGCTTTCAGAGGCATTAAAAAAGAAATGCCATATGACTTTAAAAGCAACATTTTTAATCTTTCAGTGTAATATATTTGGAGTACATGATAACAGAATGTAAGCAAAGTGATACAGTTTTTCTGTAGAAAACAGCCAAAGCCCGAATAAAAGAGCATGTCCCATAGCAGCATGTTGTAGAGAAGAATGCTTGTTTTCCAAATGGAAGCAGAGGTCTCCCTGCCGAGATCCATCATTCCCTCTGCTGAGTCAGGCCTATAGTTCTGCAATCGTCAAATCTCATGCTCCCTGATGAATGGAGAGCTATAGGTCTGACTCAGCTAGGGGGGGTGTCGGACCACTGCAGAGAGACTACTGCTTCACACAATATTAAGAGTCCTTCTTTTCAGCATGCTGCCTGGGTACACACTTTTCTCCTTTCTAAAGAACTATAAGACACTGGACACCTTTTATCTTAATTCACCTGAAATTTATTTAGCTAAATTAGCTTTAAACAAACATCATCTAATATTTTTTACTTCCTAGCCTTTGCTGATTTTCCCACCAGTACATGATGAGATCCTGCAGGGTCCCCTTTATCTGATGAGCATGCATTGCTGTCACCCCATGATGTGGACAATGAGTGAAGCCAGCTGCAGTACAGTGACACCGAGCCCAAAGATTATGCCTGTGCACTACATGAGATCTGCTGATAATACAGCTGAACCATGTACCGAGCGCTCAAGGAAATCTATTTAGAAGTGAAGCTTTGAAGGAACACATCATGAGGGTCTCTGCAGCAAATAGGACATGAAAGGGGAAAGTGGGTGAAATTAAATAAACAGAAACACAAAGATATGAGTCGGCCGAGGGGGATGTGAACTAGAAGGATGAATAGACTAAGCACTGTATAGATAAGAATTATATACAGGAAACATTTAGAAAGCAGAAGTTGTATTAATGGGATTATACAGTTGTGAGAAAAAGCTGAGCTTTTTGTAAATTTTATAAAATTCTTTATAAATGGCTTCTAAAATGTACAGAGTCATACAGTGCTGGTAGGTGAACTTTGTTATTTGTTGGCGCAGGTAAGTCATTAAAGTTCATGTGCGTGTAAAGGCATGCGTCCCAATACTTTTGGCAATATGGTGTATGTGCTGGGGCTGCCAAATCTTCAAGAGATTTGGCAGCCCCAGCACATACACTATATTGCCAAAAGTATTGGGACGCCTGCCTTTACATGCACATGAACTTTAATGGCATCCCAATCTGTAGCGTCAGGGCCGCAAAATTGTGGCTGTTTAAAACGAATGACTTCATGTGTTCTGTAATCATCAGGACAGGCGCTCGGTACGGGACCTGGAATCTAGTGGAGATCATTGGAGTAGCATTGCTACTTCATTGATTTCGAGTTTTCAGGGGCATAAGCCAGGTAGGGGGCTGAGGGGGGCTGGATCCCCGAGTGGGCCCCCAAAGAGACCTGAGTCGCGGGCCCTCACAGCCCTATTATTAGCTCCGTGCCCGAGCAGGGGCCGATCTGACATAGAAGGTCCCGCCTTCTGGAGCCTGCAGCGCCTATGATGGACGTCCCACTGGTCCAATGCCAGGCCCGCAGGACGTGTGACGTCCATCATAGGCGCTGCAGGCTCCAGAAGGCGGGAATTACAATGCGGCCGCCGCGCCACGTCACTATGAGATCCCCGCTCCCCACTCGGCGCTCGGGCAGGCGGCTCTCCTCTCCTCCTCTGGCTCTGTCTCTGGCTGCCTGCTGTGATGATGATGATGGGCACGCCGCGCGTCGCACACCAAACACTACGTCTGAGCTGCAGGACACATGCATGAAGTCTGTCTCCTGGTCAGATAGGTCAGTTTATGTCTGTCAGGTAGGTCAGTGAATGTAGGTCAGTGTATGTCTGTCAGGTAGGTCAGTGTATGTCAGGTAGGTCAGTGTATGTCAGGTAGGTCGGTGTATGTATGTCAGGTAGGTCAGTGTAATGGTCAGTGTGGGTCAGGTACGTCAGTATGTCAGATAGGTGAGTTTAGTGGTCAGCATTGATGGGCGCTGGTAAGCCAGGCAGCAACCAGCAAGTGAGCTTACCCCCCACCACACAACCCCCCCCCCCTCCACACAACCCCACCACCCAGCCAAACCCCCCCCCGGTGTTGGGCTCGGCTGAAGCCCCTGGTCTTTTTGCCACCTAGCAACGCCCCTGAACCCTGGTGCAAGGTACATCACACTTGCCAACTTTCCCAGATTTGCTGGGACTGTCACGCTTTATACTAAGCTGTCCTGGGCAGCATCCTGGAACCTGAACTATGCCCTCCTGATCCTAGTATTGTGCCCTTCTGCCTCCTTCCCTGTACTGTGCCCTTTGAGTTGATTAGTCTTTGATTTATGGCATGTTTTCTTATCGTTTAAAAAAAAAAAAAATCTTGAAAGTAGGTTCATAAATTGGGGAAGACTGGTAAGGGTCCTACTGCATTACTTTGCCCAGGGGCCCATGATGCTATTAAGACGGCTCTGGGTTTATTCATAGTTACATTGGTCTAAGCTGGACCAATGTAACTATGTAAAAATATCCATATGTGGAATTCAGCTTTAACTAGATGAACAACATAATGTTAAAAAGCTTCTTCTTTTTTAATTTTAGGAAGGAAATTATGTTAAAAAACATAAATCTTTGTATGATTCTACAATTTGTTCCTTTGGAAATTCAGGAATTTAGCTATCACAAAATTGAAACCATAGCTAGCAAATGAAAAAATTAGCAGAGAGCCGTCACACCATTTAGAAACCATTCTCTGCATAATTAAATATTTTGAATATGAATCATACAGCCGATATAACCTTTGTTACTTTTCCAGAAAGGATTACTCTTCGCAGAGTGGCTAATGGCCACTAGTGAGGATGCATCTGGAGAGACTGTAACGTGTAACATGAGGGTCTGAGGTTTCACATGAGAAAAGACCCAGAAGGAGAAAATGATTCAATGCACGGTTGTATGAAATGATGTAGGGTGAAATTGTCTGGAAAGGTCAAAAATTAACTCCGGTTCTCAAAGGTAAAAATTCTGCCGGATGAAATGGCTTAATCTATTCCCAGCAGGCTAATATAGGTAAATGTATTGAACAACAGAATTTTTTTAATTGAATTTAATTGTAGGAAATTTGAAATAATGAAATAAAGTGGTATAGTATAGCCTGGAAACATCCGGTCGTGTACCTGGTGTAGACTGGAAAGTTGTGGGGGCTTCTCTTGCACCTCCTACCCAACATTCCAGAAGGTGGACACAGAGAGTTTGAAGGCACGGAGTGGCACAAGTTCTGTGGTAACTGGCTGACAAAATCTGTACTACAGGTGGGTAGAACTAAAACCTAGGGACACCAGAGTACAGATACCATATATACTCGAGTATAAGCCGACCTGAATATAAGCCGAGGCACCTAATTTTACCACAAAAAAATGGGAAAACGTATTGACTCGAGTATAAGCCTAGGGTGTCCATCTGCATGCCTCACTGTGCCTCATTTTTCCTCACTGTGTCCATGTGCATTCCTCACTGTGTCCATGCCTCACTGTGCCCATGCCTCACTGTGTCCATGACTAGACTGACGTTTAACATGGGAGTCTATGGAAGCGGTGCCCGGATTTGAAAAAATCGGTGCTCCCCGGGCGTAGGTCCCCCAGACAACAAACTTTGCAAACTTGTAGAGGACAAATGTGGCTATATATGTGTGCCAAGTTTAGGGTCCAGGGGACTTATGGTCGGCCAGTACCGGGTCCCCAAATTCTGGGAGATCAGGCGCAAAAAGGTGACTCGAGTATAAGCCGAGGGGGGCATTGTCAGCACAATAAAAATGTGCTGAAAAACTTGGCTTATACTCGAGTATATACGGTAAGTCTTATAAAGTCATATAAAGGAGTAGTCCTGGACTCTGAACTCTCCTTTAAGCCTCATGTCCAATCACTGTCCAAATCTTGCCGCCTCAACCTCCGCAACATCTCCAAAATACACCCCTTTCTAACCGATGTCACAACAAAGCTCCTAATTCACTCCCTGGTCATCTCTCGCCTCGATTACTGCAACTCCCTTCTCATTGGCTAACCTCTGCATATTCTATCCCCCCTTCAGTCCATCATGAATGCTGCTGCCAGACTCATCCACCTTACCAACCGCTCTGTCTCTGCTACTCCTCTCTGTCAATCCCTCCACTGGCTTCCGCTCACCCAACGAATCAAATTCAAAATACTAACAATTACCTGCAAAACCATCCACAACTCTGCCCCCAGCTACATCACTGACCTAGTCTCTAAATACCAACCTAATCGCTCTCTTCGTTCTTCTCAAGACCTCCTGCTCTCTAGCTCTCTCATCACCCGCTCCCATGCTCGTCTCCAGGACTTTTCCAGAGCCTCTCCAAGCCTATGGAATTCCTTACCCCAATCTGTCCATCTATCTCCTTCTCTATTAGCTTTTAGAGGATCCCTGAAAACCCTCCTCTTCAGAGAAGCCTATCCTACCCACACCTAACAACTGTATTTTCATTTTTGTCCATCTGATCATCCCCCACAGCTACTACCCTTTGTTCCACGTGACACTCCCTTCTAGACTGTAAGCTCTAATGAGCAGGGCCCTCTGATCCCCCCTGTATTGTATTGTATTGTGACTGTACTGTCTTCCCTGATGTAAAGCGCTGCACAAACTGTTGGCGCTATATAAATCCTGTATAATAATAAATAATAATAATAATAAAGCTTCCTTGAAAGGTGGCTTTGTGTCTTAACAGAGGCTATAGCCTAAAATCTCTCTTTTTCTGGATCTGTCCAACTAATATCTATCTTTAAGGATGGTACATTAAACCCAGAGGAAAAAATTGGCACATTAAACCAGGAGCGAAAAATAGCACATTAAACCTGGAGAAAAAAATGGCATTGAAGCATAGTTATTTGCCGATTGGAATTCTTCTTTAGTTTTTCCACTAAATTAAGAGAAATATAGCAGTTCATCCAGTTTTGTGTTTTATTACCATCAGTATTCATGAATATCTATCTATCTATCTATCAATCTATCGAAAATAATCTATACCCCATGTAGGTAATTTTCCTCATCTGCACTTCTTTCCATGTTTGCACTAGCACTTTGTAACAGACTTAGGTTTCATTCAACTCTAATCAAACCTTTGATGAAACAAGAATGAGCTGTTCTTCATCATGACTAAGCGTTGTGTATGCTCATTGGGAATTCGACTTATCTTGTGAGGATGTATCACGTCAACATATACACTGTTATTTGTTTGAATATGGTTTCCAGAGAATTTCAATGTGTCTGTTGTTGGAATAGCTCAACAATCGCTTCAACAAAGCAGCGAAGAACCGGAATTACATGAGTAGCGTAACATAGTAGAAAATGGATGAAGGTTTTGACAGCTGATGTATTTATAGAGCAACTAGAGATAACCCAACTCCTTAAAGCCTAGCTTTGGCCAATTTTTGGGTGGATAAAGTGAAGAAGCGTTGAAACGTCTGTCAGGCTTTTATGTCTGTCTGTGACCCAGTAGGTGAGATGTCGCCTCTCTTCCTGTTCCTACAGAGGAAAGGAGGATGGGTTGCCACTGGGGCAGGAAAGTACAGACAGAAATAAAAACATTGTTAGAATTTTTATTTCTAACCCATCCTTAATAATGTTGTTTTTTTTTTTTTTGTCTGGGTCCCTGATTTTTTTTTTTTTTACAGTTTGTAAGTGTTTTGCAGCTTTAATGCTTCACTTTAAGCTTTATGAAAACTTCTGCTCCCAGCTAAAAAGAAAAAGATGTCAGCACTTTTTTAGGTGTCCAGCAGACCCCCATGTCATCTTTTTAAAAGTCCCTTGCCCGTTAGCCTAGAAAAGGCCATTACAGATTTCTAAAATTCATCTCCCATTGACTTCAAAGGGGTTTGGATTCAGCAGCCAAACTTCAGCACAGTTTGGCAAACCCACCTGGAACCTATCAGGGACCATAACCCAGGCAGAGACAGAAAATGCAGTTAAAATCATACGTTTAATGTAATAGCAAAAATAACACAGATCAGGAACATAGTCAAAAACAGAATCCAGAGTTTGGAAGCCAGACTGGGTAATCAGACGAGCCGGGATCAGAAACCAGAAGTCAGCGTTGTCAGAAGCCAAAAATCAGGAGCAGGAATCAGAAGAGACATCAACTAGACTAGGCCAAGTCATACACAGGAACACAACAGAGACACGCTGCAGATGTTGACCACGCGAGGGAATGAGCAAAGCTGTTTAACGAGCCAAAAGGGACTGGCTGTAAGCTGCACTAATGGGGCAGGTAATGGTGACCAGTTGAGTCAATGTGGAAACAATGTGTTTATTTGAAACAAAAGAAAAAAACAAAAAACAATGAGTGGTTGCTAATTAACTGACAGCTGAGCAGTCTCTGTGTACTGAAAGAAAGAGCTGCTAGGAAATAACAGGAGCTCAGCCCTGACGGAACCAAACCCAGGTATGTTCGGCTCATCCCCAGTCACTGCTAAGAGGTAAGAGTGAAGTGATCTGATCTGCTATGTCACTCCTAAAATGGGGGTCAGGGAGAGCTGAGCTGCTGAGTCACTGCTGCAGGGCAGATCAGGCAGAGATGAGCTACAAAGAGGACATCAGTGCTTCTGCTGTGAAAATTGTGGATGGATTGCTCCACAGTGCCTGCAGCTGTGAAGGTCAGAGTGGACAAGTTTTGAAACTCAGGCCTCGTACACACGACCGATTTTCTCGGCAAGAACCAGCAAGAAACTTGCTGGCAGAGAGGTCTTGCCGAGTAAATCGGTCGTGTGTACGCGGCTATCGGGTTTCTCGTCGAGAAAACCGACAAGAAACCTCAACGAGAAAATAGAGGACCTGCTCTCTATTTTCTCGTCGAGATTCTCCTCGGCATGTTTCTCGACGAGAAAAGTGAGTGTGTGTACACTTACCTGTCCTCCCGGAAGCCCGCGCATGTTCGAAATGAATTCGACGCATGCGCGGTAGCTTCCTAGGCATACGTAGGGTATACCAAGATGGCGGCGACGGCATCGAATGTGACGAGCGCATGCTCGTCGTAGTCGATGACGTCACCGCGTACGCTCCATTCAAAGAACCGCGGGTTCTTTGAAACGAGCGTGTGTACACTCGGCCGGGACAAGTTTCTTGTCCAAGAATCTCGTCGAAAAAAACAACATGTTTTTTTCAACGAGAATCTCGGCCGTGTGTACGAGGCTTTAATTCTGAAAAAGCAGCAGCCAGGTGTGTTTCTTTAGATACAGAGTAGGAAATTAGAAGTTTTGATTGCTTTAGGAAATCACGCAAGGCCAATGGCTCATTCGGCAGCTATCTATGGTATGTCAAATTATATAAAATAAATTAATTTTACTTTATGTCATTTTGAATATTCTCCTTCTTTTCCCTACTCCCTGGGCATGAGAATATGGCAATACATCATCTGATTTTTATTTGCAATGCACTGCAGGGGAGAACTATAGTTTAGACACAAAGACAGAAAAAGATGAGTGACTTTAAAGTGTTTGTAACCCTCTATAAACTATAAAATGACGTGGCTGATCTGCCACTTCCTGTGTCCTCCTCTGTGAGCTGCTGATCCCTGACTACCGTGGTCAACTTGGGTGCCTCTGTCATCCGCAGCTCTCCTCTGTCCCCCTCAACGCTCCCTCCCTGCCTGTTGGCTCCATGTGTCTGTGTCTCCGCCCACCCCCTTCTGCCGCTATTATTAAGAAATAAAAGATTAAAAATTTTCAGTGCCAGCCCCTCTATTATAACTAGGGATAACAGAGAGGGTAAACGCTATCTTCAGGCCAGTCACGTGACTCCTGGCCGATCTCTGATCCAGGGCTACTTCGGGAGGGGCTGAGCATCCACATGACCTCCCCGGCTGACGTCAGAGGGAGATCTCGGCCCCTCCTGCAGTAGCCCTGGATCGGAGTAGGAGACCAGCCTGGAGTCATGTGACCAGGCTGAAGATAGCTGTAAAAAGATATTTAAAAGCCTTGTTTTATAAAAACATTTATCCTGTGTGTTATGCCTCGTTATAATAGAGGGGCTAGCAGTGAAATACATATTTGTGGTAACAACCACTTTAAATTCTATATACAAAATACATTTCTCATATTCAATGTTATTATAATATTATAAGAGAAACCTGAGCTCATTGAAAGATCAACACCACACCCTGGATATTTGTTGACGAGGAAAGATTTAGAAAAATTTGACTTTTAAGGTGTTGATGCCGTCTCACAGAATGAACACCATCACCAGTACACAAATATTATGTTAAAACAAGAAACCTATATTACAAAATTGGTTAAAAAATAATGCAACATCTGCAACCTATGTTCCAACCAGACCACCCCAAAGGTAAAGGTCCTTTCCTATAAGTTTACAGATAAAGAGTCTGTGTAGGTAAATATAAAGTATATGTAGTTTACACAACACAATGTGGTAGAAGGAGCTTGAGGGGTGCGGTTAGAGAAGGTTGCTAGGAAGAATTAAAATATACATAATATATATCCAATTCATGTAGTTAAAGTGATTGTAAAGCTAAGTTTTTGTTTGTTTTTTAAATAACAAACATATCATACTCCACTGTGCAGCTCGTTTTGCACAGAGTGGCCCCCGATCCTTGACTTTTGGGGTCCACCGGCGGCTCATCCCTGCATCAGATAACTGCCTAGGAGAAGTTCTCTCTCGGAGGGTTATCTTGCAGGCGCGCTCCTGAGTCCAGCATTTACGTCCATAGACATGAATGCCAGACTCAGCCCCGCCCCTCGGTGACCACGTCATTGGATTTGATTGACAGCAGCGGCTGCACTGCTATCAATCTATCCAATTAAGAGCCGGGACCCCGTGGAGAGAGGGACAGCGCGTCCCCGCCGAGGAAAATTCGGGGCTCAGGTAAGTAAAACGGGGGGACTGGGGGGCCGGTGACTGCCAGGTGTTTCACCTTAATGCATAGGATGCATTAAGGTGAAAAAACACTAGGGTTTACAGACCCTTTAATTACACAATTTCACCATAATCAATTGTTTTAAAACTTACAATAGCAGTGAGACAAAGATTGTCTCATTAGGATCCAGTGAGCACACATTTAATCTCTTCCACTGCATCTAAATCAAGACTGGACCCCATAAGTAGGTAAAGGGCATTCTCTTGGGTGTGGATTCTAGTTAATTAAGCTTTTGCAAAAATCAAATTTCCTTTGCAAAGTGAACAGCCTGTTTGCTTTTATTAAATCAACATGATATACTTTAGAGGGCTGTCAGATGGGAAGACAGTCACATTATCTAGTCGCCCCTAAGGCCCTACAGCTACATGGTAGTTCCATAAACACAAAGGATCAGCTTAGGCAAGTATTTATATCCATACCTACTGAAATGAAGAGTGCCTGATATCAGTGCCTGGCCATAGTGAACTACTGTGAGTGGTTTGTTTGATTTGTATCACACCATCATGAAAGCAACAGGGCCCATGAAGACCAGCCCAGGAAAGCAACGTCAATTGGAGTTTGCAGTTGCCTTTCCTGGGCTGGAGATTTCAGAAATGACAACTGTAATGGATGGACAGATTAGGGGTTTTAGAAAGAACAACACCAATGGATGGACATATTTGAAGTGTAAGAACGGACACTTCAAATTTATGGACAAATTGATTGACAAAGTAGGGGCTTCACAGAGAAGGACTGCAATTAATGGACTGTACAGAAATTTCAGGAGGGGCAACTGCAATCAATTGACATTACATGTTTTAGAAAGCACTACTGCAATAGTTGGATAGCACCAACATTTCCAGAAGGACAATTGCAGACAATGAGCAGAGTAACCCCCCATGACAAGGTACAGGGCACTATTTCAGCAGGCTCTGGGGAAAATTTCTTGCAACAACCTTCGTTTGGCAGTCAGATGGTAGGATAAAGTCCCAACACAAGCGTGATAAATGTAAAAAAATAAATAAATAAATAAATAAATTAAACAATAAGGTGACTTCTAATGCAGCCCCCTGGGGTTCTTTAAAAGATGATGTCTCCGTTCCCAGTCGATGCTTGTTACAGGGAAACGCGTCGGTTGGAAAGGATCTTGTGACGTCACCGCATACCAGCTGGCAACCTGATAGCATGTAAGCTGTGTACTGCTTTGTATTTTCTTCGCTGTGCTGAGGAAGTTTTTTGTGAAAATAAACAACATTACATGAACATTACAGGATGGATTTCGAGTCAAAAATTTTAAAAGGAAAAAATGAAAAAATTAAAAATTAAAAAGCTTTTTAAAAAGGTTATTGAACCATTGAATCACCCCGGTGGCCATACATGGAGAAAAGCCCTTGAGTCTTTTGGAAGCGGACCTGGTTGATTATCACAGCTGTTTGTGGATATCAGGCGAGTTTGATCCCTATAACCTGGGGTCCATCGTGTTCGGTAAGGGGCAATCTGGTCTTTTTACTTACTTTTCCTGTTTCAATATCAAGTCATTGCAAAATCATCTTTTAAAGAACCCCAGGGGGCTGCATCAAAAGTCACCTTATTGTTTCATTTTTTATTTTTATTAAATTTTTTTTACATTTATCACGCTTGTGTTGGGACTTTAATTATATTTTATTTTTAGGGTTGATATTTTTTGAGATTGTTATTCATGTTACTCACTATTTATTCACAGGTTGTGTGGGTATTGTGTACTTTATTGATGTGCTTATTTGCGCAATCTTTTTTTCTATAAATAAATAAACATAACAGAAGTTTCAGGAAGGGCAACTGCAATCAATGGACATCACAGATATTTTAGAAAGCATTACTACAATAGTTGGATAGCACCAACATTTCAGGAAGTACAATTGCAAACAATGGGCATAATAGACCCCACAACAATATAAAGGGCGTTCTTTTGGGGATGGACTCCATTTTTTTGCAGGCTTCTTTTACCAAATTACCTTAACAACACTCTAGTGGCAAGCTTCCTTAAAGGAAAACGTTTGACAAGTACAGAGCTGGTAACTTACTAGGCCAGTTCAGCATCTAGATAACATCAAATTACATTCTACATCCGATATACCCAGAAGACTTACTTATTGTGCAAGTGAAAAGTCTGTTTTAACAAATTGAAGAAGTATTGAAAGATTATTCGATTATAATTTAAATCAACACAAGTGCTTTAGCTGTGGAAGAGCTCATGTTTCAGTCTAAATATTTCCTGGTCTGGAAATTACAGTATCAGATTCATAACGCATTACATTTTTTGATTTATATTCAAAGTGGCAGTAAAAAATCATGGATTTCCATTGTGTTTCCTGATTGTTATAGAGGGTTTCATTTTTTATTTTTGAAATGCCGAAATAGTAAAGTCTGAAGGGTTTTCTGGAGAAGGTAAAACCTTTTGGACTTGTTACATACAATACCAGTGAAAGAATGAGCTTAAACTGCAACTATGGTGTCCATTTATGAAGCAGTGATCAGCGGTGATCCCAAGGATCGCCACTGATCACAGTCCATAAACAGTTTATGAAACAGAGATATTCGGGGGGAGAAGTGTTTGAACACGTTCTTCAACCTAGGGTGTAGGAAGAAGTCTATTCTCTCTCTCTTTCAAGAAGGCCATTGTCCAGACAGTATTGAAACCCAAATAAAGGTTTATTTTGGTTGCTTAGGAACTTGATAGGAAAGTTGGAGATAGAGAGAAATTAACTAGGAGGTAGGTTCAGGCACGCAGCACTCAATCATCAATCGTCGCCACTCAGGCCTGAGTGGGTTTTGCTCACCCGGATAGTCCCTCCAAGAGCGGTCCTAGCAGCCCGTGTGGAGCACGAAGCGTTTACTTGCAGTTTCCTAGGGATACGATTAGGAAATAATCTCTAAGTCCTAAACTTCCCAGTCTAGTAATATTTTAAGTCCTTAGGTGCCAATAGGGCACATTACTAAGCTTGTGGCGGGTATGGAATCCTTCCCTCTGATAGGTAACCAGGTCTCTCCCGAGACAGTGACCTCCTTCACCGATTCCCTGGTTTCCTCTCCTTCAGAGCGGGTCACCCTCACTTGGGCACCCTGGGACTCCTCTTCTAGTGTAGTCCTCAGCTAAAGGTGCCAGGGTGCCCAAGTGAGGGTGACCCGCTCTGAAGGAGAGGAAACCAGGGAATCGGTGAAGGAGGTCACTGTCTCGGGAGAGACCTGGTTACCTATCAGAGGGAAGGATTCCATACTCGCCACAAGCTTAGTAATGTGCCCTATTGGCACCTAAGGACTTAAAATATTACTAGGCTGGGAAGTTTAGGACTTAGAGATTATTTCCTAATCGTATCCCTAGAAAACTGCAAGTAAATGCTTCGTGCTCCACACCGGCTGCTAGGACCGCTCTTGGAGGGACTATCCGGGTGAGCAAAACCAACTCAGGCCTGAGTGGCGACGATTGATGATTGAGTGCTGCGTGCCTGAACCTACCTCCTAGTTAATTTCTCTCTATCTCCAACTTTCCTATCAAGTTCCTAAGCAACCAAAATAAACCTTTATTTGGGTTTCAATACTGTCTGGACAATGGCCTTCTTGAAAGAGAGAGAGAATAGACTTCTTCCTACACTCTAGGGTGAAGAACCAACGGAAGGAGGTAACTCGCTGCAGGACCCAAATTAGATAACACCGCTCACCCTCTGCAATAAGGAGGATACTGGGCATGTGGCATGGTGTGACCCACCTGCTAGCGGAGGTAAGCAAGGAAGGGATCTGTGTGCTACACATATATTTATATACAAAAAATTGTGAAGTTCAAGGCCTTCTTTCACTATCTCGGCGCTATGGTCTTAATGAATTGTCTTTAGCAGATATCTCCAAATGTTCAAATGTTACCATATGACATTTATATTAAACAGGTCAGCAGCCGCTTTATAAAGTGTGCAGTGCACTCACATCCACAAACAAAAAATAGTAAACTACAACAAGTAAACCTGTCAATTACTGAAGCAGCGCTTAGTGGTCATAATAAATATGACAACTCTATCATATGGAAGTCCATAAGAGTAAATCAAGAAATAAATAAATAAAACTCTATATATATTTATATATATATATATATATATATATTGTGACAGCAGGAAGGTAAAGTCACCTGGTTGCATCCAGGGGGGTAGATATATTTCACCCAGATTCAGGCTTTACGCCGACTTATACAACTAGGTGGAGAGTTGTATAAGCCCAGCTGGGGCTAGTGGGCTCATGGATGACTCATACCTCTAGGGAGAGTGTGGGGTGTCGTGCAGACAGGGAGTTGATGAGACCAGCTGAAGCTTGTCAGCTCATTTAGGCCTCTATAAGAACTCCCAGCTTCATTAGATGTTAGCTCATGCCTGGACCCAGACCTGTGTGGACTGTCTAGGGAGAGTGAACCCCTGTGCGGTGAGACAAAGCCTGTGTGGCTATTTGCTTGGACATTTAAAACCAGGGACTTAGGGACTAGGACAGCACTAGGCTGATCCCAGTTGTTAGTTAGGAAACCTGTATGTTTAGTCAGAGGTCAAGTTGACCAGGATTTATTTTGTTTATGTTTCTTTTGCTTTGCTGTGTTTTGTCACTGTAAATAGAAAATAAACCGCACCTTTTTGATTTTGAAAACCACAACCTCCGTTTGCTGGGCCTGTTTTTGTGTGGGGAGCCCATCCCGGGGGTCACACACACCCGCTGCCGAGCTAACCCCCTCACAGTTGGTGGAGAACCAGTGGCAGTTTTTTTTTAAGCCAGCATGGAGGAGATACTGAAACAGCTGGCTCTAGCAAATGCCAATCAACAGCAGACAAATGCAGGTTTGCAAAAGAGCCTTGCAGCTCATCAACAGAGCCTTGCAGCTCAACAACAGAACTTCGCAGCCCAGCAGCAAGCTCATCAACAGAGCCTTGCAGCCCAGCAGCAAGCTCATCAACAGAGCCTTGCAGCCCAGCAGCAGACAAACGCAACTTTGCAACAGAGTCTGGAGGCTCAGCAACAAGCCCAGCAGCAATCTGAGGCCCGCTTCATAGACCTGTTGCAGAAGCAAGAGCAGAGACTACAACAACAGATGGAAGCAGTAATGCAGCAACGTCCGCAGACCAGTGAGGAAAGCCGTCCCACTAATACCGCGTCCTTTGGGGTGAGTCGTTTATTGACAAAAATGACTGGAGAGGATGATCCAGAGGTATTTTTGACCACATTTGAAAGGACCGCTGAAAGAGAAAAGTGGCCTGAGGAGCAGTGGGCTGGACTGCTGGCTCCTCTGTTAACTGGTGAATCGCAGAAAGCTTACTATGACCTAGAGCCTAACCAAGCAAAAGACTATGTGATGCTAAAAGCTGAAATATTGGCAAGGCTGGGTGTCACCCTGGCTGTCCGGGCTCAGCGTGTGCATAACTGGACTTTCCAGCTTGGAAAACCCCCCAGGTCTCAAATGTATGATCTCATTCACCTGAGCAGAAAGTGGCTACAGCCAGAGACTTTGTCCGCACCAAAGATTGTGGAACGTGTTGTAATGGATCGGTTTTTGAGAGCTCTTCCTACTGCCATCCAAAAGTGGGTAAGCCATGGAGACCCAGAGACGGCCGATGGTCTTGTGGATCGTGTGGAGAAATACTTGGCTACAGAGAACCTGACGGCCTCTTCCAGAGACACTCGGACTTTCCACCATAAGACCAGACCATCCCCAGGGGCGGATAAGAGGATTCCAAGGGGTGAGGGTGGAGAGAGTGAGAGGGTGGGAGCTCTACCCCAAGTTTGGCGAGAACAGCCTGGGAAATCAGCGGCTCAAGAGGCGGCAAGAAGGATCGTTTGCTACCGCTGCCGGCAAGCGGGACATATTGCAGCCAATTGCCCGGTTGTGGAGGAACCCATGCAGTGTGACTTTCTGACGGGCAGACGTCAGTCGCTGTGTGCGACAGTCGCATGCACTGCCATTCGAGGAACTGAGAAACATTTATGCAAAATGTGTGTTAATGGTAGAAATGTTGTGGTATTGCTGGATTCAGGTAGCCTTGTGACCCTGATAAAGGCTGAGTTAGTTAAAACAGAGGTCTCTGGGAATAGCAAGGTAGCTGTTATTTGTGTGCATGGGGACACCCGAGAGTATCCAGTGACTACAGTGTGTTTCGAGACCCCCAAAGGTACCCTCTTTCATCCAGTGGGCTTAGTATCTCAGTTACCGCATGACGCCATTGTGGGAAGGGATTTTCCGAAGTTCTGGGAACTGTGGGATGATCCTGAGCCCCCCACTGGTGCCCCTATGTACCAGGAATGTGATAGCCAGAACTCCCCTGAGAGTGGTGAGGACTCTCCGGAATTTCCCTTATCAGTATTGGCAGGGGAGACTCAAGAAACTGGAGAGGAGCCCACCTCCTCAGACGAAAACCTACCGTCTGTGGAGTTTTCTGATCTTGAGGTTCACAGGGAAAACTTTGCCACAGAACAGTTGAAAGACCCCGCCCTAATAAAGGCACGGGAAAACGTAGTGAAAATAGATGGCGAGTTAGTGAACCCAGATAATACCTGCACTTACCCATACTTCAGCGTAGAGAAGGACCTACTGTATCGGGTGGCAAAAAGGGCAGAAGAAACCGTTGAGCAGCTTGTGGTGCCCAAACCTTACAGGAAGTTGGTGTTGGAGTTGGCCCATGGGCACATTCTTGGAGGTCATCTGGGGACAGAGAAAACCAGAGAGAGGGTATTACAGAGATTCTATTGGCCGGGGGTGATGAAGGACATAGAAAATTATTGTTCCTCCTGCCCTGTGTGTCAGAGGTCGGCCCCGATGCCACATTTCCGTAGCCCGCTGGTCCCTCTACCCATCATTGAGGTCCCGTTTGAGAGGATCGCCATGGATTTGGTAGGTCCTATAATCAAGTCCGCTAGGGGGCACCAGTACATATTAGTTATAATGGACTATGCCACCCGTTATCCAGAAGCGATCCCTCTCCGAAATACCTCGGCCAAAACCATAGCCAAAGAGCTATCTCTTGTGTTTAGCCGGGTGGGTATTTGTAAAGAACTGCTTACGGACCAAGGTACACCCTTTATGTCCCGGGTTATGAAGGAGCTGTGTAAATTGTTCAAAGTGACGCAATTACGTACATCTGTGTATCACCCCCAAACCGATGGGCTGGTTGAAAGATTCAACAAAACCCTAAAACAAATGTTGAAGAAAGTGGTGGATAGAGATGGAAAGGATTGGGACTGTCTACTTCCTTATCTGATGTTTGCTATTAGGGAGGTGCCCCAATCCTCTACGGGATTCTCCCCCTTTGAGTTACTGTATGGGAGACACCCAAGAGGGCTGTTGGATATTGCCAAGGAAACTTGGGAAAGTGAGAGTTCTCCCCACAGGAGTGTGATTGAGCATGTCGCCCTGATGCAAGACCGAATTGCACAGGTAATGCCCATCGTGAAGGAACATTTGGCCCAAGCGCAGTTAGCACAGCAGAGAGTGTACAACCGTGGAGCCAAGACCCGTACCTTTTCCCCGGGGGATAGGATACTGGTACTTGTCCCTACGGTTGAAAGTAAATTCCTTGCCAAATGGCAAGGCCCCTACGAGATAATGGAAAAAGTGAGCGAAGTGAATTACAAGGTCAGACAACCAGGAAGGCGAAAGCCCGAACAGATCTATCACGTTAATCTGTTGAAAGCCTGGAGGGATAGAGAGTCCCTAGTCGCAGACACTTGGTCACCAGCTCAAACTGGTTGCGTGATTCCTGAGGTTGGAATAGCAGCCACCTTGTCACAACCCCAACAACAGGAGGTTAAGGAGTTTGTGCTTCGCAACAAGGAGGTATTCTCTGAGCTGCCGGGACAAACATCTGGGGTAGAGCATGACATCATTACCCCGCCCGGTGAAAGGGTGAAGTTAAAACCCTATCGGATCCCAGAGGCCCGACGGGAGGCAATACGGGAGGAAGTACAGAAAATGCTGAACTTAGGGGTGATAGAGGAGTCCCAAAGTGATTGGTCTAGTCCCATTGTGTTGGTGCCTAAACCGGATGGGAGCTGGCGATTTTGTAACGATTTTCGTCAGTTGAACAAAGTTACAAAATTTGACACCTACCCCATGCCACGTATAGATGAGTTGATCGACCGGCTGGGAACAGCCCGATACATGACGACTCTTGACCTCACAAAAGGGTATTGGCAAATCCCCCTGGCCAAGTCGGCCAAAGAGAAAACCGCATTTGTAATCCCAGACGGGGCGTTCCAATATAAAAGAATGCCGTTCGGGTTACAGAATGCGCCGGCCACATTCCAGCGGAAAATGGACCAGATGCTGAGGCCCCATCGGAAGTATGCTGCGGCTTACCTGGATGACGTAATTGTCCATAGCACAGATTGGGCCTCACATCTGCCAAAAGTGCAAGCAGTCCTGGACTCTGTTCGGGAAGCGGGGTTTACGGCTAACCCCAAGAAGTGTACCATTGGGCAGGAAGAGGCCAAATATCTTGGGTACACCATTGGGAGGGGAGTAATAAAACCCCAACTCAACAAAGTCGAGGCCATCCAGAGTTGGCCACGTCCCAACAGCAAGAAGCAGGTACGAGCCTTTCTGGGAATCGCTGGGTATTATCGGCGATTCATTCCCCACTTTGCTTCTAAGGCTGTGCCCTTAACCAACCTGACGAAGGGGAAAGGGTCGGTCATGATTAAATGGACCCCCGAGGCTGAGGCAGCATTCCAATTCTTGAAACAAGCCTTATGTAGCCAGCCAGTGTTGTACTCACCCGACTTCTCTAAAGACTTTGTCGTACAAAGTGATGCGTCAGATGTGGGGTTAGGAGCAGTATTGTCCCAGGTCTGGAATGGGGAAGAGCACCCAGTCATTTACCTCAGCAGGAAGTTGAAGTCCCATGAGGTAAATTACGCCACCGTTGAAAAGGAGTGTTTAGCGGTGAAGTGGGCTCTAGATTCCCTTCGGTACTACCTGCTAGGTAGGCACTTTGACTTGGTTACGGATCACGCTCCGTTAAAGTGGATGGCTCAAAACAAGGAAACAAATAGAAGAGTGAATAGGTGGTTCCTGGCCCTCCAGGAATTCAACTTCACAGTAAAGCATCGCCCTGGCGTTCAAATGGGGAATGTGGATGCTTTGTCTCGAGTACATGAATGCCTGATTGCTGGTGTTCCAACCCCGAGGTTAAAACAAGAGGGGGGGTATGTGACAGCAGGAAGGTAAAGTCACCTGGTTGCATCCAGGGGGGTAGATATATTTCGCCCAGATTCAGGCTTTACGCCGACTTATACAACTAGGTGGAGAGTTGTATAAGCCCAGCTGGGGCTAGTGGGCTCATGGATGACTTATACCTCTAGGGAGAGTGTGGGGTGTCGTGCAGACAGGGAGTTGATGAGACCAGCTGAAGCTTGTCAGCTCATTTAGGCCTCTATAAGAACTCCCAGCTTCATTAGATGTTAGCTCATGCCTGGACCCAGACCTGTGTGGACTGTCTAGGGAGAGTGAACCCCTGTGCGGTGAGACAAAGCCTGTGTGGCTATTTGCTTGGACATTTAAAACCAGGGACTTAGGGACTAGGACAGCACTAGGCTGATCCCAGTTGTTAGTTAGGAAACCTGTATGTTTAGTCAGAGGTCAAGTTGACCAGGATTTATTTTGTTTATGTTTCTTTTGCTTTGCTGTGTTTTGTCACTGTAAATAGAAAATAAACCGCACCTTTTTGATTTTGAAAACCACAACCTCCGTTTGCTGGGCCTGTTTTTGTGTGGGGAGCCCATCCCGGGGGTCACACACACCCGCTGCCGAGCTAACCCCCTCACAATATATATATATATATATATATATACATTGTGGTAGTGTGGTACCCCACCAGTGTATGAATAATAGGATTTTTATAACAGCTTACCTGTAAAATCCTTTTCTTGGAGTACATCACGGGACACAGAGCGACATAGTCATTACTAATGGGTTATATAGATACCGTCAGGTGCTGGCACTGGCAACTTCCAAAACCGGAAGTACCCTCCCCTATATAAGCCCCTCCCATCCGGGAGCACCTCAGTTTTGTAGCAAAGCAATAAGTGTCCCCAAAGAGGGGCGGGAGCTCTGTGTCCCGTGATGTACTCCAAGAAAAGGATTTTACAGGTAAGCTGTTATAAAAATCCTATTTTCTTTCTCGTACATCACGGGACACAGAGCGACATAGTCATTACTAATGGGATGTCCTAAAGCAATGCCCAATGAGGGGGGGGATACACCATATATAAGCTGAGCGCTATCAGACATGAGGATCTTTTGCGGCCTGCAACACACTGCGCCCAAAGGCGACATCCTCCTGACTTCTAACGTCCACCTGGTAGAACCTAGTAAACGTGTGTACTGAAGACCATGTTGCAGCCTTACAGATTTGAGCCAGGGAGGCCTGGTGATGCACTGCCCATGAAGTTCCAACTGCTCTCGTGGAGTGCGCTCTAACTTTGAACGGAGGCGGTCTCCTTCTCAAGCCATAGGCTTGTATTATGACCTGTCGAATCCACTTGGCTAAAGTAGATTTTGACGCTGCCTGACCCTTTCTGGGGCCTTTCGGCAGAATAAACAAAGTATCCGTTCTGCGAATCTAAGCAGTGGCCTTTAGATAAGCTTTAACTGCTCTTACTACATCCAAAGAATGCAATAACTTTTCCTCTACCAAAGTAGGTTTGGGGAAAAAAGAAGGAAGAACCACATCTTGGTTCAAATGAAACCTCGATACCACCCTAGGAAGAAAGGCTGGATGAGGACGTAACACTACTCTATCCTTATGGATAACCAGATATGGCTCCTTACAGGACATAGCTGCTAATTCCGACACTCTTTTAGCCGAACAAATGGCTACTAGAAAAATCAATTTCCTGGTGAGAAGCACCAAAGAAATATGCTGTAATGGTTCAAATGGTTGTTTCTGTAGAACCGACAGAACCAAGTTTAGATCCCATGGACATATGGGAATATTAACCGGAGGACTAATACGCATCACTCCTTATATAAAGGCTTTGACTAGTGAATGCGAAGCCAAGGGCCTTTGAAAAAATATTGACAAGGCCGAAATCTGACCCTTGATAGTACTCAAGGCAAGCTTCCTATCTACAGCCCATTGTAGGAAGTCCAGAATCCTACCTATTACGTACTTATGTGGATGCCATTTCCTGGCCTCACACCACGCGATGTACGCCTTCCAGATTCTATATTAGATCTGCCTGGATACCGGCTTCCTGGCATTGATCATGGTAGATACCACAGGATTAGAGAGCCCTCTCTTTTTTAGAATGTGGGCTTCCATAGCCAGGCCGTCAAACCTAGGGCTGGTAAGGAAGGGTGGTATATCGGTCCTTGCGAAAGCAGGTCCGGACGACGTGGGAGAGTCCAAGGACTCCCCACTGAAATTTTACAATCTCCGCGTACCACGCTCTTCGGGGCCACGCTGGAGCCACCGGAATCACTGGTTTCTTTTCTACCCTGATTCTGCGGAGTAATCGAGGTAACCATTGTGGCGGTGTGAATGCATATATCAGCTTGAACTGATCCCAAGGGAACACTAGGGCATCCGAGCCGCAAGCTAGGGGATCCCTTGTCCGAGAGACAAACCTGTCCCCCTTTGCGTTGAATCTGGATGCTAGAAGATCTACATCCGATGTTCCCCACCGCTGACATATTGTCCAGAAAACCTCGGGGTGAAGGGACCCTTCCTCTGGGCCTAATTGCTGGCGACTTAGAAAGTCCGCCTTCCAATTCTCCACTCCTGGAATGAATACCGCAGATATGGCTGGGACATATTTTTCTGCCCATTTCAGGATGTAATTTACTTCCCTCTGGGCTGCACGACTCCTGGTGCCCCCCTGATGATTGATATATGCCACTGCTGTGGCATTGTCTGATTGAATTCTGACAGGGGACCCTTGGAGTTTGGATGTCCATGCTACTAGGGCATACCGGGCTGCTCGTATCTCTAAGAGATTGATGGGCAGGGCCTTTTCTGCATCCGACCATCTGCCCTGGAGAGACTATTGTTCCAGTACTGCTCCCCAGCCTATAAGGCTGGCATCTGTAGTGACCACCTTCCAAGAAATCAGACTGAAGGATTTCCCTTTTTCCAGATTCTGGGGAACCAACCACTAACGGAGGCTCTTGCGAACGGAAGGGGACAAGGACATTGTAAGTCTAGGGCCTGAACTTTTTTGTTCCAGGCTGACAGTATGGCCCCCTGCAAATTCCTTGAATGGAATTGACCGTGGGGTACTGCTTCGAATGATGCCACCATTTTTCCCAGCAGCCTTATGCACAGGCGTATGGACGGCTGTCTTTTTTGTACCCACTAAGTGGATCAAATCTTTCAAAGACAACACCTTTCCTCGAGGCAAGAATATTTTTCTCTGGCCTGAATCCAACCTTAGCCCCAAGTATTCCAGACTTTTGACTGGTTTTTAGGGCTGACTTTTCTCGGTTGATAATCCAACCGTGAGATTCCAGATACTTGATTGTCTTGTGAACGACCACGTCTAGTTTTTTCACTGAGTGGTCTATCAGCAACAAGTCATCTAGATATGCCATTATCATTACACCTTGTGTTCTTAGATTGGCCAATAAAGGGCCAGAATTTTTGTAAACACTCGTGGTGCTGTGGCCAAACCGAAGGGTAAGGCTCTGAACTGAAAATGGCGCCCTTCTACTGCAAAGCGTAGAAACTTTTGGTAGACTGGAAAGATGGGAATGTGCAGATAAGCATCTTTGATGTCGATCGCGGCTAACCAATCCTCCCCTTGTAGGGCAGTGGCCACCGATCGGATCGACTTCATCGGAAAGTCCTGATATACAGGAATTTGTATAGCCCTTTTAGAATTAATATGGGCCTCCCGTCCGCGTTTGCTTCGGGACTGTAGAGAGGTTTGAGTAAAACCCGAACCCTCATTCTTCCAGGGGAACCTCCATAATTACTCCTTGGAGCAATAGTTGTTCTAGTGCCAACAGGAGGGACTCTCTCTTCCGGGGATCCCTTGGCACGTTTGACCTCAAAAATGGGAAGGAGGAGAGTCTCTTAACTCCAATCTGTATCCCCAACATACTGCGGAGAGCACCTATCTGTCTTGATCGCGTCCCGCCAGGTCTCTTGTGAACAACTGGAGTCCTCGCCCCACCCGACTGAGTGGGGGCAACCCTTCAATGAATTTAACTTTGGGGGAGGTTTTGTACCTCCCCTGACCCAGGGTTTCTCATTACCCTGCTATTGTCCCTGTTTTTTACCCCCGGGAATTGACCGAGGAGGCCGTCGGAACTGTTACACAGCCGATGCCCCAGGGACTGGAGAAGCAGGCCTCTTAAAGAGGGACCTCTAACTCTGTTTTTAACCGGCAAGAGCGTATTTTTACCGCTGGAAATTTTCTGGATATATTTGTCCAGGTTTTCCCTGAATAAGCGTTCACCATGAAATGGGACGCTAACCAGCCATTCCTTACAGGGAGCTTCAGCAGACCAGTTTTTGAGCCATAGAAGCCTACGCATATGTAAGACAGCGTAAGGCGGGAGGCCTGATGGACTGAATCCTTTATGGCGTCAACCGCAAAGCCTAAGGCTCTAGGTAGATCAGCTAGGGCAAGGCCTGCTGATCTGTCAAGTCCCTCAAGACCTGTTTTAACTGATCCTTCACTGCTTAGCAGACCCCAATAGCTGCTACAGCTGGTTGTGTCACCAAGCTTGCTGTAGAAAGAAGCAGACTTTCATAAGGACTCCAATCTTTTATCTATTGGGTTTTTGAACATTTGGACATTATCCACTGGACATGTCAGTGATTTATACATACAAGAGATGGCTGCGTCCACTGTAGGGACCTTCCATTGTTTTTTTTTTGATGAACTTATCCTCCATGGGATAGACCACCGGAAATCTCTTGGGGGAATAATATTTTCTCAGGACGTTCCCAATCCTGGTAAATAAGCCCTTTCCGTAAAAGGGTGAAGTGGAAAAGAACAGACAGTCTGGGGGCTTCTAGCGACCCCAACGAGGATACAGTAGTGGTTGATGGTTCCGCAAGGTGCATTTTTAATGCCGATCGGACCATGTTAGTCAGAGACTGAACCCATAATCTTTCAGCTTGAGCTGCTGAGAAAGGTTCCTCCACTGTTGATTCCTCTATAACAGAATCAACCTCATCCTGATCCCCTTCAGGCAGGTCGATCCCTGTATGGGACTGTTGCTCTGCTAACAGGCACTCTGAAGGAGGAGACGGAGATCGGCGTGCTTTCCCTGACAGGGAGGCAGCGATCAATGTTGACAATCTCTCTCTAATCCTCCCAGAGCTGAGGAAAAAACCTCCTCTGTTACATACACAGGAGCAGGTGACTGAGGACAGCCACAGTACCAAGTACCCCTGCGGGGTCTCTATGGTCACTTACCTCTGAACTTCAGGGGAGACTGGTGCAGCAGAAGCATGCCCACCTCAGAGCCCGATGAGACCCCCTTCGCTTCCTGGAAGATTCAGTTCCGGAGCTTCTGGACGGCATATTCTTAAGCCTAAAGCTGAAGTATTCCAGCCGTAATACACCACTTTTACTGAGAATAGTCTAGCACAATTGCTGCTATATCACAGTTGGTGTCTACTACAGTGCCTTTCTAGGGGATGCCTGCATCAACCGCCTCTGTGTGCCTTTATCTGTTGCTAGCTCTGTCTGTGCATTCAATAGCCAGCTATAATGTGCTTTAAAACACGCTGGACGCCCGCACATGCGCAGTAGCGCCACGGCGCACACCTGAGCGTCATCCACCCGCTCCGCCCCTTTTTTCAGATCGCCTCTATGAATAGAGGCGCGTGCACGCACACGCGGGCACGTGCGCCTTCGGCGCCCTTTTTTAAAAACAATAAGGAGCTAGATGGGAGCCAGGGCCCCCTTTGCCGCAGGGCCCGGGGATGGATGAGCGCAGCAACAGGGCAGAGGAGACAGCTTCCCAGCAGAGAACATACCAACTGCCTGGATTTGATTCTGGAAGAAAAAAATCCACATTACAAGAAAAAGAACCATAGCGGCCTCTAGTGTCTAACACAGGTACCGCGGTCTTACATTTATTTTTTTTTTTTTTCTTGCCTACTATTAAAATTTTTACATTTTCTCAGTAGTAACAGGCATACACAGAATATTAGCGGGAATACCTTAGGTAACAGGCAGAAAGACAAAATAGGCTTGGGGGTCCCTCAATAGAACCAAGTTCCTGAGGGCCCCCACTTACCTTTTCCTCGCCGCAGGACTTTGTTTGGTCCACAGAAGCCCAAACTTCACCTATCACGGCAGGCATTGTAATCAAACCTTCAGGGAACGGGTTCCCAAGGATTCCACTCCCCTGGACCTGTATAGCACCCTGCACAGAAAACATCTTGGTCGTGGGTATGACCAGAGCTCTGGATCCCAGGGTCCAGCTCTCCTAAGAGAAGCATTACAGGCAAAACCTTGCTCTTCTCTTGCAAGGCCCGGGTACCGACCGTTTAGCTATGAAGCTTTTTTGGTCGGATCCGGAATAGCTTACTGAGGCCCAAAAGAACCTGTACGCAAGCTCAGTGAAAAACACATGTTTCTTCTTGGCCAACACCTTAGACACTGGCAAAAAACTGAGGTGCTCCCGGATGGGAGGGGCTTATATAGGGGAGGGTACTTCCGGTTTTGGAAGTTGCCAGTGCCAGCACCTGACGGTATCTATATAACCCATTAGTAATGACTATGTCGCTCTGTGTCCCGTGATGTACGAGAAAGAAACAGGATTCTCAACCAGGCAGGTTGAGGGGCTCCAGGGTATTTGCTTGTTTGGGAGGAAACTGGCTTTTCAGTTTCCTCATGATTTACTAAGATCCACTTTGGGACCCGGAGCTTGGGGATTTCTTAGAGATCCGGGTGGGATGAAATCCCCAGTCCTGGATCCGGGTTTTGAGACTCAACTGCACACTGATTGTTCAGGTGTGTGTGGGCCTGATAGTAGAATCAGGACCAGCATTCTGGGCCCCACCCTCCCGACGAGTGCAGGTGTGCACTGGGGAAGCCATAGAGTGCAAGTGTGCACTGGAGAAGTCAGAGAGTGCTTGTGTGCACAGTGGAAGCCAGAGACCCAGGTCTGAGGGTCAGAGCAGCAAGGGGCTGCTATCCAAATGGATGGTGTTGCAGATGGAATAGTCTATAGGAGACAGACAAGAGCCTGAAGTGGAAGGCCTGAGCAGCACTGCTGTATGTATAAGCCAGGAGGCTGAATGTCATTTTGTTGTTGAAAAGGAGTACTGAAACCCCTGCGAGGGAAAACCTTTTGATTTTGTTTTGAACTTCTTTTAATAAAAATGGGCAAACAACCCTTAAAAAGAAGAACCAGCGAGTGGCGGTGTCCTTCAAGCTCTACACTTGATGCTAGTCCTTCACAAGTGGTGGAGAATTTTGGCACAATCTGAGATCCCTACAATCAAGTAAGTTCATCTGTTATATGAACTGTGTTTTTGGTGCATGAGACTGCATAATCTGTGTGTGTGCAGGTGAGGAGAACCTGCAAGCGAAAGGTAACTAGCCTTGAAGAGACAGTGCTCCAATTTGTTGCAGGTGGTGTACCTGTGAACAAAAAGTCAATTTTTTTTTCTCTGCAGTGAACTGCTTCTAGCTGTGTGTGGCAGCCAGGCAAACTGTATTGCGCAGAAGTTTATTTGATGGACTGTTGCATGCAGGTTGTGTACCTGTGAAAGGAGAAACAAACAGTTTATTTTTTCCTTTTCTCCGCCAAGAACTGTTACAAGTTGCTGTGTGCAAGACCGCAAGGATGGGGCAATCAAAACGCCTAAAAGAAGCAAGGATGGCTGAGATGATAGATAGAGCTCTGTGGCTGGAGGGGTTGTTACCGCCTGATCGAACCCCATACATGCCTAAACAGAGTTTTCCAAGGGAAAAGAGGGCTGCTGTTGTCCCTAGCAACCCTGGTGCAATGAATGCACAGATGACTGCTAGTGTGGAGAGTCCACCAGCGTTTGAATCTGCAGTGGATTGGTGCAAGCGACACCTGGCAGGATTGGACCAAGCTAAAGTGGAAGGCAAGCCAACCTTCCATACAAAAAGAGAGCTGCCGGATGTCCATGCCTGGGAGAAGGGTGCTGTTGCCCCAGTTAAACCAGCAGCTGTTGCGAAAAGTGTGAAAGTGACACAGCTTGAGACAGGGTCCAGCAGATGCAGGGTGGGAAACCCTGACAAGACATGGAACCAAGTGCGCTGTTTGCGGTGCAGTGAGTGGGGGCATGCAGTCTCCAAGTGCCTTTTGTCCCTGGCTCCAGTGCAAAGCTACCTAGCAAAACAAAGGTCTGAGAAGCCTGTGTTATATGCCAGAAGAGACGCTGATCAAAGGCCAGGACAGAGAGTGGTTGCCCATAGCAACACAGAGGAGGCCAGTCGGGCTGTCTGTAGACCAAGGGGTGTGCCTCCCATGGGTCGTGACAAGTGGCTTCCGGAGGAGCCAATACAGCATGTTGGAGAGAGCCAGCAAAGCTCTGCTGGGAGACTGCGATCTCCCATGGCAACAAGAGTGGAAGTTATGCCTGGAAGGAATCATCAGGAGAGAAACGCACTAGGGAAAAGTCATCCAGTACCATGCCTGGAATGTGGCCAGCTGGGGCACGAAATATTGTCTTGCCCTATATTCTGGGGTGCACCTAGAGGTAATGTTGCTAAACAGAACTCTTTACCTGTGGGCCAAGATCCCTTTGCAAATATGTTTGCAGTCACCCCTGGCAACAAGGAGGAGTTTTCTGTGGTGTCTGCAGGGGGTGCTAAACAGTGGGAGATTGCCTCTGTGATATCATCCCATGGCCACCAGGGGGAGTTGGCCAGTAAATGTGTGGCTAAGGACTGGTTCTTAAGACAACGTACTTAAATGAAGATGGAGACCTCAACTACTGTGGTGGGTAAGACTATCTTTAATGAAATGATGCCTGGAACTGCTGATTTCAGGTATAAAAGAACTGGCTACGAGACTGTCCATGATGATGTGAGAGTGACCCCAGTTAGTGGGGCCACAGAATGTGCGCTTGAGAATGACTTTCATACCCAGTGGGAATGCAGGGGTTAAAGTCCAAACAGAACCTGTGTTGATGACTAAAAGTGTTGTGTCTAATGTCTGCCAGCCTCAAGTTGGCAGTGGGCTAGGACAGCCTGCAAAAACTAAAAATGCTATAAGTATTACTGTTAATGAAAAGTTTGCTGCTGTTGGGAAAACCCCAGGTTCTTCCAGAGCAAAAGCTGTTGTCACAAATGGGTCATTGCCTGTAGCAATTGGTGGTAAGACAGCACAGTTGTCCCCAGAAATCTCCAGGGAACTTCATGTATTGGAGTCGGAGGTTGCCATGGACAACTGCGATGTCACTCTGGTGGGACAGAGCGGAACTGTACCGTGTAATGGTAATGTGTTAGTGCAAGCTGCTAGTACTAAAAATGTGCCGCTAAATGGTGGGTTAACACAACCTGTGAAAAATGCAAAGGTGTGTGAGGCTTATGAAGCACCGCCTGAGCAAGGTGGTGGTTGTGGTGTATTGCAACCTGCGGTGCTAAAACATGTGTTACCGAAGTCTGCCATGATTCGTAATTTGGGTGATGAATCTGAAACTAAACCCATCTGTTCTAATGTGTCTCCTTGGGCGGATGGATCAGGGCTGAGGAACGCCAGTGAATGGAGCACAACTACAACGGATTGGGATAGTTGGGGTAAAAATCTAATGTCCCTGATAGATGAGGCTTTCATGCACAAAAATAAGGTGGACAAAGTTTCTGCTGTGCCAGCAGGAGGGACGGCAGAACAGCTTATACCTGAGGGCGCGGTGGCTGCTGCAGGGGTTAACCCTCGTGAGAAATATGGACCATATAAGGGCGAGCACACAGCAGACACTTTGTCAGTAACCTACAAAAATTATGCTGACATGGCGTGTCAAAGTGACGTTGTCACTGGTAATGTGAAGCAGTTCATTGGTGCTGAACCTGAGAAGTTTGGTATGAGTCAAGCACCTGGCAGCGCTCTGGTAGAGCACCAGGCTGTGGTTGTCTCCAGCTGGGAGAAGGTTCCATTAAACCTTGCAACCTCTCACGTCTCAGCAAGTGAGTCTGTCTGCATCCCCAGTGTCAGGAAAGTCCCCAGGAAGGACTTGGGTCTGGAGCCAAGGGTATGGTTTCTAACAAAAGTATTAAAGGAGATGCTTAAACTTTGGGATGTACAGCCAGTCTATACTGGTGTGTCTCCACCACAGTCAGACAGTCTGGTACTGCGGAGTACCATTAGGTGGACCCCTGAGTGGCAGGTGGTACAGCACAAAGGAAGACAAGACAGAAATGGTTTATTTATGACTGTATTACTAGTGTTAAAAATCGCCTCTAGGTATGCTGATGGGTTACTTCCTGTACAAGAGGTATATGGGAGAGGCTTTGGTGAAAAAAAAGTGTCTGAGGTTTCACCACCTAACAGCCAGGTGGAAGGCATTTCTGCTGCTATGGTCCAAGGTAGTACTGGTCAGTTGTCGGTGAAGGGTGTGTATGCTGTACCAGTGGAAGAATCACATGAGATGGAAGGGCCAAGTGTGGACCAGAAAGCAGCAGAAATCCTGACCGGGGCTCAACCGAAGGTGGTTAAAAAGACTGGGGTCCCCAGTCCGATGTTTGGTTTAGGTGACAAACCTAATAAGGTCCCTGAGACAGGGAAACGGATAAGAAGTGCGGTAAAAATGGTATGTGGATCAGACAAGAGCTTGTCTGTTCAGGTGGATAAAAATACAGATGGCATCAGAACAGGTCAAGTGGTAGGACAGCTGCCTGCAGAGTGGGTGAACCCCGGGGAGGTGACGTCCTGTGAGG